>CM056049.1:170761637-172167955 GCA_029574335.1 Rana kukunoris
ACAGACTTTTATCAAAATGCAAAAAAGTTCTTCCGAAAAGGAAGCTGGAGAGTCCCTTTAACATAGCCATAGACACAAATTTGCATTAAGTAGGGCCAACTATAGTAAGCTAGCTTATCCTGTAAGAAAAGCTGATTTAACAGGAGGTTAAACAAAAATAATGCATCAGTGCCCATCAATGCAGCCTGATCAGGGCCCATCGAAGCAGCCTCAGTGGTGCCTATCAATGCAGCCTCACCAGTGCTCATCAGTTGAAGCCGGATCAGTGCCCATCAATGTAGCCTCACCATTGCCCATCAATTTAGCCTGATCAGTGCCCTTCAATGCAGCCTCACCAGTGCCCATCAATGCAGCCGGATCAGTGCCCATCATTGCAGCAGAATAAATGCCCATCAATGCAGCCTTACCAGTGCCCATAAATGCATCCTGATCCATGCCTTTCAATGCAGCCTAACTGGTGGCCATTAATGCAGCTTCACAAGTGCCCATCATTGCAGCCGGATCAATGCCCATCAATGCAGCCTCACCAGTGCCCATCAATGCAGCCTGATCAGTGTCCTTCAATGCAGCCTCACCGATGTCCATCTAAGCAGCCTCACCGATGGCCATCTATGCAGCCTCACTGATGCCCATCAATGCAGCCTCACCCGTGCCCATCAATGCAGCCTCATTGGTTCTCATCAATGCAGCCTCCCTGGTGGTCATTAATGCAGCCTCACCAATGCCCATCAATGTAGCCTCACCAGTGCATGAGGGAAGGGGGGCGAGTGCCACCATATTACACAGAATAGGGATCTCCCACTTACTCGTCAGCTGCTGTCATACGAAGTACCGCCTCCTGGATGGGCTCCTATGCTAGACTGCACACAGCTGCCATGGCGTGTAAGCGGGAGATTTTTGTAATCCGTCGGTGCTGGGGACTTCTGGTCACCCTAGGCTAGTGGCCAGTTCCCAGCAGGACCCACAGGCTGTGACTACGTGTCCTACCGGCAGGTGCATGCACAGCAACGTTCATGTACATTGCTGTTTTGCTTCCTGGTTTGAGGCGTGCATGCGAGTGACCACTGCAGGACACAGCACAAATTTGGCAGCAGATTTCAGCCAGTGATTTTGGCTGAGATCTGTTGTGTGTAGTGAACAGCAATCTGTCTTAAAATCAGGGAGAAACAGCCAGATTATTAAGTAAAAGAAGCACACATTACACTTGTTGGGCATACAGTTAGCCCCTTGATTGGCCCTAGATGTTAACCTCAGTACAGTATTATCAATGATCACTGTAATAATGTCACTAGCGACGTCAGTGTCAGTTAATGACCCTCCCAACCGGAATTGCCCACCATCCTATCATAGTCATACTACAAGTCACTGATAACCACCATTAGTGCATATAAGGGAATCTGCTAAATGTGCCCAAGCTGTATGCAGTGCAGGAATGGGAGAAGGAGCTCTGCTGAGTGCCCTGCCAGCATTGACCCCTGTCCTCTGCCCTGCTGACCGCTGCTAACCCCTATTCTCAGCTCTTACTACCCCTGTGCAGTGCCCTGCTGACCCCTGTCCTCTGCCCTGCGGTCCTCTGTACACTTCCCTGTTGAGCCCTGTCTTCCACCCTGCGGACCCCTGTACACTGCCCTTCTGACTCTTGTTCTCTGCTCTGCTGACCGCTGCTAACCCCTATTCTCAGCTCTTACTACCCCTGTGCAGTGCCCTGCTGACCCCTGTCCTCTGCCCTGCGGTCCTCTGTACACTTCCCTGTTGAGCCCTGTCTTCCACCCTGCGGACCCCTGTACACTGCCCTTCTGACTCTTGTTCTCTGCTCTGCTGACCGCTGCTAACCCCTATTCTCAGCTCTTACTACCCCTGTGCAGTGCCCTGCTGACCCCTGTCCTCTGCCCTGCGGTCCTCTGTACACTTCCCTGTTGAGCCCTGTCTTCCACCCTGCGGACCCCTGTACACTGCCCTTCTGACTCTTGTCCTCTGCTCTGCTGACCTCATACACTGTCTTTTTGCTCCCTGTCCTTCACTTTGCTGTCCCCTGTACACTGCAATACAAAGAAATGGCCTCTGTATACTGTTCTGCAAACTGATGACCCTATCCTCTTTCCTGCTGACCTCCCATCCTCTATCCCCCTGACAATTTTTTACTGCACCCTTACATCAGACAGGCTAGATCTGGTCCTGAATGAAAGATGAAAAAGGAAGGGCCACTTGATAAAACAACTATTTTATATATGTGTCAGTTTTAATACCAACTGATTTAAAACCCCTTTCTCCTATAATTGAGTCTTATTCAGGAAAATGTAAATGTGCTATTTAGGCTACTTTTACACTAAGGCATCTTTCAGCCATTTTTAGCGCTAGAAATAGCGCCTGTTAAGCACCTGAAAAACGCCCCCCATGCCACCCCAGTGTGAAAGTCCGAGTGCTTTCACACTGGGGCAGTGCACTTGCAGAATGTTAGAAAAAGTCCTGCAAGCAGCATCTTTGAGACGCTTCTAAACTGCCCCTGCCCATTGGCAGCCTCAAAACGGGGTGCTTTTAACTCTTTCTTCAGCCGCTAGCGGGGGTTAAAGGCGCCCTGCTAGCAGTCGAAAAGCAACTCCAAAACTACAGTAAAGCGTCGGGCGCTTTCAGTGTGAAAGTAGCCTTATGGAAGCAGGCGAATATCTCCGGATGAAAGGGTGTTAGCTGACATTGGTGTTGCGCCAACCCCTAGAATCCGTCCAGCGTACACTAGTTTTAACAGAATAAACCTTTTCAGAAACGGAACAGAAATTACCATTTCACTATACACAGAAAAGCTTGGTGTTGTATAATACTATAAATAAAGTGTATGAAAGGCCCAAAGCACTCACTAAAAATGGATTGTAAGCAGAATTAGAAAAGCACAGTAAACTTAGAAAAACTGCCAATGTCAGACACAAGAAGTATATAAACATTTTTAGCTCAGCTTAACTTGAAAGCCAAAGACTGAAGTTTAAAACACGTTGAATATTTGATGCTTGGATATAAAATTATATTCAGAATTAACCTTTTTGAAAAGCTGCTAGTTGATCATGATCTATTAATAGACACTGCTGTATTACTGTAACAGGATAAAGATATACAGTACATGCTGGAACTCCTGAGAGGCAGTGCAGGCTGTTCTGTTAAAATATAGAATTAGCAAAATGATTAACTAATATTACAGTGCCTTGCGAAAGTATTTGGCCCCCTTGAACTTTGCGACCTTTTAACACATTTCAGGCTTCAAACATAAAGATATAAAACTAAGTGGGACACAATCATGAAGTGGAACAAAATTTATTGGATATTTCAAACTTTTTTAACCACTTAAGACCCGGACCAATACGCTGGTAAATGACCCAAGGTGTTTTTGCGATTCGGCACTGCGTCGCTTTAACAGACAATTGCGCGGTCGTGCGACGTGGCTCCCAAACAAAATTTGCGTCCTTTTCTTCCCACAAATAGAGCTTTCTTTTGGTGGTATTTGATCACCTCTGCGATTTTTATTTTTTGCGCTATATATAAAAATAGAGCGACATTTTTGAAAAAAAAACACTATTTTTTACTTTTTGTTAAAAAAAAATCAAATAAACTAAATTTTAGTCAAACATTTAGGCCAAAATTTATTTAGCCACATGTCTTTAGTAAAAAAAAAAAAATCGCAATAAAAAAAAATAGCTACCTAGCGGGAACAGCGACACTAATACAGCGATCAGAAAAATGATCGCTTAGTGACGCTGGCAATAGGGAGTGAAAGGGTTAACTAGGGCGGTGATCAGGGGGTTAAAACTTTATTAGGGGGGGTGGGGGGGCTATCCTGAACCTAACACTAACTGTTTTTTACACTGCCTGTCACACTGACACTAAATGCAGTGATTAGATCACTGCATTCAGTGACACTGTGACAGGGGGGTGGGGGGGCAGATCGCAAGGGGTTAAGTGTGCCTATGTGTGTGTATGTCAGTGTAGTGTTGGTGCAGGACTTACTGTGAGGTATTTCTCCCATCGCAGCGGTTGGAAATACCGCTGCGATGGGAGATTACATCACTTCCCCCTTCCTGTGTTTACACAGGAGGAGGAAGTGACAGAAGGGGGAGCGCAGCGATTGGCTGGGAGCGATCGCGGGGGGGCGGGTAAACACAGACATCCGCCCGCTCGTCCCGGATCGCTCCCGGAGACACGGGGACCTCCGCACGCCGCGGAGGGTGTCCCGATCGGACCCCCGACCCGCTACTGGGCGAGGACGTAAATTTACGCCCTTGTGCCCATCTGTGCCATTCTGTGGCCGTATATGTGCGTGCGGAGGTCCTTAAGTGGTTAACAAATAAAAAACTGAGAAATTGGGCCGTGCAAAATTATTCAGCCGCTTTACTTTCAGTGCAGCAAACTCTCTCTAGAAGTTCAGGGAGGATCTCTGAATGATCCAATGTTGATCTAAATGACTAATGATGATAAATAGAATCCACCTGTGTGTAATCAAGTCTCTGTATAAATGCACCTGCACTGTGATAGTCTCAGAGGTCTGTTTAAAGCGCAGAGAGCATCATGAAGAACAAGGAACACACCAGGCAGGTCCGAGATACTGTTGTGGAGAAGTTTAAAGCCGGATTTGGATACAAAAAGATTTCCCAAGCTTTAAACATCCCAAGGAGCACTGTGCAAGCGATAATATTGAAATAGAAGGAGTATCAGACCACTGCAAATCTACGAAGACCTGGCCGTCCCTCTAAACTTTCAGCTCATACAAGGAGAAGACTGATCAGAGATGCAGCCAAGAGGCCCATGATCACTCTGGATGAACTGCAGAGATCTACAGCTGAGGTGGGAGACTCTGTCCATAGGACAACAATCAGTCGCATACTGCACAAATCTGGCCTTTATGGAAGAGTGGCAAGAAGAAAGCCATTTCTTAAAGATATACATAAAAAGTGATGTTTAAAGTTTGCCACAAGCCACCTGGGAGACACACCAAACATGTGGAAGAAGGTGCTCTGGTCAGATGAAACCAAAATCAAACTTTTTGGCAACAATGCAAAACGTTATGTTTGGCATAAAAGCAACACAGCTCATCACCCTGAACACACCATCCCCACTGTCAAACATGGTGGTGGCAGCATCATGGTTTGGGCCTGCTTTTCTTCAGCAGGGACAGGGAAGATGGTTACAATTGATGGGAAGATGGATGGAGCCAAATACAGGACCATTCTGGAAGAAAACCTGATGGAGTCTGCAAAAGACCTGAGACTGGGACAGAGATTTGTCTTCCAACAAGACAATGATCCAAAACATAAAGCAAAATCTACAATGGAATGGTTCACAAATAAACATATCCAGGTGTTAAACGTCATTTAAATGAATCGTGTGTGGGCAAAACGTTGTTTTTTGTCTTCAAAAAAACGACCAAAAAAAAATTCCAACATGCTTGAATTTTTTGTGTTGTTTTTCAAAACGTTGTTTTTTGTGTCATAAACAGTGATGGTGTGTGGGCAAAACGACGTTGAAAACAACGTTTTTAAACCCACGCATGCTCAGAAGCAAGTTATGAGACGGAGCTTCAATGGAAAAGAGTGCCGTCGAACGTGGTGTACGTCACCACGCTTTGCTAGAGCTTTGTAGAAAAACGATGGTGTGTACGAAACGTAGTTTTGAAAAATTAAGTTTGAAAAACTTCGTTTTTTTTCATGATTGAAAACTTCGGTTTTTTTCATCGCAAAAAACGACCGTGTGTACGCGGCATTAGAATGGCCAAGTCAAAGTCCAGACCTGAATCCAATCGAGAATCTGTGGAAAGAACTGAAAACTGCTGTTCACAAACGCTCTCCATCCAACCTCACTGAGCTCGAGCTGTTTTGCAAGGAGGAATGGGCAAAAATGTCAGTCTCTCGATGTGCAAAACTGATAGAGACATACCCCAAGCGACTTATAGCTGTAATCGTAGCAAAAGGTGGCGCTACAAAGTATTAACTTAAGGAGGCTGAATAATTTTACACACCCAATTTTTCAGTTTTTTATTTGTTAAAAAAGTTTGAAATATCCAATAAATTTAGTTTCACTTCATGATTGTGTCCCACTTGTTGTTTTTTCACAAACAGTTACAGCTTTATATCTTTATGTTTGAAGCCTGAAATGTGGCAAAAGGTCGCAAAGTTCAAGGGGGCCGAATACTTTCGCAAGGCACTTGAACTGTGCAACAGTCTAAAAGCCATGCCTGCGGGTAGCTGTGTTTTCTCAATGTATACACAATGGCCTGGATTCACAAAGCACTTATGCCGACGTATCTCCAGATATGTCGCGTACTGTAAGTACAAATATGCGCCGTCGTATCTGTGCGCCGAACCCACAAACTTAGATACGCCTAAAAACAGACTTCATCCCACCGACGTAACCGGCGTACAGTGGGCGCATATTTACGCTGGACGCATGTGGCACTCCCATTGACTTTCTATTCAAATATGCAAATTAGGGAGATACGCCGATTCACGAACGTACTTTTGCCCAGCACATGATTTACGCGGTTTGCGTAAGTTTTACGTTCGGTGTAACGTTATTCCCCATAGATGAGGCGCAATCCATGCAAAGGTATGGATCAGGGAACACAAGCCTACGTATTGTATGTTGGATGTCTGTGAATATGGGCCGACGTGGGTCTGGCGTATCTTAGGCAGTTGTTCCGACGTGGTTTTACGCATGCGCACGGGGATACGTCCATGTCCCGACACATGTGCAGTTCATTTTAAGTACTTGTCTGGCGCCCGGCCCATCATTTGCATGGGGTCACGCTTCATTAACATGGATCACGCCTACTTCCAGCCCACTTCCACCTACTTCCACTTACGTTGGTTTACGCCTACGAAATATGCGCTACGCGAGCGCAGAGTTGGGAGCATTTGCTTTGTGAATTCCATGCTTGCCTCTCCATGCTTGCCTCTCCGCGCTGCGCCGGCGTAGCGTAAAAGAGATATGCTACGGCGGCATAAATATGCGCCAATGTATGTGAATCTGGGCCAATGTATACACATTGAACAGTGATCTATTTTGTGGTTTAAATGTTCTCATCCCTTTGAATCCATGCAATACACTAACATGCATACAATCAATAAACCTATGTAGAAAATAAAGTGCTAGTGCATAAACTAATTTACAATACACAACAAATTCATGTCTCTACAATACAGTAAAACAAAAAATCAGTAAAGTTTCTAGTGATAGCAAAAAATATTTTTTTAAGTCATGCTAATGTGATATTTTCCTTTTTTTTTCATCAGCGCCAACACTCCACTTGAATTTGTGCCCCAACCCCAGTTTAGAATTCACCGAAGGAAGATGACACCATTTACTAAAAAGGGTCTATACAAGCTTTCCCACAGCTCCGATGTACGTGTGGCACTTTTCCTCTACTAAATGCCTCTTTTGCACAGAGCCCAGGTGTAATTCTTATTCGGGGAAGTACCAAATATCTGGCACCCCAGATGTTTGGGAACTACATTTCCCATGATGCTCAGGCACTCTGCAGTGTAGATGAGCATCATGGGAAATGTAGTTCAGAAACATCTGGGGTGCCAAGGTTCACCATCACTGTCATAGTGTATACTGTCTTTTATTAACCACTTAAGACCCGGACCTTTAGGCAGCTAAAGGACCCAGCCAGGTTTTGCGATTCGGCACTGCGTCACTTTAACAGATAATTGCGCGGTCGTGCGACGTGGCTCTCAAACAAAATTGGCGTCTTTTTTTCCCACAAATAGAGCTTTCTTTTGATGGGGGTTATGTGGGGTTATGTGTGACCTAATGTGTGTTTACAACTGTAGGGGGGTGTGGCTGTAGGTGTGACGTCATCGATTGTGTATCCCTATAACAGGGACCACACGATCAATGACGCCGCCACAGTGAAGAACGGGGAAGCCATGTTTACATACGGCTCTCCCCGTTCCTCAGCTCTGGAGACCGATCGCGGGATTCCAGTGGCGATCGGGTCCACAGGTCCCGCGGTCACGGAGCTTCGGACTGGGCACTAGCACAGGACGTACCTGTACGTGCCTGTGCCCAAGCGTGCCATTCTGCCAACGTAAATGTGCAGGAGGCGGTTCTTTAGTGGTTAAAGTCCGTTATTTTAAACTCAGTCAAGTCTTGTGGTGCCCACCCTGGCACCCAGGAGTCATCTGCCGCCTTTGTAAACTACTGCCGCTTCCCTGTGAGGAACGGCGTGTTTATATCCACTGTTGCAGACCAGAATTATGTTCTATCTTTGGGACTGCAGAGTAGTAATATTCTTTATTACATGTAACATTTGCATGGAGATATGTTTTAAACATTTCATAAAGAAAATGAAGCATGCAGCTATCTAATATTCCCATTAATAACTTTAAATAATGGTGTGGAGAAAAGTAAAGAACTTTTCTGGCCAGAAATAATCAAGAACCTTTTAGAACAATATCTATAATGGTAGATATTGAATGTATATTATATGCCCACTGTGCTAGCTGGAAAAAAGCAACAGTGTACTTCCGGAACACCAAAGACAATTCTTTCTTATAATCACGAACACCTCCAAGATAATCACAAACTTTTATTTTTGCTCATTACATTTGCATTTCTCCTGATGAAGAGGGGTTTGTGATGTGTAGGGTTTGTGATGTTCCCCCAGCCTTCCTCCTTATACACTTTAGTATTCTCTGAGTCACTTCCCTTCATCATCCTTGTGCTGCAGCTTTCCTCTTGGTTGTGTATTATTACATTAAAATCAGACTTCGTTTTTTTTGTGTTTTTTTTTTGGTAGCCACATTGGCTAGAAATTCCTGGGTAGTAAAACTCACTTTATGAAGGAGGCTGTCACACACCTGATTAGAGTCCAGGTGGTGAGGGTAGCCGATCTTGGGTCTTAGGCCGCGTACACACGATCAGTCTATCCGATGAAGCTGACTGATGGTCTGATGTGCCTACACACCATCGGTTAAAAAAACAATTGTGTTAGAACGCGTAAAACACAACGACATGCTGAAAAAAATTAAGTTCAATGCTTTCAAGCATGTGTAGACTTGATTCTGAGCATGCGTGGATTTTTAACCGATGGTCGTGCCTACTAACGATCGGTTTTGACCTATCAGTTAGGAGTCCATAGGTTAAATTTTAAAGCAAGTTCTCATATTTTTGACCGATGGTTAACTAACCTATGGGGCCCACACATGATCAGTTTGGACTGATGAAAATGGTCCTTCAGACCGATCCTATCATGTGTACGCGGCCTAAGGCTTATTAAGATGTCCTTTTATGAAAGTGCGGTAAAATACCGCTATTCAGTTCTTAGGCATTCTCAGGGGAGATCGCTCTCCTCTGAGTGCCTGTTTATGAAGCTTTGTAGATCGGTTTATCATGCTGAGATGAGAAGCGATCTACAAACGGCTGGAAACTCCTGAGAACTGCTTCTCTCACTATAATCTCGTGTGATGTAGCGGGATTACAGTACGAGGAAGTGAAAAATACAAAAGTTGAACACGAATCAGCACACATTATACACCACATATTAATAAAATAATAAAGTTACATTCCCACCAAACAATATACATTAACCTAATTATTAAAAAAACATTGGCCCAGATTCAGAGAGCTGGTGTTAGACTGGAGTAATTTCAAATTACGCGCGTTTTCTAGCTAGTCGAAAACCTCAAACCATTAATAGACGGCTGCGGGCTTCAATTCGACTGGATTACGTGTTTGTACGCCTTGGTATCTACGCTGCAATAAAATTGCGGCCACTGGGTGGACTTCCTGTCGTTTTTGGCGTTGGGGTATGCAAATGAGCTTTTGCCGGCGATCCCCGAAATTACGATCTTCAATCGCAATCTCTTACGGCACCTTTAGTCATCTTTTATTTGCGTAACACTATACCAGCTTTTTGCTGCTCTAATATTAGACAGCCCATGTTAAGTATGGCCGTCGTTCCCGCGTCGAATTTCTACGTTTTCCGACGTCTTTTATTATTTTTAACGTAAGTCGTCCGGGAATAGGAATGTTCGTAAACGCCGCTACTCAAACAACGAATGACGTAACGACGTGATTTCGCGCAATGCACGGCGGGAAATTTCTGAACGGAGCATGCGCAGTTCAATCGCCGCGGGGACACGCTTAATTTTAATGCTTCACGCCCCCAAACGCGTATTTCTATTACGCGGCGAGAAATAGACTACGCCGCCGTAGCGTACGGGCAAAAATCTACCAGGATTCGGTGAAGAGCCTGGTAAAATACGGCAGCGTAGAGTATTTTGATTACGCAGCGGAATATTAAGTGTATGTGAATCTACCCCATTGTTTTTATCAATATTTAACTACTTTCCGACCGCCCACCGTCGTTCTACGTCGGCATTTTAAAGATGGATATCTCAGTAACGGCAGCAGCTGCTGCCACAACCGAGATATCCATCTCTTCAGTGGCCGGTCGGTTAAACTATAATGGTGGTCTCCACGGCAGATTCGCCGCGAGATCGCCGTTATCGGTGGCGGGAGAGGGCCTCCCGCGCCCTCCGCCGCTTACCGAAGCCGTCGGTAGCGGCGGAGGAGATCGTGTCCTCTCCCGTGCTTAGTGGGGATGCGAGTGAGGGAAAAATGTCCCTCACCCGTCCCCATAGCTCTGCTGGGCGGAAGTGACGTCAAAACGTCAGTCCCGCCCAGCGTCTTAAAGAGACATTTTTTTTTTTGGTCATTTGAAAAAATTACATTTTACATGTTTTATTATTTTTTTGCATTTAAGCCTAAATATGAGATCTGAGGTCTTTTTGACCCCAGATCTCATATTTAAGAGGACTTGTCATGCTTTTTTCTATTACAAGGGATGTTTACATTCCTTGTAATAGGAATAAAAGTGATAATTTTTTTATTTTTTCATTTCAGTGTTAAAAATTGGTAAAATAAATAAAAATAAGTAGTTAAATATTGATAAAAACAATGGCCCAGATTCACGTACATCTGCGCATTATTGGACCGGCGTAGCGCACCGCCTTTACGTTAGACTTGCGCAATTTTGCCGCGTAATCACACTATTCTCGTAGCTTTTGCGCAGGAAATTGCGCATACGTAACGTTTTTCCAGAGGCGTAAGGAGGAGTAATACAAATTGGGAAGGACGTGGGCGTGTTACATTGAAATGAGCCGTGACCCCATGCAAATGAAGGGCCGGCCGGCTCGCGCATGCGCGCTTGAACGAGACCATGTCAGCTCCGATGTGCGCATGCTCACAACTCGGGAGCGGCGCAATCAGTGAAATTGGAAATGGACTAGGGCAACGTTGTGAACTACGCAAACAGCATAAATAGACACACACAAACGCACTTCCTTTGCAAAAGTACATCCCTTTGTCCCTTCCCATTTAACAAAGTGCTTTTGTTCTTGTTGTTCGTTGCGGTGTGTTTTGTAGTTGTCAGATTAGTGTTCTGTGTGATCAAGTGGTTGTTAGTAGATTTTTGAAAGTGGTTTTTGATAAGTGTTTGAGAGACTGTTTGTTTGATTGATATATTTCTTTTTGTTTCTTTTTCTGCTGTATTTTTGGTTTGTTTTTTGGGGACTGTTTCTTGCTGAGTCGTTTTCTCTCTGTGTGTTTTTTTTTGTGATTGGTTGGGCTTGTTTGTGTGCGTGAATTTTGTTGACTGGGACTTTTTTTTTGGAAGGATGAGTGAGAGAAAACGCAAGCTGAATTTTACAGTTGTGGAAAAACAGATTCTTGCCTGGGCCATTAGCGAGTATGGGCGTTACCTCCACGGCCCAGAGAGTGCCAACACCACCCCGGCCAGGAGGAGGGAGATATTGGATAGGATCACTGACCAGGTGAATTCAGCGGGGCAGGGGGAGACACGGACCAGGTCTGGGATTGACAAAAAAATCAATGACCTCCGGCGTCTGGTCAAAATGAAGTTGGCCAGAATGCATGCCCATGCCAGGGGCACAGGAGGGGGCCCACCATGCCGTATTAGCCTGACAGCGGAGGAGCGTGTGGTGGCCCTGACCTTTCATCGGCATGAAGTTGAGGGCCTGCCCGGCTTTGACTCAAGTCCGGAGCCCGTGGTGCCAGGTAATTTTTTTTTTTTTAATATCAGGTGTGTAGCATGTGTGGGGGAGGGGGTGAAAGGGAATATGTGGCAAATGTGTGGATCCTCCAACCTGTGAATGTTTTGTGTCATCCACAGATGTGCAGGAGGGTGCAGGGCCATCTGGCCTGACCGCACCAACCCCAGGACAGCAGCCTAATGAGGCCCCCCCAACAAGGCCGGAGTCTGCGGAGGAGGTTCAACAGGAGCAGGACAATCATGAGGAGCAAGACAATCATGAGGAGGAGGAGAATCACGAGGAGGAGGAGTCCATGTCAGGCACTGGACGTTTGGGTTTTGAGGACTCCTCCCCTCTGGCTGCCAGCAGGCAGGCCTCCCTAAGGGGGAGCCCCCCCCCTCCTCCCCCAACATGGCTCCCCTCACAAGGGCCTCCCCTTCTCCCTGGCCACAAGCATCAGCTGGAGGCAGGATGTCATCCCAGACCACCAGGGGGTTGGCCGATCTCCTGCCCGCCACCCTAAGAAGGGACCAGTTCCTCCAGACCCGCCATCTGGGACAGGTCAGCCAGACATTGGTGCGGATGGAGGAGAGCCTGTCCTCCATCAAGGATACGCTGGGGAACCTGGACTCCCACTCCCGGGCTTTCACAACCTGCCTAAATGAACTGCAGACGACATCAGCAGGCGTTGGGCAGGATGTGAGGGCCCTTACCCTGGCTATCCAGGCCAACACGGCAACAGTTGGTGCTGCCCTGGACAGAATTGCCGTGGCCTTGGAGGGCAGGCCACCAGGTGGGCAGAGATCAGGGGCTGATCCTCCTTCCCCGGTTTTACCCCTTCCCCATGAGTCTCCCCTGAGAAGCCGGGGCCGTGGCGGGGGGCGCCCCAGGCGTGGCTCACGCAGAGGGCAGTAATTTTTTTTTCCCCCAATTTTTTTTTTTTTTCAAATATTTTTTTTTTTTTTTGTCATTTTTTTTTTCTTTTGCTGGAAATTTTTTGATTTTGCAGGTCATTTTTTTTTTTTTTGGGTTGTGAATGCTGTGTGAATGTGGGGGTGACATTCCTGCCGGAAAAGGGGTGTCACCCTCTATTTTGGTGGAGAAGGGTTCCCCAGGACCAGGGAGAAGTGATCCCCAGGTCCGTGTGAATGGTGTATGAATGTACAGTGACATAATTGGAGCCTTGGCGTGGCGTTGCTGCTCACAAGTCCTGCATGGTGGACTGGTGCCAATCCAATTTGATGTGGATGTGGGGTGTGTGTGCTAGGGACCACAGTGTTGTGCATGCATGCATTCTCATTGTGCCATGATTAATGTGTAAGTTTAACGTGCAAAGATGCCCAATGTGAGCTGTCTCCTGGCTGCTCTTCCCTCAGAAGACTGGGGAAACCTCGGTTAGGGGGGGATTGTCTGGTTCAGGGGTCAGGTCATCACGTAGGTCAATCTGCAGGCCCTTTCTTTCTGCAAAGTTGTGCAGCATGCAACATGCACTGATGATCTGGCACACAAAGTTTGGGGAGTACAAGAGGGTACCCCCAGACTTATCCAGGCATCGGAAACGTGACTTTAGGATGCCAAAGGTGCGCTCCACCACTGCACGGGTTTGGGCATGTGCTTGATTGTATCTTTCCTCTCCTGGGGTTTGGGGGATCCGGATAGGAGTCATGATATGGGGTCCCAGTGGATATGCAGAGTCACCTGTAAGGGAAAAGACAGGAGGATGTTAGTCATGCATGTGCCCCTTGTGATGTGCATCATGGGAGGGGATAGTCATGCCTGCCACCCATGTCACTCACCAACCAGCCAGGTGACCCCATACACGTTCTGATCGAATTCCAATCGGATGTGGCATTGATTGTATATGTAGCTGTCATGGCTGGACCCTGGGTGTTTGGCACGGACGTGCCATATGAGGCCTTGGGCATCGACTATCACCTGTACATTGATGGAATGCCAATGCTTCCGATTGCGGTACATGTGCTCTGTCTCCTGGGGGGGCTGGAGTGCCACATGTGTGCAATCAATGGCCCCCACAGTGCGTGGGAATCTGGCAATTCTGTAGAAATCTGTCATTGCCTTCAGTCGCAGCTCCTCAGTGGTGGGTTTGATGATTTGGTTGGCCATGCATCTGAGTATTGCAGGGACAACCTGGTGCACACATCTGCTCATGGAGGACTGTGACATCCCAGCCACCACTCCACTTGTTCTTTGAAAAGAGCCACTGGCAAGGAAATGGAGTGTTGCCAGGACCTTGACCAGTGGCTGCACTGCATGTGAGCGGTGTGTTGGGCTGGTGACGTCATCCTGCAGGGTTGTGGTTAATTCCAGGATGACATGAGGGGTGAATCTGAAGATGCGATACACCTCAGAATCACTCATGCCAAACAGGTCTATGCGGGTACGGTATATCCTCTCCCGTGCCATCCTCCGTGCCATCCTCCGTGCCCTCCTCCGTGCCCTCCTCCTTCTTTGTTCATCTAAAGTCAGTAGTATAGCTATGCGCGACGATGCCCCTGGCATGTTGGCATACAGATTGTTGAGCAACACGTGTGACTGCTGAGCTGCTCACTAACAGTGTTGCTTTATCTAACAAGTAGACTTTTTTTCTTTTTTTAGACCAGCTTTTATCAGCTCTAATTTTAGACAGGACATTTTGCTGTTGCGCACACTGCGTCGCCTGCGCTGCCCCAACGTTGTTTTGTGGATCCCCGTAAGTCCCTCATTAGCATATTTGACTAGCAAATCAATGGTTTTTTTGCGTATCT
The DNA here is from genome assembly GCA_029574335.1 of Rana kukunoris. Taxonomy (NCBI): domain Eukaryota; kingdom Metazoa; phylum Chordata; class Amphibia; order Anura; family Ranidae; genus Rana; species Rana kukunoris. Next base: position 170,776,438 of record CM056049.1, read on the forward strand.
CGTTCTGGGGATGCCGCGCAACGAAACGCACGCACACATTTAGACTTACGCACGCGCATCTCCTGTTGCGCAGGCGTAATCGCTCTGTGAATCTGGGCCAATGTTTTAGTCTCGTAAACACCGAATCTGAAAAACAGGCTCGGGACTTAAGTGGTTAAAGCTCACACATGTGCCTATTTAAATGTGAATGGTGTATAGTAAATGAATGGAATCACACATATCTGATGCAGCTATACACCATTCATATAAATGAAAAATACATTTATAATCATTAAAAAAAAAATTTAATAAAGTATACAAATATAAACCTGTATAAACCTGTAATAGAACAGTCTATGGGTAAAACCATATTTTAGGGTTTACATTTTTTTTTTTAATAATAAATTACAAATTATATAAAAATGACTTTAATAATAGCATTTTAATGCAGGTAGAATGTTATGTTATATATATATAGATAGATAAACACATATACATACACTATTGTAGCACCCCCTTACTTTTGGTACGAGCACTACGCTAAAGTTAGTGGGTGAATGGGAGAGTTACTTTTGCTCCCATTCATGATTTGTTAAATTACTGGTTGCTGTTGTTCCAGAACTGTCCTGTGGGTCAGTCTGTGTTTCAGGGGTGCTGAAATCCCACCCCTGGGTGACAGTTGGCGCTAAAGGGGTTCTGGCGGAGCCACTTTTCCCCAGCAGCCAATTGGAGGAGTTTTTCCCTCGCTGGGCATGCTGGGGAGGGGTATATCTGGGACAGAGGCCATGATTCTTGCTCTCTCTTCTCTCTCTCCGCTGGGTCCACGTTCCAGGTGCGGCATCCACCTTTAGGGTGCACGCATCCACGGAACCCGCTGGCATGGCCCACCTGGCCAGGGCTGCATGATCCACGGGGACCCATCCAGATGTTGAAGGGGGCCACAGTGACTTGCTGGGTCCCCAACTTTGCTGAAAGATCCCAGGTTGTGAACTGTTCGGTGGGGGATCAGCTTGAGGAGAACCCGGAGGCAGGTTATCCAAAAGGGCTTGAGCGAACCATCGGGATCTGGTCATCAAGACGTGACAGGTATATGTCAGCTGTCAGTCATTGACCATTCATTGCATTTACTGGGAGGATTCACTCAAGATCTAATTTGTTCTCTGAAGTACTGAAGTACCAGGGGCCCGAGCCAGGCCTGTGGCAGAGGCCTGTTCCTCTCAGCGATCTATAAGTGACATTTCGGCTGCCAGGCTTGTGGCAGAAGTCTGTCCTGGAGCACTTCACCCACTCGGACTGGAGTGGCGACGAGTTCTACATATAGTTGAAAGCAGGCTTTCCTCGTTATCCAGGCCTGATACCGCACTGTTCTCTACTGCTTCATCAACCTTTTCTATCCTGCCTTCTGTTCATGTTGGCCGTGCCAGGCCTTGAAATAAAGCATTTGAAAAACCCATTTGATGACTGGACATTCGTTAGCTGCTACTACTCACTGCCACTACCCCTAGACACACTACACGGTAACTTAATACGCCGATCCCAAACAACAACCAGCGGCTCTTTCGGGGGTAGCGCTACACTATAAATCCCTAACCTGCTCATTTTGGGGTGTGTAATAGTGGGGAAGATGTGTTTTGACTGTATGGCTGTTTGTATGTGAAGCATGGAAGTCAAAAGACTGCCTTCTTCCTCCACAATACTCAGCCAGCTTCGTGCTTCTCTCTCTGATTCTCCACCTCTGGGATGGTGAATCAGAAAGTGAGAATTCTGTCACAGATCGCCAGTGAGGTGCTGAGATCGCACCTTCATAAACTGGCCATGTGACCTGAGATCCACGGTGAGAGTCGGGATCGCCGCTGATCTCACTTTCATAAAAGGACTCCTATGTCTTGTCGTGACAATGGGTGATACAGGGATGGAAAAGGAGTACAAGTGCTGGAGCTTGCAGTGTCTATTCCCAGGCAGGCTGTAGTTACAAAATAAAGTGAAACAGAAACTGCAGTGTGTGTGTGTATGTAAATATATATATATATATTAGTGTGAAAATACTGTGGTGCTGCTTGTGGATTTATAGAGGGTGTCTCTTTGGTTTTACAAACTAATACTAAAAGGTCAAGTGAATTTGTCTCTTTGTTTACTGGCATTTTCAAGAGTACATAATTTCATTCAAAATCAGTAGCTACAGTATATAATGTTTGAGATGTAGATAAGACTTTTGCCTCGTACACACGATTGCGATTCCTGAAGAGAAAAGTGTGATGCAAGTTTTTTGTCACAAATTCTGACTGTGTGTATGCTCCATCGCACTTTTTCTGTGAGAATTCCTGCCAAGAAAAGATTGAGAGCAGGATCTCAATTTTCGTGGGTGGAATGCTTTACAGGCTCCTAACAAAAAAGAAAAAATGCATATTTTTTTTTACCTGCAAAAAAACTTGAATTTTTTTTTTTTGTAAAGGTGAACTGATCCTTTAAGCACAATGTGGGTGACCAATTGGCTATGAACTGAGCTGAAGCCAGATTTTCATTCATCTTACATTTGCGTTGAATACAGTTTGCGGCTGTATAAGCATGCTATATTATTTTCTTTCAGCACCTGAATACAAACCTGGGAGACTGACACGGCACACCTGGAGCAGCGCCAATCTGGTATGTTGTCTATTTATATGGATGTTAGTTTCTTGTGCAAAAAATGCAATAAATAATAAATAACTTATCACATAAATACGTAATAATAAAACAACAACCAATAAATACCACTGCTTAGTGTATAAAAATGTATTTGATGCATGTTTTTTTTCTACTGCATATAAAATATATGTATAATGCCGCGTACACACCATCACTTTATGTGATGGAAAAAAACAACGTTTTTCAAAACGTCAATTTAAATGATCGTGTGTGGGGGGAAAACGTTGTTTTATGGCTTGTGAAAAACGACAAAAAAAAATTGAAGCATGCATCAATTTTTTGTGTCGTTTTTCAAAACGTTGTTTTTGTTTTAACAAAAAATCACTGTGTGTAGCAAAAAACGACGTTTAAAACAACGTTTTTCAACCCGCGCATGCCCAGAAGCAGGTTATGAAGCGAGCTTCAATGGAAAAGAGTGGTGAACGTAACCTCGCTTTGCTAGAGCATTGTGAAAAAACGATGGTGTGTAGGCAACGTCGTTTTTGAAAATTGAAGTTTCAAAAACATAGTTTTTTACTTCACAAAAATTATTTATTTTTTTCCATCACATAAAGTGATGGTGTGTACGCGGCATAAGAATATGGGACCATTTTGTGTACAGTCTCTCTGCCCTTAGCTTTTCTTGGATGAATAAGAAAACTATGCCATTATTTCATATTTATCATTCAAAGGTTATAATATACGCAAATCATAACACTGGAAGAAGAAAAAAAACATAACAGAAATGTTATAAAACAAATCTGAATTTCATCTGAATATTTATCAAAGCTTGCTCATAAAGAACAAGATAACAGGGTATCATTAAAATAATATAATTCAGACATATATGATTTATGAAGAAAAAATACGATTTCTAAAACAAATATTAAACATGTGGCAGAGTTATTGACCATAACAATATTTAGATTATTTTTTCTTTTAGTGTTGGAAGAGAAGATAACCAGAATATTAAAATGCACAGGCATAAAAACACATTCAAATATCTGGATATTCTGCTATGTGAATATTGCTTTCAAGATAGTTATCACTAGATAACCTTGAAGAAATTTCTGTTATTAAAAGCATGAGAATAGTCTTGAGTCTTTGTTTTAGAGTGATATGAAATGGCTGCTTATCACAATTTTTATTTTCCCAATAGAAAACACCAAGAATGAAAAGTTTCCAGACATTGTAGAAAAGGGATTAGGGTATTCTGCATCTCCTGGTGGAAGGAATAAAGGAAAAAAGATAGACAGCCATCACTTTACAGATAAAAATAAAAATGTTTAACATTTGTAAATGTAAAAAATAGGATAATATTGACCTCAACACTTGAAAACAATACAATGATAGTACTGTAAGAATTGGTTTCTTTATAAATACAGCAGACTTCGGCAGGATCGGGTAGGGACTATGTCTATGGGTACCAGTGATAGCAGAAGACATCCTTAAGCCACGTCTGAAAGACACATTATGCAGTTTTTGCTCCTTCAACCATGGGGAACTTTCCCTTGCAAATTTAACAGTCTATTTATCACTGTCAATGAGATTATGTTTTAAAATTGTATATATTTTTTTATAGTTTAACCACTTCAATACAGGGCATTTTCACCCCCTTCCTGCCCAGGCCAATTTTTATTTTTCAGCGCTGTCGCACTTTGAATGACGATTGCGCGGTCATGCAACACTGTACCCAAATGAAATCTTTATGTTTTTATTCTCACAAATAGAGATTTTGGGGGTATTTGCTCACCTCTATGTTTTTTATTTGTTTGCGCTATAAACAAAAAAAGAGCGGCAATTTTGAAAAAACACAATATTTTTTACTTTTTGATTTAATAAATACCACAAGTAAAAAAAAATGTTCTCCTCAGTTTAGGCCGATATGTATTCTTCTACATATTTTTGGTAAGAAAAAAATTGCAATAAGCGTATATAGATTGGTTTGCGCAAAAGTTATAGCATCTACAAATTAGGGGAGAGTTTTATGGCATTTTTATTTCTTTTTTCTTTTTTACTAGTACATGTAATGGTGACGATCTGCGATTTTTTTATTGTGACCGTGACATTGCGGCGGACATATTGGACACTTTTGACACTATTTGGGGACCATTCACATTTATACAGCGATTCGTGCTATAAAACTGCACTGATTACTGTGTAAATGTGACGGGCAGGAAAGGGGTTAAATATATTCACTAGGGAGTGATTCTAACTGTAGGGGGAGGGGACTCAAAAGGGGAGGAGATCGATCAGTGTTCCTCTGTACAGGCATACCCCAGTTTTAAGTACACAATGGGGTTGATTTACTAAAGCTGGAAAGAGAAAAATCAGGCTCACTTCTGCATAAAAACCAATGAGCTTCCAGGTTCTTATTATCAGGTTTAATTGAACAAGCTGGGGTTAGAAGCTCATTGGTTTCTATGCAGAAGTGAGCCTAGTTTTGCGCTTTCCAGCTTTAGTAAATAAATCCCATTGTGTACTTAAAAGTGGGGTATGCCTGTACTGGGAACACACATCGGTCTCCTCTCCTCTGACAGGACGTGGATCTGTGTGTTTACACACACAGATCCACGGTCCTGCTGTGATCGTGGGCAATCGCGGGTGGCCGGCAGACATTCACTGCCGCCGAGCACACGCAGCGGGTCCAGAGCGATGCCCCCTGTATGGCCAGAAAACCCAGGATATCATATGACGTCCACACGGAGGGAGAGAGGGTTCCTGTCAATGTCATTTTACAATGACTCGGTGAGGAAGTGGTTAAGTAGAGTTTTAATATGATTTTGCTTTTTTTTATAGTAATTTATAATACTAGAAATGCATTAGAGCTTTTATTATACAGTAACTAATTTTTAAAAGGTTGTATAGACATTGGGGTTAATTTATTAACCACTTCAGCCTCAAAAGGATTTAATGACCAGGCCATTTTTGCGATATGGCACCTGCATTACTTTAACTGACAATTGAGCAGTCATGCAAACCTGTACCTAAATAAAATTGATGTCCCTTTTTTCCCACAAATAGAGCTTTCATTTGGTGGTATTTGATCACCTCCTGTGGTTTCAATTGTTTGCACTATAAACAAACAATTAAAAAATAAAAATATTTTTTTTCCTCCTGCTATAATACATATGCCAATTATTTTTTTAATAAAAAAGCAAATTAATTCATCAGTTTAGGCCGATATGTATTCTTTTACATATTTTTGGTCAAAAATAATCGCAATAAGCATATATTATTGCGCAAAAGTTATAGGGCCAGATTCACGTACATTGGCACATATATTGACCGGCGTAGCGCAATTCCTTTACATTAGACTGGCGCAATGTAGAGGCGCAAGTACCGTATCCTCGTAGTATTTGCGTAGAAATTTGCGCCGATGTAACGCAATTTCCGAGGCGTAAGGCGGTGTAATTCAAATTGGGAAGGACGTGGGCGTGTTATATTGAAATGAGCCGTGACCCCATGCAAATGAAGGGCCAGCCGGATTGCGCATGCGTACATGAAGCAGACTATGGTCAGCACCACTCTGCGCATGCTCACAACTCGGCACGGCACAATCAGTGAAATTGGAACTAGGCCCGGTCAACTTAGTGAGCTCCGCACAGTGCTTAAATAGACAGAGAGAGACACCATTCCTTTGCAAAAGTACATCCAATTGTTCCCCTTCCTACAGCAAGGTGTTTTTGTTCTGTTGTTTGTTAGCGTTAGTTGGTTTGTGACTTGTCTTTGAGATATTTGGTGACTGTTTTGTATAGTGTTTTGGATAGTGGTTTTCAGAGTGTCTTTTTTGGTGACTGTTTTTGATACTTTTTGGTGAGTGATTTTTGGTGACTGTTTTTGATACTTTTTGGTGAGTGATATTTGTTGAGTGATTTTTGGTGATTGTTTTGGTTAGAGTTTGTGAGAACATGACTGAGAGGAAGCGAAAATTAAAATTTTCAGTGCGGGAGAAGGCAATTCTTGCCAGGGCCATTACCCAATATGGTCGGTTCCTGCACGGCCCGGAGAGCGTCAACACCACCCCGGTCAGGAAGGCTCAGATATTGCAGGAGATCGCAGACGAGGTAAACTCGTTGGGGGGAGACCCGGACACGCCAGGGGGTCCAAAAGAAGATTAATGATCTCCGGCGTGTGGTCCGTGGGAAGCTGGGCAAGATTGCAGCCCATGCCAGGGGCACTGGAGGGGGCCCACCGTGCCCTGTTAGGCTGACTGAGGAGGAGTGTGCAGTGGCCCAGACCTTCAACAGGCAGCAAGTGGAGGGGCTGCCTGCCTTTGACTCCAGTCAGGAGGCCGTGAGGACAGGTACGTTTTTTTTTTCTATCTGGTGTGTAGCATGTGTGTGGGGGGAAGGGAATATGTGGCAAGTGTGTGGATCCTCCAACCTGTGAATGTTTTGTGTCATCCACAGATGTGCAGGAGGGTGCTGGGCCATCTGGCCTGTCCGCACCATCCCCGGGACAACAGTCGGAGGAAGACCCCCAGACAAGGCCGGAGTCCTCTGAGGAGGTTGAGGAGGAGGAGGAGGAGGTCATGTCAGGGAATGACTTGTTAATTTTGGAGGAGTCTTCCCCTATGGCTGGCAGCAGCCACGCCTCCATCAGGGGTAGCCCCTTCCACTCCTCCCCCAACAGGGCTCCCCTCACAAGGGGCTCCCCTTCTCCCCGGTCACAAGCCTCATCTGGAGGCAGGAAGGCAACCCACAAGACTAGGGGGGTGGCCAAGGTTCTGCCTGCCAAACTGATAAGGGACTAGGCCCTTCAGACCCGCCATCTGGGACAGGTCAGCCAGACTTTGGGGCAGATGGAGGAGAGCCTGTCCTCCATAAAGGATACAGTTGGGGACATGGCCTGCAACTCCCTGGCTCTGATCAATTGCCTAAATGAACAGCAGGCTACCACAGCAGGCATTAGTCAGGATGTGCCAGCCCTCGGTCAGGATGTGCGGGCCCTCACCCAGGCTATCCAGGCCAATACGGCAACAATCAATGCTGGCCTGACTCGCATTGCTGTGGCCTTGGAGGGCAGGCCGCCAGGTGGGCAGAGACCAGGGGATGCTCCTCCTTCCCCGGATTACCCCCTCCCCATGAGTCTCCCCTGAGGAGCCGGGGCCGTGGCCGTGGCCACCCCAGGCGTGGGTCATGCCAGCGGAGGTATTTTTTTTTTTTTTTTCAGATTTTTTTTTTTGCTGGTCATTTTTTTTTTGGGTGCTGGGCAATTTTTTTTATTTTTTTTTGGTTTGTGAATTATTTTTGAATGTGGGAGTGACATTCCTGCCGGAAAAGGGGTGTCACCCTCATTTGTGGTGGAGAAGGGTTCCCCAGGACCAGTGAGAAGTGATCCCCAGGTCCGTGTGAATGGTGTATGAATGTACAGTGACATAATTGGAGCCGTGTCGTGGCATTGCTGCTCACAAGTCCTGCATGGTGGGCTTGTGCTAATCCAATTTGATGAGGATGTGGTGTGTGTGATCTAGGGACCACAGTGGTGTGCATGCATGCATTCTCATTGTGCCATGATTAATGTGTTTAACGTGCAAAGATGCCTAATGTGAGCTGTCTCCTGGCTGCTCTTCCCTCAGAAAACGGGGTAGCCTCGGTTAGGGGGGGATTGTCTGGTTCGGCGGTCAGGTCATCACCTATGTCAATCTCTAGGCCCTTTCTCACTGCGATGTTGTGCAGCATGCAACATGCACCGATGATCTGGCATACAAAGTTTAGGGAATACAACAGGGTACCCCCAGACTATCCAGGCATCGGAAACGTGACTTCAGGAGGCCAAAGGTGCGCTCCACAACTGCACGGGTTTTGGCGTGTGGTTCATTGTATCTTTCCTCTCCTGGGGTTTGGGGGTTCCGGAAAGGAGTCATGAGATGGGGTCCCAGTGCATATGTGCATGTGCATGTGCCCCTTGTGATGTCTGCATCATGAGAGGGACAGTCATGCCTGACTCCCATGTCACTCACCAACCAGCCAGCTGTCCCCATACATGTTCTGTTCGAATTCCATTGTGATGGGGCTATGATTGTATATGTAGCTGTCATGGCTGGATCCGGGGTGTTTGCCTAGCAAATCAATGGTGTGTCTAGCGCATTTTTTGCACGCACGATGCGCCGGTCTATCGAAATTACGTCGGTCGAAAATTTCTAGATTTCTGGCGTATATCGTTTTGGGGATACGGCACATAGATACGCAGGCACATTTACGCAGGCACATCTCCTGAAAAGCCGGCTTAAGTGCTTTGTGAATCTGGCCCATAGTGTCTACAATACAAGGGATATATTTAAGGACTTTTATTTATTTTTATTATTTGTACTGGCAAATTTTAGCAGGACTACGACATTTCTGTGGACAAATCTGACCCTAAGTGACACTTTTTGGGCATCAGTGTCCCCAATACAGTGATCAGTGATAGAAAAATGCACTGATTACTGTATAAATTACACTATAAATTACACTGGCAGGGAAGAGGTTAATATCAGGGGCGATCAAGGGGTTAACTGTGTTCCCTGGGTGTGTTTCTAACTGTGTGGGAGGTTGGCACACTGGAACAACACAAATATCGCTGATCCTGATGACTGGGAACAGCAGATCTCCACGTTGTCTCCTGTCAGAACGGGGACCGGCCTTGTTTACATAGGCAGATCCCTGTTCTGCCTCTCTGTACCACGATTGCGGGTGGCCAGTGGCACGCGCCCACAGTATCTATTGCAAGAAACAACGTACAGGTACGTTGTTTCATGCAATAGAGCCTCCCTGCCGCAGTATATATGTGGTGGGTGGTGTTTAAGTGGTTAAAGGCAAAAAGACTGTGCACTTTGCAAAGTGCAGTTGTACTTTGCAAGTGCAGTTACTGCAGAGTTTAGACTTTACAAAGAATTCCCAAACACATGCAAGGAAAAAAAAATGTTTACTTGCACATGATTGGATGATTGAAGTCAGCAGAGTTGCCTTTAGTAAATTAACCCCCATTGCTTAACCTATAACTTTTAGTTACATTTTCCAATAATTTTGCACAGAGCAGCCCTGACCCTCCTCTTCTAGGGTTCCCCAGTCGATACTCTCAGCTCCTACCCCCTGCCAAGTGCCCCCATAGCAAGCTGCTTGCTATGGGGGCACTCATGCAGGCCTAATCCCAAGCTGTACTCTGTGTGTTCCACACCCCCTGCCCTCCCCCCACACACTCTCTGCTCTCTGGCTGTGATTGAACGCAGCAAAAGCCAATGAATCCTGCCGCTGTCTGTGAGACTATGAGAAGTGTGAGAATCACTGTTCTCATGAACATCACTGAATCAAGACCGGGCTTAGGTAAGTATAAGGGGGAGAGCTTCACAGAGAAAGTTGTTTACCCTAATGCAGAGAAAGACAAAAAACTTTAGAACTTCTTTAACCACTTCAGCCCCGGACCATATTGCTGTCCAAAGACCAGAGCACTTTTTGAGATCCGGCACTGCGTCGCTTTAACTGACAATTGCGCGGTCGTGCGACGTGGCTCCCAAACAAAATTGGCGTCCTTTTTTTTCCACAAATAGAGCTTTCTTTTGGTGGTATTTGATCATCTCTGCGGTTTTTATTTTTTGCGCTATAAACAAAAACAGAGCGACTATTTTAGGCCGATACGTATTCTTCTACATATTTTTCGTAAAAAAAATCGCAATTAGCGTTTATTGATTGGTTTGCCCAAAAGTTATAGCGTTTACAAAATAGGGGGTAGTTTTATGGCATTTTTATTATTATTTTCTTTTTACTAGTAATGGCGGCGATCAGCGTTTTTTTTTCGGTACTGCGATATTATGGCGGACACTTCGGACACTTTTGACACATTTTTGGGACCATTGGCATTTTTTTAGCGATCAATGCTATAAAAATGCATTGGATTACTATAAAAATGCCATTGGCAGTGAAGGGGTTAACACTAGGGGGCGGGGAAGGGGTTAAGTGTGTTCCTATTTGTGTTCTAACTGTATGGGGGGGTGGACTTACTAGGGGGAATCACTGATCTTCTGTTCATACATTGTATGAACAGAAAATCAGCGTTTCCCCCGCTGACAGGAACGAGCGCTGTGTGTTTTAACACACAGCTCCCGTTCCCCGCTCTGTAACGAGCGATCGCGTGTGCCCGGCGGCGATCGCGCCCGCCAGGCACACGCACGGGACTCGGGGGCGAGCGGGGGGCGCGCGCGCGGGCCGCCGGCGGCGCGCACGCGCCCCCTAGTGGCCGCGAAAGGCGCGACGTAGAGCTACGGGCTCTCGCGCACCCGTGCCGACCTGCCGCCGTATAACTGCGGCGGCTGGTCGGCAAGTGGTTAATATTGTTTGTACAAAGAATGAAATATCTAGGTAATACATTTTATACATGCCTATTTTGGAAAACATTTTACACAATGTTGCTGACTTTGGATTTTTTTTTTTTTGCCATTTAATTTCTGTTTTCTATTTTAATTTAGCTTCTATCTAATGTTGGCAACCATAAAAAAAACAACTATAAAAAAAAAATGTAAATAAACATAACATTGCTTATGGGCTTATTTTTATTAAGTTGCTTATGGGTTGATTTGTCTGAAATTATAGCTCTTTGTTGAAGGTTATTATAATTTATTTTTTAAACTCGTAGTTAAGTCAAAAGAGCAGTGGCTATGCCATTGGCCCTAGAACTTGTGACAAACCAGGCAAATGCTGAAAAACTTAAGAGTGTGTTCTAGATGGTGAAATTGCTTTCCTCTTTTCTTTTGTAGGAAAAATATGTAAAATAGAAAGTTTTTACAAGCTTTGCAACAGTAAACTTTCCATTTTTCTATTGAAGGATGAAAGTTATTGAAGTGATTCAACACAAGGAATATAACAAGAAGCTGATCTGTTATGACAGGCTCAGACAGGTTTTTTGCAATACACAGGGGCTACTTTGATGAAAAAGTGTCGAATTAGTTGACATTTGTTCACACTTAAATGGGTACATTGAACTATAACTATATTCCAAATACTGCTTTAATTTGTACATGTACTTTTATGCACAACAGATTTAAATTTCAACTATGGCTACAAGATGTATCTCAATTATTGTAAGAAGCTGCCTTTATATTCTATAACCAGGGGCAGACTGGCCATTCCAGCACTTGGCACTGCCCTAGGGCCCCATGCCACTAGGGGGCCCCATCAGGGTAGCCAGGCTCAGTAAAACCAGGGACAGTATGTAAAAATCTGTGTTTTATTACATCTGTCCCTGATATGTCCGATACCGACATGCTTTTGATGTGAAAATCCAGAGATTTTAGCTGCCTAACCTCTGCACTGCCTCCTGGTGTGGTGGACATGTATAAGCCCGGGGGCCCCATAATCTTCTATTGCCCGGGGGCCCCATGAGTTGTCAGTCCGCTCCTGTCTATAAATAATATTTAAAATACAACTCCAGCAAGTTGAAGAAAACATGGGTTAAGAGTTATCCCTTTTTTTTTTTTTTTATTGCCATTCAAGTTCACCCTTGGAAAGATTTCCTATCATTTTCTTGTGACAGGGTGTCAAAAAGACAAAAGAAATTGATTTACTAAAGGAAAATAGACTGTGCACTTTGCAAGTGCAGTTGCTCCAGAGCTTAGTAAACAAGGGGAAATTCTGCTTCCATTAAACAATCATTTGCAAGCAAAAATGCTGTTTTCTGTTTTCATTGCATGTGACTAGGTATTACTAGTGAAGCTTTACCTAATTTACTAAGCTCTGGATCTGTGTATGAATGGACACAGGTAGCTGTGCCTCAGCTCGGGTGCCCCTGAGAGGAGGATAGGCTGCTCTGTGCAAATCCACTGTAACAGAGCAGGTAAGTATAATATGTTTGTTATTTTTATAGGAAAAAAAAAACAAGACTTTACAATCACTTTATGTGGTCATCTTGAACTAATGCCAAATATTGGTAGTGGCAACACATAATGAAAGGTCTCTTTTGTGGAAGACCTCTTGCTTTGTTCCTGTGCCGTATCCTTGTGGCTCCAAGGATTACAGACCAGTGGCTTTGAACTCTCACATCATGAAGATCATGCAGAGACTTGTTTTACATCAATTTTGTCCCATGATTAGACCATTTTTAGATCCATTGCAGCTTGACTACCAGCCGAGACTAAATCGCATGTGTACACACCTGGATAAGCCAGCGAGCACTTTTATGCCTCGTACACATGACCGGTTTTCTCGTCGTGAAAACTGCCATGAGAGCTTTTGGCCGGGAAAACTGGCTGTGTGTATGCTCCATCTCAGTTTTCCTGACGAGAAATAAAAAAGAGTACCAGCTTTCTTTTTTCCCATTGTGTGTATGCTTTTTAAAGGGGGGGGGGGGGAATGTGCATGCTCAGAATCAAATATGAGACATGAGCGCTCGTTCTGGTAAAACTAGCTCTCATAATGGAGATGGCACATTCATCATGCTGTAACGGACTGAAAAGTAAGAAGACTGAAAAGCGCAAATCGTCTCTCACCAATCTTTTACTAACATGAGGATCAGCAAAAGCAGCCCAAAGGGTGGTGCCGTTTGAATGGAATTTACCCTTTATAGTTCTGTTGTACGTGTTGTATGTCACTGCGCTTTGGACGGGTGGTATTTGGCCTGAACGTGTGTATGCAAGGTAGGTTTGAGAGGAATCCTGTCGGGGAAAAACGTTGGTTCTTTTTCCTGCCGAGAAAAAACGGTTGTGTGTATAAGACATAAGGTTGATGTTTTTTTTTTCCTTCTCCAGTGCTTTTGATACTATTGGGCCAGCTTTCCTAATTGAGAAGCTAGCAGCGATACAAGTTGGTATCTCTCTTGTGTCATGGATTGTAGACTACCTGATTGGAAGACCACAGTGCGATTGCAAGATTGTCTGTCAGGTTAGGTAGTCAGCAATACTGTGGTCTACATGGGAAAGTTCTCTCTTCCTTACTTTTTTCAAGTCTGTACCACTGATTTCAGCTACTTGATAGTGTCTAGCCATCTTCAGGATAATTTTTTTTTTTATAAAATATAGCGAATATTCGTAAATATCGAATATTCGTGATATTTTATAAAAAAAAAAAAAACCCCGAAATTTTGCATTAGCGAAATTTCGCATTGGCGAAAATTCGCAATTTTTTTTTTTTTTTTTATAAAATATCACGAATATTCGATATTAACGAATATTCGCGACCGCATATGTGAAATTTCGCTTTTTTTTTTTTTATAAAATATACCGAATATTCGTAAATATCGAATATTCGTGATATTTTATAAAAAAAAAAAAAATCGCGAAATTTCGCATTAGCGAAAATTCGCATTGGCGAAAATTCGCATTGGTGAAAATTCGCTATTTTTTTTTTTTTTTTTATAAAATATCACGAATATTCGATATTAACGAATATTCGCGAATATTCTTCGAAATATTCGCAAAATATCGCAAAATCGAATATGGCGTATTCCGCTTATCACTACTGGTTATGGATTTGAGAAGGAGGAAGGCACCAGTGACCAGTCTCCATCTGAGGAGTGGATGTGGATGTAGTGAAGAACTACAAGTACCTGGGGGTGCACATAGCTGGAGTGGAGCAAGAACACTGAAGTGCTATATAGGAAGGTCCAATGCCACCTCAATTTTTAGGCTTCATGTATACTACAGCTCCTAAACTTGAGTTTAGGCGCTTTTTGAATTTTTTTCCAAAGCTCCTAAACCCAACTCCATAAAAGCCTATGGGGCAGATTCAGGTAGAAATGCCTGGCTTTTAAACTAGGCCGCCGCAACTTTTTCAGGCAAGTGCTTTATTCTCAAAGCACTTGCCTGTAAAGTTGAGGCGGCGTAGCGTAAAAGACCCGGCCAAATTCAAATTCGGCGGGTAGGGGGCGTATATCATTTAAATGAAGTGCGTCCTCGCGCCGAACGAACTGCGAATGCGCCGGCCGTGATTGGTTCCCAGTGCGCATGCTCCAAATCGACGTCAATTCGACGTGTAAACGACGTGAACGGCACTTACGCAAAGCTATATTCGCGAACGTTTACATAAACGACGTAAACAATGGGAAACAAAGCATCGGCACGCCGTCCATACTTAACATTGCCTGCGCCTCATATAGCAGGCATAACATTACGACGGTACTACGCTAACGCAAACAATGTAAAAGAATAGCGCCGGCCGGGCGTACGTTCGGGAATCGGCGTATAGGCTCATTTACATATTTTAGACAGGAACGCCAACTAGCGGCCAGCCTAAAATATGAAAATAAGATTAGACAGCGTAAGAGACTTACACATGTCTGATCTAAGGAAAATCTATGCTAAATTGATTTTATGAATCAGTGGCATAGATTGGACCCGTAAAACGCAGAGATAAGACGGCTTATCTGGAGATAAGCCGACTTATCTCCTACCTGAATCTACCCCTATGGGCCAGATTCAGGTAGATGAGAGTATCTTTCCTCTGGAGTAACGCTTCTCATTTACGTTACTCTGAAGACCCTTTCAGCGCAAGTCCTGTAATTCACATAGCAGTTGCGCGTAAACTTGCGCCAGAGTAACCCGACGCAAGTGGAAGTGGGTGTGATCATATGTAAATGATGAGCGGAGCCCAGCGCAGAGGCTTACGTTCAGCGCATCATCCACGGAGCATGCGCAGTGAGTGCGGCTCCACTCTCCCCCTTGTGCGCATGCTCACAACTTCCGTCGGCACCACTTCCTGGGAAACGTCAGCGCAATGCGTTCCACTGGGCGCTTAAAAGCGCTGGCGGAAACGCCATTCCGGCGCAAAAGTATTTCCGCTTCCCCCCACCCCAGGGAAGATACTTTTGTTTGGTGATGGCTGCTCCCGCTACCCCCAGAGAGAGGAGGAACCTGAATTTTAATGCCCAGGAGGTCTCGCTCATCATTTCGGCAATGGAGACGGATAATGCTTTTCTCCATGGCAAAAAAAGCCGGAAGACCAGCCGGGAGAGGAAGCAGGGCATCCTGGAGTCCATTGCTGCCAGGGTCAATGTCTTGGGCTACTCCACCCGGACTGCTGGGGACATACAAAAAAAATTAATGATCTGCGGCGCAAGGTGAGGGACAAGGTGGCCTCCATCAGGAGGTATGAGAGGGGCACAGGTGGTGGTCCCCCATGTCCTGTCACCCTGACCGCAGAGGAGGAGGTGGTCGCACGCTGCCTGGAGAGGGAGCAGGTGGAGGGGGTCGCAGGCTATGACTCCGTGGAGGAAGGCACAAGGACAGGTAAGTGTTTTATAATCCCCTATTTGTTGTTTTGCATTTGGGGGGGGGAGGGTACATGTGCCAAGTGTGTGGGACCACCAACATGTGTCTGCTTTGTGTCATCCACAGATGACGGAGCTGGGCCATCATCTGTCAGCGTGCATTCCACCCCATCCCCCCCACGCCATCGTGTGCCCGAGCCACTGGGTGGTGAAGAGGTTGTGGAGGAGAGTGGCCACACCACACCTGCCGAGGTGGTTGTAGAGGATCCTGCTGTGGCAGAGCAGGACTTTACCTTAGTTTTGTCTGTCTCCTCCCCTTCTCCTGGGCCGTCTGTCGTCCCCTCCCCCATCCTTGGAAGCCCCTCAAGGGCGACTCCCTCCCCCCGAGGACAACCATCTTCTGGCCCCAGGAAGGCGACCCAGAAGACCAGGGGGGTGTCTGATGGTGTCCAGGACCAGTTGGCGAGGGATCACGCCAGGCAGACGGAACAGATGGGGGCCATAGTTGGGCACTTACAGAAAGTGTCTGACAGCCTGGGCTCCATTGCCAACCTCAGCAACACAGTGCAGGATGTAAGCTGCAACTGCGCTGCAGTGGTCACCACTTTGGGGGAGGTGCAGGGGGATATTTGGCACCTTACTGCAGCCGTCCAGGCCAACACTGCTGCCATCCGGGACCAGGGGAGGCTGAGTCGGCGGGCCCAGCATTATCAGGTCACCCGTCAGCTCCGGATGCAGGCCCAGACGAACTCCTACCTTGGACGGATAGCCAGGGCCTTGGAGGGCATGCAGGCCACACCTGCCAGGAGTGGCCCACCTGGGGATCAGCCACCTCCAGATGCCCCCCCACCCCCACCCACTCCATCCAGGCAGCTGAGGAGCCAGAGAGGGGCCCCCAGAAGAAGCCCCCGGCATCCCCGATGAGGCCTTTTTTTTTTTTCTTGTTTTATATTTTTGGTTTGGACATACTCAGGTCATGAGTTTTTTTTTTTCTTTTTCTCAGGTTATGAGATTTTGTTTATTTTATTTATCAGGATATGATATTTTTAATATCTTTTTGTACTGCACACGGTCAGGAGTGCAGGGGACAGTGTGAATGGTGTGTGAATGTGAGGGGGTGGCACTCCTGAAAGTAAGGGGTGTCACCCTCGGCCGTGGTGGTGAAGTTAACCCCACGGCTGTATGAATGACGTGTGAAAGGTGTGTGAATGGACAGTGACATCATTGGGGCCTTGACGCGGCGTTACTGCTCCCAACTCCTACATGCTGGACTTGGGCTAATCCAATGCGATGTGCATGTGGTGTGTGTGATCTAGGGACATCAGTGGTGTACATGCGTGCACTGTCTGTGTTATTAATGTTTTGGTTTAGTGTCCAAAGATGCCTACGGCGAGGACCCTCCTGACTGCTCTTCCATCAGCAGACTGGTTCTCCTCTGGCAGGTGGGGACTGTGTGGGTCGGGGGTCAGGTCATCACGTATGTCAATCTGCAGGCCTTTTTTCATAGCAAAGTTATGTAGTATGCAACATGCACCGATGATCTGACACACAAAGGTAGGTGAATACAATAGGGCCCCCCCAGACTTATCCAGGCATCGGAAACGGGACTTCAGGAGCCCGAATGTTTGCTCCACCACTGCACGGGTTTTGATGTGTGCTTCATTGTATTTTCTCTCTCCTCTGGTTTGGGGGTTCCGGAAAGGAGTCATTAGATGGGGTCCCAGTGCATATGCAGAGTCACCTGGAAGGGAAAAGACAGGAGAATGTTAGTCATGCATGTGCGACTTCTGTTGTGCATCACGGGAGGGGATAGTCATGCCTGACTCCCTTGTCACTCACCAACCAGCCAGCTGTCCCCATACATGTTCTGGTTAAATTCTGCTGGGATGGGGCTCTGATTGTATATGAAGCTGTCATGGCTGGACCCGGGGTGTTTGGCACGGACGTGCCATATGAGGCGTTGGGCATCAGCTATCACCTGTACGTTGATGGAATGCCAATGCTTCCGATTGCGGTATATGTGCTCTGTGGCACTGGGGGGCTGTAGGGCCACATGTGTGCAATCAATGTATGTGTGCAATCAATCGCAAATGACCCGTTATTGGGCGCATCTAGTTTGGTGGGTACGGGCACATAGAAACGACGGCGCATCATCACAGTTACGCGGCGCATATCCAAATACTCCAGCGCAAGTGTTCGTGAATCTGGCCCTATGTGTATGTGGACACATAGGGCCAGATTCACGAACACTTGCGCTGGAGTATTTGGATGTGTGCACCAGGTTGTCCCTGCAATCCTCAGACGCATGTCCAACCAGTTCATCAGACCCACCACTGAGGAGCTGCGGCAGAAGGCAATGACAGATTTCTACAACATTGCCAGATTCCCTCGCACTGTGGGGGCCATTGATTGCACACATGTGGCCCTACAGCCCCCCAGTGCCACAGAGCACATATACCGCAATCGGAAGCATTGGCATTCCGATTGCGGTATACTTCTATACACTTCTGTTGTGCATCACGGGAGGGGATAGTCATGCCTGACTCCCTTGTCACTCACCAACCAGCCAGCTGTCCCCATACATGTTCTGGTTAAATTCGGGCACGGGCACATAGAAACGACGGCGCATCATCACAGTTACGCGGCGCATATCCAAATACTCCAGCGCAAGTGTTCGTGAATCTGGCCCTATGTGTATGTGGACACATAGGGCCAGATTCACGAACACTTGCTCTGGAGTATTTGGATGTGTGCACCAGGTTGTCCCTGCAATCCTCAGACGCATGTCCAACCAGTTCATCAGACCCACCACTGAGGAGCTGCGGCAGAAGGCAATGACAGATTTCTACAACATTGCCAGATTCCCTCGCACTGTGGGGGCCATTGATTGCACACATGTGGCCCTACAGCCCCCCAGTGCCACAGAGCACATATACCGCAATCGGAAGCATTGGCATTCCATCAACGTACAGGTGATAGCTGATGCCCAACGCCTCATATGGCACGTCCGTGCCAAACACCCCGGGTCCAGCCATGACAGCTTCATATACAATCAGAGCCCCATCCCAGCAGAATTTAACCAGAACATGTATGGGGACAGCTGGCTGGTTGGTGAGTGACAAGGGAGTCAGGCATGACTATCCCCTCCCGTGATGCACAACAGAAGTCGCACATGCATGACTAACATTCTCCTGTCTTTTACCTTACAGGTGACTCTGCATATGCATTGGGACCCCATCTAATGACTCCTTTCCGGAACCCCCAAACCAGAGGAGAGAGAAAATACAATGAAGCACACATCAAAACCCGTGCAGTGGTGGAGCAAACATTCGGGCTCCTGAAGTCCCGTTTCCGATGCCTGGATAAGTCTGGGGGGGCCCTATTGTATTCACCTACCTTTGTGTGTCAGATCATCGGTGCATGTTGCATACTACATAACTTTGCTATGAAAAAAGGCCTGCAGATTGACATACGTGATGACCTGACCCCCGACCCACACAGTCCCCACCTGCCAGAGGAGAACCAGTCTGCTGATGGAAGAGCAGTCAGGAGGGTCCTCGCCGTAGGCATATTTGGACGCTAAACCAAAACATTAATAACACAGACAGTGCACGCGTGTACACCACTGATGTCCCTAGATCACACACACCACATCCACATCACATTGGATTAGCCCAAGTCCAGCATGTAGGAGTTGGGAGAAGTAACGCCGCGTCAAGGCCCCAATGATGTCACTGTCCATTCACACACCTTTCACACGTCATTCATACAGCCGTGGGGTTAACTTCACCACCACGGCCGAGGGTGACACCCCTTACTTTCAGGAGTGCCACCCCCTCACATTCACACACCATTCACACTGTCCCCTGCACTCCTGACCGTGTGCAGTACAAAAAGATATTAAAAATATCATATCCTGATAAATAAAATAAACAAAATCTCATAACCTGAGAAAAAGAAAAAAAAAACTCATGACCTGAGTATGTCCAAACCAAAAATATAAAACAAGAAAAAAAAAAAAGGCCTCATCGGGGATGCCGGGGGCTTCTTCTGGGGGCCCCTCTCTGGCTCCTCAGCTGCCTGGATGGAGTGGGTGGGGGTGGGGGGGCATCTGGAGGTGGCTGATCCCCAGGTGGGCCACTCCTGGCAGGTGTGGCCTGCATGCCCTCCAAGGCCCTGGCTATCCGTCCAAGGTAGGAGTTCGTCTGGGCCTGCATCCGGAGCTGACGGGTGACCTGATAATGCTGGGCCCACCGACTCAGCCTCCCCTGGTCCCGGATGGCAGCAGTGTTGGCCTGGATGGCTGCAGTAAGGTGCCGAATATCCCCCTGCACCTCCCCCAAAGTGGTGACCACTGCAGCGCAGTTGCAGCTTACATCCTGCACTGCGTTGCTGAGGTTGGCAACGGAGCCCAGGCTGTCAGACACTTTCTGTAAGTGCCCAACTATGGCCCCCATCTGTTCCGTCTGCCTGGCGTGATCCCTCGCCAACTGGTCCTGGACACCATCAGACACCCCCCTGGTCTTCTGGGTCGCCTTCCTGGGGCCAGAAGATGGTTGTCCTCGGGGGGAGGGAGTCGCCCTTGAGGGGCTTCCAAGGATGGGGGAGGGGACGACAGATGGCCCAGGAGAAGGGGAGGAGACAGACAAAACTAAGGTAAAGTCCTGCTCTGCCACAGCAGGATCCTCCACAACCACCTCGGCAGGTGTGGTGTGGCCACTCTCCTCCACAACCTCTTCACCACCCAGTGGCTCGGGCACACGATGGCGTGGGGGGGATGGGGTGGAATGCACGCTGACAGATGATGGCCCAGCTCCGTCATCTGTGGATGACACAAAGCAGACACATGTTGGTGGTCCCACACACTTGGCACATGTACCCTCCCCCCCCCCAAATGCAAAACAACAAATAGGGGATTATAAAACACTTACCTGTCCTTGTGCCTTCCTCCACGGAGTCATAGCCTGCGACCCCCTCCACCTGCTCCCTCTCCAGGCAGCGTGCGACCACCTCCTCCTCTGCGGTCAGGGTGACAGGACATGGGGGACCACCACCTGTGCCCCTCTCATACCTCCTGATGGAGGCCACCTTGTCCCTCACCTTGCGCCGCAGATCATTAATTTTTTTTTGTATGTCCCCAGCAGTCCGGGTGGAGTAGCCCAAGACATTGACCCTGGCAGCAATGAACTCCAGGATGCCCTGCTTCCTCTCCCGGCTGGTCTTCCGGCTTTTTTTGCCATGGAGAAAAGCATTATCCGTCTCCATTGCCGAAATGATGAGCGAGACCTCCTGGGCATTAAAATTCAGGTTCCTCCTCTCTCTGGGGGTAGCGGGAGCAGCCATCACCAAACAAAAGTATCTTCCCTGGGGTGGGGGGAAGCGGAAATACTTTTGCGCCGGAATGGCGTTTCCGCCAGCGCTTTTAAGCGCCCAGCGGAACGCATTGCGCTGACGTTTCCCAGGAAGTGGTGCCGACGGAAGTTGTGAGCATGCGCACAAGGGGGCGAGTGGAGCCGCACTCACTGCGCATGCTCCGTGGATGATGCGCTGAACGTAAGCCTCTGCGCTGGGCTCCGCCCATCATTTACATATGATCACACCCACTTCCACTTGCGTCGGGTTATGCCAGCGCATTATCGTTACTCTGGCGCAAGTTTACGCGCAACTGCTATGTGAATTACAGGACTTGCGCTGAAAGGGTCTTCAGAGTAACGTAAATGAGAAGCGTTACTCCAGAGGAAAGATACTCTCATCTACCTGAATCTGGCCCATAGGCTTTAAGCAGAGTTTAGGCGGTGTGGCGATTATGGGAGCTTCAACCTCCCTCAACCTCCCTCTTCTGAATGCAGAAGGATCGTGTTTACAATATGAATATTTTGACCAACCGATCCAAAGCTCGGCCAACGGGCCAGATTCAGGAACAGTTAGGCTGGCGGATCCAGTGATCCGCCAGCCTAACTGTGACTTTAAGCCGGCGTTTCTGTTTTCTGTAACCAGAAAACAAGAAACGCCGGGTTGAAGCTCCGATGCGAGCAGCGTAACTGAGTTTCGCCATCGCATCGTTACTTCAACTTAAAAATGGCGCCGGGGGCGTTCCCGCCGATTTCCGCTCAAAAAATATGTTAATGAGCGGAAATCGGCAATTCACGATCGCATTCCGGCGTGACGCAGTGACGGTACGACGTTTCCGGACGGGATACGCGGCGCATAGTTATACCTACATGGGGTTGGAGTATCCTATGTTAGGTATAGGCGTCGTCATCGCGTCGAAAAAAAAAAAAAAAACGTCGCTTGCGTAAAACGTTCATGAATGGGAATGTGACGTCATTGACGTTCATTCACAGAATTTGGAGCATGCGCACGGGGATGTTTTGACACTCGACGCATGCGCAGTACGTTCGCGGCGGGAACGCGCTTCGTTTTAATACTACACGCCCCCGTACCTGACACAGTAGGTGTGTCAGTAGGGTGTGCAGCAGACGTGCAGCAGACACTCTCTCCTCAGTCTGCCTAGTCTGCTCACTGCAGGGATAGTGACAAGTCAGCTCCCCCTAGGGATATCATCAGCTAGCTAGGCAGGATCTTCTCACAGCTCTCACCTTCTACTCCAGGTAGGTTCTACTTTTTATCACCTTCCCTGGAGCCGATTGGCGGCCGTCCTTATCAGGATAAGCCGCCGAATCGGCTGAACGCTGGGGCCTCTTTCCCTCTACCACCCCACATTACCACCCGCCAATCATCCACCTACCATTACAACCTTCCCCCACCGCCTCCCCGCGATTCCCCGTTTTTCCCCCTGAACCGCGCCAGCCTCTGCTGATTTGCGGCCGCCGCACCTTAGGAAAGGCCGCGGCTTCATCTGCGGCCTAGCGGCGCGCCGCACTTTCGGCCAAAAACACCAGCAGTAACCCCCTAGGAGCTCACCCCCAGCCCCAGTAGGATTCATCCCCTGGCCTCAACAACCAGCCCCCCCCCTGCTCACCTACCCACCACCCAGCTGGCTACACACCAGCCTGGGTCCCATGTCCTGCTCCTGGTCGGCGGCCATCTTGGTACACCCCAGCAGCAGTGTCAGTTCTCCCCCCCCCCCCCAGCCCCCTTTCTTTTTTCACAAACTTAACAGCACTTGATCCAGGGGTTCGCCCGATCGCCTTTCAGGGATCAGGAAGGAATTTTTTCCCCAACCAAAGCAAATTGGCATAGCACGGTTAGGGGTTTTTTGCCTTCCTCTGGACCAAGCCGGGAGGATTCACTGAATCCTCTCTCCATCGCCACCATAAAAAACATTTCCCCCGGTGTGAATGGCGACCATGGCTAATTTGCGGTACTCCGCAGAGACCATTTGGAATCTGAGGCGTTTCGCCGCAATACTGCCAGCCTGCACCAAAAAGACCCTAAGAATTGAGCAACTTTTGAGGATCGATCGACGATCGACGATCAAAAATTTTAGCCGGTTACCCCAGCCTAAGCACATTTTATGTGCTATGGTCAACACAAGATCGGCAGTAAAACACCGACTTGAAATCCATGATTTCATTCTACAACACAATCTAGACTGCCTCTTCATTACAGAGAGCTGGCTTACAGCCGACTGTAACACCATTCTAGGAGAATTGGTGCCAGAAAACTACCGTATTATAACGGAAAACAGAATAGGGCAGAGAGGAGGAGGCCTGGCGGTAATTTGCAAAACTCAGCTTGCAATCACAAAACCAGCCCTTCAAAATCCTCTTCCATTCATGGAAACCCTTACGCTACAACTGCAAACAAATTCAAAGGAGACCATCCACATTCTGCTCTGCTATAGGCCGCCCGGCCCAAAATCGCAGCTGCTATCATCATGGACGGATTTCTTTTCCACTTACACCCTCAACAGCAAACATTTTCTGCTGCTTGGGGATTTCAACCTCTGGGCCAATTCCGCACAAGACCCCATTGCCGATGCCTGTATTAACCACCTGGTGGATCTAGGGTCACAGCAACTAGTATGTGGGCCCACACATGCTTCAGGTCACACACTCGATCTTATTTTCAGACAAGCTCTGGAAATAAAAATTTTGGAAAATGAAAAGTTGCCATGGACAGACCACCATGCAATTAAATTCATTATTTCCACAATCCCCCCCCGCAACAAAAACATCAAATCCAGCGACAACACACTGGACTAGATGTCAGAAGAAGCTCCACTCGGAACTCTTCAAAACCACTTTAAGGGAAAAAATAGAAACAATCCAACCGCATCAAACGGCCGTTGAAACGCTAGAGGCCATAAATTCGGCCATGCTACAGTCAGCCGACTTGGTAGCGCCGAAACGCAAAACCCGCATCCGGAAAAACAACCGCAGCTGGTTTAACAACCAGCTGTCGTTACTGAAGCAAGAACGCAGAAGGGCCGAATCGGCCTGGAAAAGAAGTGCCTCAGAGCTAAACCTGTCCATCTACAAGGCGGCGACAAGAAAATACCACAAAGGAATTTTCCAAGCCAAGAAAAATTATTTTTCAGAGGCTATCAACAGCGCCTTAAACCGCCCCCGCGAACTCTTCAAGATGGTCACTCAGACCATGAAACCAGGATGTATTGAAGCCCCCAATACAGACACACAAGAATTTTGCAATGAACTATCGGATTGCTTCATTAATAAAATTGAGGCAATCCGTGAAAGCATTCAGCAAAACAATCCCCCCCTTAGCCCCCCTGCAGCCTCTCACATAACACCCATAGTAATTCTCTTATATCAGGTAAGTTCACCCTGGAACCCATCTCCATCGAGGCCACCAAGAATGTTATTGACGCTTTGCGTAACGGCACAGCGCCAAATGACATTATCCCCACAAAACTGCTAAAGGAATGCGCCTACATCTTGGCTCCTCCCATCACGCAGCTTATCAACCAGTCTTTCTTGGAGGGCATAGTACCCTCACAGTTGAAAGAGGGTATAATCCAACCCATCCTTAAGAAACCCTCCCTGGACCCCAAGGACCCACTCCACCGCCGTCCCATAACAAGCCTCAATGTACTCTCAAAGGTAATGGAGAAAGTAGTGGTACAACAGCTGCAACAGCATCTGGATACCCACAAGCTACTTGACCCATTGCAATCAGGGTTCCGTCCCGGACACGGGACTGAAACCGCGCTGCTCAAAGTATGGGACGATGTTCTCGAGGCCGCAGACGAAGGAGAATCTTGTCTTCTAGGTCTGTTGGACCTTAGTGCAGCTTTCGACACCGTAGATCACAAACTGTTACTGACGCGACTTGCTGAAGTAGCCAGAGTCGCAGAAGGCGATTTATCTTGGTTCTCCTCTTTTTTGGAAAACCGATCGCAAACAGTGAAATTAGGACCCTTCACATCTGAGAAACGCACAGTAACATGCGGAGTCCCTCAAGGATCGCCTCTGTCACCAGTGCTGTTTAACATTTATCTTCGTCCTCTTTTTGAGATTATCAACAGCCAAAACCTGCTGTATCACTCATACGCAGACGACACGCAACTTTATTTCCGCATTTGCAACAGAAAGGATCACCACCTCAATCTAGAGACATGCCTCTCTTTGATAGAGGACTGGATGACAAAGAGTTATCTTAAACTCAATGGAGCGAAAACAGAACTTCTTCTGTTTCACGCCAAGCAAAGGAATCAACCTGCAACAACCTGGACACCCCCGCCCATTCTGGGCAAAATCATCACCCCTAGCGCCAAGTCAAAAGTCTCGGGGTCATCTTTGACTCCTTTATGACAATGGACGCACAAATAGGATCAGTAGTCAGCGGATCTCACCATCTGTTGCGCCTACTACGCAGACTTACCCCCTTCATCCCCAAAGAAGACTTAGCGGTCGTGGTGGGAGCAATTGTCAACTCCAGATTGGACTATGCAAATGCCCTTTACCTCGGACTCCCCAAGTACCAAATCGCTCGTCTGCAAGTCGTTCAAAATACGGCCGCCAGACTTGCGACTGGAAAAAAACCCTGGGAATCAATCTCACCTTCACTGAGATCCCTTCACTTGCTACCAGTTAAAGACAGGATTGCTTTTAAAGCTCTCTGTCTAACGCATAGATGTGTCCA
This sequence comes from Rana kukunoris, assembly GCA_029574335.1. Lineage (NCBI taxonomy): Eukaryota > Metazoa > Chordata > Amphibia > Anura > Ranidae > Rana > Rana kukunoris. The sequence continues at coordinate 170,802,325 of CM056049.1, forward strand.
TGGGAATGCCCCCCAATATCTATGCGATAAAATAAAAGCTCACAATCCCAATCGCATCTTGCGATCCACCAATCAGAACCTACTACAGATCCAAAAGCCAACTACAAGTCCAAAGGAGAAAGAAGATTCGCCGTCCAAGGTCCCAGACTATGGAACGCTTTACCAGCCAGCATTCGGTTGGAGGCGAATCACTTAGCCTTCAGGAGAAAGATCAAGACTCATCTCTTTTGATATCAAAGGAGACAGGAACAACAAGCGCCCAGAGGCGATTCAGTTCGCATGTGCCGCGCTCTATAAGTTTTTCATTCATTCATTCATTCATTCATTCAATTTGAATTCCGCCGGCTCATTTGCGATGCGCTGCCGCAACTTTAGGAGCAAGTGCTTCGTGAATGACAGCACTTGCTCCTAAAATTTCTGCAGAGTAACGCAAATGAGAAGCGTTACTCTGGAGCAAAGATGCTCCCATCTACCTGAATCTGGCCCAACCCGTTTTTAGTTTTCCCATGTCCGCGGTCAAAGTAGTCTATGGGCCAGATTCAGGTAGATGGGAGCATCTTTGCTCCAGAGTAACGCTTCTCATTTGCGTTACGCTGCAGAAATTTTGAGGAGCAAGTGCTGTCATTCACGAAGCACTTGCTCCTAAAGTTGCGGCAGCGCATCGCAAATGAGCCGGCGGAATTCAAATTGGGCGGGTACGGGGCGTGTAGTATTAAAACGAAGCGCGTTCCCGCCGCGAACGTACTGCGCATGCGTCGAGTGTCAAAACATCCCCGTGCGCATGCTCCAAATTCTGTGAATGAACGTCAATGACGTCACATTCCCATTCATGAACGTTTTACGCAAGCGACGTTTTTTTTTTTTTTTTCCGACGCGATGACGACGCCTATACCTAACATAGGATACTCCAACCCCATGTAGGTATAACTATGCGCCGCGTATCCCGTCCGGAAACGTCGTACCGTCACTGCGTCACGCCGGAATGCGATCGTGAATTGCCGATTTCCGCTCATTAACATATTTTTTGAGCGGAAATCGGCGGGAACGCCCCCGGCGCCATTTTTAAGTTGAAGTAACGATGCGATGGCGAAACTCAGTTACGCTGCTCGCATCGGAGCTTCAACCCGGCGTTTCTTGTTTTCTGGTTACAGAAAACAGAAACGCCGGCTTAAAGTCACAGTTAGGCTGGCGGATCACTGGATCCGCCAGCCTAACTGTTCCTGAATCTGGCCCTATGTGTACATAAAGCCTTATGAGTCCGTGGTGGCCTGTGCTCTCCTCTATGTGGTGACATGCTGGGGAAGCAGACTTAAAGTGGGTGACACCAACAGGCTCAACAAACTGATTCACATGGCCAATGATGTTGTTAGATTGGAGTTGGAGTCTTTAACAACAGTGTTAGAGACTGAGAGCATAATGTTGTCCAAGGTATGTTCAATCTTGGAGAACTCCTCCCACCCACTCCACAATACGCTGGTCAGTCTGAGGAGTACCTTCAGTGATAGATTGTTACAACCATGATGCACAACAGAGCACAGAAAATCATTTTTGCATTTGCCCATTAAATTATATAATACTTCTCTGTGAGTGCGGGATGTGAGGATTTATTTTGGTTTATGATACAGATTTTGTAGTTTTATATTATGTTGGTAATAGGTTAACTATGTGTAATGATTTTTGGGTAATGCTAGAGAAAGTAATGTAATTGATTAGCTGTTATTTTTTCAATCAGTGTTATTTATTCAATGCAGCATTTTAAAATGATTGTATGTTTGTTACAATATAGATTTTTTTTTGTTTTATTTGGTATTAATGACATTTTATTGTTGTTATTGTGTCTTGTTTACATTCGTTATTGTGATTTTGTCTTTGTTGAATGTATTTGTATCTTCATAAATTCCCTTCAGGATTAATAAAAAAATCTGAATCTAAATTTTCTGAGACTATCCAGCTAGGTTCTTTCTCCTGGCACTGAGAGAACCAATGAAAGCACATCCCTGCATTCTGACCAGACTGTTGAGGGGTCAGATCAGCAGAGACACCCGAGGTAGCACAGCACAGACCACATTGAATACATGTGCACCATTACCATAGGGAGACCACAGCATCCTCTTACCCTCTAAATCCCACCACTGAATCTCCAGTGGTATTCTATGTAAGGACTGAGAGGACCCCCCTTTCTACAACAGGAGTTCACAGCCACATCACAGGTATTGGTAAGAGGGTACTGCCCATTGTTTCCATTGCTATCAGAGACTGACACTGTTGGGGGAACCCTTACCAAAGGGTAGCGGCAACCAATGATTTGAATAAATTCAATTTTTTTTTTACAAATATTTCTCTATCATGTGCTTTATACCCTTGTGCCTTTAAAGTCCAGTCAGGGGACCCCCGTTTTCTTTTGTATCGGTCAGTCTTGTACTGTATTCCTAATATTGTAATAGTTTTGAATGTACAACATCTTTGTTCAGTAAAAGCACATTTATATACACGCATATATGCAGAGGCGACCCCGCCACCATATATACAAAGCCGCCGCCGCGAACATTATAGGCACCTTTAGTTTGAATAGCTGTTTTTCCCGCAGTGCGTGTATAGACACTCCCCCTTGCTCGGGATTGGACGGATCTGTCCAATCCCGAGCAAGAGGGATTGTCCTTTACATGGCGCGCGGCAGGGAAAACAGCTATTGAAACTAAAGGTGCCTATAATGTTCGCGGCGGCTGCGGCTTTGTACATACGGCGGTGTCATCATCATCAGGTACAGGGGCAATGGCTGCATCTATGGGGGGGGGATCATGGCTACGTATATAGGGGGGGGGGGACATGGCTGTATATGGGGGACATGGCTGCAATATGTGGGGACATGGCAGTATATGGGGGACATGTCTGCAATATGTGGGGGACATGACTGTATATAGGGGACATGGCTGCTGTATATGGGGGACATGGCTGCAATATGTGGGGGACATGGCTGTATATGGGGGACATGGCTGCAATATGTGGGGGACATGGCTGCCTCTATGGGGGGGACATGGCTGCAATATGTGGGGGACATGGCTGCCTCTATGGGGGGGACATGGCTGCAATATGGGGGGGACATGGCTGCAATATGGGGGGGACATGGCTGCATCTATGGGGGAGACATGGCTGCAATATGGGGGGGGGACATGGCTGCGTATATGGGGGGGACATGGCTGCATATGGGGGGGGGACATGGCTGCGTATATGGGGGACATGGCTGCAATATGTGGGGGACATGGCTGCATATGTGGGGGACATGGCTGCATATGTGGGGGACATGGCTGTATATGGGGGACATGGCTGCAATATGTGGGGGACATGGCTGCAATATGTGGGGGACATGGCTACAATATGTGGGGGACATGGCTGCAATATGTGGGGGACATGGCTGCAATATGTGGGGGACATGGCTACAATATGTGGGGGACATGGCTGCAATATGTGGGAGACATGGCTGCATTTGGGGACACATTTAAAAAAAAGTATCGGTATTCGGTATCGGCGACTACTTGAAAAAAAGTATCGGTACTTGTACTCATGCCTAAAAATGTGGTATCGGGACAACCCTACCTGTTACCCTTCCACCTCTTCGTTCACGTCTTTTAACCTGCTATCAAGTTCAGCAAATAAATCTTAGAAAAAGAAGTGCAAGGTGTGGACATTGAATTTTTTGAGCTCTCATCTAATACCCTGGAAGGTGAGGAAATAGAGGTAACATGCCGCCCGAAAATATCCAGCAGCTCTTTTGGGGGTAGTGCTACATATATATAAAATATACACATAATAAAATTTAAATTTAAATAAAAGATTATAAACAGATATTCAGGTGAGTGTTGTCACTTTCTCCTAAACAGAAATAATTTAGGCAAATTATTTTTTAAGTATAAAAATCTGTAGCTGCCAAAATCATTTAAATAGCAAACAGTTTTCAACAATGTTGTCTCTACCACTTCCATTTCTTCATAAGTAAACATTGGTATATAGCAACACTACTTTAATGAAACTGTAAAAATGACAATAAATATAATATTCAATATTTTCCATTAATTAATACAATTCTTGCCAGAGGTTAACACATTTATCTTAATGAGTTTTTCTTTTCTAAAAACAAATCAGACTGTTGTGATATATGTTTTCAGCAGGGCATCACTCGCTAATTGCCTTTTCAAGCTGCTCAACCTATTTATTTCTGTACATAGAACAAAGGCATTTTCAGCCTCCTAAAGAGATAACTTTTCAACAGATAGGCCTAAACTGTTGGCAAAAACACAGAAGCAATGTAAGAAAATGGGTTTAATTAATATAATTTCAGTCTCTTTGATGTGTAAAACTTGCAATAACTACCCCACTGCCAAAATATAACGGCTATTTTAAAAGAAAAAAGTCAAGCAATACGTGGGCAGTTTAAATCCCCGTAGAGATACAAGTAATGGTGTTTGTTTTGACTGCTGCCTTAAGTGCTCACTCATTATAGCTTTGAATTTGTATTCTATTTGCACCTGTGCTTCTATAAAAGGCAAAAAATTCACCAAGCTGTGTGAGAAAGTCAAAGAAATAAATATTTATTTTAGATGCAAAGAAAAAAAAGTGAGTTTGTTAAAACTTGTGGTTGGGGAGCAATTAAAAACACACAGTTGAGCCATAAGCTACAAATGCAGCGATTAGGTGTGTTTACATGCTGTGGTTATGTTTTGCTTTGCACCCATGACAAAAACTATCGCTCCTGTCGAGTTAGACGGGCAATAGGCTAGGTTCACATCTGTGCGGGGGCGAGAATGCATGTAAATTGCTTGAAACCCCATGCAGCTGCACACAAAATGCAGTGCTTTAAAGAAAATGCATGGGGACCCTATGCACTGAAAAACATGACGAGGTTGCCCGCAGGCAGGCAGAGCAGCCCATTCACACAGCAGTATGTGTCACTGGACTCCTGGCAGTGCACACAGCAGCCACATACTGTATACAGCACAGACTCTCGATTTGCACACTACCAACAGCTCTCTACAGCAGGTCCATAGGAAGCAGCCCTGAGCCCTCCAACCTGGCTCCTGGCTGCTTATTTACTCCCTGTCTTGCAGGGGTCAAGTCCTGAGGAAAAAAGTGTGGAACTCCCACCCAAGATTCACTTCCCCACCAAAAAAAATAAAAAATGATACACTCATATGCATAATTATTAAACCGCAAGTTCTTTCTAAATCCCGCGATAACTCGCGGCAGACCTCCACAATGTCTCCTGGGAACAATGACAAAAGCTCCCAGGAGACATTGCAGCATCGAGGAAGTGACGGAATACCCGCACACTACCTAAAGAATCCATATACAGGAAGCGGCCAGTAACATAAGGAATTACTAAGGTTCGCCGTCCCTGACAGTGACTCAAGCTGGGCATCACCACTTAGTGAAGGATTGGCTCGGGCGGCTCGGCTGCTCTTGGCTGCTCTAGTCCTGCAAAGGGAACTGAGTTCCTGCTGTGAAAAAAGTGCAGGGACTCCGTTCCCACGTGTTCCCGCAGGACTTGAGCCCTGCTGTCTTGTCCCTAAAAGGCAAACAGAATTCCTGAATGTGCAGCCATTTATTTTCTTACAAGTTTCCCACGGAGGCGGGCCAGGGCTGTCACTCTACGAGACATTCGACCTCAGGTTCTCATTATACACCTGGAGCAGTGGCTCTTTTTCTTTGTATACTACCTGACACATACACTGACCTACTTGACCATTACACTGACCTACCTGACACATACACTGACCTACCTGGCCATTACACTGACCTACCTGGCCATTACACTGACCTACCTGGCCATTACACTGACCTACCTGGCCATTACACTGACCTACCTGGCCATTACACCGACCTACCTGAATGAATCACCTGAATATAAGGGTCTGGGGGAAACAATAAGCTGCAGCACAGACCCTGTGGACGGTGGAAGAATAACTTTACACCCCCCTAAATGTCGCACCTGGAGCTAGATGATTGGCTGCTCACTCCCCCTGCTGATGCCACTGGCACTGATGCAAGGAAGGGAGCCAGCGCCCCCAACTATCCTGGCAGCGCTGGCTTTGCAAGCTTGCGTGCCCACAGAGAGAGCCCTGCGTGCTAGCTGTGGCACGTGTGCCATTGGTTCGCCATCACTGCCCTAGGCTATGGCAGCAGACAGTGAGCTTCACCCCCTGCTCTTCTCTATCATATTGTAATTGAATATTATTGAATGATATTTCTTATTCCAATCTGCAGTGCTGTAATTTGCATTAAACGGCAATGTAATATGGCAATTTGAATTGATTTAGGGAATGCCCCCCAAAAATGTAAATTCCTGATTGTGTGATTCGCTTACTGATTTTCCTAGAAGTCTGCACTAAGATACAAGTTAGATTTTGGGCTCCCCTGCAACAAAAGTTTCATTATCCAAAGGAAAACCACGTCTAAAGGAATACAACCCTGGCACTCTCCTCATTAGAACGCTGCACATTCACTTTGTATATGGACAAACAACTACTGTATTTATTCAGAATAACAAAAGGTAGGAATCTGTAGCAAAGTTTACTAAAATCTTTACAATGTAAATTTCATTACACAGAGGGTACATTTTTTGTTTTTTTTCTTAACAAAAGTGTAGTTACTCTTTAGCAAGGACAATGACTTGCGTCACACTTGCTATGCAAAACATAAGCGTTTGACACTTAATCCCTTCCCTCTACAATCTACTCCAGTAGTCAAAATTGTAATAACAATCTGCATAGTAACCATGAAGCATGGAGAAAGCCAGTCCTTACTCTTCTCTTAAGTTGGCCATACAGGTACCAAACAAATTTCAATCATGTATGGGCACCCTGTTTCTACGCAAGTCAATTAATCAATCAAGTCAATTTATTAACATCCCCATGATGACCATAAGGGCCTCTTCCCCATAACCCTGGCCTGGTGGTTATGGAAGTCTGAAGATGGGGAGCTTATCATAATCAGATACAATAAAGATCCTCCCACATACAACCCCCCCCCCCCATCTAATTGAAAAGCCTCAACTCAGTGGTGTAGGTCCAGTTCAATATTTCAAACTTGATGAATGATGCTCATCCAAAGAAAAAAAAATCCATCCAATGACATTTCCTAGCCCTGCTGCTAAATATAAACAAAGGTGGCATCATTGACCAAATATGGTCATGGTCATATTTGGCCAATGTCATTGCCTAAATATGGTCACTCACGTGGTCATGTTTGGTCAACCCTACCACTTTGTTTACACGGCTGGGAATTACCAGAGAGTAATTGAATGGGGCAAGGTATTGTCACTGGTTAGTAAAGACATGGTAGGGGGCAGCATCCATTTTTTCTTTATCAACCATTGGCAGTAAGGAAGTTGCCATGTATAGCAGCATTACTGTATTTCTACCACTATTCTACATGATGTTCAGCTACTGCTAAATGAGCAAAAAGTCTGGCATTCAACACCACAACAGCCAATGTTTGGTCCAAACCTGTGTTCAGAGTGAGGTTTGAGATCATTCCTAATCAGCAGCATTAAGATGTAACAAAGGATAAATAAAAGGTAAAACCCTTCCCTCCTCTCACCTTGAAATCATACACAGCATTTTGCTACCTACATGGTCTTCTTTAATTGGCTTAAATTTACTTTAACAAATCTATTAATGTCAATGAGCACTTCCCTAATCTTTCTTTAAAACAATTTGTCAGCAACACAGTCTATATTTTCCCGATCACAGATTAAGAACATTGTCAATATGGCTGCTGTGACTTCACACTTTTTTAATAAAGTGGCTAGCTTAACCAAAAGCTTCCTTCGTGACCCTCCTAAGTCAGCTGGCATACGTTCAAAGGCAGGCAGTGCAATATGATTATAAAGAAATTGGTTCAGCGAATTTCATTCATTATTTTGCTGGGACCGTGAAACTTATACACGCAGGGTTTGCCTCAACTCCAATGTATTAGTGGACAAGAACCTCATCCCCAATTATCAAAAAAAGGCACCTGAACCAGAGGTTGACAAAGGGCAATAGATGTTATTACTGGAAGCTGTATTTCTGTGGAAAAAATGTCTCATCTCATCTACACATGCGATGTGGATGGGGAATCCTCCCCACAGAGCTATTGTATTTTTTCTTTCTTTTTGTACATTCCTTATTTATAGGTAAATGAGGAAAGTATATCCAGCATAGAAAATAAAGAAGTTAAGTAAATCCAGCATAATCAGAAGGGAAAAAAAAACTATTAGGTATTGTTCAGGTATATACAGTGAAAACTTTACACACAGGTAGAAATCCTCATGTACCATGTCTTAGGAAAAGTATAATCATGTGCGGGTTGGCATGTATCTCTCCCAAAGTTTTTTTTTAAATGTGGACTTAAACTCACAAAGTATGAAAAACAACTAAACAAAAATTGCCCCAAGCTGGTCAGGGTGCTCTTGAAATACCCAGGAAGGAAGAGAGCAAAAAAAGAAAAGAGGGAGGTAAGGGAGGGGTGAGGGAAAGAGAAAGGAAAAGGACTGGAAGGTGGAAGAGAGAAAGAGATAAGAACAAGGGAAAGGGTACGCTCTCTCCCCCTAGTGCCCCACCTCCTCCTCCTCACCTGGCAGGGTGGTTGTACAGAAGTCGATCAGTGGATCAACTTCTGTACAACCACAGTGCCCATACATGGATTGAATTTTGCCTGGTTCAGCAGGCTCATGGTAAAGGGAATTTAACTTGCTTTGCCTACAATGCAAACACTCCTCAATAGTTGGTGCATCCAAAGAAATGTATTACAATGCTAAGTAGGTCAGCACAGGGTAGGATCTGCCTTGCGTACTGCTCAATTAACCCCTTTGCAACTGAGCCTTCTCACCCTGGGGTTTCAGATGCTGAGAGTCAGGGTTTGTGATCATGTGACCGCCGTAATTGGCTGTCACACGATTGAAAAGCTTTCCATTAGCCGCCGGCAACTGTACCAGGAGCGCACACTTAGCACAGCTGTGGTTGCAAAGTGGTACGCAAATATGTGGCTGCTCTGCACCAAGGCCCATCAATAGGGATGAGCTTCGCGTTCGATACGAACGTATGTTCGACTCGAACATTGTCTGTTCGTACATTCGACGAAATTCGAACAAAAGCGGTCATTCGCGCCAAATTCGAGTGACGCAAAACGGCCCATAATTCACTGCGGCATTGCGCGCTGATGATTGGCCAAGCATGCTGTATGTCCCGCATGCTTGGCCAATCACAGCGCGCAAAAAACGAAGAGCCATAATTGGCCAAAGCCTGGGTGGCTTTGGCCAATTATGGCTCAGGGCTTTAGCACATGCCCCACACTATATAAGGCCGCCTGCTGGGCGGCCTCGTGTAGTGTGTTCTGGCTTTTTAACGAAAGCAGTCAGAGAGACAGAGAGATGGGGCCAGATTCACAGAGCGATTACGCCTGCGCAACAGGAGATGCGCGTGCGTAAGTCTAAATGTGCGCGTGCGTTTCGATGCACGGCATCCCCAAAACGAGATACGCAAGAAATCTACTTTTTTTTGTCCAGCGTAATTTTGTTAGACAGGCGCATCCGTCCGCGCAAAACTGCGCTAGACACACCATTGATTTGCTAGTCAAATATGATAATGAGGGACTTATGGGGATCCACAAAAGAACGTTGGGGCAGCGCAGGCTACGCAGTGTGCGCAACAGCAAAATGTCCTGTCTAAAATTAGACCATATAAAAGCTGGTCTAAAAAGAGAAAAAAAAGTCTACATGTTAGATAAAGCAACACTATTAGTGAGGAGCTCAGCAGTCACACGTGTTGCACAACAATCTGTATGCCAACATGCCAGGGGCATCGTCGTGCATAGCTATACTACTGACTTTAGATGAGCAAAGAAGGAGGAGGGCACGGGAGAGGATATACCGCACACGCATAGACCTGTTTGGCATGAGTGATTCTGAGGTGTATCGCATCTTCAGATTCACCCCTCATGCCATCCTGGAATTAACCACAACCCTGCAGGAGGAAATCACCAGCCCAACACAACGCTCACATGCAGTGCAGCCACTGGTCAAGGTCATGGCAACACTCCATGTCCTTGCCAGTGGCTCTTTTCAGCGTACAAGTGGAGTGGTGGCTGGGATGTCACAATCCTCCATGAGCAGATGTGTGCACCAGGTTGTCCCTGCAATCCTCAGACGCATGGCCAACCAAATCATCAAACACACCACTGAGGACCTGCGGCTGAAGGCAATGACAGATTTCTACAGAATTGCCAGATTCCCACGCACCATCGGGGCCATTGATTGCACACATGTGGCACTCCAGCCCCCCCAGGAGATAGAGCACATGTACCGCAATCGGAAGCATTGGCATTCCATCAACGTACAGGTGATAGTCGATGCCCAAGGCCTCATATGGCACGTCCGTGCCAAACACCCAGGGTCCAGCCATGACAGCTACATATACAATCAAAACCACATCCGAATGGAATCAGAACGTGTATGGGGCCACCTGGCTGGTTGGTGAGTGACATGGGTGGCAGGCATGACTGTCCCCCCCCATGATGCACACATCACAAGGGGCACATGCATGACTAACATCCTCCTGTCTTTTCCCTTACAGGTGACTCTGCATATGCACTGGGACCCCATCTCATGACTCCTATCCGGAACCCCCAAACCCCAGGAGAGGAAAGATACAATCAAGCACATGCCCAAACACGAGCAGTGGTGGAGCGCACCTTTGGCCTCCTGAAGTCACGTTTCCGATGCCTGGATAAGTCTGGGGGTACCCTCTTGTATTCCCCAAACTTTGTGTGCCAGATCATCGGTGCATGTTGCATGCTGCACAACTTTGCAGTGAGAAAGGGCCTACAGATTGACCTACGTGATGACCTGACCCCTGAACCAGACAATCCCCCCCTAACCGAGGGTCCCCCGTCTTCTGAGGGATTGGCACCAGTCCACCATGCAGGACTTGTGAGCAGCAACGCCACGCCAAGGCTCCAATTATGTCACTGAACATTCATACACCATTCACACGGACCTGGGGATCCCTACTCCACCAAAATTTAGGATGACACCCCTTTTCCGGCAGGAATGTCACCCCCACATTCAAACAGCATTCACAACCCAAAAAAAAAATGACCAGCAAAATCAAAAAATTTCCAGCAAAAAAAAAAAAGGGGGGGAAAAAAATTAGTGCCCTTGACGTGAGCCACGCCTGGGGCACCCCCGGCCACGGCCCCGGCTCCTCAGGGGAGACTCATGGGGAGGGGGAAAACCGGGGAAGGAGGAGCAGCCCCTGATCTCTGCCCACCTGGTGGCCTGCCCTCCAAGGCCACGGCTATTCTGTCCAGGGCACCACCTAGTGTTGCCGTGTTGGCCTGGATAAGGCCCTCACATCCTGCCCAACGCCTGCTGATGTAGTCTGCAGGTCGTTAAGGCAGTTTGTGAAAGCCCGGGAGTGGGAGTCCAGGTTCCCCAGCGTATCCTTGATGGAGGACAGGCTCTCCTCCATCCGCACCAATGTCTGGCTGACCTGTCCCAGATGGCGGGTCTGGAGGAACTGGTCCCTTCTCAGAGTGGCGGGCAGGAGATCGGCCACCCCCCTGGTCTTCTGGGTCGCCTTCCTGCCTCCAGCTGATGCTTGTGGCCGGGGAGAAGGGGAGGCCCTTGGAGAGGAGCCATGTTGGGGGAGGAGGGGGGGGCTCCCCCTTAGGGAAGGCCAGCCAGAGGGGAAGAGTCATCCAAAAACAATAGGCCAGTGCCTGACATGGACTCCTCCTCAACCTCCTCCTCCTCAACCTCCTCCTCTTCAACCTCCTCCGCGGACTCCGGCCTTGTCGGGGGGCCTCATTAGGCTGCTGTCCTGGGGATGGTGCGGTCAGGCCAGATGGCCCTGCACCCTCCTGCACATCTGTGGATGACACAAAACATTCACAGGTTGGAGGATCCACACATTTGCCACATATTCCCTTTCACCCCCTCCCCCACACATGCTACACACCTGATATAAAAAAAAAAACTTACCTGGCACCACGGGCTCCGGACTTGAGTCAAAGCCGGGCAGGTCCTCCACTTCATGCCGATGAAAGGTCAGGGCCACCGCACGCTCCTCCGCTGTCAGCCTAACACGGCATGGTGGGCCCCCTCCTGTGCCCCTGGCATGGGCAAGCATTTTGGCCAACTTCTTTTTGACCAGACGCCGGAGGTCATTAATCTTTTTGTCAATCCCAGACCGGTTCCTCGTCTCCCCCTCCCCCGCTGAATTCACCTGCTCAGTGATGATGTCCAAAATCTCCCTCCTCCTGGCTGGGGTGGTGTTGGCACTCTCCGGGCCGTGGAGGAAACGCCCATAATCGCTAATGGCCCGGGCAAGAATTCGTTTTTCCCCCAAAGTAAAAAAGTTTTCGCTTTCTCTCTGTCATACTGAAAAAAAAAAACACTCCCTGTCAACAAAAATCAGTCACAAAAACAAGCACAACCAATCAAGCAAGAACACACACAAAGAGAAAACTAACACCCAAAAAATCACACAAACACTCAGCAAAAAACAGTCACAAAAACAAACAGCAACAATTAAGCAAGAAAACAAACAAGCAGAAATATATCAAACAAACAGTCTCTCAAACACTTATCAAAAAACACTTTCAAAGATCTACTAACAAACACTTGATCACACAGTACACTTATCTGACAAATACAAAACACAACGCAATTAACAACGGGACAAAAGCACTTGGTTAAATGGGAAGGGACAAAGGGATGTACTTTTGCAATGGAAGTGCGTTTGTGTCTGTCTATTTATGCTGTCTGCGTAGTCCTTAGTCCATTTCCAATTTCACTGATTGCGCCATTCCCGAGTTGTGAGCATGCGCACAGCGGAGCTGACCATGGTCTCCTTCAAGTGCGCATGCGCGAGCCGGCCGGCCCTTCATTTGCATGGGGTCACGGCTCATTTAAATGTAACACGCCCACGTCCTTCCCAATTTGTATTACTCCGCCTTACGCCTCTGAAATAACGTTACGCATGTGCAATTTTCTGCGCAAAAGCTACGAGAATAGGGTGATTACACGGCTACATTGCGCAAGTCTAACGTAAAGGCGGTGCGCTACGCCGGTCCAATAATGCGCAGATGTACCTGAATCTGGCCCATTGTCTTTTTAGATAGCTAGATAGAGCAGGCAGGCAGGCTAGTCAGTTTAGCTTAATTTACAGTGTGTAGAGAATATATATACATCCCTGGGAGTTGTACATATATTTATACACTGTATAGCTTAGATAGATCAGTTCTTCCTAATTTACTGGCAGGCAGGTGATTGTGCTATTTAAAGATGTTATCACAGGTATAGACACCCAGCAGGTACAATATTTAAAGGATTTTTTTTTATTTAACCACTTGATACCCGCCGGCTGTCAAATGACCGTGGGCGGGATACTCTATTGTCCTGACAGGACGTCATATGACGTCCTGTCATTTAAAGCTGCTAGGGGCGTGCTCGCACCTGTCACGTCACTGAGAACACCGTGCGTGTGCCCGGCGGCCGCAATGGCCGCCGGGCACACGTGATTGCCGACAATTGAGCTGGGACGTGGAGCTCTGTGTGTAAACACAGAGCTCCACGTCCCTGTCAGGGAGAGAGGAGACCAATCTGTGTCCCTTGTACATAGAGACACAATCGGTCACCTCCCCCAGTCACCCCCCTCCCCCTACAGTTAGAACACAAACTAGAGAAACATTTAACCCCTTCCCCGCCCCCTAGTGGTTAACCCCTTCCCTGCCAGTTACATTTATACAGTAATCAATGCATATTTATAGCATTGTTCACTGTATAAATATAAATGGTCCCAAAAATGTGTCAAAAGTGTCCGATGTGTCCGCTATAATGACCCAGTCCCGAAAAAAAATCCCAGATCGCCGCCATTCCTAGTAAAAAAAAAAAATCTGAATTATGTCCCCTGTCGGCAATATAACTTTTGCGCAAACCAGTCACTATACGGTTATTGCGATTTTATTTTTTAATTTCTTTTTACCAAAAATATGTAGAAGAATACGTATCAGCCTAAACTGAGATACATTTTTTAAAATGGGATATTTATTATAGCAAAAAGCAAAAAATATTGTGTCTTTTTTCAAAATTGGCACTGTTTTTTGTTTATAGCGCAAAAAATAAAAACCGCACGGGCGATCAAATACCACCAAAAGAAAGCTCTATTTGTGGGGGAAAAAAGGATGCCAATTTTGTTTGGGAGCCACATCGCACGACTGCGCAATTGTCAGTTAAAGCGACGCAGTGCCGGAAGCTAAAATTTTGTATGTGCAGGAAGGGGGTGTAGGTGCACAGTAGGCAAGTGGTTAAGCATCAATAAAATCACTGCTCCTGGAGCAGTGATTTTAATGATGCTTAACTTTAAAAAAAAAAAGAAAAATTCCTTTAAATATTGTATTGCCTGAGAAAACGTCTTTGAGAACCAGGGTCTTGCCCGAGGGAACATGTATCAATGGAAAAAAAAGTTTTAAAAACGATCATTTTTTCAGGAGTCCTGCTCCTGAAAAAATGACAGTTTTTTAAACTTTTTCCATTGATACATGTTCCCTGGGGGAAGACCCGGGTTCTCAAAGACATTTTCCAACAATAACTTGAATATTGGTCTTTAAAATGAGCGTTTTTGAATTCGAACGTTCGAGTCCAATAAACGCAGGGGTGTTCGGCTCATCCCTACCCATCAACTGACAAGCCACATTGTTGTGTGACATCAGCGCCAAGAGGTTAAATGAAAGTCAGTGAAATTTTGCTAACTTGCTTTTCAAATACATGTCAAACACAAGAAAACAACGCTTGTTAACAGCAGCCCTAAAGGCTGGTACACATGGGCCGAATATCGAGCGGTTCAACAGAAACTGGCTGACAGTCGCCCCATGTGTATAGCAGCCTGTCCAACAGAGGCCAGTCTAAAGCTTTTATTGAACTGGCATGATGGAAAACCAGAATCTGACAGAAGTAATTAGTTAGATTGAATTCTGTCAATTTCGGAATAGCCATAGATGGATCATAATTTGGCCAGTTCAGCAGAGACCGACCAAATTTCCATTCATCTTTGGCCATTCCCAATTGACAGAGCCCACTGAAAATGGGAATTTGATTGAAATATAGAACTTTACTTTGTAACAAGATATATCAAATTGCTTGTTGACCTTGCAAAAGAGCCTAATCTGTGCTGCCAAGTTGTTGTTACATTGTATGGGCACTGAAGTTCTTCAATAAATCACAGTGGTGCCACAATCCTCTTCTGAAATAGAATTCGGTCAATTTCAGAATAGCCATAGATGGATCATAATTTGGCCAGTTCAGCAGAGACCGACCAAATTTCCATTCATCTTTGGCCATTCCCAATTGACAGAGTTCAATCTAATTGACTTCTGTAAAATGGGAATGCTGGAAAAAATGTATTCAGTCAGTAGTTGCCAGATTAACACTGCACCACCTACAACATGCCCCCCTCTGGAAATGTTTATTCAAAAGGTAATACTTGTGATGTTGATTTGATGTTGATTTGATATTATCTGAGAAAAATTGACCAAATTAACCTGTCCAACAGTCTGCGTTAAAAATAGGGGTTTAATGAGCATACAATTGCAAACACATGCATAAGCTGCAAGGCCTCTTCATGGCACCCTGTATATTGCTTGCAGTCCTAATTCTACTGAATTAATAAGTGCCTCTACAATGAAAGTACATGCATTAAATGGATAGATGAGAGGCAGGTGGGCCTGGAGGCAGCCCAAGCCCCCTTAAAGGAACAGAAGCACACTGGACACCCAGCAGTCACTCACTGGCAGTAAAGGTGTCCCGTGCGTCCCTGGACTATATATACACAAATAACAAACAAATGGCCCTCTGCACTCACCTACAACTGGCCTTCACAGCAAGGAGCACATGGAAGGGCAAAATCGGTTGGCAGACTGGTAGGTGAGTTGAGCTATGGAATGTTCTGTTTTTGTCTTTCATGTCATGATCAAGCCCATTGAAAATGGGAATTTGATTGAAATATAGAACTCTATTCAGTAAGAGAAATTAGACATTTTCCTTATATTTGTACTCTGTAACAAGATATATCAAATTGCTTGTTGACCTTGCAAAAGAGCCTAATCTGTGCTGCCAAGTTGTTGTTACATTGTATGGGCACTGAAGTTCTTCAATAAATCACAGTGGTGCCACAATCCTTTTCTGAAATAGAAATAGCATAAATATTATAGTATTGTTTTTGTGTATATACTGTATCTCATTAGTGTAGGCTTATTTGCAGGGTGCTATGACAGTACAAAGTGTGGAAACCCATAGCAACCAAATGTAGTTCACTGTACTGTAGTTAAATGAGGAAAAATATAAAATCTGTTTATTATAGGTTCCTTCCCTTTGCCCATAGGCATTGTGCATTATACTGTTTGATAAAACACACGTATTCATTCCAGAACAATTTAGAATGCTGTTTCTTTTATGTGGAAATCGGAAACACAGATGAGCTTTGGAAACATGATGCAGTTAAAATATCGTTTGCAATTTTCCACCCACCTATGTGCTGCTGTCGCTAAGCGTGGATATCTTTGAGTAGGTGTCCCTTGATCCCAGCCACCTGAGGCATGTATTTTGCTTGTTGTGTGGTTTTGTGTGCTGTGCTAAAGGCTTGTCAAAAAGATTAATGAGAACAAGTACAGCTGAGTTCAAAATTCATCTACTGTCGCAAAAAGTGCTCTCTGCAAGGTAGAGCAATTTACTGGACATCTGTTTATTACAGCACCCACTGAGTGCTAGACAAAAAGGTTCCTTTTACTATAATTCTAAACAATCTCTTTTCCAGCTGGCACTCTTTTATACCCTGCAAAAAGGGTCACACCATAATAACAAAATGTCACTGCTTGGTTTAAAGCCCTTTGAGACATGTTGTAAGGGAACAATATTTGACTGGGTGACAGAGACATTATCTTTAAAAAGACAAAAAAATACACTCAACAGTTTCTGACGGTTATGTCATCATTTTGTCGCCCTTTCTTTAACATCCTTTATCATCTATAAAAGATCAGAAGTTGACATCTTCTGTCAGGTAGGAAAACAATGATCTATCAAAGGCTTCATTACATTTAATAGGACTGAAGGATGACAATTAACAGCCTTGTCTGATGGCCCAGTGACACCCCAGCTTACCTCTGGCTAATTCCAGGTACCTCTAGGAGGTAAAGGAGAACTTCCAAGGTCAAAACTATAATATCAAGACCTTAATATCACTCAGAGAGAGTTTCAGACTTGTTGCATGTGATCTGTTCATTGATGCACACAGTGGTGGCTGGTGCTCCATTTTTTTTTGGGGGGGGGGCCACAAACAAACCCCCCGCCAGGTCCGCACTAACAACATCCAGATCGTGGCCTCCCCAGCTTCTCCTTCCAGCCAATCCGGTCTTAAGCCCTGGTTCACACTGATGCTACTTTGAAATCGGGCTACTTTACTTGAAGTAGCGCAATTTCAAAGTAGCAAGGTCAGCGCGATTTCAGGTGATACTTGATAGACATTTGTGTGGCTTCATGCACAGATCTCTATAGAAATCACACCTGAAATCTGCAAAAGTAGTGCAGGAACTACTTTTGCAAATCGGTGCGGCGTCGCAAAATTGGTGTCGCATCGATTGGAACAGTGCCATTGCCGCCAATAGGCTGCGACTTGTTATGCAATTTGATCTCTCAAATCGCATGACAAATCGCTCCAATGTGAACCTAGGCTTAGACCCACTTCCTGTTCTGATTGACTGGGAGAAAAAGCCGGAAGCCAAGTGGGTGGGCTCGGCTGCCTCAGGCTCTAATCATGTGCTTCAAAAAAAAAACTTGTAGAAATCTGGCGCTCTGCATGGAGATTACAGAACGCCCAACAGATTTGTAATTTCCTGCTTGTATGATTGGCTTACTGATTTTCCTAGAAGTCTGCACTAAGATACAATTCAAATTTTTGGAGAGATACTTACAAAAATGGCTAAAGGGGTGCAGATCCAGCAACTTTCCTCATTAGAGCCCTGCAGGTTCACATTGATTCATTGATAATTATAAAACCACTCCAATTAGACTCACTTTCCCACATGGATAAAGAGAAACACACAGTGCTGTCTTCAAAATAACAAAAGGTAGGAAGCTACAACAAAGTTTGTTAAAATCAATGTACATTGACTACCCAGAGAGGAATGTTTTTATTAAACTAAAGTGGAGTTATGCTTTAAATTTTGCCAAGTCTGACATCTCTCACATACAAGTAAATGTCTGTATTTTTTTGCTAGAAAATTACTTAGAACCTCCAAACATTATGTATTTTTTAAGCAGAGGCCCTGGAGAATGAAACAATGGGTGTTGAAATTTCTTTATGTCACACAATAATCGCACAGAGCTTTTTCAACATAAATATTTTGGAAAAAAATACACTTTCATGAATTTCAGTAAACACAAACACAATATAATACCCAATATTTTGGTAAAATATAAAAGATAATGGTACGCCCAGTAAATAGATATTACTCATGCTTCAAAATTGAAACGGCGGCAAATTATGGTGCAAAAAATTATCCATAGGCGACAGTTTAAAAGCATCCACAATTTACCAGTTTAGAGTTCTACAGGAGGTCCGGCAGTAGAATCATTGCTGTCGCTCGGATGTTCACGGCAATGTGTGTGGGACCCACATTCACATTTGCACGTGAGCACAGTGGGACAAGGACACTTAGGGCCCTTTCACACGTACGGACCGTATGTCCGCATTTTCATCCATCCGCTGCGGATGAAAACGGGACATACATTGGTCCCTATGTGATTACGGGTGTCAGCGGATGACCATCCGCTGACACCCGTAATTGTCCGCCTCCGCAATGATCTGATTTTTCGGACGGAAGAAACCCCTATTTTTCTTCCATCTGGCGGATCGGATCGGATGAATACGGACATACGGTCCGTGTTCATCCGATCCCCCTATAGGGGAGAGCGGAGGAAAGACAGGGCGGTCCCTGCACAGTGTGTGGGGACCGCCCTGTCAGCTGTCAGCTCAGCTGGGAATTTACGGAGGATCCCCGCTGAGCAGACGGACACACACGGAGGCGGATCATTACGATCCGCCCCGTGTGAAAGGGCCCTAACATTTTACTTATTTATTTTATTTAAATTTTTTTACACTGTACTTTTTTTTGAACAACTTTATTGCTATCACAGGGGATGAACAACATAACATGGGCTGTGAAATGTCCTCTTTTTGGAGGTATCTGGGGTCTATTAGACCTTATATCCCTTTTTTGGCCTCCGAAGCATCTGATTAAACCAAGATTGGTTTGATCAGATGCTGTACAAGCTGGTAGCAGCTTGTAAATAAACAAACCGAAACCGGAAGTGACTAAATCCTTGCTGCTTCTGGTTTCTGATGTAACAGAAGAGGGACCAATCATTTGCTTTGGTACTGGGCTCCTGAATGGGCAGGAGAGCCTGGTAAAGGCAACGGGAGGAGCGGGAACCTCTTTCCACCAACTGTAAAAGTCGATTGGATCTTGGCTGTAGCCATTATCCTAGTACAACCACTTCAAACTAAGGCCATATGGTCTACAGGCGGGAAATAGTTTAACCAACATTTACAACACACTATCCATGCCATAATCTTCAACGCTTTTGTGCCATGGTAATGTAATCCTTTGTCTGCAGCTTGTTCTCAAGTGTTGGAAGAAAGCGCCTTACTTTTTCACTGTTCCTTACATCAGAGAGCGCACACGCAAGATTTTAGCTGTAACATCTTTGAAGGGTAGAAGCACAGGTTTGAGAAATTTGAATTTTTTAACATGGTGCCAGCTTCAGTGGGGGGGGGGGGGGGCAGCAGGTAGTGAAGAAGGCATAATAATAAAACAACTTAAAGTCCTTACTAGCCAGTAGCCACACAGGGAATGTTTTCAATAATGCTGTGTGTTTTTCTGGGATTATTTTGTAGGGTTTATTTTCTTTTTAAGGTAACATAGTGTCTGTAATTGTGTAAACAATGATTATGACTCAAAATGAATACTATTGCTTTATAAGTGCAGAAATATCTGTATTTTATGTTTGACAAAAAAAAAAATATTCCCAATCCCTGACCCACCATTTTGAAATTAATGGTGGAAGTCCTCTTTAAAGTGGGGGTTCACCTAAAAAAAATGTTTTAACATTGCATTTAGGCGAGTTGTTAGAATGAGAATCTGCGTTTTTTTTTAAATAATCCTTGCGGTACATACCGTTTTCTATATGTATGTTCACCGCGGCTTCCGGGTATGATCGTCGGGGCTGGGCGTTCCTAATTGATTGACAGGCATCCTGACCGATGCATACAGTGCGTCACGAGAAGCCGAAAGAAGCCAAACATCGGTGCGCAGGCGCCGTATAGAGCCGCACCGACGTTCGGCTCCTTTCGGCTACTCGTGACGCGCTGTATGCGTCGGTCAGGATGCCTGTCAATCAATTAGGAACGCCCAGCCCTGACGATCATACCGGAAGCCGCGGTGAACATACATATAGAAAACGGTATGTACCGCAAGGATTTAAAAAAAACACACAGATTCTCATTCTAGTAACTCGTCTAAATGCAATGTTAATTTTTTTTTTTTTTAGGTGAACCTCCACTTTAAGATAATTCCATCAGAGATGGAATATGTTCTTTTTTATTCAAGCCGACTTGCTTGACATCAGTTTAAAACAAATGTGTCTTATTCATCACTGTAAATCTATATTGAAATATACCCACATGTATAAATTTTCTTCATGGCATACCTAAAGTATACCACACGGAGAAATGTATGAATTGTTACCTCTAGGAAATAATCAAACTCTGAATAAGTGTTTCATAGTCATTGAATTCTGTTTTATACAGATAACCTTACAAGATGCATTGCAGCCTTTTCTTTATATATTCCATAAAATGTCAAAACAAGTCTTCTAATAAAAAAAAAATTGGATTGCAAATCAATCAAAGGCACACAACCTCTAGGATTAGTTACTTACAATCTTGATTGCAGAAAATGCTGGATCATCGGATACATGAAGTACTTTAGTACAGCATCAAAGTAAAATTGATTGCCAAGCAGTGCTGAAAGATTCATTCGCAAAATTCGAAAAAAATGTTCAATGCAAAAGTTAACATGTAGGAGCGTCCAATAGTACATAAAAGCAGGCTGCAAAATGTGGTTGGGGAAATTTGCAGTTACTTCAATGCTTATCCTGCGTGGAAGACACAAAGTCACTCAATCTGTGAGTTAGTCGGT
The DNA here is from genome assembly GCA_029574335.1 of Rana kukunoris. Taxonomy (NCBI): domain Eukaryota; kingdom Metazoa; phylum Chordata; class Amphibia; order Anura; family Ranidae; genus Rana; species Rana kukunoris. Next base: position 170,823,613 of record CM056049.1, read on the forward strand.
CACCTTTTTCCATTAGAATTTCCGAACCCCTAGGCGCAGACAGTACGCAAATATGCGGCCTCTTGACTGGTAAGCATTAGTGCTGAGTGACCAACACAGCTGTGCCGAAAGCGCATTCTCTCCATGCTCCTGTCACAGTTACCGGTGGCTAACCGAAAGATCCTGATCGCTTCTTGAGATCGAGAGCTTTTCAATCATGTGATCGCCGTGACAACCAATCACATGGTCATAAACCCGTCCCCAACTGTCGCCTGGCCGGCAACGCCGGCGCAAAGGTGTTAAAGTATAAACCCTAACACTGGACTTTTTTTATTTGCTTCCATTGGTCCTTTAAAGTGGTAGTAAACAATGCCTGCTTATAATAAGCTTACCCATAGCTAAACATACACTGCTTAGGAGATATTCACTGTTTGTGCAGCCGGTGACATCACCGACGCATGCATTCTGAAGGCACAGCATGCTTATGCCGTCCCTTTAGAGCTAGGTGTCAGGGCCGTAAATCCTGCGGAAACACACGTGAGTGATGTCATCACAGATGGAGCCCGTGAACCTGGAACTGGAAGGAAGACTGGCTGAAGATGGAAGCCCTGTCAGTGGTAACAGCTCGCTGTTGGAATGCGTTGTTTTTAGGTAAGTCTTTCATAATGTGCTAGAATGCGATGCATACTACCACATTATGATATTGCCTTGCAGGGGGAGTTTTTTTTTTTTTTAATCAAGACTTTACTATCACTTTAAATACAACATATAATGAGGTGTTTTAACTGCAAGAATATGTGCTTTTGTCCATTTAGGCCTGAGGCCACGTACACACGATCAGACCGCTCCGATGAGACTGGTCCGACGGACCATTTTAATCGGACCACGCTGAAGTGGTCTGATGGTTTGATGTGCGTACACACCATCAGTCCAAAATCCCATCGGGCCAGAACGCGGTGACGTAGAACACAACGACGTGCTGAAAAAATGAAGTTCAATGCTTCCAAGTATGCTTCGACTTGATTCTGAGCATGCGCGGGTTTTTGGTCCGATGCTTTTGTGTACTAACCATCCTTTTTTTCCGACGGACAGATTTTAAAGCAAGTTTTAAAACTTTGGTCCGACGCACAACGGTCCGATGGGCCGTACACTCGATCAATTTGGTCCTATGAAACTGGTCTTCAGGCGAGTTTCATCGGACCGGTCTGATCGTGTGTACACGGCCTGTGCCTGGACAATGAAAAGAGAAGCAACACATTGATGAGCTCATCTCTGTGTCATTATGCTCTCTCCTCCTATCAGCATACTTCTTAAAATGCAGTACACCTGACTGACTTTGTGTCCTGCAACTCCATCCTGCCTTATATGCTCTGCTGCTTTGCCCATCCAGTAGACTGCACAAGACTGATACCATATTCAGGTACTTTTACTGCTTGGCTTAATGGTATAATAACAATTAAAATATAATCAAATAGCTGCATTATTGTGTGCATTTAATATCTGCATGGAGTCCAGCTTTAGAAGAGAGTGCGAGAAACATTATTTTGCCCTTTAGCAAAGTGTTAATAAGATTTAATTTTTCTTTTTAGTATTTTATTGAAGGTTTAAAGATGAATACAACCAAATCATAACGTTACAAAGATTTTAGAGTACATTAAACACCTTTCAGCACATAGTGATTGACAATCTTCAGGTGTATTATCCACAATGAAACTATACAGCAGCGTAAAATCTACTCAGATACTGTAGCTTGCCAAATTAGAATTGCATTTTTATACCTATCTGTGTCATGTCTTGTACAGAATGACTATATACATAAAATGGAAGAGTGGGACTTGCAGACAATGGCCCAGATTCACAAAGACTTACGCCGACGTATCTACTGATACGCCGTCGTAAGTCCAAATGTGCGCCGTCGTATCTATGCGCTGATTCTTTAAATCAGATACGCCTGAATTTTGCCAAGATACGACCGACATAAGTCTCCTACGCCGTCGTATCTTGGGTGCATATTTACGCTGGACGCATTCGGCGTTCCCATTATAAATATGCAAATGAGCAAGATACGCCGATTCACGAACGTACATACGCCCGACGCAGTAATCTACGCTGTTTACCTGAGGGGTTTTTCCGGCGTAAAGATAAACCACCAAAAAGGTGGCGCATCCCATGCAAAGGTATGGACGTCGAAACAGCCGTCGTTTTTACGTCGTTTACTTAAGTCGTACGTGAATGGGGCTGTGGCGTTCACTTCGTAGGCAGTGTTCGACGTGTATCTTAGGCATTCTATTCAACTTGATTCTGAGCATGCACACTGGGATACGTCCACGGTTGCATTATAATACAACACGCCCACTGCCTTGCTACTTTGAATTACACGGGCTTACGCCGGCCCATTTATGAATACGGCACTTTCCTCTCTAACTTGCGAAGATACGCTACGCCCGCACAAAGATACGCCTCTCTATGTGAATCCGGGCCAATGGCTTTAGCTACACATTTAATGGAGTTTACATCCAGAAGGAGTCAGTGAAAGGAAAAAAATAAAGCACCATGACTGAAGGAATCAAGAACTCTGGAAAAAGACCAAAAAAAGTAGTAGGAATTGAGGATGGAAGGGGCAGCAATTAAAAGTAAAAAAAAAAAGAGATGGGCATTACCTTACAAGGCAACTATTATTTCTCTCGCTCTAACGTTTGCAGCTGGTTAAATTAGTAAACTATGAGGCCTCGTACACACGGGGGATATGTCCGCTGAAAACGGTCCGATGGACCGTTTCAGCAGACATCTCCGCTCGTGTGTATGGGCTAGCGGACAGATTTCTCCACCCGACAGATTTCAAAGCATGCTTTGAAATCCATCCGGTGGAATCTGTCCGCCCGACATGTCTGCTGGTTAATACACTTACCAGCAGACATGTCGTCCCCCACCGCCGCCGCGCCGCCGCCGAATGGATTCGGCGCATGCGCGGAAGTGTTTTACTTCCTGGTGCGGTGACGCGGCGGCGTCAACGTCACCGCCGCATCACCGCGCCGTCCGGCGGCGGGGAATTTGATCCGATGGTGTGTACACCCCATCGGATCAAACTCCCGATCGGACATATCCGATGGAAATGGTCCACGGACCGTTTTCATCGGATATGTCCGATCGTGTGTATGGGGCCTCAGAACTAATGAAGATGCTATATATATATATATATATATATATATATATATACATATATATATAATCTATATAATCAGACAAAGGCTGCTGCTTATTGCATCTAGGCTTCTCTTGTAAGGTAAGCCCGGCGCCTGAGCATGCTGTGTGTCTTGCTATAACAATAGCCCCCCATCTATCACACTGCCCCCCACCTATCAGACTGCCTCCACCTGTTAGAATGCCGCTCTCATCACCTGGCCCCCCACCTCTTACACTGCCCCCCTCTTATGACACTGCCCCCAGAACTGTCATACTGCCCCTGAACCTATTACACTGCCCCCCACCTATCACACTGCCCCCCACCTTTTGCACTGCCCCCCACCTGTTAGACTTCCCCTCTCTTATCACCTGACCCCCACCTATTACACTGCTCCCCACCTGTCATAGTATCCCCCCACCAACTATTACACTGCCCCCTACCTATCACACTGCCCCCATCTGTCACACTGCACACCCACCTATCACACTGCACCCCAACCTGTCACACTGACCCACCTAACACACTGCCCCCTCTTATCACCTGGCCCCCCACCTGTTACTCTGCCCCCTCTTATGACACTGCCCCCACCTGTCACATTGCTGAATCACCTGTCACACTGCCTCACCCCACCTGTCATCTCTTATCACACTGCCCCACCTATCACACAGTCGCCCCACATGTCACACTGCCCCCCGCCTGTCACACTAATCCCCCACCTGTCACACTGCCCCATCTTATCACACTGTCCCCACACCTGCCACACATCCCCTCTTTTATCACACTGCCCACAGCGTTCTGTCCCCCGTAAACCTACCCCCAACCTGTCACACTGTCCCCTTGTCACAATACCCCCCTGTCATACTGCCCCCCTCCTGTAACACTGCCCCTCCATCATTCTGTCCCTTCATCACACTACCCCCTTGTGTCATATTTATCCCTCTCCTGTCATATTACCCCTGTCATACTGCCCCCCTCTTGTTACACTGCCCCCTCCTTTTCAAAGTGTTCCCTCATTACCCTGCCCCCTCCTGTCAAACTGCCCCCATCATACTGCCCCTTCTTGTCCCACTGCCACCCTCCTTTCACAGTACCCCTCTTATCACACTACTTTCTCCAGTCACACTTCCCAGATACCCTTCTCCTGTCACACTACCCCCCCACTTGTCACAATACCCCCATCATACTGCTCCCACCTGTCACACTATCCCCCATCATACTGCCCCCTGTCACACTGCCCCCTTATCACACTTACCCATCCTGTCACAATACTCCCCCCATTAATCTACAGGTCAGGGGCCCTTCATGTTTTCTTGCACTGGAGCCCTGAAGGTTCTAGTTACGCCTCTGTTACTAGCCCATCTATAGGCGCTCTGTTAATTGTATAGTCTCAGACCTGCTTGAGGGTGCATAATTCCTTCTCTGATTTCTCCACAGAATTTCCATGCTCTACTGAAAATACTTTTGAAATTTTGTTTTCTGCATTAGTTTGACTGTTTTACTGTTTTACTGTTTGTTTTAAATTCTACTGCATTTCACCTTTTAGTAAATAACCCTGAACCCTTTATTGTTTACTTGTCTATTACTGAATATTACTGTTATATTTCTTCATAAAATAACGAGACATATTTTTTCTACAATCTTATTGTCATCTTTGCTAGTAATATTGTTTCCAGCATCAACAAAAAGGGTGACGAAAAACATCTTAAAGGGACAGTGTTTATAAATATTTTTGTTAAATGAGTAGAACTAGTAGCAATTGTTTCACTTGTAGTGCTATAGAAAGAGATCTGCTGCATATATTGCTCCTAAAACAATTGCTGTTATTAATTCTGGCTTGTAGCTATTAACATACTACTTGGGACTGACTTTTGTGCCTATGGCTGTCTGCTGAGGAACATCTAAGGCCGCGTACACACGATCTAATCTGTCTGCTGGAAACGGTCTGCCAGACCGTCCCAGCAGACAGATTCGATCATGTGTACGGGCGAGCCGACGGATTTGGCCAACCGACAGATTTAAAAGCATGCTTTCAAATCTGTCGGCTGGGAACCCGTCCACCCGACATGTCTGCTGGTTAGTACGCTAACCAGCAGACATGTCTTCTCGCACACGCGTCAAATGGTTTCGACGCATGCGCGGAAGTGTTTTACTTCCTGGTGCGGTGACGTGTCGGCGCGTCAGCACGCCGTCTGCCGGCGGGGATTTTGGTTTGATCGTGTGTACACGATCAAACCAATACGTTTGTCGGACCGATTTGAACAAATCTGTCTGCTCGTGTGTATGGGGCCTTAAAGGGATCTATACTCTCAAATTAGCTGAGCTATATTTGCCTCTCTTATGCAATTATTAGTTGCCTTCACAATTTCTATTTACTACGTGCTTGACATAAGTTGTTACTTGTTTAAGGGCCCCTGCCCTAAGTTACTGAACATGTTTTCCTCATCTTTTCTATGCTAAGGGTAGCTAGAATTTTATACCTGCTCCTTAGCGACCTAATGCACTTCTCTATGTTAAAGTGATATAGTGTAGAGAACCCCCAAACTCCTGTTCTCTGATTGGAGTGACACCTGGGGTCCTGTACTGATAATCACATGCATTCAGAAGTGCATTTGGAATCTTCACGTGTATCGTATACTTTTAAAGGCTAAGGTTTGGTCGCATGTTGTAATACGTCAATACATTCCCTTATGCGAAAGAGAGATGATGTAGAGAACCCCCAAACTCCTGTTCTCTGATTGGAGTGACGCCTGAGGTCCAATACTGAATTCTCACATAGCGAAGTGCATTGAAGTCCTTGCTAACGGCAGTTGTGGTTCACTCCCGTTCACCAAAGCTGTTACAGAATAATAGAACCTTATCATGAACTCAGTGGAACTTGCAAACCGTGTTGTCTCCCTTACTCAAAGGGTAGACGCTCTCACTCAAACTGTACAAAATCTACAAGCAGAAAATCAGGCCTCAAATTTGCCTTGTCTCCCCCTTGAACCTAAGGTTAATCCACCTCCTCCTTTTTCTGGTGATCGAAAGACCTATAGATAGTTCATTAATGCGTGTAAATTAATGTTTGAACTCTGCCCTCGCACTTTCCCCAATGATAGGATTAAGGTACTCACCCTTATATCCTATTTAAATGGTGAACCTCGTGCTTTGGCAAATACCTACCTAGAAAAAGAGGATCCAATCCTAAATTCTTGTCTACAATTTTTGGCAACTATGGGCCAGATTCAGGTAGATGGGCGAATCTTTATTCTTGAGTAACGTTTCTCATTTACGTTACTCCGCCGAAACTTTAGGAGAAAGTACTGTATTCACAAAGCACTTGCTCCTAAAGTTGCGGCGGCGTAGCAAAAATGGGCCGGCGGAATTCAAATTGGGCGGGTAGGGGACGTGTAGTATTTACACTAGGCACGATCCCGCGGCGAACGCACTGCACATGCGCCGGCCGTCAATGTATCCCAGTGCGCATGCTCCACATTAGAACAGTGTTTTGTACGTGAACGTCAATGACGTCAATCCCCATTCACGGACGAGTTACGCAAACGACGTGAAACTTTTTTAATTTGACGCGGTCACGATGGCCATACTTAACATGGGATACGCGTGCTTTTTGTTGCTTTATCTTTACGCCGCGAAACCCCTTACGGAAACGTCGTAAAGTGACTGCGTCGGGCCCGCGTACGATCGTGAATTGGCGTATCTCGCTGATTTACATATTCTCGGCGTAAATCAGCGGGAACGCCCCTAGCGGCCATTTTAAAATTGCAGTTCCGATACGATGGCGAAATACAATTACGCCGCTCGTATCTGAACTCAATCTCGGCGTATCTTGTTTTCTGATTACAGAAAACAGATACGATGGCGTAGGTTAGAAGTTACGTGGCTTATCTACAGATAAGCTGCGTAACTTCTACCTGAATGTGGCCCATAGTCTCTTCCATATGATGACTTCAATAAGCAACTCACTGCTGAAAATGCAATAAGGAATCTCAAACAAGGTAGACGACCAGTTGAGGACGTCATAGCAGAATTCCAGAGGTGGGCCATTGAGACCGAGTGAAATGATGGAATGTTACATTGCGCAACTAATTTTGTCCGAGCCTTTCCGAACCACTCAAGGATGAGTTGGCTAGAGCAGATTTACCGCTTACCCTTAATGACATCATACAACGTTCTATCGCTATAGATCGTAGGTTAAGAGAAAGACAAGCTGAACGTCAATCAACTCCAACAACTTCTGTCCCAATACCTCAAAATTGAGTTTGATGCCTTTTGATGAAAAAATGGATATTGGGACTATGCGTGCTCCACTCACCTCTTCTGAGGGGTTCGTCATCGCTCATTGAATCTTTGCCTTTACTGTGCCTCATCGGATCATGCCATCTCTTCCTGTCCTCTCGTGAAAAAGAAAAAGGATGAACGTAAGCCAATCCACCTTTGCAAATTGACTCGCTTTGTTTCCAATCATACCCCTTATATTTTTTACTTCTTATTTTACAGTGGGATCAAGTTACAATTCCTGTTAAGGCTATGTTGGATACAGGCGCTTGTGGTAACTTCATTGATTCAGTCCTTGTTTCTTCAGAAAAAATTCCACACTTCAAGAAATCATCTCCCCTTTCTGTGAGTTATATTGATGGAACAACTTCTGCATCAGGGCCTATCTTATACCAAACTCAACCAAACTCAAAATTGACAACTTGTGGAGATAATCATAGTGAATTTTTGTCATATGATATTATCCTGTCTCCTCTCTTCCCTGTTGTATTGGATCTACCATGGCTTAAGCTGCAAATGCCTACCTTTCTTTGGGATCAAGGAACTGTACTTCTGCATTCACCTTACTGTAAAAAGACTTGTTATCAAGTTGCTCCACTACTTCATCTTGCCCCCCACGAGATACCATTCCAGTACCTTGAATTTACTGATGTATTCAGTGAGAAGTATGCGCAGACATTGCCTCCTCATAGGATATATGACTGTCCCATTGAATTTTTGCCAGGTACCCCTATACCTACGGGAAGGATTTATTCTCTTTCCCAACCTGAACTTCAACATTTAAAGAAATATTTATAGGATCATTTAAAAAAAGGGTTTCATTAAACCTTCTACTTCTCCTGCTAGTGCTGGTATGTTTTTTGTTACAAACAAAGATGTTAGTCTCAGACCTATTATAGACTATCGAGCCTTGAATAAAGTCTTAGTGAAAAATCGCTATCCTCTTCAAAACATTCCTGAATTGATTGAAAGTCTAAAGGCTTCTACCGTATTTACTAATTTCGATCTCAGAGGTGCTTATAATTTGATTCATATTAGATCAGGTGATGAATGGAAGACTGCCTTCCGCACACGTTATGGACTCCTCAAATACACTGTTATGCTCTTTGGCTTGTGTAATGCTCCAGCAACCTTCCAAAGCTTTGTGAATGATATTTTTAGAGACCTCCTCGACATATGCATAGTTGTATACTTGGATGACACTCATTTACTCAGGTGACTTGATGCAATATCGGAAACATGTCAGATGGGTACTTGCAAGACTCAGAGCTCATTTCTTATACGCCAAACTTGAGAAATGTGTCTTTGAACAAACCACTATTTCCTTCCTCGGCTTTGTCATTTCTCCAAACGGAATACACATGGATCAGTCCAAAGTGACTTTCATTTTGAATTAGCCTACACCAACTTGTAGAAAGGCTATACAGAGTTTTTTGGGCTTCGCTAACTTCTACAGAAAGTTCATTAAAAAAAAATGTCCTTACTGGTGAAGCCACTTACCCAACTTACCAGCTCATTGGTAAAATTCACCTGGTCAATAGCTGCCCAAACCGCCTTTTAACAATTAAAACATCGTTTTACCACAGCCCCAATTATGCAACTTCCCAATCCCAATTATTATTTTCTCAGTGTTCTGCTCCTGATTCACCACTGTTGCATTTCTCTCAAAGACTTTGAATCCAGCTGAATGTAAGGTGGCGTACAGACGATCGGACATATCCGATGAAAACGGTCCGCGGACCATTTCCATCGGATATGTCCGATCGGGAGTTTGATCCGATGGCGTGTACACACCATCGGATCAAATTCCCCGCCGCTGGACGGCGCGGTGACGCGGCGGTGACGTTGACGCCGCCGCGTCACCGCCACGTCACCGCACCAGGAAGTAAAACACTTCCGCGCATGCGCCGAATCCATTCGGCAGCGGCGCGGCGGCGGTGGGGGCCGACATGTCTGCTGGTAAGTGTACTAACCAGCAGACATGTCAGGCGGACAGATTCCACCGGATAGATTTCAAAGCTTGCTTTGAAATCTGTCGGGTGGAGAAATCTGTCCGCTAGCCCATACACACGAGCGGAGATGTCTGCTGAAACGGTCCATCGGACCGTTTTCAGCGGACATATCCCCTCGTGTGTACGCCGCCTAACTACCCTATTGGTGAAAAAGAATTGCTTGCAATTAAATGCGCCTTCGAGAACTGGTGACACTTACTAGAAGGATCAACACATCCCATAATGATTTATACTGATCATCGTAATCTATAATACCTCAAGTCTAACAAAACCCTCTCCTCTAGACAGCTACGTTGGAGTCTTTTTTGATAGATTTGATTTTTTGATCACCTACAGGCCAGGTGCAAAAAATGAAAAAGCAGATTCTCTTTCTAGACTTTCAGAACCTGTTGAAGAACTTCCTCCTCCATCCCTTCTCATTCCTTCTCATAAGTTTATGCTTGCCAATCTCAATCTAAAACAGTTACTTAAACAAAGTTTGAATATGCAAGATACTACTATTCCTCAAGGCTTAAAGCAAGATGGAGAAGGTTTCTTTTATAAGCATACTAAACGTTTTGTTACTCATTCTATGGTTATCCATACACTAAAAGTCCTACATGATGCTCCCCTCGCTGACTGTCCTGGAATAGATAAAACCACTGACGTTATTTCTGATGGCCCAATATGACTAGCACCATAAAAGATTACGTATTGATCTGTGAGGTCTGTACAAGATCCAAACATGAGAGAAGACCACCTTATGGATTGCTGATGTCCTTACCTATTCCTACAAAACCTTAGGAAGCATTGTCCTTGGATTTCATTGTTGAACTGCCTCCTTCCAATGGATATAACACCATCATGGTAACAGTTGATATGCTTACTAAAATGGCTCATTTTGTTCCTCTTAAGAAATTACTAGACATGTGCACAGAAAAAAAAAACTTTTTTTTTTGTTCTGTTTCGTATCGTTCCGTTTTTTCGTTTTCGTTCGTTTTTCGTAAAAGACGCCCGTTTTCCTGTTTGTTCCCGTTCGTTTTTTCGTATGACGCGATTTTTTTGTATTCCGATCGTTTCGTATTTTCGTTACTGTTTTATTTTCGTACATGCGGGATGGTTCGTTATTCTGTTTAATTCATGTTCGTTACTTGTTAGACAATAATTTTCGTGAATTTTCGTCAATGATTTGCAGTATCTTGAAACCCTTTTCTTTTGCTATTTTCAGTTGTATGTTCATATGACATCTATAACAAAAGATTTGCATTCTGTATTTTAAATTCCTTTTTTCTGTTCGTATTTTGGATTCAAAATACAGCATGCAAATCTTTTGTTATAGATGTCATATGAACAATGAACATAGGACTTAAAACAAACAGAAAAAGTATTGAAACAAAATACAGAATGCAAATCTTTTGTTATAGATGTCATATGAACAATGAACATAGGACTGAAAACAAACAGAAAAAGGATTGAAACAAAATACAGCATGCAAATCTTTTGTTATAGATGTCATATGAACAATGAACATAGGACTGAAAACAAACAGAAAAAGTATTGAAACAAAATACAGAATGCAAATGTTTTGTTATAGATGTCATATGAACAATGAACATAGGACTGAAAACAAACAGAAAAAGAATTGAAACAAAATACAGCATGCAAATCTTTTGTTATAGATGTCATATGAACAATGAACATAGGACTGAAAACAAACAGAAAAAGGATTCAAACAAAATACAGAATGTAAATCTTTTGTTATAGATGTCATTTTTGTTCTTTTGCCGTTTTCGTTTTGTCGTTTTTTTTTCGTCTGATCATTCGTTCGTGTTTGTGGTTGTTCGTTATGCGGCTCATTCGTAATCTCGTAGTTTTCGTATTTTGGTGCTTTAATTTTTTCGTATGTACACATTATCCTGCGGGTACGAAAATGAACATTTTCGTACGAAAATAACATTCGTACGAACGGGAATGCACATATCTAGAAATTACCTTCTTCTAAAGAAACAGCTCAAACCCACTTGATCATGTTATTAAATTACATGTTCCTTCATGTCTGGTTTCTGACAGAGGTTCCCAATTTGTTTCGAAATTCTTGAAGGCCCTGTGTCATATTCTCCAAACAGATCATAGATACATAGATACAGTGGATATCATCCTCAAACAAATGGACAGACAGAACGAGTAAACCAATGTCTTGAACAATATCTCAGATGTTATTGTACTCATCTTCAGGATAACTGGTCTACTCTTCTTCCTCACTGAATTTTCTTACAATAATTCAACTAGTTCTTCTACCCGCTACTCCCCTTTTTATGCAAACTATGGGTTTCAGCCCAATATTCTACCAGAGTCCCCATTACTTACAAACGTACCCCTCAACGAATGATTATTGGTCTACCCTTTCATCCGTATTGCAAGTTTTGAAACAAAATCTCAAACGTGCACAAGATCGTCAAAAAATCTATTATGATCTTAGGCATAGACCTTCACCATCTTACAAAGTTGGGGATCAAGTATGGCTCTCTACAAAAAACTTACGTTTGCATTTACCGGCAAGGAAACTGTCTAAACAATTTTTTGGTCCATTCCCAATTTCTAAAGTTATCACTCAAAATACAATGCAACTTTCCCTCCCTCCAGAACTGAGGATTCATTCCTCATTTCATTTGTCTCTCCTCAAACCCTACCGACCCAACAAATTTTCTGGTAGGAATCCTCCTTCTGCACCCACTATCCTAGTTCAGGGTGAAGAACATTATGAAGTTGAACGTAGATTCTAGGAAAAAAAGAGGACAGCTACAATACTTGATTAGATGGAAGGATTATGGTATACAAGAAGATTCTTGGGAAGATTCAGATGAAGTGCATGCACCCACTTTATGTAGTCAATTTCTTTCTACATACCCTCATAAGCTTTCACCTACTAAGATCCCCAGGAGGGTATGCCTTAAGAGGGGGTACTGTAATCGGCGCCTGGCCCCGTAATGTGTTCCACGCTGGAACGCAGCGCTGCGTCTCCGCGATGACGTCATCGCCCGGCGCTGCATGCGTTCCAGAAAGGCGTGTATTATACACGCCATTCTATCATTGTCAACCGTAGCTTGGCCACTCTACAAACACTGGTGCCATCGCTCCCCATGCTGTAAACTAATCCAGGCTGCAACTCCATCGCTCTGCTGTTACGTTAACTGCATCAGACTGCCATTGCTGGGGACAACCTAAGAGATCTTCCTTGCTGACACGCTACACTACGAAATCCTTGCTGCTACACTCAAGCCCTGCAAACGGATAAGTAGCAATTGTTTCACTTGTAGTGCTATTGAAAGATCTGCTGCATATATTGCTCCTAAAACAATTGCTGTCATTAATTCTGGCTTATAGCTATTAACATACTTTGTGGGACTGACTGTTGTGCCTATGGCTGTTTGCTGAGGAACATCTTAAAGGGACCTATACTCTCAAATTAGCTGAGCTATATTTGCCTCTATTACGCAATTATTAGGTGCCTACACAATTCCTATTTACTATGTGCTTGACATAAGTTGTTACTTGTTTAAGGGCCCATGCCCTAAGTTACTGAACATGTTCGCCTCAACTTTTCTATGCTAAAGGTAGTTGGTATTTTTATACCTGCTCCCTTAGTGACCTAATGCACTTCTCTATGCTAAAGTGATATGATGTAGAGAACCCCCAAACTCCTGTTCTCTGATTGGAGTGATGCCTGGGGTCCTTTACTGATAATCACATGCATTCAAAAGTGCATTTGGAATCTTCACGTGTATCGTATACTTTTAAAGGCTAAGGTTTGGTCACATGTTTTAATATGTCCAGCCTTAGTAGCTCAATACATTCCCTTATGTGAGAGAGAGATGATGTAGACAACCCCCAAACTCCTGTTCTCTGATTGGAGTGACGCCTGGGGTCCAATACTGAATTCTTACATAGCGAAGTGCATTGAAGTCCTTGCTAATCGCAGTTGTGGTTCACTCCCGTTCACCAAAGCTGTTACAATGTAACATGTGAATATGTAACCTGTGTGTATCTGGCTCTGATACTAGCCAGTGCCTCACTAGCCACTGACCTCACTGCATGTCCCTGATTAAAGGGCATTAAAATGCTGTAAAACTATGAAAGGTATCTGTAACATCTCCCTATGGCTATGGAGTTACAGGGCAGAAAAAAAAAGCATTTTACGCATTATTGCATACAGCCTTTGCTGACAAATATGGTAAAACTCTACAGAAAGCCTTATATGCAAAGCATAATCCCTTGCTGTACAGTAAATGACAATTCCCACTATAATGAATTATCCATCACAATTAGAAAGCTGAGTTTTCTTTTCCTTCTAAGCTTTAATGTTCACCTTTTATCCATTTCCGCCCCAGAAGGATTTACCCCCTTAATAACCAGGCATTTTTTTGCCATACGGCACTGCGTTGCTTTAACTAAGAAATGCGTAGGCATGCGACGTTGTACACAAACAAAATTTATGTCCTTTTTTTTCCCCACAATTAGGGCTTTCCATTGGTGGTATTTGATCACCTCTGCATTTTTTATTTTTTGCGTTATAAAAAATATTGTTTATTTTCTGCTATAATACATATCAATTTTTTTTTCATTATTAAGATATTCATCAATTTAGGCCAATATGTATTTACCTACATATTTTTTATAAACAAAATCGCAGTAAGTGTATATTAATTGGTTTGCGCAAAAGTAATAGCGTCTATAAAATAGGAGACATGTTTTATTTTAATGTTTTTACTGGTAATGGCAGCGATTATTAAGGCCTCGTACACACGATTAAATGTGTCTGTTCAAATCGGTCGGACCGACCGATTTGAACAGATCTGTCTGCTGGGATTTTGGTTTGCTCGCGTGTACACACGAGCAAACCAAAATCCCCGCCAGCAGACAGCGCGCTGACGTGTCGGTGACTTGGCGGTGACGTTGACGCCGCCACGTCACCGCACCTGGAAGTAAAACACTTCCGCGCATGCGTCCTAACCATTCGGCGCGTGTGCGAGAAGACATGTCTGCTGGTTAGCTTACTAACCAGCAGACATGTCGGGGCGGACGGGTTCCCAGCCGACAGATTTCAAAGCATGCTTTGAAATCTGTCAGGTGGCCAAATCCGTCTGTTTGCCCGTACACACGATCGAATCTGTCTGCTGAAACTGTCTAGCAGACCGTTTCCAGCAGACAGATTTGATCGTGTGTACGCAGCCTTACAGTGATTTTTAGCAGGACTGTGACATTGAGGTGGACAAATCCTACCCCAAGTGACACTTTTTGGGAACGAGCGACAATATTACATTAATCAGTGCTATAATAATGCACTGATCACTGTATAAATGACACTATAAATGACACTGGCAGGGAAGAGGTTAACATCAGGGGTGATCAAGGGGTTAACTGTGTTCCCTGGGTGTGTTTTAACTGTATAGGGGATTGGCTTACTGGAACACCACAGGGCCGTGCTACGCTGTGTGTGTCTATGGGTGAAGGCAGCATGGCTCGGGGGTTGAGTCTGCAGGTGGCTGCAGGTAGGAAGTGGCTTCTTATGGTGGCACACCAAGAAGAGGAGAAGCCAAAAGTGCCAGTGGGGGATGCAAAAGAGGAGGATCGGGATCGCTCTGTCCAATTCTATTGCGCAGAGAAGGTAAGTATAACTTGTTTCTTATTTGAAAAATAGAAATGTAGACTTTACAATCACTTTAAGATGTACTGGATAGGCACACAGTTATAGGGAATTTATACTTTATTTGCTATATTGCTATTATTTTGTTTTTACATTTTTTTTTTCATAGTCATTTTGTAAGCAAATAAAATCTTTCTATTTTATATGAATTGGATTTATAATTTTGGGGTATCTCAAAAGTCCACCGGTGAATCCTTTTTTTTTCCCTTTCCTTGTCGCTTTTCTCTCTTTCCACTCCCCAATTTTAACTATTAGTCAGGAGTAAAATATATATAGGAACACAATATGGTGAAAAAACATTTTATAGAGGTTCATAGCCAGAAAAAAAAGTATTGTATTGTCCCATCTTGAACTTGATCAAAGTGCAGCAGATTCTAAATACTTTGCTTATCTATGTTCATTCTACCCAACAGTGTATCTGCTTGCATCAAAGAAAACTTTCATTAACATGCAGGTGATATTTTCTCTAAGCTCTCACTTACTTTATTAATCATTGCAATGAGAACAGCATGTGTCTGGTGATACAGAGTAACTGTGGCAAGGAACATTTATTATCGGGCCATGTCATTTATATCAAGTGGAGATCAAAGCGTTTGGAATCTCAGAACTCTATCTGTAACTTCTTTCTATGACTATGGAGTTACAGTGCAGCCAAAACAGAATTTAACTATCCACACAATCATTGTTGATATAGACATTTCATCTCGAAAAAAAAGCGTTATATGCAAAGCACATATCTTTTAGTACAGTAAATTACATCCCTCCTAGGATGAATTATCCATCACAGCTGGGAGGCTGGGCAGCAGAAATATGAAAAACACGTAGGAAGCTGCACTGTGTCTTCCTTTACTTGCTAGGCTTTAATGTACATAATTGTTTTAATGAGTTTTTGAAATGGTTGATATTTATCAGACATTATTGGTGCCTTAGGCTAAAAAACAGCATTAAGGCAGGCAGTCAGGTGTGCAGCAGCACAAAAACGAATGTAATGGCAATAAAAAAAAATGAAAACTATTTTTCATGTGTGCTGCAGTTAGAAACAAAAGAAATCTAGTTAAATCACACAGATAAAATTAGATTAAAAAAAAAAGAAAAGAAAATGCACAACATACAAATTTTAAAGTCTTTTAGTTGAACAGAGTACAAAAAAAATGTATGAGAAGAAAAGTAATAGCATAAAAACAAAAGAGCAAAACAAATCTTAACATTTTTGTACTGTCAAGTCAAAAAAATATATTCCAGCATCACAAAAAGGCACATGGGACAATAGGCAGAAAACTCTTATATATAAAAAATCGTAACTAAGAATAACACGCAGAGAAGTGTTGGAATTAATAAGACAGTGGCCCTTTATTATTGTTTTTTTTAAAACAATAGAGTAATTTATCACAAATATAACTGAAATATATCAACTTTAGCACAACCTAGCCACTACTACTCAGGCTGTATAAAATATATTCCAGAATCAATAATGTCTAAACCCACCTATGCCCAGAACCCCGCACTGTGGCCATTTCAACACAAGAGTTTAAGTCTGCGTTAAAAATATCCGTCCCAATTTCAGATAAATGAATCCCATACTTTCTATACAGACCCTCAATACCTCCTTCCAATTCTACATGCCTAAAAGATAAGATAACTAAGCCCCGTAACAATTTTGCACCTGCTCTATTTACCCTTTTTCTAATCTTTTCCAAGGGCCGCATCAAGAAAGTCACATTTGCCTTTTGAACCACCTCAGAAAAAACTACCACAGTATGAGGCAAAGAAAGATGAATACTTTGTAAATCATCCCTAATCCTAAAAATGAGAAACAGAGTTTTCCTTTGTCCAATATCATTTCCCCCCAGATGCACAAAATATCTGGTGGGAGAAAACGCTGGTATAGCCTACCTATTTTGAAAAATAAGTCAGCCCACACCATACCTCTCCCGCTTTCCACAAAACCTTAAGTTTCTGTGGATCAAAACCTAGATTTTCAGTATAAACCCTTTTCTTTGCTCTCTGTTGTGCCCAAAAGATGTAAGAATGTCTGATAATCCATACTGTCTTACCCAGGATTTACCTGAAACAAATTAAACAGAATGATTAGTACAAATGTATAATGAATAATTGTCAGAGTTCCACCTACCTACTTTTTTATGATGCTAGCATCAAAACCTAATCTTAATGCTTCAGTGGCAGCCCCAAATCGAAAAGAATGAGATGTGAGATGAGAATAATGCAAATTAAAACTCTTATAAATTGGTATTTTGTAAGAAAGGTACCAGACTCATAAACAAAAAAAAAACATAACTAATAAATAATCCTTTAATTAATTATACAGGGCAAATGGGAGAGCTACTACAAGCATAAGGATGGATCCATTTTCCTTTCCCCAGTTGGTCTGTTTTAGACCGACCAATATTTTTTTTTACCATTAACCAGAAACTATAATATCAACAGCATGCAGAACACTCAGCTCAGAAACTCTAATGCCTTGTACACACAATCGGGTTTCTCAGCGGTCAAAAGACCGCCAGGAAACCCGAAGGGAAAAACGAAAAAAAAAGTAGGTTTGACCAAAACAAAACATGACAGTTTTCCCATCGGGAAAACCAGTCATGTGTACAAGGCATAAGAGCTGCAAAAAATTTAACTGAAAAGACTGCCTTAAATAGTATTTACTCAAAGGAAGAAAAACAAACTTAACTTACAGAACAAAGTCTAATAAGAATACCAGGAGTTATAGGTTTGTGATGGTCAGCCTTAAAATTATTTTCCTTGTACCCTTTCAATACTTGTTTAACCAAGAAAAATTGTAAACAAGAAGACAAATTATGTAAGTTAAGGAAAAATGAAACACCAGACAAGGTCTTCTGCACATGTGCCTAAGAATAGTTCCTACTAAATAAAAAAATTCTAAAATAACAAAACCAATCCTTCAGAAAAATAAACATTGGGTTCCTTAATAAAATTTAAAAAGGAAAGCCATAGTAACCAGGCTGATTGATATCCAGCCCAGGTTGAAGGCGCCACAGAGTTTCTAATAAACTCAGATATGGACCCTAAAGAAGGTCCCATAAATTGGGTGGACAGGGTATTCCCAACCGACCCGCATCTGGAAACGGCTGGAAGAAACGATCCATCTGCAGACGAGATAACAAATTCGCCAAGTCATTGTCCTTTCCGGCCACATGAATCGCCTTTAACCAAATATTCAGACTGAGACATTTAAAGATCATGCACAATGACTGGTAGAGACTTGGATGTTAAGCAATTGATAGTATAGAGCACACCCTTGTTATCTGTTCTGACAAGCAGCCTCCTATTTCCATATTTGTAACCCCCAAATCTCCAAAGCCACAATAATTGGAAATAACTCAAGTAAAACTATATTCTTTAAATATCCTTTCGCCTACCAGCTGGGATTCCCATGGTTAGCACACATGTGTGCGGGAGTTGAAGAAAATTCCTTTCTTATAAACAGAATTGGTTAAGAGCTGAGAACTGGGGTTCTGTTTGGCATAAACTGACCCTTAAGGGAGAAAAAGGTTTAGCCAGCAGCCAATGTCTTTTACTCCAAATTTCAAAGGATGTACTGACAATTTTTGATGCAAAGCCTCATCGTGTTTATACAAAGCAGTACCACCAAAATTCTTGAATGCCTCAAGGATAATGTCCAAATGCTGGTAAAGTCCACAAAAAAAATGCCAAAGGGGGGGCGTGGCCTGACGTGAACAGCGGTGGACGTGTTTGCGAGGAGCTCCAGGAATCCTGTTCGCCATCCACCGCCATCCGAGCTGCTTAACAAGCATCCAGGGCTGCACATTACCTGGGCCTGCTCAGCTCGGTCCCCTGTAGTGCCCTGCATCGTTATTCCGGTGGAATTAGGCTGGGGGACGCCCGAGATCCGAGGCCTCCAGTGCCCGGGGCCGCCGCCATCTTGAAAGCCTGGAGGCTCCCGGAGGAGACCGATCCCGGCGTTCCTGGGGGTAAGGAATCACCATCCATCCCCCAATTGTCACCCATCCTCCTACCTGGTGCAGTCCGGGGGTCGGGTCACACCTTGGAGACGTCCGCGGTGCTCGCGGCTCGACGCGGCCTAGTGGAGACTGTGGATCCCCGGTGTTTCCTACAGCTGCATCCCGCGGGAGCGCGCCGCGATCGGCCCGGCCTGATTCGGAAGCCCGGATCTTTTCTATGAGGGCTGCCTAGGGGGTCACTGTCTGTTGGTGCTGGCTGAGGGTCCGCTGGGGCCTAGTGATAGCAGCTATCCCCCAGAGCTCCACAACTACAGGTCAGGCACCATCCTGTTGGGCTGCTGAGTCCTGGGGTACTGCGGGCCTCATTCTTCTGCTGGACTGTTTGAGCCTGCACATCACTATAGGCCCTACTTTGCTGGATGACTCAGGCTTCCCTACTCCACAAGCCCCCAATCTGTTTGACTGCTTAAGCCTCCATAGATAGTTGAATACAGGCCACTACAGACCCCCCCCCTCCTGGTTTCCTCCCAGCACGAATGCTATCAAGGGGGTCGCTTACGAGGCATCTAACGAAAGGGGACATGTAACCCCTCTGCTCTGATCCCCGCCGCCGTCCACACAGCAACCGTCCATTGCCTCCACATAGGATTGCCAACACGCCTAGACACCCCATGGTGAAATACGGGCCAAAACACCCAGCTCAATCTCACACATCGGAGTTGCGGCCTGCACAGACGCTGGACCGCTTCCTGAATAGGCCCGAATCCCCGGCCTCGCTTGTATCCCGAGACACACCGGCATTAGCAGATTCTCGGCTCTTTGTGCCCATTTCATCTCCAGAAATGTCAGCTCCCGTCACGGTGGACATACTGGACAATAAGCTGCAAGCTCTCCTGCAAGATTTGACCAGCAATGTCTCAAAGGAAATGGGGAAGCTTGCTCACGAATTGAGGGGAGAGATCGCTCAAATTGGCGAGCGTACTGACGTCTTAGAAACCAAATTTGATGATCTGATACAGTACGTTCACGTTCTGGAAGAGGACAATGCTGGTTTAAAACAGTCTATCTATCAGCTCCAGTCCCAACAAGAGGATTTGGAAAACCGAGAACGTCGCCAAAATCTGCGTATCAGAGGTGTCCCTGAATCTGTAGGAGATGGAGAGATCCGACCATATCTACTAAGCCTCTTTAACACTATGGCCCCTCTGATACCGGACATAGACTGGAGACTAGATAGAGCGCATAGGTCACTGGCTCCTAAACCCCCTGCAGGAACGAACCCCAGGGACATTATCGTCCGATTTCATTATTACGACAGCAAGGAAGCTTTGACCATGGCCACGCGCAACAAATCTCGGATGGAATTCAGGGGGGCTAGGATACAGATTTTTAGTGATCTGTCTCCTATAACCCTTGCTAAACGTCGCAGTTTTCGTCCAGTGACCACCCACTTGCAAAACCATCATGTTTCATATCGCTGGGGATTTCCCTTCCGCTTGTCTGCCTCGAAGGATGGGGTCCAATACTCCATGAGGGATCTTCAGGAAAGTGAGGCGTTCGTACGCAATCTTGGCCTTCCACCGCTACCAGATGAAGACCCCTTACCACTCCCGGCAACGCCTAAGCCTACATCTATTCCAGGCCGGATCTGGACCCCTGCTCGGCAAAAATCACAGAAGGCCTACTCTACACCCCAGCGACACCCTTTCCCTAGGCTCCCACCTTGAAATGTGTCTCTCCGGCAATATGTTTAAGTTGGTTTTGGCCCCTGCCTTACCGTGTTTCCCCTAGTTTGGGGAGTCTTCACCCATGTAAGTGGGGTGTTTCTTCCGTGGACTGTGGATAAATTCTTCTAGTAAATTTTTACATCTTGTCGGAAGACGGCGGGGATCGCTCCCCAGATAAGTTGGAGCCCCTAGCGTGCCTCCTTTTGTTCCACGGCCACGGCTGTGGACTCCTGGGTGGTTATTACCCCCCGGGCTCTACTTCTTTTTTTTGTTTTTGTTTTCATAGGTCTTTTTTTTACCTATTTTTCATTTTTTGTTGGTTGTGCATACATTTTTCTTTTTCACCGTCATTCTTCACTAATGTTGACTACTATTTCATGTTTTCCCTCCACAGGATGCACCATGGACTTTTTTGCTCATTCGATCTGTTTATGTTTTTATGGACGTTATTGTACTATGGTCACCATAGCTTAACCATGTCTTATCGTGATGGCTATCCGGGTTCTTACTTATAATGTGAAGGGCTTGAACTCTATTCATAAGCGCTGGTTGGCTTTGAAGGAGTTCAAGTCCTCAGCTGCAGACATAATCCTTGTCCAGGAGACACACTTCCGCCCCGGGGGATCCTTTAAATTTGCAGCAAAACATTTTCCTGTTTCATTTGTAGCTTCTGATCCCTCCGGCAAAGCGGGAGTGGCCATATTGATTAGAAAATCCTGCCCCTTAAGAGTTAAATCCTCATTCATTGACCCTCAGGGTAGATATATTTTTCTGGACTGTGATTATCTCTCACGTTCTTTCACTTTGATTAATGTTTATGTCCCCAACTCTGGTCAACTACAATTTCTCACTGACGTGTTTGGAAAACTTGGCAAATATGCTCAACCCTTTATGATTGTTGGGGGGGATTTTAACATGACCTTGTCCCCTAGAAGAGACAGACGCACATTATTCCCTTCCAGCCCTTCAGCTAAAGTAGAACGCCAATCGGCTTCCTTTCGTAGACTCATCAGATCTCATAATCTACTGGATATTTGGAGAATCAAACACCCCACACATAGACAATTTTCTTTCTTCTCCCCCCCACACAAGATGTACTCCAGGTTGGATTATCTCTTTGTCACGGCCCCCTTACTAACATCCTCTGTAGCCTCAGAGTTGAACACTATAACTTGGTCAGACCATGCCTCTGTCCAGCTCGATCTCACACTTTCATCATCTACACCTAGAACCTGCCATTGGAGACTTAATGACTCCCTCCTCCGCAACCCTGTCATTGAAACCCAATTATCTCAAAATCTAACCGAATTCTTTCAATTGAATGACAACTCTGTGGCGGATGTGTCCACCCTATGGGAGGCCCATAAGGCATACTTTAGAGGCTTATGTATTTCAGCTGGCTCCCGCTTAAAGAGGGATTCTGAGGCTCAAAGACTCAATATTCTTTCACAGCTACGTAAAGCAGAAGATTTGCTACTGGCCTCCCCTACGGTACTACATCTGCGCACAGTCACCTCTTTACGTGAAAGGTTAAAATCTCTTGATATGAACAAATGCTCCAGATCCTTACTCTGGGCTAAACAGAAATTTTACGAATTTGCTAATAAACCCCATAGGATGCTAGTAAATAAGCTCAAACCGCGTCCGTTTCACTCTTACCCAGAATGTCTTACCCAGGCTGATGGAACCCCAACTCACTGCCCGCAGACGATGTCCAAAATCTTTGGGGCATTTTATACTAAGCTATATAATTGCCTAAACACAGACCCCAAGCACCTATTCTCTCAAGACGATTTTGATTCCTTTTGTGGCCCTTTGAAACTGCCCAAATTGTCATCATCCCAAGCGGCTACCCTTAACGCTGCTATCACCTCAGAAGAACTAGCTGAAGTTGTCAAAGAGCTGCCCTTACAAAAGTCACCGGGTCCAGACGGCTTACCCTATTTATATTACAAAACCTTTCTCCCAATTTTGAGTCCGCATTTAATAGACCTTTTTATTTCTCTACAGAAGGGCATTACCCCTCACCCTCAATTTTTACATGCTCACATTACAGTTCTCCCAAAACCTGGCAAGCCCCCATCGTTACCAGATAACTACAGGCCCATAGCTTTACTTAATTCTGATTATAAAATCTTTACGAAAATCATAGCTAACAGACTTTCCTCTATAATACCTAGCCTTATTCATAACGATCAGGTAGGCTTTGTCTCAGGCAGACGCGCAGGCGACAACACTAGACGCACCATTGACCTGATAGATCTACTCAACAAAACATCCTGCTCTGCCCTTATCCTGAGCTTAGATGCTCAGAAAGCATTTGACAGACTCGGCTGGCCATATATGTTTGCCACACTCACGCGATTTGGGTTTACGGGCTCTTTTATGTCAGCACTACAGGCCCTATATTCCCGACCCACCTCTCAGGTACAACTGGCATCCTTCTTATCCCCATCCTTTTTGCATAGTAATGGCACTAGACAAGGGTGTCCCCTTTCCCCCTTACTGTTCATATTGTGCTTAGAACCCCTAGCTGAAGCCATCCGTGTGCACCCTGACATTTGTGGAGTCTCCTTGCGGCAGAGGGAGTACAAATTGTCTCTTTTTGCTGACGATATATTGCTTACCTTAACAAAACCACATATCTCTCTCCCCAACCTTCACGCTTTATTAGATACATTCAGTAAACTTTCTGGTTACAAAGTTAATACAGCCAAGACAGAAGCCCTTCCTATACATATCCCCCCCACACTTCTTACCACGTTACAAAACAACTTCCCCTACCATTGGTGCTCTGCCTCTCTTAAATATCTAGGTGTACACCTGACAGCGTCTTACTCCACTCTGTTCCAAGCCAACTTTCCCTCCCTAATTTCGGAAACACATGGCTTATTCCGTAAATGGGCGGAGTGCCCTCTGTCTCTTCTGGGTAGGATAAATGTCCTCAAGATGGCCGTACTCCCGAAGTTTTTGTATCTTTTTGAAACGTTGCCAATTGCACTTCCTATGATACAACTCCGAAATATTCAACGGGCTTTTACTAAATTTATTTGGGGTAATAAAGCGCACAGGATTGCTAATACAGTGTTATTTGCTCCCCGCTCGCAGGGGGGGTTGGGAGCACCCGATATTGGTAAATACTACTATGCAACTCACCTTACAGCAACCGTCTCTTGGTCGTCACGCTTTGCAACGAGTAGATGGTCAGAGTTAGAACTCAGTGTTACTAGTCCTGTACATCCTTGTTCAATGCTCTGGGCAGACTTGACTTCATCCATATCTCAGCTCAGACGCATATGTCTAGGTCCAATGCTATTTACTCTTTCCATTTGGAAAAAGTGTAACAGGAAGTTCTCTCTCTCTTCTCCATGTCCGCCTCTCTTAAACATAATTTTTAACCCAGATATCCCGGATAGCCTATCCTACAATACTGTGTATCCATGGTCTCAAGCAGGCATTTTCCAGCTCCGCCACCTAGTACATCCTGTAACTCGCAAATTACTTTCCTTTCAAGAACTCCAAAACAAATTTGACATACCCCCAAAACTTTTTTTTTCATATCTCCAATTTAAACATTACTTCCATTCTATATCGCCTGCCTTAGCATTAGAAAGACCCAATGCTTTTGAAACGTTATGTGTGCAAGGCCCTTACCAACCTGGTCTCATATCCTCTGTATATAAGATTCTCCATGACTCAAATATGCCTACGTTAAATTCTCATGTATATATGCGGAAATGGGCCAAGGTGCTTCCTACCCCTTTATCCCTCCCTCAATGGCGGGAGATTTGGACCTCCATATCAAAAGCTTCCCGATGCGTGGAGCAGAGAGAGACAGCTTATAAGGTCCTCATGTTCTGGTATAGGACCCCAGAGGTTATCCATAAATATGATCCCTCTGTGCCCCAGACATGCTGGAGGTGCTTACGGGATATAGGAACGCACTACCACATTTTCTGGGAATGTTCTTTAATTTTGCCATTTTGGTCCTCGGTCCAATCAGTGCTCCAGTCTGTGTTAGCAATAGACATTCCAAAAGACCCAGCCCAGTACTTGTTAGGTCTCCCAGTTCCTGGAATACCTAAACATGGCAAAAAATTGATGACATATATTCTCTTAGCTGCCAAGAGAGCTATACCTACCCATTGGTTGTCCCCCAACCCCCCTACACAATCCCAATTGATCTTGGCTATAGCACAGATACGTAGAATGGAACATTTGACAGCAGTGATTCACGATTCTTTGCCTCAATTCTCAAAGATATGGGATCCTTGGGACAACTCCTCATTCAATCCTGAATCGCTTTCCTGAACTATTAATAAGGTCTCTTAGGCATCCAGTTCCTGCATGTTAGGATGATTGGCCTGCATAACCTTATTATTGTATACTATTTCTTCATATATGCTACGTCTAGATCCATGGTGTACCCTCCCCCTTGATTTTCTTTTTTTTTTTTCTTTTTTTTCTCTCTCATGATTTCGACATCCTTCACGCTTGTCTGCTATATGAGATGATGATACTTTTCTGTATTATGTTCACCTTTTCATGTTTTTGGAAAAAAATTCAATAAAAATTACAATTACAAAAAAAAAAAAAAAATGCCAAAAATACAAAGAATCCAACAGGTGGTAGGGGTGATGATATAGGACCCTTAAGGGAATATGGGCACAACGGAACTGCTCCGTAAAAACCCTCAGCACCTCTTTGTCAGTCTGCTAATAGAGCCTTATCCATAGGATAGACCCACACCAAACCACACCAGCACTGTACAGCATCATGCACTGGAGGAATCAAGGAGGAGTCAGAGAGCAACTTCCCTTTTTTCCACATCTCCCTGTTCTGCCTAGTAACAGAACACTGATCGTCTGCTCCCTCTCATCGGGAGCAGCAATCAGTGTCATGTCACAGTAAGTCCCACCCCCACACAATTAGAATCACTCCCTAGGACACACTTAACCCCTTCCTAGCCCCCTAGTGGTTAACCCCTTCCCTGCTAGTCACATTTATACAGTAATCAGTGCATTTTTATAGCACTGATCGCTGTATAAATGTTAATGGTCCCAAAATAGCATCAAAAGTGTCCGATGTTTTTGCCATAATGTTGCAGTCATAATAAAAATCGCTGATCACGCCATTACTAGTAAAAAAAAATATTAATAAAAATGCCGTAAAATTATCCCCTATTTTGTAGACGCTATAACTTTTGCGTAAACCAATCAATAAATATGTAGAAGAACAAAAAGAGCGTATTGTATCTGCCTAAACTGAGGAAAACTATTTTTTTTAGAAATTTTTGGGGATATTTATTATAGCAAAAAGTAAAAAATATAGATTTTTTTTCAAAATTGTCATTCTATTTTTGTTTATAGTGCAAAAAAAACAAACCTGCAGAGGTGATCAAATACCACTAAAAGAAAGCTTTATCTGTGGGAAAGAAAAACAATTTTGTTTGGGAGCCACGTTGCACAACCGCGCAATTGTCAGTTAAAACAACGCAGTGCCGAATTGCAAAAAGTGGCCCGTCATTTGGCAGCCGAATCCCCTGTGGCTGAAGTGGTTAAAGTAGAACTATAGGCAAAACTTTTTTTTTATTTGGATAGACCAAGGGAGGGTTCAAGGACCAATATACTATTCATACTAGAATGAACTCATGGAGGGATGAAAGTAAAGATGAGGCGAACTGCAAAATCTGATTGACAGAGTAGGTGAGAGATGCTGAGGACAATGTGAATTTTCTAATTTGAATAGACAGATTGCATGTACCAAGGCTTGTGCTATCAGTGCACGTTGTTATACCGTGAAATGTGAGTGTATTTAGAAAACTCATATGTTGTATTTTATGTTATTTAAGAAAATATTAATTATTAATGTTAATTTTTAGTAAATGTTTTACGTAGAACACTATTCAGAGCCTTTTATGCTTTTTAATGTACCTTCCCGATACCATGAGATGTGAGGTCGGAAGTGGAACAAGATTTTTTTGGCATTGTGATTTTATTAAAGTGTATATGACCCAAAATCTAAGTAAGGTCATACAGTTCTGGTGAGTTTGGACTTTAGATGGTGGGCACTTTGCTGGTGATTGAATATAGCTAAATATCAAAAGTGGTATACAATGTGTGATGGACTTTTCTGGATTATAAAGACGATGGGCCAGATTCTCATACAAATTCGCCGGCGTAGCGTAACACATTTACAGTACGCCGCTGCATCGTACTAGAGCAAGTGCCGTATTCTCTAAGAATTTGCTCCGTAGTTTGCGTTGGCGTAACGAAAATGGCCCAGCGTAAGCCCGCGTAATTCAAAGGAGGCGGCTTCTATTTAAATGAAGTGCGCCCCCGCGTCGAACGAACTGCACATGCGCCGGCCGGGGAAAAGGCCCAGTGCACATGCTCCAGCTCACGTCGGAAAGCGCCATTGAAACCGACGTCAAAACGACGTGATCGTCACTACGCAATGCCCTATTCGCAAAGTGACGGAAAAAGCCGACGCTGACCCGACGCCATACTTAACATGGCATCCGATGGTACTTCGTAAGGTTACTCCTCATAGAAGCAGGGGTAACCTTACGTGAACGAAAACGATGTACACGACGACAGTGCGGCTTAAAAGCGATCGGGAATCGGCGTAGTAGCCTCATTTGCATAGGCAAATGAGAAAACAACGTAAAGGCCACCTAGTGGCCGGAGTTGTCATCACAACTACGATCCGCAAGTGTAATGGTATTACACTTGTCGGATGTTCAAGCGTATCTATGCCAAAGTGATACTAAGAATCACTCGCATAGATACGAGCCAATCTCGTATCTGAGATACTCCGTCGTAGCGCCTCTGAGAATCTGGCCCTCTATTTACAAGTGTGACATACATGCAAACATACTTTTATCACTTTAAATGTTTTTGATCACTATTTGGTGTTTAAACAGAACATGTTATGTACTTTATGTATGTAGTCTGCACTATCTGTGTTACTTATAGCATTTTTTAAGGAGCGTGTTAGCACTTTTTAGATATGCTGTAAAATTGATAGATTTACTGTAATTACTTAATAAAAACATACCCAATTCACAGGATCCAATGCATTCTGTAAATATACAGGGAGTTGGAGTGGATAGGATGGCTTGTGTGTAGATGTAGGTTCTCTGTCAGATTGACAGAAGTACAGAAGTAAAAAAAAATTAAAGAATAGGCAGTAATCCAGGAGGTAGAATTTTTCTCTTGAGATTTAACTATTTATAATCCAGCTAATTTTTCATATTTTTTTTTTTTTTACATAATGAGCTAGAGTTCTTCTTTAGTCCACATCTACTGTCAGTGGAATGTTGCAATGCCCTCTGTTTATCCCTTGGTGCCACATATGAAGCACCATTTCTCAATCCAGAGTGTTTAAAGCACCCAAGTGCCTTATGTTCCCCAAGTCCTTTTAAAATCTTTGCAAAAAATCTTTGCAACTCCCTTGTGTGTCATGCACAGGTCCCTGTTGTAATTCACATGAATAAGTATTCTGCAACAGTAAATATGTTTGCTCTTAAAACGGGGTTGTGTGAACCAGGGGTAATGTTTAAGCCTACTGAGGTTGGTTGCAGATGTGTGCAAAGTTTGCCCAGTTGCTAAAAACCCTTATCATTACACTTACTTCAATTGTCTAACCAGTGAAGGATATAAATGCACAACTGTGTATTTTCATTACTGAAATGCTTAGGCAAATGTAATATAATGTGGCATACAATGGAGTTATTACTGTCTAAAATAAAACAGGTTTACTAACCTTGACTCCATGTTGAGAAAAATACATAGCTGTGAAAGAAAAATTGTGGAAAGAGATTACATGAAAATAAAAAAAATCACTTGTGTTATTAATCTACTGCTGGCTTCTAATGCAAAACCATTAAAAAAGAAAATGAGGAAAGAATTAGATTCTATAAACTGCTGTGAATCTGCTTCACTAGCTCCATGTATAGAAATCATAAAAAGACAAAGGGAAACAATGTTCATCAACAGAGTGTTTCAGTTTAATGTTTCCTTGCCATTTAATCTGTCTACAAAAGCATGGCACAATTTGTGTCTGCCAGAGGCAGATCAAAGCACCAGTGGAAGAAATGAACACAGATTGTATGTTGTCCCCCCTACATTTCATTTAGCTGGTAGAGTTAATGCTTTCATGTACCACATGAACTAGAATGTCCCTATCCCTTTGGGTAACAAGTTCTATGTATGCATATCATTATATTGTCTAGAGTAAATTTCCTCCAGCATCAATAAAGACTATGGGCCAGATTCAGGTAGAGTTAGGCTGGCGGATCAATGGATCCGCCAGCCTAACTGTCACTTTAAGCCGGCGTTTTTGTTTTCTGTAACCAGAAAACAAGAAACGCCAGGTTGGAGTTCCGATGCGATCGGCGTAATTGAATTTCGCCATCGCATCGTTACTTCAACTTAAAAATGGCGCCGGGGGCGTTCCCGCCGATTTACGCTCAAAAAATATGTTAATGAGCGGAAATCGGCAATTCACGAGCGAATTCGGGCGCGACGCAGTGACGTTACGACGTTTCCGGAAGCGATACGCGGCGCATAGATAAAGCAGCCCCCTAGTGGAGTATCCTATGTTAGGTATAGGCGTCGTCATCGCGTCGAAAAAAAAATAAATGGCGTCGCTTGCGTAAAAAGTTCATGAATGGGAATGTGACGTCATTGACGTTCATTCACAGAATTTGGAGCATGCGCACGGGGATGCTTTGACACTCGACGCATGCGCAGTACGTTCGTCGCGGGATCACGCTTAGTTTAAATACTACACGCCCCGTACCCGCCCAATTTGAATTCTGCCGGCTCATTTTCGATACGCTGCCGCAACTTTAGGAGCAAGTGCTTCTTGAATAACAGCACTTGCTCCTAAAATTTCGGCAGAGTAACGTAAATGAGAAGCGTTACTCTGGAGAAATAATGCTCCCATCTACCTGAATCTGGCCCTATGGGCCAGATTCAGGTAGATGGGCGAATCTTTATTTTGGAGTAACGTTTCACATTTACGTTACTCCGCCAAAACTTTAGGAGCAAGTACTGTTATTCACAAAGCACTTGCTCCTAAAGTTGCGGCGGCATAGCGAAAATGAGCCGGCGGAATTCAAATTGGGCGGGTAGGGGGCGTGTACTATTTAAACTAGGCGCGATCCCGCGGCGAACGTACTGCGCATGCGTCGACTGTCAGTGCGCATGCTCCAAATTCTGTCAGTGGACGTCAATCCCCATTCACAGACGTTTTACGCAAACGACGCGGAAATTTTTAAATTCGACGCGATGACGACGGTCATACTTAACATAGGATACTCCACTAGGGGGCTGGTTTTTCTTTACGCTGCGTATCTCTTACGGAAACGTCGGAAAGTCAATTCTCGCTGATTAACATATTCTCGGCGTTAATCAGCGGGAACGCCCCGAGCGCCATTTTTAAAATTGCAGTTCCGATACGACGGCGAAATACAATTACGCCGCTCGTATAGGAACTCCAACCCGGCGTTTCTTGTTTTCTGCTTACAGAAAACAGAAACGCCGGCTCAAAGTGAGAGTTAGGCTGGAGTATCACTGATACTCCAGCCTAACTCTACCTGAATCTGGCCCTATGTGCAATATAAAGCTTTTAAAGGCGCTATATATTTTATTTTCCATAAAATTATTTTAAATAAATAGATTTGCCTGCTTCTTGAATTAATACAATGGTGTAAGAATGGAAAATGAATGAAAGAACCTGGAATTCTAATTAAAAGATTGTCTAGAATTGAGTGTTTCCTATAGAGGGAGAGAGAACAAAATGACCTTTTACCATTTAGAATGTACTCTTTAAGGCCAGAGCATTTCTACAGCCCCCAACCTCCCTTCCTTATGCTGCAAAGGCAGAAGAGAGCAGAGTACATATGCAACGGCCACGGTTATTTGCAGTGTGTGAAAATAATTATCTCTGCTGTCTCATTCAGCAAGCAGTACTGCCCACTCAACTGAATTGGGGCACCCTACAATTGCATGCAATGCTAGTGTGGGGTTTAAGGGGTTAAAACAAGTGGTGAGGGGTTGATACACTTCCTCACCACCTGTGAACTGCTCTCTAAAGAGCGATCCAAATGCAGATTGGTCTTCAGGAAGCAGTGCTAGCGTAAACTAACCCTAATAGAATCTCTGAATGGAGTTTTACAGAGCAAGGAAAGAAGGTAATGGTTTAATGCTGAGTCACTCATTTGAGTATAGGTAATCTAAAGCTGCCCATTGACTAGTTAAAATTCTGTTCAGCAGGGACCAGCTGCATTTTTATCCTTGTGCAGCCATCCCATTAAACAGAAAATGGATCATTAGATCCACTTCTGTCAAACAGACAAGCTGGAAAACTTTTGGGAAACTTTTTGATGGAGGTTTAGGACGAGCCATTCACCTGCTTAGCGAGGATCAGTGGACAGATTCCCCACTAATAGATAGACTCCAATGGGGCCACCCACGCTGGTCTCTCTGAGGCTCAGATAGCCTGGATCTGTGCATGTTCTATATTTTTAACTTAAACTTTTTTATATATACAGTTGCAATGATCCTCGTCTAAGTCACAACACTAGACAATCACAGTCTGCTTGAACTAATAACACACAAATAAATAAATGTTACCATGTTTTTATTGAACACACCATTTAAACATTTACAGTGCACATGGAAAAAGTATGTGAACCCCCAGACTAATGACATCTCCAAGAGCTAATTGGAGTAAGGGGGGCAGCCAACTGGAGTCCAATCAATGAGTTGAGATTGGAGGTGTTGGTTACAGCTGCCCTGCCCTATAACACACACCAGTTCTGGGTTTGCTTTTCACAAGAAGCATTGCCTGATGTGAATGATGCCTCGCACAAAAGAGCTCTCAGAAGACCTACGATTAAGAATTGTTGACTTGCATAAAGCTGGAAAGGGTTATACAAGTATGCCACTGGGGGTATATAATTGTTTCTCTTATCTCTTTTCTTCCCTGTGAAATTAGGTTACTTACCTTGTATACTTACTGTGGGATTGCTACTAACAACCCACGTCAGCCATGTTTCAGTTTTGAACCATGAATATGGTTCGCAGGTCCTCATTTATCCCTTTTCCTACACAGGTAGAAATTCCCTTTACACCTGCACTTAATTTACGCCTTAATTCCCTTGCATCTGGCTTGTACCCATATGCATCTTAAATCACCTTGTTTTCACCATTTCTGAGCACATCCCTAGTTCTTGTTGTTTTATATCCTTCACATATCACTACCCCACACCTCCTCACCCTTTTCTTCCTCCTTTCTGTCCTCTTTTCTTCCCGTCCCTTTGTTTTCTCTCTCTCTCTCTCTCTCTCTCTCTCTCTCTCTCTCTCTCTCTTTCTCTTTTTCTCTCTTTCTCTCTTTCTTTTTCTCTCTCTTTTTTTCTCCCTCTCTCCTTTTTTTGAATCCCCAATAATGTTTTTCCTTATAAGCAAAACATTTGTATATCAATTCTGTTGAACACCATCATGCATATCTACCTATATGTATGGAATTTGTGATTGTAACTATTGTATATTATGTTTTTAGACCACCTCTCCTGACGAAGTAACTTCTGTTGCGAAACTAGTCGAGATTCAACGGGCATGACCCCACTCCTCTCACCACCCCCTCTGTGTAG
Organism: Rana kukunoris; assembly: GCA_029574335.1. Taxonomy (NCBI): domain Eukaryota; kingdom Metazoa; phylum Chordata; class Amphibia; order Anura; family Ranidae; genus Rana; species Rana kukunoris. The sequence continues at coordinate 170,856,100 of CM056049.1, forward strand.
GGCCCTTTAACATCTTGGTGACCTGTTTGGTTGATCATGCACTGTGTCACGTTTTTAATGTTGTCTTTGTTTTTATAATCCAATAATGTGTGTTCAAATTGCCCATTATTATGTATAATAAACAAATGTAATAATTTTTTACCTCATTTCATCCTTCCATTGTATTTTCTTGTATCCAGTACCACTATAGTCCACTTGCCCACTCCCTCATTTCCAGGTTGCTCCTGGGCCATTTTGGGGTCCCAGGTACACTTGATCTATTTAATCGATATTAAGGATGATGGTACTTTTATGTTTATTGTTCCTGTGTTTACTTTAAGAGGCTCTAATTCAATCATTGGTTATACAAGTATCTCCAGTAGATATGTGAGGAATAGACTGTTTATCTAATTAGATTAGATTTAAATGGAACTTGTTGACTAAGACCACTTTCACACTGCTAAGCGCCTGAAAAACCACCTCTCATTCTTTACAGTGTGACTTTTCACACTGGGGCGATGTGCTTGAGAAGTCCTGCATGTAAATGGAGTTGATCCGCGCTATCCCCAATAAAGGGAAAAGTGTTAAATGGTGCCTCAAGGTGCAAAGGGTTTAACACAAAAAACATAAATATTTGTTCCTATTGAGGACACAAAACAAGGAGTGACATAAAAATATGACAAGGTGCTGCAATTATATATTAGTTCGAATAGTGGACTAAAAAGGAATGTAAAGAAGATAAGTAATAATGCGCAACCTGAAAAGTTGCATATACCAGCGACTATTACGTGAAAAAATTAGGTGTGAGAAAGTGATCTCAATAAACCCAAAATGCAAAAGAGCAAACAACAATATCATTGAGAAAACCCTCAACACTAGGTTGTGAATGGTCATTCAAGTCCAAAAAAAAAACCACAAAGTGTAAAAAAATATATAAGTAGGTGGTACAACTTGGAAGTCCAAAGATGTAACAATGTAGCAATGCCATAAAAAGGCCAGCGAGGCTGGGGGCAAATTTGGCAAAACAAAGTAATTTTAGAACAAACTCCAGAGTAGATGTTTTCATTGTTAAATCTTTTCTAAGGAAGAATTCAGCTGCTTTGTATCCCACATCATGGGGTATTATCGTATACAGGGAATCTTTAAGGTAGGCAGGGTGTTTTAGTTACCACCGGTTGCAAAAAAACATCGACGAATTTGCAGACTCTAGATGTGAGTGTGTTGATGCCACTCACTATCGGATGGCCAGGGGGTTTGGTAGAGTTTTTATGTATTTTGGGGATGTAGTATATGATAGGGGTGTGCGGGGGGCCAGGGGGACCAGTAAGTCCAATTCCTTGTTATTAATGACCCCTTTGCGATGTCCATCGTGAACAATCCTATTCAAAGATTTTTTGTACTTTTCCATGGGATCTTTATTTAGGACAGTATATGTGCTCCTATCAGAGAGTAAGACAGTCCTGCAAGCATTGTAGATAGAGGCTCCTGCGCTACCGAGGGTGGTGGTGGAGTGGGATGGGGTCACTGCTGCAAACACCTGACACTCTGTCCTGGGCAGAGAGAAGTAGCAAATGGAAAAACAAGGGTGGTGGTGTCTGCGCTGTGAAAAGTGGGTGAAATCCAAGGGTGGTACGGGAATAAATCCCTGGGCTGGTGAACGTGGGGGAGGGGGGGGTAGGGGTGGTGTTTTTAGAACAGAGTGATAGCGTACATAAGTTTAGTGTCAATACGTAAACCGTCAAAATGTAGCACAAAAGATAATATTGAATACTAAACAATGGCAAGTGACAAAAAAGGAGTACAAATTCACAAGCAGTAAATGTACACAATGTGCTGGTCCAAGTAATGTGAAATCAGGGAGAACTACCGCTAGGGGCGCCCCTGAATGTGTAACACAGTGAACAATACAAATAATAATATATAAATCAGTGAAGAAATGCAAAAAAGTCTCTGAAAGTGTTTCCCAAATGTCCCAGAAGACAGGTTCCAAAGATGTCCCAGAAGACGGTTTCTAAAAGATGGAGGAAATGGTGCCGGGAAAGGACGTGGTACAGTGAACACCTCAGGTGGTCCCTAGCCCCTCACCTCACGGCTATGGCACGGATAGCCAAATAAAACCACCTCTGGCAGGGGGAGGAGGAATACACTTCAATGGACAGAAACGACATCAGCACTCAGCAGTAAGGCATGGAGAAGATACAAAGCAAGTAGGATATGGTGTTATGGAAGTGTCTAAACAGGCAACATCATTCACTCATACATCCACTCACATGGAGGTGATGGATGGTGGGCCTATCTCCCACGAACACCGAGTTCGTCCTAAGTCCTGGATGCACACCTGGCTCCTCTTCTTCTGTGTCTGAGCTGGGTGGACACTTGGAGCAGATAGAGGGGACCCTCACACAGCATATAGGATGGGAGAAAAAAAGACCATTGTACAGCCCCGCAAAAATGGAACAGGTTTATTAAAACATATAGGTGCACTCACATTTGGATGATAAAAACTGGGCACAGAAACCAAACGGACGGCAAGAGGGGTCTTGCTGCGTCAGGCGTGTGGACTCTGATGCTCCCCCTACGCGTCTCGTCATGTCACATGACTTCCTTAGGGGTTTCTGTGCCCAGTTTTTATCATCCAAATGTGAGTGCACCTATATGTTTTAATAAACCTGTTCCATTTTTGCGGGGCTGTACTATGGTCTTTTTTTCTCCCATCCTATATGCTGTGTGATCTTTTGTGCTACATTTTGACGGTTTACGTATTGACACTAAACTTATGTACGCTATCACTCTGTTCTAAAAACACCACCCCTACCCCCCCCCCTCCCCCACGTTCACCAGCCCAGGGATTTATTCCCGTACCACCCTTGGATTTCACCCACTTTTCACAGCGCAGACACCACCCCCCTTGTTTTTCCAGTCCTGCAAGCAGCATCTTTGGGGCAGATTGGGGGCACTGTATTTAGCGCTCCCAAAATGCCCTGCCCATTTAAATAAATGGGCAGCGCTTCTGAAGCGCCTGAAAAGTGTCGCAACACGGGAGTTTTTAACCCCCGGTAGCATCCAAAAAGTGCTGCTTAAATAGCGCTAAAGCGCTGCTAAAATGAGTGGCGCATTAGCGCTAATGCGACCACAGCCCCAGTGTGAAAGGGGTCTAAAGGAAGTGACTGACCAAACCAGGTATTCTCTACATATCAAAGGGACAGATCATGACTCTGTGCTATGTTAAAGTTGATAAAAGACAACCTCGGACCATCAGGGTCAACATAATTAGTATTAAGAGAATGCAAATTAAGGCAGTTTATGAGTGTAGCGGTTTACAGCTAAGGGTCGTTATATGTCACTCAGAAGAACAAAAGTAGATCAAAGGCCTAATGGAACTGGCCACTCGAATTGCTTGTACTTGTGACCCATGGGAAAAAAAAAACGTGAATAAGAGGGAAGGTTCAGTTTAACAAAAATGTGACAGGAGAAACTGGGTTCTGTAAAGGTGTCTAAAGGTTGCACAAATATCATTTCATCTCTTTAGTCTGTACCTCTGTTGGATTTCATCATCTGTAGCAAGTATCTTATTGACTTTATTCTGGTATGAAGTCTAAATAAATGTAATTTCTCTGGAATAATTGGGTTGAATATCTTGCATTATAGTAATAATTAATTAATATTCATCATTTAACAACTACATCACTACAGTCTTCTCGACCACATCAGTATCTGACCTCACAAATGCGCTCCTAGGAGAATGGTCAAACATTCCCATAGACACACCTTGTGGAAAGCCTTCCCACAAAAGTTGAAGCTGGTATAGCTGAAAAAGGTGGGCCAACTCAATATTGTACCCCACGGACTAAGAACTAGTAAAGACAGGCGCTCCAAATACTTTTGGTAATATAATGTATGTACATGTGTGTGTATATATATATATATATACAGTACAGACCAAAAGTTTGGACACACAAGTGCTAAGCATCTCTGGGAACTCCTTCAAGACTGTTGGAAGACCATTTCAGGTGACTACCTCTTGAAGCTCATCAAGAGAATGCCAAGAGTGTGCAAAGCAGTAATCAAAGCAAAAGGTGGCTACTTTGAAGAACCTAGAATATGACATATATTTTCAGTTGTTTCACATTTTTTTGTTATGTATATAATTTCACATGTGTTAATTCATAGTTTTGATGCCTTCAGTGTGACTATACAATTTTCATAGTCATGAAAATAAAGAAAACTCTTGGAATGAGAAGTTGTGTCCAAACTTTTGGTCTGTACTATATATATATATATATATATATATATATATATATATATCCACTTGATCACCAAGCCTGTTTTTCAGATTTGGTGTTTACGAGACTAAAACAATTTTTTTTTTTTGCTAGAAAATTACTTAAAACCCCCAAACATTATATATATATATATATATTTTTCTAACACCCTAGAGAATAAAATGGCAGTCATTTCAATACTTTTTGTCACACCGTATTTGCGCAGCGGTCTTACAAGCACACTTTTTTTGGAAAAAATTCACTTTGTTGAATTAAAAAATAAGACAACAATAAATTTGGCCCAATTTTTTTATATATTGGAAATGTTACGCCAAGTAAAATGATACCTAACATGTCACGCTTAAAAATTGCGCCCGCTCGTGGCATGGTGTCAAACTTCTACCCTTAAAAATCTCGATAGGCGACGTTTAAAAAAATCTACAGGTTGCATTTTTTGAGATACAGAGGAGGTCTAGGACTAGAATTATTGCTCTCACTCTAACGATCGCGGCGATACCTCACTTGTGTGGTTTGAACACAGTTTTCATATGCGGGCGCTACTCGAGTATGCGTTCGCTTTTGTGCGCGAGCTCCTCGGGATGGGGCGTTTTAAAAAAAATTGTTTTTTGTTTTCTTATTTATTTTAATTTAGTTTATAATTTTTTACACTGAAATAAAAAAAAAATTGATCACTTTCATTCCTATTACAAGGAATGTAAACATCCCTTGTAATAGAAAAAAGCATGACAGGTCCTCCTAAATATGAGATCTGGGGTCAAAAAGACCTCAGATCTCATATTTAGACTTAAATGCAAAAAAAGAAAAAAAAATGAACCTGTATTTTTTTCAAATTACAGAAAAAAACAATGTTTCTTTAAGACGCTGGGCGGGACTGACGTTTTGACGTCACTTCCGCCCAGCAGAGCTATGGGGACGGGTGGGGGCGATTTTCCCACACTCGCATCCCCACTGAGGAGCTGAACAAACCCCGAGATATCCATCTTTAAAAACAGGACGTACTTTTCCTATGGGGCAGTTACCAAGTGTATATATATATATATATATATATATATATATATATATATATATATAAAACAACACTATACATACCAATAAATGTAAGCTTTTTTTGGTAGCACTCACTGCACATGCTGATACAAGCTATAAAAGTAAAACTGAGAGGTTTCCTGGTACTTGGATGCACCCTGGAGGCTTCCGCTAATTCTGTTCCTGGCATGGTCATCTGACATGAAGAAACATGCATTTCCAAGTTTCCCTAGAAATATGTTACAGCTTGAATCCCTGGCTGCACAAAGGAAAGTCTGCAATAGCCTGTTCAGACTGCTTCCCATATAATCACTGCCAGGACAAGTTTGAAAATGAATAAGATACAAGATACAACAATAAAAGCAGGGCAAAGTAGCTGGTTCACATTAATGCCCCAGTCCTTCCCAGGCAGTTCATACTTACCTTTCTTTTAATTAACCTCTGCTCCATGCAGAGTGAAAAAAGACAGTCCTGTAAAAGCTTCAATTTGTTTCCGTTGGAGTATAAAATGGGGCGAAATATATTTTCTACCCTGTGAGACAGTATCAGGCCAATCATCAAGCACTAGTACTGTCCTATGCTCCTCCATACCCAGAGCATGGGGCATTTTTTTTTGCTCCCCGCAGTTCAAAGATGTGGTTATGAAGGAAAGGGAAGGTGAATATATTGCTGTGACAGGGATAGTGACATTAAAGGATAGGAGAAGCATTGGCACACTGAGCTTCCCAGTAAAAGGCTGTGCAGGGGGGGGGGGGGGGGGGCGTGTTAGGCCACGTCCGAACATTGGAAGAGAGCACACCGAGTTCCCAGTGTATCAAGAGAACTGACCACGATGTGCTCTCCTGCTTAGTGTTGTCAGTTTTTAATTGGAAATCAGAGGGACTGGCAGGAATACCAGAGATTTCAAACAAAGAAAGCAATAAAAAGAGAACAGGATACTTTCTCATACAAGTACATTGTAGAGCAGGCACATATCAGGAATATGAACTCTTGTGGTAACAGATGCTTTAAAGTGGTTGTACCCCCCCCCCCAAAAAAAAATCTGCAAGACAAAGACATAACGAGCTAGTATGCATAGCTCATTATGAAATACTCACCTTAGATCGAAGACCCGTAGCGGTCCCTGTTCATTGGCAGGTGCTGTAATTGGCCGGAGCCAAAATTAATATTTTTAGCGGCGCTTTACCATCAGCAATTGCTTTCAATTGGCAGTAGCAGTGGAGGAGTGGTAAACACCCCGCTCCTTCACCGCTCCAAAGATGCATCTAGCAGGACTTTTGGAGTGGCCTTGCTAGCGCACCGCTCCAGTGTGAAAGCCCTCAGGCGATGTCTGTCCGCGATGTCTGTCCGCGGGGATTTTGGTTTCATGATGTGTACACAACATCAGACCAAAAGATCCCCGGAGACATGTCTGATGAAAACAGTTCGCGGACCGTTTTCATCGGACATGTCTCCTCGTGTGTACGCGGCCTTAGGGTTTACAACCACTTTAACCACTTAAGCCCCAGACCAATATGCTGCTAAATGCCAAGAGGCGTTTTTACAATTCGGCACTGTGTCGCTTTAACAGACAATTGCGCGGTCGTGCGATGTGGCTCCCAAACAAAATTTGCGTCCTTTTCTTCCCACAAATAGAGCTTTCTTTTGATGGTATTTGATTGTCTCTGCGATATTTATTTTTTGCGATATAAACGGGGGTGAAAGGGTTAACTAGGGCGGTGATGAAGGGGTTAAAACTTTATTAGGGGGGTAGGGGGCTACCCTGGACCTAACACTAACTGCCTGTCACAGGGGACTGGGGGGGTGATCGGGGGGGTTTTATGTACCTATGTGTACTGTGTTAGTGTAGTGTTGGTGCAAACTCACTGTGTGATGTCTTCTCTCCTCAGCGGCCGTTGAAAAGATCGCCACAAGGAGAGATTACATCACTAAATAGGTAGTACACCACAGGCAGAGGGCGGGGGAGTGCGCATATTGGCTGGGAGAGATCGCGAGGGGATGGCTAGAAACGAATAGCCGCCCCCTCATCCCGGATCGCTCCTGCAGCCACGGGGACCGCCGCAAGTACGGGGGGGGTCCGATCGGACCCCCGACCCACGTCTAGGCAGGGACATACAGGTACGCCAATGTGCCAGTCCGTGCCATTCTGCCGACGTAAATGTACATGCGGCGGTCCTTAAGGAGTTAAAGGTATATTTGTATGCTTCATTCATCTTTGAAATCTGCCTGAAGTTAAGCTTTAAAGTCTAATTCTTAGATAAACTAATTTAAAATTGCTCCATCCCCCCTCCTAACACCTATTCTTACTAACTTGTGTAAGAAACATGTATATATTTACCTATTTTAAGGCCTCTCCAGTCCAGGCATGTGACCTCCCCTGTGTCAGCCAGCAACGGCTGCATGGAAAAGAAAAGAGCACATTACACAATTTCCGGCAGTGCCTGGGAATGATGACGTCATCCATAGGCTTACTGTGGCTGATATGTTGTCAGTTGTCCCTCCTCTTCCCTGCAGCCACAATTGACTGACACAGAGGAGCCAGATTACGTAACTTTTCCAGACCAGAGCAGCCTGAAAATAGGTAGGTACACCAATCTTTCTTAACCCTTTCGGCTTAAGCCTATTTCTGACATTTGTTGCTTATAAGTTAAAATCTGAATTTTTTGCTAGAAATTACTTAGAACCCCCAAACATTATATATATATATATATATATATATATATATATATATATATATTTTTTTTTATCAGAGACCCCAGAGCATGGGCTCCCAACCTGCTGGCCTGCGGGCCACATGTGGCCTGCGGCTTGCTCTGATGTGGCCCGCCACCTCCTGCTCTGGGATGGCGGGTCGTCAAGCCCAGATTACGGGTTTCCGACCGCCATCCCCGAGCATCCACGGGAAAAGCAGAGTCGGCGCTGGAGGAAGCATACAGCTGCTGTAGAGAGCAGAATCGATGCTTCCAGTATAGCGTCGGCTTCTGTAATTGGAGTGATACCAAATGTGCTCAGCCTGTGACAGTTCCCAGTGTGATACAGGAAGCATCAGCTTTGCTCTCTACAACAGCCGTATGCTTCCTCCAGCGCCGCTCCTGTCCCACTGATGGCAGGTATGGGGGATCAAGAACCAGCCACCAGTACCCAGAAATACCAGACAGCAGTACCCAATAGTACCCACAAGTACCCAAAAATACCAGCCAAAAGTACCACACAGCAGTACACACCAGTACCACCCAGCAGTACCCATAAGTACCATCCAGCAGTACACATCAGTACCCAGAAGTACCAGCCAACAGTACCCAAAAGTACCAGCCAGCAGTACTCACCAGCACCCAGACGTACCAGCCAGTAGTATATACCAGTACCCAGAAGCACCACTCACCAGTACCCAAAAGTACCACCCAGAAGTACCAGCCACCAGTATCCAGAAGTACCAGCAAGCAATACCCACAAGCACCACCCAGCAGTATCAAAAAGTACACCTGAAAGACAGCCAGATGCCAGCCACCAGCCATACACACCTAAGAGGCAGTAGCAGCCAGCGATCCCTGAGGAAGCCTGAAGAAGTGAAGATTGAGGTCAGTTAAGGTGCAGGTAAACCTCAGTGCATCAATGTGAAAGTAGCATTAGGCTCCTTTCATGTAATAACCTCTATAGAGCGGCAGATTTAAAATGACCTGCGACTTTTTACACCTGCCTATCTCCAATCCAAAAAAACAGAAGGGAATCTGTCCCCTTCTGTCTGGGCGGATCGGAGAGCCCATAGAGTAGAGCGGACTGTGTCCCTGTCTGCTCTGCATATGCAGAGTGGATACAGACCTGTCATCTGCCCGCTCTGCTTATTGTGGCCCACAACCAGCTGCCAAGTCGCTCTTGAAGAGGTTGGGCACCCCTGCCCTAGAGATTACAATAGTGTTTGTTGGAATCTTTTATGTCACGATGTATTTGCGCAGCGGTCCTTCAAATGCAATTTTTGGGGGGAAAAAACACTAACCCAGCAAAGGGGTTAAACAGGTAAATCAGCATACATTAGGTGTTGGGGGGGAGTATTTTTAAGGTTAATTAAGTTTTAGCTGGAATTCTTTAAGGACGGCTATCACCCGTTCATTGTTTGAAAGGCTTAAAAAGCAAAAATCATCGCAACAAATATTTTTTTTAACCTCCAGGAGACCAGTGCATGTAACACTTGGTCATTTTCTGATCTGTGCTATGGTTGTGCAGTAAAATAATTGGCTGCCACTCTAGTTCAAAGCTCAGATTATGGGTGTGCTTATGGGGGAGCTATAGCCAGCACCCTGTTCACTGTCCCCTCTCCTTTGTGTGCTTCCAATTGAAAATAATATATTTTTTTGGATTACATAATCACAGACAAAATACTCAGTGCGTGTGATCAGGTAACCCAAATAACATACAAGAAGTACAGTGAATATTGGTGTCTCCTCCCTCTGCCTGTATACAGTGTCTCCTGATTGCCTAGCCCTTCTCTACTGTTTCTTCAGTAGATAGGAATCTACTAGACATGGGCCGAACACCTCCCCGTGCGGTTCACAACAGAACTCCTGAACAGGGGAAATGTTCCAACTCCATTGAAGTCTATGGGAGACGAAAAATAAAAATCAAAAGTGCCCATTTTGAAGGCTTATATACACAAAATCGGCCATAAAAGGGGTATAGGGGTCCGGGTACTGCCCTGCGGGACATATATTAATGCAAACATTTTATTTATAACAATCGTTTTTTTCAGGAGCAGTGATTTTAATTATGCTTAAAGTGCGACAATAAAATTGAAAAATGGCGTTAAATATAGTGCCTGGTGGGGTCCATTTAGTCAACCTGCAAAGTGGCACATTTGTAGCATGCATAATAAATAAAAAAAAAACTGTGTGGGATCCCTCCATCCATACCAGACCTTTTAGGTCTGGTATGAATTTGGAAGGGGCACCCCACGCCAAAAAAAATGACGTGAAGCCCCCCCCCCCCAAATACATATGAGACCCTTATTCGGGCATGCAGCTTGGAAGGTCAGGAAAGTGGGGTGACAAGTGAGCGCCCCCCTCCTAAACCATACCAGGCCACATACCCTCAACATGGGGAGGATGGGTGCTTTGGGGCTCTGTCCCCATGGAGATGGAATCAAGGACCTCATCCCCAGAACTGTGGCCGATGGTTGTGGGGGTCTAGGGGCAGGGGGCTTATTGTAATCTGGAAGCCCCCTTTAACAATCAGTGCCCTAATTATCAGTGTAGATGTCCCTTTTATACATGCCGGTTACTGGTTCTCCTCTGCTCACTCTGTCATCATGTGGAAAGGAATGACGATAACTGGCTCTTGTTTACATCGTAATCAGTTATGATTGGGCACATCTGATCACATGGTAAAGGGCCACTGTGATTGGTCCTTTATCCTAATCTGTGATCAGCTCAGAGGCACTCGGGCACTGCATTAGCTGCTCCGCCTTTGCACTGCCACCTGGCATGGTGGCCATCTGTAAGCCCAGGGGCCCCATAATCTTTTATTGCCCGGGGGCCCCATGAGTTGTCAGTCCACCCCTGGATCAGCTGTGTCCGAAAGGTGTGATCAGAGGGCACAATCAAGGAAGGACGTCATATGACGACCTCCCAGAACTGGTCGATCATGCTGTAGCTGTCATTTTGCTATAGTGCGATTTGCAAGTGGTTAAAAAGGTTATTTAAATTATACTATGTGAATTGGGACATGTGACACATTTTAAGTAGGTATTATTCCAATTTGGCTGTAAAAGTGGAAATAGGGGATGAAAGCCACTTGAGGGTGCTATTCCAAATATACCCCACAGTAAGAAAATATTTATTTACACGAAATATGAGTTTGTGGTACTGTGAATAGCGTAGAAGACACTTTATGCAAATACTTCTGTTATCACATATTTAGCAATGCTTGATTAGGTTCAACAAGGTGAATGTTAATTGCATAACTGGTTGCAATATTCCTACAATCACTTTTTTCTAATGGATTCTAGAGCCACTAATATAAAAAAAGGTCAGATATAATGCGGACGTTCAAACCAATTTAGATGAATTTATTTTTAAGAAGTTTTATATAATTTGGTAATTGAAAAAGGTCAATTCATACAGAGGAAATTAAACTTTCTTGGAAATGGCAATTTAAGAATTATCGCAAAAAATAAATAAAGATGCTCTTTGTACTGATGTTTCAGGCAATACTCTTGGAGAATAAGTTACCAAACAAAGAGCCTAAACAAAGCACAGAAAAAGAGCAATATAATTGTGTCTTGCTTCTTTTCTATTACATACTCTCAAGAGAAAGAATATCCCACTCAGAATGTTAACCTTTGCAAGAGCTTGGACATCAAATTGCATTTTTACATCACCACATGAAATGTGGGTAGTAGTTTTGGTGGTGCCAGCAATGTAATTGGAGTAAATGACGTTGTAAACAATAAAAAAAATAGTAGGGAAAGCTTGCATTTTTACTGTAGGTTGCTTCTTTTCTATTACATTGACCGCCTCCTCCTCGGCAGAATGACGGCTGGGCACTCAACGTATATATACGTTGGTTTTAGTACCCTCCAGACCGGGACCGCGGGATTCGCGGATCGCCGCTGCATGCGGCGATCCGTCCCTGGAGCGGAAGAACGGGGAGAGCCGTGTGTACCACGGCTTCCCCGTGCTTCTCTGGCCGGAGCAGATCGCGTCATCCCTGTTAGGGGGACGCGATCGATGACGTCACACCTACAGCCACACCCCCCTACAGTAGTAAACACACACATTAGGTACACATTCCCTACAGGCCACTGTGGTTAATCCCAAACTGCACTGTCATTTCCACATAAACAATGCAATTTAAATGCATTTTTTGCTGTGAAAATGACAATTGTCCCAAAAATGTGTAAAAATTGTCCGAAGTGTCCGCCATATTGTCGCAGTCACGAAAAAAATCGCTGATCGCCGCTATTAGTAGTAAAAAAAAAAAATAATTAATAAAAATGCAATAAAACTATCCCTTATTTTGTAAACGCTATAAATTTTGCGAAAACCAACCGATTAAACGCTTATTGCGATTTTTTTTACCAAAAATATGTAGAAGAATACGTATCGGCCTAAACTGAGGAAAAAAAATGTTTTTTTATATATTTTTGGGGGATATTTATTATAGCAAAAAGTAAAAAATATTGCATTTTTTTTTAAATTGTCGCTCTATTTTTGTTTATAGCGCAAAAAATAAAAACCGCAGAGGTGATCAAATACCACCAAAAGAAAGCTCTATTTGTGGGAAAAAAAGGACGCAAATTTTGTTTGGGAGCCACGTCGCACGACCGCGCAATTGTCTGTTAAAGCGACGCAGTGCCGAATCGCAAAAACCCCTTGGGTCATTTGCCAGCGTATTGGTCCGGGTCTTAAGTGGTTAAACCAGACAGATTCTGGTCAGGTGTCACTATAGAAGTAATGACTGCTAATGTCTGGTACAGCAATGATAAATAGGTCCTGAAACAGATTATTTGGACAGCCTAGAGATTAATTCAAAAATTAAAACAATTAAGTGCTATGCATGATACTTTTTTTAATTTGCACTAACATTCACATTTTTAGGACAAGCAATAATAGTGTTAGTGCAATAAAAAAATATCATGGACAGTACTTAGTTGTTTTAGTTGCATGTGCACTAACATGCCTACAGTCCACTCAAGCATTAACAAATTAAAGAAATTAAATACTACTAAATACTACTTACTAGTAATAGTAATGTTTTGCCAGTACAAAACCTCAGCACAATGCAACGTATCCTACAGTCTAAACTAAAAATTTGTAATCTTGAATCTAGCACAAGTATCTCAACCACATTGACTACAAGACAGCACTGTCAATAAGAACTAGAATGTAACTGGTAACTGCAAAATAGTTACAGATTCTGATTTAGTTATTTTAATCACACACACAAAATCTAAAGTCTTTAAATGGCTTTGGAGGAAGGAATTGCATGTCATACGCTACTTGCAACAACAAAAAAGGACAGCTACACTCATAATATGAAAAGGTTTACCAAATGCATTCTAATTAAATTGAATTAATAACACAGAAAGTTTGAGCTACTAACTAGACTTCTTAAAATTCAGAATGTGAAGAAAAGAAAAGGGACCTTTAAAGTGGTTGTAAACTTAGAAAAAAAACCTGCAAGACAAAGGCATAATGAGCTAGTATGCATCGCATATTAGCTCATTGTGAAATACTCATTATGAAATACCTTGGATCAAACCTGTTGCAGCGCTCCCCGTACACCGCTGTGACTGGTGACATGTCTCCTGGAGTTTTTTCCGGGTTCGCAGGAAGTGTCAGTTCTTAGACAGAGGTCATGCATTAGCCTGTGCTATGCCATGCCACATACCTCATGTTTCTACACAAACAGAAATTGCTATAAGCAATGCATACAGAGCAAAAAATGACACCATGAAACTACATGATCCACACACATCTTATGCAGGTGAAAAACACTAGGTACGGGTAGGAAGGCTTATAAAGCCTTTAAACAGTTAAGCAACAATTTAAAAATTTTGTTTTTAAGTTATGCCCTATTGAATGTCATCCAAATGTGGCTGCAAATGTGTAAATACACTGTTAAAGTGGTTGTAAAGGATTTTTTTATTTTTTTTAAATAACAAGCATGTCTATACTTATCTGCTCTCTGTAATAAAATTGCACAGAGCAGCCCGACCCTCCTCTTCTCGGGTCCCCTTTTGCTGGTGATTCCCATGAGGGCATTCATGGGGGCTTGCTACTGAGCCCCGCTGTTGCATCTATTCATACAGACAGCGGGTCTTGGCCCCACCACCCACTCTCCCATCACTGGAGTTGATTGACAAGAGCAGGAGCCAATGGTTCCCACTGTTATTAATATGCCCAGGGAAGAGGGACAAAGTCAGGAGAGTCGCAGGGTGAGTCTGTGTCACAGGTTTGTTACCTTAATGGCATTAAGGTACAAAAACCTTGAAGATTTTTGAACCACTTTAACCACCTCAATACCATATGATGTCCTGGTATTGAGGTGGGCATATCTGAATGATGCCTGCAGCTACAGGAATCATTCAGATATCCTTCTTTTCAGCCGGCGATTCTGCGCACTATTAGAATGATCATATTGGCAGTTCCACTGCTTGATCATTCTTATAGGCGACGGGAGGGATGTCCCCCCCTCCCGCTGCCATTTGGTGCTTCTCCGGGCTCCCCCGTGCCATCGGGGGCTCAAAAAAAGAATCGGCCGGCGCCGACTCACGGCAGTAGAGATTTCCGGTGACACCTCTATGACCATCAGAGGCCCGGGGCGCCCGGGTACCCAGAAGTAAACAAAGCCGCAATCGCGGCTGTCGGCATGAGATCGATGATTTTTTTTTTCACAATCTCATGCTTTCAAGCATGGAGGAGAGATGTGGGGTCTTATTGACCCTGCATCTCATCATAAAGAGGACCTGTCACAACGATCCCATTACAAGGATTAAAACGCCCCTGTCCCCGGAAGCTCGTGCTCAGAAGCGAACACACGCATAAGTCCCGCCCACCTATGTAAACGCTGTTCAAACCACACATGTGAGGATTTGCCGCGTGCATTAGAGCATGTGCAACAATTCTAGTACTAGACCTCTTATGTAACTCTAAACTCGTAACCTGTAAAATAAATTAAAGTGTCGCCTATGGAGATTTTTAAGTACCGAAGTTTAGCGCAGGGTGTCTGCTAAAATATATATATAATGTTTGGGGGTTCTGAGTAATTTTCTAGCAACAAAAATATGATTTTTACATGAAGGAGAAGTGCCAGAATAGGCCAGGTATTGAGGTGGTTAATGTTTAAATTTCAAAATCTGCTATATGTACATTTACAGTATAGGTCCATGTTAGGGAAAATCTGGGGAAAGGTGACCTTATGATGATTTAGTTTCATCTAAGTTACAAAGAACAAATATATGCTGGAATAAGAAAATATATTTAATATTTAAAAGAGCCAGTTCTTTGCCTGTTAAAGGCCGCTGCGAATCTGTCATTTAGTAAACATTCTATGCAAGAGAATCTTCTTGGTCCATATGTTTTAAATGACAGTGGGCATGGTTGATGTAGACCCATTAGAAATTGTCAGTGCTTTCTGCCGATTCATGTACCTCCCCCTCCCACCCCAAATCCCCCCACCAAAGAAATCACTCCTAGTAACACAAATCCTCTACCCCTCAAATTTTCCCTCCAAGTACACACCCGCCAATTAAAATCTCCCCTCACAGCATAAGCCCCCCCCCCATCCCCCCCTCTATCACAAATATTTCCACACCCCCAAATTTTCCCACCAAGTAAAAATACCCTCCAATCCTCCCTACTAGCACAAATCCCTTACCCAAAAAATGTCCCCCCCCCTCTACCATATCACCTGTTCTAGCACAAATCCTCTTTCCTCATCCCCCCTCCTAATACAAACCCCCTAAATCACCTTTCCTTGCACACCCTCAAATTTTCCCTCCTAGAACAATTCTTACCCCCGCTGCCCTCCAAATTACACCATCCAACACAAATTTCCATCTCCCCTAATATTTTCATGGTGCCCCCACACCTCACATGATACCACATTGCCAGGGCAGCTGACCCTCTTGCCCACCCCTTGTCCCGGCCCTGCCGCCCACTGCAATGCACTGTTGATCAAAAGTAAGGCAGTGACACAGGTAATTTCCCAAATTTGGGTATTGCCATATTTAGACAATGACGTTGCCACTATTCCTGGCCCCTTGTTTACATTTACTTTTTGGTTGGGTAATCTCCCAGCACAGACATGTCTCATTCTGGATACTGGGGCACCTCCATATCCCAGCTCAGAACTAGTCTCAATTACTACCATAATGACAGGTTCTTAAAGCAGCAGTAGATAGAACTACTTGAATTTATCACCCGAGTCAGTAATGTTACTGAAACTAAATTGGGCACAGGTAGTTACAAAGGAAGCTACTACCAGCAAGTGGCATTAAGGCTTAAAAGTAGTTCTCTGAATGATTCTTCCCCCAGAAAACATTTGGTGAAAGTCATATTTATTGCTTTATAAGTAGGCCCTGTAGACCAGAAGGAAACAATGCAAAAAAAATATCCTGAATATATATGAATATTAAATCAAATTTATGTAAAGTTTTATGATCATTTTCCAGTGTTAGCAGGAATTATTTCCTGAGACTACCATCTTGGCACATCCTATTTGTCACACTGTTTTTATGATTAAAACAATCGTCTACACAGAGTCATAATTTTGCACAGCAAACATTCTAAAACCTATTTACAACTGAAATAACAAATAAAAAGTTAATAAGCTAATACAAGAATTTGCAATGGAGGCAGACTATATTTAGTTATATGCCGTTCACATTGAGATTCTGTCAAATTTATCATCGCTTTAGGCAATTCCTGGAATCGCATAATTGGTTACTAATTCAACTCTCTTTTTTTAATTGTTGGGAAATCATAAAAGTTTTTCTAGAGCTCAGAAAATGACATCAATCTCCATTGACCTAGAAAAATTATTTATTTCATTTCACCAAACAGAAAATATTCCAGTAATGTATATAAAATAGTTGCATCGTTGATTTATAGTGTTTTGTCTTACTCATTTTCATAATGTTTTCATGTTTACTACAGAAACAATTGAGTGCTGTACAGGATACTTTTTAAATTTGCACTAACCTACAAATTTTTAGGACAAGCTTTTGCGGTATGTCCCCTCCCGAGTACTGCTGGGACCTTAAAGGGGACATACCCCGAAAGCTTGTCCTGATAAATTGTACGCTAGTGCAAAGAAGTATCACAGACAGTACTCAATTGTTTCTGTCGCAAGTGCACCTATACGGCTACAATCACCTCTCATGTTTAGTACAAATTATCTTTACCATTTGCTGTCCATAGACTTGATATCTAATGAATTTAAAGCCTATGTATTAGAGGTATAAAAACCTTTGGAGAAAAATATGTTCAATGAATTAATATCATTTACATGTATTAACATAAAAATAACAACGCAGAAAACAGATAGCTATACTACAATATAATAAATAATAAAAAAAAAAAAAGATTACATACTATTTTTTTTAAATAGGAGATAAATGCCACTTAAAGCATTTAACCCCCCAATATATATATATATATATATATATATATATCTTGTTCCCTTAAAGTATGTTTTACAGCACAGTGCTTGTGCTGTGTATTTTGGCCCTCTCTATCCCCTAAAAACCTGCCTAATCCTGCCTGGCTATACCCTCCCCCCTGTAAACTGACCATGGTATATCATGGCTGCTGAGCCCTGACACTGTGGTCAGTTTACGTGCCTCCGTCATCCACAGCCCGCTCTGTCCTTCTCTGTCCTCCTCTCCTCCGCCTGTCTGCTCGTGTCAGCATCTGCATCCTCCGCTCCTGCTGCTCTAATATCTAATATAAAATCCTCCCATCCCCTCTGTAAATTAACAATAAGTGTCCCTGTGCCTGTGTTATATAAAAATATGCCGATCTGTACCTATATCACAGCGGCGATCACGTGACTCATCTGCTCTCTCTCTCCTCCCTGGCTGAGGTCAGCAGGAGTGCTTGGCCCCGCCCACTAGAGCTGTCAGCCAGAGAGAGGAGAGAGTCAAGGAGTCACGAGAGCCCGGGAGTCACTCTGATATAGGTACAGATCCGCAAATATTCTATATAATACATGCACAGCGACACATATTGTTATATTACAGCGGGGCTTAACAACCACTTAAAATATAAGCAAGAGTTATGTATATAAAACATTATTTTATCTAAAGTCCCTGCTGGTAAGACAACCACAGTCCCTCACGCGCTCCTTAAAGTAATCCACGGGAGCCATGAATAAGCACTGATCCAGTGCGAAACGCGTCGGCTGTTCCTTGTTTCTACTGCTGTGACCCTATTTTTGTACATGCTGTCTATTGAATAAAAGACCACCCATCAGGTTTTGGAGTGCGGCTATCCATTTTTCTTTGTCTTCATTTTGTTTATTTCTTCTATTGACTATTGTCACTGAAACTGAAAGTGAATGATCTTAACTTAAAATTCACTATTCACTGCTTGGGAATAATTTTCCAGATTTGACTCTATCCGGATCCATACAGGACAATATTGTCAAAACACGCTCATTTAGAAAAACTACTTCCAAGAACTCTTTCCTACACACAACCAGCTGTCACGCTCCCATCAAAACAATACCTCAAGGCCAATTCATTCGGATAAGATGAAATTGCTCTAATATAATCGACTATGACCAAGAAGCACATCTACTCAAACAGAGACTCTGTGAACGAGGATATTGCAAACCAATGGTCAAAATAGAATTCCATCAAAGTCGGAGCCTTGATAGAACAAACCTCCTAACTAATGACCCGTCCCAAAATACAAGACCATCAAATCAATCCGTGTTTTAAACTAATATAGCTCACAATTCTCAGAAATGAAGAACATTATTACAAGACATCGTCCCATCTTATATAGTGATGACAGTTACAAAACCATTTTAACCACTTCCTGCCTGGCCTATAGCAGATTGACGGCCAGGTGGTGGTTCTGTCATCATGACTGGGCGTCATATGACGTCCAACAGTGGGGGGCGCACAGAGATCGGAGGTGCTCTGTGTCAGTCTGACATGCTGCATCTCTGATCGTAGTAAGGAGCCTCAGACAGAGGCTTCTTACCACGTGATCAGCTGTGACCAATCACAGCTGATCATTGTGTGAACCAGGAAGTGCCGGTAAATGGCATTCCTCAGTTCGCGCTGACAGGGAGAGCCAATTGGCGGCTCTCCCTGTCAGGGAGGGGGGGTGTGTGCTGATAATTAGCATATTGATCATCAGATGTGTCCATATGCTGCCAATCAGTGCCCATCAGCTGCCAGTCAGCGCCCCATCAATAATGTCTGTCAGTGCCAATCAAAGTGCCAATCAGTGCCCACCACCATGCCAATCAGTGCCCATCACAGTGCCAATAAGTGCCCAGCAGTAACATCTGTCAGTACCTCATCATCAGTGCTGCCCATCAGTGCCATCTATTAGCGTCTGTCAGTGCCAATCAGTGCCATCTGTCAGTGCCGGCCTGTCAGTGCCCATCAGTGGCACCTATCAGTGCCCATCAGTGCTGCATATTAGTGTCGCTTATCAGTGCCCATCAGTGTTGCATTTCAGTGCCTTCTCATCAGTATCCATCAGTGCCAACTCATCAGTGCCCATTAGTGCCATCTCATCAGTGTCCATCAGTGCCACCTCATTAGTGCCTGTCAATAAAGGAGAAAACAAAATGTTAGAACAGAAACTTACTGGTAATTTTTTTAGTTTGTTTAGAAAAAAATAAAAACCCCAGAGGTGATCAAATACCACCAAAAGAAGTCTTGCATGACATATAAGTGCTCAAAGCTGAAAATTGTCCTGGGCAGGAAGGGGCAAAAGTGCCTGGTGTTGAAGTGGTTAAAAAATGGAATAAGATATGTTGCAAGAAAATCACGAACAATGGGCAACATGATCTTTCCCAGTATGTATACCCCAATACTACCACTCAGACTTGGTTGAATACCATTGGATTTTTCAGATGTAACACCACAAGGTGTTCCACCTATAATCTCTTAGGAGACTCTCACAATATAGGCTCTAACATTTTTTTTGGACCATTACACAGTTGGTCATTTGTAATACTAAGTATGTAAAGATTTAATACATAAGCAGAACCACCAGATGCCTTAATGACAGAATGACAGTTCATTTGTCAGACATCAGGACCAACAAAAACACAAATATAGCAAAACATTTCAAAACATTTCAACTGATTTCATTAACGGAATACAGAGACCTTTAAAGTTCAAATAATTGAAAATGTCAATTATCCGATTTGTGGCGGTGACCGCTTTTCCCTTATCTGTAAAAGGGAAATCTATTGGATTTTTAGGATGGATATGAGGATTCCCAAAGGTCTAAACCACGAGTGGAACATTACCCACTACTATTAATGAGCACCTCATCAACAGTGCCATAATCACCTACATTCTGATAAGCTGTCCTACTTCTGCTAATCATACACAATTTAACACATGTCTTTTCTGAATTATTTCATATGTCTAGTGGGATTTCCTAGGGAATTAATTTCTCTTATATCTTTCTTGTGGTTTTTCATACGCAATAGTTGATTATAACTTAAAAAAAAAAAAAGAAAATAAGAGTAAACCAAAATACAAACATTAACAAAATGTATTAAAAAACAATTTTTTTTTAATATTTTTAAACACATATATAATGTAGCACTACCCCCGGAGGAGCTGCTGGTTATATTTTGGGTGCGACGTTACCTCAATATTCTCACTGTCCAGTGTAAAAGGAGAGTCTGAAGAATTTCAATGTCCACACAATGCACTTCTTTTCTTTGCTTTATTTTGCAGAACTTTAGAAAAGAAGAATGAAGGGTGGAAGGGTAGGTAGGTTCGGGTGCATAATCACAAATAGGGAAACACTCCTGCTTCCAGCAAACAGTTCTCGTCACCACCCTACCCAGAGTGGGTATTGCTCACCCGTATAGGTCCCTCTCACTGGCCTAGCAGCCGGGATGGCGCACAAAGTAAAGTACAGTCTCTGCCACAGACCTTCCTTTATGAGGAAACACTTTGGTCCGGAATCATCTGCCACATGATTCAGCACCCTGATCTCTCCAACTTAGCTTTAGTAGAACTTTTGGACCCGACAGGCGACACTGTCAAGCCTCTCGGTGTGCGGTGCATCTTTCGATGAAGTTTCCATGCCTTCTCCCTAGGTACCAGCCTCTTGCATGGCCCTCTCCAGGATAGGTCATCCCCTGGCTTCCTTCATCAAGTGGCTTCCTCCCGCAGGATGGACAGCACAGGATCACCTTTGCAAGGCAGGCCCCAGCCAGACTACTGGGCCTACAAACAAAGTCACAGCCCCGGGCCAACGTGGTCGCCAGAACCAGGATTCAGAACACGCACCTCAGGCGGGCTATGAGACACGTTGGATGACAGACCCGCACTATTGGCGTCTGTCCCTTAAGTACCCCTCTCCGGCATGCACAGCAAGCAACCACTCCCACTGATTCGCTTCCAAGGGGAATACCCAATTCACTTTGACCTTGCTGCTTCCACCCTTGGCTTGGGGTGGTAATGACACCCCCAGACGAACAATGGTGGATACTCTTAGCATAGTCACGGCTGGATCACTTTTATCTGAGCCAAATAACAGCTCAGACCCCAATAAATTTGAAGCAGCACATGTTCAACAGGAGCAGGGCGCTACAATTTAAAAAAACATTTTTTTTGGGGGGGGGGGGTCCTTTAGCACCAGGGAGTATTATCACTGATATACTTTCTTTTTTTCATTCACAACATTATGTACTATATAGAGACTAGCACAGCAGGCTTATTTGCATTGACTAATCCACTTTTAAACACAAACACGTATCATAATCAATCACACACACCAGCTACTTTTTTACACCCAATGAGTGACTACCAAGGATACTTAAATACTACTCCCCATGTGCATGAGTTCCCTATTCCCATGACTAAGCACCGAGTGGCTGCTGAATCCTGGATAGATAACACCATTCCTCGTTCCTGGCTCTACTGATTTCATCTGGAGGTTTACACCAGCTCCCCCAACTCATCATTGTTCTATATGATGTAAGTGCTGGATATTTATTGTTAATGCATTAAAATACAGATTACTCAGAGGAGCTCTTTTCTTTTATTCTTTTATTTTGGGGTGTGGCCTGTTTGGAGTCCAGGCTGAGATTGCCACTCTATCCATCACTCCAGGACATCTAGATGTGCGACTTCTAGGGGCTACCTCATTGTACTTTGAACCCATACATCACATGCCCAATTATTCAGCTGTTATGTCCAGGTCACATGATTATGTGCTTCCTGGCTATGGTGAGCTCTACAAAATGTTCCCACTAATTAATATTTTTCCCAGAGATTTCCTGAATTGTATATCACTGACCAAAACATTAGTGTGGACAAGTCCCTTGACCACTTTACTGAACAGCTAGGAATCAAGCAGTACATTCCCAGTAAAAAGGCCAGATATGGAGTGAAGCTCTACAAGCTCTGTGAAAGAGCCACAGTGTATGTGCATGCCTTCCGCGTGTATAAAGGCAAAGATTCCCATCCCCAGCCCTTTTCCGCCACCTGTACCTCCAGAAAACCTTGGCCTTTGGTACTAAACAAACAGACAGGAAAGGGCTTCCAACAAGGCTACAAAAGGGGGAATCAGCAAGTTTGAGGAACAACAAAGTGTTGGCCATGAAGTAGAGGGATAAGAGAGATGTATACGTCCTGTTCCCCATCAACAATGACACCTTGATGGAAATTCATGGAAGATACAGTCTCATCCAAAAGCCTGCATGCATCCAGGATTACAATCTGTACATGGAAGGGGGGGGGGGGGGTAACTATCAGAGTACAGTGCTGCATGACTGAGTAATTGTCATTCAAAGTGTAAGAGCACTGAAAGCTTAAAATTGTCATAAGCAGGAAGGGGGTAAAAGTATTTTTATTTTATTTTCTTATTTTATTGTGTAACCGATTGAAACAGTATGTGAACAGCAATATTGCCCGTTCTATTCTGTAATTCCAGATTCAACATGACTACAGAATGTCTTTCCCTTTTGTCTTGTCTGTGTAAAGCAGATCTAATTTCCACTTGATTGACTTCAGGCTTAGTTTCTTATAGCAAAATGCATAGAATTTCAAATACTCCAAATCCTGAAATATTCACATCCACAAAGTACATTATCATAATTGGTTTACTCTGTATTTTAGACCTGACATGCAACTTGTTATTCAGAAGAACAAGGTCAAAACTGCTAAAAACAAAAAACAAATGAAACTTCTATAAATTAACAGTAACTTTAAGCCAACTGCGGGCACAATAATGTTACCTTGGTTGAAGTAGTTAAAGATCATATTGCTTTAAAAGCCATCTTGTAGGCTTTCTTTTATTTTTGCATACAGGGAATAGTACAACTCCCACTATTGTCCTGATCAGCTCAGATGTAAGCACTGAAGGCCTTACAGACTCCAGCACTGAGGTGGTGCCCCTGCCTCCCTTTCCTCCTGGCCATTCGCAAAACACACGTTTTGTTTTGTGAATGGCCAGAAGGAGAGGGAGATGGAAACATTACTGCAGTGCTGGGGTCTATGAAACCTGCAATACATCAATGGCGGATCCGGGGGGGGGGGGGGGCAACAGGGAAAATGTTTTTTTGTAAACTGCTTTGCGGTGCCTGCAGCTGTCTCTCACTCTCTCTCTCTCTCATCACCAAGGCCGGTAGGCTGCCTGTCCTGAAATTGTGATTACCGGAAGGTACGGTGTTGCATGATGACTGCGTAATTGTCATTCAAAGTGTGATAGCACTGAAATCTGAAAATTGGCCTGGTCAGGATAGAGTAGTAATGTTGGCCCAGGGTCAGGCTGAAAGGTTTTATGGAGGCCGAACTCCCTCCTGTTTGAGCTCAGGAATAACAATCTGTTCAGTTAAATGGATACATTTAAACCTTCAATTAACCAAGTGTTTTGTTATTTTCTGGCAGTAATCGTGACACTAAGGGGGGAATTTATCAAAATTTAAGTAGCCAGAATCTGGAGCAGATGTGCATTGCAACCAATCAGTTCCTATCTTCAGCTTCTTCTGTAAAGCTCTGAAAATGAAACATAGAAGCTGATTGGTTGCCAATCAAAAAATGTAAAAAAAAAAAAGAATAATTGTGAAATTGTGATATTGATCATCCTTTATCAGTTTCCTATTTCAATAGATACATGCTCGGAGCAGCGATTGTGGCTGATGCCCATGTTGGTGACCTGAAGTAGTCGCATGACACTGGGATATTTGCTTTAGAATAGGCTTGGAAAGCATGACACAGAAAGGTATTTGCTCCCAATTAGACTTTATTGGAAAATAGAAGGTGAAAATACACTGATGTCACTGTAATAGTCTGGCTCCAAGAACCAAAGTCTAAGTCATGGCAGTGCCTCCACTAGATTGGGGCCAAGGCCTATCAAGAATGTTGACTGTAGGGCAATAATGTTAAAGGTGAGAAATAAAACATGTTTTTCTTTTACTTATTCATACAATATACATTAGATATATGTTTCTCCTCAAGATTATTTTTCAAATGCATAGCTAACATTTCATCTAAACAGCCTGAAGTGTGTAAATCTGCAAACACAAGACAGCATGAATATGTATATTTTTGTTACTGGCGAATAAAGGTGACCTTGAAATGTCTTCTTGTTTATTCCTGGCTCATTTAAATGGTGTTATGCATGCTGTCCTGCAATTTATTGCAGGTCATTGTATACCTTTTGCATAAGTATAGGAAAGATTATAATAAATAGTTGCATTGTGTCATTTTGACATGGCCAGTGATTAATTAGGCTGTGATAGTCAGGATCAGCTTGTCAGCAATATTGTACACATACTTGAAAAAATAGTTTAGATGAATTACCTGATTTTCAAGGCTGTTAATTTAGAGCTATTATTTAAATAAATGTGTACTGAGAAATATTACAGAACTATTTTGTACAGTTAAAAACCTCTAAAACTCAAGCAAGAGAACCTTATGCCGCGTACACATGATCATTTTCGGGCATGAAAAAAACAACAATCATTTAAAATGAGCGTGTGTGGGCTTCACATCGTTTTTCATGTTCTGAAAAACGAGCAAAAAAAAATTCGAACATGCTGCATTTTTTCACGTCGTTTTTTCGAGTTGTAAAAAATGATCGTGTGTGGGCTAAAACTACGTTTTAAACCTGCGCATGCTCAGAAGCAAGTTATGAGACGGGAGCGATCGTTCTGGTAAAACTACCGTTCATAACGGAGTAAGCACATTCATTACGCTGTAACAGACAGAAAAGCGCAAATCGTCTTTTACTAACAAGGAATCAGCTAAAAGCAGCCCCTTTAGAGTGTCGTCATACGTGTTGTACGTCACTGCGCTTTTTTTCATAATTTTTTAAAAACTATGGTGTGTGGGCAACATAGTTTTTAACGATGAAGTTGGGAAAACTTTGTTTTTTGGACATGCTGAACAACAAAGTTTTTATCCATGCCGAAAAATGATCGTGTGTATGCGGCATAAGAATGACGGAGATGGTGCAACAACAGGGTGAGAACATTTAATTCAGATGTAAAACCTTACTGGGTGACAGTTAGTTTGCTAAAGCAATTTGTATCATAATTAAATCGCAATAAATTGTGTTTTTGTTATTTTTGGACTTTTTGAATCCTAGTGCTGTTTATCTTCTCCATCTACTTCTAATGTACATGTATGCACTGCAGCATCAGCTATATGTCATTGGTAAGGACCAGGATCCTGATGGGCACAATGACGAAACATGCCTGTGCAATGAGCATTGGCACGGCCATTTACTGTCTCTATTGGAGAAGTATATGACTGGGAGATAGTGATTAACTTTAATCACCCCATAAGGACCTTTATGTCAGGATTATCAGGTATTTTTGCATCTAAAGTCAAAGATTTAAAATCACATTTACAGTTACGTATTAAAGAATATATGAGATTTTAGTGAGTGTGTTGAGATCTGCTTTAACTTTTAAACCAATCATCTAATCTCTATTTTTTTTTTCTGGAAACTAACACTACTTACCCCCTAAAAACAGTCAAGCCCCATACACACTATCAGTTTTCCTGCAGGTTTTTCTCTTAGGTTTACCAAAACCATGTAGTGCAAGGATCTGCCTGATTGCATACAAATTGAAACTCTTAGGCCGCGTACACACGATCAGACCAGTCCGTTGAAACTGGTCTGCAGACCAGTTTCATCGGACCAGTTCGATGGTGTGTACAGCCCATCAGACCGTTGTCCGTCGGACCAAAGTTTTAAAACCTGCTTCAAAATCTGTCTGACGGACACCTGTCCGTCGGACAGATTCGATGGTTAGTACGCAAAAGCATCGGACCAATCAAGTCGATGCATGCTTGGAAGCATTGAACTTCGTTTTTTCATCACGTTGTTGTGTTGTACGTCATCGCGTTCTGGTCTGATCGGATTTTTGGTCCGATGGTGTGTACACACATCAGACCATCAGACCACCTCAGCCTGGTCCGATGAAAACGGTCCGTCAGACCAGTTTCATCAGACAGGTCTGATCGTGTGTACGTGGCCTTAAGCTTTGACCTCATATTAGATGGTTTTGGTAAATCTGAAGAGAAAAGCTGATAGTGTTTATGGGGCTTCATGATGGAGCAGGAAGGGGCCATGTTCAAAATGTTCCCACAAAGTTGGGAGCATGAAATTATCCCCTTCACTGGAATTAAGGGGCCAAGCCCAACCCCTGAAAAACAACCCCACATCATAATCCCCCCTCCACCAAATTATTTGGACCAGTGCACAAAGCAAGGTCCATAAAGACATAGAAAGAGTGAGTTTGGGGTAGAGGAACGTGTCTGGCCTGCACAGTCCTGACCTCAACCCGATAGAACACCTTTGGGATGAATTCGAGCAGGGACTTCAAGAGCCAGGCATAATTTGTAGGATATTATATATATATATATATATATATATATATATATACGTCCACATCAGTGCCTGACCTCACAAATGCGCTTTTGGAAGAATGTTCAAACATTCCCATAGACACACTCCTAAACCTTGTGGTCAGCCTTCCCAGAAGAGTTTAAGCTGTTTTAGCTTCAAAGGGTGGTACAACTCAATGTTGAACTCCACAGACTTAAACTGGGATGCCATTAAAGTTCATGTGCATGTAAAGGCGGGTGTCCCAATACTTTTGGTAAAATAGAGTCTGTGCCTGCTGTATCATGTATTTGTATGAGAAAGTATCCTGTTTTCTTTGTATTGCTTACTTTATGTTAAATCCCTGATGTTCCTGCTAGCCCCCCTGCTTTCCTATTAAAAAAACTGACCACACTAAGCAGGAGAGCACAATGTGGTCAGTTCTTTAGCTATGCTGGAAACTTAGTATGCTCTCTTCCAATGATCAGACTTGTCCTGACACGCACCCGCTGCACAGCTTTTTATTGAGAAGATTCGTGTACTGCCGCTTCCCCTCTTTTCAGCTTTTATGCAGCTAAGAACAGAGGGAATGTGATCACTTATAAGACCCCTTTCACACTGAGCCGCCCATAGCGTCGGCGGTAAAACTCCGCTATTTTTACCGCCGACGCTGTGGGCGGATTTGCTGTGCATTTTGGCCGCTAGCGGGGCGAGAAAGGGTTAAAACCGTCCACACTGCAGCAGCGCATTGCGAGCGGTATAGCCACACTGTCCCATTGATTTCAATGGACAGCAGCGGGGAAGGAGCGGTATACACACCGCTCCTTCACCGCTCCAAAGATGCGGCTAGCAAGATTTTTTTACTGTCCTGCTAGCACAACGCTACAGTGTGAAGGCCCCCTGGCTTTCACACTGGAGACAATGGTGCGGCTGTTTGAGGGTGGATTGCAGGTACTATTTTTAACGCTATAGCGCCTGCAATATGCTCCAGTGTAAAAGGGGTCTTATTTTTTTTATATTTAAACAAAAATGTTTTGCATTTGACCAAAAATGGGGCACCATTTCTCCCTGTGATACCAAATGTTTACTCCCACTGATGCCAAGTCAATTTCCACTCACACTGGCCAAAGTCCGGCCCTCCCAACATCTGAGGGATAATAAATCGGGCTCTTTGTTTAGAGAAAGTTTGGAGACCCCTGTTCTAGACCTTTTGGTTTCTTTTAATGCCTAGATGCAAGACAGTAACATATCACACTGTCTCTCATTATCATTAAAATCTTGTTAGCGAAATGAAGTAATTTCACATATTTGGAGATTATTGTCACCTCTGGCAATCTGTTAAAAAATAATCTCTCAAATCTTTCACTTTTGTAGCAATGTGGCTACTTTGGCATTTTTCTGTAAGTTACATTTCTAAAAATAGAACTGGTTCATGTGAGAGAAAAGTGAAATTTTATGTCTTTAAAATGGGAATTTTAGATAATCTGCACAATTCTATCTTGGTCCTCAGTGCCAAGGACATTCATCATCACCATAAGTGCCAAGCGCTCATCGCAGAGAATGTTACATGCAAAGTGAAGGTCAATACCTCTATTTGTAAAGGATTAATCTTTTTTTTATACCTGTTACTGCTCTCAAAAACAGCGGTCTAGACAGCTGCCCTCATTTATGGAATATTTATACTTCCAAAGAGTCTGCTAAACCTGACAGACTATTTAAAGCCCACTGAGCACAGAACATAAAGGATCTTTCCTAGAGGCAAAAATGAAAACTAACTTAAAAAAAAAAAAAATTAATAAGCTGTAAAGCACTATTATGTAACATGTACGGCAATATGGGTTTTAGGTGAGATATAAAAACATCACCTTTTCTTATTCCTGGAAGTAAATGTGTTAGTGGAGAGCAGTGAGTCAGCTTTCACAGCACAGCAATTGGTGGTTACTATATAACGAGACACAAGTGTCTTTTCCTGTATTCAGTTTAATAGATGCTAACATGTCCCACAGCACATGTCAATCTCATTAACTTCAACATGATACATAAACCAACACGTTTCCACTATTAGCCACTAGTTCATGTTGCTTTAGATTATGCTGAAGTAATGTAATATCTGTCTGCTAAAAGGAACAACTGTGGTATGCCAAGAACCGCTAGCCCTAATAAATAAAATTATAGGTGCACTCCATAAGAATTAAATTATTAATTTTGTAAGGTAAATGATTTACGTTTTTAAACACATATAGTCCTTTGTATTAGTATTCTTCACTATAAGAACAGAAGGAGAGAATAGTGCCACTACCTAAGTGTACCATTTATAACATATTTATGAATTGATAGACAAATAATATGCACTCACATTTACAAGGTATTAAAAAGCGTATTGATAAGTCTCCAGCAGGTGGCAACCTTCCAGGTGGTTAATGGTGAGCAAGCCCGATCCAGGAGCATGTGATATAAGGTGCTTTAAACCAGAAAGTTAACCAGGGCAACAGCCAATAGAAGCAGGGCTGGACTGGGACAAAAATGTGGCCCTGGACTTCATCCAGACCAGCCCACTTCAATTGAAAAAAAAGCTGCCATTATTGTATATCATGAGAGGGTGTGAGAGGGAGAGTGAGTGAGTGAGAGAGAGAGAGAGGAGAGAGAGAGAGGTGGGAGTGAGAGGGGGGTTGAGGGAAAGGGGGTGAGGAGGGGTGGGTGAGAGAGGGGGGGGTGAGTGTAAGAGAAAGGGAGAGGGTGAGAGAGAGGAGGGGCAGAGAGGCAGAGGGGGCTGAGAAACAGAATGGGGGGGGGCTGAGAGACAAAGGGGGGCTGTGAGACAGGGGAGCTAAGAGACAGAGGGGGCTAAGAGACAGAGGGGTCTGAGAGACAGAGGGGTCTGAGAGACAGAGGCGGTCTGAGATACAGAGGGGGGACTGAGAGACAGAGGGGGGACTGAGAGACAGAGGGGAGCTAAAAGACAGAGGGGACTGGGAGATAGAGGGGGACTGAGAGAAAGAAAAGAGGGGGGCTGAAAGAGGGGGCTGTCCCTATCTGAAGTCCCTCCTCTGCCCCCTTCCCCCCGCAGGCTTTGTGTGCGGGCAAGTAAGTGTAGGATGCTGGGTACCTAATGGCCAGCAGCGGCAAGTCTTCCGCTTGATCTGGGAGTGCTCTCGCTCATTTGCTCCTTCCAACAGTTCCTTGTCAGCCTCCGCCTCCCACCTATCCTCTTCCTCCGGGCCCCCAGTCAGCCTGTCCTCCGGCCCAGGCGGCACTGTTCTTGGAGCAGAGAAGAGGTGGAGGAATTGAGGTTCTGTAAGCACAGGGGTGGCAGTGTCTGCTTCTGTTTGCCTCTTCGGGGGTCAGGGAGGGGGTGGAGCTCTTCTCCCTCCCGGGCTCTCGTATCTTATTGCCCTCCTTGCTGACCACCTTCCCCAAATCCCTGCCACCGTCGAACTCTGCATAAAAATTGGTCGACTGAGCCATTGTGCCCACCGAGAAAATCCCAGTTGTGCTGATGGCCAGTACATGCTTGAATGGAAGCAGCAGGCTGTCTATGTATATCACAAGGATAAGAACCGCTGTGGACAGCAAGGAAGTTTTGCAGGCAAACAAGATAGTCATGATGATGTCATGTGATATAAATTGGCATGGTTACACATTTCAGGGCATGGCCCCTTTGGTTAACTTTCTGGTTTCAAGCACCTTACATCATATCCACCCAGAGTGAAGGTCGCCTCCTACTGGAGACTTATCTATATGCACTTTAATAGCTTGTATATGTGAGTGGATATTTATTGTTTTTCATTTCATAAATATGTTTTATATGCTACACTTAGGTAGTGGTGCTTTTCTCTATTTATTTTTGTTTTTACATGGTTTGCTGGTGGAAGCCTCCCCAGATCTTGCTTGGAAGAGAGACTGCTGACGCTACTATAACATGAACGTCATAGCACAGTGTTTTTATATGGATTTTTCTCAAGTACTAGAAACACTGGGCCAGATTCAGAGAGCCGTAACTCCTGTCTAACTGGTGTTAGACTGGAGTACTTTCAAATTACGCGCATTTTTTAGCTAGTCTAAAACCTCAAACCATGAAAATACGGCTGCGGGCATCAATAAGACTGGCTTACGTGTTCATACGCCTTCGGATCTACGCTGCAATAAAATTGGGGCCACTGGGTGGACTTCCCGTCGTTTTCCGCATCAGGGTATGCTAATAAGCTTTTGCCGGCGATTCCCGAAATTACGATCTTCAATCGCAATCTCTTACGGCATCTTTAGTCATCTTTTCACTGCGTTATGTTATACCAGCTTTTAGCTGGTCTAATATTAGACAGCCCATGTTAAGTATGGCCGTCGTTCCCGCGTCGAATTTCAACGTTTTCCGACCTCTTTTATTATTTTTTACGTAAGTCGTCCGGGAATAGGAATGTTCGTAAACGACGCTACTCAAAAAAAATGACGTAACGACGTGATTTCGCGCAATGCACGGCGGAAAATTTCTGAACGGAGCATGCGCAGTTCGATCGCCGCGGGGACACGCCTAATTTAAATGCTTCACGCCCCCTAATCGCGTATTTCGATTACGCAGCGAGAAATAGACTACGCCGCCGTATCGTACGGGCAAAAATCTACCAGAATTCGATTTAGAGCCTGGTAAAATACGGCAGCGTAGAGTATTTCGAATACGCTGCGCAAATTTACGTGTACCTGAATCTGGCCCACTGTCTTTTTAAGTCGTTTATCATTTTGTGCCAATTGTTATTTTTGGCACTTGCACTAACGCCCCCCTTTCTTGCTCCTAGGTACATTTAGGGTGTTATTGCCCTTTGCAAATCCGTTTTTGGTTTTGGTATTACATGTTTACATTTGTAGTGGTAAAAATTGAACTAACATGGATTAAACCGAGATTTTTATGTTACTGATCTCAACAAAATATTCTATACTATTCTATACTGATGAAACAGAGAAAATCTCCAATTTTCCAAATGACTCCATATGAAAAAAATGTTTTAATTGCATAAGTATTCACATCGGTTGCTGTAAAGCACCTAAATAAACTTGGGTGTAACTAATTACAGAAGTCACAATTAACTGAATAGAGTCCGCCTGTTTGCAATTACCATTTGTCCCTGGTTCTTAAAATAAATACACCTGTTTTTGGAAGGACCATTAGAAAACATCTCTAAAAAAATAATATCTTAAAGGCCAAGATGTTCTTAAAACAAGTGCAGGATAAAGCTATGGAGAAGCACAAATCAGAGTTGGGTTGTGAAAAAGTTAATCCCACATTTGAACATCTCTTCATGGAGAAGACCGTCCAGAAAAACTCAAAGACTGGGAAAGGATTGCACTGAAAAACAACGAATGCCGAGTACACACAATATGACTGGTATGTATATCAATTTCTGATGGGCCTGTCCTTGGTCCAAGGCTTACTTCACCTGCACAATTAAATTTTGGGTGGGCAATTTCATGTGGTGTTCACCTTCTGAGGAAATTGGCTAAGTAGGGGATCACGATATGTCTCATATCACTTTGTAGCCAATGCGTATTGGTTTTAGACACCATTAATTATTGGGTCTCTAGGCTCTGTTTGGATCACACCAGTCATTTTGAGCCGATTTTCTAATTCCTAAGTATTTACGTTTAATTTAAATTAATTCACACAATTCTGTGTTGTTTATCTTTTGATTTATCCTTGATCAGTGACGAGGAACTCAAGGGTGATTTGTATCACCTGTGTGAACGAACGTTTATGTTTTTTTCCCCCATTACATAATCTTTGTCTCCAAGATATGTGTTTTTTTGGTCTTTTATTCCACTATGACTTGATTGCACGCAGATATGCTTTCTGTCCACTAGATGGAGCAGCAACGGACAATATAGGTCCATTAGAAAACATTGGTTTATACCAAGTTTTCTATATCATGCTGTCGAGTATGATTTTAGTAATATTAGTCAGCTGATGGGTGTCTGTGATGGAGTTATTCACCCGCACAGTGTATGTGCTAATATTTGAGGCCGTTCTGGTCCTCAATTGCATTCACTCAGACCGCGCACACGCCGGCGCCATGTTGGAGCCTAATGGGTCCATACATGGAGACACAAATGCCTGCGTTGTGCGTGTTTGAACTGCGCACGCGCGGGTCGCCATGTTGGGGCCAATGAAGAACGGCATTGCGTCGTTCGCGTTCGTACTGCGCATGCGCTGACGCCAAGTTGGAGCCCAGTCTGGCCCAGACAGGGAGACATTATTAGATCGCGCATGCGCGGACGCCATGTTTGTATTCAAACTGTTTTAAATTGCCCATAGGAATCAGTCAGCAATGTCTGATTTTTCCTTTGAGATTTTGGCATCTGGCTGGGCGGTTAGGTATGTAAGTACACATCTGTCTGGCTAGTGCCAATGAGAGTAGATTTAGATTATTAGAATATTTTAGTTTGGTTCACATTTTGTGCTGTACATAGTCTGTCTGCAGCTATGGGCGCCATGTTGTAGCCTAATCTTTCATGTCAGGTGTGCAAGGTGGGAGGCAGCTTTGGATCAATGATGGGCCTGACTTCATTTGCACTCCTATATATAGAGGTGAAACAGCGCGCTGCTCGTGCCCCTGGAAGACGATAGTTTATATCGAAACGGACGTAGGGCGAGCGACGCGCTGTTGTCACCCAGTTCCCATATGTTCCACCAGTGGACGAGTGCCTGAAGTTTTTTCTTGTGTTCCGGCCGGCACATTAATTCTTAAGGCGTCTTTTCATTGCATAATTGTAAGTGCATTTTATTCCCTTTTTTAATAAATGTTATTAAGTTTAATTCACTATGTGGAGCATTTGATTGTTTTTGCATGGTGGGCATCCATACTGCTGCACGTTCCTGGCTACCAGCTCTTATCGGGAGTGACGGTCTGACATCACGCGAGTGAAACTCTGTATATGCTGTATCTGATCCTTTGTCACTAGGGATCATTGGTTTCTGGTAAGAGACTAATTTATAAGCTTGGTGGAGGATACACTTGTTTTGTTTTTTGACCACTTCTATTAACAAGTTGTGACTCAGGAGCACCAGTGTTTACTTTTTCACTGACTTTTTCTCTTATATATTAATTGGAAATTCAGCCGAGGGACATTTATTTTCATCACCATATGTTTTCGTTATTAATAATATTCATTAGGTGATCGTTTATTGTCCAGCGGCCATCATAGGTCACCCTTCTTCATTTTGTGTTTACTCACTTGATTTGTGGTCATTTATATATTTATATTTTTATTCTATTTGTGGTAGCGAGATTTAATTTTTTCTCTTGAGTACACACAACCATTTTTAATGGTTTAGAAAAAACAAGTTTTTTTTCAACCAGATTATTGTTAAGCCTGCCTTGCCTATACACGATTGTGAAAAAAAAATGCTCTAGAAAAGCGTGGTGATGTACAACACGTACGACGGCACTATAAAGGGGAAGTTCCATTCAGATAGAGCCACCCTTGGGGCTGCTTTTGCTGATTTGCGCTTTTCAGTCTTTGTGCTTTTCAGTCTGTTACAGCGTGATGAATGTGCTATCTCCATTATGAACGCTAGTTTTACCAGAACGAGTGCTCTCGTCTGATAACTTGCTTATCAGCATGCATGTTATTTTCACGGCCCGTTAAAGCCCACACTCGACCATTTTTTACAACGTTAAAAACGACAACGTGAAAAAACAACGCAAAAACTTTTAGAGTATGTTCTAAATTTTTAATGGCCATTTTTAAATGCTATGGAGCACACACGCGATCGTTTTTAATGACATTAAAAAAAAAAACGTCGCGAAAAATGGTCATGTGTACAAGATATTAGAGGCCAATGGTATCTCTGAAAAAGCTACAAAACTACAACACAACCGCTCCACAAAGTTAGACTTTATGGAAGAGTGGTAAGAAGAAAACTGTGGCTGAAAAAAACACACCATATCTGAAATAAATATTGTGTGGTTTTTGTATTCCCCCTATATATTAAAAATATATATTAACTTGTCTATTCTTATAATTAGCTAGTCTATCAAAGCTCTGAGAAAATTAATGGTGATGGTACAATACAGAGGTTAGCTCTAAAAAGAAACACACTTATTAAATAAACAAGGGTCGCATTTATTTCCCAAGAAAGTAGGAATGCTTACATAAACACTAAAGCAAAGTATTACAGAGCATGTAAAACAAAATAACAAATGATACTTTGCGTAAGGTCCTCCTCGAGATGTTGTCTTGACTGAGCTCAATGAAAAAGAAAAAGTAACTCCAGCCGGTCAGTACTTTTAAGGCCCACTCAGACACCACCCACACAAACACCCATTATCTGCTTATCTAGCCATCTGTATCCAATAAGAATATTTAAGGCCGCGTACACACGATCGACCAGTTCAGCGGACAAATCTGATCGTGTGTATGGGCTAGCGGACATGTCTGACCAGCGGACAAATTTTAAAGCATGCTTTAAAATTTGTCCGCCGGAGACATGTCCGTCGGATATGTCTGCTGGTTAGTACACTAACCAGCGGACATATCTGCCCGCACAAGCGTCGAATGGATGCGACACATGAGTGGAAGTTTTTTACTTCCTGGAGCGGTGACGTGGCGGCGTCGACGTCACCGCCACGTCACCGCGCTGTCTGCTGGCGGGGATTTTGATCCGATGGTGTGTACACGCCGTCGGATGAAAATCCGGAGGAGACATGTACGCTGGAAACTGTCCGACGGACAGTTTCAGCGGACATGTCCCTCCGTGTGTACGCTGCCTAAGAGGTCATCTTCCTAAACACCAGGAAAAATATTCTTCTCTTCCCATCCTCCAGAAAGTATGCTGTATTGTCTACTAGAGGGAGCATATGCCCATGTATCACCGCTATTTGACCTGGACTCTTCAGTGACAGCTGGTCTTTGATCTTCTATAACTCAGGACATTTTAATTCGCATTTCCCCAGGAGGTCTAATGTGGTGCTTCTCAACCCCCGTATCTCTCATCAGGAGGCCTGCGAGAACATCCTGTTAGGATATGCATTCCCATTTATGACTCCTTGTCATGAACATCCAGCTGGTTCAACTTGCAAATTCCAACTTAGGCCAAATGGCTGTATCAACCAGGAAGTAAAAACTCCAGAAATATGATATTAAACCATGTTGTCTTCCAACATATATCCGATTTGCAGTTTGCAATAGGTTTGTAGGAAACAGAAAATACCCAAAGAAAACATCTCTCATATAAGGAAAGGCTTATGTATGCTATGCATGGGGGAAAACCAGCACAACTCATCATCCTGAGAACACCATCCTTACTGTGAAGCAGTGGAAAATTAGTTCTAGAGGTAAAGCTATTTCAGTTTGCCATTGATTTAAGACAGGATGAAGGTTCATGTTCCAGTATGACAATGACCCTAACCTCAGAATAAAATGCTTTACTGAAGTAATCTAAAATGGAAACTTGAATGTCTTGGAAAGCCCAGACAACCCCAAACCTTAATCCAATTGAGAATCCAGTTTGAAATTTATTGTTCACCAATGGTCTTCATTCAACCCAATATAATTCTCAAAATTCTGTCAAGAAGAATAAGCAAATAGTGTAGGATCCAGATGTGTAACTAAAGTAGAAATGTATCCCAAAATGTGTGCCTAGCAATATCTATTTTTAAAATCTGTCTGGCCTGGTCATGAAGGGATTAGGAGTACATTAGAATTCAAGTAGTATAAGCTTAATATCAAAGTCAAAATTACATTTCTGTTTTGATATCATGTATTTATTACACATACCTATTTAATGTTCTAAATAAAAATGACATTCTTCTGTAGCCCTGTGCTGTACCTGTAGAATTTGTAAAAGCAGCAATGCACTTTTGAAACATAAAGTCTTTTTTTATAACTGCTTAAACAAAAAGCACATGAAGCAAATACTAAATGTCCCAAGGCTGATTTAAATTATTTAAAATAATGAACTGTCTTTACTATATGTAATGTCAGACACCTAGACAACTAGATAACAATGTATGGAATATACGAATGTTTATCATATTAAAGTATAGTAAGATCAGGGTTTTTTTTCTCAGTGAATAGGTGCATGTACTCCCCCCTTTCATGCAGTGGCGGCCCATAATGAAGGGCGCAGGGGCTCTCCCCTCCAATCCGTTTGTCTGCTCCCTGATCTAAACGCTGCATGGATTCCAAAGGGTTTTGTTTTTGACTCACGTGATTAGGCTTCAAAAAAAGGAGGGCTCACCCAGTTGTGTGACAATAGAAAATAAAAATGCTATTGTCTACCAGATTCTCCTACCGGCCACCCGTCACCCGATAGGTCAAGCGAAAAAGTGATCCTATTGGCCACAGATGAGAAGGAGGGAGGAGATGCAGGGGAAGCCGCGGTGAAGCACCAAGAGGAAGAGACGCCACCCAGAGGATAGATGGGGTAAGTACAGGCTGGTGACCGATCGACCCAAACACCATCTCCCCGTACCCACCTCCAAGCACTATCCCTTAATTCCACCCCTACCCACCTCCCAGTTCTGCCCCTTTTAGAGAATACAGAACCAAATATCATTTTTTTTGGTGCTAAGTAGTTTTTATGTAATTTGCATATGAATGGCAGGAAAATAGGTCAGCCCGCAACAATAGAGCCCCCCAGCACCAACACACCCAGAAATATGCCAGATGCTTAAAGTGCATGTGCGCCCTCACATATACCCAGTGAAGTGAACAGCCTCAGGTTATACACAGAGATCAAATATATCTCCCTACATAAGTTTGACAAGAATATCTGCAGTTTTCCCTTTTCTACACTTTTTGAAAGTGCAGATCGTGTTAGAAATCTTTATTCCTCATTCAGCAGTGGGTGGAAAGTCTGGATTTACACTGTGTATGAACTGATACAAGGTCGCAAAAGGTGTCGAGCCACTAACTATTACTATCATTTCTTACCATGGACCGCTTAGTATTCTATATGACCATTTTCATGTTTTTAACTGTTTACTATTCTAACCATGTTATCTCTGTATTCATTATGCCAATGTATATCAAATTATGTATTCTTATGTAATTGTTTTGTAAACATTTAAATATTTATGGTTTTCAAGATAAGATGAAACTCTTTCACAAGATGTGGGATCCTTGGATTAGATACCTAATGAACGACCCCAGGATGCTCACATATTTATCTACTCCCAGATTACAGATCTCAGGACACGGTGCCGTAGTTCTCTCTCTCTCCTCCCCTTCCCTTCCCATCTTACCTATCCCCTCTCTTATGCCGTGTACACACGATCGTTTTTTCCTATAAAAAAAGTCTGATGGACTTTGTTCATCAGAAAAAACGATCGTGTGTGGGCCCTATCAGACTTTTTTCCATCGTTGTAAAGAAAATAGAACATGGATGGAAAAAAAACGATAGGAAATTCCGATCGTCTGTGTGGAATTCCATCGGAGAAAAATCCATACATGCTCGGAAGCATTGAACTTAATTTTTCTCGGATCGTCGTAGTGTTTTACGTCACTGCGTTTTGGACGGTCGGAATTTACTCTGATAGTGTGTAGGCAAGACTGATGAAAGTCAGCTTTATCAGAATTCCAAAGGTAAATTAAATCGGATTTTATTTTATTGGAAATCTGATTGTGTGTACACGGCATTACACTCTTTCTATTTACTGTATCCCCCCCCCCCCTCTGTCTCTTTGTTTTCAACATTTTTTAATCACTGGGTTTCAATCCTGGTTTTATTTGGTTATAATGTTTTTCCTTAATTTCATCTATTCTCGGCTAACCATTGCAGGTTTAGGATACGGAGGAAGTTGTCCACGTCATAAGGGGGGGCTGGTTCTTCCAGGCGGGTCTAATGAACACTAGGGCCTGAAGTTACAGCGATACTGAGCACGGTTTAGATTTTTAGATTTCTTCATAGCCCATGTCAGGTTTAGAGAATGACCAATGTATGTTATACAAAGAGAATTCCTCAAGCCTTTAGAGATATTTAATGTTTGACTCCCTTCCTATGTTGTATAATGCGCAATGTAAAACCGAGAAAGTCTTACCCTGTATTATAAAACTTTAATAAAAACTATTGAAACATAAATATTTATGTATGCCCAATACATGTCATAAGTGAATGTACAATACAAAATAAATCAAATTTTCCTACTCGCTTGACTTCTCAATTTACTGCTGTGTGCTTCATTTAAAGTCCCACTTCTCGCTCTCCCCTTTTTAAATATCTTTCTATACTTGACACTTGACTTGGGTATCACAATAGTCAGGGGAATGTTCTGTAAGTAGCAATCTTTCTGATGCCTCGTACACACGAACGGGTTTTTCAATGGGAAACTGCGAGGAGAGCTTTTTTCTGGGAATCCTGGCCATGTGTTTGCTCACTCGCAGTTTTTCCGACGGAAAAACTGCCAAAATCTACTGGCAAAAAAAGAGAACCAGCTCTCACTTGTCCCATCGGGATTCCCGTTGGAAATCCCGAGCGTGTGTACGGGGCATAAGTCTTTATTAAATTGGTCCGGACAACAAAAAACAGTGCAGTGACCTCTGTTATAAAAACAGATTGGTACCTCGTTTCTTTTCCATCACTTTTGTTACTTCCTAATTCTGATTCCTTAGTACCAAAGGGTTGCACTTGTTATCAGAAGAATTAGGCACACACAGGACAGCTGTTAGAAATCACGGGGCCCTGTACAGCTGACCTGACAGAGGACAGCCCCCCAAAAAAATATCAAAACAGTGGAAAGGGGCACACGGGGGGCCGGGCAGCAAAGCAAATTGGATCATGGACAGGGTTGGTGATGGGTGAGGTGGGGGGGGGGGGCAATAATTGGAACTGATCCCCCTGTGTGACTCCCCCTGCAGCAGCTGAAAACCAGTGGGTAGGAGAGGAGGGGATTCTGGCAGCGCTGCAGTGGAAAGGGGCACACAGGGGACCTGGTAAGCAGAGGTAAGGGGATTGTAGAAACTAGGTGGTGATTGGTGCGGGAGGGGGTAGTCAATTACTGGAACTCATCACCCATGTCACCCCATGCAGCAGCGGCTTCTCCTCCTCTCCCTCAGGCTGCACCAATCCCCCTCTTGTCTACAATTCCCTTCCTTCCGCTGTCAGTTGTCTGTGACCCGCTGTTAAACTGGTAAAGACTGAGCCCTGTATAGAAGGTTTTTGCTGCCCAGAAGTGTATATTTTGAAGTACAAGGTCTCGTGTTCTTTGGGGGCTCCTATTTGGCAATATGTCCAACCAACAGAAAAAATACTCAGTATTATCTAATCTTATTTTACTTTACTGTCCATGACACACAGGACAGGAATTGCTGGAAAATCTCCAGAGAGAAGTTTTATGTTTTATCTGAACTTGAGCTTTAGGGCATTAACCACTTATAACAGGGATTTTTAAACTCAATTTATTTAGCTAACATGTCTTATTGACTACCATAATTGCAGTGTACATTTGTAGAATGCACTTGCCCTTCCTTAATAAGTAAGGTGCCTTGATAGTTATAAGGACAAACACACGCTCAGATATTCAATTTTGTCCTGTCTGTCTTTTTATGCTTCAGTGCATTTTTCATTAGATTACTTTGAACATAGAACTGACATCAAAAGTTAATTTAGTGTCACCAGACTTCAGCCAAAGAAGTCTACCATTTAGCTACAATACGTGCATTTATACTAGTTATACCTTGACTGTACTGGGCTAGTCAAAATACATTTAGATTATTTATAAGGAATAATTAAAAAACTCAGCCTAGACATTGATAATGTTGGGCTGCCCTCTGGTGGAAGTTTGTAGTTGGCGAAGTGTACCAATGTACAAGAAGCAAGCCAAGTATATTCTCATGTCTGACTTTAAAAAGTGTCTCATATGTCATATTGTCTAAAAAAAGAAAAAGAAATGTAAACGGTCAGACCTCTTTGGCTAGACAGGCATATCTTCCAATAGCAATCTGATATCAAGGAATAAAGCAGGAGAACAGGTGGCTTCTCAGTGGTAAACACTTGACTTCTGTCAACTATGATACGTTAAAAAAAAGCAACTGTAAACAAAAGCAAATATGGTGCGACCTCTTTGATGGGGCAGAGAGCTATTGTTTGCACAACATTAAAAGAAATCCAGTGCATTTTGGTATTTTTTCAAATGAGTATGTCTATAATTACTAAATTTTACAAATACGGAATCTCACAAAGGTGATATATTTGTAAATATTTTAATATATCTTTTCATGTGACAACACTGAAGAAATTACACATTTATACAATGTAAAGTAGTGAGTGTACAGCTTGTATAACAGTGTAAATTTGCTGTCCCCTCAAAATAACTCAACACACAGCCATTTATGTCTAAACCACTGACAACAAAAGTGAGTACACCCCTAAGTGAAAATGTCCAAAATTGGGCCCAATTAGCCATTAGTGTGACGTGACTCGTTAGTGTTACAAGCTCTCAGGTGTGAATGGGGAGCAGATGTGTTAAATTTGGTGTTATCGCTCTCACTCTCTCATACTGGTTACTTGAAGATCAACATTGCACCTCATGGCAAATAACTCTCTGAGGATCTGAAAAAGAGGTCTGGGGCTGCATGAGTGCTGCCGACACTGGGGAGCTACAGTTCATTGAGGGATCCATAAATGCCAACATGTACTGTGACATACTGAAGCAGAGCATGATCCTCTCCCTTCGGAGACTGGGCCGCAGGGCAGTAGTCCAACAAGATAATGACCCCAAACACACCTCCAAGACGACCACTGCGTTGCTAAAGAAGCTGAAGGTAAAGATGATGGACTGGCCAAGAATGTCTCCAGATCTAAACCCTATTGAGCATCTGTGGGGCATCCTCAAACGGAAGGTGGAGGAGCGCAAGGTCTCTAACATCCACCAGCTTTGTGATGTCACACATCAAGGAGGAGTTTGTTGCATATGGGTCTGCATAGCCGAAGACCGCTCAAATTGCTTATTCTAACCTGTGTTCACAGTCAAAAAAAACTACAATGAGCACATGAGCATCAGGACTGGACCACAATAGAAAAAGGTGGCCTGGTCTGATGAATCATTTTTTCTTTTACAGTATGTGGAAGGCTGGATGCGTGTGGATTGCTTACTTGGGGGAGAGATGGCACCAGGATGCAGTATGGAAAGAAGGCAAAGTGGTGGAGTCAGTCTGGGGCTTTGGGCAATGTTGGGCAAAGTTTTGCTGGGAATTCTTGGGTCCAAACATTCATGTGGATGATATTTTGGAATCTGT
Source organism: Rana kukunoris (assembly GCA_029574335.1). Taxonomy (NCBI): domain Eukaryota; kingdom Metazoa; phylum Chordata; class Amphibia; order Anura; family Ranidae; genus Rana; species Rana kukunoris. The sequence goes on from CM056049.1 coordinate 170,898,155, forward strand.
GCCTCAATGGATCTGGGCTGTTTTGGAGGCACCTAATATTAGATGAGTAAACATAGAGTAATGGTGAGTGGTCATAATATTATAGATGATCAGTGTGTATATGCCTTACTTCATATACAGTATAGTAACAAATGCCTACTGCAAAATTATAGCATCTATATATAGTGTTTTATAACCACAACAGTAACCCACTCCAGCGTAATTCTCAGATGGAGCCACTTTATGTCTACTGATAGCCACATACTTATTTCCATTAAAAAAAAAAACTAATAATACTTTAGCAATTTAAATATATATCCAGGCAAAATGTGATGTTTTTGTTTTAGATAGAGTGGAAAAGAGTACAAACTTTGGCAGGGTCATTTACGATCCTGCTGAAAATGGCTTCTCCAGGAAGAATCTGAGGGCTTCTCTCCAAAAGCAACACAGGCCAAATTTATTTTTTATTTTTGTAGAGTAGTAGAAGAAAAGAATCCCTCTTAACATGTTATTTCTGTATAGCACTGGCGTAGCGGGGGGGCAGGGGGGACTCCTGCACCGGGCGAAAAATTGCGGGGGGGCGAAATCCTGGCGTCCGCAGAATGCGCCGCTGCCGCCTTAGGAAAGGCCGCGGCTTTGGCCTAGCTCTGGAGCTGTCGGCCATCTTGGTACACCCGGCGGCGGCGCGCCTGGTTGGCTGGTGGAACTGTCTGTCTCCCTTGATGTTGGAGTGGCGGGAAACACCAGCCAACCAGGCAGAAGGGCATGCTGATTGGCCTGGAACATGTGTTTACAGCGCGGCGGCAAGTTTCTCCATCTCCAGCAAGGTAAGGGGGGGGGGGTCGGTGTAAATCTAAAGGGGTGCTCTGCCTGATCCCCACCTATCCACCTCAGAGCCTGTCATTTTAGTAAGACTGCTGGGACTTGTAGTTCTCCATCTTCTCCTGGGGCTCATGGAGATTGGAGAACTACAAGTCCCAGCAGGTTATACATTATCATACAATAAGGCTCTGAGGTGGAGGGGTGTGGATTGCATGCACCTGAGCCCCAGGAGAAGATGGAGAACTACAAGTCCCAGCAGGTTATAATATAAGGCTCCGAGGTGGATGGATGTCCGGACACCCATCCATCTCGGAGCCTTATATTATAACCTGCTGGGACTTGTAGTTCTCCATCGTCTCCTGGGGCTCAGGTGCATGCGATTCACCATCTATGGGACTACAAGTCCCAGCAGTAAGAAAAACTGAACAAAGATGGTGGATTGCATGCACCTGAGCCCCAGGAGACAATGGAGAACTACAAGTCCCAGCAGGTTGTAATATAAAGCTCCGAGGTGGATAGATGTCTGGACAGTGACAATTGGTGGCACAGTGGTGACGATTAATGGCACAGTGGTGACGATTGATGGCACAGTGGTGACGATTGATGGGCACAGTGGTAACGATTGATGGCACAGTGGTGACAATTGGTGGCACAGTGGTGACAATTGGTGGCACAGTGGTGACGATTGATGGCACAGTGGTGACAATTGATGGCATGGTACAGTGACTGCATTTGATGGCATGGCACAGTGGTGACAATTGATGGCACAGTGGTGACATTTGATGGCATGGCGCCCTGTGATTGGGCGTATGTGGTCATGCGCTAGCACCGGGGGGGGGGGTGGGGAGTTCTGCCCCGGGCGCCCATAACTCTGGTTACGCCACTGCTGTATAGTGTCCCTTTTCCAAGGACACAATTTAGCTAAACTTGCTGCTAACTTGCGGTAAAACTTTGTCAACAGAAAAATTGAGTGGAAATCTTGATATTTGAGCCCTGGATAGCAATGATAACACTCAAGAGATGCTATAACTCTTCCTCACTCTATCCAAAACAAAATGAAAATGTTTCAGCTGGACATACACTTTAACATTATAGAACAATCGTCCAGCATTTCATCTCAGAGAAGGAAGCCTTCAAATATTTCATGAAGTACAAAATTATTTTAAAAAGTGTAACCTTTATAAACTGGGGAACAAACAGAGTTTTCTTCAATTAAATTGCTTAAGCCAGCTGAGGGCCACAAATCAAGAGCTACAAGGCCTCATGTGACCTAAAAAACAAAATTTCCACATGCCTGGTCTAATGCCGCGTACACACGGTCGTTTTTTGTGATGAAATAAAACGACGTTTTCAAAAACGTCATTTAAAATGATCGTGTGTGGGCAAAACGTTGTTTTATGTCTTTTGAAAACCTACCAAAAAAAATTTGAACATGCTTGAACTTTTTATGTCGTTTTTCAGAATGTCGTTTTTTGTGTCATAAAAAATGATCGTGTGTAGGCAAAACGACGTTTAAAACAATGTTTTTAAACCCGCGCATGCTCAGAAGCAAGTTATGAGACGGGAGCTTCAATGGAACAGAGTGCCGTCGAACGTGGTGTACGTAACCGCGCTTTGCAAGAGCATTTGCAGAAAACGATGGTGTGTAGGCAACGTCGTTTTTTAAAATGAAGTTTGAAAAACGTTGTTTTGTTTCTTGAGATAAAACAAAGTTTTTTTACATCACAAAAAGTGATCGTCTGTATGCGGCATAAGTGTCATGGAATCTAACATAATGGGGTTGATGTACTAAAGAAGCAAGGCATGTTCACTTTCAAAGTGAATTTCACTTATCTTAGTGAAAGAGGTGAAGCAAAGTAAAACATTAATTGGCAATAATACCCAACCACATGCAAGGAAAATTAAACAGAACTGTTGCTTACACTTGATTGAAAATTAAATCAGCGCTTCACTTCATTCTCTAAAGTAGGAGAATTTTTAATTTGCAAAGTGAATTTTAGTAAAATGTAGGAAATCTGATGAAGTTGTGCTGACTTTAACCACTTGGGACTGCGATATAGTCGAATGATGGCTATAGCGCAGCCTTGCACATGATTTGGTATTCTATGCAAAGTACATTTTCACTATTTACACTCATTCACCAAGATAAGTGAAGATTCATTTTGCAAATTAAAAATGAATCTTCAAATTGAATAAGCTCTATTCCTTTAAGTCAGTATCAATAGCTCACGACTGACCAGCTAACAAATATGGCAAAATGACCATAAAATTCTAACCCTGCTTGCTGTCAATGAAAATTGATAATGGTGTTGATTTACTTAAGGAATGGAGACTGCTCCAGGATCAGAAAATGTTTTCTAAATACAAGGTTCATGTGTATTTTTTATACATGTCTCAGTCTGCTTGTGTATGCCTTCCAGATCTGTGCAGTAATGTCAGGTGAAACTTTGCCTCTACTGTATGTAGGAACTTCCTGTAATAAAGACCGGTCACTCTCTTTGCTGCAGGTGACTGGTCTTGTCTCCGCCCTCTACTGTAGTTTTCTGCAGGCCGCCTATAGTGGGTGAGGTCTACTGGATCCCTCCCACTCTGCTTTCTGCACAGGCTATGAGCAGCATGATGATGATGTCACTGCAATCTCCAAGTAAATAACTTAGGCCTCGTACACACGATCGGACATATCCGATGAAAACGGTCCGCGGACCATTTCCATCGGATATGTCCGATCGGGAGTTTGATCCGATGGCGTGTACACACCATCGGATCAAATTCCCCGCCGCCGGACGGCGCGGTGACGTGGCGGTGACGCGGCGGTGACGTTGACGGCGCCGCGTCACCGCCACGTCACCGCACCAGGAAGTAAAACACTTCCGCGCATGCGCCGAATCCATTCGGCGGCGGCGGTGGGGGACGACATGTCTGCTGGTAAGTGTACTAACCAGCAGACATGTCGGGCGGACAGATTCCCACCGGATAGATTTCAAAGCATGCTTTGAAATCTGTCGGGTGGAGAAATCTGTCCGCTAGCCCATACACACGAGCGGAGATGTCTGCTGAAACGGTCCATCGGACCGTTTTCAGCGGACATATCCCCTCGTGTGTACGAGGCCTAAGTTTGCAATGTCATTTGTTGCAAACAAAGTGAATTTTGTTTTATCCTTTGTGACTACTAAGGAATATATTTAGCTGGAAGTTTTTGTGCCTGGCGTTCAGCTTTAACACAGTGGAGCTAATATATTTTAAAATGTATTTAGTCCTTTACCAAGAACAATGCTACAGATAAGGTTTGTTTATCATTCCATTACGACTATTGGTATTTCATTGTCTTCCCAGTTCTTCTACAGTATGTAAAACTTTTAAAAACTGCTAAACAATGGTACACAAGATCATTGTTAAGATATGATAATAAAAATAATTAAATAGAGAGCTTTTCTACGATGATGTTATTTACCCATCTGAATAACTAAGCATTATTGCTTTTGTTTTATACCGCCGTCAGTCTTTTATCTGTAGGTGTATTGCTAATCTAATGCAATCTTCCAGCAGAGCTCACATTGATTTGTGCCTAGGAAAAAGTTGCAAGTTTAAAGGAATATCTGATCAGTGAAACAATTATGAAAACATATTCTGCCTTGTATATAATCTTTTTCTCTCCGTAGGTTGTCTTTGTGCGCTAATGCAAAGTCTCCTTCATTGACGTAACCCCGAAGGACGCCCGCTGGCTCCACATTATCTTTTTCTCAATTCTCTGCATTTTAAATGCTCTATTGTCTCTGCTTTGCTGTTTTCATCTACCAGTTAAAGAGAAAGAGCGGCACAAAAGGAACTCGGATATAGGGCGTATAAAAGAATGTATGCAACAAAAGAAGAAATTGTAGAATACACTCTGCATGATGGGAGACATTCAAATTCTTCTCCTGCTAATAACAGTTTATTGCAGGTAAAGCTTTTGAAGCAAACTTCATTGTACTAGGAATTGTTTACACCACCAGGCAAGGTCCATTTCTCTCAAAATACCATAAAGTCAATGGCCCAGATTCAGGTACATCTGCGCATTATTGGACCGGCGTAGCGCACCGCCTTTACGTTAGACTTGCGCAATTTTGCCGCGTAATCACCCTATTCTCGTAGCTTTTGCGCAGGAAATTGCGCATACGTAACGTTTTTTCAGAGGCGTAAGGAGGAGTAATACAAATTGGGAAGGACGTGGGCGTGTTACATTGAAATGAGCCGTGACCCCATGCAAATGAAGGGCTGGCCGGCTCACGCATGCGCGCTTGAAGGAGACCATGGTCAGCTCCGCTGTGCGCATGCTCACAACTCGGGAGCGGCGCAATCAGTGAAATTGGCAATGGACTAGGGCAACGTTGTGAACTACGCAAACAGCATAAATAGACACACACAATAGCACTTGCATTGCAAAAGTACATCCCTTTGTCCCTTCCCATTTAACCAAGTTCTTTTGTCCTGTTGTTTGTTGCGTTGTGTTTTGTAGTTGTCAAATTAGTGTTCGTGTGATCAAGTGTTTGTTAGTAGATCTTTGAAAGTGTTTTTTGATAAGTGTTTGAGAGACTGTTTGTTTGGTTGATATATTTCTGTTCGTTTGTTTTCTTGCTGTTTTTTTGCTGTTTGTTTTTGTGACTGTTTCTTGCTGAGTAGTTTTCTCTTTGTGTGTGTTCTTGCTTGATTGGTTGTGCTTGTTTTTGTGAGTGATTTTTGTTGACTGGGAGTGAGTTTTTTTGGAAGTATGACAGAGAGAAAGCGAAAGCTCAATTTTACAGTGGGGGAAAAAAGAATTCTTGCCCGGGCCATTAGCGATTATGGGCGTTTCCTCCACGGCCCGGACAGTGCCAACACCAACCCGGCCAGGAGGAGGGAGATTTTGGATATGATCACTGAGCAGGTCAATTCAGCGGGGGAGGGGGAGACACGGACCCGGTCTGGGATTGACAAAAAAATCAATGACCTCCGGCGTCTGGTCAAACAGAAGCTGGCCAGAATGCATGCCCATGCCAGGGGCACAGGAGGGGGCCCACCATGCCGTATTAGGCTGACAGCGAAGGAGCGTGCGGTGGCCCTGACCTTTCATCGACATGAAGTTGAGGGCCTGCCCGCTTTGACTCAAGTCCGGAGCCCGTGGTGCCAGGTAAGTATTTTTTTTAAATATCAGGTGTGTAGCATGTGTGGGGGAGGGGGTGAAAGGGAATATGTGGCAAGTGTGTGGATCCTCCAACCTGTGAATGTTTTGTGTCATCCACAGATGTGCAGGAGGGTGCAGGGCCATCTGGCCTGACCGCACCATCCCCAGGACAGCAGCCTAATGAGGCCCCCCCAACAAGGCCGGAGTCCGCGGAGGAGGTTCAAGAGGAGGAGGAGAATCATGAGGAGGAGGAGAATCATGAGGAGGAGGAGTCCATGTCAGGTACTGGACGTTTGGTTTTTGAGGACTCTTCCCCTCTGGCTGGCAGCAGGCAGCCCTCCCTAAGGGGGAGCCCCCCCCCCTCCTCCCCCAACATGGCTCCCCTCCCAAGGGCCTCCCCTTCTCCCCGGCGACAAGCATCAGCTGGAGGCAGGATTTCATCCCAGAACACCAGGGGGTTGGCCGATCTCCTGCCCGCCACTCTGAGAAGGGACCAGGCCCTTCCGACCCGCCATCTGGGACAGGTCAGCCAGACATTGGTGCGGATGGAGGAGAGCCTGTCCTCCATCAAGGATACGCTGGGGAACCTGGACTCCCACTCCCGGGCTTTCACAACCTGCCTAAACGACCTGCAGACTACATCAGCAGGCGTTGGGCAGGATGTGAGGGCCCTTACCCAGGCTATCCAGGCCAACACGGCAACACTTGGTGCTGCCCTGGACAGAATAGCCGTGGCCTTGGAGGGCAGGCCGCCAGGTGGGCAGAGATCAGGGGCTGCTCCTCCTTCCCCGGTTTTACCCCTCCCCCATGAGTCTCCCCTGAGGAGCCGGGGCCGTGGCCGGGGGCGCCCCAGGCGTGGCTCACGTAAAGGGCAATAATTATTTTTTTCCCCTTTTTTTTTTTTTTTTGCTGGAAAATTTTTGCTTTTGCAGGTAATTTTTTATTTTTTTTGGGTTGTGAATGCTGTTTGAATGTGGGGGTGACATTCCTGCCGGAAAAGGGGTGTCACCTTCAAATGGTGGAGAAGGGTTCCCCAGGACCAGGGAGAAGTGATCCCCAGGTCCGTGTGAATGGTGTATGAATGTACAGTGACATAATTGGAGCCTTGGCGTGGCGTTGCTGCTCACAAGTCCTGCATGGTGGACTGGTGCCAATCCAATTTGATGTGGATGTGGGGTGTGTGTGCTAGGGACAACAGTGTTGTGCATGCATGCATTCTCATTGTGCCATGATTAATGTGTGTGTTTAACGTGCAAAGATGCCCAATGTGAGTTGTCTCCTGGCTGCTCTTCCCTCAGAAGATGGGGTAGCCTCGGTTAGGGGGGGATTGTCTGGTTCAGGGGTCAGGTCATCACGTAGGTCAATCTGCAGGCACTTTCTTACTGCGAAGTTGTGCAGCATGCAACATGCACCGATGATCTGGCACACAAAGTTTGGGGAATACAAGAGGGTACCCCCAGACTTATCCAGGCATCGGAAACGTGACTTTAGGAGGCCAAAGGTGCGCTCCACCACTGCTCGTGTTTGGGCATGTGCTTGATTGTATCTTTCCTCTCCTGGGGTTTGGGGGTTCCGGATAGGAGTCATGAGATGGGGTCCCAGTGGATATGCAGAGTCACCTGTAAGGGAAAAGACAGGAGGATGTTAGTCATGCATGTGCCCCTTGTGATGTGTGCATCATGGGAGGGGATAGTCATGCCTGACTCCCATGTCACTCACCAACCAGCCAGGTGTCCCCATACACGTTCTGATCGAATTCCATTCGGATGTGGCATTGATTGTATATGTAGCTGTCATGGCTGGACCCTGGATGTTTGGCACGGACGTGCCATATGAGGCCTTGGGCATCGACTATCACCTGTACGTTGATGGAATGCCAATGCTTCCGATTGCGGTACATGTGCTCTGTCTCCTGGGGGGGCTGGAGTGCCACATGTGTGCAATCAATGGCCCCCACAGTGCGTGGGAATCTGGCAATTCTGTAGAAATCTGTCATTGCCTTCAGCCGCAGCTCCTCAGTGGTGGGTTTGATGATTTGGTTGGCCATGCATCTGAGGATTGCAGGGACAACCTGGTGCACACATCTGCTCATGGAGGATTGTGACATCCCAGCCACCACTCCACTTGTACGCTGAAAAGAGCCACTGGCAAGGACATGGAGTGTTGCCATGACCTTGACCAGTGGCTGCACTGCATGTGAGCAGTGTGTTGGGCTGGTGATGTCCTCATGCAGGGTTGTGGTTAATTCCAGGATGACATGAGGGGTGAATCTGAAGATGCGATACACCTCAGAATCACTCATGTCAAACAGGTCTATGCGGGTGCGGTATATCCTCTCCCGTGCCATCCTCCGTGCCCTCATCCTTCTTTGTTCATCTAAAGTCAGTAGTATAGCTATGTGCGACGATGCCCCTGGCATGTTGGCATACAGATTGTTGTGCAACACGTGTGACTGCTGAGCTCCTCACTAACAGTGTTGCTTTATCTAACAAGTAGACTTTTTTTCTCTTTTTAGACCAGCTTTTATATGCTCTAATTTTAGACAGGACATTTTGCTGTTGCGCACACTGCGTAGCCTGCGCTGCCCCAACGTTCTTTTGTGGATCCCCGTAAGTCCCTCATTAGCATATTTGACTAGCAAATCAATGGTCTGTCTAGCGCACTTTTGCGCGGACGGATGAGCCAGTCTAACGAAATTATGCGGGACAAAAAAAAATAATTTTTTTTGCGTATCTCGTTCTGGGGATGCCGTGCATCGAAACGCACGCGCACATTTCGACTTACGCACACGCATCTCCTGTTGCGCAGGCGTAATCGCTCTGTGAATCTGGGCCAATGTATCTATTCAAAACATATGTAAGAGATATGAAGTAACCCATTCAGTGCCAAAGCTGAAAAATGTTGCTCGCAACCAAGCTCAATTTGTTAATGGGTAGATAGAAAACTGGTTTAACCTCATCCTTCCCACAATCTGGTTAATAATGTTTCCAGCATAATGCCCTGTGAAGAGGGATATGTTAATAAATCATCCCTATAAGAGACACCAACTGACACTTTGGGGATGAATCCTTAATTAGGCGCATGAACCAGCTCAGCACAGGGCGCAATGCAAGTGGTATGTAAAGCCGCCGCCAAACTCCCTTTAAAAGTCTATGGGAGAAATCAAAAGTGTTAATTTTAAAGGTTAATATGCAAGTTTTTGTCCTAAAAAGTGTTTGGGGACCTGAGCCCTGCCCCAGGGGACATGTACCAATGATTTTTTAATTTTTAAAAACAGACGTTTTTTTGGGAGCAGTGAATTCAATAATGCTTAAAGTGCAACAATAAAAGTGAAATGTTCCTTTAAATTTCGTACCTAGGGGGGCTGTAAAGTTAGCATGTGAAAAAGCGCATTTTTCCTGTGGTTAGAACTGTCCCGGCTCAAAATGACATGAAGGATAAAAAGCCTTTAAAAAATTCACTGGCGGCTATAATGAATTGTTGGCTCCCGGCAATTCTGAGAGTATTCATTCATCAAAAAAAAAAGTGTGGGGTCCCCCCCAAATTCAATTACCAGGCCCTTCAGGTCTGGTATGGATATTAAGGGGAAATCAAATTTAAAAAAAAATGGCGTGGAGTTCCCCCAAAAATCCACACCAGACCCCTTATCCGAGCACGTAACCTGGCCGGCCGCAGAAAAGAGGGGGGGACAGAGTGCGGCCCCCCTCTCCTGAACCGTACCAGGCCACATGCCCTCAACATGGGGAGGGTGCTTTGGGGTGCCCCCCAAAGCACCTTGTCCCCATGTTGATGGGAACAATGGCCTCATCCTCACAACCCTGCGGGAGGGGGGCTTATCGAAATCTGGAAGACCCCTTTAACAAAGGGGACCCCCAGATCCCGCCCCCCCCTGTGTGAAATGGTAATGGGGTACATTGTACCTCTACCATTTCAACCCCCAAAAAAGTGTAAAAAATGTAAAAAATGACAATAGCCGGTTTTTGACAATTCCTTTATTAATATATTCTTTACGTTTTTTTTTTAATGAGTAATGACTGTATTTTTTTTAGCCATGATTACTTTTAAAATTACTTTTTTTTCACTTCAGAAATGACTTCTTGTACAAGGACAGTTCTAAGCACGGGAAACATACACTACTTCACAGGCATGCTATACCCCCCTCCCCCTGTATGAAATTTAAAGGAATATTTCACTTTTATTGTTTCACTTTAACCACTTCCATACCGCGCCTATTCTGGCACTTCTCTCCTTCATGTAAAAATTATATTTTGTTCCTGGAAAATTACTCAGGACCCCCAAACATTATATATATTTTTTTAGCAGACACCCTAGGGAATAAAGTGGCGGTCATTTTTTTTTTCCAACGGTATTTGCGCAAAAAAAAAGGAAACAATACTTACCGCTCTGTATTTTTCCTTTCCTGGTGACTACATGACAGCAAACATTTCACACATGAAGGCACCATGAAAAGAGCTTAGAGACAAATCGCAACTGATTGGTTAGGCCAATCAGCCCTATTTCAGCTGCAGCTGTCAAAATCTGTAGCATGAAAAAGTAACAAAAAACAAACTTCAAAATTTGTAAGTAATTTTATTGGTCAACAAAACAAGGAAAGCTAAAAAAAAAAAACATAAATAAATATAAAAAATACAAATAAACATCATTTGAGACAGTAAACAGAATATGGTTTATGCTTTGGAAATAACAGAATAGACCAACAGACACAGGATTGAAACATTAGTCACAACATCTTGAGAAATATTTAGCAAAATAATGCAGCACAGACAAATACATCAACAAAGTGAACACCCTAAAAAAAACATACATTGAAAAAAAAACTTGATCACAAATATATCTGTTTTGCAAAGACATTCTTGCCAGCCGGCCCCCACAACATATAACCTGCCCTCTTCTCAGGGCAGCTAACAACTGCTCTATACAAGCTTTATACAACATAGGCTTGTGTGCTAATGAGGCAATTGAAAACACATGCACAGCCCATGAAACACACAACTAAAGTTCAGTCTCTACAATGGGTGAACTTGTAAGTGGGTACACCTGTTAAGGATGTCCTTAAATTACTAACCCAAAAAAACACGCTCTATCAGCATGCTCAGAGACATCCAAGTGCTGTAAATACACAAAAAGCAACATCAAAAAATCTAAGTCCCTGGGCATGCTCAGATCACCAGAAATGTAGAGGCAGAAACATAAACAAAGCTGCAATCGCAGCTGAAAGCATGAGATCAGTGTTTTTTTCCCCGATCTCATGCTTTCCAGCCTGAAGTACAGATGTGAGGTCTTATTGATTTATTACATAAAAAATAAATCTATATATATAAAACTCAACGTGTGTGTGTATGTATGTATGTTCCAGCATCACGTCCAAATGGCTAAAGATATTAACATGGAACATGGCACACATGTTACTTATATGTCAGCAACAAACATAGGATATGTTTGCCATGGTCGGGGTTTTTCTTTAAAGTCCCATTCAACTCTATGGGAAAGGGTTTTTCTTTAAAGTCCCATTCAACTCTATGGGAAATACATGTTACTTCATAACTTCCAAACGGCGGTTTTTGTTTGTCAGCAACAAACATAAGATAGGTGGTTTAACCCTTACCCACCTCATTTGCCATGGTCGGGTTTTTCTTTAAAGTCCCATTCAACTCTATGGGAAAGGGTTTTTCTTTAAAGTCCCATTCAACTCTATGGGAAATACATGTTACTTCATAACTTTCAAACGGCGGTTTTTGTTTCAAGTCCCATGCAAGTATATGGGACTGTGGTCTCTTCATCACAGCTCAGCCACAGCTACTGATGTCATCACAGGTCCTTCAACCACAATCTCTTCATCACAGCTCAGACACACCTACCGATTTCATCACAGGTCTTTTTACCACAATCTCTTCATCACAGCTTAGCCACACCTATCTCGTCATCACAGCTTAGCCACACCTACTAATGTCATCACAGGTCCTTTAACCACAGTTTTTTTTATCACAGCTCAGCTACACCTTACTCCACAAGCTCTGCACTGCATCTTCAGATCAGAAGGGGCTGGCTTGCAAACCATGCTCATGCCACTAACCATGCCCTCTCCACACCTCTCCCACAAGCCACACCCCTTCTAATTTCTGCCCTTTTTAATGAGGGCTACCTCAGTAACTTTTTCAATTTTATGTTGAAAAATGTGATACAGTACATTTCAATTGTGACTTGCAAGTTTATTAACATTTTTGATTGTGGATTATTTTAAAGTGTGAAAATGCCTCGAAGAAAAAGTAAAGCTATAGGCCAAGTGCAATCTAAGGCAAAAAATAAAAAATACAGCGTAGGCTAGAAACTCCTGAGGAGCGCAGTACAAGACTCACAGCACTGCGAAATAGAGCACAAGCTTCAAGAGCTTCAGAAACCGAACAACAGCGTGACATTAGACTTCTGGATATGAGGGAGAGAGCTACTACTTTTAGAGCTTCAGAAACCAAACAACAGCGTGACATTAGACTTCTGGATATGAGGGAGAGAGCTACTACTTCTAGAGCTTCAGAAACCGAACAACAGCGTGACATTAGACTTCAGGATAAGAGGGAGAGAGCTAATGCTTCTAGAGCTTCAGAAACTGAACAACAGCGTGACATTAGACTTCACGATAAGAGGGAGAGAGCTAATGCTTCTAGAGCTTCAGAAACCGAGCAACAGCGTGAGATTCGACTTCAGAATAAGAGAAGGAAAGCCAAAATGACAAGGGCAGATTTATTTATATTTATATAACTATAATTTTCCTCCCCAAAAGGTTAGGATAGGAAGACCGGGCAACGCCGGGTATTCAGCTAGTAAAATAATAATAATAAGAACGCCCCTGTCCCTAGGAGCTCGCAAGCGAACACGCATGTAAGTCCCGCCCACATATGAAAACGCCGTTCAAACCAGACATGTGAGGTATTGACGCGTGCGTTAGAGCGAGAGCAATACTTTTAGCACTAGAGCTCCTCTTTAACTCTAAACTGGTAACCTGTGCAATATTAAAGCTTGACAAGTTAGGTGTCTATTTACTCGGTGTAACATGATCACAAAAAATTGGGCTAACTTTGCTGTTTTGTTATTTTTTTACCACTTGAGCCCCGGACCATAATGCTGGTTAATGACCGGGCCACTTTTTGCGATTCGGCAGTGCGTCGTTTTAACTGACAATTGCGCGGTCGTGTGACTTGGCTCCCAAACAAAATTGGTGTCCTTTTTTCGCGTGGGCCCAGTCTTCTCTGTTCCCTCTTCTGCCTGGCTCCACCACGGTGCGCAATGACTTATATAGGCATAGGGCGTGGTCACTGGGTGACACCACACGGCGACCCCAACCTTTGTGACATCACATTCCCAGGGAATGATGGGAATGTGATGTCACAAAGGGTGGGGTCGCCGGCTGGCATCACCCGGTGACCATGCCCTATGCCTATATAAGACGTTGCGCACCGCTCAGATGGCATTACAGCGGGAGAGTTCGTCATGTCAACATCGCTGTAAGAAAAGAAGGAACAAGACAGCGGAGAAGCCCTGGCCCCCGCAGTGGAGCCATGCAGAAGAGGGAACAGAGAAGACAGCGGAAAGAAGCCTGGGCAGCCCGGGCAGAAGAGGTGAGAGAGAAGACTGGGCCCGGCAGAAGAGAGAAGACAGCAGAGAAGACCGGAGCACGGCAGAAGAGGGAAGAGACCGGAGCCTGGCAGAAGACAGCCAAGAGAAGCCCGGGCCCGGGGACCCGGCAGAAGAGAGAAGACCGCCCCCCCACAGAAAACGCCGAAGACCGGGCCTACAACCCCCCTTGTAAAAGAGCTTAAAGAAGAAAGGGGGGCCCCGACAGAAGACTCCCCAGCTGACTAAAAGAAATTCACATAGGGTGGGGGGCCGGAATCTGAAGGCTACCTTATTAAAGGAGGCTCCCAAATTCTGATAAGCCCTCGCCCACATACCCCGACAACCAATGGCAAGGGTTGTCAGGAAGAGGCCCTTATCCCTATCGACATGGGGACAAGAATGCTTTGGGGTGGGGGGCGCAGTGCCCCCCCTGCCCCAAAGCACACACTCCCCCATGTTGAGAGCATGCGGTCTGGTACGGCTCAGGAGGGGGGGGGTCGCTCACTCATCCCCATCCCCATTCCTGTCCGGCCAGACTGCGCATTGATTTCAATTGGCAGGGGGGCTTTAGGAGCGGTGTATACATCGCTCCTACAGCGTGCAAAGATTTCACATTGGAGTGAGAGGAGAAGCACTTTCAAGGCGCTTTGCAGGCGCTATTTTTAGTGCTATAGCACCTGCAAAGCACCTCAGTGTAAGGCGGCGTACACACGATCGGATATATCCGATGAAAACGGTCCGCGGACCATTTCCATCGGATATGTCCGATCGGGAGTTTGATCCGATGGCGTGTACACACCATCGGATCAAATTCCCCGCCGCCGGAAGGCGCGGTGACGTGGCGGTGACGCGGCGGTGACGTTGACGCCGCCGCGTCACCGCAACGTCACCGCACCAGGAAGTAAAACACTTCCGCGCTTGCGCCGAATCCATTCGGCAGCGGCGCGGCGGCGGTGGGGGCCGACATGTCTGCTGGTAAGTGTACTAACCAGCAGACATGTCGGGCGGACAGATCCCCACCGGATAGATTTCAAAGCATGCTTTGAAATCTGTCGGGTGGAGAAATCTGTCCGCTAGCCCATACACACGAGCGGAGATGTCTGCTGAAACGGTCCATCGGACCGTTTTCAGCGGATATATCCCCTCGTGTGTACGCCGCCTAAAAGCAGCCTTAGAAAAACTATACAAAAGTTCACTGACTACAAGACTCCTGGTGATCCGGCATTCTTTCTGCTACATATCTCCACCATACCAGCCAAACTTTATAAAAAATCCATTGTGTGACACCTCTTTAACGCTGCAAAGTCTTGCATCCCGCTCCATTGGAAGAAACAATTGCCGCCGACCACTGTTGAGTGGCTTCGTAGGGTTGGAGAAATTAATAAAATAGAAAAAAATGGTGCTCTCTGTGCAACATCAGCAGGAAAAGTACTCTAATGCCGCGTACACACGATCACATTTTGTGATGAAAAAAAACGACGTTTTCAAAAACGTCATTTAAAACGATCGTGTGTGGGCAAAACGTTGTTTTATGTCTTCAAAAAAACGACCAAAAAAAATTCGAACATGGTTGAATTTTTTTGTGTCGTTTTTCAAAATGTCAATTTTTGTGTCATAAAAAGTGATCGTGTGTGGGCAAAACGACGTTGAAAACTATGTTTTCAATCCGCGCATGCTCAGAAGCAATTTCTCATACGGGAGAGCTTGTTCTGGTAAAACTACTGTTCAGAATGGATTAAGCACATTAGTTTCTTTTTAAAAGTAATGAAGAAAAGAATGCGCTGCATTTTACCCAATGCAGGGGTAAATTACCCACAAGGAGGTTGTTGTCCCTTGTTAATGTTGTTTGTTTTTTTTTTTTAAATGTGTCTGCCTACTCACTAAACGATCTCTATATATTGTTAAAAATACACATGTTCAAATTTTGCCCGCAAACAAAAAAGCCATTTATTTATGTATACAAGGAAAAAAATAAAATTATACACATCTGGCAAACAAAAATACAAACAAAATAAAAACAAAGAAGCCAGGAAGAAAGCAAAGGAGACCCTGCTTGAATTTTTAAAGACAAGGGTCCACCAAACCAACAGTCAAGTCTGTCAAGCAAAAATGTATTCAATTAGGGGCGCCATCTCATCACTTCTTCTTCCCTTTAGGCTTCCCTGCAGTCTTCCTTGCAGTCTTCCCTGCAGTCTTCCCTGCAGTCTTCCCTGCAGTCTTTCCTGCAGCCTTCCCTGCAGCCCGAGTCCTCGGGGGCTAGGTTCCTGGAGCCAAGGTTGTGGCAGGAGCCAGAGAAGGCTCAGGAAGATGAGGAGCAGGAGAAGGAGCAGGAGAAGGAGCAGGAGCAGGAAGAGCAGAAAGGACAGGAGTGCCAATCAGCCCAATGTCAATGTCGTCATCGCGCTTGCCCAGTGAGGCCATGCTTATGGCCTTGAAGATGAGGAATTCGCAGCGCACACGCTGGCCCCACTCCAGCTTTTGGAGCTTGGCTGCGATGAGCGCTCCGAATCCCTCTTCTTCAGTGGGTTGCTCTCTGATGGCCGCATTTGCTTCACGGAGCATGGCCTGGGTCTCCTCCTCCATTTGGATCAGTCTCCTGGCCCTTTTTGCGGGAGTGCGGAGAGGAGGGATTTGGGAGATGCAATCTCGTTGGCGTAACTCCTGTCTTCCACTGGGGCCTACCACCTCCTGGCTCCCAGTGTGCTCTGCCTCCTCCTGGCTCCCTGTGGGGCCTGCCTCCTCCTGGCTCCCTGTGGAGCCTGCCTCCTCCTGGCTTTGCTCTGTCTGTGTATTAAAAAAAGGGACATAGTTAATTTGTTGTCTTCATTAATCACACCCATTTTTAAAATCATGACATATGCTAATTGACTGCAAAAATAGATTACACACAGGGCCCACATCCATAATTATGTGGGCCCTTACACAGCTACAGATATGTGCCCCCTGGAGGTGGGGGGGGGGTTGATGCTGGCTGAAATTGCTAAGTAGGGGGCCTTTCCCCAAACTAGAAATGGAGGTATTTAATTTTTTGGGTGGACAAAATGTTAATTACCAAAAAGGGTGTTTCTCATCTGCGACCCCTTCCATGTGTATTGTGTTTACCCCCCTAGTGGCATACCAGAAAATTACACACAATCATTATGACCTGTGCATTTATGGATTTTGTCCCCATTCTGTTTTGCGACTATTGGCTAGTGACATGTTCCTAATTTTTGCTGCAATCATATAGAATTTTCAACACTTGTAACATAAATTTGTCACCATTATTATACTTTATTTATGCAGTTCATAAATTGTTAGTAAAATGCAATACCTGGCCCCATGGTTCACAATCTGGGTCCTCCAGGAACTTGGGCTCTTCCTCCGAGGTTGCCTGCTCTTGCCTGCAGGGAAGACTGGAGGACTGACTGCAGGGAAGACAAGCCTGATTCCTTGGGGGAAGGGTAGACAGGGATGTCCGGGATTCTATTTGGTCATCAAGGAACTGCAGCTGATTATAGTACCACAGGTTGGGCTTGTATATGGACTCAGCTGCAGCACCAGATCTTATTGAGGCCAGGACTAGTGACCGTTGGGTCCTGTAGGTGACCCTAATCAAATTAATTTTTTGCTTGACAGTGTCAGTTGTTGCGTTGGGGACCCTTGTCTTAACAAATTCAAGCATGGTCTCCATTGCTTTCTTCCTGGTCTGTTTGTTGTTATTTTGTTTGTTTTTTGTTTGCCAGAGCACTGGCAGTTCCCTCCATCTTTGGATGAATTCTGAAAAGAATTCTTGTTCCTTGAAGGCCTCCATAATTTCTGCATGTAAAAATGGAAAACAAAAACCTAGTGTCAGTGAAGCCACTACTACTACTAAGCTTTAACACCATATCTTATAGCACACAAACTCATCCACTGTTCACTAATATTAATGGCCAAAATACAGTTACATACTGTCGTATTATCCGATCGTGACTTCCGCCTTCTTCCGCAGACTGTGAACGTCGCATTCAATGACGTGGGATCCCTTTAAACACTGCGCACGTGTGACGCTACGCACCATACCCCGCCCCTGACGTTCGGTCTCGTCCTTTCCACTCCCCTTTCTCTTTCTTTTTTTGTGGGTGTGATTTATGGAGGAAAAAGACATGGAGACAAATATGCCAAGCTCAAGCCATGAGGCAGGCCAGGCCCAGACAAGAGGAAGCTCCAGGCGGAGGTACAAGGCCTCAAACATGGCCTTCCAGGAGATGGTCACCATATTAATTAATGAGGACTATGATGGGAAGCACGGCCCTTACCTGTATCCCAATAAGGTGAAGGCGGACATTATGGAGAAAGTCATTAGGAGGCTCAGGGAGAAATTTGGACAATGCAGGAGTAAAGAAAAACTCAGAAAGAGGTGGTCAGACCTGAAGAAAAGAGAGCCAGAGCAACTGCAGCGAATCAAAAGACTGATTCGAGCAAAAAGTAAGTATTTTTTATGTGGCCTCATTTTTGGTGTTTGTTCTTTGTGCCGTGTGCTTCTTCTTTCAGGTTGTACTGTATCTATGTTTGTGGTCACAAAAATTGGTCGTAGGAGTCGTCGTTCAATCGTCGATTTTTGAAATAATAAACGACGATCTTCGTGAGAAATTGCAACATGCCTAGTTCGCGTAGACAAATTGGATTGCAAACACTGTATCCGACAAAAATAACGTGTTAGTATGATTCCAGTTTGAACGTACGACGACTCCTACGACCAGTTATTGTGCTCACAAACATGAAACTTGTGACATATTTTGTTTTTAATGTGACATCAATTGTGGATTTTTAATGTATATGTGTATCTAGTAGATGGTAATAATTAATAGGAACAATATGCAGAAAAAGGAGAGTGTGCTCAGCAGTGGATTATACACATGTGGACTCTGTAGTTGTATTTTGAATTATCTTTCATCCCTCTAATCTTTTACCTTTCTGGTTTCCCTTTCATCAATTTTGTAGGGCGCAAGGAAGCATCAAGGCAGGACGCAAGTTCACAAGCCACACTCCCGAGGGATCTTGATGAAGGGGAACCTGCCACCACATTCGGTAAAGTATCAGATAACACAGATACACAGGTAATGTAGATGTAGGATAACCTATTTTTAAAACATGGTTTGGTCACACATTTCAGGAGCAAAATTTGATTTTCTAAAATAGGGGAATTCAAAAAGATTTGGGGGGGGGGGGTTGGGTTGGGTGTGCACTACAATGGAGGACAAAAATCAAGAGGGATATAGGGACAAAAAATACAGTACTACAATAGAGGACAAAAATCAAGGGGGATATAGGGACAAAAAATACAGCACTACAATAGAGGATAAAAATCAAGGGGGATATAGGGACTAGGCTAGGTGGGTTTGTCCATTAAAAATATACAAAAAATTAAAAAAAGAGGGGACGGGTTGGCTATACCAAAGATGCATGTAGTAACAAATAAAAAAGGAATCCAGCATGCATGGAGACAAAGGGAACATTCACAGCATATTCTTACAAACAGGTTAATTAGGGACTGTTTTAAAAAAAAGAGACATGGAAAAAAAAACATAGTTTGTGCATTTAAAGGACACCACTTACCTTAATATAGTCCTCCTGCAAAACCTGGATTATGGCAGAACAGGTCTCCGGGATTATGAGGCCCAGAGCCTGGGGGGAGATGCCCGTAGAGAACTTCAAGTCCTGAAGACTTCTCCCTGTTGCTAGGTACCGCAAGGTAGCAACTAGCCGCTGCTCAGCAGTGATGGCTTCCCGCATAACGGTGTCCTGCCTGGTGATATAAGGCGACACCAAAGCCAAAAGCTGATGAAATACGGGGTCAGACATCCGAAGAAAATTCCTGAAATCATCAGGGTTATTTTCTTGGATCTCCCGCAGCAGAGGCATATGAGAGAACTGGTCCCTGCGAAGAAACCAGTCCTTGGCCCACAAAGTCCTTCTCGTCCTCCTCAAGGACCGGAGCCGGGATGCAGCACACATCCTAACAAGATGCACAGCACAATCTCGGCGATGAGAACGTACCCGCAACATGGCTAGAAAACGGTCGTCAAATAAGATCTGACTAAAAAAAACGCACTGAAGAACAGAAAGGCCTCTGAAGCACGACCTGCAAAACAGGAACGTGCAAACAAGAACGCACTGCCAAAACAGATACGACAGAAAACGATTTTTAAAGCACGAAGACTGAAAAGCGCGAATCGTCTCTCACCAAACTTTTACTAACACGCAGCAACACACTATCAGCCAAAGAGGGCGTCTTCCGCATGGAAATAACCCTTTATAGTCCCGTCGTACGTGATGGACGTCACCGCGCATTGCTAGAAGTTTTTGGAAAAACGATGGTGTGTACGCAACGTCGTTTTGGAAAATGAAGTTTGAAAAACTTTATTTTTTTTCCATCACAAAAAGTGATCGTGTGTACGCGGCATAAAACTTGGGGTCTCTGGAACCAGTTTGTCGTCTCTAACTAGGGTACAACCCCTTCTTGGAACAAAATATAGCACGGGTACTCCAGAGCTCAATTACCTTGGGTATCCTACTCCCCTTCCTCCCAACCCTCCCCTATGTTTTATCACCCCTTCCCCTTCCTCCTCTACCCCCCATTTCTTTCCCTCCCTCTCTCTTTCTTTTCTTTTTTTCTTCTTCTATATCTTTTTCAATCATTGAAAATGGGAAAATTGGTCTTGTGTGACACCTTTGTTCACTTTATATGGCAACCGATAGACAGTAGAAAGTAACAGCTTGGTCATTGCCTGGATTCTTGTTCTTTATTTTTAGTAGTACTTGTTATATTACATTTTATGGATGTTTTCTCTCATGCTATTTACAGGTACATCTACATATGATCAAACTGTCCTTTGTCATACGTAATATTACTGTGTCTGATGTTTTCATTGTCTTAACATATGGATGCAAAGGCTTTTTTGCCTGTTGTGGGTAATAAAAATTATATTTGAAAAAAAAAAGTCCACTGAAAAGCTTCCATTCGGCGCTCTCAGCCAATGGCTGAGAGTGCTGACTGGAGAGTTCTGGCTGGGGTGGGTAACACAATAGAACAGCAGAGGAGATCGCGATACTATCATTGGATTGTTAGTACAGCAGCTCCAACCTGAGTTTTCAGGGGTTTTTTTGTTTGGCCCGCTGGGTTGAACGCAAAATAAAATAGTAGTGTGTATGAGGCTTTGTTGCCTTTAGTAAGTCAACCCCCCCCCCCTTTATCCAGCGTACCACTTGTGTTGTGTATAGTCTGCTTTGTTGATAAGATTTTAGAAATTTATTTTTTTCTTGTTCTATATCTGAAAAGATAACCACATAATTACAGTCACTATACCACTAAATCACCTAAATCAGTGTTTCTTTTCAGGCACAGAAGCAGGATTATTTTTTCTGCAGCACACAGGCAGACAGCTGGAATTAGACTAGCACAATTACGCGAAAAGGTATAATTATATTTATATATGTGTATGAAACCCAGTGTAAATGTTCTGTTCCCAATTAAAATTCAGGGCAGAGCTACCTGTCATCTTCCTAGCAATATACATGTATTTATAAGCCTCCACTCCGCCAGTTTTACCAGCCTTTCATTAGAAATGTTCCATGTCCCCTTATGATGTCTGTGCGTCACACAATTCTGAAGCCTGCAAGCTCATTATCAATTCCTCTGTGAAATCAAAGTATTAGATAAAGACATTACAGCTGCTTTTAGAATTATTTCTTCTTTAAACTTTGTAGTGTTGTTTGAGTGCTCTGACAGTTAATTTGGCAGCTCAATGCTTCTTCATGCTTGCCTAAAATATAGCTTTCTATACGATTAATTGTCACAGCACAACAACCCCTGATGCTCACAGGAATTTTACCAATTGCTTGAAGCAAATCTGTCAGCAAAACAAAATAAAAAAAGCTAACTGCAACTGCTGCGGAAAGTCTCACTTTAGAGTTGCCACAAGCATTTCCTTGAATTCTTGTACTTCTCCATACCTTAAAGCAGTGTTTCTCAACTTTCTCAACTGTTTTCAGGATTTCCCTCAGATGAAAAGGCTGTGGGAATTACTAAGGCAGTGAAACTGATCAAATCACCTGTGCAAAATAATGGAAATCCTGAAAACCTGGAGTTGAGAAACACTGCCTTAAAGCAACGGTCATTATTGAAGCCTCCCGCCAGCATTGCTAGAACACAAACAAAAATTCTACTAAGAACTAAGGTGAGCTGTGTACAGATAAAGGTGGTGAGTCCGGTGACAACCCTACGGACAGCAGCAGGAGCTCTGTGTCCGAGCAACAGGGTAATGATATAGTAGAACAGACATCAAAGCATGCTGCTTATGGCAAGCAGAACTGTATATGAAATTGAAATACTAGTGACAAATGTAAAGAAAAGCCTGGAGTAAAAGAAAAGAAAGAATAGACGGAGGGCTGGCATGACCAAAGTGTTTGGACCACAGGGGGTTAATGCACTGGCTTCTAGAGGTAAAGGGGGCGTTGCTGCTGGGATATTTTCCCGGGCTCTGGGAATTTATTTATTCAGGGGGCGGAGCTGGGGGTCACTGCAGCGTGAGGAGAGACAGAGGAAGGAGGCAGTTTTTTGCTCTGCGCCTTTCACTCAGGTAACAACATGTCACAGGTAGACAGGATCATGGCCAGATTACGGGAAAAAGCGGCGGTACATGGGGCACAGTGGCTGGAGGAACAGGTGGGGAGTCTCGTTGAGGACCAGGCAGGGGGATCACAGGAGCCGACGCCACGCGCTCGCCAGACGCGGCCGCCATTGCGCTACTCGCCGGACCTTTCCGGGCGAACCACGCGGAGGACACGGAGCCCTACGGATGACCCGTCGCCCCCATCGGTGAAACGGTCCCAGCCAGCGGCTGGGAGGGTTGGCGGACGGTACCCTCGGGGACGGAGGAGCTCGGGAGGCGGGGACAACGGTCGGGATGGCGCCGGTTCACCGCCAAGGAAGAAGGGGGCGGAACGGAGGCCTACTACACCCTGCGTTAGCGTGGGTCCCAGGAAAGAGGCCCGACGGGGGAGCAACAAGGCTGATGGCAGCGGGCTGTCTGTCCGCACAGCAGCTGCAGCGGTGGGTCGGGGGCGGCAAGCCCTGAACAGGAGTGGAGGTAGCGGGGAGGAGAATCGACCGGGCAAGCCCTGGGGTCTACGGCCAACAGGTCATCGTCACCTGGGGGGCTACAAGTGCCGAGCAGTGGGGCAGAGGATCGTTCGGAAGGAGAGGTGTCTGATGAGGAGGGAGACGGCATGCTTCAGTCAGCGGGGGATGTAGCGGATACGGCTGGTGGAGGGGTTCCCAAGCAGCCAGGTAAGAACACCACCTTACCTAATGTTGATTTATCTAATGCATTGTATACTCTGTTGGGGGTTGGTTTGGCTAGCGGGGGAGGGGCCGGTTTGGTTACGCCAGGGCCGGGGCTAGCGGGGGAGGGGCCGGTTTGTTTACACCGGGGCCCGGGGCACCCGGCATGGTGGGGAGACACCCCGCCGCGCCGGGGGCACCGGCTCAGATGCAGGACCTGCTGGGGGGTCTGCGAGACCTGTTACAGCGTTTCTCCGGGGGGCCTGTGGTACCTCCTCAGGTGGCCCCGTGGGTAGGGGGAACTGGAGCAAGTGGGGGGGTTGCGGCTGCTCCTGCGACTATGGTGGTCGACCCCCTCGTCAGCGGGACAGTGGCTGTCCCGGCAGAAGGCGCGGCGGGGGAAGCAGGCGGGGGAAAAATCTAAGTCCACCCGTTCTGATATTGTCAGACTGGCGGACGCAGCTAAGTGTGAGGTCTATGTGTGTTTTGAGGGCCCCCTGGGCGCACATCTGAAGCAGGAGGTGAGGGAAAAGATATTTAAAGGTGAGTATGTGGAGATTTTTTCATTGCTTTCCCTAGAAAAATTCAATTTGGACAGGGTCAAGCCCGATGATTCTAAGAAAGAGGACGAGGAGAAGCGGCGTTATCGCCTCATCCCTCGGACTTTTGGTAACTGGCTGCAAGCATTTGCAATTCTGGCCAGTGTCATAGGCGAGAAGACGCCGGAGCACTGCTCAGCATTGTTTTGTTACATGGAGTCAATCAGGGAAGCGCAGCAAGTGTATGGGGGCACGGGTTGGCTGCGCTACGACGAGCAATTCCGGCAGCGTATGGCGGTGCGGCCGTCTATTAGGTGGGACAACAAAGACATTACCCTGTGGATGAAGCTTATGTCTGCGCCGAGGGCGCCCAGCCAGTTTTTTCAAGGGGGGGCCGGGGGAGCCACAGCCTCTGGACCGTCGGCCGGAAAAAAATGGGGGGTATGCTGGCAATTTAACAAGGGATCCTGCAAGTTTGGAGGGTCCTGTCGTTTCAAGCATGAGTGCTCGGGTTGCGGGGGTGCCCACCCCCTGTCCAAGTGCTTTAAAAAGGGAAAACGGGGTGGACGCCTGTGAAAGTGGCAAGGATGCAACCTTTTCTAGATAGGTATCCGGACGTCGCGGCCGTGCGTATGCTGCATTCGGGTTTTTCAGAGGGTTTTCGCATACCGTGTACGTTAACGGACGTTCCCCCTTTTGCGCGAAATTTGCGTTCCGCTCTGGAACACCCGGACGTAGTTACGGAAAAGTTGAACAAGGAAGTGCTATTGGGGCGTATGGGGGGTCCATTTCAGGAGCCGCCACTGAGGGATTTGGTGGTTTCCCCGTTGGGGGTGGTCCCCAAGAAGGAGCCAAACAAATTCCGCCTCATTCACCACCTCTCCTTTCCTAAAGGGGGGTCGGTGAATGACGCTATCGATCCGGATGCATGTACGGTGTCCTACACGTCGTTTGATGCGGCTGTGAGCTGGGTGCGGCGGTATGGAAGGGGGGCGCTAATGGCTAAATCGGACATTGAGGCTGCTTTCCGATTGCTGCCGGTG
Source organism: Rana kukunoris (assembly GCA_029574335.1). Taxonomy (NCBI): domain Eukaryota; kingdom Metazoa; phylum Chordata; class Amphibia; order Anura; family Ranidae; genus Rana; species Rana kukunoris. Next base: position 170,922,617 of record CM056049.1, read on the forward strand.
CACCCAGACAGTTTTCATCTGCTGGGCTGCCGGTGGCAGGAGGAATTCTATGTGGATCAGTGTCTGCCCATGGGCTGCTCCATTTCGTGTGCGGTCTTTGAGAAATTCAGCTCGTTTCTGGAATGGGTGGTGCGAGATGTGTCTAGGATGGACTCAGTGGTCCACTATTTGGATGACTTCCTGTGTGTCGGCCCCCCGTCGTCCAACGTGTGCGCAATTCTCTTGGCAACATTGCAACACATGGCAGGTCGTTTTGGGGTGCCGCTTGCGGCGGACAAAACCGAAGGCCCTACCACGGAGCTCAGTTTCCTGGGGATCGTGATCGACTCCCAGGCGATGGAGTGCCGTTTGCCGAGAGATAAAGTGGAGGATCTCAGGCTAGTGATAAAGGATTTCTTGGGGCGCAGCAAAGTCACGTTGAGGGAACTACAATCGGTGCTAGGTAAGTTCAATTTTGCATGTAGAATCATCCCCATGGGCAGGGTGTTCTGCCGACGGCTGTCGGCAGCCACAGTGGGAGTGAAATCCCCAAGGCATTTTATTAGACTGACTAAGGAGCTGAAGGAAGATTTACGGGTTTGGCACTCATTTTTGGAAACATTTAACGGGAGGTCAGTGTGGATGGAAGGACCAGTCAGCAACTTCGATCTGGACCTAGTCACAGACGCGGCGGGTTCTACGGGTTACGGGGCATTCTTTCAGGGTCGGTGGAGTGCAGAACCTTGGCCTGTGTCGTGGAGGGAGGCTGGTTTCCTCCAGAACCTCGTACTACTGGAACTGTTTCCAGTGGTCTTGGCTATGGAATTGTGGGGCGAGGAGTGTCGCAATTTGAAAGTGAGGCTGAATTGCGATAACATGGGAGTGGTGCAGGTCATAAACCGGATTTCCGCGTCATCTATGCCAGTCGTACGGTTGTTGAGACATTTGGTGCTGAGATGTCTGCAGTACAATATTTTTATATATGCTGTGCACATTCCAGGAGTTGAAAACATGTTAGCTGACTCTCTGTCTCGTTTCCAGTGGGGCAGGTTCAGGGAGTTGGCTCCTTCGGCGGAGCAGATCGGCGTGCCTTGCCCGGCATGGCTATGGGAGATTGCGTTGGACTTGCAGCGCAGTGGATCAAGCGGTCGGTGAGTGGGGCGACGTGGGCCGCGTACGTAAAAGTATGGGAGGAATGGTTCCAATTTTTACAGCTGGCAGAGTTTGATAATGGGGGAGGTGGGGTTGAAGTGGGGTGGTTGGTACTGTACTTTGTGTCCAGGCACATGGAGGACGGGGGGTCAGTTTCTGCCATTGATCGCAAGCTGGCGGGTTTGGCATTCCTTTTTAAACTACAAGGCATGCACGACTACACGAAGACCTTTTGGGTGAAGCAGGCGGTGAAAGGGTATCGGAAGTGTAATGTGCGCAAGGATTTGCGTCGGCCGGTGTCATTCACGGTGCTTCAGGCTATCTGCGGTAAGCTGGGGGAGGTGTGTTCGTCGGGATACGAGGCGAAGTTGTTTCAAGCGTTTTTTTCAGTGGTGTTTTTTGGGGCTTTCAGGTTGGGGGAATTGGTGAGCCCTTCCAAGACAGTGGCGGGGGGCTTTGGGGTCCAAGACGTACGGTTGGAAGGAGAGAGCGTGGTTCTGCTGTTGCGCCGGTCCAAAACGGACCAGGCAGGGAAGGGTGTCAGGGTGGTGCTTTATGCATTACCGGGGTCAGTAGTGTGTCCGGTGCGAGCGGTAGCGGGCTTCTTGGAACTTCGCCCTGCGGGGCCAGGGGCGTTTTTTGTGCACAAGGATGGTACATTTTTGTCTAGGTTCCAATTTGTGACAGTTCTCAGAAAATGCCTACGTGCAGCGGGGTTTGAGGAAAAACGGTTTGCTTCGCACTCCTTCCGCATCGGTGCGGCCACTGAGGCTGCACGGTGCGGGTTGGATGAGGCAGCCGTGAAGAAGATAGGCAGATGGGAATCTAGAAGATTCCGCTCCTATGTGCGTCCGCAGCTGTTGATCGGGTAAGTGGGAGTGTCAGGTTGCTGGGCAGGGCAACGAGCGAGAGCGTGATGTGATACTTGCACTGTATTGACTATCGTAATGTTTAATGTGTTATTGGTATACGTTTGCAATTTGTTTTTCTCGTTTCTTGTTTCACGCCTCGTCTGGATCTTAGGGCACTCATATGTTTACTGGGGTGCCAGAAGAGCGGACGCCCGTCCGGATGGCAGGCAACTAGGCATTTCCAGGCGGGAGGCGTGTGTACGGTGGCTGGGGTTCCGGGGAATGTTATGGAATAGGGTCGTGCCGGAGGTCAGCCACTACGCTAGGCTCGATCGCCCCCCTGATGTTTTGGTTCTACATGTGGGGGGAAATGATTTGGGGGTCAGGCCAATGGCAGAATTGATTCTGGCCATAAAGTCGGATTTTATGTCACTACGTATGGCGTATCCGGGTTTATTGCTAGTATGGTCCGACATGATAGTCAGGACGGCTGTAAAGCTCTACGGAATGCAAATATTCAAAACAGACTAAATCCTCCTTAGTGCTAAATTATTACATGAGTCATCTGAAACAAAATAAGACGGATACTGACTTTAAAGCGGAGCTCCACCCTAAAGTGAACTCGCGCTGATCGGAACCCTCCCCCCCTCCGGTATCACATTTGACACCTTTCAGGGGGGAGAGGGGTGCAGATACCTGTCTAAAAACGGGTATTTGCACCCACTTCCGGCCCAGCATTCTCGGGCAGAATACGGGCATATCGTCACATCCCGTCGCCCCCCTGTTGTGTGCTGGGAACACTCGGCTCCCAGCACACAGCGGGAGCCAATCGGCGGGCGCAGTGCGACTTGCGCATGCGCCGTAGGGAACCGGGCTGTGAAGCCGGAGTGCTTCACTTCCTGGTTCCCTCACCGTGGATGGAGGGGGGGAGGAGCGAAGAGACGAGCGAACGCTCGTCCTCTGCTGCGGACGGCGCTGGACTCCAGAACAGGTAAGTGTCCTAATATTAAAAGTCAGCAGCTGCAGTATTTGTAGCTGCTGGCTTTTAATATTTTTTTTTTTTGCAGACATCCGCTTTAAGCTGTGAACTACTGCAGTATGCATACAGTATCTTACAAAAGTACGTACACCCCTCAAATTTTTATAAATATTTTATTATATACTTTCATTTGACAACACTGAAGAAATTACACTTTGCTACAATGTAAAGTAGTGAGTGTACAGCTTGTATAACAGTGTAAGTTTGCTGCCCCCTCAAAAGAACTCAACAGACAGCCATTAATGTCTAAACCACTGGCAACAAAAGTGAGTACACCCCCTGAAAATTTCCAAATTGGGCCCTGTTAGCCATTTTCCCTCCCCAGTGTCATGTGACTCATTCGTGTTACAAGTTCCCAGGTGTGAATGGGGAGCAGGTGTGTTAAATTTGGTGTTATCACTCTCACGCTCTCATATTGGTTACTGGAAGATCAACATGGCACCTCGTAACAAAGAACTCTCTGAGAAACCAAAAAAAAAGAATTGTTGCTCTACAAAAAGACAGCCTGGGCTATAAGAAGATTGCCACTTGCTTGAGTAGTTTGTAGGTCTTGCACCGACACTGTCAGCATGCTTATGTGTAGAGTCAATGTTCGCTAATGCTTTAGCCAATCTATCTCTCTGGTCCTGTGTGTCATGCATGATATTTAAGTGCAGCCACACTATGACATGACTAGACCAAGCTTAACCACTTAAGACCGGACCAATATGCAGGTAAAGGACCACCACCATAGTGTTTACAAAATAGAGGATAGTTTTATGGCATTCTTATTAATATTTATTTTTTTACTAGTAATGGCGGCGATCAGCGTTTTTTTTTCATGACTGCGACATTATGGCGGATACATGGGACACTTTTGACACATTTTTGGTACCATTGTAATTTTCACAGTGAAAAGTGCTATAAAAATGCACCGATTACTGTGAAAATTACAATGGCAATGAAGGGGTTAACCACTAGGGGGCGGAAAGGGGTTAAGTGTGTCCTATTGTGTGTTTCTTACTGTAGGTGACGTGGCTGGATGTGTGACATCACTGATCGTCGTTCCCTATAACAGGGAACAGACGATCAGTGACAAGCCACAGAGAAGAATGGGGAAGGTTTGTTTACACTCACCTCTCCCCGTTCTTCAGCTCCTGTGACCCGATCGTGGGAGACCGGCGGCGATCGGTTCCGCGGGTCCCATGGGCATTGTCACGGAGCTTCGGACCAGGTTGCGTGCGGCGGTCCTAGTTAATTGAACAAGCTGATGTTAGAAGCTGATTGGCTACCAAACACAGTTGTGCCAGATTTTGCAATCTCCAGTTTTAGTAAATCAGTACCCTAGTGCTCACTGTCTTACTTACTTCCTTTCTAAAGAAGACACAGCATGATTGGAAAATATGGTTCCCAGTCAGCAGCTGCAGAGCAGGACCCTTGCTCTCTCTGGGGTAGCAAGGATCTCAATGCAGAGTTCTGACACACCCATTGCTGACTAAAAAACACAAACAGAAGAGGGTGCATCGGCATAGTTCATTATCCTATATGTATTGAAAAGCTATAGTTTAAAATTAAACTCACAAACAAGTGAATTAAAATCGCTCATCAAACTACTCATTTGTAGTCCACATCACTCCAAAATCCAGGGGTACTTCAGCAGGGTCCTAACTGGCAGACGCGTTTCGAAGGATACACCTTCTTCTTCAGAGCCATACACCCCGATGCTGAGCCAGCCGACAGGCTTACGTCTTCGTACGCTTTCGGATCTACACTGCAATCTTTTTGCGGCCGCTGGGTGGAGTTCGGGTCGTTTTCCACGTCGGGGTATGCAAATTAGCTTTTTCCGGCGATCCACAAAATTACGATCATCCTTCGCAATCTCTTACGGCATCTGTAGTCATCTTTTTGCTGCGTAAAGTTTACCAGCTATTAGCTGGTCTATAGTTAGATGGCCCATGTTAAGTATGGCCGTCGTTCCCGCGTCAAATTTCAATTTGTTTTAAATTTTTTGCGTAAGTCGTCCGGGAATAGGAATGTACGTAAACGACGCCACTCAAAAAAAAAATTACGTAACGACATTATTTTGCGTAATGCACGGTGGGAAATTTCTGAACGGAGCATGCGCAGTTCGATCGCCGTGCGGACGCGCCTAATTTAAATGCTTCACGCCCCCTAATCGCGTATTTCGATTCCGCCGCGAGAAATACACTACGCCGCCGTACCTTACGGGCCGAAATCTACCTGAATTCGTCTTAGAGCCAGGTAAAATACGGCGGCGTAGTGTATCTCTGATACTCTGCGCCAGGGCAATTGTACCTGAATCTGGCCCAATGTATTTAGCGATTTAAACTGTAAGGCCAGTCAGATTTTAACTAGCGTATATACTCAAGTATAAGCCGACCAGAGTATAAGCCGAGGTACCTAATTTTACCACAAAAAAATGGGAAAACTAGGGTGAGAATGCAGCAGCTGCTGTGAGAGGAAAAGAGGGTCAGCAATGCTCATTTGCAGCTTCACTGTGCCTATTTGCAAGCCTCACTGTGCCCATTTGCATGCCTCAATGTGCCCAACATCACTGTGCCCATTGCAACCTCACTGTGCCCAACATCACTGTGCCCAACATCACTGTGCCCATTGCAATATCACTGTGCCCAACATTATTGTGCCCATTGCACCATCACTGTGCCCAACATTACTGTGCCCAACATTACTGTGCCCAACATTACTGTGCCCATTGCAACATTACTGTGCCAAACATTACTGTGCCCATTGCAACATTACTGTGCCCATTGCAACATTACTGTGCCCATTGCAACATTACTGTGCCCATTGCAACCTGCAGAAGCCACTGTGCCACTCACCTGGAGGATGGAGCAGGATCTGCGAGCGTGAGGGAGCCAGACACCAAGGAGGCCAGGATACAGTGCTGGTGGAGAGGCCGGGAGGAGCAAGAGGCCGGATGAGTAGGCCGAAGCCACGGCTGAAGTAGTGGCTGCCGCCGTGTGGAAGCGTTGCATCGTTCGGGCTACCGCCTAAAAAAAGGGTGCGCTTATACTCAAGTATATATGTTATATATTTTAACTATATGACATCTTTGCCCGACGCAAAGTAAAAATACTTTAATTTTTACAAAAGCTGAGGAAAGTTATATAAGTACACCTGCCCGTCCGTTTTTAAGGGACAGTCCCGTCAAATAGGACCAGTCCCGGCTAATTTAGCCTGCCGGGACTTGCCCATGGAGCATTTGAGACCGTTTTCGGGCTGTCCGGTAAATCGTTATATGGGCAGCAGTGCCCATAAAAATAATGGCCGCGTGCGGTGAGGGAGCCAGACACCAAGGCCTATTCTCACTTCTAAAGGCCTGTGATTGGGTAAAATGTTTTAAGAGGAGGTTGGCTACAGTGCTGGTGGAGAGGCTGGGGCTGATTGGGAGTTGTGGAGCAAGATGGCCGGGGATGATGGCCGGATCCGACACTCCATAAGACTAAAGCACAGGCCGAAGCCACTGCCGGCCCTGACCATCCCACCTCCTGCCCTAGCCTCTCTGACCATCCCACCTCCTGCCCCGGCCTCTGACCATCCCACCTCCGCCCTGAGCCTCGACCATCCCACCTCCTGTGAGCCTCTCTGACCATCCCACCTCCTGCCCTGAGCCTCTCGACCATCCCACCTTGCAGCCTCTCGACCATCCCACCTTCGGTACCTCCTGCCCAGCCTCTCTGACCATCCCACCTCCTCGAGCCTCTCTGACCATCCCACCTCCTGCCCTGAGCCTCTCTGACCATCCCACCTCCTGCCCTGAGCCTCTCTGACCATCCCACCTCCTGCCCTGGCCTCTGACCATCCCACCTCCTGCCCAGCCTCTGACCATCCCACCTTGCCCAGCCTCTCTACCATCCCACCTCCTGCCCTGAGCCTCTCTGAATCCCACCTCCTGCCCTGGCCTCTCTGACCATCCCACCTCCTGCCCTGAGCCTCTCTGAATCCCACCTCCTGCCCTGGCCTCTCTGACCATCCCACCTCCTGCCCTAGCCTCTCTGACCATCCCATCTCCTGCCCTAGCCTCTGACCATACCTCCTGCCCTGCCTCTGACCATCCCACCTCCTGCCCTAGCCTCTCTGACCATCCCACCTTGCCCTAGCCTCTCTGACTCCCACCTCCTGCCCTAGCCTCTCTGACATCTTTGCCCGAGCCTCGACCATCCCACCTCCTGCCCTGAGCCTCTGACCATCCCACCTCCTGCCCTGAGCCTCTGAATCCCACCTCCTGCCCTGAGCCTTCACCATCCCATCTCCTGCCCTGAGCCTTGACCATCCCATCTCCTGCCCAGCCTCTGAATCCCACCTCCTGCCCGCAGGGGAGTGAATAAAATAATGAGGGGCACTGATAAAAAGGTTTCCCCTAAAGTAACTCCCCTTACCTTAGTGTATTACTCTTCGGAAGGTGGTCTCTGGTCACCAAGTGGCTACCACATCAGAGTTCCTGGCATTCCCCATTACATCAGAGTCTGCAGGATTGCCCCTTACAGTGAAAGGGTATATTCTGCAGCTGATGTAAAGGGGAACTCTGATAGATGCAGTACTCTGATAGGGAGGTTCTGGTGACCAGACCACCTTATTCAGAGTTCCCCCTTATATCATGATCTGCAGCGTTCCCCTTTACGTAAGAGTTCCATTTCACTGTAGGGGGATCCCTGCAGACTCTGATAGGGGGGAACCCATTAGATATCTGACCTTAGATGTAGATAGATGTTTTTTACTTTTGTTTAATAAACACAGCTAATAGCACTAGCTATGTGTTTATAGTTCAAATATTGATACTTGACTGTTTAGATGAAAAGATTATAGGCGAAGATAGATAGCTTCGGGGATAGTGTGGTAATTAATTAATAGCTGTGCTGCAAAGTGTCCCTGGAATTTTTTTTCAAATGTTGGCAACTATGTAAGTAGATATTTTATAAGCATGATAGATTAGATAGATTAGATAGATTAGATAGATTAGATAGATAGATAGATAGATAGACAGACAGACAGACAGACAGACAGACAGACAGACAGACAGACAGACAGACAGACAGACAGACAGACAGACAGATAGATAGATAGATAGATAGATAGATAGATAGGATAGATAGACACACACAAACACACACATCCTGGAAAAAGAGAATTACATTGTTTTAGTAAAGGAATGAAGTGCATGTGTAATATATTGCTATAGAAAGAAGAGCTTGCCAATAAAGTTTTGGAAATACAGAGCAAAAGTTCCTGAGTTATTGCCCATCAGCGAGCAGATGACATGACTAGACACTGTCATGTGCATTTTTTATATATTCCATTATGACCTTGAACACAAAGTACCAAGGCTGCCACGATAAATAACCAACAGGAACAAAGTCGCACACTACAACAAAATAACGGTAAAAAAAAAAATCCTTTGCCTGGAAAGGCAGATACAGGAATAGGGTTTCTTGAATATATTAAATCAGGCGTTGAAGACAAGGATTTAATACATTTTAAAACATTTCTGTTTTGTAATACATTATACACAGAAGAATATAAATAATGAAAAGCTGATTGTAGAGGGCACTGCCAGCCATTTCCAATAGAAGGGAATGTATGTCATGGTATCTGCCAACATGGTTCTGCAGTTGCAGTTTGGGGAACATTGGGGTGCTGCAATGCGTCAACACATGTAACATGCATTGCCACGTGTCGCAGCCTCCCATGGGACCCATTACACTGCTTTTTAATGTACACTTTGCAACAATCTCAAATGCACGTGTCCAGCTTTCCCCATACATTTATACTGTAGGACATGCATTACAATGCATTCAATACGCATGTCTCCAGCTTCCCCATACTAAAAACGTGTGGGAATACACAAGTTCGCCCTTTCACATATGTGGACCATTAGTATCTTTAGTTAGTTTATTTAGTCAAAGAAGAAACGGATGAAGTTTACATAATTTTTCCGTCCTTTTTTCCATCAGTTTTTTACCTTAACCACTTTATTCCCAGAGCCATATTATCATGCAAAAATTGATTGTTTGTCCATTTACATCTGTTTTTCGTCCGATTCATTATTTTTAATAGAAAAAAATAGGGCTTTGATCCATTTCAAAATGGATGTTGACGGAAGCGGATGTAAGCGAATGTAAATAGATAATCATCCATTTACATCCATTTTTTCTATAGAGATGCATCGATGTCCGTTTTTCATCTGTCAACCAATAGATGAAAAACATAGAAATGGTCCGCGTGTGTAAAAGGGGCCTAAAGGTTTGTGTTGCGAAAACCTTTGCCTCAACATGAACTGTAGATGGCTTCCAGAGGGCAGTTGACAGGTGGCCGGGAGGTGATTTTTCGCCTTGCATGTTACAGACCCCTGGTGCCCAACCTGCTGCCTAGGGGACACATGTAGCCCTTTACCACTTTTTTGTGGCCCTTGAGGCCCTGCTGATGTTCATCTATGTTTATATTGTTTGGTTGTAGCAGTGGTCTCTAGCAATTTCACATAATGTCTTTGTCACCTGAGGCATCTTTCCAATTGACCACCACCGCTAAAGGCAGTTTGATCAGGAAAGAACTTTTCTCAATGAAGGAGAGGGTAGGAGGGGGCGGAGCCTGGAGACCCAAAGCTGTTAACCCCACATGAGTTCAGAAGCAGGAAGAGGACAGGGCAGCCCTGCTGTGAAGATTTCTACAGAATGCAGCAGCCTGCTTATCTCTCAGGCCCCATACACACGAGCAGACAGATTTGTTCAAATCGGTCGGGCCGACCGATTTGAACAAATCTGTCTGCTGGGGACATATTGGTTTGATCGTGTACACACGATCAAACCAAAATCCCCGCCGCCAGACGGCGCGGTGACGTGGCGGTGACATTGACGCCGCCACACCAGGAAGTAAAACACTTCGGCGCATGCGTCGAAACCATTGGGCGCGTGTGCGAGAAGACATGTCTGCTGGTTAGCGTACTAACCAGCAGACATGTCGGGCGGACGGGTTCCCAGCCGACAGATTGGTAAGCATGCTTTCTAATCTGTCGGGTGGCCAAATCCGTCTGTTTGCCCGTACACACGATCGAATCTGTCTGCTGAAACGGTCTAGCAGACCGTTTCCAGCAGACAGATTTGATTGTGTGTACGAGGCCTTAGACATTCTTCGTTACAGGTAAGTAATCTAACTACTGTATTTATCGGCATATACCGCGCACTAAGGAGTTAAAGGGGAAGTCTATGCAAAATCTAAAATCTCTGCATCTATAGACACCAGGGATCTAACACTAACCTCTCTATCCCTGTAAACAAAAGATGAGTATACATACCTTTTTGGAAGCTGATCTGACCTGTTCCAGCCTGATCTCCAGCGCCAGAAGGTCTGCAGAGGGCACGGACAGCAACTAGCTGTGAAATGATTGGGAAGTGACGTCACTCATAGAGTTACTATGGGTCTTCTGTTGTCCTCTGTCTCCTCTGCACCCAACCACACAGAAAAGCCGCTGTTGACAGTTCAGCGTGGGATCCAGTCGGAGCGGGTCAGATCTCCTTCCAAAAAGGTATGTATACTCGTTTTTTCTTTACAGGGATAGAGAGCTTAGTGTTAGATCCCTGGTGTCTATAGATGCAGGGAATTTAGGTTTTGCATGGACTTCCACTTTAAGTGGAAACTTTTGAAAAAAATAAAAACTGGTGAATCTGGCTGCTACATAAATGTAGAATTTTCTTGCGGTGCCTGTTAGATTTACTTTGTTGTTCACTCAGGCAATAATTTAATCGGGAGCAATTTAAAATGAGAACAAACCCTATTACAAACACAAACCAAATGCTTTTTTTCTTAGATCTGGAGAGGAGATTAGATCATATACATTATAAACTGGTTAGTCCTTTAGAATTTTTGACATGACTGTCTATTTCAGATCAGGAAAAATATAACCTCCTGCTAGGATTCAATAAACCTAAAAGCAGAAATGTCAGTTTAAGAACAATATAGGCCCCAGGCCAGTTAGGTTTACTGAAAATTCTATCCAAGATTTTATTGGCACCATGACTGCTGTAACTTTGAAGAAAATGTTATCTTATTTAGAGTTTGTGAGAAAAAGTTTATGGGGAGTTTTCTGGATTACTGCACGATTGGTTAACATCTCAAACATGTTCCAATCTAGGTCCTTATTAAAAACACAATCTAATTTAAAATGAATTTGCCACTCATTTTAAAATGTTACAAGTCCTGCAGATAACACAAGGGGGTCTATTTTTTATTTATTTTTTAGGTGCTGTACAAATGGGACAAACGTGCACAGCTGCAATAAAAAATGAATGACGATAGCCATGCAGACCAATTTGATGCCATGTGCAGCATATGGTCTGAGCAGTGACAGGCTCACCCCCCACCCCTTGTAACACTAACGATTCACATGACACTGTGGAGGGAAAAATATTAATTGGGCTCAATTTGGACATTTTAACTTAGGGGTCTACTCACTTTTGTTGCCAGTGGTTTAGACATTAATGGCTGTGTGTTAATTATTTTGAGGGGACAGCTAATTTACACTGTTATATAAGCTGTACACTCACTACTTTACATTGTAGAAAAGTGAAATTTCTTCAGTTTTTCCACATGAAAAGATATAATAAAATATTTACAAAAATGTGAGGGGTGTACTCACTTTTGTGAGATACTGTAGATGCACATCAGTATAGAAATAATACAAGCTTTTAGAAAAAAAGAGAGTAATAACAGTACATACCTCAAATATTGAAACACGTACAATCAACAAAAGGCCTGATAGGAGTCCTGGTTGCATTGTGCATATTCCTGGGTATATAAAGTAATTAAGAGAGATGCCTCCAGATGAATGTTGCAGCAGGATAATGCAACATCTGTCTTTGTGTTGGAGACCTGAAGAAAAGATCTGCAGTCAGGAGGAGATCCTCCAGCTGTTGTCCAACCAGCCTGGAACAGAGCTTCTCACCAGCACTGTGGTGTGGCACTGGAACGCAACATCAGCCTATCTACTCTGCATAATTGTTTTGAATCTAACATGCAACTGGACCTCTAAGCTGATGATCCCAAAGTGGCCACAAGATTCCTAACCTGGCTGTAGCCTATACTGGTTATTGAGCCGTAAGCTAAAACTAGCCACAAAGTCGCAAACCCAAGGGACAGGGTTAACTAGAATAACAGGAGCTACATATAAACAGCTTTACCAACCAATATACTTGAAGGTGACCAATACATACATACAGTAGCACAGACCTAGCTATCTGACACTGTGCATGTGAAATAATACTAATAGGAAAGAAACACTTCTGTCACAAGGATTTAGATATACATTCAATGAACCCATTAAGAATTAATAAGCATAAATGATTTTCAAGACCCAAAAGTGCTTTTTACATCACTATGTTTCCCTTATACTGGCTTTATATATATATATATATATATATATATATATATATATATATATATATATATATATATTTAAAAATGTCTGTGTGACAGTTTAGTAATGTGTATCGCTTTTAGTAATTAAGCATTACATTTTTTCCTCCTAATGCCATTTTTTATAGAGGCCTACACATCTGTCCAGGATGAAAGGCAACTGACAAGAAAAGAGGGAAAGAAGTACTTGGTCTCAAAAGAGGGACAGCCCCTCCAAATGAGGGACAGTTAAAGGGTATAGTGGTGACACCATTTTAAAGATTAGGTTAAGCAGACCATAGCAAAAATCTTAATTTATGTGCAAAGGGTATAGCATTTGTATTATTGATTTAAAGCGGAGCTCCAGCCGCGATTTTTTTTTTTTAAAGTCAGCAGCTACTAACAGTGTAGCTGCTGACTTTAAATAAGGACACTTACCTTGTCCTACTTGCCCGCGCTGATGGGCCCCCCGATGCCGGTCCCACGATCGCTCCGGGTCCCGCGCCGCCATTCACACTATGGGAAACAGGCAGTGAAGCCGTACGGCTTCACTGCCCATTTCCTACTGCGCCTGCGTGAGTCTCACGCTGGCTTGTGAATGGGCGCGCTGCTCTCTGAGAACACACACAGTTCCCAGAAAGCAGCGCGCCCCATTCACAAGCAGAAGGACAAGAAGAAAAGGCACCGCGGAGTGGAAGAGGCAGATTACGGACTTCCGCATAGCAACAGGTATTTCGGGTGAGTATTTTTTTTTTTTCAGGTTTTTTTTATTTAATTTTTTTAAACAACATGGGAAAATGTTGTTTTCCTGGGTGGAGCTCCGCTTTAAAAAGTGTGCTAGGTAGAACCACACATTCCTCTTTAGTAGTAGGAGGGGACTTCAACCTTCCATTCTCCCCTACTCTAGATAAGACATCCCTGGACAAGAAAATCCCCTCCCCACGTCTCGTTAGACAATCCCAACAATTCAGACAGATCACACGTAAGTTTGCCCTGTTTGACGAATGGCGTGTGGAACATCCGACCGAACGTCAATACTCCCATTACTCCCACCCGTTTCGCACTCATGCAAGGCTAGATTTTTTTTTTGTTAATGCCCCCTCCCTGCGGGCGATCACTGACGTTAAAATCTTGCCTATATCATGGTCGGACCATGCTCCGATCCTCTTGAAACTTAAACTGGATCCCTCTAAGGTCAGATGCTGCCATTGGCGACTCAACGATTTCCTCTTAAAGGACCTCGCACATAGGTCAGAGTTAGAAAACACTCTAAAGCTGTACTTTGCAGAGAATAATACCCGGGAGATCCCTGTGGGAACCCTCTGGGAGGCACACAAGACGGTCATCCGTGGCCAATGTATAGCGGTCTCTAAGGCCTGGAAGAAAAATTCCAAGCTTCTGAGACAACAGACAGCACAGCGACTACGGGACTTAGAATCCAGACTTCCGACTTCGTCCTCGATCCGTCTTTTAAGAGAAATTATACGACTCCGGGCAGTTCTTAAAAGTATAGACATAGGCAAGGTTGAAAAGGCCCTTCAGAGACTCCGTCAGGTATACTATGATAAAGGTAATAAAGCACATACCCTTCTAGCGCGTAAACTTCGTGAACACACTCAGGCCTCGGCTCCCCACGCCCTTCGTGACCCAGCTGGGACCCTTCACTCCCACCCCGACCGTATTGCCCAATTACTCCGAGACTACTACTCGGACCTCTATAACAATTCCTCTATACCGCATTTGCCGACCCAATCGACTTACACTGACCGTGTACGGACCTACCTCGCAGCCAGCGGGGTGGCCACGTTGCCGACGGGGGCCCTACACTCCCTTAACTCCCCCATCACCGCCGAGGAGATCTCGGAGACTTTGAAACTCCTTCCGAACAATAAAGCTCCGGGCCCCGATGGCCTTCCGTATGAGTATTTTAAAGCGTTCCTACCCACCCTGCTCCCACATATGGTCCGTTTGTTCAATGGGTTTATGGGCAAAGATGAAATTCCACGGGACATGCAATCCTCACACCTTACACTCATACCCAAACCCGACAAGGATCATACGTTATGTGGGAACTACAGGCCTATAGCTTTATTAAATTCAGATCTGAAAATGTTCACAAAATTATTATCCCTTCGAGTGAATGTGATCCTCCCCTCCCTGATCCATAAGGATCAGGTAGGCTTTGTTCCTGGGCGCCAGGCGGGGGACAACACCAGAAGAGCCATCAACTTAATTGACATCATTAACAGACAAAAAGACGAGGCGCTCTTGCTCAGCCTAGATGCTGAGAAAGCCTTTGACAGGCTCAGCTGGCCTTTTATGTTTACCACTCTCGAACATCTGGGCTTCCGGGGGCCGTTCCTTCAGGCGATCAGGCATTTATATGCAACTCCATCTTCCTCCATCAAAACACCTTTTGCGACCTCTGCCTCCTTTCCTATTTCGAATGGGACTAGGCAGGGCTGTCCGCTTTCTCCGCTGCTCTTCGCCCTGTGTATCGAACCCCTGGTGGCCCAGATCCGACGAGATCCCAACGTCACTGGCGTAATGGTCAGAGGACGCGAATTTAAAATATCATTGTTTGCGGATGACGTTCTTATCACCCTAACACGCCCGCATATCACCCTCCCCAACCTCCACAAACTTCTTGAGGAATATGGGTCCCTATCAGGATATAAGGTTAATCCAGCTAAATCGGAAGCCCTTCCACTTAATCTCCCCCCTGCAGCAGTGCAACGCCTATCGGAAAACTTCTCATATACGTGGAAGTCCCACGCCATTAAATATTTGGGGGTATTCCTCACTCCCCGGTATGACTCTCTATATGATGCTAACTTCAGACCCCTGTTTGCATCTATAAGATCCCTATTGACCAAATGGAGACGTTACCCGTTGTCTTGGTTTGGACGCATTGCCTCAGTCAAGATGAATGTACTACCTAAATTATTGTACCACTTCATGACCCTCCCGGTTCCTATCCCGTCCGCCCAGCTTGGGAGGCTCCAGACCGACCTCCTAGATTTTGCGTGGAATTACAAACGGCACCGAATAGCATACCCCATAATGTGTGCCTCCCGAAAAGACGGGGGTCTGGCCTTTCCGCACCTCCAGCGCTACTACTATGCGGCACAACTAAGGGCTATAGCTTCCTGGGTTACCCTTCCGGCCTATAATCGCTGGACGCAAATAGATAAAATTTGGTTAGCCCCCATTCACCCGAACAATTTATTGTGGAACACTAATGCAGATGTCCCCTCCACCGCCTTGCTGCATACCATGAGCCTCCTACGCACTATTTGGTGACGACTAAATCGCAACACCCCCCTACAATCTGAGGCCTCTTTGGTAACAGCTTTTCTTTACAACCCCAAACTACCCGACAGCTTAACTTCCCAGATGATCTCCCCCTGGCTGCAGAGGAATCTCTTTCACTATGGACATCTGGTGAATCCAGTTTCTAGGACCTTGCTGCCTTTTGACGAACTCAGGACTAAACACAAACTCCCTCGTAGCGCTTTTTTTGGTTACCTCCAAATCATACACTACGCTCTTACCATCACCCCCACCCTCCAATTCTCTAAGCTATCCCCATTTGAACGCTTAATCTTATCAGGGCCTACACAGAAAGGGCTCACCTCGGACATATATAAACTTTTGAATTTCTATGATATGACCACTCGGGGGAAACATAGCTATATGCGTAAATGGGAAGAACACATTGGAGAAGAGCTGACCCCTGAACAATGGGCTACTATATGGTCTTGGGCAGCCAAGAGTTCTCTTTGTACGCTTTACAAGGAGAACACGTATAAGATACTTTTCCACTGGTACCTGACTCCGTCACGTCTGCATGCTATCTTTCCGTCGACCTCAGATCGCTGCTGGAGATGTCTCCAGGACCGGGGCACCCTACTCCATGTTTATTGGAGCTGTCCACTCCTCCAACCCTATTGGCACTCGGTCCGGGGGCTGCTTCACCGGCTGTTCGAGGTAGATATCCCTCTCTCCCCTAAGTTCTTTTTACTGGGCCTCCCCCCTCCTAAACTATCCACGCTAGCTAAAAAGTTGGCCACACAAATTTTAACAGCGGCCAGATGTCTAGTAGCCCTTTACTGGAAACAACAAAATCCCCCATATTTATCCAATCTTTACTCCAGGCTTAAAGATGTTGAGGTCATGGAGTCCATGACAGCTAGGCTGGCGGACCGGGTAGACCGACATTCAGCAACGTGGGAACCGTGGCACCGGCAAATAGACCCCCCGTGACCTCGCGAGGCCTCCCCCCCCCTCGTTCTGTACAACACGATCACTTGGAGCCCGGGAGGGACGCGCCCCCCTGCTTGGGTCTATCTTATGCCTTCCCCTTGCCTTATCCTCTCCCCCCTTCTTTCCTCTTTCTTCCTTTCTCTCTCTTATTACTTTACTTTTGCTCTTCTCTCCCCCTTCTTTTTTTTTTTTTTTTTTTTTATTATTTTTCTTTTTCTTCCTCTCCTTTTGGAATAGCAGGACACGCAAATGTAAATTGCGGACCTCACTAATGATCTGTTTTGTGGGAGAAGCCTGCGCTATAATTACTTTAGCGCTATTTCAGTCTTGATACACAGTGCTTCCCCTTGTTGACTCCTGTCTGTGGTCTGTATGTTAATTTTATACTATGTAGACCTCTGTGTCCTTTCCAGAGATGATGACGACTGCTGATTTCCTTTTACTTTTGTACTGTCTTGTTCTTTTGTTTGTTTTAAACCCAATAAAAATTGTCAATTATAAAAAAAAAAAAAAAGTGTGCTAGGTTCATTAAAATATAGATTTTTAAAACAATGGCACAATTGACCTTTAGGCTTCATTTCCATGGACGTTTTTTACAGACACTTTTTTTTATCCTTTTTTACAACTTAAAAACGCCTGTATATGTTTATTTTATTTAAAAAAAAAAAAAAACATTTTGAGCTGGAGCTCAAAAACACTGCGGTAGCGTTTATGTGTTTTTTTTTTACGTCTGGCGTTTTTACAGCTCTATTGCTGGAGCTTCAGAACGCACTGGTCCTGTTTTTTTTTGTCATTGTCTTTGAAAAGTGACGTTTCAAAAACGTCGTTTTTTACTTCACAGAAAACGTCGTTTTTTTTTCATCGCAAAAAACGACCGTGTGTACGTGGCATTAGAGTAACTATTTATTTTCAGGATACAATATTGAGAAAGAGAGTGACAACTTCTCTGAGGGAGGTAGTCATCCAATACAGAGAAATCATTATACCTTAATATAATTTCTGACCAATCAAAATGTATTAACCTGCATTTCTGAATTCCAGAGAAGTACTAAAATGCTTTCCTTTGCTGCTTTTGAGATGGGTGGGCTCCTGCAATAATGGACAAGTATGCACAACATATTTGTTATTAAACCGTATTTCCACTTTTGAAATAGATTTTGAGTAAACCCTGCTATATGTTGGTATGTGTTCCCATTCTCACAGTATGACTAAGAATATATATTTTTAATATTTCTTAGCTTTTAAGTCGGACATACATATATAGAAATTCCTGCTGAACCATCCAAATTTCCAAATTTCGATTCATGTATGGGCAGGTCACTTGTACAGAAGTTGGTATATTTCTGAATGATCAGCAAGCTATAGGTGGCAGCACTGATCGGTGTTTTCTGACAGAGGGGAAGTGCAGGGTGCATTCACCCATCCATCTTGAATGCTCGGATAGGGGAATCGGGTAATTTTTTATCATTCAGCCTGCCAGTTCAATAAAAAAATTACTAAAGCCGGTCAAACATGGTTTGAATCTAAAGCCAGCCATAGAGTTCGAATCTCAGCCGGTTCAGCAGGGACTGGCCGAGATTTGAAACCATGTATGGCAGGCTGAATATACCCAAGTTGATTGATTAACTTGGATAAAACCAACCTGTTTACATGCAATTATTGCTAGTGGCTATTATAGCCGCTAGCAGTAATCACTGTGTGGTGTCCCCACTGGGAGAACACAATGGCTGCACGGGTGATGGATTCCTCCATCAGTAGCCTGTGTTTGCATGAAAGAAAATCACTCCATCTATGCCCGGCATAATCTATGGGCTGCTTTAGATGTTTCTAACTAGGGACTCCCTGAGCTTTCATTAACATGCAATGCAGATGACTAGGTTTTAAAATTATAAACCTTTATTAGGAGAAAAAGTGTTGAAATCTAGTTTACAATTGATAATGCAGAACTACAAGCACAGTACAGACAGGGTAATTATGTTAACCATTACTTCGTAGTTCCCTCCTAAACATTTCAAAGTAGAGAGCCCTTGTTAGGATTTTTAGGCAAGTAAAAGCACTTAAAATGGTCATCACCAATTTTTTATGATTTTCGTTACATTTTACTATGTTAATGGAAACATGTTACAAGTATAAAGTAGGTGTTATCTCAAATTGTCTCCTAAAGTGAAAAAAAACTTACACTCTACTGTAGTGCAGGATCACTCTCATCGCTCCATCGCTGTTGCTTGCATCTTTTGTCAGTCTTTCTCCATAAAGGAAAGAAGTTGCCAGCATTAGCTTTGTAAATTCTGAATAAGAACTGTGTTGTTCTCGAGGAAGGCACCAAAACATTTGCTGTATTTGACCCATGTGTCATTTATTTTGGGTTTACCAAGTAGGTGCTGGTGATTTCATTCCTTCCATTGCGGTATTACACTGTGCCATCCATTGCCGTCACTATGAACACCATTCAGCTACACTGGTCACTTTGGAGTGCCGCTCAGATCTGTATTACATTAAGTCATTCTCTTTGTCCAGCATTTTCAAATTGTTGGACAACCGCTGCTGATAAGACTCCTGTGCATTCACATTGCTGTTGCATTGTCCCATAACCTGGTCTGGCTGCTTTCTCAACAGTTTACAGATGTCAGAAGGCTACTGTGCCCGGCACATGAAAAACTGCTAAAAGAAAAATTAAGATTTTTGGTAGAAAAAAACCTGGCATGTCACTCCTGCCCAAAAAAATTATACCCAATAAGTTTTACATTTTTTGACTTTAGTTAAATTTTAAGTGTTTCTAAACCGGAATATTAAAATACATAAAGTATATATCACCTTTATTTGTACTGACTGCAGTACAGGCAATTACATTTTAAAATTGTGCCCCAGTTACTTCCCCTAAAAGTAGGGTGACCAGACATCCCCAGTTTCAGGGGACAGTCCCCTGATTAAGCTCACTGTCCCCGGACCAAGTCTGTCCCTGGTTTTGTCCCCAGATTGGATTTAATAGGGGGCAGGGGCAATTTCAAAGACAGTCAGTGCAGAATTAAAATAAAAAAATTACAATTACACCCCCCCGCTCCGCCGTGCCTACTAGCATAGGGGGTTGTATTTTTCCCATGATCTGTGCCCCTTTCTGATGATCATGTGCTGGTCGAAGCGCAGGGAATATTTCTTCAGTTTGCCCATTCACTTGTTCTTCTGCCTTGACTCAAGTCCCGGTCAGCAGCCTGCCTGTTTATCTTCTTGCCTTCCCCGGTGGAGTGATCTTCCTCTGCTCCCCACCCAGTAGTAGCCGGGGCCCGAAGTGTAAGACTTGAGAGGCTGTGAGGCGGGCGGTGACGGGCAGAGAGTCGCTGATTGTCGCCATTACTAGTAAACAAAAAAATTGTCTCCGGATTTAATTTTAATAATCTGGTCACCTTACCTAAAAGGGGATCGGAATCAGCTTCCTATGTTGGCACATGGAG
Source organism: Rana kukunoris (assembly GCA_029574335.1). Lineage (NCBI taxonomy): Eukaryota > Metazoa > Chordata > Amphibia > Anura > Ranidae > Rana > Rana kukunoris. The sequence continues at coordinate 170,942,758 of CM056049.1, forward strand.
AGGAGGTGGAGCCAAGAGCACCAGCTGGGGACAAGAGAAAAGGACGGGGCCGCTCTGTGCAATACCATTGCACAGAGCAGGTAAGTATAACATGTTTATTTTTCTAACTTTTACACCTGCTTTAATATTATAGCACAATAGTACACATAGCATAGCTAGCAACTGTGGCAGATGATTGTTTAACACTTCCTCAAAAAAAATCTTTGAAGCAATAAATAAGTGTAAACAGCTCACCTCACCAAATGATGGGTGTGGACAAATTGCTCTAAAAGTAGAAGAGGTTTTAAGGGGCATGTTAAAGCGGAGCTCCACCCTGAATTTAACTTAATGTCAATATTAATAATGCTACAAAACAGGATAGTTTTATCTAAAAAAAAGTTTTACTATACCATCTGAACTGGTATGGCTTCCGGTCTGCAGCCCCTCGGGTTTCCGTCGGGTTTTCTGTGGTTTCCTGTCCAGTGCTGTGTCTTCTGGGACCTTTTCTCATAGCTCCCTAATTATCATATTTGGCCCTGTGAAAGCAAACATCGCGTGACTTTGTTTAGCAGGAAGTGACGCGGATGTAAACAAAGGAAGGAGGGCGGGCGTTTTGAACAATCTCCGTTACACAGATACTGATGCGTGAGATCGAGCGGTGGATGCTGGGACATCAGCATCCACCTGAACAAGGAAGTGCTGGGCTGTGGGCTTATGCCCACAGTTAAAATGGAGACGAAACCAGAAGGAGGAATAAAAGTTATTATTTGAGACTGGATAGCAGCGGAGCTGCCGGGGGAGACAGGACACGTGAGTTGCGCAAATTAGGGTAATTTAACTTTTAAATAGCCATTAGGAAAAAATGTTTTTGGCGTGGGAGATCCGCTTTAAATACAACCTAACATGAAAATGTCCTTTAATTATTGACCATAGCTACAAATCAATATCATTTTAGCAGTGCAGAGTTGAAAACAAAGGCCCAGATTCACAGAGCGATTACGCCTGCGCAACTGGTGTTGCGCGTGCGTAAGTCTAAATGTGCGCGTGCGTTTAGATGCGCGCGATTCAGAAAACTATTTACGCCAGAAATCTACTTTTTTTTGTCCGGCGTAATTTCGTTAGACAGACGCATCCGTCCGCGCAAAAATGCGCTAGGCACACCATTGATTTGCTAGTCAAATATGCTAATGAGGGAGTTGCGGGGATCCACAAAAAAACGCAGTTGCTGCGCAGGCTACGCGATGTGCGCAACAGCAAAATGTCCTGTCTAAAGTTAGAGCACATAAAAGCTGGTCTAAATTTTGAAAAAACGTCTACATCTCACAGAAAGCAACACCGTTACTGAGGAGCAGACCACACACACGTGTTGCACTACAATTTGACTGCCAACATGCCAGGGGCATCGTCGCTCATAGCTGCACTAGTGAATTTAGATGACCAAAGAAGGAGGAGGGCACGGAGGATGGCACGGGAGAGGGTATACCGCACACGCATAGACCTCTTTGGCATGAGTGATTCTGAGGTGTATCGCATCTTCAGATTCCCCCCTCATGCCATCCTGGAATTAACCACAACCCTGCAGGAGGACATCACCAGCCCAACACAACACTCACAAGCAGTGCAGCCACTGGTCAAGGTACTGGCAACACTCCATTTCCTTGCCAGTGGCTCTTTTCAGCGTACAAGTGGAGTGGTGGCTGGGATGTCACAGTCCTCCATGAGCAGATGTGTGCACCAGGTTGTCCCTGCAATCCTCACATGCTTGGCCAACCAAATCATCAAACCCACCACTGAGGACCTGCGGCTGAAGGCAATGACAGATTTCTACAGAATTGCCAGATTCCCACGCACTGTGGGGGCCATTGATTGCACACATGTGGCACTCCAGCCCCCCCATGAGACAGAGCACATGTACCGCAATCGGAAGAATTGGCACTCCATCAACGTACAGGTGATAGTTGATGCCCAAGGCCTCATATGGCACGTCCGTGCCAAACACCCCGGATCCACCCATGACAGCTACATCTACAATCAATGCCACATCCGAATGGAATTCTATCAGAACGTGTATGGGAACACCTGGCTGGTTGGTGAGTGACATGGGAGTCAGGCATGACTATCCCCTCCCGTGATGCACACCTCACAAGTGGCACATGCATGACTAACATGCTCCTGTCTTTTCCCTTCCAGGCAGGGCCGGCGCTAGCAATAGGCGGATCAGGCGGCTGCCTAGAGCGCCAGGGTAAGGGGAGCGGCAAAATCCGCTGGGGATTCGGATTATTAAATAACCTCCAGGATTGTTTTTTTTTAAATGCATGCTGCCTTAATGCGCCAGCCGCCAGGCTAGGGGGCGACTGTCTGCGCCTGTGAAGACATCCCGGACCGCTCTGCAGAGCCGCCCTGACAATGAGAAGATGAGGCGATAGAGCCAGGACAAGAAGCAGCTGACCGACCGGAAGTGTTGTGCTGCATGATCGATGGAACCTGGCTGGGGCGGATGAGATGGAAGCCCTGCATACGGGCTTGCCGCGATATCCGCTCCCCCCTCCTCCTGGTCGCTCCGGGATCTCTCAGTGCCACAACAGAGGACATGCAGGCAGCAGCAGCAGCACGGCTATCATGGAGAAAAGCTTTCACCCGCCGATGGCTCAGGTATGGAAGCTGTGCTGCAGCCTGCTGTCATAGGAAATAAAAAATGTACTCTGCTGTGCTGTTTATAGTTCTTTGCACTGTACACAGAGGGGATACAGATATGTGTGTGGGGGGGGACGGGGGACGGGGACGTGCAGGGGTTACAGATATCAGTGTGGGAGGGGTTACAGAGGGGGGCAGATATATATGTGGGGGGCAGAACGTGCAGGGGTTACAGATATCAGTGTGGGAGGGGTTACAGAGGGGGGCAGATATATATGTGGGGGGCAGAACGTGCAGGGGGGTACAGATATAAGTGTGGGAGGGGTTACAGAGGGGGACCACATATATGTGTGTGGGGGGCAGAGGGGGACCAGATATATGTGTGGGGGGCAGATGTGCAGGGGGGTACAGATGTGTGTGGGAGGGGTTAGAGAGGGGGATCGGATATATGTGTAGGGGGGAGGGGAACAGACGTGCAGGGGTTACAGATATGTGTGTGGGAGGGGTTACAGAGGGGGATCGGATATATGTGTAGGGGGAGGGGAACAGACGTGCAGGGGATACAGATATGTGTGTGGGAGGGGAACAAATGTGCAGGGGTTACAGATATGTGTGTGGGAGGGGTTAGAGAGGGGGATCGGATATATGTGTAGGGGGGAGGGGAACAGACGTGCAGGGGATACAGATATGTGTGTGGGAGGGGTTACAGAGGGGGATCGGATATATGTGTAGGGGGGAGGGGAACAGACGTGCAGGGGTTACAGATATGTGTGTGGGAGGGGTTAGAGAGGGGGATCGGATATATGTGTAGGGGGGAGGGGAACAGACGTGCAGGGGATACAGATATGTGTGTGGGAGGGGTTACAGAGGGGGATCGGATATATGTGTAGGGGGGAGGGGAACAGACGTGCAGGGGTTACAGATATGTGTGTGGGAGGGGTTACAGAGGGGGATCGGATATATGTGTAGGGGGGAGGGGAACAGACGTGCAGGGGTTACAGATATGTGTGTGGGAGGGGTTACAGAGGGGGATCGGATATATGTGTAGGGGGAGGGGAACAGACGTGCAGGGGATACAGATATGTGTGTGGGAGGGGTTACAGAGGGGGATCGGATATATGTGTAGGGGGGAGGGGAACAGACGTGCAGGGGATACAGATATGTGTGTGGGAGGGGTTACAGAGGGGGATCGGATATATGTGTAGGGGGGAGGGGAACAGACGTGCAGGGGATACAGATATGTGTGTGGGAGGGGTTACAGAGGGGGATCGGATATATGTGTAGGGGGGAGGGGAACAGACGTGCAGGGGATACAGATATGTGTGTGGGAGGGGTTACAGAGGGGGATCGGATATATGTGTAGGGGGGAGGGGAACAGACGTGCAGGGGATACAGATATGTGTGTGGGAGCGGTTACAGAGGGGGATCGGATATATGTGTAGGGGGGAGGGGAACAGACGTGCAGGGGATACAGATATGTGTGTGGGAGGGGTTACAGAGGGGGATCGGATATATGTGTAGGGGGAGGGGAACAGACGTGCAGGGGATACAGATATGTGTGTGGGAGGGGTTACAGAGGGGGATCGGATATATGTGTAGGGGGGAGGGGAACAGACGTGCAGGGGATACAGATATGTGTGTGGGAGGGGTTACAGAGGGGGATCGGATATATGTGTAGGGGGAGGGGAACAGACGTGCAGGGGATACAGATATGTGTGTGGGAGGGGTTACAGAGGGGGATCGGATATATGTGTAGGGGGAGGGGAACAGACGTGCAGGGGATACAGATATGTGTGTGGGAGGGGTTACAGAGGGGGATCGGATATATGTGTAGGGGGGAGGGGAACAGACGTGCAGGAGTTACAAAGAGGAAATGATAGGTGTGAGGGGCGTGCAGAGGTGCGGAGGGGGGGGTGCAGAGGGTAACAGAGGACCGGAGGGGAATAGGTATTTAGGGTGATACAGTAATGGGGTGATCTGAAGTGTGAAGGTGGAAGAATAGTGGTGATCTGAGACCTAAAAATACAGGAATTGGGGCGATCTGTGGTGTGAAGGTTGAAGTCCACCTTTGTAAAATAAATAAATGCAGATATTTTTGCAGGTGCAAAAATGTTTCCTTTTTTTATTATTTTTAGTAGGAACCTGTAAAACATTGTCACTGTATCTGTCGCTCGTACAGACAGGCAGTTACTGTACACAGTTAGTCTGTCTGTATACTGTCCTAGCCTGTGGTCTACAGCTGGTGTGAGGAACGAGCCGTTACCATCCACTATTTGTCTTCGGAACGGATCCAGAGGCACAGGTGCAGGCCTGTGGACCACGGCTGAAAAAATAGGTGAAGAGGCGCCGCAAAAATCTCAGTGGGGGCGGAGCCTATGGGGGCGGCAAAATTAGGTTTTGCCTAGGGTGTCAAAAATCCTTGCACCAGCCCTGCTTCCAGGTGACTCTGCATATGCACTGGGACCCCATCTCATGACTCCTATCCGGAACCCCCAAACCCCAGGGGAGGAAAGATACAATCAAGCACACATCAAAACCCGAGCAGTGGTGGAGCGCACCTTTGGCATCCTGAAGTCACGTTTCCGATGCCTGGATAAGTCTGGGGGTACACTATTGTATTCCCCAAACTTTGTGTGCCATATCATCGTTGCATGTTGCATGCTGCACAATCTCGCAGTGAGGAAGGGCCTGCAGGTTGAGCTACGTGATGACCTGACCCCCCAACCAGACAATCAACCCCTAACCGAGGATACCCCGTCTTCTGAGGGAAGAGCAGTCAGGAGACAGCTCATATTGGGCATCTTTGCACGTTAAACACACACATTAATCATGGCACAATGAGAATGCATGCATGCACACCACTGTGGTCCCTAGCACACACACCCCACATCCTCATCAAATTGAAAAGGGCACCAGTCCACCATGCACGACTGGTGAGCAGTAACGCCACGTCAAGGCTCCAATTATGTCACTGTACATTCATACACCATTCACACGGACCTGGGAATCACTTCTCCCTGGTCCTGGGGAACCCTTCTCCACCAAAATTGAGGATGACACCCCTTTTCCAGCAGGAATGTCACCCCCACATTCAAACAGCATGCACAACCCAAAATAGAAAAAAAATGTCAGCAAAAAAAAAAATGTCAGCCAAAAAAAAAAAAATGCAAAAAATGTCAGCCAAAAAAAAAAAAGGGGGGAAAAAAAATTATTGCCCTCTGCGTGAGCCACGCCTGGGGCGCCCCCGGCTACGGCCCCGGCCCCTCAGGGGAGACTCATGGGGGAGGGGCAAACCCGGGGAAGGAGGAGCAGCCCCTGATATCTGCCCACCTGGCGGCCTGCCCTCCAAGGCCACGGCAATTCTGTCCAGGGAAGCACCAAGTGTTGCTGTGTTGGCCTGGATAGCCTGGGTAAGGGCCCTCACATCCTGCCCAACGCCTGCTGCTGTAGTCTGCAGTTCATTTAGGCAGGTTGTGAAAGCCCGGGAGTGGGAGTCCAGGTTACCCAGCGTATCCTTCATGGAGGACAGGCTCTCCTCCACCCGCCCAAAAGTCTGGCAGAGCTGTCCCAGATGGCGGGTTTGGAGGGCCTGGTCCCTTCGCAGACTGGCGGGCAGGAGATTGGGCGCCCCCCTGGTGCTCTGGGATGACATCCTGCCTCCAGCTGATGGTTGTGGGCGGGGAGAAGGGGAGGCCCTTGTGAGGGGAGCCATGTTGGGGGAGGAGGGGGGGGGCTCCCCCTTAGTGAGGGCAGGCTTCTGCCAGCCAGAGGGGAAGAGTCCGCACAAACCACTCGTCCAGTGCCTGACTCCTCCTCCTCATGATCGTCCTCCTCATGATTATCCTCCTCCTCTTGATCGTCCTCCTCCTCTTGAACCTCCTCCGCGGACTGTGGCCTTGTTGGGGGGGCCTCATTAGGCTGCTGTCCTGGGGTTGGAGCGGTCAGGCCAGATGGCCCTGCACCCTCCTGCACATCTGTGGATGACACAAAACATTCACAGGTTGGAGGATCCACACACTTGGCACATATTCCCTTTCACCCCCTCCCCCACACATGCTTCCGTCGCTGTAAGCCTAATACGGCATGGTGGGCCCCCTCCTGTGCCCCTGGCATGGGCATGCATTGCGGCCAGTTTTTTTTTCACCTGACGCCGAGATCATTTATTTTTTTGTCAATCCCAGACCGGGTCCGTGTCTCCCCTTCCCCCGATGAATTCACCTGCTCCGTGATCCTATCCAAAATCTCCCTCCTCCTCTGCGGGCCGTGGAGAAAACGCCCATACTCGCTAATGGCCCGGGCAAGAATTCTTTTTTCCCCCACAGTAAAATTAAGCTTTCTTTTTCTCTCTGTCATACTTCCAAACAAACTCACTACCAGTCACCAAAAAACAGTCACAAATACAAGCACAACCAATCAGGCAAGAACACACACAAAGAGAAAACGAACACCCAAAAATCACACTAGCACTCAGCAAGAAACAGTCACAAAAAATAAAAAATAAAAAATAAAGCAAGAAAACAAACGCTCAGAAATATATCAATCAAACAAACAGTCTCTCAAACACTTATCAAAAAACACTTTCACAAATATACCAACAAGCACTTGATCACACAGAACACTAATCTGACAACTACAAGACACACTGCAACGAACAACAGGAACAAAAGCACTTGGTTAAATGGGAAGGGACACAAAGGGATGTACTTTTGCAATGCAAGTGCGTTTCACTGATTGCGCCGCTCCCGAGTTGTGAGCATGCGCACAGCGGAGCTGACATGGTCTCCTTCACGCGCGCATGCGCGAGCCGGCCGGCCCTTCATTTGCATGGGGTCACGGCTCATTTCAATGTAACACGCCCACGTCCCTCCCAATTTGTATTACTCCTCCTTACGCCTCTGGAAAAAACCTTAAGCTTACGCAATTTCCTGCGCAAAAGCTACGTGAATCGGGGGATTACGCGGCTAGATGGCGCAAGTCTAACGTAATGGCGGTGCGCTACGCCGGACCGATAATGCGCCGATGTACGTGAATCTGGGCCAAAGATTCTGATGGATTGCTAGGGACAGCAGGTCATTTTTGTGTAAGGGAACTTTTCTTATGTGAATTTGGTGTCAGATTTGCAGTATAAATTGTACCCAGTAGACAAAAGAATGTACTGAAATCTGCAATATTCTGCAATATTGAAAGAAAATCATCAACTGCCTACGTATTTGCCAATTCAGTCTAACAATAAAAATTGAACCTTTGCTTTAGACATCTCCCTTGATATATTTATTTTATTACAAAAGCATTTCTAACACCATTTTTATTGACAGTTGGAGCTGTGATTCTATTCTGATGTACTGTAGCACAGCTCAAAAGTAATAATAATAATAAAAAAAAAGAGTACCAACCAAGTGTACTGTATATATGAAAACTCTATTTAGAGGCAAGTAGATATACAGTATGCCTTCAGGTAAACTTTGTTTTCTTACTCAAAAAAGAATATAAACATATTTTGATCCTTAAATAACCAAATGTAACAAATTATTGAACAAAAGTTCAACAAATGTTACTATAGCAACCAAATAGAAACTACTACTGTTTTTGTTATTCTAAAGTGGATTCTAATTGCCTGTTATGGATTAACATTTTGTTCTTGGCTCCTACATTCTCTTTTAGAATAGGCCAAAATTCATTATGCATTTTTAAATGTTTACAACAATTTAAAGTGGTCATTCGCAAACTGCAACTTATACCCTATTGTTTTGTGGTCTTCGAAAGAAGCAAACTTGGAGCAAGTAGTTCATTAGGTTCTGGCTAATAATGAATTGATTTAAAGGACCAAAATGGTAAAAAAATAAAAATGTGGTTTATTACAGCAGCAAGGCAGAGACCATAAAAAATATTCTGTTTGGTAATGAAGAGCAGCACACAAAGTCAGTGTTGCAGCAAACTAAGCTGATCATGTAGGTGTATTGGAATGTGTGTCACATACAAGCTTTCCTTAATGCTTCCAGTCAGAACATAAAATATGATGAGAACCACTGCAAACTGCAGTCATTTGTAAAATTACTTTGCTAATTATCTTACCGGCAGCAGATCCTGCTAAAATCATAGGTTTCTGATTTATGAGGCCTCAGAGGAGACTATTCTTACTATATATGTAATAACCTTTGATAGATACAAAGTAAAATGTTTTTTTTAGATCCAATTTGTACGGACCCTGAGCTAAGCAGCAGTGTCCCTAGGTTATTCGATAGTCAACCTGTGCATGGATTGATAGTTCTGCTTTCTTTGGAATCTTCCTAATCTTAGGCCGCGTATACACGACCGAGTAACTCGACGGGCGAAACACATCGTTTTCCACGTCGAGTTCCTTGTTCGGCTGTCAAAAAACTAATTGAGCCAAATTTTCCCATTGCTCATCGAGGAAATAGAGAACATGCTATCTTTTTGGCTCGACGAGTTCCCCGACGGGTTTCTCGGCGAAAAGTGTACACACGACCGGTTTCCTCGGCAGAATATGTCTCCCATCAATTTCTTGCTGAATTCTGCCGAGGAAACCGGTTGTGTGTACGCGGCCTTAGAATTGTTGTTGGCTTCTCTCTGCTCGGTCAACCACTAAGAAGTTTATTGCCAGTGCTGCATGCTGGAGATTGTTAAAATATTTGGGAGTGACCTTGGAAAGCTCTCTTGCCTCCCAGGCTCTGCCTGGAGAGATGTACGTGGCTGTGGTATTGGTCATCCTAGGCCTGCTGCCTGGGGAAAATGTGGCATGTTAGAGATAAGCCCAAGCCTGGGGCCTGAAGCTTCCTGCTGTCCTGCTGGAAGGTGTTTTGGAGAGCTGGGCAGAAGTAACTCTGCAGCAAGTTCTGGTGGCTGCATAAGTGATTGTGCTGCAAAGAAACTGCTCTACAGTCTGAAGTGACAGTCTGACTGTGACTAGAGATACTAAGTCTACCCTAACCCAGTGAGGGAACTACCAGGGTCGCAAAGGTTACACTTGCGACCAAGACCCTGAGTTCCACCATTGTGGGGGGCCCATCTGCTTCCAGTGCCCACCCGCCCGCTGATTATTTTATTTTAGAGGCCATTATGGGAGTCAGGGGTGCGCTGTGGCTGAGTATTCAATGTCACTGCCATACACACACACAGCGGACTGCCTGCTTATCCTCTCCACCCATTGCTGCAGACAGATACCATGTCGGGAGGCGGAAACTTGAGGAGAAAGTCAGCTGACAGGCCAGTAGAGTGAAGGGGGAGGAGCTCTCCACTGTGCTAGGAGACCCCATGTCAGGAGAGGCATCACTGGAGGTATGTGAAGGGTGCCAGAAATACACTAAGCAATGAGGGGGAATCGACTGACTCTGAAAGCACCACGATCACTGATCCCACCCCCCCTGGACTGATCCTAACACCCTCAATGGATTGATCCCATCCCTGCCACTGAACCCCCCACCTCCACCACTGCTGCCTCTGACAGATCACATCCCCACCACCATCAGTGGACCAATCCCACCCCACTTCCACTGATCTCACTCCCCCGCCAGCACTGCAACTGATCCCATCACCCCAACACCCTCAGTGGACTAATCCCCTTTACTGCCACTAAACCCACCGCCCTACCACCACCGCTGCCTAAATGATCCCATTCCTCCACCACCACCATCACCACTGGTCTCATCCCCATCACAATTTCTGCCACTGATCCCCATCCCCTCCACCACCCCCAGTGGACTGATCCCCCCCCTTACCACTACTGCTGCCACTGATCCCACCCCCCCAACATCAGTGGACTGATTCCCCCTCTCACCACCACCGCTGCTGCTGCTGCTGCTGTCACTGATCCCATCTCTGCAACAAAAAAAAACTCAGTGGACTGATCCCTGGGAAATGTTTTTTTTATCAAAATAATGGTTTTTTTAAGGGGGGGCTTCATGACTTTTTGCACCAGGGCCCTGAAGGCTCTACATCAGGGGTGTCAAACTCAATTTCATCGTAGGCTGCATCAGCATTATGATTTCCCTCAAAGGGGCCAGTTGTATCTGTAAGTTTAGATGTCCAGCGCATCCCCTCCCCTTACATTAGATGTCAAGAGCCACCCCACCATCAGAAGTTGAGTCCTCCACTCTCCCTTACATCACAGTGCACCCCCCTTTCCTTATGCTGCTGCTGGGAAGAAGCTGGATGCATTGCTTGAAAGCAGAAAGTAAGGGTCTGTAGGAGAACTAGAGGAGGGCTGGAGGTGCTAGGGCCACATGAAATGGCCTGGATTCGGCCTGCGGGCCTTGTGTTTGACACCTATGCTCTACATGGTTACATAGTTACATAGTAGGCGAGATTGATAAAAGACAAAAGTCTATCAAGTCCAACCTATGTGTGTGATTTAATGTCAGTATTACATTGTATATCCCTGTATGTTGTGGTCGTTCAGGTTCTTATCTAATAGTTTTTTTAAATTATCGATGCTCCCCACTGAAACCACTGTCTGTGGAAGGGAATTCCACATCCTAACCGCTCTTACAGTAAAGAACCCTCTACACAGTTTAAGGTTAAACCGCTTTTCTTCTAATAGCATGCAATGTCATAATGCATCTACCAAAGTCGGCATAATATTAGCATGTGTAAAAAAAAAGGCATATACTCTAGGGATAAAAATATAATCCTGTCACTTTATAAATCTCTGGTTAGGCCACATCTTGAGTATTCTGTCCAGTTCTGGTCACCAGTCCTCAGAAGGGATGTGCTGGAGCTGGAGAGATTCCAAAGAACTGCAACAAAACTAATAAGGGAACTGGAGGACCTCATTTACGAGGAACAACTGCAAACATTACGTTTATTCTCGTTGGAGAAACGATGCTTAAGAGGGGACACGTTATTGATTTACAAATACCTCAATGGGAATCCCAACATAGGAAAGAAACTATTCATTCTCAGGGAGTGTAGGAGGACACAGGGCCACACAGACTGGAGGAGAAGTGGTTTAACCCTAAACTGCACAGGGGGTTCTCTCTGTCAGGGCAATAAGGATGGGGAACTCTCTTCCACAATTGGTGGTGGCTGCGGGGAGTATGGAAATGTATAAAAGACTCTTGGATTTATATCTTAGGCTGCGTACACACGATCGGATATGGCCGCTGAAACTGGTGCGCAGACCAGTTTTAGCGGACATATCCGATCGTGTGTACGACCTAGCGGACAGGTTTTTCCAGCGGACAAATTTCAAAGCCTGTTTTGAAATTTGTCCGCTGGAAACCTATCCGTCGGACATGTCCGCTGGTTAGTACGCCTAACCAGCAGACAGAAATCTCCCGCATGCATCGGATGGATTCGACTCATGCGTGGAAGTATTTTACTTCCTGGAGTTGTGACGTGGCGGCGTCAACGTCACCGCGTCCTCAGTCCGAGGGAATTTCGTCTGATGGTGTGTACACGCCATTGGACCAAAATCGGAGGAGACATGTCCGCTGGAAACGGTCCGTCGGACATGTTTCAGCAGACATGTCTCCCCATGTGTACGCGGCCTTAAAGAACACAACATACAGGGATATTGAAAATAATTATAGACACTGACACACGTACACCAACGCAGGATGAACTGGATGGACTATTGTCTTTTTTCAGCCTTACCTACTATGTAACTATGTAAGTTGCAGTCTTTTATTAGTGGTTTTAAAACACTAGCTGCACCTCTCTTCTCAAATCCTTACCTCTATAAATAAACATAACCACAGCTTTTCTTACAATACTGAGAATGACCCGGAGACAACAGTGAAGGTAGACACTCCAACTTCCATGTATCAGTCAGTTAAAATATTTATTTGATAAGGCCTACATTATTATCTACCGAATAGTGGTATGTTCAAATCTAAAGTAACATTTGTTAAATCCTTGCAATGTGCATAACTAACTTGAATGGGATTCATTATATCTTAAAAGTGTTACTAAACCCACAAGAGTAAAATCAGTTTGTACACTCACTGTGTAATTAATCCTGCATTGTGTAAAAAGGCTGTTTGATCCTGGCTTCTCGTATCCTCCTTTCACAGTCACGAAGCACACGACCAATCAGCACTGTCCAGACAGAGGGTCAGCGGTCCTGCAGCCTCATAGGACAATCAGAAGAGAATGAAAACTCCTCCTACAAGCTTTAACTAGTGCTGATAGAAGTCACAAGATTGCTATATACTGCTGATGATAAAGGGTATTTAGCAGTTTATATTTAATAAAATAATTGCATTTCCATGTTCTGTGTACTGTGGGAGACCAGATATAGTGAATGCAGGGATCTGGGTTTAGCGTCACTTTAACATAACGGGTATCTCACTTTAAAGGATAAATTTACCTTTGTAAAAAAAAATACTAAATGCACATCTTTTTTGCAGGTAACAAAATGTGCATTTATTATAATTTTTTACCAGGATCGCATAGCAGCAGATCGTGGGTGCAATGTCAGCTATCTGCTTGTACCTTGTATGAGCAGGCAGTTACACACACAACATCAGGTAGAAACAAAGAACTACCTAGAGCGCTCAACAGTGCCCTGGTAGAACATTGAGAATTACAAGCTGACAGTCGCAAAGATTGTTGTTACTTATAATTCTCCCATTCACAGAGCTCTGTGAAGGAATGATGCGACCAGGTGAGTGGAGCCCTGCAGGGCCATGTTTTAAAAAAAAATTGTGACAGTGAGTTTGGGGAGAGAATTCCTGGCTCGCTGTCATAAAGATGCCGGGTCAAAGAGAGGCTGCAGCACTAGGAACGCCTTACATGTTCCACCCTAAAATGGGAGAAACATGTAACATGTTCCCAAAGGTGAATTTATCCTTTAAAGTGATTGTAAAGTCATATTAAGAAATCCTGTAATCTGCTCTGTTACAGGATTATATAATGTGCAGTGTATGTGTTTGTGTAAAAGTATTGTGCAAAATACCTTATTTACAGAGCTTCCCCACTGATGTCAGTCAGGAGGAAAGGAGGAGAGCAGCAGGAGGTCACGTGACCCAGCAAAGTTGTTAGTAAGGTATTTTGCACAATAATTTTACACACACACACTGCACATTATATAATTATATAATCCTGTAACAGAGCGGATTACAGGATTTCTTAATATTAATGCTACAGACCCCCGAGTTGACAGGCAGGAAGGGAGGGCGAGAGAGGAGAGCAGCAGGCTGACGGAGGCACATCAACTGACCACACTAATCATGGATCAGCAGCCATGATTACTTTGGTAAGCACAGACAGGGGGACACAGGAACTGACAGGATCAATGAGTTTTTTTTATAGAACACAGAAAGGGGTAAATGACACAGCACAAGCACTGCGCTGTGTATCCTGCTTTAAAGGATCAGTATTTTTCTTCTTTTTTTTTTGAGTTACAACCACTTTAACCTCCCTGGCGGTATTCCTGAGTGTGGCTTGGGGGGAATTTTTAGTACCAAAAGCAGTAACCCTCGAGCCAGACTCGTGATTGCATCGCAGGATCCATGTCGAAGTTACTTACCTGGTCCCCTGGTTTCTGCGATGTCTCCCCGCTGTGATCTGCGAGCCACCGTGTCTTGCTTGATTCACAGTGCCGAGCTCCGTTCCCTGCAAGCGTTGCAACCCACAGGGATGGAGCTCGGCGCCAAATTCAAAAAGTAAAAAACACACAATTCATACAGTACACTGTAATCTTACAGATTACAGTACTGTATCAAATAAGTACACATCCCCTTTGTCCAGTGCCCTGCATTCAGTTTTATATTATATATACTGTTCTTTCTGCCTGGAAACTGTAGATTGTCCATGACAACAAAAAAGTGTCCCTTTATATCAAAAGTGGTTTTAGAGCAGCTAGAAAACAGTCATAGTAAATAAGAATCACTTGCAGAATTGAGAGATAGAGATTTTTTTTATTTGATTTAAGTTGCATTAGGCCGCGTACACACGAGGAGACATATCCGATGAAAACGGACATGTCTCCTGGGAGATTTTGGTCTGATGTGTGTACAAACAATCAAACCAAAATCCCTGCGGACAGACAGCATGGTGACGTTGACGGTGCAACGTCCGCAAACCAGGAGGTAAACTGCTTCCACGCATGCGTCGAATCCATTCGACGCATGCGGGGGATTTCTGTCCACTGGTTAGGCGTACTAACCAGCGGACATGTCCAACGGACAAGTTTTAAAGCATGTTTTAAAACTTTTGTCCGCTGGAAACCTGTCCGCTAGGCCGTACACACGATCGGATATGTCTGCTGAAACTGGTCTGCGGACCAGTTTCAGCAGACATGTTCGATCGTGTGTACGCAGCCTTAGTGAAATAAATGAACCTTTGCACGATATTCAAATTTTTCGAGTTTCACCTGTATGTATGAAGGTACCTCACAATGGCATGTGTATACCCTAGATATGGAGACTCATATGCTAGGCAACAGAAGTGACATCATGGTCATAATATACAGTACCTGTACTAAACTGTATTCTTTTGGGATCTCCTCCTCCCAATCACAAACAGGACCAAAGCTGCTAAATATTGTAGAGTATAAGGCACAAGTGATAGCACATGATTTGTTCTTAACATTGAGTATTTTCTTATTCATCTTCTGTCTTTGTAGAGTTCTCACCTAATGCACTCCTTCTCCTAATGCACACACCACTGCACAGTGCAGAAGCGCATTTTGATGAGAATTGGGATTCTTGGCCTTCGTAGGATCCCACTGAAAGGCCGAGTAACACCAGCTGCATCTATGTGAGAACTGTGGAAGCTTCTACATTTTCATGCACAATCCGTTTTAGTATGCAGCTGCATAATGATCTTTCCCAAACACCATCATAATATCTTAGTCTGCTCACTAATAAAATGGTATACATTGAAACACACACACACACACACACAACATAGAGCAATCTTCTTCGTTAGTATCTGCCAATGATTACGCCACTTAATGCTGATCAAGCTGCTCATAAATTCTAATTAGCTTGTCCATGGTCTGCTAAAGCTCTCAATATATGTTACAACCTGACTGTACAATATCTGTGCTATTTTCTCTAGATTTTCCAAAACGCTGTAACGAGGACCTTTCTAGGCCAGCCTGTTCATGATTGCCAATCAAATCACCATTATCACATATATATCTCTGTTAGAACACCCTTATCTGTCTGCCAGCCCATAATATTTATCAGTGCTGCTTGATCCACCGTGTTTAATAATTTTATACAGTATACTGTATGTCAATCCTTGTTTGTCTCTCTGTCTTTACAAATGCCATTCAGTCTGCCCGATGCCATTGTCCATCACCCAAGCCTGTTAGAGGAAGACAAATTGATTGCCAGTCAGTCAGCTTGCCAGTTGTCCTATGTCCTAGGTGTCAATGCCAGTCAATCTGTCGGATCTGATCAAACGATTTGTCAAACCAGGCATTCTGTTCCTCTTTGTATGCAAATCCGCCTTTGGCAATACCATTAAGGCTGTCTGTCTTATTTATCTGCCATTGTCAATGCCAATGAATGACAATGCAGAACATGTGAAATTAAAACAAGACAGAGCAGTGTGTAGAGCAAGATAGCATCCAGGGTGAGAAAGGAGTTGGGAAGGTTTTTGGGCTCTCTTGTGATACAATTGGCTGACATGTCTCCAGGGTTATTTTTCCACTTTCCACTTCCGCTGACCGATTGCATCAACATGCTCCCTCTCTGGCCAGTCACTACCATACTACTTTAATGGACATATAGGGGTTGATTTACTAAAGGCAAATAGACTATGCACTTTGCAAAGTGCAGTTGCACTCTTCGAGTGCAGTTGCTCCAGAGCTTAGCAAATGAGGATGAGGTAAGGCTTCACTTTGCAAAGAATACCCAATCACATGCAAGGAAAATTTAAAAAAAAATGCATTTTTTTGATGCACATGATTGGATGATGGAAGTCAGCAGAGTTTCTGCTAATTTATTAAGCTCTGGAGTAACTGCACTTGCAGTAGTAAATCAACCCCATAGTGCCACTATAGGGCAGACAGACACAGCTGGAGGGCGATAGATTCACATATGGTCACTGATCTGCACTTTGCAATAGAAATAGAGGGATGTCTGTGTTCAAATTCTATACATAACAGATGGAGTGTTTATCCACATGTTAACACTGAAAATTCTAAAATAACCCGCTGCACACTACTCTACACCCGTATATAACTTTTGGTTCACATACATTGCAATACACGTTCAAGCTGGTCAGCTGTGTCAAAGTAATCCCTCTAAGGTTAGGTTCACACACTACAGCAAATTATTTTCCGAATTTGAGCTGTTGCGATTTCTTAAATTCGCAAGTCATTTAAATTACACAGTTTAACATTAGTGCTGTTCACATCAATGCGTTGCGAATATAAGCAGTGGGGAAAAAAAGGGTCCTGTGCGAGTTTAATCCAGATACGATGCAAATTCAGCTCTATAGAATGGCATTCCCTGAAATCGCGTCCGCGATTCGCGGCAAAATCGCAGCAAAAACGCATCCGCAAAGTCGCGGTAAATCGCGATTTTACTGCAATTTTGAATTGGCAGCAGGGTGAACCTAGCCTGAAACCAATCCTCAGAAAATGACAAATTCTTACCAGTTTATTATTAAAGAACCTTTCCCAATTAAGTGACAGTGGCCGACAGGCCTGCTGCACACCTCAGGGAACAGCATAAGGACACTTGAGCCATTTCTATAAAGTACAAGAGCTCCTTCATTATGCGATGTGACAAGATAGTCATAATGAGTTTTAGTTGATACTTTTCTAATTTGCATGACAAGTCCCTCTGTAGGTTGATAATTTTCATTTTCATCAAATTATGGAAATCATTTTCCTAACACATTACCCAGTCCATATCAGCATAGATCTGTAGCATATTTTTCCCCATTGAGATGTGTTTTCATACTGTTCCTTAAATTTTTTTGAGCAGTGTATAAGTGGAGAAAAATATATAATTAGGCACAACAATCATCCATAACATAGTGGGAAAAATCCAGTAGCTTGCTTTTTTTTTTTTTTTTTACATCCGTGCATTAGAATATAAACCATGCAATAAAAGACAAAACTGAAATATGAGTCAATTTGCGAGTGTTCAACTCCACCTGATTATTTGTAAATGTATACCGCCAACTTGATATAGGGCAATACGTTTCCCCTTCCCCAGGCCCGTTTGATTTTTTTTTTTGTTTTCCTGAAGCAAATATGGAAATCACTACATTTGCCTGTCCCTGTTGATAGCAGACTGAATTTATTTTTTTATGGCCCCCAAGCCGTTTTTTTTAAATCTGTTACATACATAAAACAGACAAATCTTAATCTCTTCAGCTCAAGAAGGTATAGCCCCCTTAATGACCAGGCCATTTTTTTTATAGCGTCTAAAAACTACAGGATAATTTTTATGGCATTTTTTATAAATGTATTTTTTTTTACTAGTAATAGCAGCAATGAGCGACTTATAGCGGGATTGCGATATTGTGACGGTCAACTCAGACACTAAGTGACACTTTTTTGGGGAGCAGTGACACCAATACAGTGATCAGTGCGTAGTATGCAATGTAACTGTACTGACATGGAAAGGGTTAACCTCAGGGGTAATCAAAGGGTTAAATATGCCACTAGGGAGTGATTTATAACTGTGGAGGTAGTGCTTGTAGTGTAAGATGACCAGAGATCCATGTTCCTGCTTAGCAGAAACACAGGATCTCTGTCTATTCCTGTCACAGAACAACGATCTGTCTTGTTTACATAGGCAGACCGTTGCTCTGTCTGCCTCTGGCACAATCGGAGGGTCCCAGGAAACAAAATTAAGTACAGGTATGTGATTTTGCGCTGACTACCCTGCTGCAGTATTTACAGTATGCAAGGGGCGGTCCGGAAGTGGGTAATGAACTTCAACTCCAAAATTACAACAGGGTTAAGATGTACTTTAAGATCAGAGTTTTGACTTGAACAAAGTTTTTCACTAGTATCCCTAGTTCTCCTTTGAAAAGGAAACCTTATCGAGGATATGTACTGTTGTAATGGTAAGTCGCTAGGTCAGAAGAGGTGAGGAAGGAAGGCAAATAAAAGTACTGTACTTAAAAACCCAAGGGATCAACTACCACAAAATGATTCTATGAACGCGCCGTTACCTCCAGATGGGCACTTAAACCATGTAGTAAACTATACAATAAAGAAAGAAAAGGTCAAGTGCAACACTACTGTACTTAGAAAAGCATATCTAATGCCAACATCCTAAGTCTCTAGATATGGCGTGAACAACAATAAAAGGTCTAAACCACTCTGAAATGTAAGATAGTTTATCTTCAATAAATATGTTTAAATTATAAATGACCTGTAATGGCAGATTTTTTTGAAATCAGAGCACTATAGTGCTATATTGCAAAAGTCTCTTTATTGCAATTACAAAGAAAAGGGCAGAGATCCAAGTTTCACACAACCAGGTATGTTTTCAAGTTGCAAATGTTCCACTGGACAGTTAACCTCTGTATCTGCAGGTAACAGATCTGACATTTTTGATGAGTAAGCAGACAGTTTTATATTGGGATCCTCATTTACAACTTGGCATAAACTCATACCTTACTAATATGCCATGCTCATTCTTGGTCTATTTTGCAGTGCTAGGGGAACATGCCCATAGCACTGCAGCCATCTTTGTGTCCTTGGTTGGGAATTGCTTGCGTTTAATTCACAACTATTTGTTGCCATAGAATAACTTCCCTTAAAAATTGTTTAGGGCTCCGATTGCAAACCTTAAAGGGTCACTAAAGGAAAAAAAGTTTTTGCTGAAATGACAGTTTACAGGGTATAGAGACATAAAAGTTAACTGATTCCTTTTAAAAATGATTAAAAATAGATCAAAATCAATCATATAACGTGCCTCTAGATTCACTTTCGTTTTTAAAATGATTTCATGTTTCTGTGAAGTACAGAAGACACACAGAACAAAAACAAACAAATCCAGGGCAGTGTTTTGTTTTTAAAATGAATCTGATTGGTTCTGAGGAGTTTTAGATACACAGCTTAGACCACAGTGAAAATCTGCCATGACTTTTTTCATAAGGAGCCAGACAAGCAGGAAGTATGGAGATCAGAGTATTAGTAGCTACTTCAAAGCAAAAACAATGAGAACATGAAAACGACACTGCATTAAGGTAAAGGAAGCTATTTAGCTAAAAAAAAAAAAAAAAAAATTCCTTTAGTGATCCTTTAATATCCAGTGGGGATAACCTGGTTTCCAAAACAATCTCAAGCAAAATAGGCTCTTAAGACTATTTTAAGAGGTGAAGTCTGTTCATATGGATTCATGTTCTGAAAATATTAAATTTATAGTATTTTAATTTAAGTGGTTCTAAAGGAATTGTTTTTCTTAATAATAAACATGACATACTTACCTGGGGTAACCTGCAGGCACACTGATAAACGCTCAAAAAACATGGCTCACCAGCGTTTAAATTGAAAAAAAAAAAAAACCTTAGTTACTTACCGGTAACGGTATTTCTATGAGTCTTTCAGGACAGCACTTGGAGAGAGCGCAGCTCCACCCACTTCCCAGGAAACACTGCAGTCACTGCTATAACTTACGCCCACCTCCACCATGGCCTCAGTTGTACACGAGCACCTCCGGCCATACTGAAATGAGATAAGCAGAACATAGCAACCAAAACATGTTAGTACAATACACATATATATATATATATATATATATATATATATATACATATATATCCACCAGAAGAGAGAAGGGTGGGTTATCGGTGCTGTCCTGAAAGACTCATAGAAATACCGTTACCGGTAAGTAACTAAGGTTTTCTCACTTCGTCTTTCAGGACAGCACTTGGAGATGATAACCGAGTACTTACTCTAGGGTGGGACCACCGCTTGCAGGACCTTCCTGCCAAATAACTGCTCCGCCGCTGAGAGCAGATCCATCCTGTAGTGGCGAGTAAAAGTGGAAAAACTCGTCCATGTAGCTGCCTTGCAGATAAGCTCTGGTGAAGCTCCAGCCCGTTCTGCCCAGGAAGTTGCCACTGCCCTTGTAGAATGTGCCACCACCCCTGGGGGAGGTTCTATACCCCTAGCCTTATAGGCCTCGTGGATAGCCATACGGAGCCATCTGGCTAGTGTACTTTTGGAAGCACCGTACCCCCTACGTGCACCCGAGAACAACACAAACAGAGAATTGGATTTTCTAATTTCCCTGGTGACTTCCAGGTAGTGCATAATGCACCTTCTGACATCTAAGGTATGAAACTCTTTTTCCTTTGAACCGGAAGGAGCCGGACAAAAGGTAGGTAACACTATTTCTTGTGTCCTATGGAAGGCCGATACCACTTTAGGAAGGAACCCAGGATCTGTCCTCAACACGACTCTATCTGGGAAGATGGTCAAGAAGGGTTCCACAATAGAAATAGCCTGTAGCTCACTAATTCTCCTAGCCGAGGTGACGGCTACTAAAAGGACCGCTTTCAGGGTCCAAAATTTTAAAGATGCTTCTAACAGTGGTTCGAAAGGTCTTTTTGTCAGACCCCCCAAAACCACCGATAAGTCCCACTTGGGAAAAAACTTAAAGGGGGAAGGCCTAGCCCTGGCCAATGCCTTAAAAAATCTGATGACATAGGGATCTAGAGATAACCGTCTCTCTAGAAATACTGATAGCGCAGCAACCTGCGCTTTCAGGGTGCTGGCTGCCAGACCCTTGTCCATCCCGTCCTGTAAAAACTCCAGGACCGAAAAATTATTCATGGGGGAACAATCCTTTGAACTGCACCAGGAATTAAAGACTCTCCAGGTCTTGAAATAAATCGCCCTGGTAACTTCCTTTCTGCTACTAAGTAGCGTATCCACTAACCGTTTAGATAAACCCTTCCTACTCAGGATTAACTCTTCAGTAACCAGGCCGCCAGGTTGAGCCGATCCACGTTGGGATGGAGCAGAGGACCCTGGTATAATAAGTCCTTTCTGGCTGGAAGTAGCTGATGGGGTTCTATTGCCAGCTTCAGCAGAGTTGAAAACCAAGGCCTTTTGGGCCAGTATGGGGCTATCAGGATAAGAGTCGTCTTTTCTACCTGAAGTTTCCGCAGAACTAACGGAATAATTTGTACTGGGGGAAAAGCATAACACAAACGGAAGGGCCAATGCTGAACTAACGCATCTAGACCCTCCGCTTGATCCAGTCTGTTGAGGGAAAAGAAAACTGGAACCTTGGCGTTGGCTTGGGACGCAAACAGGTCTATCTGAGGGGTTCCCCACCTGTCGGCTATTTTCTGGAACACCTCTGAATTTAGACTCCACTCGGACTCCAGAACCCTCCTCCTGTTTAGGAAGTCTGCCAGGTGGTTTAAACTGCCCTTTAGGTGTACTGCAGACAGAGATGCCAAGTTTGTCTCTGCCCAGTAAAGCATGTGTAGGGCCAGGTTCAGGAGAACCCTGCTCCTCGTGCCCCCCTGCCTTGAGACGTAAGCTACCGCTGTAGAATTGTCCGACAGTATCTGGACATGCTGACCCTGTATCGTCTCCTGGAAGGCCCAAAGCCCTAGGCAAACGGCTTTGAGTTCCCTCCAATTGGAGGACCTCTTGGCCTCTTCCCTGGACCAGGACCCCTGAGCCAACTGACCCCTGAGGTGAGCACCCCATCCCCAGGAGCTGGCATCCGTAGTTAGGATCATTGTAGCGGGGAAGGACCACACTAGACCCTGACTCAAATTTGCGTGAGCCCTCCACCACCAAAGTTTCCTTTTTACTGAAGTTGGAACCCTGATCTCCTTTTCTAGGGGTTCTCCATGCGTCCAATTCTGTAGAATCGCCTGCTGGAGACTCCTTGAATGCAGGCGGGCCCACTGAACCGCAGGAATGGAGGATGTGAGAAGTCCCAGGGTGGACATAGCTGCACGAACTGACACTGACAGATTCGTTTGCACTGCCTTCACTGCTGCCTGAACCTTGATTATTTTCTCCTCTGGTAGAAATAACCTCTCCTGGATGGAGTCTATGGTGTGCCCCAAAAAGACTATGACCTGAGAGGGAACTAGATTTGACTTCTCTCTGTTCATAATCCAACCTAGACCCTCCAAATGGACCTGGGTCCTCCATAGGTCTTTGAGAAGCTGATCTTCCGTCTTGGCGAACAACAGGAGGTCATCCAAGTATGGAATTACTGAAACTCCTTCTAGCCTCAGAGGTGCCAAGGCCTCCGCCAGCACCTTCGAAAAGATCCGCGGAGAGGAGGAGAGACCGAACGGCAGGGCCCTGAACTGAAAGTGTTTGATCTCGCTTCCTGTCCTGATGGCTAGACGCAGGAAACACTGAGAAGAGGCTCTTATCGGGATGTGAAGATAAGCATCCCTTAGGTCTATCGAAGCCAGAAAGCAACCTGCAGGAAGGAGCCTTCTGACCGAGTAGATGGTATCCATCCGGAACCTCTTGTACTTGATTGACCGATTCACGAATTTTAAGTTCAGAATCAAACGAAATTTTCCTGCCGGCTTTTTTACTAGAAACACATGGGAGTAGCAACCCGCCCCCTGTTCTTGTTGGGGTACCGGGGTGATCACCCTTTGCTGGAGAAATTCCTCCAACAGCGACAACATTGCCCGGGATTTCTCCTGATCCCTGGGCAGCTGAGTCGCGTAGAAACGCGACGGTGGTTTCTCTGAGAACTCCAGCGCGTAGCCCTCTGCAATAACCTTGAGGACGTATGCACTGGAAGTCGTCTCTGCCCACTGTGGAAGGAACGACTGAAGACGTCCTCCCACAGCCGGGCGACCGTCACTGGGGTTTAGCGGGCTGGCTAGGGGAGCGAAACAACACCCCGGGTCTCCCTCCACCCCTCTGAGGCCGCCAGGACCTTCCACCCTGACCTTTTTGTGTCTCTTTAGGATCTTGGGGCTGGAAAAAAGCACAAAAAAAAGGATTTTTAATAAACAGCTTACCTGTAAAATCCTTTTCTTGAAGTACATCACGGGACACAGAGCGCATAGCCATTACACTTGGGTTATATGGGTACCTTCAGGTGATGGACACTGGTGTAATCAATTTCACAGGAAGTTTCCTCCCTATATAACCCCCTCCCACTGGGAGTGCTTCAGTTTTGTAGCAAGCAATTCTCCCGAGGTTACACAATGTTCCCCAAAAGAGGGGTGGGAGCTCTGTGTCCCGTGATGTACTTCAAGAAAAGGATTTTACAGGTAAGCTGTTTATTAAAAATCCTTTTTTCTTTATCGTACATCACGGGACACAGAGCGCATAGCCATTACACTTGGGATGTCCTAAAGCAATGCTCTATGAAGGGATGGAGACCATAAGGCCAAAAATAGCCAAATAAAACATTGTCAGGAGAAAAAATAGCTCCACCAACAGAAAAACAAGGGGGCGTGAACCGGGCCAGAGGATTCTATACTGCTGCCCGTAGGACCGCCTGCCCAAAAGCTGCGTCCGTACCCTTTGCAACGTCCAACTTATAAAATTTAGTAAACGTATGTACGGAAGACCAGGTTGCCGCCTTGCAAACCTGTGCCATAGAGATCTGATGGTGTGCCGCCCAGGAGGCACTCATAGCCCTCGTAGAATGGGCTTTAACTGATAAGGGAGGTGGAACGCGCTTCAGACCATATGCCTGAAAAATCAGCTGCTTAATCCACCTAGCCAAGGAAGACTTGGCAGCCGGCTGACCCTTCTTGGGGCCATCCGGAAGAACAAAAAGCACATCTGTTTTCCAAATCCTCTCTGTAGCCTTGAGATAGACCCTCATGGCTCGAACCACGTCCAAAGTATGAAGCAGTCTTTCCTCTCTGGACTGGGGAGTAGGAAAGAAGGATGGTAGGACTAGGTCCTGATTCAAGTGAAAACTGGATATGACCTTAGGAAGGAAAGAAGGTTGAGGCCGCAGAAGCACTCTGTCCTTATGCAGAATAAGGTATGGCTCCCTGCATGACAAGGCTGCCAGCTCGGAAACCCTTCTGGCTGAAGCCATAGCCACCAAGAAAACTAACTTTCGGGTTAGTAGCACAAGAGGGATTTCTGTCAGAGGTTCAAACGGCTGCCTTTGTAAAGCTGACAAGACCAGATTTAAATTCCAGGGGCAGAGGGGAGCTCTAATAGGGGGATTCACATGCAAGAAGGTTTTCATAAGCGAATGGGTGGCCAAGGGTCTTTGAAACCATATTGATAAAGCCGACACCTGCCCCTTT
This sequence comes from Rana kukunoris, assembly GCA_029574335.1. Taxonomy (NCBI): domain Eukaryota; kingdom Metazoa; phylum Chordata; class Amphibia; order Anura; family Ranidae; genus Rana; species Rana kukunoris. Next base: position 170,967,535 of record CM056049.1, read on the forward strand.
AGATTACTAAGAGCCAATCCTTTGTCAACGCCAACCTGGAGGAATCGCAAGATCCTGTCAATAAAAAACTTTCGAGGATGCCATTTTTGAGACTCGCACCACTCCACATAGGTTTTCCAGACTCTGTAATAAATATTTCTGGAGACCGGTTTCCTAGCCTGAATCAACGTAGATATGACCTGATCTGAGAGGCCTCTGCCCTTAAGAATTAGGGATTCAGCCGCCAAGCCGTCAAATTTAGCTGCTGTGAAGCAGGATGGCAGATTGGGCCCTGAGACAGCAGATCTGGGCGCAAGGGGAGCGGCCACGGCGCCCCGACTGACATCTTCACGATGAGTGCGTACCAAGCCCTCCTGGGCCAGGCTGGGGCCACCAGGATCACAGGCCTGCGCTCCACCCGGATCCTCCGTAGAAGGCGGGGAATCATCTGCAGTGGAGGGAACGCATACAGAAGAGAAAACTGGTGCCAAGGGCAAACCAAGGCATCGGTCCCGTAGGCCGAGGGATCCCTGGCTCGGGATATGAATTTGTCCAACTTTTTGTTGGATCTCGTTGCCATAATGTCCACATCTGGGACTCCGAATCTTTGGCAAATCTCTTGGAATACCTGGGGGTGAAGAGACCACTCCCCCGGGAGCAACTGTTGACGACTCAAAAAATCTGCTTGAGAATTGTCTATCCCTGGGATGAACACCGCCGAGATGCAGGGTACATGGGCTTCAGAGAAAATCAGGTTTACTTCTCTTTGGGCTGCTGGGCTCTTCGTGCCCCCCTGGTGGTTTATGTATGCCACCGCAGTGGCGTTGTCGGACTGTATCCTTACTGGCAGACCCTGAAGGGGGAGAGTCCAGGCGATCAGGGCCAGCCGAGCAGCTCTGATCTCCAAGATATTGATGGGAAGCAGTTTTTCTGCCTCCGACCATTGCCCTTGCTGGGTCTGTTCTTCTAGAACTGCCCCCCAACCTGGCAGGCGGGCATCCGTGGATACTATCTTCCACGTGATGGGGCAAAAGGATTTCCCTTTTGACAAATTTTGAGAGACCAGCCACCAAGACAGGCTGCGCCGGACCTTCGGGGAGAGCACTAACGGACGATCTAACGCCTGAATGGACTTGTTCCAAGCAGAGAGAATGGCTGCCTGAAGATATCTGGTATGGATCTGGGCGTAGGGCACTGCCTCGAAGGCGGCCACCATCTTCCCCAGCAGTCGCATACATAGGCGAATAGTCGGCCTCTTCTTGCCTAAGATCACTTGAACTGCTTGAGCTATTGATCTGATCTTTGCTTGAGGTAAAATTATCCTCTGGCAGTCTATCTAGCCGAAGGCCTAGATATTCCAACTGCTTTGTGGGTTTCAATACCGATTTTTCTAGGTTTACAATCCACCCGAATTCCTCTAGATGCTGAACTGTGCGACCTACTGCCTGATTGAGGTTGGAAGCTGAGCTTTCGATAACCAGAAGATCGTCCAAGTATGCCAAGACTAAAATGCCTTCTGTCCTTAGGACGGCTAGCACCGGGGCTAACACCTTTGTGAATACCCGCGGAGCTGTTGCCAACCCGAAAGGGAGGGCTACGAACTGGTAATGGCGGTGATCTATCATAAAACGAAGAAACCTGTGATGTGCCGGGTAGATCGGCACGTGCAGAAACGCATCTTTTATGTCTATAGATGCTAGAAAGTCTCCTTGATGTAGGCTGGCTGCCACCGAACGTATGGACTCCATACGAAAGGTCTGAATGTTTAGAAAGCGATTTAGGCGTTTGAGGTCTAAGATAGGCCTGACGTCGCCATTGGGCTTTGGTATTATGAAAAGGTTGGAGTAGAATCCCAGACCCCATTCCTGGGTTGGTACTTCTACAATTACTCCTTGGAGCAAGAGACGATCCAATGCTTTTACAAGAGAGGCCCTCTTTAATGGGTCGCTTGGAAGACTTGATCCCTGAAAATGAAGAGGGGGGACCTCCCGAAACTCTAGGTTGTAGCCCGTGGTTACCACGGATCTTACCCAAGAGTCGGGAATTCTGGCCTTCCACACTTCGGAGAAAAACCGAAGCCTTCCCCCCACCCAAGAGAGTGGGGGCGCCCTTCATGAATCTGACTTGAGGACTGGTTTAACCGGCTTGCGAGACCATGGCCTCTTGCCTGTCGTGGCTTGTCCTTGTGGGCGGCTATTAAATGCTGAACGCCCGTGAGGCCGTCGATACTGATGGGAAGTTGAAGGGGCCGAGCCTGCGAAGGCCTGACGCTTAAATGCGGGCCCACGCGATCTTTTCTTGATAGGCAAGAAAGAACTTTTACCACTTGATATGGTCTGGATATATTTATCTAGGTCTTCACCGAATAGTCTCCCACCATGAAAGGGAAATCCTGCTAAAAGCTTTTTGCAGGGTGCCTCTGCTGACCAGTTTTTTAGCCACAAAAGGCGACGCATATGAACCAACAGCAGAGATAATAGGGACGCCTGTTGAACGGAGTCCTTAATAGCATCTACTGCAAAGCAGAGAGCTCTTGGGAGGTCAGCCAATTCACGAGCTTGCTGAGCCGTATGTCCCTTAATATTTGTTTAGTCTGATCCTTTAAAGCCTGACAAACGCCAATGGCTGCCACCACTGCTGGCTGAACCACGGCACCTACTGTGGTAAAAGAAGCCTTCAGTAGGGTCTCCAATTTTTTGTCGACTGGATCTTTAAACACCTGGACATTTTCCACCGGACAGGTCAGGGATTTATTTACGCAGGAAATGGCTGCGTCCACGGTAGGGAGTGCCCATTTCCTTGCAAATTTTTCTTCCATAGGATAGAGAATGGTGAACCTTTTAGGAGGGATAAAAATCCTATCAGGTCGAGCCCAATCCTGAAAAATCACGCTCTCCAGAAGGGGGTGAACCGGGAAAGACGCACCACTCAATGGTGCCTTCAAGGAACCTAAAGAGGATACCGCGGGGGCTAATTGTTCTGACACTGGAAGTTTAAGAGCAGTGCGAACCATATCCGTCAGAGACTGGATCCACAGACTCTCTGCTTGAGAAGCCGAAAAAATTTCATCTATAGTGGAATCTTCAATGTCTGACCCGTCAGGACTCAGGTCCGCTTGATCCCCCTGTGGGTCCAATTCCTCCGAAGAGAGGACCTCTGCATCTGAACACACCGTTCTAGGTGACGGGGATCTAGCCCGTTTGCCACCCGGCAAAGAGCGGGCAATTAAAGCAGTTAACCTTTTCTCTAGCCCACCCAGGGTGGATTCTAGCATTTCTTCCGTAACATAAACGGGAATGGGTTGATTGGGGGCCGCCTCTGCCCCTAGCACCCTCAATGGCTCCTGCACGATGCTGTTCGGTGGTCTATCTGGTGAGGGTGGGACCACAGGAGCCTGGCCCAAATCCTCTGACCCCGATGGAGACCACTTTACTTTTTTGGCACCTTTTGCAGCCTTAGCTGGTCCTGATCCCTTGGGAGCCATTGCACAACCTTGAGACACCCCTACAGCCAACACCCAACTGTTGTAGCTAGAAGTGAAACATTAATAAGGACAGGCTATGGTAAAAAAAAAAATCTAAATTTTCATACGCCTGAGAAGGCGGCAATACCGAGGAAAGTCCTGTGAGTATTGCCACACCAATGCCCGTTAGCTGGAGTCCAAGGTTGCACCGACTCAGATACTGCCAGATCTAAGGCTGAGTCCCTTTAAGCAAAAAAAAACTTTTTTTTTTTTTTTTTTCTGGTCAGTGTGGACTAAGTCCAGACCTGAAGATCCACAAACCACCACTGGGTGTCACTGTTAGCCAGAACTGGCTCAGCTGCGCGCTCTATGTCCTTACTCTCCACTGCTCTCAGGAGGGAATGACCAGCCAGGAAATGCTTTTTTGCTTTATCTGAGACCTGACGCTGCTGGCCCGCGCGCGCGCCCCCGCCCCTCCCACGCTGAAACCAACATGGAGGAAGCAGAGAGCAGAGGAGAAGCCCGGACCAGCGCTAGTAACCCAACAGACACCCGGTAAGCCACTAATCTTTGTAGTGCACACATAGAGGAAGCTGTCCCCATAGGCTTCCTAGGAAACAGGAGTTTTGTCAGCACTTCCTCCCTAAACACGTGGGGCTGCAGTATCATGCTAACAGGCAAATCTGGGGGGAGTAGAAAAATACATATCTTTAAAAGCATATATATATCTACATGTTATCTGGGTAAACATTAGTACATCCCATCCTGCCTCAAAAGACATAGTGGAGATAGTGGCTGATGCACAAGCATACCATTAGCCAACCCAGAACCCCCAGGGGGATACCTACTGTCGAACCAAGTCCCGCAGGTTCCCTCTAACCTGCTCCACGCCGCAGGGTATTGCAAAATGCAAGAGGCCCAGCCTTCCCCCATCTCCGTGGGTATTGTCTTGGACCTTCAGGGACCGGGGTCCTGTGTTAAGGAACCCACACCCCTGGACCTATATAGCATCCTGGCATCAGTAGCGTTTAGTTCTTGGAAGAGACTAAGGCACTGGAGCCCAGAATCCAGCCCTCCAAGGAGAGGCATTTTGGCAAAACCCCACTCCAGCAGGGCCCGAGTACCGTACACCTTGGCTTTGAAGCACTTCGGACGGATCCGGCTAGCTATCCTGGGTCCCGAGACCTCCGAGGGACAGCTAGACGTGACCAACACCTAAGACACTGGCGAAAAAACTGAAGCACTCCCAGTGGGAGGGGGTTATATAGGGAGGAAACTTCCTGTGAAATTGATTACACCAGTGTCCATCACCTGAAGGTACCCATATAACCCAAGTGTAATGGCTATGCGCTCTGTGTCCCGTGATGTACGATAAAGAAATTTTTCCTGGTCCGCTGTACTACCTTTTTTAAGGGGAAGGCTTTTTTCCTATCCGCCGTCCTATCCAGAACAGTGTCCAGACCGGCGCCAAATACCAGATCTCCATCGAAGGGCAGACCACATAACTTAGTCTTCGAAGCCGTGTCCCCAGTCCAGGTTTTGACCCAGAGAGCCCTCCTGGCCGAATTTACTAGGGCCGAGGAACGGGCTGATATTCTCACTGACTCGGCTGAGGCATCCGCCATATAGCCTACTGCCTTCAGAAGAATCAGGAAGGACTCTAGCAACTCTCTGCGTGAGGTCCCAGACTCAATGTGACCCTTCAGCTGTTCCAACCAATGCTCAAGGTTCCTGGCCACTACTGTGGATGCCATAGCTGGTTTGAGGTTGGCCAGAGAGGCATCCCAAGCCTTATTTAAGAGCGCCTCTGCTCTTTTATCTAGGGGATCCTTTAAGGTGCCCGTATCCTCAAAGGCTAAGTCTGTATTTCGGGATACCTTTGAGAACGCAGCATCCAGCTTAGGTTTCTTATTCCATACCTGCGCTGGATCCTCATCAAAAGGAAATCGCCTCTTAAGTGATCGGGAAAAGAAAGGAGCCCTCTCTGGGTCTTTCCACTCCCTTTTGACCACATCTGACAATACTCTATGTACTGGAAAGGTTCGATGCTTGACTTCGTCTAAACCCTGGTACATCTTGTCATGCAGAGACAAATGCGTCTTATCCACCTTAATGTTTAAAGTGGAATGAATAGTTTTCAGTAAGTCATCCACCTCTTCTAAGGACAACTTGTAACGTGAAGAAGAAGATTCTTCTGTATCTTCTTCTTCCGCCTCTGACCCTGAGACTAGGCTGCTAGGCTCTTCCTCCTCGGACTCACTACCTGCCCCTCTATAATCCAAGGGTGCACTAGTGGAGGCCTTAGCTGCTGACCCTGACGCCGCCCCTCTGTCCAAGCAGGAGCGAAACGACTGAAAGGTCTCTTCTAGCTCTTTCCTAAAAGAAGAGAGCATCTCTTTGGGTTGTTCGGAGGCTGCACTAGGGGAGGCTTCCCCTTTGACTATGTCCGCGATGCATGCCTTGCATAACGGCTTAGTCCAAGACCCTTTAAGGGTTGTTTTGCAGGTAGCACACCGTTTCTTAGGAGGGGGCACCGCAATTTTTAGCTTCTCTTTAGCTTTCTGAAAAACACAAAAGACAACAACCCCATGTTTAACTTTTTGTGCCTCAGACCCAAACCACCGCCACCACAAAACAGCCAGTGAACAAAAAACACACCAGGTCCCATCACCGCTGTACCAAATAAGCACCACTCTCCCAGGGACGTGACTAGGGTGAGTGAGGCAGGCTCCTCTCCCCAAGGGGGCAGTAGGAGGGACATAACAAGGAACCAGGTAGACTTAAACCGCTGTTTTCCTACCTGGGCCGGGCTGGTGCATGTGGCTCCTGCTCCCGCCACCTCCGCTGCGTCTTCTGGCTCCATTCTCCCAGAACGCGGCGATCGTTTGTGCGCCTCCTTTTGAAAAATCCCGGTTAACCCCACCGCTGTGGGAACCGGAAATTGCACCGCCGAGGCTGCTCCTCCCTTCTGCGTTCCAGCGGCCGGAACCGGAAGCCGCCACGCACCGCCGGAAGTCCCGCCTCCACCGGAAATGACGTTGCCCGCCCTCCGTACCAGGACATCGCAGACCCCAGGAGACCGGCATCTAACCGCCCCCAACATGGCCTGCAATGCCCAGTCTACTGGCGCGGAACCCCCGGCAGCCTTTACCCTCGCCAGGCTCGAGAAGAGGGGAGCACCGAAACGTCACCCACGCGTCAGGGGGGAGGTTGGGTCTGCCTCCTAAAGAAAAACAACCGATCGCAGGTATGCCTTTAATCCGTCTCCCCCTGGAGAGAGTCCAGCATCCTCCTGGTTCCCTGCAGCGCTTCCACCATGGCCGGAGGAAACACTACAACTGAGGCCATGGTGGAGGTGGGCGGAAGTTATAGCAGTGACTGCAGTGTTTCCTGGGAAGTGGGTGGAGCTGCGCTCTCTCCAAGTGCTGTCCTGAAAGACGAAGTGAGAAAACAACACTGCAAAAAACGCCAAAGCGGAAAAACCAACTAAAAAAAAAAAAACCTTTGAAAAGCTCACGGCAAAGCTACTAGCATTTCTATAACGTTATTTCAACGTTCAGTGTGCATGAGGCCTTAATCTTGTCAGAAATTAAGCATGGTCATGTGTTCTACATACACTTCCTCCATTATCTTAGTTCTCATCACAGACTACAGAAAGATTCACCTTTTTCTTATAGAGCCATTTAGCAAAATAAACTGGGCAGAAGACACTCTGTCCACAAAATGCTGTGTGTTTGTCAGTTCACAAGTGCATTTCTTTGGAGAAATCATACATATTTTTTTAGGCGGATGCTGCATCTCCCCCCCCCCCCCCACACACACACACACACACACACACACACACACACACACACACACACACTCCACTCCAAGACAGACTCAGTGCGGTCACTGGCTCTCTTCTCTGCCCCCCTGCAATCACTAGAGCAATGGGCTGTGAAAGGGATGGGAATGGCTGGCTCAGCCTCTCAGAAGCTCGCTGAGGGGCTGAGCCAGGTGCCAGTCCAGGCATTTGGGTGGATCCAGACCTTTCCCCAGCCTGGGGACTGACTCTGACATCAGCCGACCATGGCCTTCAGCCCACTGTCTGCTGAAAACTGTCACAGCAGTACAGAAAGAATCTGTGATCCACAGGACAAGTACAGCCACAACGAGCTTTGGTTGTACTTCAGCTTTAGATGCTAGGTTCACATACAAATAAGTGGGCTGCCGTGCCTGTAAAACAAAAAAAAAAAGTGCGTACACATTTTCAAAAAACGGAGCCGCATGAAAATTGCATGGCCAAAAAAAAAAAAAATATTCCCTGAAGTTCCTGCACCACGATTTTTCATGCGTGGGGGTGCCATTCAGAATGCGCTTTCACTGCAGGTATTGCTGCGATTCCCGCACCCGAAGCAGAAGTGTCCTAAAGGTCCATTTAGACCTGTGTTTCAATACTCCAGAATGAACCAAAATCAGACATGAAGGAATTTTTACAATGCAGCAAACCACAACCCACAGTAATGCATTACCATGCGTTGTGATGCGTTGCAATGCATGTGCCTCAGCACTGTGTTGGGTTAATGTGCTGGGGTGTCATTGAATTGACAGTGAATGATGACACAACATGCTAATGCAGGTAAAGAGGTCTAAATGGGCCCTAAAAGGCATGATTGGGAAATGTGCATTAAAAAATAAAATAAAATGTATTCTGCCTACCAGACTGATTACTTCATCCACACAAACAAGATGAATGGAGGAATCTCCCACTGATGGGACACTGTATTCCGACAGCTGCGTTGGCCACCCTCAGAATACACTGATCAGTGTCTATCATGAAAAAAGTCTTCAACATATCGATCAAATGAAGTAGGGACTGCCAGACACTCATCAAAATGCGTCGGTCCCTGCTGGTTTTGATCAGTGCATGGCCAGCTTTAGGAGGAAAATGCCATCTCCCGATAGCCTGCTCATAATACGGTTCATGTTGTAAAACTGGAAAGTCCAAAATCTGGTGCAACTTTTTTTGTCAAAGCTTAATTTGAACAAGCTGAAGTTAGAAGCCGATTTGCTACAATGCAAAACTGTGCCAGATTTTGTGCTCTACAGTTTTAGTAAATCAACCCCATAGTTTGTCTCCGATCTGACATGCCCCTTCTTTATCCTGAACAGACAACTCCAAATGTTTTGTTTTCTTTACAGACATGGGTAGTTCCATGGCAGCTACTGCCAGGTCTTTTACATAAAGTAAACTCTACTTGGCTACATTCAATCTTTAGGTAAAAGCAGTCCCTTAATGGTTACAATCACAGTAAACGGCGTTAACAAAAAAAAAACACACGGACTGAAGTAATCAACTCATTTTATTTTGCCATGCTCTACTTCCACGTTAAGCAGGTCAGAAGTATTCTCGTCTGAACAAGTAATTATGTACCAAAAGGTGGACATTAGACTGCATTTCTGACAAGACAGATTGAGATTGCTTTGTTTTTATCATGTGCATTGCGGTCCATTAGCCTGGAGGCCAGCCCAGCTGACGTCCGCCAAGAACATGCAGGTGAACGTGGTACACGGACTGACCACCATCTGGTCCCTCATTGACGACCAGCCGAAAGCCTTTTGCCAAGCCCAGATCGGCAGCACATTTCTTGCCAACGATCATCAGATGTCCTAGTAGCTGTGGAATGAGAGCAAAAGGATAAAAGGTTAAAAATGTCTGCGCTGAAATGTTTACACTGTAAAAATAATAATGAAAAAGTGACAACAGCCAATGTTGTACAGAGGGCTGCCAATTATAGTATTATACACAATGAGTTTTCCCTTACAGATCTAAGAAACATAAGTATGAACAGCAACTGCTTTGTCAATTTAATCACTTCAGTCCCAAAAAACGGGCAAGTAGAACAAAAAAAAGGCAAGTAAAAAATAAAATAAATAAAAAAGACGATCCACTGCACTAGCATTGCTATCTTTACAATGGTGAGCAGTCATTGGTCCACTTGATCATGTGGCCGTGAGAGACACTTCTTCCGGCATGCCGTTATGAAAGAAGGAATGCAAAGTTGCGTCCTCCCAGACTAAAAACGTAACCTTTAACCACTTCAATACCAGGCCTATTTTGGCATTTCTCTCCTACATGCATAAATCATAATTTTTTTGTTAGAAAATTACTCAGAACCCCCAAACATTATATATGTTTTTTTTTAGCAGACACCCTCGGGAATAAAATGCCGGCCATTGCAACTTTTCATCTCTCACAGTATTTGCGCAATCATTTTTCAAACGCCTTTTTTTGGGGGGAAAAAAACTTTTTTTTTTTTTTATTATTATTTCGTTTATTTTATCAATATATACACACACATCAAATCTAAAAAAAACAAAAGAAAAAAAAAAAAACTTTACAACATCTTATAAAGTGGGGTGTCACCTGAAAATTCTGATCTACAGATTTAGAGTCTGTTGCCAAAAGAGGCCGTTGCTCGCAGAGTTAAAAAAAAAGTGTTGTAGTTCTTAAAAATTAATACGGTGTTATGCTTTTTTTTAATTAAAAAATAACAAAACAGTAAAGTTAGCCCAATTTTTTTGTATAACGTGAAAGATGAAGTTACGCCGAGTAAATAGATACCCAACATGTCACGCTTTAAAATTGCTCACACTCATGGAATTGTGCCAAACGTCAGTCTCCATAGGTGCCGCTTATTTTTTTTTTTTTTTACAAGTTACAATTTTAGACTTACAGAGGAGGTCTAGTGCTAGAATTGTTGCTGGCGCTCTAACGCACACGGCGATACCTCACATGTGTGGTTTGAACAGCGTTTACATATGTGGGCGGCACTTACGTGTGTGTTCGCTTCTGAGCGCGAGATACCGGGGATAGGGGCATTTAAAAAAAAAAAATAATATTTTATATTTTACTCAATTTCATTTTTTTTGATCACTTTTATTCCTATTACAAGGAATGTAAACATCCATTGTAATAGGAATGGTTAGTGACAGGTCCTCTTTATGGAGAGATGTGGGGGTCAATAAGACTTCACATCTCTCCTCCAGGCTGAAAAAAAAAAAAAATCACAGATCTAATGCTTTCAGCCGCGATTGAGGCTGTGTTTACATTCCAGGACCCGGGCGTGACGTCATAACATCGCGCCCGGGCCTCAGACGATCATAGAGATGACTATGGCAAAGGAGAGCCCGGAGAAGCACCGGATGGCGGCGGGAGGGGGGGGGGCATCCCCTCCCGCCACCTATAAGAACGATCAATCAGGGGAACGCACAGAATCGCCGGCTGAAGAGATGGATATCTGAATGATGCCTGTGGCTGCAGGCATCATTCAGATATCCCCACTGAAACCCAATCATAATCAACCTTTAGCTTCCGGCACTGCGTCGCTTTAACTGACAATTGCGCGGTCGTGCGATGTGGCTCCCAAACAAAATTGACATCCTTTTTTCCCCCACACAATTTTGAAAAAAGACTATTTTTTGCTTTTTGCTATAATAAATATCCCATTAAAAAAAAAAAAACATTTTATCTCAGTTTAGGCCGATACGTATTCTACATTTTTTTTGCAAGAAAAATAAATAAATCACAATAACCGTATAGTGACTGGTTTGCGCAAAAGTTATATTGCCTACAAAATAGGGGGCATGATTATGATTTTTTTTTTTTTTACTAGGAATGGCGGCGATCTGCAATTTTTTTTCGGGACTGGGACATTATAGTGGACACATCGGACACTTTTGACATATTTTTGGGACCATTTACATTTAGACAGTGAACAATGCTATAAATATGCACCGATTACTGTATAAATGTAACTGGCATTGCAGCCGCTGGGCACGCGCACGGTGCTCTCAGTGACTCGACGGGTGCCCGAACGCACCCCTAGCAGCTTTAATGACAGGACGTCATATGACGTCCTGTCAGGACAGTAGAGTATCCCGCCTGCCGTCATTTGACGGCGGGCGGGTATCAAGTGGTTAAAGAGTGTTATGCCAACACTTTATATTCCCGATTCGTGCCTTCTGTACCATGTACTTGTATGAAAAAGTATCCTGCTCTTTTTGTATTGCTTCCTTGGTAAAAAGTCCCTGGTGTTCCTGCCAGTGCCTTTGCTTTCCTATGAGTGCACAGAGTGGTCAGTTTTCTGGCTGAGCTGGGAACTCAGCCTGCTTTCCTCCAATGATCAAACTTGTGCTCCCACTCTCCCCCCTGTATAGCCATTCACCAAAACCAGTGTTCTGCTGCTTCTCCTCCCCTAGCTCCCCAAGATCCATATGTAGATGAGAACAGAGTGCATGTGATAACTTGTTTACTAAAAATTATGTGTGTGTGTAATATATATTTTTACACACACACACACACACACAGAAACCTTTGTTTGAGAACATTTTGCATGACAAGCAAAATGTTTAAATACATTTAGACTTGATATACAAGGGAAGACTTTACATAAGAAAAGAGAGGCGCCTCTAAGTGTAGCAATATGGTTAAATTTAATGGAGGTACAACATTTATCAACATATTGCTATAATTATAGGCGCCTCTCCTCTCTTTTATACTCTGTAGCTCCTGCTGGATTTTGCTTCTAATCCCCTTGCGGAGGCTTCCATTTGTGAATGGATGGTTTATGGTTACACAACTCGCATTGCTATAATCTTTTTACATGGAAAACTGAAGGACTTATGAATAAATGGTTGTGGAACGAATCATTTGACTTTCCATCATCTCTTATGGGGAAATTTGCTTTGATATACAAGTGCTTTGGATTACAAGCATGTTTCTGGAACAAATTACGCTCGCTATCCAAGGTTTTATGGTGTGTGTGTGGGGTGTGTGTGTGTGTAACACGCATTAACGGAAAGAAAAAGGAAGGGCGCACCGACCTAGTGCATTATCACTTAAACAGATTTTATTGGATAGATTAAAACAGTCATACTCATGAGGGAGCAACTACTGACCACCAAGGCTCTGATGAAGGAGGTTCGCCTCTAACGCACAAGCCATAAATGTGGGTCTGATGTCATCTGTGTTGCTATCGTGGCTGCTGAGCGATACGGTCTACCAGCACTATTGTCTGAAAAAGCGCTGTCTTTCTACTCTGCGAGTAGGACTACTGTTTTAATCTATCCAATAAAATCCTTTTAAATGATAATGCACTAGGTCGTGCGTCTTTCTATTTTTTTATAGCTTTATGAATTCCCATGATTCTGAGAAGGGCTGCAAGACACTAGGTTTTTTACACTGAAATTGGATGAGATTGCCCTATAGCAGAAAAACACCAGAGCGCAGGAGGAAATTTGTTTTGTGTTCCAACACGTATTAATGCCAGGTGAATTTAGCCCTTGAGCATTATTCTGGCCAATTAAATGAATTAACAGCTTCATACAGACAAAAATTCCTAATAATCCTTGATCCTTGCAATCCAGGTTTTTGACATCTATGTACAGGTGAAAGTCCATCTTAAAAGCGGTAGTCTGGCGCCCCACGAAAAAATAAAATAAAAAAAAGCCAGCTACAACTACTGTAGCTGCTGACTTTTAATATTAGGACACTCACCTCTCCAGGGTTCCCATCACCTCTCCAGGGTTCCCATCACCTCTCCAGGGTTCCCATCACCTCTCCAGGGTTCCCATCACCTCTCCAGGGTTCCCTGCAATGTCTGCAGCCCAGCCAATTTTTGGATCAGCTGTCGGGTGCCACCGTCATCATTCCTGGTAAGGGAAACCAACCTTTTGGCTTGACAGTCTGTTCCCTACTGCGCATATGAAAAGTGTGCTGTGGCCCGGCGGCGAAGGAAGGAGGACGCCAAACTTCTGAGGGTTGGCACCACTGCAATGTCTCCTGAAGTGGGACCCGTCAAAAACATGTCCCCCTTCCCCTGAAAAGTGCCAAATGTGGCACTGTGCGATAGATAAGTGGAATTTCCACTTGAGTGAAACTCTGCTTTAAATAAAAAAAAAATTCCTAGTATGGGCAGTACTTTTTCCTATTACAGATAAATTAGCAGATCTGAAAAAAATCCAGTGTTTAAAATAGTGCATCCCCAGCACTGACAGGCATAGAGGTCAAACTTCCAGTTCAATAAATCACGTGCGGTGCTTTCTAACTGACTGTTCCCTTCCTCCGTCATAATAAAGGTTAAGAGGGATCCGCCAAAGAAACTGAATGCTGAGCGGATGAAAAAAAAAAAAAAAAATTAACCAGGGGTCATGAGCGAGAAGGCCCCATATCCTGATGAATGTGCGATTTAATTCATTATGGCATGTTGAAAGATTGTCGCCATACTCTATACCGTGTAAAACGTACCAGCTCAGCATAGAAAATCATGACATATCTTTTTTTGTTTGTAAAAGTGCCATGTGACATTGCCCCAATGCATTAGGCATAAGATGGAACCTTTAGCCACATCTATCAGAGATGTATGAGAAACACCTGAATTAAATCCCATTTACATGACAGCAAATGACAGTATTTTTTTTCCCCTCACCGTCATAAAACAGATGAGTGGTCAGGAAATCAATCTGTGAAAACATCATAAACCAACATTTTCTAATTAAGTCACAGAGCCGTGTGTGTCGTGGTAATTAGCCAAGCTGGCACTTTGGAAAGGACTGTTAAGATAGATCAAATAAAGTATGGTGAACAGAGAAAATCTAATGGGCAACCTTGTGGTTTGAAATAACCTGAAAAGACATATTATATATGGAGGAAGGCCACATGCCCCAATTCTGGTCTAAGGAAATAATCCTAAATCTGAAATTGTTTAAATAGTTTTAAAACTGCAAAAAACTGTTTTCCTTGATAATTATTAAAAAAAAAAACACAGGATTTAACAGTCTATACATTAATTTTTCTGTCCCAGTTCCATTTTCCAGAGAATGAAATGCAGCTTAAAACAAATGCTGGAAAAAAAAAAAAAAAAAAAGGAAGGAAGGAAATGGCTATCGCAATGTACTTTGTCCTTTATGCTACAACAAACAACGCAGCAGCGCCACCTACTGACAGAAGTAAGGTAAGAACACCCTAAAATAAAATCCTTTCAGTAATGGCAACTAGGGATGCACCGATATAGCCTCTGCTGAAAATTATCAGACGAAACTAGGTTTATTAAAGTTTTACCGATAGACAAAAAGATGGCAAAAATAATAATAATAATAATAATAATAATAAAAACGAAAAAAAAATATTATCAAATTGGAAAAGCTAAAATTCTGCTATCCATACTAAACAGCATGAATGGAGGAATCCACTGCCACTGCTTTTGATTGGATGTAGTCGCTCACAATTTGAGAGCAGTGTGAAAGCCCGTCCCCAAATGCATGCAGTCCTGTGTTTGGAGCCATGCACCTGCACTCACGTCAAATTGGGAGCAGTGTGTTCCAATTGACATAAATGGGACCACCTGTGCAGGACTACAATGAACACCAGTGCAACCACAGTCATCACATGTGTACACACTGTTGTATGTCCAAGGCCTAAGACCCCCTTTCACACTGGGGCGGTTTTCAGGTGCTTTAGCGCTGGAAATAGCCTTTGCCAAGCACCTGAAAACCGCCTCCCGTTCATTTAAGTGACTTTTCACGCTTGGGCGGTGCACTTGCAGGATGTTCCGCAAGCAGTATCTTTGAGGCAGGTCAAGAACGCTGTATTTAGCGCTCTTTGGGGTTAAAAGCGCCACGCTAGGGGCCGAAAAGCGCTGCTTAACTGGAGGACCAGCCGCCACAGTTATACTGCAGCAGGTTGGCTCTCCTGGGCATAGCACCATAGCCTTACCTCAGCCACTTTAAGACCACTAGGGAACCCGCAGTGTGATTACGGAACAGACTCATTACTAGCAATAAAAGATTTTAAAAAATAAAATAGAAAATCCCCTATTTTGTAGACGCTAAAGCTTTTGCGCAAATCAATATACTCCTATTGTTCTTTTTCACCAAATATTTGTAGAATTGAGGAAGAAATATGTTTTTTTGATCACCCCCTAGTGTTAACCCTTTCCCTGCCAATGACATTTATACAGTAATCAATGGCTATTTATCAAAAATATGTAGAAGAAAGTTTTTCAATTTTTTTGGAATATTTACTATAGTAAAAAAAAAAAAAAAAAAAAATATATTAATATATATATATATATATATATATATATATATATATATATATATATATATATATATATATATATATATATATATATATATATATATATATAATTTTTTCTTACTATAGTAAATATTCCAAAAAAAAAATAAATGGAAAAAACTTTCATCAGTTCAGGCCAATATGTAATCTTCTACATATTTTTGATATATATACCAAAACTGTCACTCTTTTTTTGTTTATAGAGTAAAAAATAAAAACCACATAGGTCAGGCATGTCCAAAGTCCAGCCTCCAGCCAGCTGGCCAATCGCGGCCCCCATTCCGGTTTTGAACCACCCGCCGGGTTATTTAGAGATATATCTTTTGTGACCCCTCAGACAATCTCCAAGCGCCGGGGCCACAAAAGATGTATATGCCTTGAAACAGGACAGGGAGGAGGCGGAACGAGCGCCGCTGCCGTACACATACACAGGAGAACTTCCTTTTTCCGGGCGGCCTCTGTAATAGGAAGTCCCGCGCTGCCATTGGACGACTGTTCAGTCCAAAGGAGGCGGGACTTTCTATTAAAGAGACTGCTGGGTAAACAGGAGGTTCTCCTCTAATTCATTTTTGTCGCTCGCGAGTGCATTCCTGGCAAATTGTGCTGCTACATTCATGGCAATGGTGAGGCTGAAGATGGGCACTGACCCTTATTTTGCTTCAAAAAGTCATTAAATTTTTTCCTGAAACTTCGCTCTTTAAGTCAAGGCGTGTGTTTTACGCCAATAAATAAGGTATATCCAAATAATACGCCCAAGCTCATCGCTTTACTCACACACAGCTACAAAGGCAAGATAATTCTTGTGGGGCAGTGAATTAGTGCTCGGACAAACCCACTTAGACCGAATTTTAATGATTCAAAGAATGTCAGGCAAAATAGTCGGCCCTCACGCATGTTCACTTCATCAAACCTGCCCTCTTTGAAAAAAGTTTGGACACCCCTGACATAAGCAATCAAATACCACGACCAAAAAAAAAGCTCTAATTTGTGAAAAAAAAAATAGAGATATTTTGTGTGTGTACAACGTCGCATGACACCGCAATTGTCAGTTAAAACAGTGCTGCATCGCAAAAAAAATGGGCTGTCATTAACCACTTGCTTACTGGCCACATAAACCCCCTTTCAGCTTCCGGCACTGCGTCGCTTTAACCGACATTTGCGCGGACGTGTGCGACGTGGCTCCCAAACAAAATTGACGTCCTTTTTTCCCCACAAATAGAGCTTTCTTTTGGTGGTATTTGACCACCTCTGCGGTTTTTATTTTGTGCACTATAAACAAAAAAAGAGCGGCAATTTAAAAAATATATATATATATTTTTTACTTGTTGCTATAATAAATATCCCACATTTTTTTTTTTTTATATATTTTTTTTTCCCACAGTTAAGGGCTCTTTCACATGTCCCGTTCGTCCGTTTTTTGGACGTCCGGTAACGCAGTGTTTCCCAACTCCAGTCCTCAAGGCACACCAACAGGTCATGTTTTCAGGATTTCCCTCAATTGAAACAGCTGTGGTAATTACTAAGGCAGTGAAACTGATCGAATCACCTGTGCAAAATAATGGAAATCCTGAAAACATGACCTGTTGGTGTGCCTTGAGGACTGGAGTTGGGAAACACTGCGGTAACGGACCTCAATGCTTCCCTATAGGAGCGGATCCGTTAGCGGATGATGCATCCGCTAACGTCCGCCAGATCCGCATCCGTTTTTTCGGACGGAAGAATGTCCTATTTTTCTTCCGTCCGGCCAAACGGATCGGATGCAAACGACAGACGGTCCGTTTCCATCCGATTCCCCATAGGGGATAGGGGAGGAGAGACAGGGCGGTCCCTGCACAGTGTGCGGGGACCGCCCTGTCCGCCCGACAGCTCAGCGGAGACCCCCCCGCTGAGCTGACGGACACACGGAGCAGACCGAAAAATGGAACGCACGTGTGAAAGAGCCCTAAGGCCAATACGTATTTTGACGTATTTTTGTTAAAAAAAAAAAATAAATCGCAGTAAGCGACTGGTTTGCGCAAAAGTTATAGCGCCTACAAAATGGGGAACAGAATTAAGATTTTTTTTATTTTTTTACTAGTAATGGCGGCGATCTGTGATTTTTATTGCGACTGCGATATTGCGGCGGACATATCGGACACTTTTGACACAAATTTGAGACCATTCACATTTATACAGCGAACAGTGCTATAGTGCTATAAAAATGCACTAATTACTGTATAAATGTGACTGTCAGGGAAGGGGTTAACACTAGGGGGTGAGGAAGGGGTTAAATGTGTATCCTTGATGTGTTCCAACTGTGTGGGGGGGGGGGGTCTGGGGGAGGTGAACGATGCTGCGTCCCTATGTACAAGAGACACAGATCGGTCTCC
This sequence comes from Rana kukunoris, assembly GCA_029574335.1. Taxonomy (NCBI): domain Eukaryota; kingdom Metazoa; phylum Chordata; class Amphibia; order Anura; family Ranidae; genus Rana; species Rana kukunoris. The sequence continues at coordinate 170,985,464 of CM056049.1, forward strand.
TCTCTTACACACAGAGCTCCACGTCCCTGCTGTCATCTGCTTGTTTTCCCGCCGATCCCATTTTCCCCGACGGACATCGCGGCCGCCAAGTACATGCATCGGATCCCCAGCGATGCGGCGGGACAGTGTTTACCCAGTGGTGCGCGTGGGTAATGCACTAGAAATGACGTCCAAAGACGTATAGTTGGCGCCTCAGGTCCACGCTGTTGACGTATTTTGTCAATAGCGCGGGTCTGAAGTGGTTAAGGGGGCAAATCCTTCTGGGGCTGACGTGTTTAATAATCACTTTGATGCTTTGTAAAAGTGCACTTAGCATGCCAATAGTGTTTGGAGCACATTTTGATAGAAATTAATGTATGAAGATGCAAAGCATCAGTGCCTGCCGAACTCTGAGGGCCAATTCACACCATATGCAGTGATAGCCATTTTACAGCATTGTAAAGGGTCTGTCATCACAGGGACACACAGAAAACAACCATTTCCTATAAGCACCATGCACACTGCAAGGCAGCCTAGAGCTGTGCAGCAGCGTGCAGAGATAAAATGCTTTGAATTGCCATGTCAGGCAGCACAGCTCATCACCCTGCCCAACATTGCAGTATTGTACATTTCAAATAATGCCGATAAAAAAAAATAAGAGATAAAAAGGAAGCGGTGCAATGCAAATAATTGTGCATCACACTGCGCTCTGCAAGGTCAAGGAGGGTATTAGTGTGAATTGGCCCGGAGGTAGCATTTTTCGCCTCACTGACAGGATAGGTGTGCAAATTGCCATGCAAAAATGTGATAATGTACAAGGTGTCTCAATTAAAATAAACTTCTGAAATGGACCCTTACCAGAAAAAAAAGCAGAAGCTTTATGCCCCCGATAAAGTCACATATGACAAAACACGTTGGGCCGAGCCAACACACGTGATGTCACTACACCTACTTGGACCCGTAATTTTTTTGAAGCATGGTTTGGAACCTCTATCATGCATCTTGAGATTGTTAGGCATACAAAGCAAGTATTGTTTTTATTAATGCGAGTAATATCCAAACTTTAAGTGCAATTGAACCCTTTAGACAGTTTTACAGTTTTGTGGACTCTCATTTTGATCTTATGTGGAATTTTGTGAAATCATGGTCACCATTGATGGGAGTTCAGCAGTATATCTCACAAATCCAGCCAAACAATATGAATCGGATCTCTACTTGACGGGATTGTCATATTTATGCCGATTTGACCCTGTAGTGGAGTCCTCATGTTCTGGTAAGAGTCCATTGGTTGTGGTTGGTGAAGGTTCATGTGGTGATTGTAAAACTGATTAGAACACTCCTTCTGAAAAGTTTCACTACAATGTTTTGAAAGACCCAATCTGGACTTTCACTTATTATATGCATATGTATTTTCTAGATTTTATATGTTATTTTTTATTTTAAAGGAAAAATGTATGCTGAAATGACTGTTTACAGGGTATAGAGACATAATAGCTAACCGATTCCTTTTAAAAACGATTAAAAATAGATAAAGATCAATCATATAATGTACCTACAGTTTCTAGTTTCGTTTTTTGCCGTTTCCTGCCTCTCTGCTGTACAGAGCCACAGAGCCAATACAGGGCAGTGATGGTTTAGAAAACGAAACTGTGGGGTTTTAGACACACAGTAATCACACCTCTTTGAAGTTGGTGTTTACAGGGTATAGAGACATAATAGCTAACCGATTCCTTTTAAAAACGATTAAAAATAGATAAAGATCAATCATATAATGTACCTACAGTTTCTAGTTTCGTTTTTTGCCGTTTCCTGCCTCTCTGCTGTACAGAGCCACAGAGCCAATACAGGGCAGTGATGGTTTAGAAAACCAAACTGTGGGGTTTTAGACACACAGTAATCACACCTCTTTGAAGTTGGTGACCACAGAGAGAAAGCTCCCAGTACTGTGGTTATAAGGAAATAGACAACCAGGAAGTGTGGAGATCAGAGAAGAATTACAGCAAAAACAAACAAGGAGGACATGAAAACAGCACTGCATTAAGGTAAAGGAAGCAGTCAAGATAAAAAAAAAAGAAATTTCCTTTACAAACCCTTTAATTTAATCACCTTGTACATCATATTTTAGTGTGACAATTTACACAATTATCACCATTTTTTTTACCAGCCAGTGCATTTTCTATTATTGTTAGGCTATTGCTGCCATGTGTACACCACCTCCATCCTCTACGTCTTTAATTTTGAGTTATACCATTATGCTTTGTACCACCCCCCCCCCCCTTTAGAATGTAAGCTCTATGAGCAGGGCCCTCCTGTCCCTTCTGTATTGAACTGTACTGTAATTGTGCTGTCCTCCCTATACATTGTAAATCGCTGCTTAACTACTTGCCGACCGCCCGCCGTCATTTTACTGCAGGACTGTGGCCACTGCTACGCGAGAGCACGTAGCTATACGTCCGCTCTTTAGCGGCCGCTAGGGGGCGCGCGCCCCCCGCTCGGCCCCCGAGCGTGAATAATAATTTTGAGTTGATAAGCAGTCAGGCAGCGATAACATGATCCATGTTTTTACCGCCGGTGGGCAAGGTGTAAAAAATAAACACATGATTTTTTTCAGTTCTCCTCCACCCCCGAAGATCTGAGTCCTGCATCATACCACTCATGCAAGCATGTCCCAAAATTAAATCAACATCAATAGTCCTCTCACAAAGTCAATGGGGTGCAGGACAGGAATATGGAAAACGGCTAGATGGCTCTGGGCAGAGCAAACAGTGAAGATCTGCATTTCAGGTAAATATATGTCAGTAAAGAACTTCTGAGGGAGGGTGGCCACCAAAGCATAAGATAAGTAATCCTATAAAGACCAATTTTTCCAATTTGTATCCACCAGACTACCAGCATGATTTATATCTGTGTCAATTTCAAGGAGAAGCCAAACTGTTTTCCTAGCTGTTGGTTTCTGTTATGCCCGTGGATTGAACAGAATACATCAAAGTAAATCAGTCCCTCTGCTGTCTGCAAGGCCTAAAGCAATGTATTCTCAATGGACTGAAAGAGACTGGTTATTCATCAATATAAAAATGAGCTTTCACTTACAGCTTCATCAGCAGGATCCGCGTCAGATAAACGGCTAATAGCCTTCTTAGGCACCACTAGGAAATGTACTGGAGCTTGCGGAGAGATATCATGGAAGGCGATACACTAGAGAAGAACAAAAACAAAAAAATTAGAAATAGGAAAACTCACCCGGGGCACTCAGCGATGTCTGGCTTAGCCACAAACAGCAAACTTTACACAGTACAGGAGGAAGGAATAGACAGTATAGGAATGCAAAGCATTTCATTTAAGGTATAAAAGAAAAAATGAAAAAAATAAAAAAATAAAAAAATAAATAAAAGAAAAAAAAAAAAGGGAAGAAGGGGAAGGAACTGTAATGCATTGAACACACTGCAAAACTTGTACAATATGGGCTAGATTCAGGTACAGCGGCGTATCTTTGTGTGGGCGTAGCGTATCTTCTTTACGCTACGCCGCCGCAACTTAGAGAGGCAAGCGCTGTATTCACAAAGCACTTGCTCCTTAAGTTGCGGCTGCGTAGCGTAAATGGGCGGGAATAAGCCCGCCTAATTCAAAGTAGCAAGGCAGTGCGTGTGTTGTATTGTAATGAACCGTGACCCCATGCAAATGATGGGCCGAACGAACGGCGCATGCGCCGTCCGTGAACTATCCCAGTGCGCATGCTCAGAATCACCTCGACTAGAATGTCTAAGATACACGTCGAACGTAACTTACGCACAGCCCCATTTAGTACGACTTGCATAAACCACGTAAAATTTGACGGCTGTTCCGACATCCATACCTTAACATGGGCTGCGCCATCTTTTTGGTGGTTTATCTTTACACCAGAAAAAAGCCTTACGTAAATGGCGTAGATTACTGCCTCGGGCGTACGTACATTTGTGAATCGGCGTATCTTGCTCATTTGCATGTTTTTAATGGGGACGTCGAATGCGCCCAGCGTAACTATGCGCCGGCAAGTTACGTCGGACGACTGAAGCCATGTTTTTCGGCGTATCTTGCTTTGTGAATTGGCGCAAAGATGCGATGGCGCACTTTTGTACTTACGTCGGCGTATCTCGAGATACGCCGGCATAAATCTGGCCCACAGTGTATAAAATGTACCACACTATAACTGCACAAAATATAGATGTGTGAAAGTAGTCTTAACCTGCTGCCGCCCATGTAACATACACTTGACTAGATTACCAAAAGTATTGGGATGCCTGCCTTTACACGCACATGAAATTTAATGGCGTCTTAGTCCATAGTACTCAATATTGAGTTGGTCCACCCTTTTCAGCTATAACAGATTCAACTCTTCTGAGAAGACCGTCCACAAGGTTTAGGAGTGTGTCTATGGGAATGTTTGACCATTCTTCCAAAAGCGCATTTGTGAGGTCAGGCACTGATGTTAAGGCCTGGCTCACAGTCTCCCAAAGGTGTTTTATTGCGTTGAGGTCACCAAATGTGTTTTAATCATTATGACATTATATAGTCTGTTTCACTGGTATATGGTGCAGTGTGCCCACAGTTTTATATAAAGTACCTTTTATAACAGCTCCCTCTTCTGAGGAGAGGAGGAAAGAGACGAGCCGAGATTCGCTCTGTCAGCCCACTCCATGAACTGAAGAGTGAGGGGCAGCTGGGAGAAGAGGACCTCCGGTGGGTGTAAACAAGGGATTTTTAATACAGCAGACAGACAGACAGACAGACACTGCCCCCAGTTTTACAAAACGAATTACAGGATTTTTTAATGAAATTTACTAAGGCTTATTTCCGGGGTTGGGCTTATATTGCACCCCCCCCCCCCCAATAATCACGCTAGGTCTTAGTTTCGGGGTAGGGCTTATTTTCAGGGAAACGGTACATGGCAGCATTTTAAATCTGTCGCAGCCAAAGCGACTTATTAGAAAAGCGTGATGTGAATGTGTTGCATGTGTGGGTTAAGCAATGATCTCTGCTGTCATTTGACAGCAGTAGAGGTCGACCGACATGGGTTTTTCTCTGGCCGATGCCGATATTTAGAAATCTGGGCGGCCGATGGCCGATATACAAGACCGATTTTTGCAGCCGATATTTTAGGATGATTTTTTTATTTTTTTTTGGTGGCATTGGCTAGTGGCACTAATCGGCAATAGCAGAAGGCACTGATTGGCACTTATTGGCACTGGCAGGTTGCACTGGATGGCACTGAAAGATGGTACTAGCAGATAGCACTGATTGGCAGGTGGCACACTTATTGACACTGGCAAGTGGCACTGGTTGGCACTGACTGGCAGGTGGCACTGGATGGCAATAGTTAGCACTGGCAGATGGCACTGGTTGGCATTGACAGATGGCACTGATGGCTTTAGTTTGCACTGGTAGGTGGCAATGGATGGAAGGTGGCACTAATTGGCACTGGCAGATGGCACTGGATGGAAAGTGGCACTAATGCAAAAAAAAAAAAAAAAAATGGTGTTAGACCCCCTCTCCCTCCAGTTTAGACACCCCCCCCCTGCCCCCCGTAGTACAGACACCAGAGAGTGGTGTGTGTACCAAGATGGCCACGGCTCCGGAGCTAGGCAGAAGCCGCGGCTTTTCCTGATGCTGTGACCGTGGCGGCAATCCGCTGATTGCTGCCGGGGTCACAGCGTCAGGAAGGGCCGCGGCTTCGGCCTATCTCCGGAGCCGTGGCACCGCTAGCGGCCATGTAAAATATCGGCCTAATTTGGATAAAAATCGGCCGATGCCGATTTCTCCAAAACGGCCAAATATCGGCCGATATATCGGTCGACCTCTAAGTAGTAGCGGCTTTGTCTGCAAGCTGGAAGCGCACAAGGCTTACAGGTACGTCTACCCACCCTAGTAAGGGATCCACCCGGCCATTTATTCACAATAACTGGAAGTCAGTCATTAGAGCAAAGCCGTTCTTTAAAGGCTCCATTTTGCATCATTTTGCCTCAAAACAAATTTGTTAAAAGTATCATTTGGCATAAAGTCGCTATTTTCTGAAACCTTTGTTACTAAAACATTTATTCACAATTTCAAGAGATAATCATCTTTCCAGCAAAACCTCGGTATGTCCCGTGATGGATTTCATGATAAAAGTGTAACCTTCATGCACAAACACTTCATCTCATGAACATGCAGACTTCTCATGCCGTTTGGCATCTTCGTTGCCAGCAGTATCTAGATGCCAGATGCTATCCTTCCTGTGCAGGTCAGAAAACGATCGCTAGAATTTAACAGGTTGCAATGGGCAACACATCCCTCGTTTTATTTATTTCAGAAGCAACCATCTGGCTTCTCATGAACTAAATATAGTCTCCCAGAGGAGCCTCCGACTTCAACTCAGCAGAGCAGACCTTCTCTACTGAGGATTCTCACATAACAGAACGTTATGCCATGAAAATGTATGCCATGATGAAAGATGATTTAGAGCAAAGAAAAAAAAATATGAGTTCAAAGCAACCAATCATAAAAGTGTTCAAGCACGAGAGGCATCTGGGTATATTGCAACCACGCGTGCCATCAAAAGTGAAAACGTTTCTAGTTTGGTATACAGCATCTAAATCTTGTTTATTAAATTGTCATCATCATATATTTTAAGTTTTTTAACTCAAAGATACTGAATCTCTCTCTTCTGCAAAAAAAACTTCTCCTTCCTCATGTCAATTTTGCAATTTTAAGTTTATGTTTTATGCTGCAGTGCACCATATACTCTCAATGCAAAACGTGAACCTGGAAAAATATACAGCCATCTTCCCCGAGCAGGAACTACACTATCGCCAACTCTTCCCATGGCTAAAACAAGAAGCTGCCAGTCTGAAAGACCGGGCAAAAAATGGTGGTGGAAAGCGCAGCCTTGTCATTCCCAACACAAGCGGGAAGTCCACCATAATGAATGAATCCTGCTCTCACGATAATTTGTCACTAGGGGTACACCCAATAGAAATTTTGGTATCGATATCGAAAATGAAGGATGCACTAGGACGTAAACCTAAACTGAAAATGTCAACTTTTTAATTAATACCATCAATTTAAATTAGTAAGAGTTTATTGTTGGCCATTATTGGTACCTTTAGTGCAAGACGCCCTGTCTTGCACTAAAGGTACCAATAATGGCCAACAATAAACACACGATAGCACACGATAAAAGAGATCAATGCAGCCTCACCAATGCTCCTCATATGCAGCCTGCCTGTGCCCAGCAACCTCACCAGTGCCCATCATGTGGGATGATGGGCCAATCGTACGCCCCCCCCCTCCCCATGTGGGATGATGGGCCAATCGTACAGCCCCCCCCCATGTGGGATGATGGGCCAATCGTACAGACCCCCCCCCATGTGGGTATGGGCCATCGTACAGCCCCCCCCCCCCCCCCATGTGGGATGATGGGCCAATCGTACAGCCCCCCCCCCATGTGGGATGATGGGCCAATCGTACAGCCCCCCCCCCCCCCATGTGGGATGATGGGCCAATCGTACAGCCCCCCCCCCCCCATGTGGGATGATGGGCCAATCGTACAGCCCCCCCCCCCCCATGTGGGATGATGGGCCAATCGTACAGCCCCCCCCCCCCCATGTGGGATGATGGGCCAATCGTACAGCCCCCCCCCCCCCCCATGTGGGATGATGGGCCAATCGTACAGCCCCCCCCCCCCATGTGCCAATCGTATGGGCCAATCGTACAGCCCCCCCCCCCATGTGGGATGATGGGCCAATCGTACAGCCCCCCCCCCCCATGGGGGATGATGGGCCAATCGTACAGCCCCCCCCCCCCCATGTGGGGATGATGGGCCAATCGTACAGCCCCCCCCATGTGGGATGATGGGCCAATCGTACAGCCCCCCCCCCATGTGGGATGATGGGCCAATCGTACAGCCCCCCCCCCCATGTGGGATGATGTGGGCCAATCGTACAGCCCCCCCCCCATGTGGGATGATGGGCCAATCGTACAGCCCCCCCCCCCCCACATGTGGGATGATGGGCCAATCGTACAGCCCCCCCCCCCCCATGTGGGATGATGGGCCAATCGTACCAAGCCCCCCCCCCCCATGTGGGTATGATGGGCCAATCGTACAGCCCCCCCCCCCATGTGGGATGATGGGCCAATCGTACAGCCCCCCCCCCCATGTGGGATGATGGGCCAATCGTACAGCCCCCCCCCCATGTTGGGTACAGCCCCCCCCCCCCCATGTGGGATGATGGGCCAATCGTACAGAGCCCCCCCCCCCCCATGTGGGATGATGGGCCAATCGTACAGGCCCCCCCCCCCCATGTGGGATGATGGGCCAATCGTACAGCCCCCCCCCATGTGGGATGATGGGCCAATCGTACAGCCCCCCCCCCCATGTGGGATGATGGGCCAATCGTACAGCCCCCCCCCCATGTGGGATGATGGGCCAATCGTACAGAGCCCCCCCCCCATGTGGATGATGGCCAATCGTACAGCCCCCCCCCCCCCCCCCCCCCCAATGTGGGATGATGGGCCAATCGTACAGCCCCCCCCCCCCCCCCATGTGGGATGATGGGGCCAATCGTACAGCCCCCCCCCCCCATGAGGGATGATGGGCCAATCGTACAGCCCCCCCACATGTGGGAAGATGGGCCCAATCGTACAGCCCCCGCCCCCCCCCCCCATGTGGGATGATGGCCCATCGTACAGCCCCCCCCCCCATGTGGGATGATGGGCCAATCGTACAGCCCCCCCCCCCCCCATGTGGGATGATGGGCCAATCGTACATGCCCCCCCCCCCCATGTGGAGATGATGGGCCAATCGTACAGCCCCCCCCCCCATGTGGGATGATGGGCCAATCGTACAGCCCCCCCCCCCCCATGTGGGATGATGGGCCAATCGTACAGCCCCCCCCCCCCATGTGGGATGATGGGCCAATCGTACAGCCCCCCCCCCCCCATATGTGGGATGATGGGCCAATCGTACAGCCCCCCCCCCATATGTGGGATGATGGGCCAATCGTACAGGCCCCCCCCCCCATATGTGGGATGATGGGCCAATTGTACAGCCCCCCCCCCCCATATGTGGGATGAATGGGCCAATTGTACAGCCGCCCCCCCCCATGTGGGATGGATGGGCCAATTGTACAGCCCCCCCCCCCCATGTGGGATGATGGGCCAATCGTAACAGCCCCCCCCCCCCCCCATGTGGGATGATGGGCCCAATCGTACAGCCCCCCCCCCCATGTGGTATGTGGCCAAATCGTACAGGGCCCCCCCCCCATGTGGTATGGTGGGCCAATCGTACAGCCCCCCCCCCCCTCCCCCCCCCCCCCCCCCCCCCCCCATGTGGTATGGTGGGCCAATCGTACAGCCCCCCCCCATGTGGTATGGTGGGCAAATCGTACAGCCCCCCCCCCATGTGGTATGGTGGGCCAATCGTACAGCCCCCCCCCATGTGGTATGGTGGGCCAATCAACAGCCCCCCCCCATGTGGTATGGTGGGCCAATCGTACAGCCCACCCCCCATGTGGTATGGTGGGCGATGCCAATCGTACAGCCCCCCCCCCCCCATGAGGTATGGTGGGCCAATCGTACAAGAGCCCCCCCCCCCTTGTGGTTTGGTGGGCCAATCGTACAGCCCCCCCCCCCATGTGGTATGGTGGGCCAATCGTACAGCCCCCCCCCCCATGTGGTATGGTGGGCCAATCGTACATGCCCCCCCCCCATGTGGTATGGTGGGCCAATCGTACAGCCCCCCCCCCCATGTGGTATGGTGGGCCAATCGTACAGCCCCCCCCCCATGTGGGTATGGTGGGCCAATCGTACAGCCCCCCCCCCAATGTGGTATGGTGGGCCAATCGTACAGCCCCCCCCCCCCCATGTGGTATGGTGGGCCAATCGTACAGCCCCCCCCCATGTGGTATGGTGGGCCAATCGTACAGCCCCCCCCCCATGTGGTATGGTGGGCCAATCGTACACAGCCCCCCCCCCCCCCCATGTGGTATGGTGGGGCCAATCGTACAGCCCCCCCCCCCATGTGGTATGGTGGGCCAATCGTACAGCCCCCCGCCCCAATGTGGTATGGTGGCCAATCGTACAGCGCCCCCCCCCATGTGGTATGGTGGGCCAATCGTACACAGCCCCCCCCATGTGGTATGGTGGGCCAATCGTACAGGCCCCCCCCCATGTGGTATGGTGGGGCCAATCGTACAGCCCCCCCCCATGTGGTATGGTGGGCCAATCGTACAGCCCCCCCCCATGTGGTATGGTGGGCCAATCGTACAGCCCCCCCCCCATGTGGTATGTGGGCCAATCGTACAGCCCCCCCCCCCCCCATGTGGTATGGTGGGGCCAATCGTACAGCCCCCCCCCCCAATGTGGTATGGTGGGCCAATCGTACAGAACAGCCCCCCCCCCCCCCCATGTGGTATGGTGGGCCAATCGTACAGCGCCCCCCCCCCCCCCCCCCCCCCCCCCATGTGGTATGGTGGGCCAATCGTACACAGCCCCCCCCCCCCCCATGTGGTATGGTGGGCCAATCGTACAGCCCCCCCCCCCCCCATGTGTGTATGGTGGGCCAATCGTACAGCCCCCCCCCCCCCCCCATGTGGTATGGTGTGGCCAAATCGTACAGCCCCCCCCCCCCATGTGGTATGGTGGGCCAATCGTACAGCCCCCCCCCCATGTGGTTATGGTGGGCCAATCGTACAGCCCCCCCCCCATGTGGTATGGTTGGGCCAATCGTACAGCCCCCCCCCCCATGTGGTATGGTGGGCCAATCGTACAGCCCCCCCCCCCATGTGGGATGGTGGGCCAATCGTACAGCCCCCCCCCATGTGGGATGGGTGGGCCAATCGTACAACAGCCCCCCCCCATGTGGGATGGTGGGGCCAACGTCAGTACAGCCCCCCCCCATGTGGGATGGTGGGCCAATCGTACAGCCCCCCCCCATGTGGGATGGTGGGCCAATCGTACAGCCCCCCCCCATGTGGGATGGTGGGCCAATCGTACAGCCCCCCCCCATGTGGGATGGTGGGCCAATCGTACAGCCTCCCCATGTGGGATGGTGGGCCAATCGTACAGCCTCCCCATGTGGGATGTGGGCCAATCGTACAGCCTCCCCATGTGGGATGGTTGGGCCAATCGTACACAGCCTCCCCAGTGTGGGATGGTGTGCCAATCGTACAGCCTCCCCATGTGGGATGGTGGGCCAATCGTACAGCCTCCCCATGTGGGATGGTGGGCCAATCGTACAGCCTCCCCATGTGGGATGGTGGGCCAATCGTACAGCCTCCCCATGTGGGATGGTGGGCCAATCGTACAGCCTCCCCATGTGGGATGGTGGGGCCAATCGTACAGCCTCCCCATGTGGGTTGGTGGGCCAATCGTACAGCCTCCCCATGTGGGATGGTGGGCCAATCGTACAGCCTCCCCATGTGGGATGGTGGGCCAATCGTACAGCCTCCCCATGTGGGATGGTGGGCCAATCGTACAGCCTCCCCATGTGGGATGGTGGGCCAATCGTACAGCCTCCCCATGTGGGATGGTGGGCCAATCGTACAGCCCCCCCCCCCCATGTGGGATGGTGGGCCAATCGTACAGCAGCCCCCCCCATGTGGTATGGTGGGCCAATCGTACAGCCCCCCCCCCCCCCCATGTGGTATGTGGGTGGCCCAAATCGTACACAGCCCCCCCCCCCCATGTGGTATGGTGGGCCAATCGTACAGCCCCCCCCCCCCCCATGTGGTATGGTGTGGTCCAATCGTACAGCCCCCCCCCCCCATGTGGTTTGGTGGGCCAATCGTACAGGGCCCCCCCCCCCATGTGGTATGGTGGGCCAATCGTACAGCCCCCCCCCCCATGTGGTATGGTGGGGGCCAATCGTACAGCCGTAGCCACAGCCCCCCCCCCCCATGTGGTATGGTGGGCCAATTCGTACAGGCCCCCCCCCCCCCCCCATGTGTATGGTGGGCCAATCGTACAGACCCCCCCCCCCACCCATGTGGTATGGTGGGCCAATCGTACAGCCCCCCCCCCCCCCCATGTGGTATGGTGGGCCAAATCGTACAGCCCCCCCCCCATGTGGTATGGTGGGCCAATCATATAGCCCCCCCCCCATGTGGTATGGTGGGCCAATCGTATAGCCCCCCCCCCCATGTGGTATGGTGGGCCAATCGTATAGCCCCCCCCCCATGTGGTATGGTGGGCCAATCGTATAGCCCTGAATTTGTGAGGCTCTTGCGCCACCAAATAGAAAAGAGTGAAAAATAATATAAATGCTGCTCGATCCAAGTTGTAGTAAATAATAATACAATAGTGATAAGATAAAGTAAAAAGTGATCAAGCATAAATAATATAACCACTGAGAGTCCTGGCACAACAAACAAAAACAAAAACAAAAGTGCAAACTGTGCAACAAAGTGCAAAATGCATAAATAATAAATATCAAATAAATTGACAAATAATTCCGTCCGTGGTGTTGTGATAAGTTTTTAAAGGTGATATTCTTGGATGAAGTGAGCTCTCATTGCGCTTACCTTGCTAAGGCAAGGGAAAAGCCCTTAATGTGTATAACAATTTAGATGGATCTCCAGCAGATGTCCCTCTATCCTCTGTATGGGATGGTGTGGTAGTCCTAGTGTGGGTCCAACGTTTCAGGGTGTGTATTGGACCCACACTAGGACTACCACACCATCCCATACAGAGGATAGAGGGACATCTGCTGGAGATCCATCTAAAGTGTTATACACATTAAGGCTTTTCCCTTGCCTTAGCAAGGTAAGCGCAATGAGAGCTCACTTCATCCAAGAATATCACCTTTAAAACTTATCACAACACCACGGACGGAATTATTTGTCAATTTATTTGATATCTATTTATGCATTTGCACTTTGTTGCACGGTTTGCACTTTGTTTTTGCCCTGGTTTGATGCCAGACTCTCAGTGGTAAATGTTTATGCACTGATCACTTTGATGGTGGATGATGGGCCAATCGTACAGCCCCCCCCCCCCCCCATGTGGGATGATGGGTGGATTTACACACGTGAGCCATTACAGAGATTTGACAGCTGAGCTCCTGCAGAGGAGTGCACACCGTGCGGGTCTATGGTTGCCAGTAGCACTCATTAGGAGCCTCCTGCAATCAGAGGAGCAGCTGTCAGAATCGCCCCCCCCCCCTGACCATCAATCAAATGACTGTCAGGTGTCACCCAGCTTCAGACAGCTGCACGTGTCCCGTCCTTCATCCACCTACTTGCTCATCCTCATAGAAGACTTTGGCCGGAATCTCTTTGCGGATGATCTTCCCGAAGATCGTGTCTCCCCCGGGCTGAGCGCTCTGTGCTTTGCTGATCTCATCCGCCATGGCTGCAGCACACCGTAGGGGGCGGGACATATACACATGCTGCTGACCATCCACGGGGTGTCGCTTTCTTGTGATGTCAGGACAAGGATCTCGCCCGCGGCCATTTTGTATTTGGGCAGATTTTCCAACTTATTTTAGAACACTTGTTCTAAGACTAACTTCAGTAATAGTACTAATAGTTGTCATTTTATAATCATTTTCTGCATATTGTCTCAAGAAGTCCTTGACGGTGCCCACGCTAGACAAGGGTAAAGAAATGAAATACAGCATCTGCCCGATCCAATCATGGCCTGAAAGGCTTCTACAGAGTGGGCGTGTCCGCGAATTGTGGCTGCAAACAGGTGTTGTGCCGATAATGGTTCCCTGCCGAAATCGGTTTCCCCTAGCTCTCGGCTCTGATCGGAACTCCGCCTCTTGAGCCCTCTACATTGCCGCCTCCCTCCTACTATCCTCACGAATGCTAATGCTGCTCCTCCCCACCTCTCCAGCCAGCCCGCCCCTGTGCGCGTCCCCCTGTAATCACTCTTCCATATTTAAAATAAATAAATAAAAAAAAAAAAATATATCTACAATTCTCCCACTATATATATATATAAAATAAAATTTAATTGTTATCCCTCCATATTTTCTTTGACAGAAAATATAATATAATATATATATATATATATATATATATATATATATATAATATAAATATACACATCTATATACATACATCCCCCCCCCCCCGTAGTAAATAATAAACCTAATTAGTTATCCCTCGATTTTGTATATATATATAATCCCCTCCTATAATTTATTATTAATAATAACCCCCTCCTATTATTTTTATACCAACTCAAAATTCTCCCCCCTCCACTATTCACATTATATTATTATTAACCCACCACCTGTTATTATCTATCTATCTATCACATACATCCATGTCATCATTTTCATCTCTTTCTATTATTTCACCTAATTTTTTATTGCCCCTCCTATTTTATTTTTTATTAACAACCAAACTATATTAATAATAATTGTTAATTCATTTTTAATTTTATTATTTTTTAATATTATTACAATCTCTTTTATCTCCACTTAGCAACTTTGCCATAAAATGCAGGCACTGTGCCCATCAATTGCTGCCACTGTGCCATCAAACAGAGCCACTGTGCCAGCAAACGCAGCCACTGTGCCCATCAATTTTTGCTGCCAACTGTGCCCAGCAAACGCAGCCACTGTGCCCATCAATTGCTGCCACTGTGCCCATCAATTGCTGCCACTGTGCCCATCAATTGCTGCCACTGGTGCCCATCAATTGCTGCCGACTGTGCCCATCAATTGCTGCCACTGTGCCGATCTGTGCCGATCAATTGCTGCTGCCACTGTGTGCCGATCAATCGCTGCCACTGTGCCATCAATCGGAGCCACTTGTGCCATCAATCGGAGCCACTGTGCCATCAATCGGAGCCACTGTGCCAGCAAACGCAACCGCAGCCACTGTGCCCATCAATTGCTGCCACATGTGCCAGCAAACGCAGCCACTGTGCCCATCAATTGCTGCCACACTGTGCCGATCAATTGCTGCCACTGTGCCGATCAATCGCTGCCACTGTGCCATCAATCGGAGCCACTGTGCCATCAATCGGAGCCACTGTGCCAGCAAACGCAGCCACTGTGCCCATCAAATACCTGCCACTGTGCCAGCAAACGCAGCCACTGTGCCCATCAATCGTGCCCCACAGGTGCCATCAATCGGAGCCACTGTGCAATCAATCGGAGCCACTGTGCCAGCAAACGCAGCAACTGTGCCCATCAATTGCTGCCACTGTGCCAGCAAACGCAGCCACTGTGCCCATCAATTGCTGCCACTGTGCCATCAATTGCTGCCACTGTGCCATCAAATGCAGGCACTGTGTCCATCAATTGCCATGGAAATTCTATTTGGGGGGGGGGGGGGCAGATCTGATAGCAATAGACAACATGTTATCAGAATAGGTTTCCCCTGGACAGAAAGGGACAAATGAAAGAAGGAAGAGTGAGGATGGTCTATACAGAGTATGGAGTAGTCAGGGAAACCATATACAAGTGCTTTTAACCCATCAAGTGGCATGGAAGCTCTATTGGGTGGGAAACCACAAATGATAGCAATAGGCAGCTTGCTATCAGAATCGGTTTCCCTGGACCAGAAAGGGACAATGAAGAAAAAGGAAGAGTGAGGATGGTCCTATACCAGTGTTTCCCAACTCCAGTCCTCAAGGCCACACCAACAGGTCATGTTTGTTAAATTAGGATTTCCATTATTTTGCACAGGTGAATCGATCAGTTTCACTGCCTTAGTAATTACCACAGAAGCTGTTTCAATTGAGGGAAATCCTGAAAACATGACCTGTTGGGGCCTTGAGGACTGGAGTTGGGAAACACTGGTCCTATACGGAGTATGGAGCAGTCAGGGAAACCATATACAAGTGCTTTTAACCCATCAAGTGCCATGGAAACTCTATTGAGAGTGGGGGGAAACCACATATGATAGCAATAGACAGCATTTGTTATCAGAATAGGTTTCCCCTGGATAGAAAGGGACAAATGAAATAAGGAAGAGTGAGGATGGTCTATACAGAGTATGGAGTAGTCAGGGAGCAGGGAAACCATATACAAGTGCTTTTTTTTAAACCCATCAAGTGCCATGGAAAAAAGCTTTACTGGGTGGGGAAACCAGATCTGATAGCAATGGACAATTTGCTATCAGAATAGGTTTCCCCTGGACAGAAAAGGGACACATGAAAGAAGGAAGCTGAGTGAGGATGGTCTGGTCTGAACCTAAACAACAAACAGAGCATCAGGGAAACCATATACAATTGCTTTTAAACCATCAAGTGCCAGGAAGCTCTATAACAATGGGGGTAAACCAGAATGTATACAATGGACACATTTGTTTTCCTTATCTTTATTGAACCCAACCCTGGACAGAGAAGATATGGTCTATGACAAGTCCAGTAACCAGAAGATGGAGTAGTCCAGGGAAACCAATAACAATTTGTTTTAACCCATCAAGTGCCATGGAAGTAGTCAAAACCACTGGGAGGAAAGGAAACCAGATCTGATAGCAATGGACAATTTGTTATCAGAATCGGTTAGTCACCCTGGACAGAATGAGGGACAAAAAAGAAGGAAGAGTGAGGATTGGTTCTATATGGATTAATAGGGAGCACATATGGAAGTGCTTTGACCCATCAATGCCAGGAGCGTAGAGGGGGCAGGAGAGGTGGGGGGGAAACCATTTATACAAGTGGCTTTTTTTTAAAACCCATCAAGTGTTTGCCAAAAGGAAGCTCTATTGGGTGGGGAAACCAGATCTGATAGCAATGGACAATTTGCTATCACTGAATAGGTTTCCCCTGGACAGAAAGGGACACATGAAAGAAGGAAGAGTGAGGATGGTCTACAATATGGAATATGGAGCAGTCAGGGAAACCATATACAAGTGCTTTTTTAACCCATCATGTGCCAAGGAAGCTCTATTGGGTGGGGAAACCAGATCTGATAGCAATGGACAATTTGCTATCAGAATAGGTTTCCCCTGGACAGAAAGGTACAAATGAAAGAAGGAAGAGTGAGGATGGTCTATATGGAATATGGAGCAGTCAGGGAAACCATATACAAGTGCTTTTAACCCATCAACAGTGCCAAGGAAGCTCTATTGGGTGGGGAAACCAGATCTGATAGCAATGGACAATTTGCTATCAGAATAGGTTTCCCCTGGACAGAAAGGGACAAATGAAAGAAGGAAGAGTGAGGATGGTCTATATGGAATATGGAGCAGTCAGGGAAACCATATACAAGTGCTTTTAAACCCATCATGTGACAAGGAAGCTCTATGGGTGGGGAAACCAGTATCTGATAGCAATGGACAATTTGCTACCAGAATAGGTTCCCCTGGACAGAAAGGTACAAATGAAAGAAGGAAATGAGAAGCATAGTGAAATGGAGTCATGGAAACCATTACAAGTGCTTTTAACCCCATCATGTGCCAAGGAAGCTCATTGGGTGGGGAAACCAGATCAGATAGCAATGGACAATTTGCTATCAGAATAGGTTTCCCCTGGACAGAAAGGGACAAATGAAAGAAGGAAGAGTGAGGATGGTCTATATGGAATATGGAGCAGTCAGGGAAACCATATACAAGTGCTTTTAAACCCATCATGTGCCAAGGAAGCTCTATTGGGGTGGGGAAACCAGATCTGATAGCAATGGACAACAATTTGCTATCAGAATAGGTTTCCCTGGACAGAAAAGAAAGGGACAAATGAAAGAAGGAAGAGTGAGGATGGTCTATATGGAATATGGAGCAGTCAGGGAAACCATATACAAGTGCTTTTAACCCATCAAGTGCCAAGGAAGCTCTATTGGGTGGGGAAACCAGATCTGATAGCAATGGACAATTTGCTATCAGAATAGGTTTCCCCTGGACAGAAAGGGACAAAATGAAAGAAGGAAGAGTGAGGATGGTCTATACAGAGTATGGAGTAGTCAGGGAAACCATATACAAGTGCTTTTAACCCATCAAGTGCCATGGAAGCTTTACTGGGTGGGGAAACCAGATCTGATAGCAATAGACAATTTGCTATCAGAATTGGTTTTCCCCTGGACAGAAAGGGACAAATGAAAGAAGGAAGAGTGAGGATGGTCTATATGGAATATGGAAGCAGTCAGGGAAACCATATACAAGTGCTTTTAACCCATCAAGTGCCATGGAAACTCTATTGAGTGGGGGAAACCACATATGATAGCAATAGACAGCATGTTATCAGAAATAGGTTTTCCCCTGGATAGAAAGGGACAAATGAAATAAGGAAGAGTGAGGATGGTCTATACAGAGTATGGAGTAGTCAGGGAAACCATATACAAGTGCTTTTAACCCATCAAGTGCCATGGAAGCTTTACTGGGTGGGGAAACCAGATCTGATAGCAATAGACACTTTGCTATCAGAATCGGTTTCCCCTGGACAGAAAGGGACAAATGAAAGAAGGAAGAGTGAGGATGGTCTATATGGAATATGGAGCAGTCAAGGAAACCATATACAAGTGCTTTTAACACATCAAGTGCCAAGGAAGCTCTATTGGGTGGGGAAACCAGATCTGATAGCAATGGACAATTTGCTATCAGAATAGGTTTCCCCTGGACAGAAAGGGACAAATGAAGAAGGAAGAGTGAGGTGAGGATTTAGGCAAAGAGTAGAGCAGTCAGAAAAAACGCATGGCACACTGCCTGCGTTTGATGGGCACAGTGGCTGTGCTTGATGGTACAGTGGCAGCAATTGATGGGCACAGTGGGCTGCGTTTGCTGGCACAGTGGCTGCAATTGATGGCACAGTGGCGGCAATTGATGGGCGGCAATTGATGGGCACAGAGGCAGCAATTGATGGGCACATTGGCGGCAATTGATGGGCACAGTGCCTGCATTTGATGGCACAGTTGCAAAATGAGATAAAATAATAGGAGGTGTAATAATAATGTAAAATAATAAAGGGTTAACAATAAATATAAAATAATAGTTGGTGTAATTAAAAAAATAGGAGGGGCAATGAAAAAATAGGTGAAATAATAGGAAGAGATGAAAATGATGACGGATAGATAGATAGATAGATAGATAGATAGATAGATAGATAGATAGATAGATAGAGCTTTTTTTCTCAGAAAATAGGTACAGGAACTCAACCACGACCCGTTCAGAATTTCACAAACAGTAGAAGGGTCTTAAAGGGGCATTAAATACCAGAATTGCATTACATACAGATTGCAGAGTTCAGGGGGTGGTTACATACAGAGTGCAGAGTTCAGGGGGTTACAAAGCTGTCACTTGTAAAACACAGAAACCAGACTTCTGTGTTTCCAAGTGATTGTGGTGAGCAGGCACCAAAGGGTCTGAGCCAAAGGTGGTGGAACTGAGTCCCCCCAAGTTCCCCCAGAAAAAAAGCCCTAGATAGATAGATAGATAGATAGATAGATAGATAGATAGATAGATAGATAGATAGATAGATAACAGGTGGTAGGAGTAATAATAATTATAATAGTGAATGAGAATTTTTTGAGTGTATAAAAATAATAGGAGGGATAAGAATAAATAATAATAAATAATAGGAGGGGATAATATATATATATATATTAATCCCCTCCTATTATGATTATTATTTATTCTTATCCCTCCTATTATTTTTATACACTCAAAAAATTCTCATTCACTATTATAATTATTATTACTCCTACCACCTGTTATCTATCTATCTATCTATCTATCTATCTATCTATCTATCTATCTATCTATCTATCTATCTATCTATCCGTCATCATTTTCATCTCTTCCTATTATTTCACCTATTTTTTTATTGCCCCTCCTATTTTTTTAATTACACCAACTATTATTTTTATATTTATTGTTAACCCTTTATTATTTTACATTATTATTACACCTCCTATTATTTTATCTCATTTTGCAACTGTGCCATCAAATGCAGGCACTGTGCCCATCAATTGCCGCCAATGTGCCCATCAATTGCTGCCTCTGTGCCCATCAATTGCCGCCCATCAATTGCCGCCACTGT
Organism: Rana kukunoris; assembly: GCA_029574335.1. Lineage (NCBI taxonomy): Eukaryota > Metazoa > Chordata > Amphibia > Anura > Ranidae > Rana > Rana kukunoris. Next base: position 171,005,387 of record CM056049.1, read on the forward strand.
GCCATCAATTGCAGCCACTGTGCCAGCAAACGCAGCCACTGTGCCCATCAATTGCTGCCACTGTACCATCAAGCACAGCCACTGTGCCCATCAAAACGCAGGCAGTGTGCCATGCGTTTTTCTGACTGCTCTACTCTTTGCCTAAATCATCCTCACTCTTCCTTCTTTCATTTGTCCCTTTCTGTCCAGGGGAAACCTATTCTGATAGCAAATTGTCCATTGCTATCAGATCTGGTTTCCCCACCCAATAGAGCTTCCTTGGCACTTGATGGGTTAAAAGCACTTGTATATGGTTTCCTGACTGCTCCATATTCCATATAGACCATCCTCACTCTTCCTTCTTTCATTTGTCCCTTTCTGTCCAGGGGAAACCTATTCTGATAGCAAATTGTCCATTGCTATCAGATCTGGTTTCCCCACCCAATAGAATAGAGCTTCCTTGGCACTTGATGGGTTTTAAAAAAAGCACTTGTATATGGTTTCCCTGATTTACTGCTCCATATTCCATATAGACCATCCTCACTCTTCCTTCTTTCATTTGTCCCTTTTGTCCAGGGGAAACCTATTCTGATAGCAAATTGTCCATTGCTATCAGATCTGGTGTTTCCCCACCCAGTAAAGCTTCCATGGCACTTGATGGTTTTTATTTTTAGTTTTAAAAAAGCACTTGTATATGGTTTCCTGACTACTCCATACTCTGTATAGACCATCCTCACTCTTCCTTATTTCATTTGTCCCTTTCTATCCAGGGGAAACCTATTCTGATAACATGCTGTCTATTGCTATCATATGTGGTTTCCCCACTCAATAGAGTTTCCATGGCACTTGATGGGATTTTAAAAGCACTTGATTATGGTTTCCCTGACTGCTCCATACTCGTATAGACCATCCTCACTCTTCCTTCTATCATTTGTCCCTTTCTGTCCAGGGGAAACCGATTCTGATAGCAAGCTGCCTATTGCTATCAGATCTGGTTTCCCCACCCAATAGAGCTTCCATGGCTTGTTATAGGTTTTGTTTTTTTAGTTACATTTATTTTTGTTTTATTTTAATTTTTTATGGGTTAAAAGCACTTGTATATGGTTTCCCTGACTGCTCCATACTCCGTATATAGACCAGTGTTTCCCAACTCCAGTCCTCAAGGCCCACCAACAGGTCATGTTTTCAGGATTTCCCTCAATTGAAACAGCTGTGGTAATTACTAAGGCAGTGAAACTGATCGAATCACCTGTGCAAAATAATGGAAATCCTAAAAACATGACCTGTTGGTGTGCCTTGAGGACTGGAGTTGGGAAACACTGGTATAGACCATCCTCACTCTTCCTTTCTTCATTTGTCCCTTTCTGTCCAGGGGAAACCGATTCTGATAGCAAGCTGCCTATTGCTATCAGATTGGTTTCCCCACCCAATAGAGCTTCCATGGCACTTGATGGGTTAAAAGCACTTGTATATGGTTTCCCTGACTGCGCCATATTCCGTATAGACCATCCTCACTCTTCCTTCTATCATTTGTCCCTTTCTGTCCAGGGGAAACCTATTCTGATAACATGTTGTCTATTGCTATCAGATCTGCCCCCCCCCCCCCCCCCCCACCAATAGAATTTCCATGGCAATTGATGGACACAGTGCCTGCATTTGATGGCACAGTGGCAGCAATTGATGGGCACAGTGGCAGCAATTGATGGGCACAGTGGCTGCGTTTGCTGGCACAGTGGCAGCTATTGATGGGCACAGTGGCTGCGTTTGCTGGCACAGTGGCTCCGATTGATGGCACAGTGGCTCCGATTGATGGCACAGTGGCAGCGATTGATCGGCACAGTGGCAGCAATTGATCGGCACAGTGGCAGCAATTGATCGGCACAGTGGCAGCAATTGATTGGCACAGTGGCAGCAATTGATGGGCACAGTGGCTGCGTTTGCTGGCACAGTGGCAGCAATTGATGGGCACAGTTGCTGCGTTTGCTGGCACAGTGGCTCCGATTGATTGCACAGTGGCTCCGATTGATGGCACAGTGGCAGCGATTGATGGGCACAGTGGCTGCGTTTGCTGGCACAGTGGCAGCTATTGATGGGCACAGTGGCTGCGTTTGCTGGCACAGTGGCTCCGATTGATGGCACAGTGGCTCCGATTGATGGCACAGTGGCAGCGATTGATCGGCACAGTGGCAGCAATTGATCGGCACAGTGGCAGCAATTGATGGGCACAGTGGCTGCGTTTGCTGGGCACAGTGGCAGCAATTGATGGGCACAGTGGCTGCGTTTGCTGGCACAGTGGCTGCGTTTGCTGGCACAGTGGCTCCGATTGATGGCACAGTGGCTCCGATTGATGGCACAGTGGCTCCGATTGATGGCACAGTGGCAGCGATTGATCGGCACAGTGGCAGCAATTGATCGGCACAGTGGCAGCAATTGATCGGCACAGTGGCAGCAATTGATGGGCACAGTGGCAGCAATTGATGGGCACAGTGGCTGCGTTTGCTGGGCACAGTGGCAGCAATTGATGGGCACAGTGGCTGCGTTTGCTGGCACAGTGGCTCTGATTGATGGGCACAGTGGCAGCAATTGATGGGCACAGTGCCTGCATTTTATGGCAAAGTTGCTAAATGAGATAAAAGAGGTGTAATAATAATGTAAAATAATGTAAAATAATAAAGAGTTAACAATAAATATAAAATAATAGTTGGTGTAATAAAAAATTAGGTGAAATAATAGAAAGAGATGAAAATGATGACATGTATACAGATAGATAGATAGATAGATAACAGGTGGTAGGAGTAATAATAATTATAATAGTGAATTGAGGGGAGAATTTTTTGAGTCTATAAAAATAATAGGAGGGATAACAATAAATAATAATAAATTATAGGAGGGGATAATATATATATACAAAAATCGAGGGATAACTAATTAGTTATATTATATATACACGGGGCGGGAGTTTATATATATATATGTGTTATATATATATATATATATATATATATATATATATATATATATATATATATATATATATATATATATATTATAATTTCTGTCAAAGAAATATGGAGGGATAACAATAAATAATATTTTATATATATATATAGTGGGAGAATTGTAGATATATTTATTTATTTTTATTTATTTATTTTTAAATATGGAAGAGTGATTACAGGGGACGCGCACAGGGGCGGGCTGGAGAGGTGGGGAGGAGCAGCATTAGCATTCGTGAGGATAGTAGGAGGGAGCGGCAATGTAGAGGGCTCAAGAGGCGGAGTTCCGATCAGAGCCGAGAGCTAGGGGAAACCGATTTCGGCAGGGAACCATTATCGGCACAACACCGGTTTTGTGATTGGCTGGGCACGCTCCCTTTTGATGATACGCGACCCCTGCTGGGAATAAACAAGGTTTGGAAGGCATTATGAAGGTTAGTGTGTTGTGTCTGTATTGGACAGATAAGATATGGGGAGGAATCGTGGTGGGTTAAAGTATATATACAGCTCGAATGTGTATTTTAGTTTTTAGCTTAGGCCACGCAGAGAGAAAACACCTCTCGGTTTATGCTTTGCCTTGTGCATCCCAGTGTGGAGCTTTCATTTCACTTCCTGTCCGGGAGACACAACAGGAAGTGAAATGGCATTCCCATTTTAGATGGGTGTCGACAGGACTGGTCTATACATTGGAGGCATTACCTAAATAGCAAGCAATTGAGCTGCAAGTTTATAAATGACTTACAAAGTTTAACAGAATGCACGGATTAGCAGCTATTGTAGCTGATCTGTTCATTCTGTGCCTAATCACAATTACAGGATCTCTCTCCTTCCCCTTCCAAGGAGAAAGGGAGGGAGGGATCAGCACTGTAAATAGTACCATGTGATTGCTGCGATGACCAATCAGTACACACCGATCGCCTGGCAGATCGGCCACCTGACAGCATTTTATCCAGTGTCATTCATACACGCCACTAGGTAAATAAAGGGCCACCAGTCTGCCATTAATATCAGTACTATGGTATGTAACTGGTTAAAGACACTCTGTTGCTTGAAAAAACGAATTAAAGACTGTTAAAGCGTAACTAAACTCCGAAATACTTAGGCCCCTTTCACACGGGGCAGCGGAGGTGCGGTGATGGTATAGCACTGCTAGAGGCCGAATATTGTGGTAAATACGACAGTATAGTGACGCTATACCACCACTGCGCCCAGTGTGAAAGGGGCCTAACAGTAGAAGTAAGCCTTTGTTTTAATAAAGAAAAGTGCTGAACAGCAGGCTTGATTATAGTGGAGGCTGTGTATAACCGCTGCATTTAGATCTGTGTCGGCACCCTCATCTATCGATCGACTTGTGTTTACCAGCTTGTCTGTTTTTTCTTGAATGATTAGTGCCACCGCCTATAGCCAGCAACACTAATCATTGTGTTCTGCCGGCAAGGAAGGCTTCCTCCCAACAGAACACAATAGTTCTGCCGCAGGTATCCCCTATCAACACAGTGTTGGTGGGGGAATCTAGCAATTTTCTTTACTTCCACGAATAAAAATTGCATAATCTTTGGCCTACCTCAGTTTCTTCTACCTTAAAGAGGAGGTTCACCCTAAATATAGTCTTTCTCATGTGATCCAGCATACTGGCATCAGCGCCAGTATGCTGTTTTTTTTTTTTTTTTAAATCCCCCACTTACTGTGTAATCTTTCATTTTTATTTCTTTCCCCCGTGGTGGATGGCGCCTGTATTGCGCGTCACATCTTACGAAAATACCCAAATTAAAACTCGGGTATTTCCGGTGCAATGCGGCGCCTGCGCACAGACCTAGGAGCTGACTGTCCAAAATCGGCTATTTTCGGAAGCCGTGACGCGCTATACAGGCGCCATCCACCGCGGGGGAAAGAAATCAAAAATAAAGATTACACAGTAAGTAGGGGATTTAAAAAAAAAAAAAAAAGCATACTGGTGCTGATGCCAGTATGCTGGATCACATGGGAAAGACTATATTTAGGGTGAACCTCCGCTTTAAAAATGCTTTCCCTGTCTGTTAGCCTTTTTTTCCCCCTAAAAGTGTGCATGACTATGTGCCAAGATGTGTCCTATGCGCATGCTCAGAAGTTACATCACCCGGGCAATCAAGAGGGCAAGTGGTTGGAAGTAGACTGGGAGCAAATGGAAGCACTGGCATCACAATGCTGGAGAAGGTCAATGGAGAGGATCAGTTTCTTAGGTAAGTCTGTCATAATGTGCAATAGAGCTGGACAATTCTGGGAAAATAAGAATCCTGATTTTCTTGCTTGGAATAAAGATCACGATTCCCGTGGCGTAACATCATCTGCCACATTATACCAAAAAATGTAGATGACTTTACAGTTTAGCTTTTTTTTTTATTATTCATTAAAGTGTATTTTTTTTCCCAAAACATTGCTTTTGAAAGACCGCTGCGCAAATACAGTGTGACATAAAATATTGCAACAACCGCCATTTTATTCTCTAAGGTCTCTGCAAAAAAAATATGTGTATATATAATGTTTGGGGTTTCTAAATAATTTTCTAGCAAAAAATGATTTTAACTTGAAACCAACAAGTGTCAGAAAAAGGTTTAGTCTTTAACCACTTAAGACCTGGAACCATTATGCAGCTAAAGGACCAGTCCACTTTTTGCAATTCGGCACTGCGTCGCTTTAACTGACAATTGCGCGGTCGTGCGACGTGGCTCCCAAACAAAATTGCATCCTTTTTTCCCACAAATAGAGCTTTCTTTTGGTGGTATTTGATCACCTCTGCGGTTTTCATTTTTTTTACGCTATAAACAAAAATAGAGCGACAATTTAAAAAAAAAAAAAATGCAATATTTTTTTTATTTTTGCTGTAATAAATATCCCCCTAAAAATATATAAAAAAAAAAGATTTTCTTCCTCAGTTTAAGTCGATACGTATTCTTCTACATATTTTTGGTAAGAAAATCGCAATAAGCATTTATTGATCGTTTTGCGCAAAAGTTATAGCGTCTACAAAATAGGGTATAGTTTTATGGCATTTTTATTAATTGTTTTTGTTTTACTAGTAATGGTGGTGATCAACGATTTTTATTGTGACTGCGACATTATGGCAGACACATTGGACACTTTTGACACCATTTTGGGACTACTGTCATTTTTCACATTAATTGGTGCTATAAAAATGCACTGATTACTGTGAAAACGACACTGGCAGTGAAAGGGGTTAACCACTAGGGGGCGCTGAAGGGGTTAAGTGTTCCCTAGGAAGCGATTCTTACTGTGTGGGGGCGTGGCCTGGCGTGAACCGTCACTAATCGTCTGTTCCGCTGACAGGGAACAGACGATAAGTGACACTGCCAATAGGAAGAACGGGGAAAGGTTTGTTTACACTTATCTCTCCCCGTTCCTCAGCTCTGTGACCCGAGCAGGTCCCGCGGTCACGTAGCTCAGGACCGGGTCGCGAGCGCGCCGCCCAAGGCTGGGCATCTTAAAGGAGACGTACAGGTATGTGAATATGCCCAGCCGTGCCGACCTGCCGTCATGTATATAGGCGTGAGGTGGTCCTTAAGTGGTTAAACTTCCCTCATTTACAGAGCAAAGTTAATTTCTTTGATCTAAAGCACAAAACCACTGAGCAATGTTGAGAAACTTGGCCAAGCTTCTTGATGTTTACTTAACCTTTGGTATGTTTTTACTGCATGCCACCCATTCTTGCTATTGCTAAAAGATACCTGCACCAACAAGTCTTTATGAAAAAAGAGAATGCAGTGCTACAACCCCCCCATACCCTAATAAAAATATAAGGTTAAAGTGGAGTTCCACCCATTTTTTTATGTTTGTCTGTGCTGCATGCCCCAATCTCATAGTGTTCAGGATGGACAATTTTTATTTATTTTGTTGCTTGTAAATACCTTTATTTTGTAGTCCTTCATTACTTCCTCCTCCTTATTAGCCTAGGCTATTAAGTCACAAGGCTATTTGCAAGGGTTTCTGGGATAGACATCATGTTTCCCAGTAGTCCTTGCAAACCTGACTGAAACCTATTACATTGCTTGTGCAGCACTGAGCATGTGCGAGATATGCAAAGCTGAAATCCAGGAAGTCATACAGTCTGGCTTCATGATGCCCACACTTAAGATGGCCACGGTCTATTTCTAGATTATAAACTATATTATAATCTAAATGCTGTAACAACCTAACAAAACGGACCTTAGTTTACAGACTAACTTTACTAGAATACATTAAGCTTGTGTATTACAGGGGTATTTATATTTAAAAAGTGAAATTATGGGTGGAACTCCCCTTTATGTTGTCTATGCCAGGACAGCGCTGTACATACTGTTTCAGTATCGCAAGAGAAAGTCAGGCACTCATCCAACTTGAGAAAAAAAATCACATAGCTTTTATTAATGATCCATCAAGACACAAAAGAATCCATTAAACAAAAAGATTGATCCATTTTAGCCCTAATCTTTGGGCCTTAGTCACCAGATTTGGCACTCTCCAGTTTTAGTAAATCAACCTCATTATGACATGACTAAGGCCCAAAGGTTAAAACTGTAATGCCGCGTACACACGATCATTTTTCGGGTTGTAAAAAACAAAGTTTTTTAAAAATGTGATTTAAAACGATCGTGTGTGGGCTTCGGAGCATTTTTCGGGTTCTGAAAAACGCCCAAAAATGTCGTTTTTCTGGTTGTAAAAAATCATGGTGTGTGGGCTTTAACAACGTTTTAAACCTGCACATGCTCAGAAGCAAGTTATGAGACGGGAGCGCTAGTTCTGGTAAAACTACCATTCATAATGGAGTAAGCACATTCATCACGCTGTAACAAACAGAGAAGCGCGAATCGTCTTTTACTAACACGGAATCAGCAAAAGCAGCCATAAGGGTGGCGTTATCCGCATGGAACTTCCCCTTTATAGTGCCGTTGTATGTGTTGTACATCACCGCGCTTTGCTAGAGCATTTTTTTCCACTATCGTGTGAAGGCAACGTCGTTTTTAAAGGGGTAATTCCCCCAAAACTTTTTTTAACATTGATTGAGGCTCGTTATGTCAAGGGGAATCGGGTGTTTTTTTATTAGAAACGAAGCAGTACTTACCGTTTTACAGATGCATCGTCTCCGTCGGTTCCGGGTATGGTCTTCGGGTCTAGGCGTTCCTATTTGATTGATACATCGCGTCACGAGTAGCCGAAAGAAGCCGAGCGCCGGTCCGGCTCTATACTGCGCCTGCGCACCGTCGTTCGGCTACTTTCGGAAAATCGTCGGAAGCCTGTCAATCAAATAGGAACGCCTAGACCCGGAGACCATACCCGGAAGCGTCGGAGACGATGCATCTCTAAAACGGTAAGTACTGCTTCGTTTCTAAAAAAAAAACACCCGATTCCCCTTGACAAAACGAGCCTCAATCAATGTTAAAAAAAAAGTTTTTTGGGGGAACTACCCCTTTAATGATGAAGTTGATGGATTAGTGCTGGGCTTTCACTCTCTTTGCCAACATTATTGTTTCACAGAAGATATTTGAAGCCATTGGATTATTCTTTCTGAAATGCCAGTTTTGTTAGACATCTACTGCAATATGTTGTGTTTTTACTTGTAGGCTCTGAGGCTTTTCAAAGCATTGCATAGGACAAGACAACAAGTTTTCCAGGATGACACCAGAGCATTAGAAGGTAAGTAAATCTATGAATGGATCAGCTACAGTGTTGTACAATAATTGCTATAGGACTTTTTTAGCATATATACAGTATAAGTTGTATTATTTGTTTTTATTTCAGGCGCAAGGCAAAGGATCAACGCAGAGTTTCGGAAAAACAAAAATGAGACTTCTCCTGAAAAGATATCAGAGGTAGGGGAAAATGTTGGTAAACTAGGATGCATATGTAGTCCATAGATTCTTAAAGAGAACCTGTCTTGTTCATGTAGTGCAAAGCAGTGGGTTCTTAAAGCGGAGGTCCACACAAAAATGGAACCTCTGCTTTTCGTAACCCTCCTCCCCTCCAGTGTCACATTTGGCGCCTTTCAGGGAGGAGGGGGGTGTATAACACAGGTATTTGCACCCACTTCCGGACGTAGACCCCCACGGGGGTCACGCCACCCCCCCCCCCCCCCACTGTCTTCTGGTAGACACACAGGTCTCAGAAGACAGCGGGGACCAGTGAGGATGCGCAGCGCAACTCGCACATGCGCAGTAGGGAACCGTGAAGTGAAGCTGCAACGCTTCACTTCCTGATTCCCTCACTGAGGATGGCGGCAGGGGCAGCCGAGACCTGAACGATTGATCAGCTGCCGACATCGCAGGCACCTTGGACAGGTAAGTGTCTGTATATTAAAAGTCAACAGCTACAGTATTTGTAGCTGCTGGCTTTTAATATATATATATTTTTTAAGGCCCCTTTCATGTAATTTTTTTTATATTTTTGCCATGCTATATGTGTATTCTATATGGGACAAATTACTATCTGCTGTAACATCAGCTGTTTGAAGGCTAGCACTGGTCAAACCAGAATATATATATATATATATATATATATATAATGTATATATGTTGGTATTGTATTGTACATCAGTACTGCTTTAATGAAGCCATTGTTTGTTTCCCAAAAAAATGTTCTGTATGTGTTTTCATAGCCATTATGCAAAGATTGCTTTGGTTCATTAGTAGTTTACAGGTACAGATAACCACTTGGATAAACAATGGTAGGCCTTTTTCTTTCTCCTGGGTATGGGAGCACTGTGTATTTAGTGTATTTATATATTTAGGGCTCATTCACATTGGCATACTGTTTTGTGCACCCTGTTCCATGCAGCCGCATGGCGGTAGCCTGTTCTAATCAATGACAAATGGAGAATTAAAGGGTTTGTAAAGGATTTTTTTTTTTATCTTAATAGCTTACTTTACCTTAATGCAGTGCTGTTTTCATGTCCTCATTGTTCGTTTTTTGCTCTCAAGTTGCTGTAATTCTTCTCTGATCTCCACACTTCCTGGTTGTCTGTTTCCTGATAACCACAGTACTGTGAGCTTTCTCTCTTTGTGGTCACTAATCAAGGAGGTGTGATTACTGTGTGTCTAAAACCCCTCAGCACCAATCAGTTTCATTTTCCAAACCATCACTGCTCTGTATTGGCTCTGTGGCTCTGTACAGCAGAGAAGCAGGAAACATGCAAAAAACGAAACTAGAAACTACAGGTACATTATATGATTGATTTTTATCTATTTTTAATCGTTTTTAAAAGGAACCAGTTAACCAATATGTCTCTATACCCTGTAAACAGTAATTTCAGCAAAAAAAATGTTTTCCTTTACAACTCTTTTAAAGCGGATGTCCCCCTGAAAAAAAATATTAAAAGCCAGCAGCTACAAATACTGCAGCTACTGACTTTTAATATTAGGACACTTACCTGTCCTGGAGTCCAGCGGCGTCTGGAGCAGAGGACTAGCGTTCGCTCATCTCTGCTGCTCCCCCCTCCATCTACGGTGAGGGAACCAGGAAGTGAAGCGCTCCGGCTTCACTGCCCGGTTCCCTATGGCACATGCGCGAGTCGCGCTGCGCCTGCCGATTGGCTCCCGCTGTGTGCTGGGAGCCGAGTGTTCCCAGCACACAACGGGGGACGGACGGGATGTGGAAAAAAAAAACGTGTGGCCGGAAGTGGGTGCAAATACCTGTGGCACCCCCCCTCCCCCTGAAAGGGAAGTGGGTGCAAATACTTTAAGTGTAATGCTGTCTTTCAGAAGACAGCAGGCTGTGTTCTGATCCATGCATCGGCCATGCATTTGTATACTCAGGGGTGTGCCTGGAGAGCTGTGCAGCTGTCAGCCTGTCTTTATTTTGAACGCCTGTGCCTCCCATGCAGGTAAATACAGCCCTTTGTACACGTGTACGACACAATACATGTGTGTGAATGAGACCTACAAGTATAAAGTACATACAGTGATGGGAAAAAAGTCTTTGATCCCCTGCTGATTTCATATGCTTGCCCACCGACAAAGAAATGATCAGTCTATAATTTTACCGGCAGGTTTATTTTAACAGTGAGAGACAGAACAACAAAAAAAAATCCAGAAACACGCATTTCAAAAAAGTTATAAATCGATTTGCATTTTAATGAGGGAAATAAGTATTTGACCCCTTTCACAAAAAATGACTTAGAAAAAAAGAGGAGGATTGGGACTTTGAGTGAGGTATGCATGAGGAGACTCAAAGATAGGACAGTGTAATATGGATGCGTTTATTTATCTAAAACACATAGCAGAGCATGCGATTTTGAATGTATACATAATAGTAAACATACATGGCAATGAGCATAAAAAAAAAAAAGCATGATGCAAGAACCATAAACATTGTATAACAACTTATTCCTCGCATTCGCCAAACATGACTTAGTACTTGGTGGCAAAATCCTTGTTGGCAATCACAGAGATTAAACATTTCCTGTAGTTGGCCACCAGATTTGCACACATCTCAGGAGGAATTTTGTCCCACTCCTCTTTGCAGATCCTCTCCAAATGATTAAGGTTTCGAGGCTGACGTTTGGTAACTCGAACCTTCAGCTCTCTCCACATATTATCTATGGGGTGAAGGTCTGAAGACTGGGTAGGCCACTCCAGGACCTTATTGTGCTTCTTCTTCTTGAGCCACTCCTTTGTTTCCTTGGCCGTGAGTTTTGGGTCATTATCATGCTGCAATACTCATCCACCACCCATTTTTAATGCCCTGGCTGAGGGAAGGAGGTTCTCACCCAAGATATGACAGTACATGGCCCCGTCCATTGTTCCTTTGATGCAATGAGGTTGTTCTGTCCCTTTAGCAGAAAAACACCCCCAAATCATAATGCTTCCACCTCCATCTTTGATGGTGGGGAGGGTGTTCTTGGGGTCATAGGCAGCATTCCTCCTCCTCCAAACGAGTTGAGTTGATGCCAAAGAGCTTGATTTTGGTCTCATCTGACCACAACACTTTTTCACCCATTTCTCCTCTGAATGATTCAGATTTTAATGACCAAACTTCAAGACAGGCCTGTACATGTGCTTTTTTGAGCAGGGGGACCGTGTGGGCTCTGCAAGATTTCAATCTTTCACAGTGTAGTGCGTTGCCAATTGTTTTCTTGGTGACTACGGTACCAGCTGCCTTGAGATCATTGACAAGATTTTCCTGTGTAATTCTGGGCTGATTCCTCACCGTTCCCATGATCATTGAAACTCCATGAGGTGAGATCTTGCATGGAGCCCCAGACCGAGGGAGATTGACAGTTAGGCCTCGTACACACGACCAAGCTTCTCGGCAGAATCCAGCGAGAAGCTCGCTGGGAGACAAATTCTGCCGAGAAAATCGGTCGTGTGTACACGTCCCGTCGGGAAGCTCGTCGAGCCAAAATAGAGAGCACGCTCTTTTTCCTCGTTGTTCAATGAGGAAATTTGGCGCGACAACCTTTTCGACCGCTCATCGGGAACCTCGTCGGGCGGAACGATGAGTTTAGCCCGACGAGGTTCTCGAACGTGTGTACGCGGCCTCATTTTGTGTTTTTCCTCCCTTTGCCAATAATCGCACCAACTGTTGTCACCCTTTCACTGAGCTGCTTGGCGATGGTCTTGTAGCCCATTCCAGCCTTGTGTAGGTCTACAATCTTGTCCCTGACATCCTTGGACAGTGCTTTGGTCTTGGCCATGGTGGAGAGATTGGAATCGGATTACTTCTGTGAATAGGTGTCTTTTTTTTACAGGTAACAAGATGAGATTAGGAGCCGTCTCTTTAAGAGAGTACTCCTAATCTCAGCTCGTTGCCTGGATAGCAGTTACCTGGAAATCAGAAATCTTGCTGATTTGATAGGGGATCAAATATTTATTTCACTCATTAAAATGCAAATCAATTTATAATTATTTATTTTTTTAATATTTTTTTTTGGATATTTTTGTTGTTATTCTGTCTCTCACTGTTAAAATAAACCTATCATTAAAATTATAGATTGATCATTTCTTTGTCAGTGTGCAAACGTACAAAATCAGCAGGGGGTCAAATACTTTTTTCCCTCACTGTATGAGTAGTGTCAGGCGAACGGTTCGGCCCGAGCATTGGCCGTTTGCCCTGTTCGGGGGAACGCTCAAATCTGAAGGGGGTTTGCCCCGCCAAACGCCCTGCAATGCACAGTGCATTCTGCGCCGTGATTGGGCAAAGCTTTGCCCAATCAGTGTGCAGTAAAAGCTGGTGGTTAAGAAGCAGAATCGGGAAGCTGGTCGCAGCCTCCTCAACAACCGATTAGTCATTGGCTGTCAATAGGCTTTCACGCTGACAGCTGAATACATATTTGTTTTGGTTGCTGGTAAAAAAAAAAAAAAAAAAAATGGCGTGGGGCGCTAGATCATTTTTATTAACTCACACCATTTTTTTTATTTTTTATTCTTTTTAGTGTGGGATTCCCCTTCGCGTCTGGTATGGACTGGGGGCACACAGGGCCCCTTCGTCAGGCATGTGGTTATCACATGCCTGACTAAGGGGCCCTGCGTGGCTCCGAAACGTTGCACTCTCTTTGTGTTGTCATCATGCAATAAAACATCCGTTTGGACGCTATTTACGTTGTTCCATGGTGTGCTGGCAAATATTTCTACTGTAACGTGCACCAGTATCCAGCTGGTTGTCGCTACGAGCACCCAAACCCAAGAGCGTATCCAGGAATGTGTGCGATGGAAATATGAAGTATGGTATGGACTGGGGGGGAACCCCCACATCATTTTATCTCCCTTTTATTTTATTTGAAATAGGCGGGTGCTAGCAATTGCAATCGCAACTCAATTATAATGTGATTTGACTTTGTACTGATACATGTCCCCCAGGGCAGTATCCAGACCCTCGTACCCATTTTCTGGGTATATACTTGTATATAAGCCTTCGATTTAAATTTTTCCTGTCCGGCTCCCCTAGACTTCAATGGGGTTTGGGAGTTCTGCTCCAAACCAAACAGGGGGGGGTTGGCCCATTGCTGTTGCAAAACTATATTTTCTGGTATAGAAATGTTACCTAGAATATTGTCTTCTGTTTTATTTTACAGCTAATGAAAATAGGACAAGATGTTGAAATTCTTCTCCGAACAACTGTTATACAAGGTGTTCACTCAGATTCGGATCGAATAGGTAAGAGCAGAAAACCAGTCACACTTTTTCCCCATTACAAACAGAAGATTGTGAGCTTAAACCAGGGATCCTTAAACTACGGCCCTCCAGCTGTTGAAGAACTACACATCCCATGAGGCATTGTAAAACTCTGACATTCACAAACTTGATTAGGCATGATGGGAATTGTAGTTCCTAAACAACTGGAGGGCCGTAGTTTGAAGACCCCTGGCTTAAACAATTAATATTCAGCAGTGATAATAGAGGGCCTAGGAAGATGTGGCACAATTGTTAAGGGTGCCTAGAGGCACTAGATTGAAGCTGGCCATCCATAACAAGTCTGGTCAATTAAATATTGTAGTGCAAATATATATTTGAATATTTTGACCATGGGAAGGGGGGCACCCTAAAAAGCTGTGCGGGTGGGAGTCATTTGCAGTCAGTTATAACAAAATCTCTTATGGCCAACTGTGCCTATGAACTCTGATCAGGTAAGCAATCCTTTTACATCTAAATACACGTTAAAGCTGGACTGCAGGCAAAATGCATAATACACTGTTACCATTCATATGTATGGAATTTGTGGATTGCACGGGCATCATGGTTAACAGGATTGTGTCATCTCTGAGCCAGCATCCAAATCCAAAAGATAAATGCTGACCCTTGGGGGTGGCTCTATCCTTAGGGAGATAAACGTAAGCAAAGACATTTTCAGGGAAAGTACTGTGACCTCTGTGAGAGGTAATAAGTACCTGTAAGTGCTACACTTGCACATTAACTGTCTTTCATACATTTGGCATATAAAAGATCTGATGCTAGGTCTTCTTCAACTAATTGATTAACTATTGGAAGGTTTTTGAAAACAACAATAATGGATGTATGTATGTTTAATTTTTTTCCAATTTTTTTTTTATCAATTTTTATTTAATATACAAAATAACAAATGAAAGAAGAGCAGAAAAAAAAAAAAATATCTCACTATTGCATGTAAGATACCGTATATACTCGAGTATAAGACGAGTTTTTCAGCACATTTTTTTTTTTGCTGAAAATGTCCCCCTTGGTTTATATTCAAGTCACCTTTTTGTGCCTGATCTCCCGGACTTTAGGGACCCGGTACCGGACGTACACTGGACTCCAAACTTGGCACGCAGTTCGCCCCACTCTTCCTCTACAAGTGTGCAAAGTTTGTTGTCTGATTTTTTTCAAAGTCGGGCACTCCCATGTTAAACATAAGTCTAGTCATGGGCACAGTGAGGCATGGACACAGTGAGGCATGCTGATGGACTCCCTAGGCTTATACTCAAGTCAATACGTTTTCCCATTTTTTTTGTGGAAAAATTAGGTGCCTCGGCTTATATTCGAGTATATAATGTATAGAGCTGCAACTAACGATTATTTTCATAATCGATTAATCGGCCGATTATTTTTTCGATTAATCGATTAATCGGATAAAATCATTAAAAAAAAACGTAATGTGGAATTTTTTCGTTTATTTAACAGTAATAATGAAAAAACATGTTACACTCAAACGGCAGATTAAAAAACGTTTAACATTAACATTACACAACTTTGCAGCAGTACTATTCCTACCCGGGAACACCAATGCTGGGGCACTATTCCTCCCGGGAACACCAATGCTGGGGCACTATTCCTCCCGGGAACACCAATGCTGGGGCACTATTCCTCCCGGGAACACCAATGCTGGGGCACTATTCCTCCCGGGAACACCAATGCTGGGGCACTATTCCTCCCGGGAACACCAATGCTGGGGCACTATCCCTCACGGCAGGGCTTGACAAATTTGCTTGGAATCTAGGAGCCAGCTAAAAAAGTTAGGAGCCAGAAAATGCGCCCCGTCCCGACGAGCTTGCGCGCAGAAGCGAACACATACGCGTGAGGTATCACCGCGATTGTTGGAGCGAAAGCAATAATTCTAGCTCTAGACCTCCTCTGTAACTCAAAACATGCAACTTGTATTTTTTTTTAAACGTCGCCTATGGAGATTTTAAAGGGTAAAAGTTTGACGCCATTCCACGAGCGGGCGCAATTTTGAAGCGTGACATGTTGGGTATCAATTTACTCGGCGTAACATTATCTTTCACAATCTAAAAAAAAATTGGGATAACTTTACTGTTTTATTTTTTAATTAAAAAAAAATAAAAATCCAAAAAAAAGTGCGCTTGTAAGAACGCTGCGCAAATATGGCGTGACACAAAGTATTGCAACGATCGCCATTTTATTCTCTAGGGTGTTAGAATAAAAAATATATATAATGTTTGGGGGTTCTAATTATAGGGAAGGAGATGGCAGTAAACAATAACATTACAGTTGCTGTTTAACTTGTAATGTCAAACGGCCACCACCAGATTGGCCAGCTCACAGAAGGAAGAGCTTGGGACTTCACAAGGCCACAAAGCCGCGGCCTCAATTACAGTTTGCCGCGGACCTGCGGCGATCGCACGGCGGAGGTGGTGGGGGTGCACGGAGACACAGGATCCTGTGCCTCCGTGCTCCCCCACCTCCCCCGCTGCTCGATCGCGGCGGGCCCGCGGCAAACGCTAATTGAGGCCGCGGCTTTGAATGGGCGGAAGGGCGGACCGATTAATCGATAATGAAAATCGTTGACAACGATTTTCATTATCGAATATTATCGATAATATCAATTAATCGTTTCAGCTCTAATACGGTAATTAACAAACTATGTCAGTTCAGCTCCAAATGACGATAAAACGGAAAAAAGGAACTCCAGAAACACATCGTCATGAGTAGTAAGACAAATATAATGTCATAAAATTATGTAACGGGATAAACAGCAAGCCAGGGGGGCCATATTTTATAGAATATTTGTACACAACTCCTATGTTGGTATGCTAATTTTTTCTCTTTAAAGAGTTCTTTGAACCATATTATGCTATTGAAGAAATGTTGATGGGATAGAAGAAAACCATTTCTGAGCTATGAGCTAGAAAAAGTAACTGTATGATCATTAGGGATAACAAGATGTTTTGTTTTTTTTAAAAATCAGATTTTTTAACAATATGGTGGAAGATAAAATGTATCTGTTTTTAAACTTCCAAGAAAAATAAACCGAAAACCATTAGGCCTCATGCACACTGGGGGCCAGATTCACGTACATTGGCGCATTTTTTGACCAGCGTAGCGCACCTCCTTTACGTTAGACCGGCGCAATGTAGAGGGGCAATCACCGTATCCTTGTAGTATTTGCGCAGAAAAGTAACGTTAATTCCGAGGCGTAAGGCGGAGTAATTCAAATTGGGAAGAACGTGGGCGTGTTTCATTGAAATGAGCCATGACCCCATGCAAATGAAGGGCCGGCCGGCTCGCGCATGCGCACATGAAGCAGACCATGGTCAGCACCTCTGTGTGCATGCTCACAACTCGGGAACGGCGCAATCAGTGAAATTGGAAGTGGACCCGGACAACTTAGTGAGCTACGCAGACAGCTTAAATAGACAGAGACAAACGCCCTTCCTTTGCAAAAGTACATCCCTTTGTATCCCTCCCTATACAGCAAGGTGCTTTTGTTCTGTTGTTTATTAGCGTTTGTTTGTTTGTTTGTGACGTGTCTTTGAGATATTTGGGGACTGTTTTGCAGAGTGATTTTTGTCTTTTATGTGTTTTCTTTGTTGTTATTTTGTTTTAATTATATTTTTGCTGGGCATTTTTTATTTTTGCTGGTCAATTTTTATTTTTTTTTGTTCTGTTTGTGAATGATTTTGGAATGTGGGTTTGACATTCCTGCCAGAAAAGGGGTGTCGCCCTCATTTGTGGTGGAGAAGTGATCCCCAGGTCCGTGTGAATGGTGTATGAATATACAGTGACATAATTGGAGCCGTGGCATGGCGTTGCTGCTCACAAGTCCTGCATGGTGGGCTTGTGCCAATCCAATGTGATGAGGATGTGATGTGTCTTTGCTAGGGACCACAGTGGTGTGCATGCATGCATTCTCATTGTGCCATGATTAATGTGTGTGTTTAACGTGCAAAGATGCCCAATGTGAGCTGGCTCCTGGCTGCTCTTCCCTCAGAACACGGGTAGCCTCGGTTAGGGGGGGGATTGTCTGGTTCAGGGGTCAGGTCATCACTTATGTCAATCTCCAGGCCCTTTCTCACTGCGAAGTTGTGCAGCTTGCAACATGCACCGATGATCTGGCATACAAAGTTTGGGGAATACAACAGGGTACCATAGGGGGTTCCGTATAGGAGTCATGAGATGGGGTCCCAGTGCATATGCAGAGTGACCCTGAAGGGATAAGACAGGAGGATGTTAGTCGTGCATGTGCCCCTTGTGATTTCAGCATCATGGGTGGGACAGTCATGCCTGCCACCCATGTCACTCACCAACCAGCCAGCTGTCCCCATACATGTTCTGTTCCAAATCTGTGGGGATGGGGCTAGGATTGTATATGTAGCTGTCATGGGTGTCATGGGTGGTGTCATGTGTTGGGCTGGTGATGTCCTCCTGCAGGTTTGTGGTTAATTCCAGGATGGCATGAGGGGTGAATCTGAAGATGCGAGACACCTCAGAATCACTCAAGCCAAAGATGTCTATGCGTGTGTGATATATCAAGTGAAGAGTGAGGGGCTTGTATCAGATAAGATTATTATATCCATCAAGGTTTTAAAGGGCTATTGAAAGATGGTGAGACCGTGTTTGTAATTTGTATGTATGTTATGTATTGATGTATATATGTATGTATATTTTTTGTAAAAAGTTTTTATAAAAGCAAAGAATTTTTTTTTTTGGAAAAAAAAAATCCTCTCCTGTGCCCTCCTCCATGCCCTCCTCCTTCTTTGCTCATCTAAAGTCAGTAGTATAACTATGAGCATGGATGCCACTGGCATGTTGGCATACAGTTTGTTGGGCAGCAAGTGTGACTGCTCAGCTCCTCACTAACAGTGTTGCTTTAGCTGACATGTAGACGAATTGTCTAATTTTATACCACCTTTTATATGGTCTAATTTTAGACAGGACGTGCAGCTGTTGCGCACAGCGCGTAGCCTGCGCTGCACCAACGTTCTTTTGTGGATCCCGTAACTCCCTCATTTGCATATTTGAATAGCAAATCAATGGTGTGTCTAGCGCAGTTTTGCGCGGACGGATACGCTGGTCTATCGAAATTACGCCGGTCAAAAAAAAGGAGATTTCTTGCGTATCTCGTTTTGGGGATGCCGCGTATCGAAACGCATGCGCAAATTTAGACTTACGCCGCGCATCTCCTGTAACACCGGCGTAATCGCTCTGTGAATCTGGCCCTGGATGTTTTTGGACGTTTTTACAGCAGCTGTTTTTGGCAGTTGACGTTTTGTTCTGCAGTCATTAACTCTTTCATGACTAAGCCTATTTCTGACATTTGGTGTTTACAAGTTAAAAAACATATTTTTTTGCGAGAAAATTACTTAAAACACCCAAACATTATACATACATATATATGTATTTAAAAAAATTTTTTTTAAAAAAACCTATTTATTTTATTTATTTTTTTAATATTAAATTGTGTTTTTCTTTTTTTTTTATTACTTTTATTGCTGTCACAAGGAATGTAAACAACTTGTGACAGTAATAGGTGGTGACAGGTGACAGGTGGTGACAGGCACTCTTTTTGGAGGGATCGGGGGTCTAAAAGACCCCCGATCCCTCCTTTACACTTCAAAGTATTCAGATCGCCGAAAACTGTGATTCTGAATACTGTGTACTTTTTTTAAATCCGGCGCCATTGGCAGCCGAGTTACCCCGGAAGTGACGTCATGACGCCGCTTCCGTGTTTACATTGCGGAGATTGAATCCAAGCCCTTTTACGGCTTCGTTCCAGTCTGCGCCTAGACACTGGAGGCATCGGATCGCGGATTGGGTCTTCCGGTGGGACGGGAGGCTGTAGTCAGAGCGGCGGGAGGGGGGATGTCCCCTACTGATCCTCCGGCATAACAACCATACCTAATCGCCGGCTCTAAACACGGTACGGGATGATGCCTGCAGCCGCGGGCATCATCCGGTATAGCCCCCAAAAGCCGAGGGTGCATATATGCATATGCTCGGAGGGAAATGGTTCCGTGCACACATAGGTTGTTATCAGCAGTTTTGGGCAGTGGCGTTTTTGAGCAGTAAAAAAAAATAAAAAAAAAAAAAAAAAAACGTTTTTCAGCTGATAAAACGCTCAAACGTTGCTCACCGGCATTTAATATTTTTGATCCATTGAAAAAGAGAATTTTTTTTAATTTTCTTTAAAAAAAACGCTATTACAAAAAAGTTAACAAAATCACTGCAAATGCATTAAAGTGCATGAGGCCTCATAGTTTCCATTTAAAAAAATGCACTCTTCATTAGTTGTAATTTGTAGTTTTTACATTAGTTCCTGCAGGCAATGAGCTAAAATTATTGTAGCACGCAGATGGGCTAGTCACTGAGCTAAGCTGCTTGTCTTTCTGTGGGATTTCGAAGGCTATTTAAACATTTTTGCTTTATTCTTTATAAAAAAAATCTACATAGCAAATCATCCTAAATTGCATATTTTTTTTTAAATTATTAATTGTATTGCTGGTAACTTTAATTATCTTTGCATTTTTAGTTCTGCGGCCACGATCTGATGTCCTTTTAGACAACGCACCATATTGTGACACACCAAAGAAATAATTGTCCTGCTGTTTTGTCATTTGATTTAAATTTACATTTTTTTGCACAGAGGTTTAAACAAATCTTGATTAAGCTCCTCAGCCTTTTATTTCCGTTTTTTTAGACACTCATTGTCATTGTCACAATTTGCCTGTAAAATTATACTATTTTGTGATTAAATTATTTTTCTTCATGTGTTTTTTGCCTTGTTGTTTTTTTTTTTTTTTTTGTATGTTATTATAAGGCCTCTTTTAAACTAGCAGCAAAATTGTGGTTTTAAAGACACACAGCACATTTTTGTATGCCTCTAAACACAGTTATAAGTTAGCCTGTGTGGCTTTTAGATTAGTATTTTAAGAGCATCGTTTAGAGACATTAAAAAGTAAAAACGCACCAAACCTCACAAACACGCATATAAACAAGCGTAAATCTTTTCCAATGTAGAATAGTAGAATGCTTTTTATACTAATACACGCCTAATGTGTATAAACGCATGTACACACAATTTTTTTGCAAAGTTCTGACAGAAAAAAATGCAGCATATTTGGAGCATAAATTCATAGGCCTGTATACATGAGGCCGTATTCATCTACATTTTGAGAGTCATTTGAGGACTGACAAGAATGCTCACTAGAATACTAAAGGCCCACGTACTCCTGTGAACAATCTTACTAAAAATTGTATCAAATTTTCCTTTATTGGTGCCTATCCATGATAAAATATCGGTGATAGAGCACCGCCTCTGACCCCTCTCTCAGGACCAGTGAATAGCATAAAAGGCACCAGGGAAAGAAAATGACGATAAGTATTTGATACAATTTTATGTTTTCCTCCATCCCGGCATAGCCATGATAAATAACTAGCTGACACAGGTGGGATGATACTGAAAATTCACTTTTTAAATAGAGAAGTTAAGTGCTGAGTGGATATTCTTTCTCCCAAGCTCTATAGTTGTTAAGGCACCTGAATCCACTTGGTAGTACCTCAGGAAGGTGTGCTGGGACGACCGAATATCTGTCCTACAAATTGTTTCGATAGAGACTCATGCCTCATACACACGACTGGTTTTCCCGTCAGAAAAACTGCCATGACAGTTTTTCGCCAGAAAAATGGTCGTGTGTATGCTAAATTGCAGTTTTCCCGGCAGGAAAACTGCTGCCAATCAGGGCGGAAAAAAAAACAGTACATGTTCTCTATTTTCCTGCCTTTTTCCCAGCAGTTTCCCTATAGGAAACACTGCGGTGGAGCATACACATGGCCGGGATTCCCAGCCAAAGCTCTCACCGCAAGTTTTCCTGATGGGGAAAACCTCTGGCAAAGTTACCGAGCAGGTTCTCAGTTTTCCCCCCAGGACTCCCGGCAGACTTTTTACCGCCGGGAATCCCGGTCACGTGTACTAGGCATCAGGCTCGCACCATCCAAAATGCCGCTAATGTTCTCATGGAGTGAGCCTTTACCACTGAAGGAGTATTCTCTTTACCCTGCACGATCTTTGTATTCGTTTAATGATTCAGGGTGCAATCATTCTAGAGGACACTTTTTTTTTCCCTGTTTTTACCCGAGGGAATGACCGTTTATTCAATGCGCTAAAGGGTGATGTGGCTGCCAGGTAAGTAGTTAAAACTCTGGCAATGTCCAGCTCAAGTAAGAAGCCTGTTTGAGAATATGTAAAGGTTTGTAGGGCCCATGAGTTGGCCAGGTAAAAAGATGATCCAAACTTGGGAACAAAGCCTTTCAAGGTGCATAACTCTGGGGAAAAGGGAAATGTATGCTTTATCTGCTCTTAAAGGGGTTGTAAAGGTAAAAAAAAAAAAAAATCCTAAATAGCTTCCTTTACCTTAGTGCAGTCCTTCTTCACTTACTTCATCCTTCCATTTTTGCTTTTAAATGTCCTTATTTCTTCTGAGAAATCCTCACTTCCTGTTCTTTTGTCTGTAAACTCTACACTGTAATGCAAGGCTTTCTCCCTGGTGTGGAGTGTCATGCTCGACCCCTTCCCTGGAATACAGGATAGTCAGGAAGCCCACTAACACATAGCTCCTTTCTCTATCTGCAACGTAGAGGGCATCCTGACTCTCCTGTCTTCCAAGGGAAGGGGGCGAGCACGACACCAGGGAGAAAGCCTTGCACTACTGTGTGGAGTTACAGACAGAAGAACAGGAAGTGAGGATTTCTCAGAAGAAATAAGGACATTTAAAAGCAAAATCAAAGGATGAGGTAAGTGAAGGAGGACTGCACTAAGGCAAAGGAAGCTATTTAGGGAAAATGTTACTTTTACAACCCCTTTAAGGCCTTCAACTCTGAAAGCCTTCTGCCTGATGATATAGCTATCGGGCTATTTTGAGTGTTAACTTTTCACAATGAAGACTGTTCCACCGGAGAAAAGGGTTGTCCTGCTAAAACCTCTAGGACTACAGTGAGGTCCTATCAAGGAAAACTACAGTTCAGTGAGGCGGCATGATGTATCTAGGTGTTCTTCAGTCCTATCACTAAACCGTTTATCCAGGAAAAGTCTGCCTGTCCTGTTCCACACACCCAGGTAACACCTGCCCGCAGCAGTCCACTAAAATCAAAGCTTCATTCCCCTGCTGTAATTGTTATAGAAGGGATGCCTAAGAACACTCTTGGGTCAGGGCCAGTTTCAACTGGAGCTACTGCAACCTCCATCACTTCTTCGCTTCTGGCATTCCTTTCAATGTTCTTAGGCTAGTTCATGTTTTTCCTGCAAGGACAACCAATAAATATGCATATCTAAAATTGTTCTGTGTAAGTATTATTTTATATATAGTAGAAAAATGCAGTTCTTTGTCCATCCTACCTTACCTTTCACATTTCTAATTGTACATTATATCAAACACTGCAATAAAAATGTGGGCTAAAGGAATGATGAGGGCTGCTGGCTTTATATCATCAGGTTGTTTTTGTTTTCATCACCATGGTTCAATAATAATTAATACAGAAGGGCATCTCTCTCTTGCAATTCAATCATGCTCCTTTTGAAGCGCTGTATTGTCACTTGGGAACACTTGGCAGGTACATTTTTGTTCTCTAACTCGTCAGTCTGGTGCAAGTAAAACTGCGTGGCCAGCTGTCTTGTCGTGATCTTCAGAACAAAGAATGAGACAAGTAGCTCCATGTTGAGCAAAATCACATAGATTGCATGCACTGCAACTTCCAGAGGCAGTATCAGGATTTTTTCGTCTGTCAAAAGGAATAAAAAAAGAGGCATCTGTATGAGGAAGGTAAGAAGCAAAAATCCAGCCAGTTCCGGCACCTGGTTTAAAGAGAGAATAGTCTTACGTAGTATGCAAAATATGAAAATTAATAATGAAAGCAAATATCCAGGCAGAAATAACTAGATAAAAATGAATATCTTGTTAGAAGATAAAAAAACAAAACCAGCTTTTGCTGCAATCTTCAACCTAGAGATTTCCCCCGTAATACTTTTTTCTGCCACTAGATGTCCTCAGTTTAATAACCTGCATCAACCCACTGCATCAGAGCCAAGCTTATCCTGAACCTTCCCCAACCTGTGATTGGACAGTAAAAGGAGAAGTAGCACACTGGCAAGCTAATTTCTCTGCATTCTGTCCCGTCAGCACATGAAATGATTGGCTCCTTTTTCTGCTTCTTCCTCTCATATTCTAGCTCTGCTGTACAGGAAATACAAGAGGCTGATTCTTAGTCATTGTATTGTGCATTGTTAATCCCTGCTTTGCTGGGAGACAAAACAGTCAGATCACTGTTCACAGTACACAGAGTTCTGTGTTTTGGTGAACACAGAACTTTGTGTGATTTCCAGGGCTCGAGTCCTGCAGGAACGCGTGGGAACGGAGTTCCTGCACTTTTTTCACAGCAGGAACTCAGTTCCCTTTGCAGGACTAGAGCAGCCGAGCCGCTTGAGCCAATCCTTTACGTGGCAATGCCCAGCTCGAGTCACTGTCAGGGGCAGGCGAACCTTAGTAATCCTTTATGTTACTAGCACAGGAGGGTAGGGGGTGGGGACATGCACCCCCCAAACCTAGAAGCAATTTGGCAGCATACAGGTATGTTGTCCAGCCTGCCTGTGCTGCTTACCTGCAGTAAAACTACTGTGGGCAGGCAGCAAGTAGTTAAAGAGGAGGTCCAGCCCAATTTTTTTTTTTTTTTTTTGAGTCAGCAGCTACAAATACTGTTGACTTTTAAAGCAATAGCTGCTGACTTTTAAAGTGGTTGAAACCTGTGATTGTCACTTTTACCTATAGGTAATAAGGCTTACCTATAGGTAGTGGAAATATCTCCTAAATGTGCACAGTTTAGGAGATATTTACCTTGTAGTGTGCAGATTATGTCATTGGCGCATGCTTTGTGAAGAAATGGACCTCCATGCCGCTTCGTCACCCGCAAGTGCCCGTGACCAACTGCTCTCGTGTGCATGCGTGGGAGTGACATCACGACGTTCCGTCACGGCCATCATCGTACACCCCGCACTCAGCCGCAGTAAGCCTACAGTCTGAAGTCGCCAAGCAGATATCTTTTTACACCCACCGAAATCTTGCATTTCACACTAATTTTTACCACTAAACTGAGCTTATATTGTAAAAATACAGTATTTAGAAGTCCGTGACACTGCTTTGATGTTGAATTCTAAAAGCAGCGGCAAGCCTGCTGATCTCACACGTTTGCTAATGTGACAGAACAGCTGCTATTAAAAGTCGGATCGACTCCCGGGTGCTACCGCTGCACTTTCCAATTGGCCTGGTGGTGGGGGAAGGAAGAGGGGGGCTGAACTTCGTGGAGATCAGGCCACAGCCGTCTCCTGGAAGTGGGGAAGGGGACATGTCATAAATGGGTCCCTGTTGTTCCCCCCCTCCCAGGGCTGTCTTTTCCATTGGGCAGTTGCCCGGGGGCCCCACTTGCCTGGGGGGCCCCCATTGGCTGCCCAGCGACCCCAGTAAAAAATGGTGGAGAATGGCGGGTCAGAACTGTATCGTGTCTACAGTCTCTGAGGAAGAGTCTGGAGAGGAGTTAAGAGTGGGAGCGCCACTGGGATGGGGGTCACAGGAGAAGTCAGACATGAAGAGACTATAGGATAAAACCAGAGCAGCCAAGCTGGAGCCATCTGACTGAGCCTTGCATGGTGCACCTGAGAGGAGGTCAGTGATAGCACCACCAGGCCAGTCTAAGGGCGGGTGGTTGCTAAAGAAAGGGGGGAGTGAATACAAAAATATTAGTGCCCCCCCTTACCTTAGTGTATTTACTCTACGGAAGGTGGTTCCCCTTTACATCAGAGTCTGCAGGATTCCCCCTTACAGTGCTAGGGTGAACTCAGTCTGAGGACCGTGATGTAAGTGGGAACTCTGATGTAAAGAGAAAGCAGTGGATTCTGATATAAGGTGGTCTCTGGTCACCAGAGCCCCCCTCCACATCAGAGTTCCCCCTTACATCATGATCTGCAGTGTTCCCCTTTACATAAGAGTTCCCTTTCACTGTAAGGGGGAATCCTGCAGACTCTGATGCAAGAGGAAACTCTGATCAGGCTGGGTTACAGTAACCTAACCTTCATGCCAATGAAGAAATTTGTAAAACTGTAATTTTAGGTACTTTTTTGCAGTGCCAATAAAAAATTGTGGTTCTGCCAGTAAATTTCATGATTTTTGGCAGTAAATTCTTGTGCGTGGTTGTGTAGACAGGGCCCCAGTGCACTGTATTGCCCGGGGGCCTATAATGCTCCTAAGATGGCACTGCCCCCTCCCATTGAAATGTGCCATATGTGACACCCAAGGGGAGGGGAGAAAGCATATAAGCGGAAGTTTCACTTTTGGGTTTAAGGATTGGTAAGCTGCAATATATTTAAAAAAAATGTAATACTGGTTTAGAGTAACAGCAATACAATTGATTTCAGCTTACCTTCTCATGTAAATTTCCAATGTAGCCCAAGTAAAGTCTCAGGATTTCAATTACTGTGATAATTGTGATAGCTGTGACTAAGAGAAACTGATAGTAGCTTGGTAGCAAGAAGTACTGCAGAAACAAAGAGAAGAAGACAGAAGATACCTGTTTTATTCCTAATTTGTGTGTACAAGCAGCACAATTCTTTATTTTTTTTAATTGCTGCAAAAATAAGCGGTGTACCTGGACAACAAGAAATACTTTATGGAAAAACATAGACTTTGTCCCAGCTCTAGTGGAAGACTTGCAAATATAGGCCCCATCCACAATGGCTCCATCCTAAAATTAAAAGGTCGGTAAACCCAAAACTGTTACCATTTTGGGTTTCCAGTGGTAAGACTAGCACATCTGATTTCCAAAGTGTACTTAACCATAACGTTTTACTTTATCT
This sequence comes from Rana kukunoris, assembly GCA_029574335.1. NCBI lineage: Eukaryota > Metazoa > Chordata > Amphibia > Anura > Ranidae > Rana > Rana kukunoris. Next base: position 171,032,416 of record CM056049.1, read on the forward strand.
GTATTATATTTAGCGATACCCCCATAGGGGCTGCTGGGTGATGTGGCCCACCTGTCACCCTGCCCAGCCCGGCATTCACTTCCAGACACTCCAAGACAATAAACAATGTCCATCAGCTTTGTTTTTGTATTATATTAAGGAATTAGAACTTGGATGGGGTTAATGAATTCATGGGATGCCCCGAAAATGATTCTTGCATGGATGGGACAATTCAGATATTCTCCTCCTGCACAACACTTGCTGCAGATCCCTCCAGCACAGTTCTTCAGGCTCAGATAGCACATGGTTAGGCCTAATTCTGGCCTCAGTCTCTCCAGATGGCTCTGCATCCACCTCTGACTGAACACTCCAAGTCCTCTCCGACATGCCTCTTCCAGCTCTCCCGACTGTGCCTGCCACTCACGACACCTGATGGATCCCTTCTGGAGACTTACCTGGCAGTATTCCCCGCTGCCCTCTCCTGCTCCTGTTCAAGACACCCCTTGGGTTGTGTGGGGTTCCTGTACAGCTTCGAGCCCCTGGCCCAAGGTCACCCCCTCAGACCGAGGGCTCCTTCCAAGGCCCAGACAGCCTAATACTCTATCTTCAGTTCTTCCACCCAAACAACTCCTCCCCAGCTGGGTTGACTCTGGTTATTTAAGGAGGCCTGCCCCCTGCCAATCCAGATTGGGGATTGGTTAGGGCTTCTTAGACCACCCCAGACAGCTCCACTTTTCTTCCCCACCTTCCCTCTAGAAGCAGAAGGGAGGCAACCAAAATATGAAACTAGCTGTGAGTCACCGACCTACTCTAAGCCCCTCCCAGCCCACAGATCAAAACAAATAGGCCTAGCTAAAAGCTAGGCCTACCTAAATTTACCTGTTCTACAGAAAACCTCACTCTGGCACCTACACTAGGTAGAGGGTGCTACATATATATTACTATTTTTTACTGTAAATAATTAAGCAGAGGTTATTATACATTTTTAACATAGTTTTTAGGCCCTGCCAATAGTTCTTGTTTCAAGAAATACCTAGTTGTTTTGTTTAAACAAGAAATGTTGTAAAAAATACAATTTTCTCCTATAGCTTTTAGGCACGTCACATGTCTGTCGGGCAGCTAGATCCTGTATTCTTTTTTCTTTTTGTGTACTGCTTAGCTATTGATTGAGATAGCAAATCATTACTTTTTGAGTTCAGATCCACTTTAGGAAGGGACATATACACTATATTACCAAAAGTATTGGGATGCCTGCCTTTACACACACATGAACTTCAATGGCATCCCAGTCTTAGGCCTCGTACACACGAGCAGACAGATTTGTTCAAATCTGTCTGTCAGACAGATTTGTTCAAATCTGTCTGTCCGACAGATTTGAATAGATCTGTCTGCTGGGATTTTGGTTTGCTCGCGTGTACACACGAGCAAACCAAAATCCCCACCAGCAGACAGCGCGCTGACGTGTCGGTGACAAGGCGGTGACGTTGACGCCGCCATGTCACCACACCAGGAAGTAAAACACTTCCGCGCATGCGTCGAAACCATTCGGCGCGTGTGCAAGAAGACATGTCTGCTGGTTAGCGTACTAACCAGCAGACATGTCGGGCGGACGGGTTCCCAGCCGACAGATTTTAAAGCATGCTTTGAAATCTGTCGGGTGGCCAAATCCGTCTGTTAGCCCGTACACACGATCGAATCTGTCTGCTGAAACAGTCTAGCAGACCGTTTCCAGCAGACAGATTTGATCGTGTGTACGAGGCCTTAGTGTGTACTATTGAGTTGGCCCACCCTTTGCAGCTATAAAAGCTTCAACTCTTCTGGGAAGGCTGTTCACAAGGTTTAGGAGTGCGTCTATTGGAATTTTTGACCATTCTTCCAGAAGTGCATTTCTGAGGTCAGATACTAATGTTAAAGAGAAGGCCTGGCTCACAGTCTCCACTCAAATTCATCCCAAAGGTGTTCTCATGGGTTGGTCAAGATTCTGTGCAGGCCAGTCAAGTTCCTCCACCCCAAACTCGCTCATCCATGTCTTTATAGACCTTGTTTTGTGCACTGGGAGAAATCATTTGGTGGAGGGAGGATTATGGTGTGGGGTTGTTTTTCAGGGGTTGGGCTTGGCCCCTTCGTTACAGTGAAGGGAGATCGGTGTCAGCATACCAAGAAATGTTTTACACAATTTAGGGTTGTTCCAACATTTCAGGCACAAACAAGGTAAAGACATGGGCTGGAGTGGCCCCTGAGCGGAATCGTTACATTTCGCGATATTTGAATATAAGGAATATTCACGAAATAGTTAATATCGAATATTCGTGATATTTTATCAAAAAAAAATTTGCAAAATGTGAATGCGAAATTTCCCAATGCGAAATGTTTTCAACACGCGAAAACGGAGACACAATAAACTTAGCACTAAACACTAACTCTACTTACACAAACTTATATGACTAAACTAAAGCTAATTTTTTTTTTTTTTTTACACAAAACACAGAAGGGCAGAGAAAGTATTCGCGAAATATTCGTTAATTCAAATATTCTGATATTTTATCAAAAAATAATTTTTCAAAATTTTGCAACGAAATTGATGACTGTCAACACGCGAAAACGGAGATCATTTCCGATTACTAAACTATATAAACACACTAACTCTACTTACACAAACATGTGGCTAAACTAAAGCAAATTTTTTTTTTTTATACACAAAACACAGAAGGGCAGAGAAAATTCGCGAATATTCGCAGGAATATTCCATAAAAGGATAACTCGGCCCAGTCTCTAATCATACAACATGCTTTTAGACGGATGAGATCACAAGTTTGTTTTAAAAAATACATTTGAAAAAATAGAATATTGAAGAATATTCACCGAATTCGAGTTATTCGCGAATACTCGAATATGCACTAGTCCTGACCTCAACTCGCTTTAAAACCCTTGAAGAAGGAAGTGGAGGGAGAGAGAAAGTCTCAACCACATATCCTATCCAAACCAGAAGCAACTATTTTTCAAGTATTCCTATGTTTAAATACTTTAACTGCAGCTGCTGGGTGTATATCTATCCTTGTGACAGAGTATCTCTGTCCTATTGTTATCATTTCACATGCATAGTGTCAGATAGCTAGGTCTGTGCTGCTGTATGTATGCAATGTTCACTTGCTGTATATTAGTAGGTGAACCTGTTTATTGCCATAGAGCAGTGGTTCTCAACCTGGGGTTCCGGACCCCCTCAGGGGTCAAACGATGATTTGCCAGGGGTCACCGAATCATGGGCTGTTCCTGAAGCCCGCACCTCTCTCCTTGCCTTTTTACGGCAGCCCAGCCAAGCTGTCCCTGAAGCCTGTGGCTGCCCACTCAGCCTCTTAGCATAACGGCATGGCTGGGGGGCACAGGCTAGAGGTCAGCTGACTGGTGAGGAATGTGAAGCTGATTTCGGCATAGGTGTCACTTCTACAAAACACCACAAAGTCGGAGACAGCACACTTAATAGAATGCTCAAGGTAAAAAGAGAAAATGTCCACTTGCTACTCACCTTAAGTTCCAACATGATAATCTCAGATATGAACCAGAAGGGAAAGAAGAATACATTAAAATATAAAGTCATTTGGAGGGGAACACTTGACATTGCTTCATGGCCTATAGAAACACAGAAAATTTAAGAAATGTAATAAATAGAGTTTGTTTTCACAGTGTATTTCCCTATAGCCCTTTTCATTTAAAAGGTAAGTTTGCTTTTATTAAAAAAAAAATCCTGTATTTATGTAGCGCCTGGTTACTTCCAAGTACCAATGCTATTGACATTTAGAGGGTGATCAGAGTGCTAATGACTCTGATCCCAATTACAATGTACAAGTAGTGTCTCTGTTTCAGCTTAGCTGTACTGTGGGCTCATTCTGTTGTTGCTGGGGTGTTATCCCACCCCAGGACAGCAAGTGGGAGCAGTGGAGTTGAGGCTTGGGTGTCCTTTACCAGCAGCCATTTAGGAGGGAATGTCCTCGCTGGGCATGCTGGGAGAGGGTAGTTATGGAACAGAAGCCATTGAGTCTGGGTCTTCTTTTTTTAGTGTGGCACCCACCTTTAGCGTGACCACATCACAGCGCCACTGCGTTATGGCCTACCTGGCCGGGGCATGCGTGCCACGTGGTGTTCCTGGTTTCGGGACCATGTTGGTCCGGAACATTTGAGCAGCGACGGGGACCCAGTGATCGACTGGGTTCCCACCTTTGAGGATCCCAAGCGGTATAGCTGTTCGGTGGGGAGTCCATCTGAGGAGCACCAATGAGAGGCTGGCGATCCAAAAGGATCTCGACAAACCACCGGGGATCAAGGTAGCCAGACACTGAAGGATTGATCACCTGTCAGTCGGTACCTGGGCGATGTTAAGAAGGAGATCCAGGCGTAATTTACCCAAGGAGGATTGCCTCCGTAACTACAATCAGAGAGGGCCCGTGGCAGAGGTGTCTCCCTGACGTCCATCTCAGAAGGGTCTGTGGCAGAGACTTTTCCTCAAGTCCAAGTTCATTTCAGGAGGGTCTGTGGCAGAGACTTTATCCTAAAAAGGTTTGAGTGATACTCCAGCTGCTAGGTCAGTGAGAGAGGCCTGTCCGGGTACACTAAGCCCACTCAGGCAGGAGTGGTACAGAAAGTGTTACATATGGGAGCAGGACTGTTCCAAATACTATGGTCATCCGCCGACACCCGTAATTGTCCGCATCTGCAATGATCCGATTTTTCAGACGGAAGAAAATCCTATTTTTCTTCCGTCTGGCGGATCTGATCGGATGAATACGGACATACGGTCCGTGGCCATCCGATCCCCCCATAGGAATTCAGGAGAGCACGAGGTAAATGTGCCTCCCAAAACAAACCAGCAGCTCCTCTGAAAAACGGTGTGCTCTAGGCATGCCTACACAGAATAGTGGTCTGCCAGGTGCATACACTTTTTAGCGGGGACATACATTTTACGGAGGATCCCCGCTGAGCTAAAGCGGACACACGTAGGTGGATCATTACGATCCGCCCCATGTAAAAGGGCCCTAAAAGGAAGATTTACCAAAACTGGTGTGCACAGAATCTGAAGGAGCTGTGCATAGTAACCAATCAGATTCTAGGTTCACTATCAAAGCTTAAACCATTCTTTCCTAAGGGTAAAACAAATGTTAATGCCTAAGCACAATTTTGCAACTTTGTTTTATTTTATTACGCTTAAAGGGGTTGTAAAAGTTTGTTTTTTATTTTCTAAATAGGTTCCTTTTAGCTAGTGCATTATTGGTTCACTTACCTTTTCCCTTCGATTTCCCTTCTAAATGTTTTTTTTCTGTGTCTGGAACATTCACAGCGTCTCCCCGCAGGGATGTAGTCCCAAGGGAGGGGGTGAGCACGCTGACTAACCCCAAGCCAGAACGGCTCGAATGATGGGGGCAAGCTTACTGAGGAGGAACAGAAAGTGAGAAATTCAGACAAAGAAAAAAAAACATTTAGAAGGGAAATCGAAGGGAAAAAGGTAAGTGAACCAACAATGCACTAGCTTAAAGGAACGTATTTAGAAAAGAAAAAACTAAGCTTTACAACCCCTTTAAAAGATATGAGTTACATCAACAAAGCCTATTGTGCATACCCATGCATGAATTGAAAACAAGGTTAAAGAACAAGCAAATCAAACAAGGTATTGGGTAACCAAATAAAACAAGAGAACTTTGTTCGCCATAGCTGGGGAGTGTGAATTAGACATATGAATACTTTCCCTGAGTGCACATAACTCGACAAGAGAGATATTCAGGGATAAAACAGTTCATACTACGGAGGTGTTGCCGATGACCCAAAAGTATCCCTGGACACTGTCCAAATATAAGATAAGATAAGATAAGATAAGATTTATTGTCATTGTAAAGACAAATTCACAATGAAATTACATTTCTACTCTACACATTATTCATACATCACAATTATCAACCATGCATTTACCACACAGGATTTAATTATACCAAATTTTTATATAAGTGTCCCCATATTATAAAAGTATAAAAAGTGTTCTTATATTAAATACTAAACAAGACAATAAAATAAGACTATGTGACCTCTTTCATTTCATTGCTGCTTTGATAGCCGTAAAGGGGTTGTAAAGACAAAAATATTTTCCTCTTAAATGAAAGTCTGAAGTAGCTGATAAAGTAAAAAGTAATGTTTTACATTATAACTAGTTTGATACCTTTTGAAATCGAGCTGTTTTATTCACCTCCGTCACTCCTGAATTGTTGTTCTCACTGACTTCCTGGTTTGCGGTGCGCATTTATTCTTGCTACATCACGGCCTAATGGGAACTACAGTTCCCATTAGGCTTAGCCTCCATGCCTGTGAGGGATAAGAGAGCATATTCACGCAGGGCTGTAGTCATAGGGAGGGGGTGAGCACATTCTGCTTTCCACCATGCAAAACGGCGCAGATGCTGGTGGAAGGCAAGAAGAGCAGAGACAGGAAATGGCATTTTCAAACCTGGATTACTGTATTTTGGAGGTCAAAAGGAAAAACAAGGTAAGTGATATTTAAATGCTCTAGCTTACAGCAATCAATTGATGTAATAAAAAACGAACCTTTAGTGTTCCTTTAAAGGGTCACTAAAGGAAAAAAAAATTAAGCTAAATAGCTTCCTTTACCCTAATGCAGTCTTGGTTTCATGTCCTCATTGTTCGTTTTTGCTGTAAATCTTCTCTGTTCTGTACACTTCCTGGTTGTCTGTTTCCTTATGAAAAAGGTACTGGGAGTTTCTCTCTGTGGTCTCTAATCAAGAAGGTGTGATTACTGTGTGTCTAAAACCCCTTAGAACCAATCACTTTAATTTTAAAAACAAACACTGCCCTCTATTGGCTCTGTGTCTCTGTCCTTCACAGAAACATGAAACTAGATGAAAAACGAAACTGAATGTGCATGCACATTATATGATTGATTTTTATCTATTTTTAATCGTTTTTAAAAGGAATCATTTAACCATTATGTCGCTATACCCTGTAAACAGTCATTTCGGGAAAAAATTTTTTTTCCTTTAAAACTCCTTTAATAGCCCTGGAAAAGAAGCTCTCTTTAGCCCTGGTTCACACTGGATACGATTTGAGATGCGATTTGACATGTCAAATCGCATCTCAAATCGGCGGCATTTGCCAGCAATAGTACCGTAATGGCACCGTCCTAATCGGTGCAGTGCCGCATCTGCAGTTCCTGTACTACTTTTTGTGATTTGGGGCCACAATTTACATTGACATCTGTGCAGAAACCCGCACAGATATCTCTGAAATCGCGGCCGAAATTAGGGCCGAAATTAGGACTGCCGGACGGGAGTGAAGCAGTGCGAGTTAAGCTGAACTCGCACGGCTTCACTCCTGCAGCCCAGTGTGAACCTGGGCTTAAATCTATTTGTCCTTGTTTTAATCACCCTAAAACGTCTCCCAGATGGCAATAAATTTGAAGAAATTACAACCAGGATGAGCATGGTCTCTCACTATTTTTCCCTCTAGAAAATCAAGTTCACACCCTACAATTTTCTGCGCTGTTCTAACCACTCTCTTTAGAGCCTTTTTATCTGCCTGCGTACCAAACTAGAATACAATACATTAATGTACTCTCAATGGCAGAGCGATAGAAGGTCTCTAGTACCTTCCTTCCCAAGGAGTTGCAAAAAATATAAATGCTGCTGCAATTTTTAATAATAGCTTTAACCACTTAAGACCCGGACATTTAGGCAGCTAAAGGACCTGGCCAGTTTTTACGATTCGGCACTGCGTCGCTTTAACTGACAATTGCGCGGTCGTGCGATGTGGCTCCCAAACAAGATTGGCGGCCTTTTTTTCCCCACAAATAGTGCTTTCTTTTGGTGGTATTTGATCACCTCTGCAGTTTTTATTTTTTGCGCTATAAACAAAAATAGAGCGGAAATTTTGAAAAAAATGCTATTATAAATATCCCCCAAAAATATATAATTTTTTATTTCCCTCAGTTTAAGCCGATACGTATTCTTCTACCTATTTTTGGTAAAAAAAAAAATCTCAATAAGCGTATATCGATTTGGTTTGCGCAAAATTTATAGCGTTTACAAAACAGGGGATAGTTTTATTGCATTTTTATCATTTTTTTTTTTTACTACCAATTGGCGGCGATCAGCGATTTTTTTCATGACTGGGACAATATAGCGGACACTTCGGACAATTTTGACACATTTTTGGGACCATTAAAAATGCATTGTTTACTGTGAAAATGACAATTGCAGTTTAGAAGTTAACCACAAGGGGGCGCTGAAGGGGTTAAGTGTGACCTCATTTGTGTGTTTCTAACTGTAGGGGGGTGTGGCTGTAGGTGTGACGTCATTGATTGTGTTTCCCTATAAAAGGGAACACACGATCAATCACGGAGCCACAGTGAAGAACGGGGGAAGCTGTGTTTACTCACAGCTCTCCCCGTTCTTCAGCTCCGGGGACTGATCGCGGGACTCCAGCGGCGATCGGGTCCGCGGGTCCCGCGGTCACAAAGCTTCGGACGACCCACGGCTGGGCACTTATCTTTACCTGTACGTGCTTGTGCCCAGCCGTGCCATTCTGCCACTGTATATGTGCAGGAGGCGGTCCTTAAGTGGTTAACGTTGATTGTCCACGATAAGTTTTCCCACACCAGCGCATATATTGAAGTGGGGGGGGGAGCACCAGAGTGGAGACAAGGACATGTTTTGCTATCACCAGTTGCTTTGGATTTTATTGAACTGTGACTGGACTGTATATATCATGAACGTCATTTTGTGAATCAAGCAAAATAGCACTTTGCACTTTTGTAGTGCATGGGAACACGTATGTGAATATTTTGAGCACAATTATATTGGATGTATTTTATGACAATGTTGTTATTTGAGCATTAATGCATAGCATTTTTATTTGTCGCACAGAATCACTTTAACCACTTGACCACTGGGCACTTAAACCCCCTTCCTAACCAGACCAATTTTCAGCTTTCGGTGCTCTCACAATTTGAATGACAATTACTCAGTCATACAACATTCTACCCATTTAAAAATGTTGTCCTTTTTTCACACAAATAGAGCTTTCTTTTGGTGGTATTTGATCACCTCTGTTTTTTTTTTATTTTTTGCACTATAAAAGAAAAACTACTGAAAATTCTGTAAAAAAAAAAAAAATTGTTTCTGTCATATTAGCGGGTTATTTCTCACACACAGCATATGCATACCACAAATTACACCCCAAACCACATTCTGCTAATTCTCCTGAGTATGGCGATACCCCATGTGTGAGACTTTTAGCGTGGCCACATACAGAGGCCCAACATGCAGGGAGCGCCATCAGGCGTTCTGGAACACCCAGACCAATTCTGACATTTCTCTCCTACATGGAAAAATCATCATTTATTTGCTAGAAAATTACATAGAACCCCAAAACATTATATATGCTTTTTTAGCAAAGACCCTAGAGAATACAATAGCGGCCATTACAACTTTTTATCTCGCATGATATTTTCGCAGACATTTTTTTAACGCGTGTTTTTAAAAAAAAATGTTTTTTTGCGCAGGGTATTGCAGAGTATTGGGGTATTGCAGAGTATTGCGCAGGGTATTGCAGAGTATTGGGGTATTGCAGAGTATTGGGGTATTGGAGTATTGGAGAGTATTGGGGTATTGCTGAGTATTGGGGTATTGCTGAGTTTTGCGCAGGGTATTGCTGAGTACTGCGCAGGGTATTGCTGAGTATTGGGGTATTGCAAAGTATTGCGCAGGGATAGCTGAGCAGGGAGGGATGGATGGCTGGATCTGTGACTGCAGTTGTCACAGATCCAGCCACAGCGCTGCTGCTGACACCCGCTCCCCCCCTCCTCTCACACTGTACCGAACGAAGGGAGGAACCGGCGTCATTAAATGTTTGTTTACAAGTGATCGCTCCGTCATTCGACGGCGCGATCACGTGGTAAACGGCCACTATCAGAGGCAATTCACCATGACCTGTGATGCGCCAGGTCCCAGGGGACGCGCAAACGCGGAAGTGCTTGACGACGTCCCAGGGACGTCGTGTCACAGCAACTCGACCGCGATGTAGCAGTATTTTTGCTATAGCGCGGTCGGCAAGTGGTTAATTAGCATTAAGTTGTGGCACTGATTAGCACTTTATGCATGTGATCTTCTATAGGCAATTAATAGAGTGTGGATGTATGGATAAGTAGGGAAACAAATTAATTAATAGTTCACATGCTGCACTATAATTGAGCACAGTGTTACACTAATTTGAGTTAGTGGTGTCATCATAGTATTTCTCATGTGGTTTTCTACAGACATAGGGCTAGATTCTCGTACGGCGGACGCAAGTTACGGCAGCGTAAATGGCCCGGCGTAAGCCTGGGTAATTCAAATGTGGATGAGGTGGGCGTGTTTTATGTAAAAGAATCGTGACCCCATGTTTTTGAAGTTTTTTTTAACTGCGCATTGCGCCGTCCGTGGACGTATCCCAGTGCGCGTGCTCCAAATTACGCCGCAAATACATTGGTTTCGACGTGAATGTAACTTACGCAAATCCCTATTCGCGAACGATTTACGCAAACAACGTAAAAATTGACGTCCATACTTAACATTGCGTACGCCTCACCTACGCAAAAGTTACCTCATATAGCAGGGGTAACTTTACGTTTACGCAAACAGTGTAAAATACGACGACCGGGCGCAATTACGCTCGATAATCTGCGTATCTAGCTCATTTGCATATTCAACGCGGCTAATCGACGGAAGCGCCACCTAGCTGCCAGCGTATAATTGCACACAATTATACGCCGGCATAGGCTAGCTACGTCAGCGGAAGAAGCCTAATTTTTAAACGTATCTGCGTTTGAGAATCGGCGTAAACATACGCCGGCGCAGATTTGAAATTACGGCGGCGTATCTGGAGATACGCCGTCGTAACTGTTTTGAGAACCTGGCCCATAGTCTAGCATGTGTAAAAAACACATATATTATATTTTTTTTAGCACAGCACTTTTTTTTCTGTTACTTTTATACGGAATGCACAGCCTTATGGGATGTGATCAGTGCTAGCGGCTGATTATATTGGAACTGACAATTTGTGTATAGTAGCTCGCAAGATCACCAGTGTTTTGATGGTAGAAGCTGATTGATTTTTATGCACAGCTGCACCAGATTCAATAGTACCTTTCATTTAATTTTTATTTCTTTCAGTCATTTTGGCAATTGTGAAACTCTATCCATATTCATGTTATTACAGGTATGATCCCAATACAGTTAAAAGCATACAATATTTTTCGCTCTAATAAACCAATCATTAGACAAATACAGGAGCTGCTAGTGCTGACTTCCTTGTGGAAAAGGCTAAATGCCTAATTGCTGTGCTGACTCACAAGCTTCAGTGTGTTGGGTCACTTAGTATGCAAATCAGGAAAGCCAGAAAAATGTCGGGTTTCCTAATCTGTATAATAGTTCTCACTCCATGGTTCAGAATTTGAAAACAAGAGGATCATTATGGCAACCAGGTAACTAGAATTTTCTTAGTTCATTCTTGTATGCAAGGCTCAACTTTATACATTATAACCTGACCATGCAATCAACCTTAGACCTACCAAATGTAATATACGGAACTACGTAAACTATTCAATCAGACAGGCCCTTGCACGACATACTTGTCGGTAGAACTACAGGAGATTGTACAATGAGGCTCAGTTTAATGCGAATTGGATGCGTTTTTAACTGCATCCAATTTGCATAACTTGAATCGCATTGGCTTTCAATGGATCCGGTTCACACATGCGCGGGGCATCTGCAGTGTGGTTTTAAAAAAGGGTCCTGTGCGATTAAGTGTCCAGTTCAAATCTGATTTCAGGTAAAAATTTGCACTTGAACCGCTGAACAGAACCGCTCTATTGCACTGAAACTGCGGCCGCACCCAACCTCAGATTGTAACATGTGTGGACAGCTTATAGATCTGTAAACTAAAACAGTCCTATATGTAGTTAATAAAACATATGTAAAATAAACTTGTTACCTGTGTGATATGATCTACGTTCCCCACAATCCGTGGTTTTGTTTTGAATAAATAAAGATCCACTGATACTGGCAAGGCCATGGCGAACATTGCTCGGCAGAGGGGTATGTAAAGACATAGTCACTGCTCACACCATGCTTGTCACTCTGTTCTGATCAGACAGCAGGTTTAATACCAGGCTCTCCTAATTGTAAAGTCTTAATGGGATTTCCAGGAGCATGCTGCACTAGAGGGATTAGCCAACTGCTACTTCCATGTCAAAATAATCCTGGTAAAAGTCTAAAAAATAAATAAAAAGGGCTGTATATAAAATATAGGAAAGGTGATTCACTAAAAAAAAAAAAAAAGTTTCATACTCTTAGGTAATGTGTTCACTATAAGCACTCTTGGAAGCCCGATGGAATAGAAACGTCCCTGTAAAAGTTTGATTGATTGAATAAACACAGATTCCATAGAATAATAATAATAAAAAAAAAACATTGTGGGCTCATTTAAATTGCAGGTGTGTTGTAAAACATCAACGCGTGTTTTCTTTGTGTGTTGACTTGTGTTATAGATGCATGCTGACGTGCATTTTCAATGCATTTTTAAAGTTGGGATTAGTTGTGGAAAATTTATCAAATCACTGATAAATCACCAAAGCGAAATTGATCAAATCACTGATAAATCACCAAAGTGAAATTGATCAAATCACTGATAAATCACCAAAGCGAAATTGATCAAATCACTGATAAATCACCAAAGCGAAATTGATCAAATCACTGATAAATCACCAAAGCGAAATTGATCAAATCACTGATAATACCGAAGGGGATGGAACCCCATACAGGCAAGACAATACCAAAGGGAGATTGAATATTATTAATTTATCTTCTCACAAACTTACAATTGGGGAAGAACAGATACTGCTGCTAAGTCTATCATTGTAGCTGGCCAGCTAAGATCTGTCCTAGGTTGCTAATGTGACTTAGACCTGCTAATAACCTTAATACAGTTCATATGCTCATAAGTGAGAGATAAAACAGAGCTATTTACTGTGACTTTATATATGGGTGTCGTGTAACAGTTGTATATTGTGTTCACAGAAGCAAAAAGAGAGAATATGTCTTTTAAGATTTGTCGTGTGACTGTAAGATAAGCTCAAGACCCAGCAGAATTGAAACCAGAAAGCATAGAGTTAAAGGGTCACTAAAGGAAAAAAAAAAATCTGAAATGACTGTTTACAGGGTATAGAGACATAAAAGTTACCTGATTCCTTTTCAAAATGATATAAACAATCATATAATGTGCCTACAGTTTTAGTTTCACTTTTAAACTGGTTTCATGTTTATGTGAAGTAAAGAGACACACAGAACAAAAACAAACAACTACAGGGCAATGTTTGTTTTTAAAATGAATCTGATTGATTCTGAGGAGTTTTAGACACATAGTAATCACACCCCTTTGATCATGGACCACATTGAAAAGCTCCCATGAGTTTTTTCATAAGGAGCCAGACAAGCAGGAATTGTGGAGATCAGAGAAGTATTACAGCTACTTCAAAGCAAAAACGAACACTGAGGACATGAAACCAGGACTGCAGTAAGGTAAAGGAAGCTATTTAGCTAAAAAAAAGGTTTTCCTTTAGTAATCCTTTTAAGCTTTTGTTATTCAGCAGGAGTATTGGCCAATCACAGCCAATCTCACATTGAGCAGGAGTCTTGACCAATCACAGCCAGCCTTACACGCATTCTGTCTGGAATATTCCCAGCACACTGATAGAATTCATTACACCAGAGAGAGAAGATCTGAACAGACACACACCAGTCAGAGTTCTGTTTTATGTAAGCAAGTGGGTATAGGTATTTAATACAGTTATACATGTTCCTATTGTTAATAGTGTGATTAGAACTGTATACTAACTAGTTATGTGTTCACTTGTAGTTCCACCAAACAGCAAATTTCAATACCAAACATCACAGCAAACGTTCAAACAAACAAAAAGCTAATTTCAATTCCAAATTGCATTACCAAACGTGCTATCAAACATTATAGCAAATGTTCAAACTGCAAACAGCAATATAGAGCAAGTAAAACTATTCATTAAGCCTCAGGAGGCGTACACACGATTACATTTATCTGCTGAAACTGGTCCGATGGACCGTTTCAGCAGACATCTCCGATCGTGTGTAGGGGCTAGCGGACATGTTTTCCCAGCGGACAAATTTCAAAGCATGCTTTGAAATTTTTCCGCCGGAGACATGTCCGTCGGATATGTCCGCTGGTTAGTACACTAACCAGCGGACAGAAATCTCTGCGCATGCGTCGAATGGATTTAACGCATGAGTGGAAGTAATTTACTTCCTGGAGTGGTGACGTGGTGGCGTCAACGTCACCCCCACGTCACCGCATCCTCATATCTAGGGGATTTTCGTCCGATGGTGTGTACACGCCATCGGACCAAAATCCGATGAGACATGTCCGCTGGAAACGGTCCGTCGGACATGTTTGAGCGGACATGTCTCATCGTGTGTACGCGGCCTCAGAGAGATCATAAAGTGTTTAAATAACTTAAAGTAAGAGTACAGATACTGAAGAAAGAAATATATCTACCATTTTATGTAGAATGACAAGATTGAACAGTTGAACCACCATTCGTTATACTTTATTCAACACATGTTTGTACATGGAGTGCCTGCTGCAAAATTGTCAGTGTTATATATATGAAGAAAAGCTGAAGTTAATAAAGAAGTTATCGCAAGACTTTGAGGTGCCCTTTAAACCTACTGCTTCCATAGAACAGCGCTAGAGGAATTATAGAGTAACAGTCTTGTTTTGGACTAAAAGATCAGAGAAATCAAAATTCTTCTAATGCCACAGCTCATAAAGGCACTTCATAGTGCTGCGCCTGCCACAATCATATTGTTCCAAATAAGCTGATTATGAAATACTTAACTCGGAATGAGGTGAAGAGCACTTCCCTGGTCCACGCCGAGCGAGATGTCATCTTGCTCCGGCGTGTCTTCGAGGTATCCCCGTTCAAGCGCTGTGATTGGCTGGAGCAGCGATGACGTCACTCCCACGCGTGCGCGTGGGAGATTTCAAATCGGCAAGGTCCAGCGGCTGCGTGGAGGTATTTTACTTCCTGGAGTGGTGACGTGGCGGCGTCAACGTCACCACCACGTCACCGCGTCCTCAGCCCGAGGGGATTTTCGTCCAATGGTGTGTACACGCCATCGGACCAAAATCCGATGAGACATGTCCGCTGGAAACGGTCCGTCGGACATGTTTGAGCGGACATGTCTCATCATCTGTATGCGGCCTTAGGCTTACCTGTAGGTAAAAGTCAAAAAGCGGGGTTTACAACCACTTTAACTGATTCCTTTTAAAAATGATTAAAAATAGATAAAAATCAATCATATAATGTGCCTGCACTTTCAGTTTCGTTTTTCATCTAGTTTCATGTTTCTGTGAAGGACAGAGACACAGAGCCAATACAGAGCAGTGTTTGTATTTAAAATGAAACTGATTGGTGTTGTGGGGTTTTAGACACACAGTAATTACATCTTCTTGATTAGAGACCACAGAGAGAAGCTCCCAGTACTTTTTTCATAAGGAAACAGACAAGCAGCAAGTGTGCAGAACAGAGAAGCATTACAGCAAAAACGAACAATGAGGACATGAAACCAGGACTGCATTGGGGTAAAGGAAGCTATTTAGCTAAAAAAATGTTTTCCTTTAGTGACCCTTTAACTTATTTGCTCGGAAATTATTTTTGAAAAGTCTATATGCCAAACAGACAACAGGAGGCAATACATCCAAATATTACAGTAGCAGATTTCAAGGCCCTCTGAGATTTGAATTTACTGCTCCAAGAAAGTGAACCTTTCAGTAAAATTTGAGAGGAAGATTTAGAGGAAGTCGAGGAAGATGAAGAGGAGGAAGAAATCAGTTCTAAACAAAGGTTTTATAAGATTTCACAATTACAGTATATCACAAAAGTGAGTACACCCCTCACATTTTTGTAAATATTTTACAATATGTTTTTATGTGCCAACACTGAAGAAATTACACTTTGCTAATAATGTAACGTACAGCTTGTATAACAGTGTAAATTTGCTGTCCCCTTAAAATAACGCAACACACAGCCATTAATGTCTAAACCGCTGGCAACAAAAGTGAGTACACCCCTAAGTGAAAAGTATCAATATTTTGTGAGGCCAAATATATTTTCCAGCACTGCCTTAACCCTATTGGGTATGGAGTTCACCAGAGCTTCACAGGTTGCCACTGTAGTCCTCTTCCACTCCTCCATGATGACATCATAAAGCTGGTGGATATTAGAGACCTTCCCTTTGAGGATGCCCCACAGATGCGCAATAGGGTTTAGGTCTGGAGACGTGCTTGGCCAGCCCATCACCCTTTCCTTCAGCTTCTTTAGCAAGGCAGTAGTTGTCTTGAAGATGTGTTTGGGGTTATTATCATGTTGGAATTTTTCCCTGTCCCCTCTCCAAAGGGAGGGGATCATGCTCTGCTTCAGTATGTCACAGTACATGTTGGAATTCATGGTTTCCTCAATGAACTGTAGCTCCCCAGTTTCGGCAGTACTCATCCAGCCCCAGACCATGACACTCACACCATCATGCTTGACTGTAGGCAAGACAGACTTGTCTATGTGCTCCTCACTTGTTGGCCGCCACACACGCTTGACGCCAGCTGAATCAAATCAGTTTCTCTTGGTCTCATCAGACCACAGGACATGGTTCTATTAATCCATGTCCTTGGTCTGCTTGTCTTCAGCAAACTGTTTGTGGGCTTTCTTGTGCATCATCTTTAGAAGAGGCTTCCTTCTGGGACGACAGCCATGCAGATCAATTTGATGCAGTGATTGGCATATGGTCTGAGAACTAACAGGCTGACCCCCCCCCCCTTTCAATCTCTGCAGCAATGCTGGCATTACTCATGCATCTATTTCCCAAAGACAACCTCTGCATATGATGCTGAGCACATGCGCTCAACTTCTTTGGTCGACCATAGCAAGGCCTATTCTGAGTGGAACCTGTTAAACCGCTGTATGGTTTTGGCCACCCACCATGCTGCAACTCAGTTTCAGGGTCTTGGCAATCTTCTTATAGTCTAGGCCCTCTTTATGTAGAGCAGGGATCTTCAAACTACGGCCCTCCAGCTGTTTCAGAACTACAAGTCCCATGAGGCATTGTAAAACTATGACATTCACAGACATGACTAGGCATGATGGGAATTGTAGTTCCTAGTTGCCATAGTTTGAGGACCCGTGATGTAGAGCAACAATTTATTTTTTTCAGACCCTCAGAGAGTTCTTTGCCATGAGGTGCCATGTTGAATTTCCAGTTACCAGTATGAGAGAGTGAGAGCGATAACATCAAATTTTACACCCCTGCACCCCAATCACATCTGAGACCTTGTAACACTAACGAGTCACATGACACCGGGAAGGGAAATTTGGTTAAATGGGTCCAATTTGGACATTTTCACTTAGGGGTGTCCTCCCTTTTTTTGCCAGCGGTTTACACATTAATGGCTGTGTGTTGAGTTATTTTGAGGGGGCAGCAAATTTACACTGTTATACAAGCTGTACACTTACTACTATACATTGTGGCAAAGTGTCATTTCTTCAGTGTTGGCACATGAAAAGATATAATAAAATATTTACAAAAACGTGAGGGGTGTACTCACTTATGTGAGATACTGTAAATCCGAATTCTGCTTTGGCCCTTTTTTTTTTAAGCAAACCACCAAAGACATAAAGGCCATCAAAGTAGATAGTAAGATTAGAAACCTAAATCCAAACAGCAGACAGCATTAAAATCCCTATAAAATAATATAAAAATAACCATAAAAGTGTCAGATAAGGGAGGCAATCTCGTTTTAATGAACAATGAAATGTATAAAAACATGTGTCAAAAATTCTTAATAATAAAAAATATTACTGCCTCCCTGACAGACAGATTCAATTAAGAATTGTATCTATTAGTAGATGAGGCTTTAGGAGAAGGAATAATTACTAAAGACATGTGGTTATTTATTTGTGTAAAATATCCCCATATTCCAACTTTTTACTGTGGATGTGGAATCGCTCTATGGGAGCATTCCACGTGTCAAAGGAGTTGCCGCTGAGGGATATGTCCTTACACAAAGGGCTACACAAGAATAGAAATGTAATCAATTTATTCTACAAATGTTGGATTTCATCCTTCAGCATAATGTCTTTCTTTTCAAGGGCTCCCACTACCTCCAGGTACAGGATGTGTTGCGTCCCCTCATATGCCAACCTGTACCTGGGGGAGTGGGAGAATAATTTCTATGTATACTCAACACATAATGTGGTAGAGATACATAGAGGACATATTTTTTGTTTGGGATGGTCCAAAGGACAAACTACAGTCTTGACCAGATGAATCACAATGATCTTAACATATGTAGTGCCCCCTTACTTTCAGAAGGGACGCTATTGTAAATTTAGTGGGGTGAGAGACTTACCTACTCTCACCCAGGTTGATTTGTGGTAAATTTGGGCTGCTGTCAGCCCTGAATTGTCCTGTGGGTCATTCTGTGCTCCAGAGATGCGGTCTTATCTCTGGGCAGCAGGTGGCGCCAGAGGGGTTCAGGCAGAGCCGCTTTTCCCCAGCAGCCAATTGGAGGAGTGTTTTCCTCGCGGGGCATGCTGGGGGAGGGTATATCTGTGGCAGACGCCATTTTCCGGGGTCTTCGCGGGTTCCTGGTTCCAGGTGCGGCACCCACATTCAGGGTGTGCGCACACCACTATGGCCTACCTGGCCGGGGCCCGTGCAACGTGGCGTTCCTGGCTCTGGGCCCTCATGGCTCAGAGAAACTGAAACAGTGACTTACTGGGGTTCCACACCGAAAAGATCCCAAGCTGGATGTGCTGTTCGGTGGGGAGTCGGTCTGAGGTGAGCCCAGAGGCAAGTGAACCAATAGGGCTTAGACGAACCATCGGGGATCTGGGTACCGAACACTGACAGGTTGTCTGCTGCAAACTGTCAGTTGGTGGCCCCAAAATTACTGACTGAGAGGATTCATTCACGTTCATGTTTCTGAGTACTAGGCCTGTGGCAGAGACCCTTTACTAAACCAAATTCTATTAGAGCCAAGTCGATGGGAGAGACTTGTTCCTTCTCAGGAATCCTTAGTGACTTTCTGGCTGCCAGGCCTGTGAGAGGGATCTGTCCAGGGGCGCTATACCCACTCCGGCTGGAGTGGCGACGAGACAAACACATTTGTTGGAGGCAAGACTGCTTTTATTATCTACAGTCTGTATCTGCAAGGTTATTCTTTTTTTCACCAATCTACTCTATCTACCTTGAGTTGACTGTTGGTCGTGTTGGACCAGAAATAAAGCATTGAAAACGTCAACCAACGGTCTGGACATTCTATTACTGCTCTCATCACCATCATCACCCCTAGAGACCATCACAGAGGTAACTTAAATACGCCGATCCCAAATCTAACCAACGGCTCCTTCGGGGGTAAGCGCTACACATATACTTCACAATGACCTTTGATAATCAGAGTTGATTTTTGGGACATCAGTGTCTTAAAAGAACCAGATGGTAGACTAACGAGTAAGCTTTTTAGAAAGGAGATTTTCAGCAACAGGTTGCTGCATGCTGACAGCTTCCATCCTGAACCATTCAAAATACCTTTCAGTCAATTTCTGCGTATTAAATGCAACTGCACCACTAATGAAGATTTTCAGAGTGAGGTGAGGATTCTAGTGCGCTACTGCGAGTGTTGGAATGTGACAAATATCAAAGTGGATAAATGTGAACTAAAGCCGCTATATCTAAAGGTAACACAGCCGCTAATGAATAAATAATATAAGGTGATAAGCGCTAAAGTGTATGTGTAAAGTGCACAAAAAGTAAACAAATACGTTATAAATAAATCAAATAGAACAAAGTGCTGTACTGGTGGGTGGTAGAGCAGACTATCACAATAAATGTGAGTGGAGCCCACCCGGATGGGGTGAATAAACAGTTAATGACAATAGTGAGAGTCTATGGTGAAATAGCACAATGGGTCAAAGGTGACCGATGGGTCTTCTATAAGGGGTGAACTCATCCGATAAATGGTCTCATATTGCCCTAACCTTAAGGTAGTGGTAACAGTGCAACAGGTGGGCAATGTTGGTTCCTTCTCTTGTAGTATCTGTAGGGCTCCTTGGTGCTGTGTTTGTTGAATGGTCATCCGTGGTGTAGATCCTCGAATCTAGCAGCTCATGAACGCAGGTCAGAGCGTGGGATAAATAACACCAAATAGTGAAGCCCGTTTGAGAAGAGGGGGGTTTAATGTAAAAATAAGCCTCTTACATGAAAAACAGTAAAAAACGCCAAGCAAATGAATGACAGAGCACGGCGAATACAAACGCCGTCTTACGTCTGCTAGCCTCCGGTTGGCTGTGAGTGTCACGTGGTCGCACTTCCTACGTCGTTACGTCACGGTCTCGTGACTTCTTCAGGATACCGGACACCAATAGTACCTGTGCCTAGACCTTATCCCGTCTCCATTGTCCCCCATCATTCTGGGGCTTCCATTGCTACAAGTACACCAACCTAGTATAGATTGGTGCGAGAAAGAAATTAAATTCCCTTCAGCCTATTGTGCTCAACATTGTCTCATACCCACTAAATCCGCCTGTTCTACCTTGATGCCGGCGTCAGAAGACCTCCAACACGTCCCCTCAGTCATATGGACAAAAAAGTTTGCTGCAGTGAAGAGATCCAGGAAGACAGTAAAAAAAATATATATGTACGAAAGTGCATATAACACCGCGCTAACCTAGTTAAACATAAAAGAAGCAGCCAACACAACAGAACTGGATAAATCCTGCAAACAGAAAAATATGGACAAAAAAGTGTAGCGCTAAAATTATGTGAAAAATAAACAATATAACACTGCAAAGCATCATATGTGACATGGAATAAATTATTATATATATTACGTGAAGCAACACATAAAACTAATCACCAGGTGTCCAAGATGATCATATCAATTTAGATATGAAAGAAAAGGAAAAAATCAAAAAAATCAAAAAAATCCTCATAGTGATGAAAAATGTCCAGAAACGTGACAGCAAATGACGTGACTTTTGATAGCAGGTCCACCACCAGAGAGAAAATTAGGAGGCTTACCAGAAAGCGTGGACTCAACTAAGTGTATACCTAATGAGTCAAACAGACTTGGAACGATGGTAACTGGACATCAACTTTCCTTTGGAAAACCAGGGATGAGGGGTGGGTGTAAATCAGCTTCTCATATATTGGAAAACCAAGCAGGATGCAGCAATACCAGGACCAAGAAACTCAATTGTTCTTTAAAAAATCAGGAATGCTCAGATGCAACAATAGGGGGAGAAAAGAAATGGATGCAAACATAGTGTAATAAAGTATGGTACTTTTACTGTAAAACACAAAATACAGTTGGTTGCACTCACATTTCAGCAGACATATCAAGGCATATAAAAAACACATCTAGCAGTGAAGTCAGCAGAAGACCCGACGCGTTTCGATCAATCGATCATCATCTGGGGTGCTGACCAACTGCTAAAACAAGATACAATATATAGCCATCTCACCCTTACATTAATCACGGCTCCAGCTGTCACACCACGTTCATCTCGGCAGACTTCCGGGTATGGAGGCGCTGTGTAAACGGCGTGCGTTCCAGGACTCTCTCTACGGGACCAATTGGAGAGCAACACTGGAAGTATGGGCGTAGTGACGTCAAAGCCTGTGAAGATGCCGACGTATGAACGTCTAGAATGCGCAGGCGCTGGGATGTCATCACAGCGCGTCCGCCTATATGGCAACTAATGATGACTGGATGCGCTCCGAGCCTCATCCTTATCACCTGTCCGTCCGGAAAACAGTACGTTGGTCGTACCATACGGACCTTTTCCGTACGGGTAGGTGAACATGTTGCGAAAATCGTGGGTGGTAGTACTAAACACACGGTCCCACGCCATTATAGGGAATGTCACCAACGCAACCCTAAGGGCACTCAGTTTTTGATTATCGACAAATATGTACCACCTTGGAGGGGAGGAGCCAAAACGAGAGGCGTTTCTCGATTAGAGGTCTACTGGATATACGAATTGCGCACTTATGTGCCATATGGCCTCAATGTTGAATGGGACATTAATGCCTTTATTAATAAGTCTTGATGTCTGCTGAAATGTGAGTGCAACCAACTGTATTTTGTGTTTTACAGTAAAAGTACCATACTTTATTACACTATGTTTGCATCCATTTCTTTTCTCCCCCTATTGTTGCATCTGAGCATTCCTGATTTTTTAAAGAACAATTGAGTTTCTTGGTCCTGGTATTGCTGCATCCTGCTTGGTTTTCCAATATATGAGAAGCTGATTTACACCCACCCCTCATCCCTGGTTTTCCAAAGGAAAGTTGATGTCCAGTTACCATCGTTCCAAGTCTGTTTGACTCATTAGGTATACACTTAGTTGAGTCCACGCTTTCTGGTAAGCCTCCTAATTTTCTCTCTGGTGGTGGACCTGCTATCAAAAGTCACGTCATTTGCTGTCACGTTTCTGGACATTTTTCATCACTATGAGGATTTTTTTGATTTTTTTGATTTTTTCCTTTTCTTTCATATCTAAATTGATATGATCATCTTGGACACCTGGTGATTAGTTTTATGTGTTGCTTCACGTAATATATATAATAATTTATTCCATGTCACATATGATGCTTTGCAGTGTTATATTGTTTATTTTTCACATAATTTTAGCGCTACACTTTTTTGTCCATATTTTTCTGTTTGCAGGATTTATCCAGTTCTGTTGTGTTGGCTGCTTCTTTTATGTTTAACTAGGTTAGCGCGGTGTTATATGCACTTTCGTACATATATTTTTTTTTTACTGTCTGTCTGGATCACTTCACTGCAGCAAACTTTTTTTGTCATATGCTTATTATTGGGTCATCTTAATATGGATATCTTTGACTACAGAGCCCAACGTGTCATGAACACCGAAGGTGTCTTTTCTATCATTGATCATGACACAGAAATAGGTGGTATGTTCTTGAGATTAAAAAATTACATGGTCTCTGAGCTGCATTTGCAGTGGGACATTGCCTTCCTTCAGCAATATATTGCGGAAGATATGGTACCTAGAAGCCTTCGTTGGGAGGTACAGCCCCAACAGGGCGACCTTGATTTAGACTCTTGGTACCGTTACTTTAATACAGCTGGTACCAACTTTTTGGGCTTCCTGATTTCCCATAAACAAGCTAGGCTTGAAGTGCTTGATAGGGAAATCAAGGAGTTAAAGGACAAACTGTTGGACTTCAAAAATTCAAATCAATATAGCTCCCTTTCCTCTAGTCTCCAGTTACATTTGGAAAAGGAGGATAGGGAGCAAAAACATAAAAAACACAAGAAGTACTCCAGGGATGCTGGGGATTATAAAACCAGCACTGTCTTCAATTGGCAAAAACCTGTAGGTACTTCAGGCAACTCAGATCTCCTTTCTGCTGGTAACATCAGCGAGAGTTACCCTGAGAGCCAGACTACCAACTCACAATGACCTAATCAGATGTATCCTAAAC
Organism: Rana kukunoris; assembly: GCA_029574335.1. Lineage (NCBI taxonomy): Eukaryota > Metazoa > Chordata > Amphibia > Anura > Ranidae > Rana > Rana kukunoris. The sequence goes on from CM056049.1 coordinate 171,056,018, forward strand.
CTCAACCCCCCGTAAGGGGCCCTCCACCTAGAGTCAGACACCCAAGTTTTGACTCCCCTGTTAGGACTAACCCTAATCGCCATACCAAGAAAGGAGGTAAGGGTCGCCCTAGAGGTAATACATCAGATTATAGGACACCTGTACATCATAATCAAGGTCATCGTGATTATGTTGAATCACCCAGGAGGACTGATGGGTATGTGGCCCCCTATGGGTCTGGCCCATACCCATACCAATATCCCCCTATGTACACACATAATAGGTTTTTGCCCCTACAGGAGATTCAGGGTGGCCCTATGGGATATCAACAACCCCATTTGAGCTATGATCATCATGGCTCAGACGGTCAACCTAATAAGGATTTTCAGTGGGGTGTGAGAGGCCAAAAAAGGCCTTCGGATCCAAAAGAGGCAACAGGGGAGGCAGGAGACATCAGAGGAAAAAAGAGAAAAATGTAGTAGGCGCGGGATTGTTTAATCTCAGCGGGAAAGAGCTTACTACTGATGAACTTGTTGTCCTTGACAAAGGTCTAAAATTTGCTCCCCCCAACAAGTTGAGTAAATTTGACACATTTATAGACGTCCATAAATTCATTCGAAAGATCCATATTCAGAGGCATTTTATTTCCAACACCTCTCCTTTTATGGAACGGGCGGCCACTTCAGGGACTGTTCACTCAAATCTCTCTAACCCGTCACTGTTTAATCCCGCAGCCCCTACGGGGTCTTCTGTTAATATTTTCAAAGATTTGGTCCTCAAAGACCTAGAATCTTTGACTATTAAGAGGTTTTACCAACATCCCTTACCCAAGGAAGGATTCCAATCTCTATGCAACCGCAAGAACCTTGTCGTGCGTCCTGCCGACAAAGGCGGCGGCATAGTGATTATGGATAAGAATGATTATAACACCGAAATGAATCGTATTTTAAATGATTCAGATACATATTTGTTGTTACCTAATAACCCCACCAACACTTATAAAAAAGAATTGGTGGATATAGTGGCAAAAGGTTTTAGTTCATGTATTTTGAATAAAAAGGAAAAGACATACCTAGTGCCCGCAGCTCCCAGGATTCCGACGATATACCACCTACCTAAAGTTCACAAAGATCCATTACACCCACCCGGTAGGCCCATTGTAAGTGGAATCGATTCGATAACATAACGTATAGGTCGGTATATCGACTTCTACTTGCAACCCTTGGTTAAAGCAACACCTTCCTATCTTAAGGATACAACTGCGACCATTAAACGCTTGGAAGGTGTTGAGATAAAGGGTGACTACCTCCTTGCTACGGCGGACGTAGCATCCTTATACACCTGTATCCCCCACCACCTTGGAATTGAAGCTGTTTGGCACTTCCTCGATCGTGAACATACAATTGTAGAAGTGCAGAAGAAGTTCATTATGGAGTTACTTGAATATGCAACCACCCACAACTATTTCTGGTTCGACCAGAAATATTACCTTCAGAGACACGGCGTGGCTATGGGGGCTAAATTTGCCCCCAGCCTCGCTAATCTTTTTATGGCTAAATGGGAGGAGGACGTCGTCTATCATGACCAACACCCGTCCCTTGTCCTTTGGGCTAGGTATATTGACGACGTCCTCCTCCTATGGGATGGTTCACGACAGATTCTGGAGGAGTAATTTTCCTTCTTGAATTCCAATGAACGTGGCATCACATTCACGTTTGATTCCAGCCCTTTTAAGATCACTTTTCTTGATCTAGAGATTGGTCTTGAATCCAGACTCTTTAAATTCCAGACTCACTTTAAGGCCACTGACAGAAATAGTTTTATCCCCACCGACAGTTGCCACCATAAAAGCTGGCTTAATTCTGTTCCACGTAGCCAGTTCCTGCGGCTACGTAGGAACTGCACCAATGATGATGCCTATTTTTCACAGGCTTCTATGCTCAAGAATAGATTTGTGGAAAAGGGCTATGACATCACGGCAGTGGATGCAGAACTGCACAAAGTGGCATTAATAGAACGTAACTCATTATTGGTAGAGAAAGCTCCACGAGAACAAGATGACTCTTTCAAGTTTTCTATGATCACTGCATATTCTAACCAATATAGGGATATCAAGTCCATTATTGATAAGCATTGGGACGTACTTAGGAGTGATAAAGTTTTAGGACCCACCTTACCTGAAAAGGCTAAAATTATCTTTAGAGGAGCCCCCACGCTCAGGAATAGTATTGCTCCCAATGTCGTCGACCCCCCATGTCGTCTTGAGTTTTTTCAAGATATGAAGGGTTACTACCCATGCAAAAAGTGTAATGTTTGCCTGGTTAACACTAATGGACGATCTAAATCTCTGGAGTTTAGGTCCACTAATACGGGCCGGAGTTACCCCATCAAATCCTTCTGCACTTGTGCCACTACCCATGTAGTGTACCTTATCACCTGCCCGTGCGGAAAACAGTACGTTGGTCGTACCATACGGACCTTTTCCGTACGGGTAGGTGAACATGTTGCGAAAATCGTGGGTGGTAGTACTAAACACACGGTCCCACGCCATTATAGGGAATGTCACCAACGCAACCCTAAGGGCACTCAGTTTTTGATTATCGACAAATATGTACCACCTTGGAGGGGAGGAGCCAAAACGAGAGGCGTTTCTCGATTAGAGGTCTACTGGATATACGAATTGCGCACTTATGTGCCATATGGCCTCAATGTTAAATGGGACATTAATGCCTTTATTAATAAGTCTTGATGTCCTATTTTTTCCATACGCCCCTACTCTATCACGGCTCCTCATTTTTAATTTTAATTTCAATTTTAATTTTATTATTAATTGTAGCAATTTCAATATGTCTAATTTTATTAAAGTTCCTGACAGACTTTTTCATTTTGTGACACTCAGTCTTTATTGACTACTTGCCACACAAATTTTATGCCCATCTATATTTTTTTAAACCTACAGGTTTATTCTCTCTATTTTCCTGATACGTTTGGGTGACTGATATTATTTGTCACTTTAACATGTGATTTTTGTCATATGACCGTCTATCAGACGATTCGCTCTGGTCTCTCTCACTATGAGGCTCGGAGCGCATCCAGTCATCATTAGTTGCCATATAGGCGGACGCGCTGTGATGACATCCCAGCGCCTGCGCATTCTAGACGTTCATACGTCGGCATCTTCACAGGCTTTGACGTCACTACGCCCATACTTCCAGTGTTGCTCTCCAATTGGTCCTGTAGAGAGAGTCCTGGAACGCACGCCGTTTACACAGCGCCTCCATACCCGGAAGTCTGCCGAGATGAACGTGTTGTGACAGCTGGAGCCGTGATTAATGTAAGGGTGAGATGGCTATATATTGTATCTTGTTTTAGCAGTTGGTCAGCACCCCAGATGATGATCGATTGATCGAAACGCGTCGGGTCTTCTGCTGACTTCACTGCTAGATGTGTTTTTTATATGCCTTGATATGTCTGCTGAAATGTGAGTGCAACCAACTGTATTTTGTGTTTTACAGTAAAAGTACCATACTTTATTACACTATGTTTGCATCCATTTCTTTTCTCCCCCTATTGTTGCATCTGAGCATTCCTGATTTTTTAAAGAACAATTGAGTTTCTTGGTCCTGGTATTGCTGCATCCTGCTTGGTTTTCCAATATATGAGAAGCTGATTTACACCCACCCCTCATCCCTGGTTTTCCAAAGGAAAGTTGATGTCCAGTTACCATCGTTCCAAGTCTGTTTGACTCATTAGGTATACACTTAGTTGAGTCCACGCTTTCTGGTAAGCCTCCTAATTTTCTCTCTGGTGGTGGACCTGCTATCAAAAGTCACGTCATTTGCTGTCACGTTTCTGGACATTTTTCATCACTATGAGGATTTTTTTGATTTTTTTGATTTTTTCCTTTTCTTTCATATCTAAATTGATATGATCATCTTGGACACCTGGTGATTAGTTTTATGTGTTGCTTCACGTAATATATATAATAATTTATTCCATGTCACATATGATGCTTTGCAGTGTTATATTGTTTATTTTTCACATAATTTTAGCGCTACGCTTTTTTGTCCATATTTTTCTGTTTGCAGGATTTATCCAGTTCTGTTGTGTTGGCTGCTTCTTTTATGTTTAACTAGGTTAGCGCGGTGTTATATGCACTTTCGTACATATATATTTTTTTTACTGTCCCCTCAGTCTACTCGGAATTCAGGGATGTTTTTGACAAACAGCAGGCAGACCGCCTTCCACCACACCGGTCATACGATTGTCCCATCGACCTGCTGCCTGGTTCTAAGATCCCCTTCGGGAGAATCTTTCCTTTATCAGAGACTGAATTAGTAGCCCTCAAGGCCTATATCGACGAAAACTTAGAAAAAAAGTTTATTCGCCCTTCTTCTTCCCCAGCCGGGGCAGGAATCTTTTTAGTCGAAAAAAAAAGATGGCTCCCTCAGGCCTTGCATCGACTATCGGGAGTTGAATAAAATTACCATCAAAAACCGGTATCCATTACCCCTTATCCCAGAACTGTTCCAGCGATTCCGTTCAGCCCAGGTCTTCTCCAAACTTGACCTCTGGGGGGCCTACAACCTCGTCCGAATCAGGCCCGGGGATGAGTGGAAGACAACCTTCAGGTCAAGGTTCGGTCACTTTGAATACTTGGTGATGCCCTTCGGTCTCTGTAATGCCCCCGCCACGTTCCAGCACCTGGTGAACGACATCTCCAGCCAATTCCTGGATGACTTCCTGGTCATCTATTTAGATGACATCCTCATCTTCTCCGTGTCCCTTGAAGTGCACCAGATCCACGTTAAACAAGTCTTGGCCATCCTCAGAAAACACAAATTATACCTTAAAGCTGAGAAATGCAAATTTGAAAAGACCACAATTCAGTTTTTGGGCTTTATCATCTCTACCAATGGGATATCCATGGACCCGCAAAAGGTCAAGGCAGTCCAGGACTGGCCAGCACCGAGCGACAAAAAGGGGGTACAGCGGTTTATTGGCTTTGCCAACTTCTACCGAAGATTCATTGCCGGCTTTTCATCCATTGTGTCCCCTATTACCAAACTTACCCAGCAGGGGTACCGTTTCCACTGGTCTCAGGAAGCACAGGAGGCATTCACAAAGCTTAAACCCTGTTTTCTTCTGCACCTGTTCTAAAACACCCGGATCCAACCTTGCCCTTTATCCTGGAGGTGGACGCCTCGGAAACCGCCATTGGAGCTATCTTGTCGCAGAGACAGGGACCCAAATCCCTGCTACATCCTGTAGCCTACGCTTCACGGAAACTAAGCCCTCCGGAAAGAAACTATGACGTCGGGGACTGGGAACTGCTGGCTATTAAGTTTGCTCTGGAGGAATGGAGATATCTCTTGGAAGGTGCCCTTCACCCCATTCTGATTTTTACGGACCATAAAAACTTGGAGTACTTACGATCTGCCAAGCGCTTAAGACCAAGACAAGCTTGTTGGGCCTTGTTCTTCACCCGTTTCAAAAAATGGGAAAGCAGACGCCCTCTCCAGAATGTTCACTGAAACGCCCGGTCCGCTAGAACCTAGTACCATCTTAACCCCCAGGAACTTTTTTTTTAGTTTCTCAAATTGACTTTCTTAAGCACGTTCCACAATCATAAGCTGGCGGGCCACTTTGGAGCACAGAAGACCTCGGAGCTGATCGGACGCTCCTTCCGGTGGCCGAAGTGGAAATTAGACTGTAAAACCTATGTGTCTTCTTGTACCCCCTGCCATCGCTGCAAGGGTCCGAACACCAAGTCCTGGGGCCTACTCAGACCTCTTCCTATTCCGGAGCGCCCTTGGACAGATATTTCAATGGATTTCATTGTGGATCTGCCTCCCTTCGAAAGTTTTACTACAATTCTATTAGTGATTGACCGACTGTCTAAATTAGCACACTTCTTGCCGATGATTGGTACACCCTCCATGCTAAGACAGCCAAAACATTTTTTAAGGAAATTATAAGACTCCATGGGGCACCCAAGAGCTTTGTGTCAGATAGGGGTGTGCAATTTACTTCCAAGCTCTGGAAAGAACTCTGCAAGTCGCTAGAAATTAAGATCTGACCAACCAAACGTTGGAGCAATACCTCCGTTGTTTTTGTTCATCATCTCAAAATGACTGGGTATCTTTGCTGCCATCGGCAGAGTTCGCCTACAACAATTCCATTCACTCGTCTACTAACCAAACCCCATTTTGGGCCAACCTTGGATACCATCCCTCCTTCCTTTCTGACTCTATTCCTGAAATATCGGTCCCAGCTGTCCAGGAGCGCATAGTTGCTATGCAACAAAACTTCCAGAAACTCCAGGAGACCATGCAGCAAGCCCAAAAAAGTTACAAGAAGTTTTACGACAAGGGGAGGAAGGAGTGCCCGGACTTTGAAGTTGAGGAAAAGGTCTGGTTATCGGCCGCAAACCTCAAACTACCAATTCCTTCCCAGAAACTGGGCCCTAGGTTCATCAGCTCATTTAAAATCAAGCGGAAGATCAACCCCGTGGCTTTTGAATTGGAACTACCGGACTCCTACAGGATCCACCCTGTCTTCCATGCATCCCTGCTCAAGCCTGTCATACCAGATGCTTTCCCCGGGAGAGAAGAACTCCCACCTCCTCCAGTGGAGGTCGAAGGAGAAAAGGAATTCGAAGTGGAGTCCATCCCGAGCTGTAGAAAAAGGGGGAGGCAACGTCAGTACTTAATCAAGTGGAAAGGTTATCCCCCTGAGGACAATTCCTGGGAGCCTTTCAGAAATTTACATGCCCCTCGGCTGATCCGAATTTTCCATCGGGACCATCCGGAGTTGGACAGTTTGGGCATCCGGAGCCCGCCCCTTGGGGGGGGCACTGTCAGGGCACAAGCGCTGCCTGATCCTTTAGAGCCGCGCTATCGCGGCCGTTTACTTCGGGCGCGCGCATGCGCGGCTCGGGCGCGCGCATGCGCGGCTCGGGCGCGCGCGTGCATGGCATAGGCGCGCACATGCGCGGCATAGGCGCACGCATGGACGCGCACAGGCACGCTCCCCATCCGGCCAATCAGTGGCTTAGGCGGGCTATTTAAGCTGTCCTCTTTCCCCTGTCTGGTTGCTGGCTTGTCACAGCATTTTTGAGTATATCTGCTACCTACTACCTTTCATCCTGGTTTCTCTGACTCTTGGCTAACGTTTACCGGACTGCTGCCTTCTCCTGCCCCTGACCTTTGGCTCTGAACCCTTGGACTTCCTGCTCTCTCTGACCCTCCTGACTACGGCCTGTTTCCCGGATAAATCTTCTGCCTGTTCCCTGTTCCAGCTACCCGGACTTCCGGACCACCTCTGTGTGCTTCCTAGGCTGACCTCAGCGACCCGCTTCCGGACCAGTTTCTGCTCCACGGATCCAGTCTGCATCTGCCTGTCGGTACCGGTGCCTCCTGGTGCGTCCGTCCCCCTGTCCCCACTCCAGGGGGTGGACCACGCTAGGTAGCAAAGGGAGCCGCCCTCAGCATCTTGGCCTTGGTGAGTTTATCCTTATTAACCGTGATAGGGGATCTTTAAGCGTGTATAATTAGAAGTCTCACTCTACAATGCAGATCAGGAAAAATTAGTGGATCTCATCCAGCGTGAAGTTGCAAATCACCAGTATAAGTACCCAACATGTAAAAGATAACGACAGCTCCACATAGCGCATTAAAAGTATAAAATATTTATTAATAAAAGTTGTATTGCACTTACAACATAGCAGAAAAATAATGCCTTAATCTGGTGTGGCGGCCGGTACACAAGTTCCAGACACCTGTCCTGCTGGGGGATCGTATTGTAACTAGAGGTGACGACAGCACACCGATCCGCCCTACGTCCGTTTTGAAATATCCGTTTTGTAATATCTTTGTAATATCAAGGCGCATTGGGTATTCCCCTCGGCAGCGAATCAGTGGGAGTGCCGGGGAGAGGTACTTAAGGGACAGGCGCCATTAGGGCAAGGTCATCGTTGTCAGGGTCTGTTGTCCCACGCACCTCGTGGCCCGCCTGGCCTGAGGTGCATGTCCTAAATCATGGTTCCGGGACCACATTGGCACCGGAGCAGTGACTTTGTTTGTGGGCCCAGTAGTCTGGCTGGAGCCCGCCTTGCAAAACGTGATCCTGTGCTGTCCGTCCTGTGGGAGGAAGCCACTTGATGAAGGAAGCCAGGGGAGGACCTATCCTGGAAGGGGCCATGCAAGAGGCTGGTACCTTGGGAGAAGGCCTGGAAACTTCATCGAAGAATGCACCACACACCGAGAGGCTGAACAGTGTCGCCTGTCAGGCCAAAAAGTTCTACCAAAGCTAAGCTAAAGAGATCTGGGTGCTGAATCCTGTGGCAGAGGATTCCGGACCAAAGTGTCTCCTCATAAAGGAAGGTCTTTACTTCATGCGCCGTTCCGGTTGCTAGGCCAGTGAGAGGGACCTATCCAGGTGAGCAATGCCCACTCGGGCTAGAGTGGCGACAATAATTGTTTGCTGGAATCAAGAGTGTTTCCCTATTTGTGACTATGCACCTGAATCTACCTTTTCCACCCCTCAACCTTTTTTCTACTGAAGGTCTGCAAAATAAACCCAAGAAAAAGAAGTGTATTGTGTGGACATTGAAATTCTTCAGGCTCTCTTTTCACCCTGGACAGCAAGAATATAGAGGTAACGTGCCACCCAAAAATAACCAGCAGCCCCCCTGGGGGTAGTGCTATATTTACAACTCTTTTTTTTACTTTGGTATCTCACATTATTATCAGTGAACACTGAACTAGGGGAAAGCCAAGTGAACATATAACAACCTATAAATCAGTGTGGGCTAACTAGCACCCAGAAAGGCTAAATTAAAATAGTCGTCCCTGTTTAGGACAGGGTGGCTACACATACACATAAACAATACAGTGTTTCATAAAAAGGACTGTACAGTAGATCCATGTACAGTAGATGTTTAATTTTACTAACATTGGGCCCATGCTGGATCTTAAGCCATGTGACTGAAGAATGGAGTATCTAAATAAACTGCAAAGGCATCTTGTCTGTTTGATCTGCAGGATTAGCCCCATTATAAGTCCTATTCTGGGGCCAATATCAATGCAAAGTATTCAGTGGTAATGTAGTTTAGTCAGGTGCCTGGGCAGCAGTAATAACTAATTATTTGCGGAACATGCAGATCTAAATCTTTAAGGGAACCTGGGGGTAACCCAACCTGGCATGGCCGGAGTACAGTTGATTGTTACTCCTGTCTTTCAGGGCTTGCCCTGCTAATTCCCTGCAAACATCAAACCCCAGGAGAAGTTCCCCAATGAACTGGAGCATAACATTTTTTCTTTACTGACAAAGGGATTACATAATACTATATCATGTATGGTGGCACAGGCTTAAACAAGGTCATAATAGTCTCTAAATGCAGCGGTGAGGTGACCTGTACCCAAAGAGGAATGAAACCTAGTCCCTGCATTATACTCTAACCTTGACAGCAAATGGATATTTAACTTGACGTACCAATTTATTATTTTTACATTTATAAAATTATATTAACAATTACATTCCTAACAGGGAGCCTATCCCATCCATTTGTTGTTAACCCCTACCTTTTCATTACAAGTGCCCATGCTTACTGTTTGTGTGTCGTGTGTGTATATGTTTTACCAATAATTGTATATTGGAACAAAGATCAATGCTGTGTACTGACCCTTTACACCTGAAAGTGCAATAAAATATATTAGCAAAATAATTCTATGCAAAATGCGATTATTTCAAATAATTTATTAAAAAATGTTTGGCTAAGTCCGCTTTGACATGTATAGCAATGTTACATTTATCATCACAGAGCAGATAACAGCTGATTCCTAGATACCATGGTCAGTACATCACAGCTCATCTCTTGGTGCTTTCAGGGGATAATGCTGGAATTCTTTTGGGACCTCTTCACCTTTCTGGGATTTCTTGTAAAATCCTTCTTCATCCAGTATTGAACTTATTTCATCAGATGTCTTATTTTTTATTTTGGTCACCTAGAAAATAGAAGAAAGTATATATATATATATATATATATATATTTTTTTTAAATAACAAACATATCATACTTGCCTCCACTGTGCAGCTTGTTTTGTACAGAGTTGCTCTCTTCTGGGGTCCCTTTGTGGCTCTCGCGGCTCCTCCCTTAATCAGATAATCCCCCTGGGAGAAGCGCTCTCCTGGGGTGTTACCTTGCGGCACAGTTCCCGTGTCATTCATTCGGCATCCATAGCTGCCGAATGTATGACTCGGTCCCTCCCCCGGCGCCCGCGTCATTGGATCTGATTGACAACAGCAGGAGCCAAGGCTACGCTGCTATCAATCTATCTTTTACAACCCCTTTATAATATACAGAACATGTTAAAGGGGTTGTAAAGGTTTGTTTTTTTATTTTCTAAATAGGGTACTTTAAGCTAGTGCATTGTTGGTTCACTTACATTTCCATCAATTTCACTTCTAAATGTTTTTTTTTCTTTGTTTTCTTTGTCTGAATTTCTAACTTACTGTTCCTCCTCAGTAAGGTGTTCAGTAAGCTGTTCTAAATGACTTTCCACCGCTCAGGTGATGGTAAAAAGCTTACTGAGGAGAAACAGGAAGTGAGAAATTCAAACAAAGAAAAAAACATTTAGAAGGGAAATCGAAGGAAAAGGTAAGTGAACCAACAATGCACTAGCTTAAAGGAACCTATTTAGAAAATAAAAGACGAACCTTTACAACCCCTTTAAAAACAAAACAAAAAAAAAACAATTAAAGCCCGATCACTATAATACAGTCAGGTTGTATATGCAGAAAAATATAAAGAAAAAGTCGTCTTATGACAAAACGCATCAATTATGGCTCAGCAGTGTACCTGCATGTGCAGTGAAATAAGCGCTGAGAGTCATGCTGGCCATACACGCACAGAATCTCTGGAAAGATCGTTTGACAATTGTGCTGTTAGTGGACCCAACTTTACCGACGATTTTGACCATGGGCCCGGCTAATGTCAATAGACTCGAAGCAAAAACTTTTACAGTTTCAACTAAAGTGCATACGTGTATGTTGTAATGTAAATTATAAAAATATTATTGTATAATTTATAAAGGTTTTTTATTGTTCTCCAACGGTCACTATGATCATGGAAACGGTCAAGTAAACAAGTTTGTTCTGTCAGTTAGTGGTCAATTCGATTTTTACTGTCTCAAATAATCATTTAGTCTGCAAACGGCTGAAATTGTGTGCGTGTATGGACAGCAATACTATGCCATTCAGGAGGAGACAGGATACTTGGTCTGAGTCTTCACAGCGGTGGAGCTTATCTTGGTCTGTGTTAAGAAGTTATCTTGTAATTAAAATTACATTTAATAAAGATGTGTATATATATATATATATATATATATTGTGAGGATGGAATCCTGTCCGGGGTGAGAAATGGCTACTTTATGTCAGATTCTGTAAAGAAACCCATGTTAATGGGTCAGCTGTGTCTTGGGCTTTTTAAGGCTCACCTGAACAGTAATCAGGGCCCCACCCACAGACAGGAAGTCTGGTCCCTGGGAGCCAGGTGAGCGCCCAACTCTCTGAAAGGAGTCAGAGAGAGCCTGCATGGATTGCAGCTAGTGTGTGCAGATCTGCAGGTTGCAGACGCCGCTTTATGTTTGAGCAGCAAGTCGCTGACTAGGAGAAAAGCAAGGATTGAGCTTATCTCTGCGAAACGCTGTGTGTTCTGAGGAACAGAACTTGGGCTTAGGCTAGAGGCCTGAAGCCGTCGGATGCCAGGATTGAAAGCCAGGAGGCTAAGCTCTTTAGTTTATACAATGCAGTAATGGTGGAAACCCCCTGCGAGGGATGCTATTGCATATGTGAACCTTTTGTGAGTTTTTAAATAAAAGTGGGCTACCAAGCCCTTAAAAACGCACCTGCCACTGGAGTTTGATTCCCCAATCTTACTATATATATATATATATATATATATATATATATATATATATATATATATATATATATATATATATATATATATATATAATATGTGGGTTTTTGATATTACAGCACCTTACTTTTGAGGGTGATAGTTTCGTTTATATATATATATATATAATAATTTATTTTCTTTTTTTTGTAACAAGCATAAGATTCAACTCTTCATCTTGCTAACTCTTGCTGTAGTTCTAAAATGTAAAAATACACAAAAAAAAAGATCAAATGTATTACTGTATATGCAGCTTGGCTGAATTCCATTAAAAATGTGGGCGGTCCAATTGGGCTTAAATCCATTTTCAGGGGCCAGCATTGGATCTTGTAGGCATCCAAACTACACCACCCTGCTAGGACCACCTTTTTTACTTAGGACATTTTTCTGTTTTAGAGGTCCTAACCTGGCCTCAAATAGTGCTCACTCACCAGCTGAAGTAGACCCTTTATGTATATAAACAGGTCAATATGTGCCTTTTTCTGAGCTCAGATTGCTGTTGCCAGTATTCTACCACTTCACTAAGGTCTTGGTATTTAAAAGTGCCTCATGTGGCCAGTATGACTAGCAAAACTATCAGTAGGAAATGCCGCTGCTTCTAAGGCCACATACACACGATCGAATCTATCTGCTGGAAACGGTCCGACGGACCTTTTCAGCAGACAAATTCGATCGTGTGTACGGGCGGACAGACAGGTTTTTCCAGCAGACAGATTTTAAAGCATGCTTTAAAATCTGTCTGCTGGGAACCCGTCTGTCCGACATGTCTGCTGGTTAGTACGCTAACCAGCAGACATATCTGCCCGCACATGCGTCGAATGGATTCGACGCATGCGCGGAAGTGTTTTACTTCCTGGTGACGGTGACATGGCGGCATCAACGTCTCCACCACGTCACTGCGCTGTCTGCCGGCGGGGATTTTGGTTTGATCGTGTGTTCACGATCAAACCAATATACCCCAGCAGACAAATCCGATCAAAACAGTCTGTCAGACCGATTTGATCGGATTTATTAGGTCGTGTGTACGCGGCCTTAGAGTACCGGAGCCAGCGTGCATTCCAAGCGGAGGAAGTTTTGTCACTTGACCTCATCAGGAAACCATCTGACCGTTTGTTTTGTGATGTCCGGTGACGAAACTTGTAAAGGCCAGTCTATTATGTGACATCCGCTGACATCACTTGGAACGTACAGTGGCTTTGGTACTGTAGGGAGCAGCAGCTGGGGTTAAAGGGGTAGGCAGGCACTAGGATAAGAAAAGCACAGTTCCCGTTAGATTTCTCATCTCTTGGCAGAGACAGACCTCTCCCAAGGAAGATGGAGGTGTTGTACTGTAGCTGTGGCAGCAGAGAAACCGATTGCAGCAGGACAACACTGGGTGGGTGAGTATCTGTTTGAGGACAACCCAGCAGGGGATTAAAAAAATGAAATAAATGTGAAGGTGGAGTGAAGTTGCTTATTTTTTTAATTTTTATATATAATCACAAGGGCTAGAACCTGTGTCAGTTTTTAATGCAATTAGTATTACTGTTAGGAAGATAATCCTTAGTAATAGTGTGGTCAAGCATACAGCAAGTAAGAGAGATCTCCACAATGGGGATACAAACAGAAATGTACTGTAAACCTGAAACCGGTTATAATTCTTGCCCACGCTACTAAAATTGTATTTTCATTGCAGATTTTTTTGCCCATGTCCTGTCCCAATGGTTACTTTAAAAGTAAATGCAGACCAGACGCACAAAAAAAAGAGAAAACAGTTTCTGGCCCTTCCTTAAACTGCACATAATTAAAATAAGTTTTGGCTTATGTTACTTTTTTTTCATTGTAAATTGTTGCCTCTTTTTATCAATTGTTACATTTATGTGAGAGGTGCTGATTTGATGTAGAAGATAGTCAATTATGTAAAGGGAATTATACTAACCTTGAGAACTTCATTTTTATAATTGTAGAAAATGATCTGAGGTTCAATGTCATCATTGGGATCGTATTCTAGGTTGTGGCTGAGGAACAAGGGTTAAGTAAAAACACATTTCCTCTGGTAATCTTGTTGCTTGTAAAAAATGTGGTCCTTGTTACAGTATGAATTGTAGCTGCCAAGACAACAATACTGTGGATGACAATACAAGCTGTTTTGCTTCCCAGAGTTTATATACAAGAGAATACAAAAGTGACAGCAACCCACATAAATAAAAAGTTTAACAGCTTAGTAAGCTGCTTTGATTATTGCTCTCTTAGTTTTTAGTTTTTTTTATAAGTCACATCCTTTAAAATTATTGTATGACATTGAATAGACATAATAATACCTGTTCCCTTTACCATCAAATAGACAGAAGGGTACCAACTGTCATTGTTAGAAAAATATTTTCCTACATTTTTACCTTTTATTAAAGCTGAATTGCAGGCAAATAGCTACCTACTACCTTGTCTGCCACAATATACTGTATGCACAGTAATTTTGTTAAAACAAGTCTTTTGACCCAGACACTCCTGCAAGACAACATAGATAGATCTCAACATCTCTGATCTCCATGCAAATTAAATTTAAAGAAGAGCAATACAAACTACCCTATAGCCCAGTGTTTCTCAACCGGGGTTCCGCGGGAAGTCCTCAAGGGTTCCGCGGGAAATCTATAGTTTCTGTCAGGCTGATGATTTAAAAGCCGCGCCGCCGCCTCAAAAACCGCGCCGTCTCTTCAGACTGTTCGTGATAGGCGGAACACAAATTTTCCCAGCAGGGCCTCTGTTCAGTGTTCCGCCTATCACCGATGCCTTCTTATCCTCGGACGAGAGGACATCCGTGATAGGCGGAACACTGAACAGAGGCCCTGCTGGGAAAATTTGTGTTCCGCCTATAATGGAACAGTCTGAGGAGAAGGCGCGGTTTTTGAGGCAGCGGTGGCACGGCACAGTGGTGGCACAGTGGTGGCACAGTGGTGGCAGTGGTGGCACAGTGGTGGCACAGTGGTGGCACAGTGGTGGCAAAGTGATGGCAAGTGGCACAGTGGTGGCAAAGTGGTGGCACAGTGATGGCAAAGTGGTGGCAAAGTGATGGGAAATCTATAGTTTCTGTCAGGCTGATGATTTAAAAGCCATGCCGCCGCCTCAAAAACCGCGCCGTCTCTTCAGACTATTCGTGATAGGCGGAACACAAATTTTCCCAGCAGGGCCTCTGTTCAGTGTTCCGCCTATCACTGATGCCTTCTTATCCTCGGACGAGAGGACATCCGCGATAGGCGGAACACTGAACAGAGGCCCTGCTGGGAAAATTTGTGTTCCGCCTATCACGGAACAGTCTGAGGAGAAGGCGCGGTTTTTGAGGCAGCGGCGGCACGGCACGGTGGTGGCACGGTGGTGGCACGGTGGTGGCACGGTGGTGGCACAGTGGTGGCACAGTGATGGCAAGTGGTGGCAAGTGGTGGCAAGTGATGGCACAGTGGAGGCATGTAATGTAATGGCACAGTGGAGGCATGTAATGTAATGGCACAGTGGAGGCATGTAATGTGGAGGCATGAAATGGCATAGTGAGATTTGAAAAAAGCCTGTTTCTGTCAGCGGTTGTTCCCGTCAGCGGTTGTCCCGGCTACCCCTCAGCTTCCAGAAAAGCGGTGTTTGGCACTGGTAAAGCTGCTTATCTCAAGTTCGACCCAGAATTAAGCATCTGTGCAGAAAAAAGCAAGCCCAAGTTTCACATTAAGGGGCTAAGTGTTTTTACAATATATATTCTGTTATTTGATACCGTTTCTTCATTGCTGTTATATCTACAGCTCGCTGATCAGATCCAATGATCTGTGAGCTTTAGATCAAATTTTTTTTTTCAGGGGTTCCCCGAGATCTCAAACGTTTTGCCAAGGGTTCCCCGAAGGCAAAAAGGTTGAGAAACACTGCTATAGCCTATGACTGGGGGATACAAGAGAAGCAGGAGCCTGAAGAGGTCATCACTGTGTTCCCCTCCCTTTGTCTGTCATTTTAAAGCCTCATTCACATGGTCGTACATATGCGTATACGCAGGCAAAGAGCCGACCAGCAGTGTAAAATGTTGATTCTGAAAGGCAAAAAAACTGCCACACTTTCAAAACATATTTTTGAAAAAGGAACTATTGCGCATCCTCAAACGCATCACCGCCCCCCTTAACATCACTTCCGGTTGCCTGCATTCCACACTGGAAGCTTGGCGATCTTCTCACATTCTGGAATCACCGCTTCACACTGCTGGTTGGTTGTTAGACATGTTACAGGACTGTGACAGGAGATCTGCTGGACATCAGCTTTTGGGACAGATGAGCTTCATAATTCTTATGAGTGTTTTTAACCCTATTTTTATATTAAAATCCTTGTCATACTGCACATAGAAGAGCCATCTCTGTTTTCTAAGTTCATCCTTGTAAATGAGGCCTTAAAGTGGATGTAAACCCAATTCATGAAATTTAGCTGGGCACACATATCTGCAGTGTTTTCTTATCTTTCTTTAAAGCCCTAAGTCCTGTGGCTTTCTCCTGCTCTGTTCTTCTGTTATCAGCATGTTAACGTCTGACAAGTTCTCAGACAACTCTAATAAAACCAGCCTGAAATGTATGCTGGGGTGGGTGCTATAAATAGATCAGCAAGAGAGCTGGTCTATTCACAGTCTCTGCCTATGTGGAGAGGGGTGTGTGCCTTTCCTCCAATCAGCTGTCTCTCAGTGTATGGAAATAATCCACACCAATAACGTGGATATAAATGTTTTACCTGAAGGTTTGAGTGTAAATTACACTCAGGTTTAGATGGAATATTCACTTGGATCAGATTGATTTAGGAGCACTAAATTAATCTCATCCAAGTGAATATTCCATCTAAACCTGAGTGTAATTTACACTCAAACTTTCAGGTAAAACATTTATATACACATTATTGTTCAAGACCCTAACAAAAGGTATGAAAAGTTACATATAATTTGATATCATGCTTATTTTTTTTAGACCACCCTATACACAGAGGGGTTAATGATTAACATTACATATCGCCAGGGCCGATCCACCCTATAGGCTCTCTATACCAAGCCGCTTATGGCCCCGCAAATTACTAGAGGCCCCTACTGGTGAGAAGTAAATTTTGGCCCCTCATCCTGATCATCAACCTGCTGGCTGCATGGGAGAAGAGGTCAGCACCCCCCGCTTCTCACTTTAATGTAAGAAGTCATTTCCAACAGCAGAACACCCCACCCCGCTTCTCAACTTTAATCTTTAATGTGACATGTCACTGTCGGCAACACCGAACCCCCCCCCCCGCGCGCTTCTCAACTTTATTGTGACATGTCATTTTAGGCAGCCCCCCACTTCTCAACTGCAATGTGACATGTCATATTGCTTAGGGCCCCAGGGAGGTCAGGATCGGCACTGCATATCGCCACCTTCTGATGCCTTTTGGGATGAAATGGATATATCTCCATAGGAGGTATAATTAATATGAATACTTGTATCTTGAATATATCCTATCACCTGGCTATTATAAATAAGCCAGGAGGAATGTATCAATATATTGATATATATGAAATCATTTTATTTATTTAAAATTTATCATCGGAATCGTGTGTTATTTGCTGAGTTCCTGTGCACTCCAGGGGGGGGGGTCACCCTCCTTATCCATTTATCTGTCTTTTATGGCACAGTACCCACAGTGAGATCACGGGGTGGACTGGGCTTGGTTCATGGGATGGATGCACATGTAGTCTAACAGGGCTCAAAATTTCAAGTCCTGAGCTACTAGCCAGGTCTCAAGGGTTACTCGCCACCAGTTGCCCCAGCCAATCCTTACCCTGCCCCGCCCCTAAACTTAAATGTTTTATACAGAATTAAGTTACAAAAATAAATATTAACAACTTTATGAGTTCCCCTCAGCACAGCCTCACCAGTGCCCCCCATCAATGCAGGCTTATTTGTGCCCATCAATGCAGCGTGACCTGTGCCCAACATTGAAGCCTCTCTGTGCCCCCCATTGCAGCCTCATTGTATCCCACCGTGTTTTACCACTCTGTGATCCCGCGGTTCTCCTCTAACTCAAGTCACTGTTCCACCTGGAGAATGGCTCCCGATCAAATCTGCCCGCCGTTGGTGCTCCCCCCCCCCCCCCACTTCCAGGCAGCCCAGCTACTCGCCAGCCCTCATTTTCCACTCGCAGAATGCGAGTAGGCGAGTGGGAAATTTGAGGGCTGGTCTATTATATTATATATCCAGAATGTATAATAATACTAATGATGTCCTTTCTATTTATAGTTCATGTGACAAAATTCATGCATATCCCTTGACAAATTTATATATGGATCTAGCTCCTGAGGAAACGGATTCTACTGAATAAAACCGTGAAACATGTAGAGCCTCTGTACTATGTATTGTTGATAAGTGGATATTTCATTGGTAACAATAGAATGTCTATAATGAGCTATTGGATGATTGTCACACTAAAATAATTTTTATTTTATTGTACATCAATTTATTCTATCTTTTGTAATAAAAAGTCTTTTATACTATATCTCTGACTGATTAACAGTTTTTCCTACAGTGCCATTAAAGTCCACCTAAGCCTCTTTCTTTCATACAATATTTTGATGGGACGAAGGCATCAATTTAAATAATTTTCTTATATTTATAGCACTTTTACTTATTTTGGTGATAACAGTCAACACGACAAATAGTGAGGTTGAGGTTGAATCTCCCTAACAGATCCCAGACAGCATTAAAAACCTGTCAGGGGCTGTAACATCACTCCACGCTATCCAAATCTAGAAAAAAATGTTTTGCCATAATTATTATTAAACTTTGTTACTCAGCCTGACTTTCTTTAACTTTATGGCTAAGCACCACCAATGGCCGTTACCTTACTTAAAAATGATGCCTATACTGACCACTGTCTAAAGCCTGGTTCACACCTATGCAGCTTTTAGTGCGTTTTCAACAAACTAGAGTCCATTTAACATGGTTTACTATGGATGTCAGGGCTGATCCGCCCTATAGGCTCACTATGCAAGCCACTTAGGGCCCCGCAAACCTGCGGAGGGCCCCCCAAATTACCCCGCCTGGTGAGAAGTCATTTTCGGCCCCTCACCCCGGTTCTCAACTCGCTGGCTGCATGGGAGAAGAGGAAAGAAGTCGGCACCCCCGCCTCTCACTTTAATGTAAGATGTCATTTCCTACAGGCTTCTCAACTTTAATCTTTAATGTGACATGTCACTATCGGCAGCACCCCCCCCCCCCCACAACTTTAATGCGACAAGTAATTTTGCTTAGGGCCCTAGGGAGGTCAGGATCGGCACTGATGGTTGTAGTTCACATCTGTGCATTTTATGGAAAGGGCCAGGGGCTTTTTTCTGTTTTTTTTTCCCCATAGAATTCAAATGCACCTGCAATATGCAAACTGCAAGCTGCATAGGTGTGAATCAGGCCTTACACGACAGGGAATGGGAAGAAGAGTTATAGTCTGTGCTTAGACTATAGGTTAAAAAATATTAAGCCAAAAAGTAATAGAGATTTGCATGATAAGGTTAGATTATATTTTAGTGAAATTGTTTTGTACCCACCGAGATCCTTAATATGCAGGTGCCACCTACTGGCTGAGTACAGATTCAAGTTTCTATGTAAATAAATACTAGGGATTCATTCTATTGTATACAGGTTCTAGCTGCCTGTAGTAAGTTTCAGAGAAGGAGGGGAAGTTACATAGACTTTCGTCATGTTAGAGCACTTCTGCACTCTGGCCTCCAAAATCAATATGTGTTTTCCATTAGGGTGTATCTAAACTCAAGAAAAAGCATTAATATACTATTGTTTAACAATCCTCCATTCTGGTGGTGCCATTAGCTTTCTTTTTTATTTTTTTCAGGCCTTTTATTACCTTATTATGGCAATGCTGCCAGTAAGACACTCTCCCTAGGGGGTAACATTGCTTACATACTATACTGTATCTATAGAAATGTAGCATAGTCACCCTAAAACAACTGCGGAATTCCTTCCCCTCTCTTCTTGTCCAAATAGGCCAGGTTTCCAACACGGGAGAGAAACAGGCTGCTCTTTAGCAGACAAGCAGAGGGTGCCATAATAGCACCCCACACATCAGCAAAAAATGCCCATGTTTCTGTGTGCGTTAAATCGCATGGTGCCGCTATGAAAAATGAGTCAAGAACTTATTTTCCCATATTTACCCATATTTCAGCAGGTAGAGCAGCCCATTGAAAAGTATAGGTTGCGCTAACATACACATGTTGCAGTGATGTGAACCAAGCCTTATATAGAGGGGTATGATTTTGTTGTCCCTAGAAATGGTTGGAAATGATGCTAACTGATAACTTCCTGAACTTTCTGCCTGAGATAACTGTTATCAGCCAACAAGATTTCTGGTAGGTCAAATTACTTTTTTGAAGGTAACAAAAGTCTTCCAGTGTCATATTTAACAAACTAAAAAATAAGAGAAGTTCATTGTTGGGCTTTACATACTCTTCAAGGATATTATTTCTGTTAAAGTGTCATTAACCACTTGAGATCCCGCCTCTTGTATAAAGACGGCCACAAGGTGTCTCTCAATTGCCGGGGAGGATGTCTTTAGACTTTAGAAGTGGCTCCTCCGGCCATTAGGGGGCGCGCGAGCGCGGTCAGCAGTGCGTGTTTGACGCATTACTGAGATGCAGATGCGCATGCCTAGCGGCCGCGATGTCCGCCGGGCATTCGTGATTGCCGGTTAATCAGACAAGGACATGGATCTGTGTGTGTAAACACACAGATCCATGTCCTGTCAGAGAGAGAGGAGACTGATGCTGTGTCCCTTGTACATAGGGACACAGATCGGTCACCTCCCCCAGTCAGTCACCTCCCCCCACAGTTAGAAACACCATGCAGGGTACACATTTAACCCCTTCCTCGCCCCCTAGTGTTAACCCCTTCTCTGCCAGTCATATTTATACAGTAATTAGTGCATATTTATAGCACTAATCGCTGTATAAATGTGAATGGGCCCAAAAATGTGTCAAAAGTGTCCAACGTGTCTGCCATATGGTCACAGTCCCAATAAAAAACGCAGGTCGCCGCCATTACTAGTAAAAAAAATAATAATAATAATTCTGTCCTCTATTTTGTAGGCGCTATAACTTTTGCGCAAACCAGTCGCTTATTGCGATTTTTTTTTTTTTTTTTTTTTTTTACCAAAAATATGTAGAAGAATACATATCGGCCTAAACTGAGGAAAACAATTTATTTTTATATATATTTTTGAGGGATATTTATTATAGCAAAAAGTTAAAAATATTGTTGTTTTTTTTTCAAATTTGTCGCTCTTTTTTTGTTTATAGCGCAAAAAATAAAAACCGCAGAGGTGATCAAATACCACCAAAAGAAAGCTCTATTTGTGGGGAAAAAAAGGACATCAATTTTGTTTGGGAGCAACGTCGCGCAACTGCGCAATTGTCAGTTAAAGCGACGCAGTGCCGGAAGCTGAAATTTCGCCTGGCCAGGAGGGGGGATATGTGCCCAGTAAGCAAGTGGTTAAACTCAAAGCTGAAATTTCGCCTAGGCAGGAGGGGGGATATGTGCCCAGTAAGCAAGTGGTTAAACTCAAATAATCAAAACTGTCAATACATGCTATATTACAGGACGGTCCCTGTTTCCAAACAGAGGAGGACTGTCATTTGCACTGCTAAAGCCAATCACAGTCCTGCCAGCCCCGTCCACCATATGGAGGAAGATGACTCCCTTAATTGCCCCTACCAATCTCAGAAAGAAGGGATTTCACTGTGATTGAGAAAACCACAATCAGATGACAGTTTGTGGAATTACTGTTTGAGCTTCTGGAAACTTTGTTGAAATTATGCCTGAACCTTTGTGTCACTTACTACTGAACCCCTGCACTCAGTGTCCCTTTAAGCCACAGACAGTATTTAGCGCAATGAATGTCATATGCAACTTTTGCTGCGGAGCAGAGCGCTACACTTTTTCTCAGCTGCGGGCGCCCAACTTATGATCCTGCACACTTCTCCACATTCCACTACTTTCAGAAAATGCCCCTGACCTGAGCTTATAATTGCACATCTATTCCAGATGCTTGTATGTGACATCACATACAAGCACGTGGGCTGGATCAGCAGGATGAGTGTGCCAGGACAGGTAGTAGGGCTGCACAATTCTGGCCAAATGAGAATCGCGATTCTTTTGCTTAGACTAAAGATCACAATTCTCTCACGATTCTCAAAAATTGATAGCCAGAACCCCCCCCCCCCCCCCCCCCAAATAAAGAAACCTGTGATTTATTTGAAAATACGAATATAAAGAAAACAGACCAGTGATATGTCTATAATGTTAAAGGGGTGTTCCACCCAAATGTAATGTTTATTAAAAGTCAGCAGCTACAAAAAGTGTAGCTGCTGGCTTTTAATAAACAGACACTTACCTTCTCCACGTTCCAGCGACGCGCCGACCGGGGCTCCACTCCTCTCCTCTCCCCCCCTCCCCGGCCAGCATCCTCATTGCGACTGTGGGCACCCAGCCGTGACAGCCTTCGGCTTCATGGCCGGGCACCCACTGTGCATGCGCGAGCCGCTGATTGGACAGGTGATCGTCTAGGACCTGTCAGTGTCCTAGACGATCGCCAAAGGGAGGGGCTGCAGTAAGGCGATTAGGCCTAATCGCCTTACCAGCCCCTCGGCGGAAGCAGGAAGTGGGAAGTCCCACTCCTACTGAAGCCCCCACTCCCCCCCAAAAAAAATACATGCCAAATGTGGCATGTTAGGTGGAGGGGATTAAGCGGAAGTTCCATTTTTGGGTGGAACTCCGCTTTAAAGACCATATAACTCCATTGAAAAAAGCAGAATCAAACTTTGATTCTGCTTTTTTAATAAAAGTTATATGGTCTTTAACAATATAGATATATCACTAGTCTGTTTTTTATACATCAGAAGCAGTACCGCCGGCAACCACTGGGTGGCGCATGGATACAAACAGTTGTATTAATCTTTCTCACAGTTTTTTTTTATGTCACAATGTATAAGATTTCCTATCATCTGTGCCCAGTCTTGTCACACAGAGTTAATCCAGCCCTGAATAATCCTCTTTTAAAGTTCAGTGCAAATTAACAGAATTCCAGATAAAAACTTGCCAAATTATAAAGTCCGTTTCTCTGTTATTGCTTTGAGTGACAGGTTATTTACATATCTAGCTTGGACATGTTTATCATAACAAGAGGTGATCCAAAGTTCATTGTATATTACCAGGATGTGTTATGATGTTATATCACCTCATGTTATGATAAACAAAACATATGATAAACATGTCCTAGCTAGATATGTAAATAACCTCTCACTCAAAGCAAGAAGAGAGAAAACTGAATGAATGAATGAATTAATGAAAACTTGTATAGCGCAGCACATGCGAAGTAAATCGCCTCTGGGCGCTTGTTGTTCCTGTCTCCTTTGAGATCAAAAGAGATGAATTAACTCTATGTGGCAAGACTGGGCACAGATGATAGGAAATATTATACTCTACATTGTGACATCAAAAAACATTTTTTGGGATACACACAGTTGTACAGAACTGTGAGAAAGATTAATACAACTGTGTGTATCCATGCGCCACCCATTGGTTGCCGGCTGTACTGCTTCTGCGGCATTTGCGTTCCACGCTGGTTACGTGGAATGGCGGTGACACATAAGAATTGCGGGTCATCCCGCGGTGAGATCGTGAGCGGGGAGAATCGAGATCGAGATTCTCTCCGCAATTAATCGTGCAGCTCTAACAGGTAGGTGTGTCTCATCTCTGCTTCCTTTCACCACTCTGCATATCACACATATCATAGATGAAAAGAGGGTACAGCGGTGTAGCAGATGAGTAGGAGGGTACAGCAGTGGGGGAAATGAGCAGGGGGGTTCAGATGTGGGACAGAAGAGCAGGAGGGTACAACGGTGGAGTAGATGTGCAGGGAGGTACAGTGGTGGGGCAGATGAGAAAAGGTGAACATTGGTAAGGAAGATGAGCAGGGGGTTACAGTGGTCAGACAGAAGAGCAGGGGGTTACAGTGGTGAGACAGAAGAGCAGAGTGGTACTGAGGTGGGGCAGATATGCAGAGGTTACAGTGGTGAGGCAGATGTGCAGGGGGTTGCAGTGGTGGGGCAGATGTGCAAGGGGTTACAGTGGCGGGGCATATGAGAAAGCGGGTACATTGGTGGGGCAGCCTGATTCCCTGCCACTAATTAGCCAGATGATGCCTGTTGGGCCTGCCATAGATGGAACAAATCTCTTGATTCCCCCATCAACACAGTCAGTGTTGCTTTTGTGTTCTCCTGATGGGTGGTTGGAGGGTGAGCCGTCCCCACTGGGAGAACACAGTGTTTACTGATAGCAAATGACTAATTCCACGCACACACGACCGTTTTTCATGTCATGGGAAAAAAACTATGTTTTTCTCGACGTGATTCCTCTCAAGCCTGCCTTGCATACACACGATCGTGATAAAAAATGCTCAAGCAAAGTGCGTTGACGTACAACATGTACGACGGCATTATAAAGGGGAAGTTACATTCGAATGGCGCTACCCTTTGGGCTGATTATGCAAATTTCCCTTCTCATAACTTGCTTCTGAGCATGTGCCTTTTTTTTCCTGTCGTTAAAGCCTACACACAACCTTTTTTCACGACGAAAAATAATAGAGCAGGTTCTAAATTTTTAATGGCAATTTTTCTCGTCGAAGCCTACACACGACCGTTTTTAACGACTAATTAAAAAAATTAATTTTTCTCGTCATGAAAAACGGTTGTGTGTACGCGGCATTAGATTTGAACTGTCTTTGGGCGTGTGATGATTTTTCTCTACTGACCTATATCTTTATTAAGTACAGATACTATAAAATACAAAAAAAAAAGGATACTATAGTCCCCAAATGTTCATCATGAAGTTGTTAAGTTCTGGATTACTCTTTATGGCACATCCTGAAACACTCGGTGCCTGCAAAAAATAAAATATAAATATCATTATAGCAAAATATGCATTGGGGGTTATTTACGAAAGGCAAATCCACTTTGCACTACAAGTACACTTGGTAGTGCAGTCGCTGTAGATCTGAGGGGAAGATCTGAAATTAGGGGAAGCTCTGCTGATTTTATCATCCAATCATGTGGAAGCTAAAATGCTGTTTTTTATTTTCCTTGCATGTCCCCCTCAGATCTAAGGATTTGCCTTTCGGAAATAACCCCCATTGTGTCAGTGTGATATCCGTTCAGGAGTAGTTCATGTCTATCAGCTCCTATAGGCTTTTTACATACAGGCTTCAGCTTTTATAAAAGTAGTGTATACAGCAGACATTTTACAAAGTATTTGCAAAAATTGCAGCAGTCTTCAAGCAGCTTTTGTAAGCCTTTAAAGCACCACTCCAATAAAACACATATCTTAATAAGGGTGTTGACTGTCACTTTAACTCCTCCTGCCCTCACCGTTGCCGACCAAAATATAAAAGTGCAGAAACTTTTTGAAGACCCCTTGTACAATTAAAAGCCACTCCTGTGTACTCTGCAAAATAATCTCAATGTTATCTCATCTCTTCAGGGAAGTCTATCCTGCCTTCAGCTAATAAGCGAATCTTCTATTGCTTCCATCAGTTCATCCTTCATAGTTATTACCTTTTTGTCCCACCATCCCATCCCTATTAGATTGCAAGCTCCTAGGAGCAAGGCCCTCCTACCCCTCTCTTGTATTAAACTGTACTGTTGCTGTTTTGTCTCCCTTTTATATTGTAAAGCATTGCGCAAACTGATGCTGCTATATAAATCCTGTATAATAATATAAAATGAATCAAGTAGTGTGTTATTACTACAGAACACATTACCATTATAGTATTGAGACATTACGAGGTGAATGATTATCACCCTAGGATGAAAGGTGTGTTGCTGTAAGGTTCACCAGGTGAACAAAAAAAGAAAACCAATGCAGCCTTCAAATGTAGAGATTGGTAAATTGCAATATATTATTATTTTTTATTAATTATATACACTTTAAAGTGATAATCAATGCTCCTATTACAATCATTCAGTTTACAGTTCAACTTCTACCATCTGGAGCTAAGGGTGCTGTATAAGCTAACACAAAGTTGATTGAAGCTGTAAGAAATCTTTGCAAATGTTTTGTGGACGCTAGCTGTATACACTGTTCTCATACAAGCTAACACTTAAAGAAATCCAGTCATAGATCTACTGTTGATTATGCAATTGTTTAATTGTGTTTGCCTAGTCACTGTCTTTTTCAAGTTAATTCTGTTCTTATCTAATGACTAAATTCTAAATTTGTTCTACCTTTAATATCACATTTTTAGTATTAACATTTTAGTCCTTCAGCTAAATTGAATAAAAGCTACAGTAACTTAATCAATACTGTACATTGCTAAAGAATACAGTACCAATAAAAAGTCACTATGCAGACTGCACTGATAGTCCCTTAGAATAGTATAACTATTGCATACTTACAATGACTTTGCCCCTGGCAATCTCAGTGTCTTCAATAAGTGTTCTTTCGATGGTGTCAGTGGCATTTTCTGCATCCACACAAATAAGATAGAATGCCAAAAAACACAGAACTGTTTCTCGAATCATCTTGCTAGAAGTCACTGAATGGAATACCCACTTGGTTGTCCACATCAGCTTAAACTCTCATGGGATTTAGTCACCTTTCTGAAAGGGGTGTTTCTAAATGATTATGATGCAAGTTACATAAATTCTTAAGACAGGTGCTTCATGATCAAATTTTCTCAGACGAAACACGTTGACAGAGTAGATGGGTATTTTTTTTAAAACACTGTATTTGCCTTAGTTATTTATTAACTAATTCACTTTAGGATGAATACTGTAGTTGTAAAACAGTTCAAAATATGCTATTTAAAACTATAAAAAAGGCAGTCTTTTGGTAAACCAAATTTAACATTTGCTTTGAGTACTTTCTTCCATGTCAATTTCTGTCACTATTTTTTTCATCCTGAATTGTAATGCTATTATTTAAAGGCTGGCTCAGTCCATTCTGGAATATTGAACCACCTGCTGGCTTCTCATATAACTCAGACTTAATGGCAAGATATACAAATCAGATTTTCCATCTCCTCTCAACTGTCACAACCAATATAAAGCCATAAAATGGTGTTACAGTGTCTTCATAGCTTACATATAATGCTAAATAAATTTGATTTTTTTTCAGATGAGAGGGATAATAATGAGAAAGTAATAAAGATACATTCCATTGGGGATTTACCACATACCTACTGGATTAATTTCATGTCATGGAAAAAAACAGTTTTTCTCGACGCGATTCCTCTCAACCCTGCCTTGCATACACACGATCGTGATAAAAAATGATCGAGCAAAGCGCGGTGATATACAACACGTACGAAGGCACTATAAAGGGGAAATTCCATTCGAATGGCACCACCCTTTGGGCTGAATATGCTAATTTCCCATCTCATAACTTGCTTCCGAGTAGGGTTGTCCCGATACCACTTTTTTAGGACCGAGTACAAGTACCGATACTTTTTTTCAAGTAGTCGCCGATACCAAATACCGATACTTTTTTTAAATGTGTCCCCAAAGCAGTCATGTCCCCCACATATGCAGCCATGTCCCTCCAGTCATGTCCCCCACATATGCAGCCATGTCCCTCCAGCCATGTCCCCCACATATTGCAGCCATGTCCCCCCACATATTGCAGCCATGTCCCCCCACATATTGCAGCCATGTCCCCCCACATATTGCAGCCATGTCCCCCCACATATTGCAGCCATGTCCCCCATATACAGCCATGTCCCACATATGCAGCCATGTCCCCCATATACAGCCATGTCCCACATATGCAGCCATGTCCCCCATATACAGCCATGTCCCCCACATATTGCAGCCATGTCCCCCATATACAGCCATGTCCCCCACATATGTAGCCATATCCTCCATATACAGCAATGTCCCCCATATGCAGCCATGTGCCTCACATACAGCCATGTCCTCCATATACAGCATGGGTTACATGTGGAGATGTTGGCAGTAGAACGCAATAAGTATCAAGTGGGCTTAGAAATGAAAGAAGACCGAGACTCCCCCACAACCTAATGTTAGGCAAATCTCAATCCCTATCTCTCTCTCCTTCCTCTACTCTTTCTCTCTTAACTCTACGTATCCTATCCTTCAAATGACTCCCAAATACACGGGGTAACAGAAGTGTATATGAATGTTTAAAGTTTTGATTCACGGTTGTTTAAGTGGGATAAGCTGTCTACAGGAAGCCTACATATTTGGAACGGCGAAGGGGGGGGGGGGGATAGGACCGGGCAAGGAGACCCCCATCTGGCACAGCTAGATCCAGGACTGTCTTAATAGCATTAATCCCCCTACCTGATGATGATGATGCCGCCGTTAATACAAAGCCGCCGCCGCCAACATTACACGCACCTTTAGTTTTACAATAGCTGTTTACCGGGCGCCCTGTGTAAAGGACACTCCCTCTTGCCCGGGATTGGACAGATCCATCCAATCCCGAACAAGGGGGAGTGTCCTTTACACAGGGCGTGCGGTAAACAGCTATTCAATATAAAGGTGCGTGTAATGTTCGAAGCAGCGGCTTTGTATTAACGGCGGCAAGGTCGGCTTTGCACATACGGTGGCGGCGGGGGGGGAGGGGCGATGGCGGCGGGGGGGGGGAAGTATTCTATTTGGGTATCCGGGGTATTTTCGGGAGTACTTGTCGAGAAAAATGTATCGGGGGTATTTTCGGGAGTACTTGTCGAGAAAAATGGACATTAAAAATGTAGAACATGCTCTATTTTTTCTCGTCATTTTCCACGTCGTTGTTTTTCTCGTTGTGAAAAACGGTCATGTGTACGATTTGACGGGGAAAAAACGTGCATGCTCGGAAGTAGGGTTGTCCCGATACCAGTATCAATATCGGGACCGATTGCGAGTATTTGCGGGAGTATTTTTAATGTTTATTTTTCTCGACAAGAAAAATGCTCTGGAGCCTACACACGACTGTTTTTAACATCCAATTTTAAAAATTACATTTTTCTCGTCATGAAAAACGGTTGTATGTACGCGGCATTAGTTTATTCTAAAAAGAATGCAATATGTTTCAGGGGTCAGAAGAAATTCCCTCTTCATCACAGATCAGAAGAAATACCCTCATTGTAGTCGTGAAGAAGACAGGTATTTTCTTCTGAGCACTGTATTGCCTGTTTTTTTAGTATAAAAAAAAATACATTTATTTTCACTCTCATTCTTTGGTGTGGCACGCCTTTCATTGATGCATGCTCTTTTCCAAGACAACTTGGCCCCTCTCTTCCTGCCTGGCCCACTTTCACCCAGCAGGCTCCACTGAGAATCCCATTTGAAGATAGATCATATGCAGTTTATAAGGCGGGAATGGTGGGGTTATAAAGGCAGCAGCTGTCCTCAGAGAAAGCCAACTCTGTATGTGCAGTATTAAAAGCAGGATTTAATGTCAAGGTACATAAAATCACTCACAAGATAAGATAAGACATAAGCTCATCTGTTGTCTCGTTGTCCGAACACAGCACCTACTGTATGTGTAGCTGAGATGGTGAGGGGACTGCTGCATGTCCTGTGGTCACCAGGAAGATGACCGGAACCAGCATGGAATGCAGGAAAGTGATGTCATGGACAACGGGGAGGGTTCCAGAGGAACTATATCAGTCAGACAGGCAGGCTACAGTCTTGGAGCATCAGCTCACCTAGAGGCCTGTAGAAGGAGCTGATGCTCCTAGCGTGTAGCCTTCCTGCCTGTCTTTTTGACTGATATAGTTCCTCCGTAATTCTCCCCGCTGTCCGTGACATCACTTCCCTGTTTTCCATGCTGGTTCCGGTCATCTTCCTGATGGCCACAGGACATGCAGTGACCCCTTATCATCTCAGCCACGCATTGGGTGTTGTGTTTAGGGATGAGCTCCGCGTTCGATACGAACGTGTGTTCGACTCGAACATTGTCTGTTCGTACGGTCGACGAAATTCGAACAAAACGGGTCGTTCGTGCCAAATTTGAGTGACGCGCAATGGCCCATAATTCACTGCGGCATTGCGCGCTGATGATTGGCCAAACATGCACTATGACCCTGCATGCTTGGCCAATCACAGCATGCAAAAAACGGAGAGCCATAATTGCCCAAAGCCATTGGCCAAATTATGGCTCAGGGCTTTAGCACACGCCCCACACTATATAAGGCCGCCTGCTGGGCGGCCTCGTGTAGTGTGTTGTGGTTGTTAATGAGAGCAGTCAGAGAGACAGAGAGATAGTCTTTTTATATAGCTAGGTAGAGCAGGCAGGCAGGCTAGTCAGTTTAGCTTAATTTACAGTGTGTAGAGGATATATATACATCCTTAGGAGTTGTACATATATTTATACACTGTATAGCTTAGCTAGATCAGCTATTCCTAATTTACTGGCAGGCAGGTGATTGTGCTATTTAACCACTTAATCACCGCCCTATAGCCGAAATACGGCTATAGGGCGGTTCCTGTACTCTAACAGGACGTCCATGGACGTCCTCCGTTAGAGTCAGGTGTGCGCGCCCAACCGGGCGCGCACACGCGATCACCGGTGCTCACCGGGTCCACGGGACCCGCAGCACCGATGATCGCGGTAAGGAGCCAATGGCGGCGGCTCCTTACCACGTGATCGCGCCGTCCAATGACGGCGCGACCACGTGTGTAAACAAATCTGACGTGCGTCAGATCCGCGCGCCCAAGCGGGCACGGCGCTCGGCGGGTCCACGGGACCCGCAGCGTCAGTGATCTCGGTAAGGAGCCAATGGTGGCGGCTCCTTACCACGTGATCGCGCCGTCCAATGACGGCGTGATCACATGTAAACAAACCGCGTCACTTGCTGACGCCGGTTCTTCCCTCCTCTCGCTGTACCGATCGGTACAGCGTGAGAGGAGAGCGCGGATGGCTGCAGCAGTGTGGGATGGATCTGTGACTATTGCAGTCACAGATCCATCCATCCCTGCTCAGCCATCCCTGCATTAACTCCTACCCCCCCCAATCCTGCATACCCCCCCCAATACTCTGCATACCCCCCCCAATACTCTGCATACCCCCCCCAATACTCTGCATACCCCCCCCAATACTCTGCATACTCTGCCCCCCCCAATACTCTGCATACCCCCCCCAATACTCTGCATACCCCCCCCAATACTCTGCAATACCCCCCCCAATACTCTGCATACCCCCCCCAATACTCTGCATACCCCCCCCAATACTCTGCATACCCCCCCCCAATACTCCTCAATACTCTGCATACCCCCAATACTCCTACCCCGCAATACTCTGCAATACCCCGCAATACTCCGCAATACTCTACCCCGCAATACCCCGCAATACCCCGCAATACTCCGCAATACTCTGCAATACCCCGCAATACTCCGCAGTACCCCGCAATACTCCGCAGTACCCCGCAATACTCCGCAGTACCCCGCAATACTCCGCAGTACCCCGCAATACTCCGCAGTACCCCGCAATACTCTGCAGTACCCCGCAATACTCCGCAATACCCCGCAATACTCCGCTACCCCGCAATACCCCGCAATACTCCGCAGTAGTACCCCGCAATACTCCGCAGTACCCCGCAATACTCCGCAGTACCCCGCAATACTCCGCAGTACCCCGCAATACTCCGCAGTACCCCGCAATACTCCGCAGTACCCCGCAATACTCCGCTCCGCAGTACTCCGCAGTACCCCGCAATACTCTGCAGTACCCCGCAATACTCCGCAGTACCCCGCAATACTCCGCAGTACCCCGCAATACTCCGCGCAATACTCCCGTACCCCGCAATACTCCGCAGTACCCCGCACAATACTCCCGCACAATACTCCCGCACAATACTCCTGCAGTACCCCCGCGCAATACTCCCCCGCGCAATACTCCCCCGCGCAATACTCCCCCGCGCAATACTCCCCCGCGCAATACTCTGCAATCGTTTTTTTTTTAGGCTTCCCAGCCTAGAGGGGAGATGTGGGGTCTTATTGACCCCATATCTCACTGTAAAGAGGACCTGTCATGCTATATTCCTATTACAAGGGATGTTTACATTCCTTGTAATAGGAATAAAAGTAACCAAAACATTTATTTTTGGGGAAAAAGGTGTCAAACTAAAATAAATAAAGTAAAATGAACAATAAAAAAAAAAAAAAAAAATTACAGCGCCCCTGTACCCGTGTGCTCGTATACAGACGCGACCGCACACGTAAGTCCCGCCCACATATGAAAACGGTGTTCAAACCACACATGTGAGGTATCGCTGCGAACGTTAGAGCGAGAGCAATAATTTTGGCCCTAGACCTCCTCTCCAACTAAAAAGATGTAACCAGGAAAAACATTTAAAGCGTCGCCTATGGGGATTTTTAAGTCGCGTAGTTTGGCGCCATTCCACAAGCGTGTGCAATATTGAAGGGTGACATGTTGGGTATCTATTTACTCGGCGTAACTTCATCTTTCATATTATGCAAAAACATTGGGCTAACTTTACTGTTTTTTTTTTTTTTAAGCACAAAACTGTTTTGTTTCCAAAAAAAAACGCGTTCAAAAAATTGCTGTGCAAATACAATGCGAGATAAAAAGTTGTAACGGCCGCCATTGTATTCTCTAGGGTCTTTGCTAAAAAAGCATATATAATGTTTTGGGGTTCTATGTAATTTTCTAGCAAATAAATGATGATTTTTCCATGTAGGAGAGAAATGTCAGAATTGGTCTGGGTGTTCCAGAACGCCTGATGGCGTTCCCTGCATGTTGGGCCTCTGTATGTGGCCACGCTGTGTAAAAGTCTCACACATGGGGTATCGCCATACTCGGGAGGAATAGCAGAATGTGTTTTGGGGTGTAATTTGTGGTATGCATATGCTGTGTGTGAGAAATAACCTAATAATATGAACATTTTGTGGAAAAAAAAATTAAAATAAAAAAATCTTGATTTTGCAAAGAATTGTGGGGAAAAAATGACAACTTCAAAAAACTCACGATGCCTCTTTCTGAATACCTTGGAATGTCTTCTTTCCAAAAAGGGGTCATTTGGGGGGTATTTGTACTTTTCTGGCATGTTAGGGTCTCAAGAAATGAGAGAGGCTGTCAGTACATCAGATGTGATCAAATTGATCAATTTTCAGTAATTGGTACCATAGCTTGTAGACCCCATAACTTTCACCCAGACTAAATATTATCCAATTTTTTTTTTTTTTGTTACCAAAGATATGTAGCAGTATACATTTTAGGCCAAATTTATGAAGAAAAATTACTTTTTTGCAAAATTTTATAATAGAAATGAAGAAAAATTCATTTTTTTACAAAATTTACGTTCTTTTTTCATTTATAGCGAAAAAAATAAAAACCGCAGAGGTGATCAAATACCACCAAAAGAAAGCTCTATTTGTGGGAAAAAAAGGACAAAAATTTCATTTGGTTAGAGTGTTGTATGACTGAGTTATTGTCATTCAAACTGTGAGAGCACCGAAAGCTGAAAATTGGTCTGGTTATTAAGGGGGTTTAAGTGCCCAGTGGTCAAGTGGTTAAAATGATCGTTTTTGAATTCGAACGTTCGAGTCCCTTAGATTTCAATGGGGTTCTAAATGTTCGCGAGAACGGTCGGTCTGTTCGACGGTTCTGGTGCGAACCGAACGTGGGGGTGGCGTATGTACCTTGCCATTAAATCCTGATTTTAATACTACACTTAGGTGGTGCTTCCTGCATCTTCCCTCTCTTAAGGCCTCAGGAAATTTGGTAAGATTCTCCTCCACCCCTTATGATATCACTGGACTAACAATGAAGCTGTACTATAGTACTGCTTTCTTGGGCAAGGGAATTCTGCTTTGGAGGAGTGGGGGGGGGGGGGCTTCTGTGGTTTTACTACTTAGAAATGTAAAAAGGAGGGGTTAAATCGACATGAAGCACAGACTGGCCAGTAAATGTTTGTTTAAAATGAATCAAACTATTTTGTTGAAAGTTTTCTCTCAGGCAACCAAATTCACTTACCTCTAGAGAGTTACGGCATTGTGGGAGGGAAGTTGAGACACAAACTAAACTTTCTAAAGATTTTACTTTGAGGCTGGGTTCACACTGAATGCCGATGCGGCTCCCAGCAGGGGTCCTGTGCATCCTGGTTCACCATTTCAGACGCACATCGCTCCTCTGCAAATTAGCACCGGAGCTGCATTGGAGAAATGTGAACCGACTCCATAGAGAGCCAATCACATTCTCCTGCTATTGCGAATTGGATGCGGGGGCATCCAATTTACAATAGTGTGAACCAGGCCTTAGTGTTTATAAGACATATAAAAAGCTGAAAATAAATTCTAACCAACAGTGTGCAAATGCAATATGCTTTCAGGTGCATTCAGCTTGTATGCAAGATCAGTTTGAGATCCTTCACGTTGCTTCTGACCTGCAGTTCACTTTCTCCTAAACTGCTTTGATTTCCCCTTGACTTTTATCAGGGAAAAGTCATTTTATTGCAAATAGTAGTTTGTGTACAAAAGACAGTGATTATTTCAATTACTAATTTCTCTAATTAAAAACTAACACACACAGTTTGTCTTGGTTTGTTGACAATTCTATATTTTATTGACAATTCAAAAATACAGTTAAAGATAATGCCTCAATTTATTCAAATATAGACATAAAAATCTAAGCTATAGGCACATTCTAAGGGAAGCTTCACATAGAAAATGACATTTATGTTGCTGTTGTTCCAAGCCTGTTTTGAAGAAGTGCAAAGTATTTTACTGTTCCAACTAAAGATAACACTCTTTCCGGAAAATAATATTTACCGTGCCCAGACTAGTGACAATAAGGTATTCTTCTAACAAGCAGTAAAATGTCTTTAAAACAAACCCTTACTGATCCCTGTATTGTGAGGTACTGTGAAGCAATTCATCCTCGAGAATCACAACAGAGGCAGTAACAGCTTACCTCCCTTTATTTTCTAGGGCAGACTGCCAGACGTGTAATGTAAACAAGTACAACTTGCTGTAAGCTTTTTAGAGATCTTACTTTGGAATGTTAGAGGATGAATTGCTCTGTAGCACTTTTAGAGGTCAGCGAAGGCTTGTTTTAAGGCTCCTTTACTGTATTGTAGGTACATGTATATACATTTATGTCCATAGTCTGGACACAGGTGCCCTTTAAGTTAAGATTGTAACCACCCTTCTAAGAATGCTGGGTGCCTGTGTCTCATGTTGATGCCCCGACTCTGATTTTTAATCACAGACCCAGTACAACTATGTACCAAGTGAAGTCAGAGTGAGGACACGACTGATCTGCACACTTGTCCCAAGTCAATAACTCATCAGATAATCAGCATGATGGACAAGCAAGTAGCATTTTAGGAGATCAACAATGGCAGTGTGTGTCTCATAAAATACTTACTAAAAGCGGTACTGCGCAAGTACTGCGCAAGTAATAAAATACCTTCTCTTCTCAATAGCACATTCATACAAATTTAGCACTCTGAATTATCTTTTCCCCTATTCCTTTCCTCAGTTTTAATTACATTTTTTTAATTATTTTTTTATTTTATTTTTTATTGCCTATTAGGGTAATGCAGTATTTACATTGTAGATTTGTGACATTCTGCAACAAAGCTTTCTACTGTATCTTGTAGGCAGCAATATTTTACAATCTGTTAAAGTATCTGTATGAATTGAACAATTTAATAAAAACGCAACTCCAGACAAAAATTTCATTCAGGTTTTCATTAGCATCTGTGACCTTGCTGGGGAAATTTTTCTTTTACTTCCTATCACAGTGGCCATAAAACAAGAAGTAAAGGGAAAGCAACATTAAACTGCCATATTTGAAATAAATTCTGACAGGCAGGGTTTTTATAACAGAGACTATAGAGGTCTCCTCTGTTCTAAATGCCTTTCCCTGCCTTTCAGCAATAATGTAATTTAAGCCATGCCATTTACTGGGTGCTGTGACCAAATTCACAGCACCCACTGTGAGCCATGGTGATGTGACATGGCGCATGTGCAGGAGTTACATCATTGTAGCTGTCCATTCAAGTGGCTGTAGAGTGTACACCCAGAAAGAAGTTCAGGGAAGATGGAATCACTGGGAGCAGTAACAGCTCAGCATTAAAGAGCTCAATTTGAGAGGCAAGTTTGTAAAAATGTGCATACTAGCTAATTTTAGCATGAACCTGCAAGGGTACCGTTCAAAAAAATATTTGCAGTGGAGTTCAATACCTCTAAACTTTTTTTTGTTTGTTTTTTTATTTTGAACACCCACCCCACACACAGACTCCTGTATTAGGCCAGTTTCACACAAAGTATTCCATCAAGTCTGTTTTTCAGGCGGACCTGATTGGACCCTATGGACTTATGGGTGTAAATAGATTTGTGTCCACTAAAAAACCTTCGATTAGGTGGATCAGAGGGCAGTAAGGTGTAAACTGATTCAGTGAACTCTGTAAACGTAAACTCCATAAATGGACTCGGCTGTTTGTTTACACTGAACCGCCCATGTCCACGCTGCATAAACTGAACAGACACTGATCTGTCATCTGCCCAGTCTGCTTTGATCAGCAGGGGATCAGCAAACAGATCCCCTGCTGATATAATCATATTTCACCCCATTTAAAAGTGGTATTAAAGACAAAAAGCACCTGAAATTACTTACTTCACACTTCCTACCTTTAGTTATTTTTCATGCTATAGTGCTGCTGATCCCCAGCTTCTATCTCAGTACTAAACCTCTACTTTCCCCACTCACTTCCATTTGTTTAAAGCAGGCAATGCATTATGGTTGCACACTACAATATACACAAAATTTGGAGGGCATGTTATGGACTTTGGAGGCACGGTAGTATAATGTGGGTACAATGCAAGAGAGACAATCTCTTAAGTTAAAAAAGTTTTTTTTTTTATTACAGTAGATTTGTATTATGATTATGAGTTTACCAGTTTGTACATACTAAAGTGTGAAGTATATGGGACTTTGATGTAATCAATTGAGTATATTGTCTATATTCACAGTTCCTATGGAACTGGAATATGTTTGTTAGGGTATTATTCTTATACTGTAATAAAAAAAAAAAACTTTTTTAACTTAAGAAATTGTCTCTCTTGCATTGCACCCACATTATACTACCGTGCCTCCAAAGTCCATAACATGCCCTCCAAATTTTGTGTTTATTGAAATTTCAGGACGTGGCACGTGCTCTATTTATGTATCCACATGCTCACTACATGTAAGGATACTTTCTTCTTGTTTTCTCTGCACACTACAATATGTCAACGCTGTATCCTGGACTAGGCCAACAAGGCCCAGGCTTAGGGCAGCACTTTGCAGGGGGGCAGCACAGAAAGTGTCCCCACTGACTTGCGCTACACTGTTAGGGAAATAAGTCTAGCGCCCCATAAAGCGTCCGTACTGCTTCCAGTATGCAGGCGGCTGGCATTCCCCAACTGTGGTGGGGGAGTGCGCAGCTTCTGATTTTGACTGTCCTATCATCCTGGACCACAAACCTTCCTCACTATTCTATATGGTTTCTGCTAAACCATTGGCATGGTTATATCTTCTTAGTCGTCCCTTAGAAATTATCAGAAATTTGTTCTTAAAGTAGAACTATAGGCAACACTTTTGTTTTCATTTTGGATAGAGTAAGTCAGTTTGTTTTTTACCATCCCTGTCCCATTGCAGAGATTTGCAGAGATTCCCCTTCACTTTCTGCCCCATAGCCAAACAGGAAGTGAAAGGAAATCTATGCAAATTAAGGGAATCCATTGCCCCCCCCCCCTAGGCCCTCAGAACTAGTGTCCCCACTCAAACATTTCAGGGCAGGTCTTAAACAGCAAGGGGTGTGGCCTTGACAGGAAGCGGTATTTAAATTAGGGGGTGCACGAGTTTAGTCAGGCCTAGGGCAGCACACAATCTAAATACACTACTGCAATATGTACACTACAATATTCCATTGTCCATTTAGGATCACAGCAGAAAAAAAAAAGATTGGAGATTTGGAGGAGGCTAAAAACAACTGAAGTTATTATATTTTTTGGAGTTAAGGATGCATACTTTAATAGAATTCTTTTTTAAACCAGAGTTTACTGTCAGTTTGGTGTTGGAGAAACACTCTAAAATAATGATTCTCGGATATTGGTGTTACAAACAATTAATTTGTTTCCCATATTTTATTTTCACAGCACCAAAATATTTGCAGAGCATTACAGGGTAAGTGCACATCCATGCCCTAGGACCAGTGACAAATTAGACAAATGGATTAAATTGTGTAGCTGGTAATAAACTTCCATTTTGGACTGAACAACATACACTGCACAACTATCCAGATTAACATTTTGTTTTCAAACAATACTCCAAGTAGATAAAAGAATAAAACAAAAAAACAAAAAATATTTTTCTACATAGGTATGCTTTCATAAAAGAAACAGAGAGACATAGTTTGAAGAGATTTTTTTCTGTATTACATTTTTTGCACAGGAGAGTTCAAACTGGAAGAAGGAGAAGCAGCATACTTAACCAATCAGGTATGCTGAAAAGCTTATGTGCTAATTAGGGACATGATGACAGAAGGAGAGTACAGAGAAATAAATCCATAGTAGAGCTCATTAGTTGCTGCTTTTCCTTCACTGTCAAGGGTGGAGGGACAAAACCTAGTGGTAC
Source organism: Rana kukunoris (assembly GCA_029574335.1). Lineage (NCBI taxonomy): Eukaryota > Metazoa > Chordata > Amphibia > Anura > Ranidae > Rana > Rana kukunoris. The sequence continues at coordinate 171,094,610 of CM056049.1, forward strand.
TTCATAACTTGAGCAGAGAAAAGTCTAAAGGAATGAATAGACAGAAATGCAAATACTTTGTTAGGTAAAGCGTTTGCATTTCATCTGTGGATTTAGCGGTTTGTCTGGAGTTCGGCTTTCAGATTGCATCACACAGCAACAAAGTACTTCTTTAGAGGCCACTTATTTGTTCCTAAAATCTGTCACCTTAGTACAAACTCAATAATGAATATTTTATATACTGTAGCTTTTTACAAAAACTGACTAAAGATCATCTTTCTTTCACAGTTTGCTGTCCCATTCCTGTCATACATATATGCATTTTATTGGTTTCCAAACCTAATTCTTTATAAAACATTATCATCAGTTACAATCTCTATAATTAAAAACTAAGATAAAAAAAAAAGCATTGGCAACCTTATAGTTTGATTTTACTGCAATCTGTATACAACATATTTTTTTTTTTAAAGACAGTACTAGTAACAATTTTTTATATATAATGCAAAAATATATCTGGACTTTATAAATTACTATGTGATATACTCTTTCTAGTAGAAACATTGCATTCATTGTATTAATATATCATTTGGTTGTGTTGTGTCTTGTTCTCTTTTGTATAGGAATATATACCCACTTTAAGATGCATGCACAAAAGTAGTTGTACAGAGCTACATTCTGCTCATCTACTAACAAGCAAGCAGCAAGCCAGCATCTAGGACTTACGAATATAGGATCATTGGTCTTAGGCCTTGTTTACTAGGATGCTGAGACGCTGGAACCTAGTGGTTCAAGCTGTATATACACACACGGCCCATATGGGGGTTATTTACGAAAGGCAGATCCACTTTGCATTACAAGTGCACTTAAAAGTGCACTTTCTAGTGCAGTCCCTGTAGATATGAGCATTTTTGCTTGCACATGATTATATGATAAAATCAGTAGAGCTTCCCCTCATTTCAGAGATTCCCCTTAGATCTACAGTGACTGCACTTACAAGTGCACTTGCAGTGCAGAGTGGATTTCCCTTTAGTAAATCAACCCCATTGTGTCTTGGCGCCTCTGTGAATAAGGCCAAAAGAGTGTTGTTCATGATTGACAAGTGGTTAATTTTAGAGCAGATGTACTTAAACCTTTGTAACATAGAGGGATCCTTGAAATATTTTTTTAGGTTCAGGGAAACCCTTCTGATAATTGTGTACATTAGCATGATGGTCACTGGGAAGAATGCTCCTCACAGTTGTGGTCATTGGGAAGAATTCCCTCTTTACAGATAGCTAAAAGAACACTGGGGTCAATGAAAACTTATCTGAGAGGCAGAAGTTGCTCCATAAACCCTTGACAACATCCGGAGGAACCCTAGGGTTCCATGGAATACAGGTTGAGAAAGGCTGATTTGGAGGGCGTTTAACAATTTAACAACCAATGATCACTTATAAACGCTCCTACTAAGATGCCTCCTGCCACCTCAGATATTAGTTAAAGAGAGCACAGCAGAGGCTGCCCATGAGCATGCACCAACAGATGCAAATTATAACTCTATAAACAGCCAACTTGTATATGCAGACTACATCGTTTATAGGTACCATGATAAGATTTAACAGGAAAATCCTCAAGTTTTGTGTCGTTTTGGATAAAATAGAGAAAATGTTATATATGTTTTTGCTGTCTGCGTCCCCACTGGTAAGATTCATGAGGTTTGATTTACTAAAAAATATAGCCTATACAATTATCACAGTGAATTTTGCAAGGGAACTTTCACTTAGCTTAGTGAATGAGGTAAAAATGTGCTTAAAAAAAAAAGTTAGGCCGCGTACTCACGATCGAACATGTCCGCTGACACTGGTCCGCAGACCAGTTATAGCGAACATGTTCGATCGTGTGTACAGCCTATCGGACCGTTTTCCAGTGGACAAAAGTTTCCAAACATGCTTAGAAACCTGTCCGTCAGACATGTTTGATGGTTAGTACACAAAATCATCGGACCAAAATCCTGCGCATGCTAAGAATCAAGTCGACGCATGCTTGGAAGCATTGAACTTTGTTTTTTCATCACGTTGTTGTATTCTATGTCACCACCTTCTGGTCCGAGGGGATTTCGGTTCGATGGTGTGTACGCACATCAGACCAACAGACCACTTCAGCCTGGTCCGATGAAAACGGTCCGTCGGACATGTTTCGTCGGACATGTCTGATCGTGTGTACACCGCCTTACGTTCCCAGCCTTACGTTCCCAGGATGTTCTCTCAACCAACCTGTCAAACCATCCAATGGCTGGTGTCATAACTGATCACATGCACAGCGTCATGGCAGTTGAATATTAAACAGAGGCCAAGATGGTAGCTTCCTTGGCTGAAAATGATAGGAGGGTTTATTTCTGCTTTAACTTTTAACTTTTTTTTTTTTTTTACTTGGATGACTGGATATTCAGACATATTCTCTAAGCTAAGTTGAAATTTACATTGCTAAGTGACTAGCCTAAACTCCAATAGTGAAAGGTGGGTACCACCATCTTTGGGTCCCTTCCTCCACCCCCAATATATACATGTATTTATATCCATTTTACTTGCTTATACACTGTTTCATTCTACAGGCGTTTCCCTCTCTATCTGGTGGTTAGCAAGTTATACCTAAAGCCTCATACACACGGCCAGACTTCAAGCAAACTTTTCTGTGGATTTTTGTTTGAAGGGAGTTGGCCGTGAACTTGGTATGCATACACACGGCAGGACTTTTTTAACAAACTTTGCCAAAATCACCTGTTTTTTCAGAACTTTTCTGCTCTTTACCCTTTGGTCAACTTCTGCTATTGTTGGTTGATTTTAACATTGTTTCTGAGCATGCGTGTTTGTACTTTGGAATAAAGTCCGATGGACTTCTGTACACACGATAGGATTTTGCACCGTAGGACTTTTGTTGCCCAAAAGTTTGTCCATTTGCAGAACGAACATTTGTCTGATGAAAACCGAAAAAGTTTGTCAGATGGAGCGTACACACGGTCGGATTTTTTTGAAAACCTGCTAATTTTGAAGTTTTAGTGTCAAAAAGTCCTATCGTCTGTATGGGCCTTTAAGCCCCATACACACAGTCTGACTTTTGGCCAACCAACTTAAAAATCTGCAACTTTTCAAATTTGTCCGATCATGTGTACGCTCCATCGGACCAACTTTTTCTGGTTTCATCTAGAGGCGATTCAGTTCGCATGTGCCACGCTATATAAGTTTTTTCATTCATTCATCCGACAAAAAGTTGGGTCTGCGAACGGACCAACTTTTCGGCAACAAAAGTCCGATGGTGCTTTGTGTGACCGTGTGTACAGCAACCCAACCAACTTTTGTACAAAGTGCTAATACGCATGCTCAGAACCAATGTTAAAATCAACCAACAATAGCAGAAGTTAACCAAAGGGTGGCGGTAAAGAGCAGAAAAGAGCAGAAAAACCATGTGATGATGGGAAAGTTTTAGAAAAGTTTGCAGAAAAGTCTGACTGTGTGTATGCTATGGGTGTGACCGGACAAATCAATTAGGACAAAAATCCAAGGGAAATTTTGTTGGATGTTGGACAGTTTGGTCTCTGTGGCTCCTTTGAAGCTTAATAACATCTAATAACATCTATGGTAAGCATTATGGAGCTACAATATATATGTGATGTTCTTTTCCATAATGTTCATGGGGATCCCTCTTTTACCTCTCCTCTGCTTACCGATGTATAATGGTTTTACTCATAGGGTTTTTTTTTTTCTATCTTTAGATACTCAGATCTGGACCAATGTGTTCAAGTCACCTCCCCAGTCTCTACCTTGAGTTTTAAAGTTATCTACATTACTCTATCTTGAATAGGTAATATGGTACACTATAAAAAGAAAAAATTAACCCATAAGCTATGTGTTGAGAAATAGCTCTATACAGGACCCATACTTTCTTGGGTATCTATTGACCTTGTCCATTTGAGAGTGTTGGCGTTTGTTACATTTTTGTGTCTATTTCCTTTTTTTGTATTTTTGTAATAAAGACATATTTTTTTATATTCATTCTGCCTCATGTTGTGCCCACAAAGTCCTTTTTTTTCTTTGAGAGAGTTTCTACTTTTTCAATCCTTTTTATACAATCATGGATGTTTGCAAGGTGGGGTGCTCTCTTCTCATCCTTAAGTAAATCAACCCCACTGTCTCTGTTTTAGTGACTGCTTTCACTAGGACAGAAAGTAATGGAAAATCTAAAATTTTAGGGCTGGCACCAGAACAGTCAGTGATTGTAAATCTTCCAGTGGGGACACCTGATTTGGTGATAACTAACAGGGATTTTTCCACACTTTTGAGAACTTGCCACTGACTTCCTTTTGTGTCTCTGGAACAGAAAGTGACATTATGTAAAACATTTTAACCATTCCCTACTCCATCCAAAACTAAATGAAACATTTTGGCTAGGGATACACTTTAAATACAAGTAGGGGATCCAAGCTATATTTTCTTGTTAATTCCAGGTAAAAGATACCATACTGGTACAATTTGCCTTTTTACAATGGCAGACCTGAAGTATCTAACAAAAAGCAGCATCAATATTTAACAATTAATATTACAGATTTAAAAAGAATTAAATAAGTGCAATTCATACACCTTACAGTAAATCAGGTTGTAAAGTCTGATCCTAATGATTGACACAAATTAGTTAAAAAAGAGTCGAGTCAGGATGTTTGGATGTTTGGCTCATTGTTTTTAGATAAAAACAAAATTGGTTCATGAGATGTAGAGAATAAAAGTGGAAATATGCTTCAGTTCAAGGTCGCGTTATTCATTTCACAGAGTAAAATGAATTGGTGTTCTCAAAAATGTGATGCTTCAGCATTCAAGCAAGTTCGATGAATCAAAAGGAAAATGAAATTTGCAGCATCATTTTTAATCCTTTGTAGCTTGAAGAACTCTACTTCTTATCAATGTCTTTCAGAAAAAAGCACACTTTGTGATTTGGAGTTCATCGAAAAGTATGTAAAAAGAAAAACAGGAATCTCATTGTCAGCAGGACCTTTAATGTTGAGCATTTCACCATTGCATGCATTATTGTCATTATCTTCTTAATATAATGTCATTCTCAATTGGCTATGAGCCCTTCCCTGTGAGCCAAGAAATGTCACCAGTTCTATAAGAGAAAAAAAAAAGTGGTGGAAATATCATACTATATATTGAACTAAACCCTCTTTCATCTCCAAATGACACTCAGATTACCAATATGATATATATATATATATATATATATATATATATATATATATATATATGCTTAATTCATTGCAATACTATGCAAAATATTCAGCCTAAGAGCCTAGGAAATTAAAATTTAATGTGTGACATGAAAATACAAACATAGGAATTAATGAATGAATGAAAAACTTGTATAGCACTACATATGCGAACTGAATCGCCTCAAGGCGCTTGGTATCCATTTCCTTCTAATTTTAGACTTCAGAATAGGTGGGTCTTGAGTTTTTTTCTGAAGGCCAGGTGATTCATTTCCGTTCGGATATCGGTTAGTAATGTGTTCCACAGTCGGGGTCCTTGGACTGCAAATCTCCGGCATTATGTTCTGTGTCTACGCATCCTAGAAGCATAGCATGGTTCTATCCGATGGAAGCATCCAGAACCTAAAGCTAGGCATACACTTTCATATTTCTTTTGTTGCATCCATGAGCAGAATGAGAGAAAATCAATGCTAAACAGCCTGGAAGAAGGAATCTCTACTGTCGGCTATTGTATTCAGAGCTGCAGCATCCGGAGCTGCCAGAATAACCAATTAGTGACTGCATCAAAACTTTACACCTGGTAGAATTTTACATCCATATCATTTGGATGGTACCAACAGGGCTACCCACTGCTTAAATTTTAGCCAGTTCAGCAGGAATCAGCTGAAATTGCAACCCTGTATTTCTAGCTTAAAGCAGGGCTCCACCCAAAAGAGGAAGTTCTGCGTTAAGGCCTTCTCCCAGCTCCTGTTTGTGAAAATTAGCTTTTGGGAAGGAGGAAGGGAGTGGGTACCCGATTTTGACAGGTACCCACTCCCACTTCCATTCCGGTTGCCTTAGGTGATCAGAAGCAGAAGTTATCCTTCCCCTCTTCCACCCCGAAGTCTTCTGAGACACATGACAGGTCCTAGAAGTCTTTGGGACCAGTCACAGTGTGCAGTGCATGCTGTAAATCCACAGCCTGTCGCAGCCGGGTGCCCATAATAAAGATGCTGGCATCGCTGAGTAAGGACACGGGGTGAAAGCGGCTGAGGTGAGTGCATCGCTGGATCATGGGACAGGTGAGTGGCTGTCTATTAAAAGTCAGCAGCTACACTTTTTGTAGCTGCTGACTTTTAATAAACAGAAAAATGACTGGAACTCCACTTTAAAGTGATTCTAAAGGCCCAATGTATTTTTACCTTCATGCAATGCATGAAGGTAAAAAAACGTTCTATGTGCAGCAGCCCCTCAGCCCCCTCTAATATTTACCTGAGCCCCCACAAAAGCCTTGGCTCTCCGATGACTGTCCTCCTCATTGGCTGAGACAGCAGCGGGCGCCATTGTCAATCACAGCCAGTCAGCCAGCCAATGAGGAGAGAAAAGGGGCAGGCCCAAGCCACAGCTCTGTGTGTAAATAGACACACAGAACAGCAGCTCAGAATGAACCTGCTTGATTGCCCCCAATGCAAGCTGCTGCTGCTTGCTCTAAGGGCACTCGGCAGGAGGGAGGGGCCAAGAGTCCCGGTGAGGGACCCGAGAAGAGGAGGAAAACCACAGCGCAGAGCAGGTGAGTATAACATGTTTGTTATTTTAAAACAAAAAGAGAAAGCCTTTAATATCACTTTAATATTGTGGCCATTATGAAACCAGTGTTAACCTATTACAAATATCTTCTCACATTTATGCTACCACTGTCCATTCTCAGATTTACAACCATTTTTAGACCATGTACCCCAGAGCCTACAAACAAATTTAACATTTACAAATCTGTTAACGGCCTTTAGTTAGCAATCCTATGATCAATAGAATTGTTGTTCTATTGATTATGTCACAGTAATTGAATGTAGTAGTACCCTTCTTTTGCATCATGACCCTAAATGAAGCAATGATGATTACAGTAAATCCTTCGTAAAACAGAACATTGCTTTCCTTACAATCCTAAAAACAAGGATGCATTCAGTAATACTGGTTTACAGCATAGATACAATCTAATATAACTTCAAACTGCATACAATTGCTTCAGGCTTGGCAATCATCAATGCAGCACATGGAAAAAACTGTGTTCTATGAAATAGGGCTTGGCGACAATCAAAATGAATCAGATATATTATGGTTAGGTGGGCTTCAACTAACTGTTTCTGGATGTAAAGTCAGTCCAGGGTCATACAGAAATAATTTGCATGGCCCTATCCACTATCTTAAATTGATATTAAAGTCTTATTTTTTTGTTAAAAAAAAAAAAAACATGTCATACTTACCTGCTTTGTGCAGTGATTTTGCACAGAGCAGCCCAGATCCTTCCTCTTCAACGCTCCTGTTCCCTCCCTCCTGTCAAGTGCCCCCACAGAAAGCAGCTTGCTGTAGGGGCATCTGAGTCGAGCTGCTGCTCTGTGTGTCCATTCAGACATGGAGCTGTGGCTCAGCCCTGTTCCCTCTCTCTCCTCATTTGCTCACTGAGTTTGACAGCAGCAGGAGCCAATGGCACCAACTGTCTGTCTCAGCCAATCAGGGGGGAGAGTCCCAGAGAGCTGAGCTTCTTGTGCAACATCGCTGGATCGAGATGGTGCTCAGGTAAGTATTAGGAGGGCTGGTGGGGACCGCTACACACAGAAGGTTTTTTATCTTAATGCATATGCATTAGGATAAAAAATCTTCTGCCTTTAGAATCCCTTTAAAGGAGGGAATAAACTGGCTGTTTTTTAGATTGTGCGTAAACTATTGTCATTTATATATACCCTTCTCTTATAGGTCTCTTTTAGGCTCCACGCACACTGAGCTTAAAAAATGCCAGTTTCGTTGGCAGAAAAAAATGCTCATATAGAGCTTTTTTCTTGTAGAAAGTTTACATGAGTTTAGGAGATGTGAGGGGCTAGCTCGGCAGCGGGTCTGTGCAATTCCCTGGAAGGGTTTAGCACACAGAAAAGAACTAGGCACACAGACCTTGGTAGGAGAAAACAAAAAAAGTGCGGTTTTATTTTAAATACACCACAAAAAATTATGACAGAAAACAAAAGAAATAACAAAAATAAATCCTGGTCAACTTGACCTGCTTGCTACACACGCTGGTGTCCCTAACTACCAACTAGGTACAGCCTTGTGCTGCCCCAGTCCCTGACTCCCTGGAGTTTAAATGTTTTAGGAATAGCCACACAGGCTTTAGCTCACCGCACACAGCACAAAGCACTGACAGTCCACACAGGTCTGCCTCCAGCTTGGAGTGACACTCAATTCATGCTGGGAGCTTTTACAAGAGGCCCTAACGAGCCCACCTGAAACAGCTGGGGTAATCAAGTCCTCCTAGCAGGACTCCCAGCACTCCCCCTAGAGATAGAAAGTGGCATAAAGCCTGAATCTAGGAGAGATATACCTGTCCTCTTGGACGCAACCAGGGGATTTAACCTGCCTACTGTCACAGAGAGTTTGGCCTTTTTTTCCGCCAGTAAGCTCCAATCAGGTTTTTTTTGTCCTGCCTCTAAACGTTGAGCTTAAAAAATGCCTGTAATCATCCTAATGTGCATTGACACATAGGATAACATTGATCTGTTTCTACAGAAAGAACACAAAACTCCTGTAGAAGCAGGTTTTAAGCCACTGTGCATGGAGCTTTAAAGTGTATGTATAACCAGAACCTTTTTTATAAATAGAGTAGGAAAGGGTTAAAACTCAGTTTTCTTGTCTATATAGAAAGTTTGAGTAAATCTACCTGAAGGGAACTTCCTTTTCAGATAGTTGTACCCAAAACAGGTGTCCCCTTTGGAAGATTTCACCTTACCTCTTGTTTTGGGGACTAAATAAATAAATAAATAAATAATAAATGTTAGAATTTTCCTTACTTTCTTGGCGACAATGGTCACTAGAACATAAATAGGGGTGAGTGTGCCCAATGGGAACACAAGACAGCATTTAAAATTGACAGAGGATCTAACTCTTCACCACTCTATGCCAGACTTAACCTCCCTGGCGGTATTCCCGAGTGTGGCTCGTGGTGAAATTTCAGTACCAAAAGTGGTAACCCCGAGCCACACTCGAGATCCCATTGCAGGATCTAGGGAAAGTACCTTGTCCCCTGGTTCCTGCGATATCTCCCTGTGTCTGCGAGCTGTCTCCTCGCTCGATTCACAGTGCCGAGTGTCGAGCTCTGTTCCCTGCGAGTTCGGCGTCAAATAAAAAAAATAAAAAAAACACAGTATAGATACAGTATTCTGTAATCTTACAGATTACAGTACTGTATCAAATAATGACACATTCCTTTTTGTCCCTAGTGGTCTGTTCAGTGACCTGCATTCAGTTTTACATTATAAATACTTTTCTTTCTGCCTGGAAACTGGAGATTGTCCATAGCAACCAAAAAGTGTCCCTTTATGTCAAAAGTGGTTTTAGAAAACAGCGATAATAAATTTGAATCATTGACAATTCTGCAACTGAGCAAATTTCAGTCGCGTACACATGATCGGTCAAAGCCGATGAAAATGGACTGAAGGTCCGTTTCATCGGTCCAAACCGATTGTGTGTGGGCCCCATCGGTCAGTTATCCTTCAGTCAAAAAAAATAGAACTTGCTTTAAAATTTGACCGATGGACGCCTAACGATAGGTCAAAACCGATTGTTAGTAGGCACGACCATCGGTTAAAAATCCACGCATGCTCAGAATTAAGCCGACGCATGCTTGGAAGCATTGAACTTTTTTCAGCACGTTGTTGTTTTTTATGTCACCGCGTTCTAACACAATCGGTTATTTAACTGATGGTGTGTAGGCATATCAGACCATCAGTCAGCTTCATCGGTTAACCTATGACAACGGTCCTTCGGACTGTTCTCATTGGATGGACTGATCGTGTGTACGTGGCCTTAAGCTTGTTTACAGATAAACTTCCTAACATAAAGCATTAACGATGTTTTAATAGTAATGCCAGAAATAGGAGAACAAATGGTAAAAAAAATTGTTGCAATAATGAACATACTTGCCATGACGAATAAACATCCTTTAGTTGAAGGAAGCAATAAAAGAAGATTTTTCATAAGTTACTTTTTTAAACACGAAAAAAAATAATGAGAGTTTCCCTGGTGCCAATTACATTCAGACCTAGATAGCAAGAAATTATACAGCAAGTTTGAAAATGACTTGCTAAGCCACTGCTAGACTTGCCAGGCTTTACAAGTTTGTTGCACAATTGCAGTAAGTCTGCATGACTCCAGATCAACTTTCTTTGCCAACATTCTGCAAGTCTGCTGTAAGTTCTGGTTCAGTTAGGTTGTGCAATAGTCATCCCACCACAGTGGTCACTGTGACTTGCAGAGCTTTTGCTGTAGACTCACCACTACAACTTTGCTCTTGCTAGAGACTTGCTACGCAAATTTTCTACAAATTGGAAAAGTCTCAGCCAGAACCTGTACTTCAAATGCTCTGCAAGTATACAACTCGTCAGCGAAAATGTGCAACAAGTTAACAAGAGTTACAGTTCAACACTGCCACAAATTTGTGGTAAATTATGCTTGCTATCTGGGGATGTATTTGCCCCCTTAGAGTACACATGGAACCCATCCAGCATAGTTAATTTGCAACTTCACTTTACAACTGTCTATGGGAGTGAAACCAAAAGACATATAATGTACTCAATGGACCTCCGGCTCTCTGAAATTCTAGGACACTGGGAATTACATTTATTTATGGCAGTGAGTAGGAGCATGTATTTTCACTTAAAAAGGGAACATGAGAAACGCACTGAAATTGTCCTAAATTCCACTGCTATTAACCAGGAACATCTATAAAAAACCTTCCTGTAACTTTTTGACCATATTCTTAAGTACCATAGTTTCCCCAGTTATTAAACAAGAATGTACTCCAGGCAAATTCACTTCTGAGATGTAGGTATGGAGACAAGAAACATCTCTTCATTAATTGGTACTTGCTGCTTTTTTTTTTTCCTGTACTTCTCCCCAAAAATGTTCTTAAAAACCAATTGCAGGTTAAATAAGAAAAAAATAAATGAGATTCTGCCTCACAGGGGTTAAGATACTACAGTATGCCTATCTAAGGCATTGTCTTTCACAGACTCACCACTCTAGTCATCAAGCACTGGTCCTCTTCCAGAGTGATTGATGGCCATCATCATTTAACCCACTCTCCGTTAGCTTAGGGAAAGAAGGATCTATAACCTTAAAGTATGTCATCAAACAACTCTGGCCTCACAGAAGAATACTGCAGGGAATATAGGCACCATTCACTGCAGCATTCAGAACAGGCCCACCTTTAGTGCTACCACACTGAAAAGGGAATTAAAAAAAATGAACGTGCACAAAGAAAATGTTAAAAATAAAGGCAACGGAAGCTGTTCCATGTAGGATAAGGGTGCAAAAGATGTGAAAGTGGGTAGAATAAAAAAAAGATGGGCTTTAAATCGGTAATAAACTGCTGAAAACAAAAAACCTGCAAGACAATGGCATAATGTGCTGGTATGCATCACATACTAGCACATTATGAAATACCTTAGAAAGAAGCCCCCCCAGCAGTGCCCAGTCACTGCTGAGAGGGCTGACATGTTCCCCCGGACTTACTTTTGGGTTTGCGGGCTCCGACGATGCGAGTGGCCAAAACCACGATGACGTCGCTCCAACGCATGGGTGCGGGAGCCCTCAGTTCCAGCAAGAAGCTCTGAAGATCTGGCACGGTATGCCAGACTTTCAGAGCGCATGCGCTGCTGCTATCAGTGGTTGCATGCGGGGTAAATATTTCCTAAACTGTGTTTAGGAGATATTCATTTTGCCTACAGGTAAGCCTTATTCCTGGCTTACCTGTATGTAAAAATAGCAAAGTGGGGTTTACAACCGCTTTAAAGACAAACTTCAGTACATATTATTTAAATCTATAATTGCCATATAGTGTAACTTCACAATAAATATATAAGAAAATCTTTAACCCTTCCAATGTGTTTATTCACTACTTACTCGACATCACGCTTGCGGATAGATTTTCCAGATGCCATGACTTCTGCCACTTTGGAAACTATTGGATCATAATTCATACTGGCTACTGCAATGACTTCATCATTCCTAGAATATGAAGAAATACATACAAAACAACCATGTTTAGTGAATGCATCTTAACAAGTTTTATTCATGATTGTAGTTTCATCACTGTGACCCATTGTGAATCCTAGGAATAAATAGATGAGCAGATGACTGTAGATGTATATCGTTTTCCGGAGGTGTCCAGTGAGCTGGAACACAGTGTGTGAGGGTGGGCAGCTAACATAGAAAGAACTGTCAGACTTCAGGCTACTTCCGGGGGGTAAATGAAAAACTTGTATATTGAGGTAAACCTTTTTAATCATTTAGGACTGAATATTTAGGTTTGTGCTCAAATCCAGTCATGAACTGGTACCATTAATGGAGTTTGCTTGGCTGCAAATGTTTTACTAGTCGAATGTTAACCTGGTGTGTAAGCAATTGAACTAAACACTGTGTCATGATCTCTAAGAAAGTAATTTGGGACTTCAGAGGTCCCCCTAAAAATGCCGTTTACATCTGCAAAGGTGATTTTAATGAATTTTGAAACCTACCCCCATGAAGCACTGCCCTGTCAGCTGCTGTTTGCTCCTAAATCCTTATGTCTTGTACACACGACAAGTTTTCACAACGAGAAAACTGCCATTTTTTTAATTGGTTGTGAAAACCGGTTGTGTGTATGCTCCCTAGCAGTTTTCTCGACGAAAAAACTGCCTGCAAAAAAAATTCTACTTTAAAAGTCCTGTTGTACGTGTTGAACGTCACCGCGCTTTGGTCGGACGATTTTTTGCATGAACGTGTGTATGCAAGTCAGGCTGGAGAGGAATCAGGTTGTGAAAAATGATGGGTTTTTGAACATCAGGTGCGTGGCATTAGGATTTGTAGGACAGTTGTTGGTCTGAACTGTCTGCCTTTCAACTGTTCAGAAATACTAATTCTACAGAAGAACAACAAAAGGAAAAAAGGAGAGTTTCCCACAGCAAATAATCAGGTTGCACTGTGAATGTGAAACAGGTATTCTATTAAGCCACTATAAACAAGAACTCTGAATTGCGTTGCCATTTTTCTTTCCATGTATTTTTTTTAATAACCCTCAGTAGGGTTGATTAACTAAAGGAAAATAGGTTGCTCACTTTGCCTAGGAATTTTCCCTTAGCTTAGTGAATGAAGTGAAGATCTGCTGACCTCCATAATCCAATAATTTGCTTGCAAAACTATTTTTTTTTTTTGTAACTTTGCATGTGATTGGGTATTTTTTGGGAAATTCATTTTCATCACATTTACCAAGCTAAGGGAAAATTCCCTTTATATTCCCTATGTACCTGTTCTAGGATTGTGATGTATTTACAGTGCTTCGAAAAGACATTCATACCCCTTAACATTTTTCACATTTTGTTATGTTACAACCAAAAACATAAATGTATTTTATTGGGACTTTATGTGATCGATCAACAAAGGGTGGCACATAATTATGAAGTAGAAGGAAAATAAATGGTTTTCATTTTGTTTTACAAATAAATATGGGAAAAGTGTAGCATGCATTTGTATTCAGCCCCCCTTTTCTCTGATACACCTAACTAAAATCTAGTAAACAATTGCTTTTAGAAGTCACCTAATTAGTAAATAGAGTCCACTTGTGTGTAATTTAATCTCAGTATAAATACAGATGTTCTGTTAAGCCCTCAGAGGTTTGTTAGAGAACATTAGTGAACAAATCGCATCAAGAAGCCCAAGGAACACACCAGACAGGTTAGCGATAAAGATGTGGAGGAGTTTAAAGCAGGGTTAGGTTATAAAACAAAGATCTCAAGCTTTGAACATCTCACAGAGCATGGTTTAATCCATCGTCTGAAAATGGAAAGAGAGAGTGTGGCAGAACTGCAAACTTAAATAGCAATAAACCTGCACTTACGGATAACAAGCAGCTTGCACAATATACTGGCAGCAAAAGGTTACATATAAAAACAAAAGGTACAGCACATAAAAGGAGTTTTAAAGAAGAATACAAAATATAAAATTCATAATAAGAGTCCAGATAATGTGATTCAGAAAGCTTGTGAGAAATCCTCCACCAGCGGGTGTATACACACTGCCTCTTACCGTAAACTGTGGACCACCCTATAAAGTGGTCACTGGTGCTCTTTACAAATCAGATCACTCTAGGTCACTCCGATGTCTAAGGCCCAAAAATTAATTCCACATCAGATAGACTCCATATGACAGAGACTCTGCCAGATATATAATGTCAACAAAGCAGATAGACCTCTCATGGTGCAGTATGTTCAAAAAATGGGGGGGTTATTAAAACAGTTTCCAAAATACACACTCACCATACAAAAGATAAAAACTCACATGTGTATCAATATAAAACAGAGATGTTTCCAATCAACTAGATGGCCGACCTAGGGCATGGTCCTTAGTTTCACCCAACGTGTATCATCTTTTTTTGAATGAAAGGATTCTTATTCATTGCTATATTTCCTAGAAAGATTCATCAATTGCTAGACATGGCCGTCCATCTAAACTGACAGGCTGGGCTAGGAGAGCATTAATGAGAGAAGCAGCCAAGGGGCCCATGGTAACTCTGAAGGAGCTGCAGTAATCCACAGCTCAGGTGGGAGAATATGTCCACAGGACAACCACTAGTCGTGCACTCCACAAATCTGGCCTTTATGGGATAGTGGCAAGAAGAAAGCCATTGTTGAAAGAAAGCCATAAGAAGTCCCGTTTGCAGTTTGCGAGAGGCCATGTGGGGGACACAGCAAACATGTGGAAGAAGGTGTTCTGTTCAGATGAGACCAAAATTGAACTTGTTGGCCTAAAAGCAAAACGCTATGTGTAGTGGAAAATGAACACTACACATCACCCTGAACAGAACATGGTGGTGGCATCATCATGTGGTTGGGGATGCTTTTCTTCAGCAAGGACAGTGAAGCTGGTCAGAGTTGATGGGAGACTTAAATCCAATTGAGAATATGTGACAAGAATTTTAAATTGCTGTTGACAGACGCTCCCCATCCAATCTGACAGAGCTTGAGCTATTTTGCAAAGAACAAGTCCAAAAATGTCACTCTCTAGATGTGCAAAGCTGGTAGAGACATCCCCAAAAGGACTTGCAGCTGTAATTGCAGAGAAAGGTGGTTCCACAAAGTATTGACTTAGGGGGGCTGAATACAAATGCATGCCACACTTTTTATATATGTATTTGTAAAAAAAATGGAAAACCATTTATCATTTTTCTTTCCACTGCACAATTATGTGGCACTTTGTGTTGGTCTATCACATACAATTACAATAAAAAATGTGGAAAATATCAAGGGGTATGCATACTTTTTCAAGGCACTATAGTTAACTGCTATGCACACAATTGATAGCTTCCCATAATTTTTACTTCCCTACATTTACTAGTGTATGGTAGACTTCTGTTACTATTTTTCAAACGCTCTAATCTAAGGATCAAGTGTTCCATTCTGTTGCTAAACCCCTCTTAAAACCCCGTTAGTAAGAAAAAAAAAGCACTCAAAATGTAATTGAGACAGATAATTTTTTTAGCATCAATAAAATATCTGTTTATAAAAAGTTAATGTGTAAATATTTTAGTTTACCAAATAAACTGCATTTCTGGTCTAACATTTAGACAGACGACTAGAATTAGTTTTTTTTATAGTTTACCTTTGTGCCATTTTTGCTTTTCTGGTTAGTTATTTAAATTAATGTAGAGATATTTAAGAATTGTAAAGTTTTTATTATAAATAACTAACCCCAAAACATTTTTACGATTTTTTTTTTTTAATTATTGTACATTTTAGTTGAAAAAAAATCCTCAGCCTTACCTTAAAAAATTGGTGTATTTTTCTATTTACCAAGCAGCAAACCCCTCCACTTAACTTTTTTTTTTATCTAAGTTTATTTATCAGTAGATGAAAACACACATAGACAGGAGAGAATTTTGCTCCATTTGATCATTATTCAGTTAAATCTTATAAATAAATAAAAACAGGCAAATAGTTCTTGATATATAGGAGGTACAAAAATTATTCCAATGTAATTACTTTATTTTATAGACTACGGCACATTTTTCTTTTGTTTACCATTATTTTGTCTGATTAATAGTTAACTTTTTTATATGGTGTCTTATATGTAGATTATATTATTGCATGTACATTTAGAAGCAGCAGACTCCAATGGCCTTCACAGAAGCCATGTCAAGTTCAGGTTAAAAAAAAAAGAAGCTAAAATATGATTGGTTGCTATGGGAAACATTTCCACTTTCCATGTATCCTTTTTTAAACACCCCTTTATGTATTTAGATGTAGACCTGTGAACAACAAATAAGGACTAGGACTTTAAACAGAGCATGCATCACTTTTGTATGACAGATCCTACACACTGTTGATGTGACCAATCTTTTACATTCTCTGTACATAAACTACCAATACTTCCTCTGTATGGCCATCTTCAGTTTCAGTTATATGTTCCTACTGTAGTCTATAAAATATAGCAATTACATATATTGCATGCATAAATGAAAGTATTAATTAACTGCAGTATAAAACGTTATGATGTCACCTTCATGTTATAGGATCTCTGAAAGGATAAGCGTAGAGATACCATGTAGAAAAAAGGAAGATTTCAACTGAAGAGTCATTATTGAAATACTGGACAAAAGAGCTACTGCCTGAAGGAAAACCTTGTAAATTAGTAATCCTAGAGAATTATTTTGGCATTAACCTGTAACCTGTTTAAAGTTTTTACATTGTATCTGCAAAAGGGATTACTGAGCCAGTGAGACTGAAAGGTGACAAGAGGTTGTTATGCTCCCTAAAGTGTGTATCTGGGTGAAAATAAACATATTATATGCAATTCTTCAATATATACACATTTCCTATATTTTGTCTTTTTGTGACACAGCAAATCCAAAAAATACCTGCTATTTGTGCCAGAAATCCAGAGAACTTGCATTTTATATTACATTTTTAAATGTGTAAATGTTCCCTCCAGTGGCTATCTGTATTTTATGGCAATGATTTATCCCTGGAGCCTGTTGCCACCCAGCTAGGCTGTTCCTGGAGCCAGCGGCCGCCCACTCAGCCTCTTCACAGGCGCCCATTCAGTTCATGGCATGGCTGGGGGGCAGAGACTAGAGGTCAGTTGACTGGTGAGGAATGTGAAGTGGGAGGGGCTGGAGGAGACCCTATCTCCTGATTTTGGCATAGGTGTCACTGCTACGAGACACCACAAAGTCGGAGACACAGTGAGTAACACTACCTGTGATTAAATTTGCCATTAAAAGGACTCTGGGAGTGCTAAATGTCTGCGGGTTAGGGGCACAATTTACTTGTCTTGCCTTGGGTAATGACAACCCACGATACAAAAATAATTTTACTGTTAGGGGTCCCCACAACTTGGAAAATGTTATCAAGGGGTCACGGCTAGAAGGTTGAGAGCCACTGCCTTAGACACACAGATATGGGAGCATAGGTCCAATTTATTAAAATGTGTTTTGCTAAGGAGTGTATGCTCCAGCGCCCTAATGCAGACCAGCTAAACAGTGGTGTGCCTAAAATAATTTATGATTTTTTTTATATGTTTGTATCTGAACAGGATTAAAGATTGTACAAGTGTATATCATGTAGGAACAAAACCACATACAGTGTAAAACTACAAATTCATAGTGCAACAGGTTTCACAATGCAAACGTGTAGGTGTACACAATGTAGCCGCAGCCCCATGTTTCATTTTATATGTTGCAGTCTCTGAACAGGCTTACAATAACAAACATTATATACTGTATGTTGACTTTTTTGCTTCGACAGCATGGCATATGTATTTTTTAAATCTGCCACTTTGCTTGGTGTTGTGTGTTTTATTGCTTATTGATGTGGTCAAATGTTATCTTATTTTCAGATAAAATATTGGCACACATCAATTTTACAACAAATAGAGTTACCTCTTACTTTATTGTCTCCATAATTATGTTGAGACATTTTAAACCTATAGTTTTTTGGTGTAAGCAAATTTCATGGTTCAAACACTGTAGCAGGTACACAAAGTTCAGGTACAGTACCAAAAGTAAGCTTGTACTATCATATATATCGCAACAGATAAGGGAGTTTATCTATAATGATTGTGGGTTCAAAGGCGAATTTAGATAAAACTTTAAAAAGGTATTTGTTCTGAGAAAAATTCATTAACAACAATGATGTTAAATTATATTGATTGTGCATATTATTGAACCAGGCTGTTAACTATTGTCCAATCCAATAAGAAACCAGAGAAAGTTGTTTTTTTACCCAGGAGCCTCAGGTAAGTGCTCCTAAATATTACCTCAATTGATCTACGATGGATGTCATCTGACTATTGGGATACAAGCTCCTTTTGGATCGCCTAAATAATAGTAAAATAACACACATCTTTATACATGTGTTTGACATAAGTGAGTGCGAGTCAGATGCATGCCTCAGGGAACTTGTGAATTATCAAGTAAACCTGTTATATGTACGCTTCAACAACCAAAACCAAATTTTATAGTGGGACTTTACTGGTACAGATGGGACAGACACTTAATTTGAAAAAAAGTTATATAAAATGTAATACACTAAAAATCACTTTAATTTCATAAAAGATAAAAATATATACCGGTGTGTATATATATATATATATATATATATATATATCACATGGCCCCACCCAGTGTGAGGGACCAGCATGACATTGTTGTAATACTCATTCATTTTATGGACCCCAGAAGAGGAATTTTGCTTGACAGCCTCCTCAGGACCCAGTACTCTTGGATATTGTGGTGAGAAGTCAAAATTTAGAAAATTAGCAGAGAACCAGCAAGGGGTGGTAGCATACCCCATAGGGTGCAGATAAAAAGCTTGGTTATTCCTGTATCACGTAGTTCAGGGCTCAAAATTTCAAGTCCTGAGCTACTAGCCAGGCCTCAAGAGTTACTCGCCACCAGTTGCCCCACCTAATTTATACACTGCCCTGCGCCTAATTGCACCTGTAAACACGCCCTCGTATATTATCTCATGGAATGACAATATTTTATGCAGAATCAAGTTACAAAATTAAATATTACCAACAAAAACTTTAACAAAATGGGACAGTGCTCTGGGGGCAGACCAGAGGGACAGGGCACTGGAGGCAGGGCACTAGATCTCTCTCTCTCTCTCTCTCTCTCTCTCTCTCTCTCAACTTTCAGTGAGCACTGCACCGGAGTGGTAATTTTCCCAATCCTCCACATTACTTTCTGCTCTCCAGCTACATTGGTTGGGGGGAGGGAGCAGGCTCAGAGAGGTCATACTGTAAGGTCCCATGGCTTAATGAGAATTGTAAGGAGAGCACCTGTGTACTGCTCTGCCTGTGTGCGGCTCACCAGACTACTTTTCCCGAGCATGCACCTTTCCTCTTGGGCCGCCACTCTCATTGGGACTGTAAGTGTAGGGACAGATTGCAGGGAGATTGGTCATGAAGCCCTGTCATCACTCGCCCCCAGCTTAAATCCACTCGCCAAATGCTAGTAGGCGAGTGGAAATTTTGAGGGCTGACGTAGTTAGTATCCTCCCAAGGGAGTTGCAGCTCATAACTTACCTGACCCAATCAGGAAGTTTAAAGACCAGCTAATGCAGGGAAGCACAACTGAGGCTTGTCCCTTTCACATCAAAACCATCATGTGACAACACTGAAGAAATTACACTTTGCTTCAATGTAAAGTAGTGAGTGTACAGCTTGTATAACAGGGTACATTTTCTACCCCCTCAAAATAACTCAACACACAGCCATTAATGTCTAAACCGCTGGCAACAAAAGCGAGTACATCCCTAAGTAAAAATGTTCAAATTGAGCCCAAAGTGTCAGTATTTTGTGTGGCCGTCATTATTTTCCAGCACTGCCTTAACCCTCTTGGGCAGGGAGTTCAATAGAACTTCACTGGAGTCCTCTTCCACTCCTCCATGACAAGATCATGGAGCTGGTAGATGTTAGAGACCTTGTGCTCCTCTACCTTCCGTTTGAGGATGCCCCACAGATGCTTAATAGGGTTTAGGTCTGGAGACATGCTTGGCCAGTTTATCACCTTTACCCTCGGCTTCTTTAGCAGGGCAGTGGTTGTCTTGGAGGTGTGTTTGGGGTCGTTATGTTGTAATACTGCCCTGTGGCCCAGTCTCCAAAGGGAGGGGATCATGCTCTGCTTCAGTATGTCACAGTAAATGTTGGCATTCATTGTTCCCTCAATGAACTGTAGCTCCCCAGCGCCAGCAGCACTCATGCAGCCCCAGACCACACACTTGTCTTTGTACTCCTCACCTGGTTGTTGCCACACACGCTTGACACCATCTGAACAAAATACGTTTCTCTCGGTCTACACTTCCAAGTCCACTAACACCTTTAAAAGACAACCCTGAATTTATTCTGGGTATGCAAAATATGACACTTCAGTCAGCGCTGCAGGATACCCCCTTACTAGCGGGTGATTGCTACAGTGGGGACAAGTTCAAAGATTGGGTTACCCTTAAGCTAGAGAACAATCTCCCTCATATGCGGCAATGGACATACTTTCAGATACGTAGTTACCTAGGCAGAATTAAAAAGACCAAGCTCCTTACTAGACCACTGATGGACCTGGAGTCGGTATGTCGTAATAAAACACCACTGGCTAAGGCAACATCACTCGCTTATTCATGGCTACAATGTCCTAATATAGTGAAGGCATAAGAACACAGGATGAGGTGGTCGGAGGCCCTAAATGAGGACATGACGAATAAACAAGGTTTGCTTGTATACTAGCACATAAATGTTCTATTAGCACCAAACTACAGGAAACGAGTTACAAATTACTGACACACTGGTATAACACACCTGACAGACTTCACAAGTAGGATCCTCAGAAACCGGGAATATGCTGGAGATGTCAGCTGGAACCGGGTACGAGGATCCACATTTGGTGGCACTGTACCGCAATCATCCCCTTTTGGAACAAAGTCAGGTGCTTGAATAAGCAGATCACGGACACCAAGTTAAATTTAAATGCAGCGTGCTGTCTACTTCATGTAGCCACCTTTATGCTAAAACGTTACAAGAATTCTTTGACCAAACACCTTCTGAATGCGGCTAAATCATTAATCCCTCTACACTGGAACTCCCCTCAGAGCCCAACCATCTCAGAGTGGCTGAATAAGGTCACCGACATATGTAAGATGGAAGACACTCTAGCACAGGATGGGGTTCTGTGGAGAAATTTCATGAAACTTGGCAGCCGTGGTTTGTTTTCAACGTATTCTTCAGGCCTTTGCGGATGCGGTGGCCTGAATTCCC
Organism: Rana kukunoris; assembly: GCA_029574335.1. Lineage (NCBI taxonomy): Eukaryota > Metazoa > Chordata > Amphibia > Anura > Ranidae > Rana > Rana kukunoris. Next base: position 171,116,130 of record CM056049.1, read on the forward strand.
GCTGTTGACTCAATGAACACTATACATTTTCTCTCAGTGAATATGCCAGATGATGGCAACAATCGAACGTACCCTGTAACCAATCTCCTTCTATTCTCTTTTTCCCTTCTTTTTCCCCTTTTCTTTTCCCGTTTTCCTTATTACAGTGATTTGTTAGTAGATGTTGACTACTGATTTAACTAGATCTCAGTTCTCAAAGTTATCTCTCACTTATTCTGAGGCCACGGATATTAAGTAGATGTTGATCAGACAAAATGCATCCAAAGGTTTGCACCTTTGATATAACATAGTTTTCGCTGTTAATGTGCATTGTGTAATGGGCAATCTCCTTATAGAACTCGAAATTTCTTTTATGATACCATGCGCGTTGTTAAGATGTACTGATGGACCTTATGCAGTTGCATCTGCGAATAGACATCTGTACTTGTTTTTTCTTTCTCTTGTTCCTTTTCTAAATCTCAATAAAAAAAAATGTAATGTAAAGTTTATCTTGGTCTCATCAGACTACAGGACATCCAGTAATCCATGTCCTTAGTCTGGCTGTTTTCAGCAAACTGTTTGAGGGCTTTCTTTCATCATCTTTAGAAGAAGCTCCTTCTGGGACATCAGCCATGTAGACCAATTTGACACAGTGGGTGGCATTTGGTTTGAGCACTGACAGGCTGACCCCCCCACCCCTTCAACCTCTGCAGCAATGCTGGCAGCACTCATACCTCTATTTCCCAAAGACAACCTCTGGATATGACGCTGAGCACGTACACTCAACCTCTTTGGTCGGCCATGGCAAGACTTGTTCTGAGTAGAACCTATCCTGTTAAACCACTGTATGGTCTTGGCCACCGTGCTGCAGCTCAGTTTCAGGATCTTGGCAATTTTTCTATAGCCTAGGCCATCTTTATGTAGAGCAACAAGTCTTTTTTTCCGATCCCCAGAGAGTTTTTTGCCATGAGGTGCCATGTTGTACTTCCAGTGACCAGTATGAGAGCGTGAGAGCGATAACCCCAAATGTACACACCTGCTCTCTATTCACACCTGAGAACTTGTAACACTAATGAGTCAAATGACACCGGGGAGGGAAAATGGCTAATTGAGCTCAAAATGGACATTTTCAGTTAGGGGTGTACTCATATTTGTTGCCAGCTGTTTAGACATAAATGGCTGTGTGTTGAGTTATTTTAAGGGGAACGGCAAATTTACACTGTTATACAAGCTGTACACTCACTACTTTACATTGTAGCAACGTGTAATTTCTTCAGTGTTGTCACATGAAAAGATATACAAATATTTACAAAAATGTGAGGGGTGCACTCACTTTTGTGAGATACTGTGTATTGGCAATAAGCTTCATAGAGACATGGGCTTCCCACCTAGATACCACCATAAATGTAATTATTGTACCAGTAAAGACCTAGCAGGTTAAGAGACGTTGGAATTTATAAATTGCTACTAAAAATTAAAGGGATTGATAGATTCGGAAATAAAATTAACTTTTTTGAAAATAGCAACTTTTATTGTAAAAGTCATGTTTGCTCTGCCTCCCGAATCTCCCTATTGGTCAGTGAGACTGTTAAAATAATTTATAGACTAATACAGATTAGGAAGAGACAGGAAGAGCGGGGCTTAACTTTTGCAGGAAAAGTAGCAATTTACATATAAATTTAAATGCCTAAATATAGATCTACTGATCATTTTTACTTGTAGGTAATCCTCTGCTCATGCATGTCATCATAGCTTAGATTGTTTTTACATTATCTGCAATGTTGCTTCTTCATGTCTTTTTGTCTTGCAGACAGTGTCTGAAAATACTGTTACATTACGATTCATTATGTACAGGTCCAGCCTCAACAGTTGAAAGGGTGTTTACTTTGCCTTCATGTTAAGGTAACCATGTTTTTATGAGAGTCCTAATCTTTAGTGTAATAATAATGCCTTCTAATCATGAACTACCTTTGTTTTTCTCTGGGTCCTCGTGGCATTATAGCGTCTGTTCCTATTAAGGTCACAGAATGGCAAATTCCACTGTCTGCCATAGTCTTTTTAAATAACAATTAGGCAGTGCTGGTAATGAACAGTTCTGGCACAAAATAAAAGCCTTTACTTTACTTTAAAAATGTAATGGATTCCTTTGCATTAGGAGAAAAGGATTTCACCTACCTAAGTGGTATTACATATACAACTTTCAAAGCAGAGTGTATTTGAAGCATGCAGTATTTCTATATTTACACAATTCTTACTTTGTATAAAATGCCACAAATTTTAGTTCCTCAATGTCCCCTTGAATGATAACATCATCAAAACCTTCTCCATTGCCTAAAGAAAAAAAACACAGAAAAGTTATCAATAGAAAGTCATTTAATTGATAGTATATACGCAAGGTAAGGGGGGTCAGTGTATGTGCCAGGTAAGGGGGGGGTGAGTGTATGTGTCAGGTAAGGGGGGTCAGTGTATGTGTCAGGTCAGTGTATGGGTCAGGTAGGTCAGTGTATGTGTCAGGTAAGGGGGGTCAGTGTATGTGTCAGGTCAGTGTAGGGGCCAGGTGGGTCAGTGTAAGTGTCAGGGGGTCAGTGTAGGGGTCAGATAGGTCACATGTGTTGTAAGGGCAGAGTAAAGTGAAGTCAGGGGCGCAGCGGGGGGGTGGCAAAATTAGGATTCGCCTAGGGTGTCAAAGATCCTTGCACCAGCCCTGCTAACTGGAGCTGTCACTGGGTTGAATGGAAAAACTATTAGTGTTTACCGGGCTTTACTTAACAAAGGCAGTCCGATTGATATTATCATTTTGCTTTTTACCAATTGTGGACTTTATTATGTGCAAGAAAATAATCCAGTCATTCAGTAAATTCAGTTGTTGATTTTGCCATTACTGCCTCATATGGCAGTTCTTTCCACAGTTTAAATTACATACAAACCGTAGTCCTAAATGCACCATATTTGTTCACTATGTGTGCAGGTTCTGCTTCCTGCCTACTGGTACTGTATAGTGCTTTTGCCTTACTGTTACTATTTCGTATTGTACATTTTCTATGTGGCTGAATTTTTTATCTTGGCAATCGCTTATTAGGGCGGCTAACTGATATGTAGATAGCCACTACTGGAAGAGTCTACAGTATTGATTATGTATTACTCTATCGTTACAAATTTAAGATATATTTAAAAATAAAATAACTCAGAATATGAGCTAATTGAATGCAATATGTAAATATGCTATATGTCTCATCTTTACAAAAAAAATTGGTAAATAATTTTTTTACCTGCATAACGTATACTCTTTCCAAACATGGCTGTCCAAAGATATGGAATAGTGTTGATTTCAGTGCCTTGTGCCAGCATGTTCAGTGCTGCTATGCGACCTATGTCCCCGAAAAAGTGTTTTGCAAGGAAAGGAATTAAAAATATAATTAATAAATCAAGTAATAGTCATATTCTCATAAATGATTGCACTATTTATACAGGAGCCTAACTATAGTATACTTAACCACTTGACCACTGGGCACCTAAACCCCCTTCCTGACCAGACCAATTTTCAGCTTTCGGTGCTCTCACAATTTGAATGACAATTACTCAGTCATACAACATTGTACCCATTTGAATTTTTTTTACTTTTTTTCACACAAATAGAGATTTCTTTTGGTGGTATTTGATCACTTCTGGGTTTTTTATTTTTTGCGCTATAAAAGAAAAACTACTGAAAATTCTGTAAAAAAAAAAAACAAACAAACTTGTTTCTGTCATATTAGCAGGTTATTTCTCACACACAGCATATTCATACCACAAATTACACCCCAAAACACATTCTGCTATTCCTCCCGAGTATGGCGATACCCCATGTGTGAGACTTTTACACAGCGTGGCCACATACAGAGGCCCAACATGCAGGGAGCACCTTCAGACGTTCTGGAGCACCCAGGCCAATTCTGACATTTCCCTCCTACATGTAAAAATCATATTTTATTTGCTAGAAAATTACATAGAACCCCAAAACATTATATATTCTTTTTTAGCAAAGACCCTAGAGAATACAATGGCGGCCGTTACAACTTTTTATCTCGCATGGAATTTTCGCAGACATTTTTTGAACGTGTGTTTTTTTTTTAAAAAACTGTTTTTAATTTAACACATTGTATGTCACTAACAATTAAAGCACAAGAGACAAATTACAAACTTCTTTCCAGGTGGTATTGGAGCCCAATATCATTAAAGCGTATATACCCAGATAAATCAGACATATGTTGGCGATGCCATATATTTAAAGGTTCATTGCTACACATTTGGTGGGAATGTCCCCCAATCTTAAATTTCTGGGAAAAAATTATGCAGCTATACACTTTAGTTACTGGGGAACCAATATTAAATATACCACAAATCACTTTGCTATCAATACTACCAGGATCATATAAGAATATTAAAAGGGGTCTTTTGAGACACTGGTTGACAGCAGCAAGATTAGTTATACCACGGCACTGGCGCTCAATACAAACTCCATCAGTTAAGGAATGGGCCAGTGAAATGGATGGTATAGAAAAGATGGAATCACTTTTAGCACTTGAATTGGATACATATGAGGAACACCTTCAGACTTGGGTCCACTGGAGAGTATATAGAGAAACAACAAGAATTTAGAAATTACTTGTAGGAACAGAACAAATTAGTGGTGAGTGGTGGGGGTTGTTGCTACCAATCCTTAACCTTGCCCTAATTTTTTTTTTTTTTGTATTTTTGTATATATATATTTTTTTTTTGTATTTGGGTATGTTGTCTTGTCTTGTCTAGTCCAGTTTTGTTTGTCTTGACCTGTCTTGTCATGTCTAGTCTTGTCTTGTCCAGTCCGGTTTTGTATAGTCTTTTTGAACAATATATGGAAACAAAAATATATCAGAAATTGATTAGATGAAATAACTATATTACTTATCTGAACACATCAATGTCTGTATTATATTCTATAATGTATTGTTATAACATAATAAAATCAGAATGGAAAAAAAAAAAAAAAAAAAACTGTTTTGTGCTTAAAAAAAAAAAAACAGTAAAGTTAGCCCACTTTTTTTTCATAATGTGAAAGATGAAGTTACGCCGAGTAAATAGATACCCAGCATGTCACACTTCAAAATTGCGCACACTCGTGGAATGGCGCCAAACTTCGCTACTTAAAAATCCCCATAGGCGACACTTTAATTACTTTTACTGGTTACATGTTTTTAGTTACGGAGGAGGTCTAGGGCCAAAATTATTGCTCTCGCTCTAACGTTCGCAGAGATACCTCACATGTGTAGCTTGAACACCGTTTTCATATGTGGGCGGGACTTACGTATGCGTTCGCTTCTGCATGCGAGCACACGGGGACAGGGGTGCTTTAAAAAAATAAATAACAATTATTGTTCATTTTACTTTATTTACTTGATTTTGACACTTTTTTTTCCCCAAAAATACATTTTCTTATCACTTTTATTCCTATTATAAGGAATGTAAACATCCCTTGTAATAGGAATATAGCATGACAGGTCCTCTTTACAGTGAGATATGGGGTCAATAAGACCTCACATCTCACCTCTAGGCTGGTAAAAATTAATCCTGGCTTCGATCGTAGCGGTGAGTCTGTAAAAGCACCGGAGGGAGGCAGGAGGGGGGGACGTATTGCTATCAGCGGCAATTTACCGTGATCCGTGATGCGCCGGGTCTTCTAGACCCGGCGAGCACGGACACTTCCGCGAGCGCATCCCAGGGGACGCGCAATCGCGGAAGTGAAGGACGACATCCCAGGGACGTCGTGTCACAGTAACTCGACCGCGTTGTAGCAGTATTTTTGCTATAGCGCGGTCGGCAAGTGGTTAAAGAGGTTGATTTACTAAAACTGGAGAGGGCAAAATCTGGTGCAGCCCTGCATAGAAACCAGGAATCGGCTTCCATTTTTGTTTGTCAAAGCTTAATTGAACAAGCTGAAGTTAGAAGTCGATTAGCTGCTATGCACTGCTGCTCCAGATTTTTCACTCTCCAATTTTAGTAAATCAACAACCCCAAAGGGTTAGTTCGCCTTTACCAAAAAACTGTTTCAGGAGTTATGTAAATGGCCTACGCCCAGTGGCAGCCAGTGGTATTTTTTGGGGGTGGGGGTGGCAAACAGTGCACAGCCAATCACTTGGCAGCCACAACACTTACTGCGGCTTCCCTCCAAGCGACCGGCTTCTATAGCTTCTCTGCTTGCGTCTCCTCCAGTGGCAGGTTTCCTGCCTCCTCCTCCTGGCAGCCAGTGTAACTTACCTCTGGGCAACAGACAGGTGGCCTGCTAGCTTCCCCTGCCTCTCCTTGCGTCTCCTCCCTCTGCCTCCCAATGGCCAGAGTAGCTTCTCCTTTGAGCCAATTGGAAAACGGGTTTCAAGACCCACTTCCTGATTGGCCTGGAGGAGAATCTGTGTAAAAATAGCCAATATTCACTCACACAACTCGTTGGGCTCGGTGCGCAGTGATTTGCACCCCGAGCCCACCATCCTATTTTGAAGCCTATTAGAGCCTCTGGCTCTAATCACATGCTTTGATGGAAAACGCACCCCTCCATTGGAATCCATGTTCCAGCATCCCTGTTTGTAGATCGGGGTGCTGCACGCATGCACAAGAAGGGAGGCGTCCGTGCACCCCCTATGGACGGGCCACCACTGCCTAGACCAGTGGTTCTCAACTTGGGGGTCGAATGAGGATTTGCCAGGGGTCACCAAATCCTGGGCTGTTCCTGAAGCCCGCACCGCTCTTCCAGCCTTTTCGCAGCCAGCAGCAGGGCTGTCCCTGCAGCCACCCAGCTGGGCTGTTCCTGGAGCCTGTGGCCGCCCACTCAGCCTCTTTGCAGCTGCCCATTCAGATCACAGAATGGCTGGGAGGTAGAGACTAGAGGTCAGCTGACTGATGAGGAATGTGAAGTGAGAGGGGCTGGAGGAGACCTGATCTCCTGATTTTGGCATAGGTGTCACTGCTGCAAGGCACCACAGAGCCGGAGACACAGTAAAGCTGAGACACAGTAAATAACACTATCTGTGATTAGAGTTGTCAATAAAAGTCCCCACTACAGTTCTCAGATGAGCAGATGACCTTGATCAAGAGCACCTACGTTGGCTGATCAAAACTCCGCCCAGCACTGCCACTCATACCATTTCCCCACCCCCTCACCAAGGCGTAAGATGAGGAATAAAAATAGAGAATATGTGGAAGGGAGAGGAAAAGAGGGGGAGGAACAAAAAAAAAGGGAGAGAAAAAATAAGAAAGATGGCTACCTGGAGAGGGATGGGGGAAAACACAAGAAATTAGGATAGAGAGAGATAAAAGGGAAACAAAGGAGAATGGAGAGAGTGGTACATCCTAAAATGTACCACGAGGGGTTTAATACTGTATGAGTGTAAAGGGACTCAGGGAGTGCTAAATATCTGTGGGTTAGGGGCGCAAATTACTTGTCTTAGGTGCTGACCCCCCACGCTACGAAAATAATCTTACTGTTAGGGGTCCCCACAGCTTGGGAAATTTTTCATCAAGGGGTCACGGGACTAGAAAGGTTGAGAACCACTGGCCTAGACCTATAGCAAGGGTATTATTTAACTTTGGGTAAAGATTCAAAGTCGTTGTTTTTTTTGTCTACAGACACACCTTATCTGTACATGCAGTTTTTTGGTGAGGTGAACTTGCCCTTGAGGCCCCTTTCAGACATCCATCTCCGTTCGTCCGTTTTTACAAGTCCGTAAACGGACTTTTAATGGGCCCCTATGGGATCGCGTCCGTTAGCGGATGATGCATCCGCTAAAGTCCGCAAAGATCCTCATCCGTCTGGATCCGGACGGAAGAAAACCCTATTTTTCTTCCGTCCGGCGGATCGGATCGGATGAATACGGACACGGTCCGTATTTATCCGATTCCCCATAGGGACCGCCCTGTCTGCCGACAGCTCATCGGGGATCCCCGCTGAGCCGACGGACACACACAGAGCGGACCGAAAAACGGTCCGCTCCGTGTGAAAGGACCCTTAACCTGCTAAATATGTCTACCAAGTCCACCTTATAAACAATCCCATCACTGAATACTGGGCCAAATGAAGAGGAAGGACAAGGTATATTAGATAGGAAAATAGGGGCACAGGACATGTCTTCATAAATACTAAGAACATCATTAGGGAAAAACTGTGAAATGTATGTAGCATGCAATAAATGTATTTGATCTAAAATAATATAAAGAGTTGTCTAAAGGAAACCTACTGAGGAAGTATTTGGACCTGCACTTCTGAGAAAAAACGAGTTCTCTGACACTCATGCTGATACAATGGCTTCTATACTTGGCTTCTATAAATTAAATTACTGACCTGGAATAAGTGCACGGCTCAGGAGTTTTGACTTACATACTGACTTAATCCTGGTTCACACTGGTGCGATGCGGAAAACCCTGCGATTCAGTGCCGGTTATACTGGTTTACACTGGCATCTGCGAATCGCTGAGGGTGTCAATGTAAAGTTAATGACCCCCAGATCGGTTTGCAGGTCGCAGTGTGAACTGTCAAATGGTGCAGGAATCGGATTGCATAGGTGTGAACACCCATGCGATCCAATTCCAGTGCGGACCAAAAAAGGGTCCTGTATCATTTTGGTGCGAATACGATTTGAGCCATACAGTTTGTATGGCTGAATTCACATCACATATACATCGTATGTGATCTGCACAGTGTAAGTATTTACATAGTTAGCAGAAACACTCCCAGCATTTTACCAGCAGCTCAGCTCATCCCGCTTCCCCACTTTCATCAGTAATATGGAAACCTTCTAATATCTATAGCAAACACCAAAATGGTGCTTCTGTTGTGAACTTTGATGAATTGGTCTATAGTGCCTGAACCTACAGAGGTGAGTGAGGGCTTGTGTTCAAGGTCATATTTACTGACCACGTGTTCACTTTAAAGGATAAGTGTATTTTAATACAAAGTCCAGTTATCCTTTTTCCTCGGGCCCTTACCTAAAAAATCAACTCTCTCCCTACAAAGATGCATACTTAGCTAGAATTACCTACTGCCGCCTCTGGTAAATAATTACATTTTGTCTACAAAATTACAGCCCCATAGACATCCATGGGGCTGTCCCTCACAAGCTCCCTACTTCTCTGGTCTTGGGACACAGCCCTATAGAAGTAAATGGAACTGTAATGTGCAATTGTGTCCAGGACAGTGAGACTTGCTGCACTGGATGTAAACAATCCTGGAGGCTGTAGCAGTTGGATCAACGTAAGTATGCATCTATGGAGGAGTTGGTGTTGTTTACGGCAGAGCATAGGGACAAAAAGTATAAGAGCTCTTTGTCTTAAAGTGCACTTATCCTTTAAAGCGTAGTTCCAGGCTTTTTTCAGTTTATTAAAAGTCAGCAGCTACGATTTTAATAAATGGGCACTTACCTGTCCCACGGGCAAGCAATGCGGGCACACAAAGCCTCGCTCTTCTCCCCCTCCTCTCCGCAGCGCTGTCATTGGAACTGTGGGCACTCGGCCGTGACAGTTTGTGGCTTTACGGCCGGGCACACACTGCACATGTGCGAGTCGCGCTGTGCTCTCCGAGAGGACAGGCAATCTTCTGGGACCTGTGATGTGTCCTAGAAGATTGCCTAGAGGAAGGGGCCACCTAGGGGTAGAGGAGGAGTCACCTGGGTGGCCTGAAGTCCCTCTCTTAAATAAGTACCCACTCCCCCCTAAAACAAAATGACATGTCAAATGTGACATGTAAGGTGGCAAGGAGTGCTTAAAGCAGAAGTTCCACTTTTGGGTGGAACCCCACATTAAGGTTAAGTAGAACACCGATTTTTAAGTACACAAGATATTTTGTCACATAACACTGTTGCATTTTTTGAAGGGTCATGGGATATGGGATAGCTAGTAATAGTTAGACACATTCAACGGGATTTGGTATGTAATGTTCCAGGCTTTTCATTACTCATCCAAGTAGCTTTTTCAGAACTGAAGAAGCATGCTTGGATAAGTATTAAAACATCTTCAACATGGCAGAACATGTCTAGCTGAATGTTAAACATGTCCACCTGAACATGTCTAACTACTACTAAGTTCCTGTGCATTTGTTTTCCCTTTCTGTTGGCTTATGTACAGTAAGTATTTTGCAGACAGGTAATAATAAAATATGTTATTATGCTTGTAACGGAACTATGTATTCTGCCTGTCCATCTATAATATTCATGCACCTGTCTATCCCCAAAGGTTAATTGATCTATTGTGTGTGTGAAAGACCTGTGTTTATCCTTAAGTGATTGAGTATTGTTCTGGGGGTTGATTGAAGTCTATGTGAGAAAGAAATGTGTCTTCTTTGACCTGGTGACAGGGTGTCTGCCTTGGGGCCCCCCTGTGGAGGGAGGGGGCGGAGAGTTCCATTGTTCCTTGAGTACTCACAAGCTTGTAACTAGATATAAACCATGAGAGGTCCATTAAAGCTGTTGATGTTTGACCCTTCAAAACGTAGTCATGTCTCGTTCTTGAAAAGGGCATGCTATGGGAATATTATTCTGTTCGTTTTACAACTGGACCTGACTCTCCCTCTGGATCTCGTGGATGAGCTTATACTGGACCTACTTGCATAGCAACTTGCCAGGGAAAAGGACGTTCCCCAACGGCTGATGCCCTCTCACTACTTTGGGTAGCCGTTACAATGCTGTGTTCATTAACCACTTAAGGAACGCGATATACGTCGGCAGAATGGCACGGCTGGGCACAATTACGTACCTGTACGTGATTGTTAAATGCCCAGCCGTGGGTCGCGATCGGTCCCTGGAGCTGAAGAACGGGGAGAGATGAGTGTAAACACACCTTCCCCATTCTTCACAGTGGCTCTGTCATTGATCGTCTGTTCCCTGATATAGGGAAAGGCGATCAATGGCGTCACATGTCCAACCCCGCCCCCTACAGTTAGAAACACATACGAGGTCACACTTAACCACTTCAGCGCCCCCCTAGTGGTTAACTCCCAACTGCAATTGTCATTTTCACAGTAAACAATGCATTTTTATAGCATTTTTTGCTGTGAAAATGACAATGGCCCCAAAAATGTGTCAAAATTGTCCGATGTGTCTGCCATAATGTCCCAGTCATGAAAAAAATCGCTGATCCCCGCCATTAGTAGTAAAAAAAAAGTTATTAATAAAAATGCAATAAAACTATCCCCTATTTTGTAAATGCTATAACTTTTGCGCAAACCAATCGATAAACGCTTATTGCAATTTTTTTACCCAAAAATATGTAGAAGAATACGTATTGGCCTAAACTTATATATTTTTGGGAGATATTTATTATAGCAAAAAGTAAAAAATATAGAATTTTTTTCAAAATTGTTGCTCTATTTTTGTTTATAGCAAAAAAAATAAAAACCGCAGAGGTGATCAAATACCACCAAAAAAAAGCTCTATTTGTGGGAAAAAAAGGATGCCAATTTTGTTTGGGAGCCACGTCGCACGACCGCGCAATTGTCAGTTAAAGCGACGCAGTGCCGAATCGCAAAAAGGGCCCTGGCCCTTTACCTGCATATTGGTCCGGGTCTTAAGTGGTTAAACATTTAAATGATAATTAATTTTGCATTCATAACATTATGGGTCATTGTAATTGGTTTTATAGTTTATAGTTTTTATAGTTATAGTTTTATTGTCTCAATGTTACCTTGCATATGTGCCATCTGCCAATGAGGTACATTGACTTTCTTGTTATTGCGAAAAGCTAATGGGAAAATCACAACATCCCCTGCAGCAAAAACACCAGGAATGTTCGTCTGCATCATCTGAGAAAAGTAAAGATTGTTGTATTTATTGAATTAGCATGATTTTTACAGGTACATATGCTTGACTGTTTCATGATACACCAGAATACATAACAAAATATTAGCTCAATGCCTCTTTATCTTGTAGTGTCTACATTATTAGGTAAACCAAAAGGGGCTGTTTTGACTTTTGAGCAACCAAAGTAATTTGTGGTATAAATTCAACAAGATGCTCGAAGATTTTGGGGATTTTGGTCCCTGTTGACTTTATATTTTCAACAGATTTGTTGACCGCATTCATGCTACAAACCTCTGGTTCCATCTCACTCTGTGGTGTACCTCAAATTCTGACCCTACAATCTGCATGCCACAGCAGAAATCTGGATTCTTCAGAAGAGGCAAAGATTTTCTAATCTGGCATGTTCTTCTGTGCATCACTTTAAATTCTAGATACTATAGCCCCACGATTGTCGTAGTAGGTCAGCAGTTTCTGAAATGCTGCATCATAAACAGCATCAACAATCTTTTTACAGTCACAACTTATGATTATTATTAATCTGTGACCTCTCAGTTCTATCTTGTCTTTGGTTTGTGCCTTATCACACCACTTTTTCCTTCTGTTTTGCTTCCAGTTTGGTTACCTGTTGTGTCTGTTATCCTTTTATGAACCATATCTACTTTTTTTGCCAATATCTGTCTGTTTATTCTAATTCAGTAGCTCCCAGTTTTGTGTCAGTTAAAGCCTATTTCTTGTTAACCTTCTATGTTCCCTGCTTGCTTCATCTAAAATAGACCCAACTCCCAGTTCTGTTCCTATCTGTTTCTCTACTGGCTGGTCTCTGTTTCAGCCCAGGTTCACACTGCTGCGGGATTGAAATCTTGCGAGTTCAGCTGAACTTTGACAAATTAATTCACGCATTTGAGTCAGACAGAAACTACTTTTGGTAATCGGTGCGGCGCCGCAAAGTCGACGTCGCACCGACTAGGACAGTGCCATTGCCGACATGCCAAATCGCACACCAAATTGCATCAATGTGAACCTAGGCTTAGTGTCTGTCTGTACAACTCACAATTTCCCATCTTGACATCTCTAGAGGGAGAGGTTTGTCAAGCAGCTAATGCTGGTGGGCGCCTGTGTCAACTGTCTTTTTTTAAACCTAAGTGTATTCAAAATAAAAAGGCACAAAAAATTTGCGCAGGTCACATGACTTACTAGTAATGCGTTTCCTAGAAATGTTCCTTCATCAATACCCAATCTTAGACAAGTATCAAACTAAAAGTAACCTGTGTATACCTATCAAAAAAGCCTGATGTTTATCAACACAGGCCCACAGCTTAACCACTTAAAGGATAAGTTCACCTTTACAGAAAATTTCAGACATCACAAGTCTCCCACGAGCCGCATTTGACTGTGGACTCACAGACACCCGCGAGTGCCAAGCGATCACCTGGCTGGACCTGTCACTCAGCCACAGACAGAAGACAGAGCAGCCCGAGTGGCCAAATGCAGTACGTCTTTAACTGCCCATGGAGCCCACACTGCCTGCACATTTAGGGCCACCCCACGATGCCACTGTAATTGAGGCAGCGCCACAGCAGGAGTTTAAAGAGAGCAGGGGAGGAGGAGGGGGCGGGGGGCGGGATGGAGCGCTACTGACTCTCAGACACTGCAGCTGTCTGCTGCCGTAACGTCAATATTTAATGTCAAAGTGTCAAGTACTGTATTTATTGGCCTATAACACTCGCTTTTTTACCCTGAAAATAGATAGTAAACTGTGCCTGCGTGTTATACGCAGGGTGCTGTGGAAAGTTTTTTTCCTGAAACGTCCCTTTTAAAGTTAGGGTGCGTGTTATACGCCTGTGCGTGTTATACGCCGATAAATATGGTATATCCATGGTGTGAGGTCTGTAAGTGGTTAAAGCAGAGAAAAGAGAAAGCCTCCCATTCAAAGTGGCTGGGGGGATGGCAGACATACTTGACCCCCCTCCAGCCTGCATTGCGCTCCATACCCAACCCCGGTCACTGGCTCACTTACCCTGTGCTGCCCCCACACTGACATGTTGAAGGGTGCCCACCAGTGGCAGCTTCCCCCTCTGTCTCCTCCGTGTCCCCGCTCTCCTCCATCTCTTCAGCATCACGGCGGTCATGTGTCTCCTCCCTCCTCCTCCTATGCCAATAGGATTACTTCTCCTTCCACCTTTCCTGATTGGCCAGGAGGAGAATTAGTGTGACAATAGCAAAGGTTCATTCGTTATTGTCACACAACTGGGTGGGCTCAGGGCACAGTGGTTTGCGCCCTGAGCCTACCCTTTTTTGAAGCCTATTAGAGCCTCTAATCTAATCTTCAATAAAAAATAATAATATTAAATTAAGAACAGTTTGACTTACCGATTTTTTTACTCCATTCCCTTACATGTATGTATACATTTTCTTATCTCTGATTATTGTGCTGATTTATACTTCACATTGGCTGAAAACCCACTCCAACTCATAATGCTCAGCTTTTACTTAGATGTTGTTTTATACACTGTGTCCCTAGCCCTTGTAATAATAGTATTGAACTCTTCACCCAAGCCTCCTTCCTACTCCCAACCCTAACAACTGACTGTAAGGCCTCGTACACACGATCAAATCTGTCTGCTGAAAACGGTCGGCCCGACCGTCTCAGCAAACAGATTCGACCGTGTGTACGGGCAAGCCGACGGATTTGGCCACCCGACAGATTTCAAAGCATGCTTTGAAATCTGTGGGCTGGGAACCCGTCCGCCCGACATGTCTGCTGGTTAGTATGCTAACCAGCAGACATGTCTTCTCGCACACGCGCCAAATGATTTCGACGCATGCGCGGAAGTGTTGTACTTCCTGGTGCGGTGACGTGGCGGCGTCAACGTCACCGCCACGTCACCGCCACGTCAGCGCGATGTCTGCTGGCGGAGATTTTGGTTTGCTCGTGTGTACACACGAACAAACCAAAATGCCAGCAGACAGGTTTGTTCAAATCGGTCGGACAGACCATTTTGAACAAATCGATTGCCTCGTGTGTACGAGGCCTAAGTATAGTGATTTCTAAAAATGTTTCTATTTAAGCAAATTTTCCCTTAATTACTTGTATGCCCATAATTCATATCAGTTAGGCTGCTATTGCTTTCATAATTTAGCCAAAGGCAGTTTTTTTGATTTGTACATTAGTGGCAGTTGGCTCTCAAATATCACAGCACATTGGCAAATTAGTATTTAGAGAATCACTTTGGAAATGCAATCTTTTGTAAGGTTAAGCTGTAAAACAGGCAGTAGTAGTGACTGCAGGAGATATAAATAAAAGAGACAGGGTTTATTTGAAGAATGACCCTTGAGGGTCAACCTTGTAAAACATTAGCACATCTGTGAGCTATGAGTATTAGGGATTTTTTTTACAATCTAGAGCAAATAGCAGCAGGATTTTCCTGGCATCCAATATCAGCAGGATCTTCCTGACATCCAGAAGCAGCTGGATTTTCCTGACATCCAGCAATCAGTGAGAGAAACATCTTTAATCCTTAATCTTCGAAACATTCCTTACAAAATATATCTATAAAACAGTTGATATGCCTTTCTTTGTTGCAAATAATCCTATAAATAATATAGAATAGTTATGGTTTTTAAAATTTGAATTTTTTTATGCAAACACTCTGAAACTGAAAGTTACAAATGGTGCCTGCATACGCACATATACAGTGAGGTCTCTTGTAGCTTTTCCAGATGTTTCCGAGCTGCTTTGTAGGCACAGTGCAGGACCTGGATTCTGTACAACCTATTTTCTTCAGCTCTACAAGCTTCAAAGCCTAGAGGTCATAGGATTTCTACTTCACCCTCTTAGGCCGCGTACACACGATGAGACATGTCCGCTCAAACATGTCCGACGGACCGTTTGCAGCGGACATGTCTCATCGGATTTTGGTCCGATGGCGTGTACACACCATCGGATCAAAAGCGCGGTGACGTGGCGGTGACGTTGACGCCGCCACGTCACCGAACCAGGAAGTGAAAAACTTCCACGCATGCGTCGAATCCATTCGACGCATGTGCGGGCATATCTCCGGCGGACTAATTTTAAAGCATGTTTTGAAATTTGTCCGCTGGACAAACATGTCCGCTAGCCCATACACACGATCGGATTTGTCTGCTGAAACGGTCAATCGGACCAGTTTCAGCGGACAAATTCGATCGTGTGTACACGGCCTTAAGCCTAGTACACATCACTTGTTTTATTTACTTTCAAAAAATCCAGGTGCCGGATAGAGCAGAGGAGAAAAGTGAGGGTGAGGCACAACCCCAACAAGGCAGCCATCATGGAAGAGTAGAGAGCAGCCATCTTTTTCCATCACATTGTGGAGCGGTTATCTCCAGCCCCACTTCCCACAATTCAGCTGTCCGGGCCTTTTTTAGTACATGTGCAGCCGGTCGCACTGTTGCTATTTGCAAACTTTGCCTCAAGTGCATCAAGCGTGGCAAAAACACCAACCATTTGGGTATCAAGGTTTTGGCAAGGCATTTAACCTCCCACTACTCTGACCGTTGGCAAAAGCACCTAAAAGCCACACAAAAAGGGGCACAGATCTGTCCCTCCTCCTTACTCACCTAATTCTGGCACATGTCCTCAATTTGGTGGAGCAGCGTTTCCTAAATAGGTACTATGGGTTGGAAGATCTATTAAAGCAGGCCAGAAGAGTGTGTAACCATTTTAAGTGGTCATACACAGCCAGTGCTCGGCTGGCTGAAATTCAGCGGGAATTCCACCTGCCAGTAAACCGCCTGATTTTTGACATGCCCACCAGGTGGAACTTGACTTTGGCAATGCTGCAGTGGCTGCACATGCAGCAGAGGGCCGTCAATGAGTACCTGTGTGAGTATGGCACAACAGGCTCAGGCCGGCTCTGCTTTTTCCCCCCACACCAATTGCTGCTCAAAAAAGTTGCATGCACTGTACTGTCACCATTTGAGGATGCCACAAGGATAGTGAGCTGTTACATGCATCAGTGACATAATCCATGTTGTGTTCCTGCTGGAGCAGACTCTGCATGGCATTATGGACAGGGCACTCGAGGCAGAACAGCGGGAGGAAGAGGAGGACTTCCTTTCCTCTCAAGACCCACTTTATGCAGATACCATTGATCCTATGCCACAGAACACACAAGAGGAGAGAGAGGAGGAAAAGGAGGAGGAGGTTTCTGGCAGTTTTGGAGGCAATGAAGCAGAGAAAGACATACACCAAACCGTAAGAGATGGTTTTCCATCCACAGAAACCTTGGGAGTAGTACTTGGCTGGGAGGAGGCAGTTCCAAATACTATAATCCTCAGTGACCATGAGGAGCTTCTCATGCCTCTGCAAATTTGCGGTGCATGGGCTGCTTCATGCTTCAAAGCCTGTGAAAGGACCCAAGAATACTTGGCATAAAGGAAAATGATTACTATTGGTTGGCAACCCTCCTTGACCACCGTTATAAGGGGAAAGTCTCAGAACTCATCCCATCCCCACAGACAGGACACCTCAAAGAGAAGTTTATTAAACACTTTTCCCAATTCTAGTAGGTTACAGTGTCATTAAAAAAAACGTAGTTTTCAGGCTTCTGTTGGTCAAGAGAGGAGTGGTGGAGAAGGCGGCCGCCTAAGTGATGAATTTCTTAATTTTTTTTTAGTCCTCGCCGCTCAGGGCTGTCAGCTTCCACATCCCATCAGCTGTGTCTGAATCATATGGTGGATGATTATCTAGGGGCGAAAACAGAAATGGAGAGCTTTCCAGTTGACAATCTACTGGCTTATTGTGTCATGAGAATAGACCAGTGGCCAGTACTTGCCCAGTATGCTATTGAGCTGCTGGGCTGCCCTGCATCCAGGGTGCTTTCCAAATGGGCATTCAGTGCTTCTGGAGGTTTTGTTACTGACCATAGAACGCATCTGTCCTCAGACTCCCCGGACCGTCTGACTTTTATCAAAATGAATGAGTCATGGAGTTCTGGCCACTGGTCTATTTTCTCTGGAGAAGAGACACTTGAGAGGGGACATGATTTCAATTTACAAATACCATACTGGTTTAACCTTCAACTACGTAGAGGGTTCTTTATTGTAAGGCCGCGTACAGACCGATTTGATCAGATTTGTCTGCTGGGCTATTTTGGTTTGATCGCTGTACACACGATCAAACCAAAATCCCCGACGACAGACAGCGCGGTGACGTGGCGGTGACGTTGACGCCGCCACGTCACCGCACCAGGAAGTAAAACACTTCTGCGCATGCGTCAAATCCATTTGACGCATGCGCGGGCAGATATGTCTGCTGGTTAGCGTACTAACCAGCAGACATGTCGGACGGACGGGTCCCCAGCACACAGATTTTAAAGCATGCTTTAAAATCTGTCTGCTGGAAAAACCCGTCTGTCCGCCCGTACACACGATCGAATTTGTCTGCTGAAACGGTCCGTCAGACCGTTTCCAGCAGATAGATTCGATCGCGTGTACGCGGCCTAAGAGTGGCAAGGATGTGAAATTCCCTTCCACAGGCGGTGGTCTCAGTGGGGGACATCCACAACATACAGGGTAATACTGACATATAATCACACACATAGGTTGGACTTGATGGACTTGTGTGTTTTTTCAACCTCACCTACTATGTAACTAGGTAACTATTACCAGCTACAGTATGAAGCCCCTGATGCCAATGTCACACATTAGTTTTTTTTGTTGGATGTGGAATATCTGCAGGACTTCCAGGCTGCCTAGTGTTGTGGGTGTTGACTTAATCTGGAAGAATGTTTTTGGTGTAGGTTTCATGGGCACAATAACACCCAAAGACCAATTTTTTCATACTTGTTTGACAGGTGTATATCATTGCAATCTTTGACAGCAAAGCCAATTCTTACCTTCATCAAGAGTACCTCTATAGGGTTACCGTGTGAAAGCACCACCGACACCCAAAAAACAACCCCCCCCCCTGTTTAACAGAGTATCTCTATAGGGTTACGGTGTGAAGTTGCCATTGACACCCCAAAGACCAACTTTTCTGCACCCGTTACAGAAGTAGAAATCCAAAGTCTGTGGTAGAGACACTAGAATTTATCCCAAAAAATCTCTAATCTTGTTCCCCCGTGCCTTAAATTGTGGTCTCATCATACAGACTGTAAGCCGTTGCTTACAAAATAAAGAAAGTCTGCAGGGAAAATGTCATTTTTTGGTTTTTATAAATGCAATTATTGCTGCGGCAGGTTCTATACACAGTACAGATGTGCCACTTCCCCAATGCACTATATTGAAAGGAATTTTTCATTTTTATACTTTCACTTTAAGCATCAATAAATGGCTGATCATTTAAAAATGAAGTTTTTTTTACAAACTTTTTTAAATGAAATATGTCCCCCAGGGCAGTACCTGGACCCCCTTCACCAGTGTATGCCCAATTACTTGCATATAAGCCTTTAAATTTGGGACTTTGGACTTTTCACTTCAATGAGGTTTGTTACTTGGTTCCAAACTTTCCTGATGTTTGAAAGATCTGGTGCGAACCAAACAGGGGATCATTCCGCCCATCCCTATTAAAAGCAAATAAAATACTTTTTGTTTACATTTTTGTTCAGAATTCTGCGAATGCATACCCAGCTTTAGTCCTGGAGAACCAGGCACCTTCAGAATACCATTGTGAAGGTGCTTATTATTAATGGGGCAGGCTGGGTCATTGAAACACACACCTGGCTACATGAAAAGTAAATAAGTTTGTGGCAGTCCATTTATCAAATTCAGGAGCACTCCTGCATGTTGCAGTTAGTCCATGGCTATGAAATAACCATTCTCCGTTATTGATGGTTGAGGTCTTTATACTTCCCCATAAGTTGAGTGCAACTAACTCACACACTTAAGGCCAGTTACACACGAGGCGGACTCCGTCGCTACAGAGTCCGCCTGCTCCCGCCAGCTCAGTCCGCAGATCTCCGCTGAGCCGGCAGAAGACAAGCTCCTCTCTGCTTACTGAGCGAGAAGGGGCTTGTGCAGCGCCGCTGATTCCTATGGAGCAATCTGATGAAAACGGACAGCATGTCCATTTTCATCAGATCTCACCCAATCCAATCCGCCATGGATGGATATGGACGTATCGCCATGCGTCTGATTTTGGCGGATCGGGTCAGATGTCAGCGGACATGTCTCCGCTGACTTCCGACGCTCCATAGGACTGCATGGAGTGGCCGTTCAGGTCCGCCATCAAAACTGACAGGCGGCCCTGAATGGTCCGTCCGTGTGAAAGGGGCCTAAAACTCTATAAACCCAAGATTAAAAAAAAAAAAAACATTTAAGTTTCATACTGTATGTTGTATAGGTATATACAGTATATATTAAATACATTATTTTTGTGATAGTTGTTTTTTTTTGTCAATGACAAAAGCTGTTCCAAGCCATTTAATGTTCCTTTTCAACAGTGACATTTCATTTAGTCCAGTGTTGTATGAGAACCAAAAACAAAATTGTAGCTGTGGGATTTTCTTGTACAAATACTGCTCTGGAAATTAACTGAGGTGTCCAAGAAAACATGCCAGGTCAGCACAGCACAACTACTTGCTCCAAACATTTCATTTAAAGTGTTGTATTAGTCAATACTATTTTCTGCTTCAATGCAATTGAACGTTTAGGATGATTGAGATTTGTCAAATAGATTTCCCTTCATAGTCTGAAAACTATTATTAGCCTTTTCTGGGCTTATTTGCTAACGTAAAGATCAGCGAGCCATGTCCAGTAACCCATAATAAAACAAGCATCATTAATCATCTTTAAATTGTGAGCTAAAACATACTTAGAATCACAACTATGAACATATGTACCTTTCTGTGGGGTTATTGTGCTGTTTAACATTTACAATTTCTACCCCGCGAAATAGCAACTTCAAAAAGATGTAGCACTAAAAAAAAATCATACTCCCAATAAAAGGCCATGGTTGAAGATTTATTAAATGATCCAGTGCAAGACACACAACTCTGCCCACTGATGTGTTTCACTCATATTGAGGTTATTTATAGAGTGTATGGGTATAAGTACTTAACTTTTAACGTTAAAAAAGGTGTTTTACTGCACTGATATATATCTGCAATCTTTGTCTTTTTAATAGCGACATCTCTAGTCTCTGCCTGTACTAGGCAGATGATTCATTGGTCTGTAAACCAAATGTGCTTGTTTTGCTGCAGCTTACTGCTAGCATCTACTCTGTAAACCTCTCATTGCCTGTAATATCTCCAGAACCAAAGCAGGTAAGCCTCTGAAATAAAAACTGCAAAAAAAAAATACCTTGTAGAAAAAAAAAATATGTAGAAGACTGGATAAGGGAGGTTTGCTTGAACAAGGAATTCAACTTTAATTGTTTTGACTGCATCTCTGAAATAGGGAAAGCACTGCATCAATTAAAATCCAAAATATCAATAAAGCTTGTAGAAAAAAAAAATATGCTAGATAGACATAGATGAAGGGTAGGTTTGCTTGAACAGAGGAATTCATTTAAAGCCAGTGTTTTTAGACCCTTTGCTGCATTTTGTTTTGACTGCTCTAAACTAATAAGAGCTGATATGTGATTGGTCACTATGAGTTTTTGAACAACCTTTATATGCTAATATACTAATTAAAACCATTAGGTAGATTTAAATACAATTGTATAAGTATTGCTACAAAATGTGGCAGATTGTGCACACAATAATTATTACCTTGTTAACAGGAATATATCCTTTGGCATCTATGGTGACCCCACTCTGTTTTAGGAAGCATGTAGTAGGACTTGCACCTAGGAATAAAGTTTTGTTTGCATGTGAGTGATTTTTCTTTTTTTCGGCACAGATTAATTTGCATTTATTAAAAAAAAAAAATGTATTACATCAGCAAGGAAAACAGCACTAAACCAAATCTCCTACCGAATGATGGTTATCAATATTCCTTTTTATTAACAAACCATTTTTCTTGTCTAGACTGGCAGAGTTAGAAAATGTAAAAGACACTGCCCTTAGCTCACATTATTCCTGCTTAACAGATAATAAAGGTAGTCACTGTTGGTATGCACAAGCCATGCTTTGATTAGGCCCCTTCCCTTTCTCCTCACAGACACCCAGTGATGGAGGTGAGAACTACAGTGCAAATGCAGAGGAACTTGTCAGAAAGTCACAAGAAATAACAGTACTGCAGCTGTCCACATCCCCTCCTAAAAAATGGTAAGGCCCACTGTGGAATCCAGCAAGATGGAAAGGCAAAGAAGGTTTACGTGTTTGTGGACTAACATGTCAGGCGATAAAAGGTAATATTACCCAAAAAATAAATGGACCATCTTGCTTAAAAAAAAAAAAAATATTAGACAACATGGATGATTTAGGCAACGTGGACGATCACTTTGCAAGAACATTTTCTTTTAGCCCAGTGAATGAGGTGGAATTCCGCTGAATTCAATCAACCAATCATGTGAAAGCAAAAATATTGTTTGGTTATTTTTTTCCTTTTCATCTGATTGAGCATTCTTTGCAAAGTACATTTTTACCACATTCACTAAGCCAAGGGAAAAATTCCCTTGCAAAGTGAAAATTCCTTTCATTTAATTAAATTCCAGTCTATTTGTAAGTAAGTGAAAACGGGAGAGTATGGCCTCAATTACTTAAATGAAAAAAAATGGTTATAATGTACCAGCATCCTGGGATTATTGGAAGAGGGGGGACCATATAATTAGAGACAACAAGCTGCTTGACACTATGCGTCTAAATTATATTGATCAAAATTTGATTGATTGGGATTTTCAAGGTACTGATAAGAAGGCATGTATCAGATAAAAAAGTATATTTATTACATATAAAACAATAAAAAAATAAAACAATGGGACAGGCCCCACAATTCGGACACAATATCGGGTATTTCTTAAAACAAAACCATATGGGTCAGATGCGTGGAGCCGATCTGCGACTTCGAACCGGTTTCGCGGTGTTGTACCGCTTCTTCAGAAGGATCTGTATAGATATGAATTATTTGTAGAAAAGAACAAGCTTTTAACAAATACCCGATATTGTGTCTGAATTGTGGGGCCTGTCCCATTGTTTTATTTTTGTATTGTTTTATATGTAATAAATATACTTTATCTGATACATGCCTTCTTATCAGTACCTTGAAAATCCCAATCAATCAAATTTTGATCAATATAATTTAGACGCATAGTGTCAAGCAGCTTGTTGTCTCTAATTATATGGTCCCCCCTCATCCTATTTGTAAGTAAGTCAACCCCACCATCTCTATACATTTATTAAGTACCCTTAACTCATAATAAATACCAGGAATCTGGAAATGTGCACCAGCACTGAGATAGACATTGCATGCTGACCAGCAAGCTCAGTTAGCTATAGAACAAATCCATCCTAACAAATACAGTGTTTGTTCCAAATAGAAAAAACATATACTGTAGCTGGGAAGCATTGTGTATTTAGGAGTTAATGCTATGGCATTTGACACATTGAGATTTCCAACCAAGTGATGAGCCTATTTGCTTATCTGCCTAAAGAGACTCCACCATGAATCCCAACAGCTGTGGGATTGGGTCCTGCTGCAAGCAGTAATTTCCTAATACCTATTTCATCTATGACCTCTGTGACAGTGATAAAGGTTTTGGTTTAAGCAGGTGACAGTCTGATGTCTATAATGCCGCGTACACACGATCATTTTTTGTGATGAAAAAAAACGACGTTTTCAAAAACGTCATTTAAAAATCACTGTGTGTGGGCAAAACATTGTTTTATGTCTTCAAAAAAACGACCAAAAAAAAACATGCTTGAATTTTTTGTGTCGTTTTTCAAAACGTCGTTTTTTGTGTCATAAAAAGTGATGGTGTGTGGGCAAAACGATGTTGAAAACAATGGGCCAGATTCACATACACTTAATATTGCACTGCGTAATTGAAATACTCTACGCTGCCGTATTTTACCAGGCTCTACACCGAATTCTGGTAGATTTTTGCCCGTACGCTACGGCGGCGTAGTCTATTTCTCGCCGCGTAATCGAAATACGAGATTAGGGGGCGTGAAGCATTTAAATTAAGCGCGTCCCCGCGGTGATCGAACTGCGCATGCTCCGTTCAGAAATTTCCCGCCGTGCATTGCGCAAAATCACGTCGTTACGTCATTCGTTGTTTGAGTAGTGTCGTTTAGGAACATTCCTATTCCCGGACGACTTACGTAAAAAAAAATAAAAGACGTCGGAAAATGTAGAAATTCGACGTGGGAACGACGGCCATACTTAACATGGGCTGTCTAATATTAGAGCAGCAAAAAGCTGGTATAGTGTTACGCAAAAAAAAGATGACTAAAGGTGCCGTAAGAGATTGCGAATGAAGATCGTAATTTCAGGGCATCGCCGGCAAAAGCTCATTTGCATACCCAGACGCGGAAAACGACGGGAAGTCCACCCAGTGGCCGCAATTTTATTGCAGCGTAGATCCGAAGGCGTATGTACACGTAATCCAGTCGAATTGAAGCCCGCAGCCGTCTATTCATGGTTTAAGGTTTTCAACTAGCTAGAAAACGCGCGTAATTGGAAATTACTCCAGTCTAACACCAGTTAGACAGGCGTAATGGCTCTCTGAATCTGGGCCAATGTTTTTAAAGCCGCGCATGCTCAGAGGCAAGTTATGAGACGGAGCTTCAATGGTACAGAGTGCCGTCGAACGTGGTGTACGTCACCACGCTTTGCTAGAGCATTTTGGAAAAACGATGGTGTGTATGCAACGTCGTTTTGGAAAATGAAGTTTGAAAAACGTCGTTTTGTTTCATCACAAAAAATGATCGTGTGTACGCGGCATAAGAGGCCCACAATCCTGTTGGTCAGCTACTTTTGGGGAAACAGTAGATTGGTCAGGCTAGAAAATGTGAGAGCAACCTAACACTTTAATAATAATTATAATTTAATAATAATTATATTATCTTATTACAAAATGTTATATATATATATATATATATACACATACATACAGCAATCAGCCAAGGTGATGTGTCAAGGGCACACAAGATCTCTTTCTCAAGGCATAATAACTATTGGAAAGCTGGATTTCCCTCACATTTGCTTCTACTGGTGCCAATGCCAGGGGCAGGTATGCAGGATGGACTTTCGTTTAGGTGGGAAAACTGTTCCGAGTTGCCAGGAATGATACTAGCATCCTAAAAGGATTATATTCTGTCATACACATCTTACCTATTCCAATCACACACACATCAGCTCTGAGGACCTTTCCACTCTTCAGCACAACTTCTTTCATCTAAAAAGCAAATTATGTTGTAACAAAAAATTTAAGTATTTCCAGCATAGCAAAATATAACCACTTTGGCCTAATTATAAGTCATATACATATTAGCATGTTCCACAAATCTACGAGGAAGGTTGGGTTCCAAAGGTGAGAGCTTTTGTACAATTGAAGGTAACCTATGCTCATAAAATATATAGCCTGCCATTGGTTGGCCCTTCTTGAAAAATTCAAGCTGTCTGGATGTCATGGTTATCCAAAAGCTTCTAAATGAGAGACAAAAAAAGGTCCTACTTGTGGTATGTTAAGTGCGTTTTTTAGCAAAATGTGAATTAAATAGGAATTGGTGATAACACATACAACATGCATATAAAATATGTTTAAAACGCACCTAACAAGACCAAACAGGCATAACTTACAACGCTCTATGGCTTATTAAATACAGGCACCAGTTAATCTAAATACCACCAGTGGTTCTCAACCTGCTAGTGCCGTGACCCCTTGATAAAATTTCCCAAGTTGTGGGGACCCCTAGCAGTAAAATTATTTTTGTAGCGTGGATTGTCAGCACCCAAGGCAAGACAAGTAATTTGCGCCCCTAAGACTTTTAGCGCTCCCCAAGTCCCTTCCACTCGTACACTATTAAAACCCATTATGGTACATTTTAGGATGTACCACTCTTTATCTTTGTTCTCCTTTCTTTCCCTTTTTATCTCTCTCTCTATCCTAATTTCTTGTTTTTTCCCCCATCCCTCGCTCTAGCCGTCTCTCTTGTTCTTTTTCCTATTCTTTCTCTCCCATTTTTCTTTGTTCCTCTTCTTTTTTTTTTTAACAGAAGAATGTATTCTCTATTTTTACTCATTCTCTTACTCCTTGGTGGGGGTGGGTTGTGGGATCAGTGGGAGTGCTGGTGGGGGGCTGGGATGAGTGCTGTGAAGTGCTGGGGGGGGGGGGCAAATTAGGCGCTCTTGATCAAGGTCTGTAGTAGGGACTTTTAGCAACTATAATCACAGGTAGTGTTACTCACTGTGTCTCTGGCTTCACTGTATCTCCGACTTTGTGGTGTCCCGCAGAAGTGACACCTATGCCCAAATCAGGAGATAGGGTCTCCTACAGCCCCTCCCACTTCACATACCTCACCAGCCAGCTGACACCTAGTCTCTGCCCCCTAGCCATGTCATGAACTGAATGGGCGTCTGCAAAGAGGGTGAGTGGGTGGCCATGGGCTCCAGGAACAGCTCTGCTGGGCAGCCACGAAAGGGCTGGGAGAGCAGTTCGGGATTCAGGAACAGCTCAGAATTTGGTGACCTCTGGCAAATTGTCATTTGACCCCCAAGGGGGTCCCAACCCCGGGTTTCGAACCACTGATTTAAAGGCAGTTTTGAGACTGAAGTGCATGCTGGGTAATATCTGCCATGCCTAGGCAATTTTGTACAGTAACACTGTTCATGTTTAATGCAAGTTATTATGTTGCTAATATTATCTTTTGAATATTTACATCCACATAGATGATAATGGTTCATAAAAATGTATAAAGAAGGGAAAATTAAACTCTGAAAACATGTTTAGTAATTAGTTGAATTTGGCAGATTGGTACTGTACAGCAACATTTGTTGCTACAGTAAACAAGAGAAAAGAGGATGTGTGTGAGAGACTCACATACCGTATTTAGAGAACAGCTTTCTAACAGCATATAAAAGTACAAGGTTTTGACGGATAAAAAAAAACAAAAAAGTGTCAGAAACTTTTATCTAGAGCTATCCCTATCACTTTTAAAATGTAAAATGTCAGTGTCCTGTCCTGATGGGGAGAGTTCCCCATTTTCCTTCACTTGCTTTCTTTGAGGAACAAGAAGCTAAGAGAGGAAATCTCCACACTTTTCACTGGAACATCTGTCCCCATTAGTAGATTGTCCCTCACCTCTTGCTCTCTTGCCAGCTAAAATGTCATTTTCTTACTTTATGTTTCAATGACAATGGTCAGCAGGACAAACAGCAGGGACACATGAGCAATAAAAGCTTTAAACACACTTTAGGGGTCCATGCACACTATCTTAAAAAAAACGCAACTCCTACAAGAGTTGTGTGTTTTGCCTGTAGAAGCAGCTCAATGATTTCTCTTGTGTCTATGCCATGGTTTTTTTTCTCAGACAATAGGTGCAGGAACTCCCCTTTTCTGAGTCACTTGTTTTCTCTGCCCCTACCCACCTCCGAGCAACGTCCCTTGGTTACATCCCCTACCCACCTCCCAGTACCGCCCTTTTAGACAATACAGAACCAAGTATCATTTTCTTGTGCTAAGTAATTTGTATTGAATTTGGTTTCCCCTTCAGCCAGCAACAATAGATCCCCTAACAATGTACCACCCACAACAAAATCCCCCCCCCCCCCCCAGCAACATCAGATTCCCGGCAGCATCAACATATCTCCGCACAGCCAGCATTAATAGACTCTCTGGCAGCCATCAACAATAGACCTATCCCCCAACAGTAGATCTCATTCAGCAACAATAGACCCCCCTGCAAAAATAGATCACCTCCAGCTAGAATAGATCCGCCAGCAGTGAGCATCAATACCCTGCAGCACACCCCAGTACCCCTTGACATTACATGCAGTCAGTCCAGGAGGTGCCGGAACTGCGTTCCCCCGCGTTTCCGCTGAAAAAAAGCCCTGGTCTATGCACATAAGCACATTTAGAGGCATATTTTAAGCTCAGTGTTTAGAGGAAGAAAAAAAAACTTCTGATTTGCATTATTAATTTGTGATTTCTGGCAGGAAAAAAAAAACACTAAACACTCCTAAACGTCCCTAAATTAAAGCGTTTTTTTTTTTTCTGCCAAGGGAACTGCCATATTTTTAAGCCCAATGTGCAGTGCAAGGAGCCTGAAGCTTCTTTTATTCAGATAATAATTATGACAGTTTATGAATTACCGTATTTGCCAGCGTATAAGGCGACCGGGCGTATAAGACGACCCCCTAATTTTACAATTTTTTTAAGATTTTTTGCCTGTACTCACCATATAAGACGACCCCCATTCCGATGCTTTCTATTTTTTTCTTCTGGAGCCATATTCTTCTTTATTCTTGCTGGAGCTGGAGCCAATCACGTTGAGCGATCTATTCTATTAATGAATACAAAGCCTGCTTGGATTGGCAGAGGCTGTAACATCATCAGCCCATGCCTCTCTGACTCTCAAAGCCAATCCGAGCAGGCTACTGTATGTAGGCACTCGGATTGGCAGAGGTTGTTACCCCAATCCGAGCAGGCTCTGTACTCATTTGAATACATCGCTCACTGGGATTGGCTAAGCGGTATATACTGTATGGAGCCAAAGCTACATACAGTATTACTGCACATCCAGCAGGCATCCAAGCAGCTGACCCGGCGTATAAGACGACCCCTGCTTTTTGGCCAGTTTTTTTAAGTGTAAACGGTAGTCTTATACGCCAGCAAATACAGTAATTAAAAAAACGTCTTGTCTTTCCTTTTGTAAGTAGATAGTAAGCAGATATTTGAATATACAGTACAGCTATCCCCTTTAGTATTTACCTTTCCCTCTTGTTCTCTTAGTTCAGAAACTTCAGTCTGCATGTAAAACTTTACCCGGTTGCTTTCAAATACCTGAAAAATAACAAGGTACATCATTTGTAAAGTGTATAGGAATTGCTTGGCAGGTAGTTTATCAAGCTGTCTATGAACATCTATCATTTGCTCAGCCAATGCACCTTCTATTGTTATGACATACTGTATAATGATCACACACTGATTCCAGCGTTACTTCCTAAACATTCACAAATGCAATCTGTGCCAACCACAGTCCTGGGAATAAAAAACACCAGCCTATGTTTGTGCACGCTGCTGATAAGCCAAACATGGCAATAACAAGTGATGAAACAAATTTAGCATAAATGTTTTGCTATGTTGCTTATTCAGCAAAGCTTTATGGCAAAGGAAAGAATGTGTACACTCTGCAATTAATGTAAGAGACAATCCACCCAAGACTGATAAATATATACTGCCACAACCACACAGAAAGGCACCAACATCCCTGTAACTTTAAACAAAAACTACTCTAGAAACGGGACTTTATAGATTCCTAACAATATACATTTAATAATATACAATGCTATTAAAATTATACAAATTTATTAACAAAGTAATAAAAATACAAAGCATCATTATGTATAAAACAATTGCAAAGTTTAGAGGCACTAGAAACTTTGATGGTACCGCAATAGACATAAAAACTCAATGTGGTTTATAAATAAAAAAAATTGAAAAAAAAAAAATCATCATATTTCATTACAAATTCCATACAATCATCAGTATACAAAACACTTCTAAAAAAAGGGGGAAACAAAAAATAATAATAATAATGATAAATCCTTTAAAACTGGACATTTTACTCAACAGTATTACATAACACCCCAATATAACATGGGGTTTGTGATAGATGTTATCCAGTTTTTCGCAACATGTTTCGCGGGATTACCGCTTTCTCAGGAGTGTTTGAAGGAATAATAATCTGTAGAAAATAAAACATAAAAATTGTGTGTTTTGTTTGTATATTGATGATTTTATTGAATTTGTTATAAAATGTGATGATTTTAAATTATAAACCACACTTTTGTGTGATTGTGGTTAGTGCTAGTGGAAAAAAATATAAAACTATTGGGTGTGCTGCAATTTAGAAAAAATGGGTCTGTTTGCCTAAAAAGGGAATCCAGTCCCAATAGTGTATAAAGAATAAAGTGAAAACTGCGCTCCCCTATATTGTTATTATCACCTCCTATTGTGTTGCTAGTGGAGTATGCTGTCACCAAGCGTCTCCAACCGTGTATGCAAGTTCGCTGAGTGGGTATCAAAAAAAGCCTTTTCCTAGGGTCCTCCCTGCTGATCTGCAGCCAGAGTGTGGGGTTGTACAGCAGCCTCGACTCGTTTCACAATATTATTGCATCTTCAGGAAGCTTCCTGAAGATGCAATAATATTACGAAACGCGTCGAGGCTGCTGTACAACCCCACACTCTGGCTGCAGATCAGCAGGGAGGACCCTAGGAAAAGGCTTTTTTTGATACCCACTCAGCGAACTTGCATACACGGTTGGAGATGCTTGGTGCCAGCATAGGCACTTTTAAATGTGAGTGTGATATCTATCAGTTTTTTATACAATAAATTTGTTTTAAAACAATATCACACCATGTGGAGCACATTTCTTTTCCTGTGAAACACCGTAGGAGAAGACAACATAATAACCCCCCCAATTCACCTGGCAGCAGGAGGAATAACGCTATAGGATTGGTTATCCTGATCAATGATCCACAGGCCTGGAATATTACAACATCTGGTGAGTGTCCATTTTTAATGGTGATGGGATACCACATATTAAAGATAATCGAATAATAGTCTGAAACCATTGCAGAGGCACACTGCTGGGGCAGAACATTGGACGCTATATAAGAACTCTCACAAGACACGTTTTTGTAATTTACATAGGTGCTAAACTGTAAATGCATATATTTTTTTCTTAAATTTTTCAAAATTTTTTTTTTTTTTTTTACTTTTTATTGTTTATGTTGATGAGATGAAAATTTGGATCTTTTAAGGTTTTTCATGTATGACACTATATCACTGTAAAACATAGCACTAAGAGGGTAGAGCACCCCCAACAAGGAGAATACTCCACTAGCAACACAATAGGAGGTGAATAATAACAATATAGGGGAGCGCAGTTTTTACTTTATTCTTTATAAACCACACTTAGTTGTTATGTCTTTGGCGGTATCATCAAAATCATATTTTTTTTTTATACACAATAGTGTGGGATGTAGGTATAATAAAGCAAAGGCATTGTACCACATCTAATGATATTCCAACACACCATTGTCACTCATGGCTTTTTTTACAGATCCACAATGTGATGACATTAAAAAACACTTGTTAGGCCGCGTACACACGATCAAATTTTTCCACTGAAACTGGTCCGACGTCAACGTCACCGCCACGTCACCGCGCTGTCTGCCAGCGGGGATTTTGATCCGATGGTGTGTACACACCACCGGACGAAAATCCCAAGGAGACATGTCCGAAGAAAACAGTCCGCGGACCGTTTCCATCGGACATGTCCCTCCGTGTGTACGCGGCCTTAGACTTACGTTTCCAGGGGCTGAATGAAGAGGAGGTAGGCTACCACATCTCCTGCCACGCTCCTTTGAATCCAGCTTTTGAAGCCTGCCAGTCAATGGGGTCCGACCCGCCGGTCATCCCACGCTCCTGAGGAAACCTCAAGGACCGTTTCATGAAGCAATCACTCTCCCACTCAGCTCCAACATCGCAGCAGTCCCCGGTTGACACAGCTCCCTCTGCTGCCAAGATGGCACCCAGTCTACCTGCTGCTGTCAGAAACACACTGACACGCTGCAGCCCCAGGCATTGCCCAAACCTCCTGCTTTGGACACGGCTTCTCCCACGGGCATAGCGCAGGCTGTGGTGGCTCTCTTGATGCCCACACTCAGAGACTGTTAATAATGCTGTCCTAAACAGCCAAGAACAGCTCCACTGTGATCTACAGGCTTAAGCCCAACGGTTCACCCAGACAGAGGAGCAAATATACACAATTGATGAAGTCACTGCCGTTTCTGCTGCTGTTGTGGCTCGGCTTATGCATTCTCAGAGGGAAATACATGAAAAGCTGGGTGACCTCAAAAACTGCTTATGGTGCAACAATTTGTGGATTTTAGGCCTTCCAGAATCCAACATGTTTACCAGTCTTTGCGCGAATGTCATTCTTGAGCAGCTGGGTCTATATTCACCTTTATTGCCAATTTTCCTCTCAAATGCAACCCTTTTGCTTTACTGACTGGTACTTAAAGGCCGAACTTTCCAACTCTTTGGGAAAACGTAATATCCTGGATTTGAATTGTTCCTTAGCCCCTTCCATTCTCTCTTCCCTGTTACCTCAGGGACTCTCCAATTAATTTCACTTCTCCAGTGGCCTATAATTTAGAAAAGTAGCTAGAATCATTATGGGCATTTTTTTTTTTCTAATATTGTCTGTAGCATTTCTATGCTTTTCCTCCATTGTGCTTCCACTCCTATGGGATAGGTGATAGCAATTCAGCTGTTTTCTACTTAATGTCTAGCCTTTAAGTTATAATATTTGCTTTTTGCTTAGTGTAGGCTGACATGCATCTCTCGAGGACTTCACTTGCTGTTTTGCATTTCTTAAAATTTTTATAAACATTTAAAAAAAAAACACTTGTTTCAAGGTATAACTTTAAATTTCCCACCCTACTCTGAGAACATATATATCCTTTGTTATAGTCGCATCCGAAGACTTCGGATCCTAGATGACAGTAGCATACAGAGTTGCCACAACACGTTTTATGGGTTCCAAATATCCCACTTCCTCTGTGAAACACTTGGAGGGGTCTCAGAAAGTATTCTTCAATGTAAAAGAATTATAACCATCTATTGGCCCTCTTATATTGCTCCACAGTAGGTAATGTAAGACCCTTAGGGAGGACAAAGGCTATTTAATTGTATACCACAACCTTTCACCATCCAATAAGCTGTCATGTAGTATGTGTGTTTCCCAGGTAAGGTAGTGGCAGGAATGCCCTGCCCCTGCCTTAAGACAAAACAAGTGTTTTTAAAACATCAACACATTGTGGATCTGTAAATAGTTCATGAGTGGCAATAATAAATTTAAATAATAAATCATTTTAATAGAGATGTATATTATTATATGTATGTTGCTAGTCACCTATAAGGTCCCATTTCTAGTCATTTACAAGGTCCCATTTCTAGTATATCTTTTTTTTTCTCAGGAAATAAGGAAATAAGAAATAAGGCATACAAAAACCAGAACACAATGGATATGGAAGACAACAGAAACATTCATGCATTTGAAATAGTATACACCGCACTATATGCAATAGTATTTTTGATCTTTAGTTAAGTTGCTGCAATAGAGGGAGTCTTAGTACAGCTGCTGCAGGGTTCATAATGTCACAAAAATATCACACAGTAAAGAAATCAAGATCACTTGTTAGCAGACATGCTGGGTGGTCAGATTTGAGAATCTATCACCAAAGTTTCATAAAGATTTCAAAGACCGGGTTCATTTTCAACTTATCAAAATGTATTTAAAGCGGAAATATTAGTACTGTGTGAATAGACTTTAGAAGAGTGGGGATAGGGTGTTGGGGAGTGAATAAAGCAGATTAACTTCCACAGCTTACAAAAGCTGAAAATACTTTAACCCAATTGTCAGATGTCAGATTTACTTGTTTAACAGTCCAGGCCTGTTTTGTCGTAACCAACATGTTTTCCATGCTTACAGCAAGTGTTAATTGGGTAGTGAACAGGTAACAAATTTCAGCCGCCAAACCTGTTTGTTTACTGGGTTTATTATGCAGTCTAACAAACAAGTATAGCTAGATAGGTAGATACTAGATAGATAGGTAGATAGATAGGACCATGTTTACCTGAACTCAGCTAATAAACTGTTAATATTTGATGGATGGACCACCCCACATTTCACTTCTTATTTGGGTATCAAAATCAGAAGATAATGAGAAAACTGGGATTATGGCAGTGCAAATTATATATGTTATAATGATATGCCGAGTATAAATACCAGCATATAACAGTAAATCCAGCAAGGTTTCTTTTTACTAAAGGCATTAAAGGTGACAAACATTAGCCAAGTTGGAGGGTGTTTTCCTGGAACAACACTTGCACAAATCAAACAGGAGCTCTAATCAGAATTGGAAGCTCCGCTTATATGCCTCCTCCCCCTTCCGGTGCCCCATTTGGCACCTTTCGGGGGAGAGTGGGTACATGTCAAAAACCTGCCGTGGCGAGATCACATGGAAGTTCAACCCCCCCTCCTCCTTCCCCTGCTCCTTCTCCTGCTGCTGGGCCATTCAGAACGTGCAGCGTACTTTGTGAATGCACAGCAGGAAACCAGCTGGGAAGCTGCAAG
The DNA here is from genome assembly GCA_029574335.1 of Rana kukunoris. NCBI lineage: Eukaryota > Metazoa > Chordata > Amphibia > Anura > Ranidae > Rana > Rana kukunoris. The sequence continues at coordinate 171,150,137 of CM056049.1, forward strand.
GCTTCACTGGCAGTTTCCCTTAGAAGCAATGGCGGCAACAGCACTCGAGAGCCAATGCAAAAATCAGCTGGGGTGCTGACATCGCAGGATCCCTAGACAGGTAAGTGTCCTAATATTAAAAGTATTTGTAGCTGCTGACTTTAATTTTTTTCTGAAGGTGGCTGGACAACCTATTAAGCCTCATTTGCTAGGAAGCTTGAGATGGGAATTGCTCCACATTTAATTCTCCAACTACCATTTTCCACTGCAAGTTAGAGGGGAGCTCCAGTCTTCTGTGTAAAAACTGTAGCTGCTGACTTTAAAATGAAGAGTCACTCACCTGTCCCATGAGCCAGTACCGTGCTTAGCAGAGGAGGCTCTCTAATTAGGCAAATTAGGCGGCCGCCTAAGGCCTTGTACTCTCAGGGGCCTCGTAGCTGCCTAATTTGCCTAAAGTGTGTGTGGGATTTGAAAAATGTCCACCGGTCGGTGTTCCCCGTCTTGCGTCCGGGGCCACAACTAGTTTTCCCTGTCCAGGGGCGGAGTGCCACTGACCACTTGAGCACTGCCCCAGGGTCAGTGGGTGGCACCCTGTACTTCCCGGCTCCTCCCTTCCTGCCGTGCACCGCAGATCTCTGGCCATGTGCAGAGCTTGCAGCGGTTGAGCAGCTCCCTGATCTCCTCTGCAGGACGGACGATCTGTAATGGAGGACCTGCCACGTCTGAGATTTGCCTAAGGCCTCGCAAAGCCTAGAGCCGCCTCTGGTGCTTAGCCCAGCCATTTTCACTCTGTGACCTCTCTCCCTGGCTCCAGCATCATTACTATGGGCACCCAACTATATGACAGCTTGTGGGTTCACAGCGAGTGGTGAGTGGCGCTGCACACTGTGAATGGTCCTGCAGTCTTCTGCGACCTGTCATGTGTCCCAAAAGACTGTGGGAGGGGGATTTGAATTCTCATTTCTAATCGCCTAGATAGTTGGAGTGGAACTGCAAGTGGGTATCTGTCAAAATCGGGTACCTGCTCCACCACTTCTCCCCAAAAGCTCCATTTCACAAAAAGGAACGGAGAAGGAGGCCTTAAATCAGAACTTCCCTTTTTGGGCGTGGTTCCGCTTTAAGTCTAATTGATTGCTGAAAGGTACTATAGACATGTTTTGTTTAAGCACTCTAAGGAAATGAAATTCAATGATTACCAAATTCACTTTTTACATGTAGCACGTATTTTTACCTATACGATTGTTACCTTCATGATGGCAAGTCCAACTTTTTCTCCTAGAAACTTCTTAAAGGGAATGTTCTCCAATTCCACCACAGACACAGAGTGAGCTTTTTCACACAGGTAGCCTGCCACTTCCATCCCTGTTAAATAATATGTGTAAAAAAAAATACAATAATAACACAACCATAAATTGACATCAACAGACTTATTCAACAAAAAATCTTCAAAGTACTATAATCCATAGCAACCATTAAAATATCAATTTTCTGAACTCAGATATTTGACTAGTAGATTTCTAAATGTTGTACACAAGTAGAATTTTAATGGTTTAGTGGGGTCAAATTGATTTTAATTTTTTACTGTAATTTAACAGAAATTCAAAGAAAATTCAAACGAGCAGGATGGAAAAAATGTCTGTGCTCTGATAGCTGTGAGCAAACTTCAGTTTATGTCCATGATGAAGGAGGTTCATACAGAACAGGTAGGCATTAATGAACTTCCAACACGGTCCTTTAAATGATTATGGACAATTGTTTATGCTACACCTGCCAAAAAGAATTTAAGATGATATATTAAACTATCAGCTTGGTAAAGTTTACAGTAGTTAAAAAACATAAAAATCAGCACAAGGGACATAACTTACAGTTAGTATGATGTGTCCTTTGTGCTGGTTCTTCTTCTTTTAGTAGAAATCTTCCTCTGCCCTACTCTCCACCCACCCCCCTGCTACTATAATCTTCTAGCATGGTGGGGGTTTTACAATAAAGAGCTATCATAAACTTTCACCAAGAGAACTTAACTATGCTAGCACCTACCTGCCAGATCCGTCATGCATGGGAGCCATACTACAGCTTCTATGAACGACATGGGATCAGTGAACGGAGGGGACAGAGCTATTATTCATCAATTCAAACCCTCATTCCGAGATCATGTGTCCTTTATAGGAACTGTAATACAGCTTCTATTAATGGCAGATCTAGCAGGAAAGGGCAGGCACAGTCAAATTCTCTTGAGGAGAGCACCGGAAGATTACAAGGAAGGGGGATGGGGGGTACGATGAAGGAGGATTTCTTCAAAAAGAAGAAAAATCAGCAATAAGGCACATCACACTAACTGTGATTTATGTCCCTTGTGTTGGTTTTTATGTTTTTGATTTTAGCTAGACTTGGGCTTTAAGTATTTTTAGCAGCCGATTAAATCACTCATGAATGTAGCTAGGTGCTGGACTACAGCAATATGGAGTAGGAGACTACCATTTATTCTTCTCTCCCACTACTGAGATACTGATGTTATGCTGCAACATTCTCCTCTGGCCAGAAAGAGGGAGAGCCAAGCAAGCCCATAGACTTACATGCAGAGCAAGAAGAGAAGCATCCAAATGAGTTTCCTGATCAGTTGGTGTGCCCTCACATATAGTCCCAATTCATGTAGAGAGGGTCTACAAAAAGCACTGCTTTATACTGGGGCACAAGTGAACTAACTGTATCAAGACCTTTATGAAAAGTATCTAAAACACATAACCCGTCAGAACTTGGAGATTTGGGGTATTGGAGTGCGAAAGTTCCCATATAATGGGTATCTCCCAATATCTCACAATAAGACTAACATTCGGCCCCTCTGCAGTTGGGAAAATTGAGACATTTGATACATTAGCAGTTGTGTTTTTCCTGCCATCCTAGGGCCAAACAAAACTCTTCATTTATAGGTTACTTACTCCCATAGCTATGAAGTCATCAGTCAAAGCCTATTAATGTGCCCTGCAGGAGCAGAAACCTCCAATGGAATGTGCAGGAAAGCTCTGGAGACTTGCTTGTGAGCCACTGTCAATATTAACTTTGAACCAGCCTGGGCCCTTTGTTGTCCTTAAAGCTGACTCTTGGAGAGAGCACATTGGGGTTAAGCTGATTCCTGAGGTAGTTCCAACCAGGGCACTGCAGCAAAGTCTTGGAGAAATCCAGGTCAGTATTTTAAACATTACTGATCCCCCAGTCAAACTAAGACTTCAAGTGATCAAAAATACACTCCAGTGGCACCATCTGGCCTTGTGGGGGGGAGCCAAAGATGAAATATCAGAAGACAGGTTTTAGCTTCGAAATTCCCTAGTATGGCCCGACTGGAATGAGAAGGTCAGGGGAGCTGGTTAGGGTGCTGGAATATCTTGATGATATCATTGTGTTACCCATGAGAAACACGAAGAGTGACTGGGTAAGGTACTGTAGAGACTCCATGAAGAATTGACATTAAGTATAGTAATGTTAATTCTATCAACCCAAAGTCGCCTATCTGGGGCATGTTGTCTCTGCAGAGGCACTGACCCTAAAAAACTAGAAGCTGTCACTTCCTAGCCTAGATGAAATAATGTCACTGAACGAATGTTGTTCTTAGGGTTCTGTTCTTACTACTGAAGATTTGTTTGCTAAAATAGCCTGACCCCTCGAGTTGTTGAAGAATGAGGAGAAAGATGCACATGCGCCCATGCCAAATAAGCCAAGTGAAGGAATTAGAAAACCTTGAGAATCTATTCAAGACCAGTGGAGGGGAGGTGTGACCAATGCTCCGTTTATTGCCTATGCTGAGCCCTCTAAATCATATGAACCACATGCTGATGCTAGCAGAGACTGACATCTACCAAAAGAAACTACCACTCTCACAACTTATGCTGACGTTGCGTCCTCTCCAACATGCATCAAAATGAAGTCACTGTGTGTAGCACGTTGCTGCATGCCTAGAAGCAGAGACTGACATGAAAAAAACTGCAACATCGTCAAAACGTTTCAAAAACTACTTCACAGAAAACGTCGTTTTTTTTCTCACAAAAAATGATCGTGTGTACGCGGCATTAGAGTTTCTGGCCTCAAAGTGAGTGAAAGTAGACAAGTTTAGGACTATCTGTAGGGTGCAGACTTCATGGTTCAAGACTGATAACAACTGACTTACTTATGGGCTCACCACAGCCAAGTTGGATGCTACTGAGCACCAGTGGTTGGCTGCTCTGTCCGGGTTCTGATTTAGCCCAAAGTATCACCTTGGAGTCAGAAACAGAGGTGTCGATGCTCTCTCCAGAAGGCCATATGGTTCAGATGTCTGTACAGACAGTTGGACACAACTAACTCTAGAAGGAGTACAAGTTTTGTTTCAGGGGATAGAGCACCATGCCAAGGGACGACAGGAGTTTAAGTCATCAGAGTAACCACAGCTGGCATTCCCAAATATTAAGCCCCATACACACGAGCGGACAGATTTGTTCAAATCTGTCTGTCCGACAGATTTGAATAAATCTGTCTGCTGGGATTTTGGTTTGCTCGCGTGTACACACGAGCAAACCAAAATCCCCGCCAGCAGACGGCGCGCTGACGTGTCGGTGACGTGGCGGTGTGTTGACGCCGCCACGTCACCGCACCAGGAATAAAACACTTCCGCGCATGCGCGAACCATTCGGCGGCGGCGCGGCGGCGGTGCGGGACAATGTCTGCTGGTAAGTGTACTAACCAGCAGACATGTCGGGCGGACACATTCCCACCCGATAGATTTCAAAGCATGCTTTGAAATCTGTCGGGTGGACAAATCTGTCCGCTAGCCCATACACACGATCGGAGATGTCTGCTGAAACGGTCCATCGGACCGTTTTCAGCGGACATATCCGCTCGTGTGTACGAGGCCTTACTGTGACCTTTCCCAAATAAGAGGTGAAGGCCTTCCCAGGTTGTCAAAGAAGGATCTATGACATTAGCCAGAAGAATATTAACTCAAATGACTGCCCCCCCCCCCACACACACACACCCCATGAAAATTATCCTGTAAGTCCCCTTAGTTCCTCTGCCCTCTCCTCTTCCATTCTCCTTTCTTTTAGTCAGTGCATGCCTGGTCTAGGACTAGCATCACCACTCTGGCAGTATAGTTCCAGCACTCAGTAGAATCAACTTTACTACTGCTTACTGCTGCACTTAAGGTGGCGTTGCTACTGTTTATACAGATCTTGTTATCTAATGCCTAGTACTTATGGTTAATCACTTTGTATGCTTAATTTGTTTTATTCCCATTGTTAGGGATGAGCTTCGTATTCAAGTCGAACTCATGTTCGACTCGAACATCGAATGTTCGATCGTTCGTATAAATACGAACAAAACGGGTCGTTCGCGCCAAATTCAAGTTACGTTTCACAGACCATAATTCACTGCGGCATCGCTGGCTGATAATTAGCCAAGCATGCACTATGACCCGTATGCTTGGCCAATCACAGTGCGCAAAAAACAGAGAGCCATAATTGGCCAAAGCCAGGGTGGCTTTGGCCAATAATGGCTCAGGGGGTTTAGTACACGCCCCACACTATAAAAGGCTGCCTGCAGGTCGGCCTTATGTAGTGTGTTGCGACAGTGGTTAGAGAGAACAGAGAGAGACAGAGAGAGTGTCATTTTTTGCAGGTAGATAGAGCAGGCAGGCTAGTCAGTTAATGTTACAGTGTGTAGAGGATATATATATACATCCCAGGTGTTGTACATATATTTATACACTGTATAATTTAGCTAGATCAGTTCTTTCTAATTTACTAGCAGGTAGGTGATTGTGCTATTTAAAAACGTTTTCACAGGCATACTATAGACACCCAGCAGGTACAATATTTAAAGGAATCTTTCATTTTTTTTTTTTTTTTTATTTAAGCATCATTTAAATCACTGCTCAGGAGCAGTGATTTTAATGATGTTTAAATTAAAAAAAAAAGGAAAAATTACTTTAAATATTGTACCTGCTGGGTGTCTATAGTATGCCTGTGAAAACGTCTTTGAGAACCCGGGTCTTGCCTGAGGGAACATGTATCAATGGAAAAAAAAGTTTTAAAAACGGTCGTTTTTTCAGGAGTCCTGAAAAAAACCGACCATGTTTAAAACTTTTTTTCATTGGTACTTGTTCCCTGGGGCAAGACCCGGGTTCTCAAAGACGTTTTACGACAATAACTTGCATATTAGGCTTTAAAATGAGCACTTTTGATTTTGAAAGTTCGAGTCCCATAGACATCAATGGGGTTCTAAATGTTCGAGCGAACGTTCGGACCTTAGGCGGGCCGGATTGTGGCCAGCGGGGGCAGAAAATGTCCCGGGCCCAGTACCGGTGAGAATAAATGTGGCCTCAAGGTTGGTGGTCAGTAGGAAGAGTAGGGCCCCTATTAGTAAGAGGAATAGTATCCGATCATTGATATCAGTAGAAGAAATAGCGCCCCCCTGTTAATGTCAGTGGAAGGAATAGTGCCTCATATCAGTGGCAGGAATAGTGCCCCAAGGGCTGCATAAAGGCTAGCAAAGGGCCACATCTGGCCCTCGGGCCGCAGTTTGGAACCTCTGCACAAACATAATGGTTAGCTGTAGGACAACTCACCTAAGAAAGATGCTCCCACGATTACAACATTCCGGTTACTTGCCAGCTTCACCACTCTGTTGGCATCTTCTGGAGTTCGAATTGTGAAAACATTGTCCAGTTCTTTTCCTTTACATTTCAACGTTTTAGGGCTGTGGACAATGAAGCTTGTTAGTACCTGAGCTAGAATACCTTCCACATGCTCTATTATGAAGAAACAGGACCTAAAACCAATAGCATTAACAAGCAAACGTTTTTTTACTTCTATTAGACCTGTGATGGGTTCAACCCTCTATGTTTTTTATTGCTGTATGTGTCCTCTGCTGTAGGGTGATTTTCACACTCTAATTTTATAGGCCAATGTCACTTGTACTGGAAATGTCAAGAAATCAAAACTTTGAGAATTAGAGGGGAAATATTCAATTTTGCCCCCTGTTCCAGTGACTACTGCCTAAGATTTTATTTTCCTTACATTGGAGAGATTTCCTCTTAATTCCTGCTGTGTCTAGGAAGTTGTGAAGAAATAGAAGGACCTCTTCCAATGAGACATCTGCTGAGGTGACCACTGTCTAATGCCGCGTACACACGATCGGAATTTCCTATGAAAATAGTCAGATGGTCTTTTTTCATCGTAAATTCTGATCGTGTGTGGGCTCCATCAGACATTTTTCTTCCGATGGAAAAAAAAACAATAGGAAATTCCTATCATCTGTGTGCAACTCCGACAGAGAAAAACCCCACGCATGCTCAAAATCAAGTCGACGCATGCTCGGAAGCATTGAACTTAATCTTTCTCGGCTTGTCATAGTGTTTTACGTCACCGCGTTTTGGATAGTCGGAATTTGGTCTGACAGTGTGTATGCAAGACAGCTTGAACAGAATTCCGACGAAAAATTCCATTGGAAATTCCGATCGTGTGTATGGGGCATAAGAGAAGATTTTCCTTATTTTGGGAAACTTTCCCCTTCATTTCTGTTATGTCTCCAGGACAGGAAATTAATGCATATTTGTCCAATGGAACACAGACAGTAAAAGAAAACAAGGCAGGAGTTGTTGTTTTCCATTCCCAGGTAAATCCAAAGCTAAAGTAAAATATGTTAGCTTTAGATACACTTTGTAATGAAGAGAATAGTATTACAGTGGGTCTTACAGTAACCCAAAAAAAGCAATCAGATTTCCATTTACTTTGGGACAGTAAAATAATCTTTAACTGGTTTTCTGGGTTATATTAATGTGTACATTCATCAATACCCAAATAGATAGGGATTACAATTTTTGTATATGCTTAAAGGTCCAGCTGTAAAGTTAGAACTACGAGCTCAAAGCACATGCTATTTACATGTATACAATAATATGTGAATGCAGAGTAAGACTACACAGATGTATATATATTTTTTTTTTTCATTAACAGCAGTATTGGGTGATAGATCATATTCTCTCTGTCACATTAGGTATAGTGCAACTTCGTGCATTGCAAGATGTCACTGAAGCTCTCTGCATATGATTTTATACTCTACAGCAGTGCGATGATGTGAAAACCTGGCTTGCATAAGCATCTTGTATTCACTGGTACACAGATCCCTACTGCTTTCTACTGTCAACAGCCCTCTTACTTTCCACCATTGACATGAAAAATCCATCTGTACTACTCACCTCTTCCTGCCCACTTTATGGACCCACAATGCTCAACTTTCCCCTTCCTGCTTTATAGACCCTCCACTTCTCATCTCTCCTTCCCTGCTACATAGACCCACACTACTCAACTCCCTCTACCTAGTAAATAGACCCACGCTGCTCGCCTCCCCCTCCCTAATACATAGATCCACAATTCTCTCCTCTCCCTCCCTGATAAATAGTCCCACACTGCTCACCTCTCTCTCTTCGATACATAGAACCACAATGCTCTCCTCTCTTTGGATACGGGGTCAACTCAGAGCATTAGCTGTGCCATCAACACACTATGTAACTCAATAAACACCATAAGTTAGACACTTTTGTAAACAATCACATAACACAAAAGAAAACTTTTTTTTCTGAGCCACACAAGACCCCTTTATCGGGCATGTGACTGATGAAGGGGTCCTGTGTGGCTTCAAGACATCATAGTCTTTTCTGTGATATGATCATTTAATAAAGCGTTGGTGTGCTGGTGACATATCCATTGTTCTGAGTCGTTACGGTCTCCAGCGGGTGGTCACTTCAGCACCCACTTACTCTACAGCCACCTATAGGAACAGGTTTAGGACTCCTCAGTACACAAACCTACACTCCCCAACTATCCCTCTGTGATACATAGACCTACACTGCTCTGTTATCTCTCCCCGATACATAGACCCACACTGCTCTCCTTTCCCTCCCTGATACATAGACTTGCACTGTTCACCTTTTCCTCACAGATGGAGATGGGGAACCTATTACTGGTACTATGTGCAGCTCCTCAACATCTAATATTAATTTTGTATACTGCATATAAATTAATGGCAATATTTTTTATTGGAAAAACAAAAATGCATAGCAACTGGTAGGAAATTTCTGAGCAGTTGCTTAGTCTTATACCAGTAGAAGGAAACAATATTTGTGTCAATTTAATTTATTTCATTTTATATTTAAAAGCCTATATAAACATGTTAAGAACTTTGAGGTGGAAAAAAAGGAATAGTAAAATTTGACTGGGACATCTTTTTACATTGCAAAAAATGCTTACATTATTACCTAATAAAAAAAAAAAATATTGAATAACTTGATTAGGGGCACCATTTAATCTGATAAAAATCTAATAATATGTAACATTCACTTTGCGGACTACAGCCGTGTAGAAAATGAATACTGACGTCACTGTAATTAGGTGGATTCGCTATGCACTACCAGTTGGTAATACGGCACACTGGTTATTGGGCTTTGCAACTCCATTGTAAAACTTACCACCTGCATCAGGTTTGCCTAGTGCATAAATTACTACACCACTGATACTTGCAAAACACAATCAAATTAAATGTATAGAATACTCACGTGCTTCCAGTAGCAATAAGCAGCTTGTTGTATTCCATTCTAAATCCATCCTTAAAAACAACCGTCTTGTTCTTTGTGTCCACGTTGATAACCTGAAATCATTTCTGTACAATGTGAATTTAGGATGCAGAGAGGAACTTTAAAGTACCAGTCAATAGCTAATATGATTGCTCACTATGTTGAAAGGGTAACATAAATATATTTTTTACTATGCTATGCTGCTAAAAGAGGAACTTACATTTAAACAATAGTGTAACACATTTCTATAGCCATTCCAAATAGCGGAGCTGTCTTTTGTTTCCTAAGGCCTCATACACGCGATCAGTCCAAACCGATGAAAACGGACTGAAGTTCAATTTCACCGGTCCAAACCGACCGTGTGTATGCCCCATCAGTCTGTTGTCCTTCGGTCCAAAAACAGAGAACTTGCTTTAAAATTGGACCGATGGACACCTGACCGATAGGTCAAAACCAATGATTAGTATGCAAAAGCATCGGTTCCAAACCCGGGCATGCTCAGAATGAAGTCGACGCATGCTTGGAAGCATTGAACTTCATTGTTTTCAACACGTCGTGTGTTTTTTACGTCACCGCGTTCTGACACGATCGGTTTTTGAACATGTGTGTAGGCACATCAGACCATCAGTCTGCTTCATCGGTGAACCGATGAAACTGAACTTCAGCCCGTTTTCATCAGTTTGGACTGATCGTTTGTACAAAGCCTAAGTTTTGCATGCTGTTAACTGGCAAATTAGCTTATCTTCCATACCAGGGGTCTCAAACCGGCGGCCCTCCAGCTGTTGCGGAACTACACGTCCCATCATGCCTCTGCCTATGAGAGTCATGCTTGTAACTGTCAGCCTTAGTGAAAATCAATGGCATAGACTATATCCGGTAGAAAATGTAGCAGTTGATACTGGGCTCCTGGGCCTCCTTGGCCATATCCAAGCACCTTTTCCATCACCATCAATTTGGCCACGTGTGTGACTATGCTGTTTCTCTTGTAATAGGGAGACAGGTTCTCCTAGAGGAGTTAACCCCTTCAAGGTCACATTTATACAGAACATACTGGTCGCTGTATAAATGTGAATGCCAAAAATTTAATGCAATATCACAGAAAGGTGTGTAAAAAAAAAAATTTTTGCTATTTTGTATCTTAGGGTCTGATTTTTTTTTTTTTTTACAAAAATACGTAGAAGAATACAGCCTTAACTGGTAAAAAAAAAAAAAAATGATATTTATTATAGCAACAAGGGCTCTTTTTTTCATTTAACGCAAAAAATGAGGATCAAATGAATTTGTATGCTCGCACGACCGCGCAAGCTAAAGCGACGCAGTCGTATTTCGCTGCGAAGGGGGTTTAGGGCAAGTTAAACAGGTTGGACACAGTAAAGACGAAGTGAACTTTCAGCTTAAATCAGCTAAAGACATTCCAGGTGCATCAAAAAAACAAAAACAAATTGGAATGTATTTAGCTGATTTAAACTGAGGGTTCAAATAGGCATTGGTCTAGTAAGTATGGAATCGAAGCTCAGTTGGTCTATTGCCTGAATCAGCAAGTGTGAGAAAGTCTAACAGCTAAATGCAATCCTTATTTATATTTTTTCAACGCATGGAAGAATAAATGTTTTCCTCACACATTTCCTTCCAAAGTGTAAGTCCAGGCTAGATCTATCCAAGCATAAAACAGCTCCCACCTTCCTCCTAACTCTTATACTATATACCCCGTAGAAGGAAGATGTGTATACTATTCTCCGAGTGCTCCGGTCCTGTCATTTGATTGGCTCTTCTTTCTCAGCTAGCAGCTGCTTCAAAGGGGAGGAGGGACAGCCGAAAATGGGTGGTCCACAACGCTGTATCCTGGCCTAGGCCAACAAGGCCTGGGCAGCACTTTGCAGGGGGGCAGCATGGAAAGAGTCCCCGCCGGCTTGCACTACACTGTTAGTGTAGCACCAATTTTATGGGGCGAACTGGCCAGCATTCCACAACTGTCGGGGGGGGGGGGGGGTTGTGCTGCTTCTAATTTTGACTGTCCTATCATCCTGGACCACAAACCTTCCTCACTGTGCTATATGTTTTCTTCTGCACCATTGGCATGGTTATATCTACTTAGTCCTCTTCATAAAATTGTCTGAAATTTGTGCTTAAAGTAGAACTTTAGGCAACACTTTTTTTTTCCATAGGGAGGGTTATAGCCCCTGTCCGTAATTTTTTTTTACCATCCCTGTCCCATTGAAGAGATGTCCCTTCACTTCCTGCCCCATAGCCAAACAGGAAGTGTTTGCAGGAAGTGTTTGCTGTTTGTTCACTAAGTTTCTCTAACAAACCTCTGAGGGCTTCACAGAACATCTGTATTTATACTGAGATTAAATTACACACATTAGGTGACTTCTGAAGGCAAATTTAAAAAATAAAAATAAAAAAATATCTAATTGTTATGGGCAAACCCTCCACTTTTTCTTTCCCTCTATTTAAACTTTTCTGAACTTTAGAGCTCCCAAACATAGCAAATTTCATGGCTGTACTTGATAAGGGCAAGCCACAATAAAATACATGTTCTAAATAATGTGATATGTATGTCTGGCTATTTTTATTAAGTTTTAACATATGTTGTATTAAATCACCTTTAATTTGAAATTAGACCTTAAAAAAGTTATTCAAGCTATTCACATAAACATATTCTTTATTAACCACTGATTTGGCCTCCTACAGAATGTAACAATGATTGAGAATCTTATAATTTAATGTTTGTTTGTTTTTTCGCCTCTTGCAGCTAGCCATCTGTAAATAATTGTTTAAGCTTATGGCCCAGCATACAGTACTCCTTCCTCTCTATATTTAAAATATATATATACAAAAAGTAATCTATCTCATGCAAACTCTTTACCTGTGTCTCAGTTAGCACTTCAATATCGTACATGTGGAAAAATTCCTTGGATCTTAGGAAAATCTGTTCTGCCTGAGAATCCATTGACTGCAAATATAAGAAAATCGTAAAGTGGCATACATAAATGTATCTAAAGCAGACAAGTAACCTCAAAGTAAAAACAAATAAAACTATAGGTAATGGATCCTGATTCCTGGCATCAGAATCCATCAGAATCCAACCAACCGACCACAAATAAGTACCGGTAATACCGGTAATACAATTATGTCTGTGGCTGTGGCTGTGGCTGTGTTCTGCTTCGAGCGTAGTTGCTCTTAGCACTACCAGCTTACCCATTAATTTCACTGGTTCAGTTCACCTAGGCCCTGTACACACATAGTTAGTCAGGTTGAAAAAAGACACAAGTCAAAGACACACGAGGAGACATGTCCAATAAAAACGGTCCGTGGACCGTTTTCATCGGACATGTCTCCGGGGATCCTTTGGTCTGATGTGTGTACACACCATCAGACCAAAATCCCCGCGGACAGAGAACGCGGTGACGTAGAAGTCACCGACGTCCTCAAACCAGGAAGTTCAATGCTTCCACGCATGCGTTGAATCAATTTGACGCATGCGTGGGATTTCGGTCCGCTGGTTAGACGTACTAACCAACGGACATGCTTAGAAACTTTTGTCCGCTGGAAACCTGTTTGCTAGGCCGTACACACGAGCGAACATGTCCGCGGAAACTGGTCTGCGGACCAGTTTCAGCGGACATGTCTCCTCGTGTGTACGCGGCCTTAGAGATGCTGTTTAAATGTAGATCACCTAAAACTACATAAAACGTATTTCTCTACCTTAAAAAGGAGTTTCACTTGTTTTTCAGTTTATTAAGAGTCAGCAGCTACAAAAAGTGTAGCTGTTGACTTTCAATAAACAGACAATCACCTGTCCCATGGTCTAGCAATGCAGCCGCCCGAGGCCTCACACCTCTCAGCCCTCCTCTCTGTGGCATCGTCATAGCAACTGTGGTTACTCAGCTGTTATAGCTTGCGGCTTCACGGCCAGGCGCGCACTGTGAATGCATGAGTCGTGCTGTGCTCTCCTAGTGGCCAGGCAATCTTCTGGGACCTGTGACCTGTCTCAGAAGATTGCAGAGAGTGATATAGTCAGTGTTATCTGATGCTCCAAATGGAGTAATTCTTAGGGGTATAGTCCGTGGCTGTAATAGCTGGATGGTGATGTAGCCATAGGTTGGGTGATTGGAAAAAAAAGGGATTTTAAGAGTTTAAAAAGAAGGCAGCCATCCTTCAGAGTGTGTCCAGTACTCTGCAAGACATGTAAGGAAGAAACGGAGAGGGAGGCACTGACCTGAGTGTAGTATTAAAATTATGACTTTAATAGGACAAGATTCCAGCTATCTGGAATAGCAGTGGGACCCACAGAGACATGTGGAATGCCAGGACTGTAGTTTACTTTGATGAGCATGCATCTACTATCATCTTGTAATGCCGCATACACACGATCGGTTTGTCTGATGGACCGTTTTCATCGCACGGACCGATCGTGTGTGGGCCCCATTGTTTTTTTTCCTCTCGGTGAAAAAACTTAGAATCTGTTTTAAAATTATCTGATGGTTAAAAAATGATCGAAAAAAATGATCGTCTGTGGGGAAATCCATCGGTTAAAAATCAACGCCTGCTCAGAATCAAGTCGACGCATGCTCGGAAGCATTGAACTTAATTTTTCTCAGCGTGTTGTTGTGTTTTACGTCACCGCATTGAAAACGATCAGATTTTTAACCGATGGTGTGTAGGCAAGACTGATGAAAGTCAGCTTCATCGGATATCTGATGAAAAAAGCCATCGGTCCGTTTTCATCGGATGAACCGATTGTGTGTACAGGGCATAAGTGTTTTTAATCTTATCCTATTAAAAGTCCTTATTTTAATACTAAACTCAGGTCAGCGCCTCCCTTTCCCTGGTTCTTCCTTAGAAGATTGCAGAGAGGGAGAGGCCACCTAGGGGGAGAGGAGGAGTCACTGAGGCAGCCAGAAGATGGAAGGGGGAAGTGGACAGATAGTACATGTAAAATAAGTGTTTTTAATCTTATCCTATTAAAGTCCTTATTTTAATACTACACTCAGGTCAGTGCCTCCCTTTCCCTGTTTCTTCCTTAGAAGATTGCAGAGAGGGAGAGGCCGCCTAGGGGGAGAGGAGGAGTCACCGAGGCAGCCATAAGATGGAAGGGGGAAGTGGGACAGATAGTACATGTAAAATAAGTGTTTTTAATCTTATCCTATTAAAGTCCTTATTTTAATACTACACTCAGGTCAGCGCCTCCCTTTCCCTGTTTCTTCCTTAGAAGATTGCAGAGAGGGAGAGGCCGCCTAGGGGGAGAGGAGGAGTCACCGAGGCAGCCAGAAGATGGAAGGGGGAAGTGGGACAGATAGTACATGTAAAATACAGGTACCCACCCCCCAAAAAAAACAATTACATGCCAAATGTGGCATGTATGGGGGCGAGGAGTGCTTAAAGTGGAAGTTTTTGGGTGGAACTCCGCCTTAAAGTGTAACTGAACTAAAATTTGCTAGCTAAGATTTGCTACCAAATTTAAAAAAGTACCCTTTGTCTGGAAGTTTTTCTGAAAAATAGCAGTGCTATTACTGGTTTATGAGGATGCCTAGTCAGCGTCATTTACTAAATATGGGCATGTATCCATATAAGAGCAATGATGTCACCATAATTTCATTTCATACAAATGAGTTTAGAGGATGCCCAAGATCATCTTCACTAGGCAACTTCATAGCTGTATAGCTGCAGTGTGAGATTAAGCCACTACTGCCTGTGACTGCTAGTTTCAGAAAATATGGATTAAGATTAGGTGATGTCACCACTGTGCTGCTCTGTGTTCTCTATGCTGGAGGCAATAATTTGAGAAGGCAAAGCCATACCTCTACTAAGATGGCAACCACTACACAGATACAGTGCAGGACAAGGCATAAAAAGTTAGTATGTGGAAAGATCACCTGTAGGGAGACCACAGGCAACAGTGGTCACTAGCCATCTGTGCTCAGCCAGCCTTATTGGTTATAGCTTCCAAACTTCCATTTATTGGCTTTCTTTGTATACATATGCATTTTAATGGTTATTAAGGTTGACACATATCATACTGGCATTGAAAATACGTACTTTGCTTAGTTTGGAGCGATCATATGGCAGATACTTCTCTGAAGTACACATTACAATCCTATCTGAGAATCCCTCCTGTCTTAATGTTTCAGCACACACTAATCCAGCTGGCCCTGGAAGGTAAAAGAAACTTTGTAAGCATTTAATTAGCCTTACTGATGGTAAGAAAGGAGCCATCTGAAATATTATTTTACCTGCTCCAATTATGAGAATATTAGTAATTGCTGTACTATAATTACTCAGTGCAATACATTTAGCCATAACTTTGGTCCTTCTTTGTGACTGTAAAGCCTTGAAGAAGCAAGCAAAAAATAAAAATAAATGCACAGATTGCTAAAAACAAGAAAAACAAAAAATGTGCAACACTAAAGATGCATGTATTATGGAACTATGAACAACATAGGCCTTATTGGACAGCCATGATTTGGACTTAGAATCAGGCTCTCTTAGGATACCCAAGCTTCTATAGAATTATTGTATCATATATATGTGTCAGGGTCCTCTGCAGTTATTGTTTTATCATATACTGTACAGTATATGTGTCAGGGGCATCTGCATTAATCGCACCCATAAATAAAAATAGTTATGCTTCTAGACAGTTTATCAGCCACAAAAATCAATAGAAATATGTGAAAATGCTACAGTATGTGGTGCCCTTTAATTGCAATTATCCTAGGCACTATACAAAAATTTGCATTTTCAGAGAGCAGTAAATTTCTTTCAATTAACTCATTCTAGAGGTGGGTCAAGATATGGCTCCCCCATACAGAAATAGTGTATGGAGGTTTTAGATTCTTTCTATATTCATTGGCATAGAAAGGGTCTTGCTATCCTATTGAAATTATAAGTACCTGTAATGCCTCGTGCACACGTCCAGTTTTCCCATCGGGAAAACTGCCATGACAGCTTTTGGCCGGGAAAACTGGCCGTGTGTATGCTCCATGGCAGTTTTCCCGACAGGAAAATCGCCGTGAATCCCAGCAGGAAAAATGAGAACACGCGAATCCCGGCGATCTTTTTCCTGGAAGTTTTCCTATGGGAAACACTGCAGTGGAGCATACACACGGACAAGTTTCCCGGCCAAAGCTCTCATGGCAATTTTCCTGTCAGGAAAACCGGCTGTGTGTAGGTGGAAAAAGCTGACCAGCCGGTTCTTGGCTTTCTCCTAGGGTTTCCTGGCAGTAAAAAGTCTGCCGGGAAACTCGTACGTGTGTACGAGGCATAACCCTCACATAATTCATAGTGTGGCCTGTTTAGTTTTAGATATATCACAATTAAATGTTGTGTATGCGTATAAGCAAAAGGCACCCTTTCAATACATTATCGTGATAATCTTTCATACATGACCTTAATATTCAGTTGTTTTTAGGAAGTTTATAGAAAATAGAAACACTTCAATATTGGGCACCATATTAGAGACCATTTATGCCTCATATAATATAGACAGGAACGATATAAATTAAAGTTTCTAATTACATTTAAGAAAGTCACTTACCTGTTTACTGGCACGAATGTATACTCTTTCCTTCTCTATTTTTACCTAAAAAGCATCGCATTATTATTAAATGCAAATTATTCATCATTGTAAAATTAGGATGTGCATTTTTTTAAGGCTTCAAACATAATGCATAATAATTTCTATTATTTATTTCTAGATTTTCCAAAACATAAGCGATCCCTTGAACATTTGATGTGTGTGAGCACTTTAAAACTCAAATGTTCTGGTGTGGTTTTATTTCATGAACAGCCAATGGTAAACAGCTTGTCCACAGGTTTTCAGTACTGCATTATTATATTAAACTGTAATTGATTTATTGGGTGCATACAATTCTAAACCCCTGAAACCAGTCTCAAGTCACTCTTCATTTGGCCTTTATCTTGTAAAACAGCAAGACACTATATTTTTCTTAGCTTATTTATGTTGAGGTCAATTCAGCTAAATTATTGAGCATCTTACAGCCAATACATTTGAGGCTATATTTAGTTTGTATCAAGAGATCATAAAGACGTTACCTTTGTTTAAAGTATTACCTTAATTATACATTGGATTTTGATTTTCACTAAGCCTGCAGTTACTGCATATTTCATTTACAACACTGTTCTTAAATGGTTGCTTAATCTGCTCATTCCTGTTCAATAAAATTAACATTAGAATTAAGGTATCTGTTATTACTCGGCTGATACAGAAGCAACTTGAGGTATTGATCCATTTCTGGTCTAGTCCCTCTGGGTTTATTTTCTCTTCTGTTGTCAGCATGTATTTAGCATGATAAAATGAAAGACACTGATAGGCAGGTACATACCACTTTTGTACACAAATGTCTATTTTAACTGTTAATAGCAATGCCAGTTTAATAGTAAGTATGTCATTATTTACATTAAATACACATCACTCAAAATAATCTACTGAACTCAATTAATGGCATCATGTTTTTGTAGAATTTACCTGAAATTTTGGCAAACCATCCAATCCTGGGAAATCTTCTATATCACCAGTCGCAATATTAAAACATGCTCCATGCCATGGACAACGTACTCTTCCTCTAGAAAGTACACCTGTGGAAGAAAAATAATTTTACAGCAATCATAGTGACATAACAAAAAATACTGGCACTGATATGAAAATTACAGTGAGAATTATGAAAGTATTTTGTTTCAAGAGAAAGGCTGTATATAGGTTAATTACTCATGCAAAGGTAAGCTAATTAACAGAAATTTCCCTATTAGCTTCCAGCTACAGTAAAACCTTGGATTGTGAGCAAAATTTGTTCCAGAAACATGCTTGTAATCCAAAGCACTTGTATATCAAGTATTTCCCCATAAGAAATAATGGAAACTCAAATGATTCATTTCCACAACCATTTATTCATAAGTCCTTCAGTTTATAGTCCATATAAAAAGATTATAGCAATGTGAGCAGGTTGTGTAACCATAAAATGTCCATCCACAAATAGAAGCCTCCACAAGGGGATTAGAAGCAAAATCCAGCAGGAGCTACAGAGTATAAAAGAGAAGAGAGGCACCTCTAAGTGTAGCAATATGTTGCTTAATGTTGTACCTTCAATAAATGTAACCAAATTGCTACACTTAGAGGCACCTCTCTTCTCTTTCATACTCAGTTGTGACATGACGCTACTCTTATATCAAGACATCACTTGTATATCAAGCCAAAATGTATTTAAAATGTTTGCTTGTCTTGCAAAACGCTCTCAAACCAAGTTACTCTCAAACCAAGGTTTTACTGTAATTTCCTTTTGTTTTTACCTATGTGAGAACATCCAACCAATAGCAGTACAGGGCTTGGGTCATTTTAATTTCTAAATATTTGAAGCTTTGATATTTTGAGGATGGGGAGGCTATTACCAAGATGAATATTAGGGAACGCGGTGTAGCAACTAGGCTACCCCTGCTACAAGGTCACTTTATTTTGTGTGATCCTTTGATAGGCTTGTTTGAAGGCTGATAAAGCCACCAATTACTGGAAAATATTAGGTAAGAAAGTTTCGGTGGCAGTGTTTTTTGCACACAGAGTTTAATTTCTGTAAAGATCTTCTATGCCAACCAGGCAAATTTAAATGTAGATAGAGACAGAAGGATACAACAAGGCTCTGTTCTTTTTCAATGTCCAATTGTGCGCAGGGAAAAAAATAATAATTCGGACTGTGCCTTGAATGTGATTGGATGATTTAAGCAACAATATTCACTTTGCTAGGCGAACATTCTCTACTCTTTTAGTATTCGATCCCCACTAAATCTACACATATTTTCATAAAGAAAGAGGTGAAGAGAAAAAACAATCATTGAGAATCAATGTGATTTTACAATTTGGTTTAGTTGACAAACTTACTTAGTACAGGCATACCCCACTTTTAAGTACACAATGGGACCAGAGCATGTATGTAAAACGAAAATGTACTTAAAGTGAAACAATACCTTCTTTCACTTCTAGGGTGTATTGGGGGGGGTCAGGGGCTGTAGTGGGGGTGTCAGAAGCTGTAGTGGGGGTCCCAGGGGCTGTAGTGGGGGTGTCAGGGTCACACTGGAACAGGGCGGGCTATGCTCTCAGAGCTTCAATTCCTTCTACTGTGGCTGCAAAAAGTCTGTACAGTACTTGTAAGGCACTTTACATACACTCACGGTTATGTCCTTACTCGCGAGTGTATGTAAAGTGAGTGTACTTAAAGCGGGGTATGCCTGTACACTAGTAGTATTCTCTCCTATGCTACTAGAAGAAAGTTACTATTTTGAGTCATATTTTATTTTCTTATATTATGAAATATTAACTAACAGCAGACTTAAAAGACCCCAACCTTTCACCAATGGTGCTCCATAGTGAGGGCATTTGTGTCCCATTGCATAGTATTCTCCATTCTGCTTGATGAGCAAAGCTTTGCCGCATCCCAAGTCAACCTCCCGCATCCTAGAGGTAAACATAAAGTAGCAATTATTATAGGAATAAACTATTATGGATTTTTGCAAACTGTACCATCATGTAGTGTTGCAGGAATGTCTGTCTCAGATCAATCGCAGCTTACACACATGAGCATCAGTGGATATGATCACTGGCCAACTCTATCTAGATATAACTGCATATGTACTTCCCTGTAGCAATGGCCCGCATTCAACTTCTGTGATTAATGCAGCTGTCAATATATTTTGCCTTCTAGAGAAAACTTAGGTCACTACAGCTTGAAATATTTAACAAGTAGAAGTTGATTTAATTTCAACTACATTCACATGGCTGTAAAAAAAGGCATTTACAAGCATTGTTTATTTATGGATCTGAACACAATTGCATTGTGTTCAATATAGAATAAATAATGTGTTCAGATCAGTAACACAACATCCAAAAATGTGCATCTATTGAAGAAAAAAGGGACAATTTTATGAATTAAAAAAATGGATCTAAAAGCAAGTATCATTTATGCATGAACTTTTATTCAAAAAACATCAGTTAGGCCGCGTACACACGATCGAATTTATCTGCTGAAAACGGTCCGACGGACCGTTTCAGCAGACAAATTCGATCGTGTGTATGGGCGAGCAGACAGGTTTTTCCAGCAGACAAATTTTAAAGCATGCTTTAAAATCTGTCTGCAGGAAACCCATCTGTCCGACAAGTCCGCTGGTTAGTACACTAACCAGCGGACATATCTGTCCGCACATGCGTTGAATGGATTCAACGCATGCGTGGAAGTATTTTACTTCCTGGTTCGGTGACGTGGCGGCGTCAACGTCACCGCCACGTCACCGCACTGTCTGCCGGCGGGGATTTTGGTTTGATCGTGTGTACACGATCAAACCAATATATCCCAGGAGACAAATCAGACCTGTCAGACCGATTTGATCGGATTTATTTAGTCGTGTGTACGCGGCCTAACAGTATCAGTAGCAGTTTAACAGCCATGCGAATGTAGCCTAATTGAACCTTTGGAACTTTAGTCAGAAAATACAGAAAAGTCAGAAAATACAGTCCTGCTAGATCACTTCAGACTGGCCCCTTTTGCAGGTATAGCATAAAAACATAAAAAAATAGTCTTAATACTGTTTAAAGTCCAACAATACACTGTCTCTCCCTGTCCTGCACGTGTTCAGTTGCTCTCCATTTTTAGACAATTTTAGGCACTGCTGAGTTTGTAGAGGCCAATCTGCTGACAGTCTTAATGCAGAATTATACCCTTCTATCCTTTACAGCCAAGAAATCTGTTTCTGTTTGAACTGCAACTGCCATGGTGCTGCACATGTGATCAGATAGGACACCAGCCAATTGATGGTTTGGCAGTTTGGTTGAGAACACAATCAAATCAAACTGGTAAATCGATGGGTTTAGTTCCACTTTATGATTTACAGCTGGGGCTTTGGGCTTCATCAAAATGGCAGCCTCCAGCAAAGAGAAACAGGAACACAACTTTATTCAAGCCTTGAAGCAAAACAAAGATTAAATAAAACCCACTAGGTTATTCAAACATTTATTCTAGCAATATACATTAATAATGTATAGTACTAATAATAATATCAATAACCATGATTAGCATATAAGTTTGATCACAAAATTCACTAAAGAACAATACCAAGGTACTGAGCATTACTATCAAAATAACACATTAGAACATACTGTCCATTCTCTAGGTCCTTTACATGGCACACTGAGGCTTCCACAATGTCTTTGGCATTGGTGTAAGGATTAAGACCAATGGGTCTTTCTTCATGGTGATAGTGTCGAGTTGTTCCATTTGTTTTGTATGCTAGAGGACTGGCTTTCCCATTGGGAGATAATTCTTCTTTTTCCCTTTCTTTTTCTGGAAGGACAACTTCAACTTTGACTTCCACTGCAAAAGTCATCGGCAACATACTTTTAATTAATGCTTTGCAAATATTTTAATCATAAATAAAAGGTTTTAAAAAAAACTGTCAATATGAGCAACAATTTAATAACACAAATATTAAGGATTGTAGACACATACACAAACAAATCAATGTTCACAACAGAAGCTGCGGGTGCCAGTTAACCGTACACTCTGTATGCCCATGACATGGTTTATTGTGTTCTAAGGAACAAAAAAGAATATTCTATTCTATTCTGATAATTTCATATAATGACAATATTTAGCATAACTTGTTTTTATTTCATATAACTTTATGTACTTTTTCGTATTTGTAAAGGTTTGTAAAGATGTATAATACTGTCAAGGATGTTTAAATAGCTGCGGCATCAGCTTTTGTTAAATAAGAAAGAACTCTTGACAATGTTATAGTTTGTTTTGTGTCTCCTTTAATGAACAGATTGTCTGTAGGTCAATATGGAGAAAAAAATGAATTCCTATACCAAATACCTATACCTATACCAAATATTATCACTATATTTAATATCCCCATACCCCCATATCAACCAGCCAGGAGCCTGTTTACAGGTCAGTGCTGCTGCTGATGCATGCCTTTCCTCTGTGGCAGCAAAAGAGTTAAAGCAGCTCTGTAGTAAAAAAAAAAAAAAGGTTATAGCAAACCTTTACTCTGATCATGCACATGTAGTACCCCCTAGGTGGGTAGGTGCTAGAGTCTCTTTTATAGAACAGGTACATTCTTTGTTTGATCTGATCTGGGGTGGGAGTGGCTCAGGGTAGCAACTGTTGACTCACAGGCAGCATCACTGAGACTTCCCTCTTCTTTCTAGATTGCTAGAAAGTTCTGGAAAGAGAGGAGGAGAGGATAGGTGGAGCTGCCTGGGGATGTTTTAGGAAGCCCTGACCAATCCCCAGCCTTGCTTGGCAGGGGAAAGCCTCCTTAAATACCCAGGGTCAGCCCAGCTGGGGAGGAGTGGTTGGCTGGAGTGAATAGGTGCGGAGGCTGTCAGGGCCTTAGAGGGCGCTCCCCAGTCTGGGGGGGATGTGACATTGGGCTTGGGCTTGGATGCAGTTGCTACCACTTTCAAGAACACATGAAAAGGTCCTGGACCGGAGACACAAGAGAGAGCAAGGAGAGGACAGCGGGAGAGAGCACTGATAAGAAACTCCAGGGAGGACAACTGGATGCAGCCAGGAGGGCTGGTGAGTGAGGCACAGTGTCAGGGCTGGGCTCAGCCCTTCCTTTTCTGTGCTGGCAGCTCAGCTGTCAGCTAATTGCCAGCTCCTATCTCTCCACAGTGATCCACCTGTTGATGATCCTGCTCGTCAGCTCTGCCTACTTAGGCCCCTTTCACATGTCCGCTCCGCTCGTCCATTCATTACAAGTCCGTTTAATGAACCCCCTATGGGAGCGGATCCTTTAGCGGATGATGCATCCGCTAACGTCCGCAAGATCCGCATCCGTTTTTTCGGACGGAAGAATGTCCTATTTTTCTTCCGTCCGGCCAAACTGATCGGATGCAAACGGACAGACGGTCCGTTTCCATCCGATTCCCCATAGGGGAGAGCGGAGGAGAGACAGGGCGGTCCCTGCACAGTGTGCAGGGACCGCCCTGTCCGCCTGACAGCTCAGCGGGGAGCCGACGGACACTCAGAGCCGACGGACACACGGAGCGGACCAAAAAACCGTCCGCTCCGTGTGAGAGGACCCTTAAACCCTTCCAGTTCATTTCCAGTTCCAGCTCATTTTCTCTTTGCCTTCGCCTGTGTTAACATCACAAGAGACTTTCTCCTGCGTTCCTGTTGAAGACCTGCTTGACTGATGTTCCCTCTATCTACAGATTCTGCTTGCTGTACTACTACCTTTATCGCTGGCTCTTGGCTTGGCCGACTACCCATTCCGGGTACTACGCTTACTCTGTTTACCTTTTTATTTTTATTATTAAACAAGTGTGATTTAACTGTACTTTTGTCTCTGTCTGATTCATGGTTTCTGACATACAGTCAGGAGGACTGGGAGCTTGCAGTCTGATGTGGGTGCAGAACCAGAAGTGTGGACTGTGGAGAAAGGGGCAGTGAAAAGAGGCACTTGCAGCCAGGAGGGCTGGCAGGGCCTGAAGAGGGCTAACTGGGATCGGTAGACATATTAGTGCAGCTAGCACAAGGACTATACTGCTACACCATTGGGGCCCGCAGTCCGAGCCTGCAAAGGGCATTTTGTGAGGCCTGACTAAGTCAGTGAAAGGCCTAACCAACAAATAGTGCTAGCTGTTCCTGGGGAATTAAGTGATGTTTTGGTGGTGACTAGAAGTAACAGTGTGCAGCAAGTGATGTGCTGGTGGAGTGAGGAGTGATTGAAAGTTCAAAGTTCACTGACTGCTTTATGTCTCGTGCCTGAGAGTGAATGCAGAGCTGGGCAGGGTGACAGACAAACCACATTTCTCAGCAAACACTACGGGGGTACAGCTACACACACTATGGGGTTGATTTACAAAAACTGAAGAGTGCAAAATCTGGTGCAGCTGTGCATGGTAGCCAATCAGCTTCGAACTTCAGCTGGTTCAGTTAAGCTTTGACAATAAAACCTGGAAGCTGAATGGCTACTATGCAGAGCTGCACCAGATTTTGCACTCTCCAGTTTTAGTAAATCAACCTCCATATATGTTTACATATCGTGAATAAGCAGTAAAAGTGCTCTAAAACAAGCCCTCAATGATCTTTGTATCTATAAGCATTGTGAAGAAATTAAAGCCCAACTTCAGGCACTAGACAAACAATTTTGCAGTAGGGCCTTCCCACACTGCAAGGGTTAAAGGCCTATCAGATCTAAAGGTTGAAGAATAAGCTGTAATACCTACCTTAATCCTCACTCTAGCAGCCTTTCTCCATACTATGCGACCATTCCCCTACAGCCTCTTCCCTATAGTGCTCCGGCCACTGGTTGCATGCTGCATAGTATGTGAGGGCCTGTCCACAATTCAACCCGGATAGTCAAAGAGGAGAAAAGAATACCAGCAGCCTGGGGTTCAATTAAGTTACGCATGACTTTTCCTCTACCTACTAGACTACTAGAGGGGGGCAGACACTGCAAGTTTTTTTCCCCCCAAAACTCCCAGAATTTTGCTTTAACTTTTAAAGTTATCAACACTGACATGAAACCTTACCCTATTTTCTATGACTTTTTAAGGCAACAGAATCCAGGCAGCCTGTAAGCACTCTAGGATGAACAAACAGCAGGTATTTTGAAGCTGTTAGAAACCATTTGTAATGTGACTTTTATCATGGTTGTGATCTTTGAAGAATTTGAGAAGTAATAGCTTCACATTACAAGCAGCTAGAGAGGTCAGGGATGACATGTTTTAAAACTCTTCTACTTCTTGTTAAGAATTTGTGAATAGTTTAACCCCTTGCCACCAACTGTACACATATACTATATACTGAAGTGGATCTTCTACTGCAAGGCTGCACATATTTATACATGTATTTGTGCTGGGAGTGCACGGCACAGCGTGTTCTCAGCACAGAGACCAGGCTCTCTGTGAGAATTCTGGGTTTCATACTAACGAGCAGGAATCAAGAGCCTGGATTTTAATTAGCAGAGTACTGACTCTTTCTGGAAGTTATGTGTTGCACCTTAAAGTTCCTTTTCTTTTTCTTTTGTTCTTTACACAAAGTTTTACCAATACATGTCAAAGTTGCAAAATTGGACTTCAGAGTCTGGGTACAAATGCAATGCTGAATAATTGTTGTATGTAACAGAAATTGTATGATCCTACCTGGACAGAACCACTGGCCCTCTTTATTTGCTACTAAATCCATTTGAAAAATGCAGATATTCTATATCTGAACATTTGTATTTGCATACTGCAAAGATTTAGCATTACTTTGCATGCCTTTGTGTCAATATAGGGTTGATTTGAAGTAGAACTCAAGTTAAATTTCATTGTTCGGGGTGAAATCTGCTCTGGAAAATTACATTTGCAAACCAAATGCTTCTAGTACTTATACTTTAATATACACAGGGATATCTTAATGCATGGGCACTGCCCAGGAGCCCCAGGTGCTTGGGGGCCCCATGATTGTCTTGTATTACATCATACTTGCCCACTAACCCGGATTTGCCCGACCAGTGACGCTTTTTACTAAGCTGTCCCAGGATGACTGTGTCCTGGAACCTGTACTGTGCCCTCCTGATACCAGTATTGTGACTTCCTGACCTCCCTGTACTATGTACTTCTGCCTTCACCCCTGTGCTGTGCTCTTTGTGTCGATAAGTCTTTGATTCATAGAATGCTTTTTATATTGTTTAATTTTTTTTATTGAAAGTACTAATAAATATATGTTTAATTCTATCAACTAGTTATACTTAAATTCTTGAGAGTAGGTGCGTAAACTGGGGCGCGCTGGTAGGGGACCAGGGCATTACTTTGCCCAGGGGCCCATGATGCAATTAAGATGGCCCTGAATATACAGTATGTGTGTGCATCATGTTTAAGAATATCTTTTAAAGCTTGCACTTCATGGACATCTAAAAAAAAGCTCTACATATGGCTTATTTTATTGAATATAATGTATGTAAATATAGAAAGGGAAATAGGACTGTAGCCTCGTACACACTACCAGTTTTCTCGGTAGGAAAACTGCCAGGAGAGCATTTGGCCGGGAATCCCTAGCAGTTTTCCCGACTGAAAAACTGCCCAGGAAAAATAGAGAACCTGCTCTCTATTTTCCCGCCGGGATTCCGGGCAGAGGTATTCTTACCTGTTTCATTGGAAACCCGTGCATGCTCGATAAGAGTTTTGACGCATGCACGGTAGCATACAAGTTTAGTGTGGGGCATTGAATGTGACGAGCGCCGGCTCGTCGTAGTCGATGACGTCACCGCCTTCTTGCCATTCAAAAGAATGGCCGTCTGTATGCATGGCAAGCTTGCCAGGAATCCCGTCAGGAAAACCAATGTTTTATTCCTAACGGAATTCCCGGCCGTGTGTACAGGGATTGTTGCTCAAAGAATCAAACCAGGTTTGATTACCTTTTGCATGCATGGGAAATTGAACATTAAATCTAACTGATTTCTGTTGGCACTTTTTAAGATACACTTTTTACAAACCAAATGCAAGCTTATTAAACCATTTCTTTCGAAAATTCTAAAACTCTAACTATATTTTCAAATAAATAATTGCATTTTTTATATTTATAATGAACAGTCGAAAATCTGCACTTCTTAAACCACCCCCTGCTGTAACAAGAGTGAAGGGATTTGGAATTATTTTCATTATTGGGGCATAGGCTTGCTGCGTACAAGCTATATTAGTTCAAGCTTATTATAGTAAACATTCTGTGCTCATTTCAGCTGAACGTTCTGTACGTGAAAGAAACTGAAATGTAATTTTCCTTGGATTAATTGTAACCTAGAGCGTTCTTTAATCCTCACCGCAAGAGTGCAGAATTAACATTCCTTCCAGCAGTCACCCTGCAGAGTTTCTAAGTCTGACCCAGTTTGTAGTGTGTAGCTTTATGACATATAACATGCAATGTAATATTAATGGGCTCTTACCTGGCTTGGGTTTGGAGAAGCATCCCCCCATTATGGTCCAAGTACAAAAAACGATGAAAAACACTAAACATGCAATGGTCCCTCAAAGACAGAAGTTGAGATTCTAAGCCATCTTTTAGTTGAGTAAACACTATAAGAGCCTGAAAGTAGAGATGAAAAGTGTCCAAATGGTTGACAGAATAGGTCTCTTCATGTTAGGAGGTATCTTCATAACCTGTGTAAGACACAAGAGTCTGTTAGAAATAATTACGTTCAGAATATGTTTTTTTAATAACATATCACCAACAGATAACCATCATTACTTCTAAAATGATCAAAATAGGAAATCAACAGTGAGGTCAGTGTATCGACCAGTGAAAAGAATATGACCTGTCATACAGATACAGAGGGAGTGCTGGCGGATGGGCTACCAAAAAAACTCTATATGGGCAACATGACAAGATCTCTTTAAAGAAATGTTAATGTAATTAATTTGCACCAAATATATTATATATTTTATGGTATCAGAATAAGTAACATAGAGCTGGGAAGCAGTACTATAATATGGTAAAATGTTACATGTTGTCAGGAAGGCACTAGCCATAGTACAGATGAAGCCTCAAGACAGAGAGGTGGCAGGCACAGATGTGTGGTTGCCTGTTCACGAGCACATAACTATTTACGAATGCATATGTGCAAACGCACACGTGCACTTAGGCGCACTCATCAATAAAGAGGTAGTAAACCCTAATGTTTTTCCACCTTAATGCATCCTATGAATTAAGGAGAAAAAACTTCTGACAGTGACCGGTCCCCTAGATAACCCCCCCCCCCCCCCCCCCGTTTTACTGACCTCAGCCCTGTAATTCCCACGGCAGAGATGTGCTCTACCTCTCTGCCCGGTGTTCTCAGCTCTTAACCGGATAGATTGATAGCAGCAAACTGTATAGTGTGATATGTTTATTTAAAAAAAACTGAAGGTATACAATCACTTTAATGTTGGTGCCAATGGGACTATTTAGACTGCAGAAGTTCTATTAGTCAGTGCTGTTTTAACTACAGCTATTTTCCATATTCCTGTATCTGTTCCGTGTTACTTCTGTGATTGATCCGGCTTACCCTGACCTCGATTGGTTGCTACCTGCCCTGACTTTGGCCTGTCTCTGGATTTGCTCTGATTTCTGCTCATTCTACATCACTGACTTCTGCTTGTATCCTGACCATTCTCTGCCATTCTCTGTCTGCCATTTATGCCTGTATCTTACCATCTGTTGCTGACCTGGCTCATCTGACCTTGCATCCAGTTATTCTCCCATCCTGCTCTGCATGCTACCTGGTCCCTGCTGGTTCTGCATCGGCTACTTGCCAGCTGCCTGTCAAGCACAGGCCACCTGCCCAATCCGGGGTCTGCTTTCTCTGTTGCCATCTGCTGTTTCAGCAATCTGACCTGTTTCGGGCACCTGCTACCCACTGCCGCTGCTGACGGACATCTTACAGGCACTCATACCTAGCCAAGCTCTCGTGGCCACTGTCACAACATCAGTGTTCTCAGAACTGAGGCTGTGCAAGTGGCCTCCGTCTATACTTCAGGCTCTGCCACAAGTTCCGTGACACATGTACATGACTCTTGTAGCCTAATCAGAACAACCAGCACCTATTTTAATTTGCTTTACGCATCCACTCTTTAGTAGTGGTTTTCCTGTACACAGTAAAAAATCATTCATTTGAATAAACAACATATTTTCTAATTGTTGTTTGTTCTTGCTATATGTTCTTATTGGTTGCTCTGTTTATAGCTCAAATAATGGTGGTCCTAAAAGAAGGGAAAAATATCTATAGTGGCCAGTAAGATTTCAACTATTTTCGTAATGCATGTTCATATTAGTGACTCTTTTCACATATTTTTAATTGTTTTTTCAAGGGTTTTAAACACAATCAGAATGAAGCATGCATATATTCTGCATTGTATAACATAACATATGGAATATCAGTAGAATAGAAGTGAATAAGAAGGGCTTACTTTTGTATTTAACATGACATGATATAGGCTAAAGTCAGCAAAAGAAGCCCAAGGATGTGGCTGATCATAGGCTGGGTGGGAAAAGGAAATGGGTGACTGTGGAAGGTGGCAGGTGGCAGGTGGCAGGTGGCCTAGGAAGTGTGCAGATGGTATTTTCTCATTGTACTTTCCCAAGGTACAGAGTATTGCAGTGATCTCTGAATATATTTAGATGGGTTTAAAAAGACCAAGGGGGAGAAGGCAGGAGAGCATCGGAAGGGGAAAGACAATGCCAGCCAATTTTAGTGTGCATTAACAGTAAAAAGATACAGGGAAGGAGGGTAAGAAATAAAGGAGGGTGCCATGGACCGAGCTGGAAGTTCCCATGTCATGAAGCCTATTTGTTTTTCATATCAAACAGAGCAGTGCAGCGCAAACCTAAATAGCATAATATTAATATTAAAACGAATATGCTCATACCAGTGAAGACATAGTTGAATTAATAACAGTGAAAAAATAAAATAAAATAAAATAAAAAGAAAGTCCACATTTGCAAAGTGCAAACAAATCCTGTGATCGAAACAGTCAGAGTATCTCCACCATGTGACTTGGAAAACCAATATTTCAAATATTTCAAACGTGATCCCTTCACCAGTAAAGATGGGTACTCTCACCTCACACCAAGACCCTTGTTTTACCAAAGGTCTAAAACGCTTAGAACAAATGGCAGGAAATCCAGATGGCTCAAAGATGTGCAATTGTCAGCTGAAGGACCCGGAGATATGCAAGTATCCTCAGTGGCACCAACGAATCAATATGCAAAGAAAAAAGGCCAGATCTAAGATCTTCCATATAAACCAGGTCTCTTTAATGAGTAAAAAATGTGCAGGGTACTCACATTCAAGTAGAAAGTACAGGCATAAAACACCATATCAGGCAGCTCAAATGAAAATGTGGGACATCAAGGAGTGACATGGGATGGTTCCTGACCCCGGACGCGTATCGTAATTTGTTTTTCAAACTGAGAGTAAAGAGTGGTTGAAGTTCAGAGTGTGGTTGCACCCTACTGTAGCTACGGAGAGCATAGTTTCAGTAATTTAAAGCGGAGCTCCACCCTGATTTTTTTTTTCAAAAATCTAAAAAAAAATAAAAAAAAAATGGAAAAAAAAAAATACTCACCCTAAATAGGCTGTTGCTATGCGGAAGTCCCGAATCTGCCCTCATGATCCGCGGTGTGGTTTTCTTCCTCCTCCTCTTCCCGGTGTCTTCTTGTGAATGGGCTGCGCTGCATTCTGGGAACTGTGTGTATCCCAGAAAGCAGCCGGACCATTCACAAAGCGCCGCGCTGCTCGCACATGCGCAGTAGGAAACGGGCAGTGAAGCCGACTTTGAAAAAAATAAAAAAAATGCGGATGGAGCTCCGCTTTAAGGTGAGTGTCAGTTTCTCTAGGATACTTGTGCCCACAATCCACTGCTTTACCTCCATTAGGTTCAGAGAGTGTGGTTTCTGAGCCGTAGCTATAGTTTGAGCTAAAACAAATGAAAGTTTTTAGCTTTTTGTTCATATTAGTCACACCAGTTTTCTGATGCTCTGATCTTAAAAATCTAAACCCAAAAACAAAAATGTAATGTAGTGCAGCTTGCCAGTCCTTGAATGTGGTGGCTGTATTTGTTTTCTTTTTTTGGGAGCTGTTTGCCAGTTGCTTTCACCTGGTGACCCTTCCATTTATACACTCCCTGTGTTTGTGCATCAATGCTCACCCACTGTCATTTCTCTATACAGGAGAACCACTGTCATTGACTGTAGGACAGAAAGTATGTTAGGACAGAACACCTCCCCTCTCCTCATCTCCTTAACAATGGGGGAAGTCTTCTGTAGTGCACACAGTTGAACTGGGCAGGTATGAAAATACTGCTTGAGAAACATTAAAGGGGTTGTAAAGGTTAGTTTATTTTCTAAATAGGTTCCTTTAAGCTAGTGCATTGTTGGTTCACTTACCTTTTCCTGAGATTTCCCTTTTAAATGTTTTTTTCTTTGTCTGAATTTCTCACTTCCTGTTTCTCCTCAGTAAGCTTTCCACCATCATCCGAGTGGTGGAAAGTCGGTCAGAACAGCTTACCGAACAACTTACTGAGGAGAAACAGGAAGTGAGAAATTCAGACAAAGAAAACAAAGAAAAAAAAACATTTAGAAGGTGTAGTATCCGGGTAACGGCACCAATGTAGTGACATAATAAGGTCCAACACAGAACCATAAGATCCAATTTACTATAAATTACATTGTTTCGCAGCAACACACCAGGCTCTCCAGAGAATGCAAAATTGTATTCAACTGACTTCCAATACAGAATAAAGTCCAAATTCCACAGACGATACAAAAATCCAACAGAGTATATAATTCAAAGTCTCATCTTAGACCCGTGCCATATTTCTCAGAGAATACATAGAGAACATATATTCTGATCACTTCCAGACCAACATATATTCATGCAGAGAGGGAGTATATTCTCTGAGTGACAAGGCTCGCCTCCAAGTTTATATTCTCTATCCACTGAATAGCTGAGCAATTTGATTGGTCATCTTTGATCTACATCCTGTCTTTCAGAGTGACAGGTAATTGTCACTCCCAGCTGGAGTCACTAATTAGTATAAGGGAACCAATTAGTATACATCCTTGCATACCAATAAGCTCCCTCTAATAAGTAATTAGATTACATGTGGCCTGAGTAATGGTTTGATGTGCAAAATAGACTTTATCCTGTCTCTTTGTCCATTTGACAATGGACAAGTGTCTTTTGATGTGTAACATCTAATTACAGGTTTGAAATCTGGCCTGGTCAATTTTGGACATATATATATATATATATATATATATATATATAACACCCAACATATTACTACATATACGACAACAGAAGGAAAAGGTAAGTGAACCAACAATGCACTAGCTCAGGGGTCTCCATACTTTTCAAGCAAAAGGCCAGGTTACTGTCTTTGAGACTTCGGAGGGGCCGGATTCTGACCAATGGGGATAGAAAGTGCCCCAGGGCCGAGCATCAGTGAGAATAAACATTGCCCCAGTATTGGTGGGCAGTAGGAGGAGGAATAATGCTCCATCATTGCTATTAGTGGACAAAAGAGAGCCCCATTGTTGGCATCATTTGGAGGAATAGTGCCTCGTATCATTGGGAGCAATACTGCACCAAGGGCCGGAAAAAGGCTAGCAAAGGGCCACATCCGGCCCTCAGGCCCCAGTTTGGAGACCCCTGCACTAGCTTAAAGGAACCTATTTAGAAAATAAAAAACAAACCTTTACAACCCCTTTAAAAGAGTACACAATATTTAAAATATACACAATATACAGGATACACAGATATTTTTTGCACTTATTGAACAGTTAACAAAACACTTTCAATGGTATATTGAAAAACTAAAAAATAAGAATAGCTATTAGAGTTTACATTAAATAGTACAATATAAACCTGATCCACAAAATATTATCTGTCCATCAATGGTTACCCTAAGGTCATACATGATTAATTAAGTAATTCCTACTGGTTGAACAAAAGAAAATGAATCAATTCCCCCATCCACATACTCAATTTTGATGGGGGAATCCCTCTCGCAGAGCCTCCCTGCTGTCAGAAAACAGTCATCAGCACTGCGAGCTATAGCCGACGGCAGTCATCGAGTTTCCAACAAGCGCAATCTCGATCGACTTCTGTAAAGCCAGCCTGCCCATAAAAGAATCGAAATTCAGTCCTTGTTGAACCACCAAATTTTGATCCATCTATGGTTGGCTTAAGCTACACATGAAAAAAATCAGCTGGAATTGTATTGTTTCATCATCTCTTTAGCAGGAAATGTCAGCACATTTTAGAGAAATGGTCAGACTCCTAATGTACCAGTTTCAGCAAAGCTCCAGCATTGTCTAACAAGAGTCAGCAAAACCTACCTTAACAAATGAAGGAAATGTGAATGTTAGAAGTGATGAGGAGACATGCACATTATCTGTCTCCCCTAGTACAATGGCAAGAAGCTGGGAAGTCAACATAGCATTGTTTAACTTTATAAAACGTCACCTCCCAGAGGATTTATTTGCTAAAGCAAACGGTACCAAGTATTAAAATGCTTGGCTAAGGGCCGGCAACCTTGGAACGAGGACAATATAATCCCAGCTTTAATTCTGCCTTTCTTAAAAGTGACCTGTCTGCAAGTGACCATTTTTCTAAGTATTTTGTTTTCCAATACTAATCCTCTGGGGGTTGCACAAAGTCGCATACACTTATAATGGCTTTAACTTGTTCTACTATGCTATTATTGTCTGAGCTGCAGATTTTCCTGTGTTTTTGTTGTATCTAGACACCGAGTGAACCTGTTATATTATCTTAACTTAAAACTTAGTGACTAGCATAATTGATGAATACAAGTATACATTGAAGGCATTTTGAAAAATATTCACTTCCTTAATAAATTATTCAGTCATGTGATAACAATGACCATTGTCCTTCATCTTTTAGTACATAAAAAATAGTTTATATATGTATTAACCAGTTGCCGACCAGCCGCCGCAGTTTTACGGCGGCAGGTCAGCTCGGCTGCCCAAAATCACGTAATATTATGTGATTTTGCATTTCAGCCACTAGGGGCGTGCATGCCCGGCGGGGCGCGATCACCACCGAGCACCCGCGATTGCTCATTATAGAGCGAGAACCGGGAGCTGTGTGTGAAAAAACACAGCTCCCGGTCCTGTCAGGGGGAGTAATGACTGATCGCATGTTCATGCAATGTATGAACAGCAATCTGTAATTTCCCCTAGTCAGTCCCCCCCCCCTTCAGTTAGAACACACCTAGGAAACATAATAAACCCCTTCCTTCGCCCCCTAGTGTTAACCCCTTCTCTGCCAGTGACATTTTTACAGTAATCAATGCACTTTTATAGCACTGATCACTCGAAAAATGCCAATGGTCCCAAAAATGTGTCAAAAGTGTCGCAGTACCGATAAAAATCGCAGATCGCCGCCATTACTAGTAAAAAAAAACTATTAATAAAAATTCCATAAAACTATCCCCTATTTTGTAGACACTATGGGCCAGATTCACAGAGCCATTACTCCGGTCTATCTCCTGATAGACCGGAGTAGTTTCAAATTACCCGCGTCGTATCATTAGTTTGAATCCTCAAACCATGATACGACGGCTTCGGGTTCGATCCGACAGGCTTACGTCTCCATACGCCGTCGGATCTACGCTGCAATCTTTTTCCGCCCGCTGGGTGGAGTTTGCGTCGTTTTCCGCGTCGGGGTATGCAAATTAGCTTTTCGAAGTTACGATCGGCCGTCGCATTCTCTTACGGCGTCTGTAGTCAGCTTTTTGCTGCGTAAAGTTAGGGCAGCTACTATCTGGTCTATAGTTAGACGGCCCATGTTAAGTATGGCCGTCGTTCCCGCGTCAAATTTAATTTTTTTGTTTTTGCGTAAGTCGTCTGGGAATAGGAATGTACGTAAACGACGCTACTCAAAAGAAAAACTGACGTAACGACGTAATTTCGTGCAATGCAGGGCGGGAAATTTCTGAACGGATCATGCGCAGTTCGATCGCAATGTAGACGCGCCTAATTTAAATGCTTCACGCCCCCTAATCGCGTATTTCGATTCCGCCGCGAGAAATACACTACGCCGCCGTAGTACCTGAATCTGGCCCTATAACTTTTGCGCAAACCAATCAATAAACGCTTATTGTGATTTTTTTTTACAAAAAATATATAGAAGAATACGTATCGGCCTAAAATGAGGGAAAAAAATAGTTTATTTATATATTTTTGGGGGATATTTATTATAGCAAAAAGTTAAAAAATATTATAATTTTTTTCAAAATTGTCACTCTATTTTTGTTTATAGCGCAAAAAAAAAAAAAACACAGAGGTGATCAAATACCAACAAAAGAAAGCTCTATTTGTGGTAAAAAAAGGACGCCAATTTTGTTTGGGAGCCACATCGCACGACCGCGCAATTGTCAGTTAAATAGACGCAGTGCAAAATCGCAAAAAGTGGCCCAGTCATTGACCAGCAAAATGGTATGGGGCTGAAGTGGTTAATTATGACTTTTAGTAACAGACAGCACCCAAGTTAAACTAATCCTTCTGTATTGAACAGTATTGTAACTGTACTGTCTCCCTTAAAGCGAAGCTCCACCCGCATTTTTTTTTTTTCAAAGTTGGCAGCTACTAACAGTGTAGCTGCTGACTTTGAATAAGGACACTTACTGTCCTAGGCGCCCGCCTCCCTCAGGGAAACAGGCAGTAGCCGTGCGGCTTCACTGCCCGTTTCCTCCCATGTGCGAGCGACGCGGGCTGTATGTTTTTTTCAGATTTTAGGTGCTGAAAGCGGTACCATTATTTGCAAGGAAATTTTGCGTTTTATACTGTAGGCCTATAATTCTTAGGAATAACTCACTTGGTCAGAAGGGTGGCCACCACACAGAAGCCCGGAACGGCATGACGTGCGGTACGTGACGCACGCGCGCCGAGGGAGGCGCCGGCCCGTGCTACGACCGAGGCTAGGGGAAGGAGGAACGAGTGACCCGGAAGATCCATGGAGGGCAGCCGACATCAGCGCAGCGTGAGAGGCTGCGATGCGGACGCCGACAGCTGATCGCTCACCACCACCCCACCGCCCGCAATACCAACGCGGCAACCTCCCCCTCTCCCATAAGCACCGAATCGGACGTTTGAAGCAGACGTGGATGCGTACAGGGACAGTGCATCGGTCCCAGCTGGGTCCGTGACAGGGGACAGCTCCAGATACTCCCCCGACCCCCCCTCCCACTCCTCGGGGAAACCCGCACCGGTCAAGTTATCCATTACCCGCTCTCCGGGACTGCTACCATTCATCAGAAGCCGCATAAAAAAAAAAAAAAATTTTACAGAGAAGGGAAGTCCTGCGGAGCGGTAAGACCATTCTGATTTTATATTGTCTGCTGGGATGGATGCCTACTTGTATATTCGGACCTCTGTATACTATATACCATGAACCGTAGTCTATATGCACGCAGAGTGTAAGGTAAAAATAACAGGGGAAACACCAGTGAATATTTATGTTCTCTATCGCCGGTTTTTGGTGCCGTAGCTCGATATCGACTCCCCCACCCCCACGGCCTGCAAACCAGGGGCCAGGGTTGGTAGGGCAGCGGAGGCAGATGGGCACAATCTAGTTTTTTAACACTAAGCTGGTCATGAACTCCAACATTCGTTGCCTTTTTTTGACACTCGAAGGCCTGGCTCAGGACATTTTAGCCCCTGACAGCTCGGCCACGGAGCTGCGAGCAGGGCCTGGGTGATTCATGCAAAACTTTTTTTCAAACCTCATTTTTGAAGGATGGACAAAGACTACTTTTAAGAAAGGTCTTTCCAACTTGTCCTCTTCGGTAGTGTCTGTTGCCGACTCCCCCCCCCCCCTTTTTCCCCTTATGACTGGGGAGGACTATTCTCGAGGCTCTGAAGAGGCCTGAGATTCTGACATGGGACAATGGATTGTACCCACTGGGATTGAAACGGGCCCTGTATAAGGAGCTCTGCCCTGGAAAAAGCTCCACCCCCCCCCCCCCGATAAGAGCTCTGGTTCTACAGGCGAGATATATCCGCCTTGGGAGTCCCTAGCAAGTCCTTAACAAGGGCTTAGAACAAGTTGGCCCCCGCCAAACAACATTTTGAGGGTCATTGACTCTTTTACGGTGGACTGTATTATAGGCCCTCCCACCCCTAAAAACATCTGAAAATAGCCTACTGTGTAAAACTTACCTTAGGCGTAAATCTTCAACGGGTCCTTTCTGGGGAAAAAAAAAAAACATATGGGCAGATAGCCACCCAAACAATAAAGTAAAGACGCCCCAGGCTGGGAACATAGGCATTAATGAAATCTGAGTACGGAACTCCCCCCCCCGGGAGTAAGGGAGTTGAAAAACTGGGGAAGCGAATTAGAACTAGAGCGAAACACAATATGAGCAAGATAACAAGGGGCACGGCCCCAAAAAAAACCAAGGAGATCCCAGTAACCAGCACCATAAGACAATACATGCCCCAAGGAGGAGGCATAAATAGCCCTGCGAATGGTAAGAAAACTGGAAAAACTGGCACCTCAAGAAAGGGAGGGGGAGGCACAAACCCACAGCCCACCGATGTGTCTACGGAGGGGGAACAGGAAGTAAGCCTGGGGGAAGAAGGCATCACAGAGCCTCACATGCCAACGATGGGAGACTTGGATAGAATGCTAAGGAGGCTGGAAGACGTCATTAAAGCGGAAAGCAGTGGCCTCAGAGCAGATATAAACAACATTCTCCTAAGAGTAGAAGAAGCTGAAAAAAAAATGGAAAAACAAGAGTTGGAGCTAGATCAATTTAAAAATCAATACTTAGCAATGAAGCTAAACCAAAGGAACCTTCAATATCATTTAGAGGACCAAGAAAACCGGCACCGCAGACAAAATTTGAGGATTAGATCTATTAAGGAAGACAG
Organism: Rana kukunoris; assembly: GCA_029574335.1. Taxonomy (NCBI): domain Eukaryota; kingdom Metazoa; phylum Chordata; class Amphibia; order Anura; family Ranidae; genus Rana; species Rana kukunoris. Next base: position 171,188,144 of record CM056049.1, read on the forward strand.
GGGAGAGGATTTAAGACTCATTATGAACACGTTGTTCACCCCCCTCCTGGAGGGCAAAGCGGGAAAACCTCTCAAAATTGAGAGGGTACACAGTTTAGGCAGATTCAAAGACAACACTAGTGAAAGACCAAGAGACGTGATTGTTAGGTTCAGGCACTACGAGGACAAGGAGGAGATCCGGTTACAACTAAGAAGAAAGCCGCCTTTAATCCACAACGACTCCGAGATACAAATTTTTCCAGACTTGGCCTGGGAGACTTTAGCTAGGAGGAGACACCTCAAACCCCTTACTGAGCAGCTGAGGATACACAATATCAAGTACCAGTGTGGCTTTCCGGCATGTCTGGTAGCCCAGAAAGATGGGATCTCTGCAAAATTAATCTTTCCAGAAGATCTTCCCACTTTCTGTGGCAAATTGGATCTGCCAAAAATAGAAATTCCTGGATGGAACGAGTGAACGAGGAGAGGGGAGGGGAGGAGGGGGGATGTGGGGAGGGGTAGTGGGGAGTGGGTCTACCCCAGGCTAAAGGTGGCACCCCCGTTCAGGAAAAACAAGGCCCAAGGAGAGGGGAAGGGCCTAGACGGGGGAGGCACGGGCTAGTACCACCTCAATAAATAGATCTAGTGGGTATGGGGCACGATGACCCCCACGGATCTGAGGCCTCCGATAGGCCGGGGAGGGGGGGGGATGGGGGAGGGGGGGGTAGGTAGTATCTAGGATGGGGGGGTGGTGGGAGGGGGTGGGCAAAGGTGGGGGGAGGGAAGGGGGGGATAAAGGGATGGTGGCTCTCAGGGACTCTGTAGGAAAACTTAGGACTGCTAGGGTCAAATGGCGGAAGTAAAGTTCCTATCCTACAACATAAAAGGTCTGCACTCCCGGGGAAAAAGAATGCAGATTCTAGAGGAAATCAAACAATATAGGGCAGATGTGATCCTTTTACAGGAAACACACCTGACCCTGAACTCAAATGTAAAACCATATTCCCCTACATACCACACTTGGTACTACGGAGAGGCCATAACAAATCGTGCCAGAGGGGTAGCCATCGCCTTTGCCAGAGGGGTAGATTTTGCCCTCATGGCAAGACTGGTAGACCCAGAGGGCAGGTACCTACTTTTAAAAGGGAAAATTGGAAATAATGTTTACACCTTTGCAAATATTTATGCCCCCAATAGCCACCCTATAAAGTATTTAAGTAAGATCTTAGACAAAATCAGTGCATTCGCTGAGGGCTTCACATTACTGATGGGTGACTTAAATTTTGTTTTGGACCCTAAAGAGGACAGTACCTGCCCGAGGAGGGATACAAATAATATAAATTTACAAAGAATTAAATGAAAAATGGTGGACTGCCAGGTGGTCGATGCCTGGAGGGCGTTCCATCCTGGGGAGCGGGACTACACATTCTTCTCCTCACCCCATGGAACGTATTCCAGGATTGATTACGCACTGGTAGACCACAGGTTGTTGGATTATGTCACGGAAACAGGAATAGGTATAATGACTATATCAGACCATGCTCCCATTATGATGAAAATCAAAACTGCATATATAAACACCAAGCAGATGCCATGGCACCTAAATGACTACCTGATCCGAGATGAGGCCGGAGTCGAGAGGGTGGGAACGGAATTAAAACCATTTTTTGAGATAAACGAAACAGATGAAATCTCCATGGCAACGCTATGGGAATCTCACAAGGCTTATATTAGAGGGATTTTAATCGCGGAAGGTTCCCGTAGGAAAAGGGAGAAAAACAAACAGCGGGATACTCTGGTCAGAGAGATAGCAGACCTAGAGCAAAAGCATAAAGAAAGGGGGCAAAAAAACACATATCTCAACTTAGTGATAAAGAGAAATTAACTAAAGGAGATAATGGAATCAGACGCCAGGGTTAAACTCAATAATATCTCCAGGGAGAGGTACATGTGGGGCAATAAACCAAGTAAATACTTAAAAAAATAGGAATTACATTGAAAAAATCAGGCGACCAAATGGCGAACTAGTATATGCCACTGCAGATATTGCTGATACCTTCAAAAAGTACTATGAAGAACTCTATATGATAAAAAGATCTGATGGGCAAGAAGGAGCTAGAAAAGAGAAGTTAAGGGACTTTCTAGACAGAGCGAATTTACCAAAAATTGATGAGGGTCAAAGCTTAAACTTAGATAGACTTATGACAGCTTTTGAAATTAAAAATGCCCTAAAAAATATGACTGTGGATAAGAGCCCTGGCCCTGACGGGTTCTCGGTCTTGTACTACAAAAGGTTCAGCGAAATTTTGATACCTAGACTTTGTAAGTATTTCAACGATCTGGGTACTAAATATCAACTCAGCCTAGAAGCCTCAGCAGCTGCAGTGGCCATTATCCCTAAAGAAGGGAAGGATAGATCTCTCTGTTCTGGGTATAGACCCATATCCCTCTTGAACATAGACACTAAACTTTTTGCCAAAGTCTTAGCCGAACGTTTGAAGGGAGTAATGCAGGGCCTGGTCCACCCGGACCAGGTGGGGTTTGTTCCCAACAGAGAAGGAAAGGATAATGCTATTAGGGCCCTACTATTGATGCAAAAGACCCAGAGAGACGGGATCCCCAGTCTATTCCTGTCAGTAGATGCCGAGAAAGCCTTTGACAGGGTAGACTGGGGTCTCATGATACACACACTAGGGGCAGTAGGACTGGGCAACAGTTTTGTAAATTGGACCAAGACATTATATTACCAGCCTACCGCAAGATGCAAGATCAATGGTACTCTCTCAGAAATTATTAAGTTGAGAAATGGGACCAGACAGGGGTGTCCCCTGTCTCCCCTCCTCTTTATTCTGTCCCTGGAATCCCTATTGTCCACAATAAGAAATGACCCCGAAATTACAGGGATCCGGGTCGGAGAGGAGGAGCACAAGCTATCCGCCTTCGCGGATGATATCTTGTTCTACATCACTGACCCGGAAAAAACTATCCCCAAGATTCTCCAGACATTAGAAAAATATGGAGCCATCTCCAACTTTAAAATAAACATGACCAAATCTGAGATCTTAAATATAAATCTTAATAAAAACCATGTGAGTTTAGTCAAGGAGATCTGTGTTTTTCCCTGGCAGAAAGAATTAAATTACCTGGGGATCAAACTTGCAAATACGGAAAGGAAGATCTATAAGATAAATTTCATACCATTACTAAATAAAATTAAAAACGAATTAACGAGAATAAGAAACAAACCCATTTCTTGGGTTGGACGCATCAACATCCTAAAGATGATTTACATACCTAAAATACTGTACAAATTCCAGTTACTACCAATCCCACTACCCTCTCAATATTTGAACAAATTAAATTCTGTGGCAATGAACTTCATATGGAAAAACAAAAAGTATAGAATCTCCCTCTTAAACCTCAAACAGGACAAACTGGATGGAGGCCTTGCGGCCCCAGATATCAAAAGTTATTACAAGGCGGCGGTACTCTCTAGAGCAGTAGAATGGGCCAGGGATAAAAAAGAGAAAAGGTGGGTCCAAATCGAGAAATTCCAAACTAAGAATCTATTAAAAAAAAATGTATGGATCCCAACTCAATACCGACCACTGAAGCACAATTTACTTCATCTCACAAAAAGCACATTGAAAATGTGGGACAGGGTTCTGAGACTTACAAGGAGCCCATCCAATTCCCCACTCATAAACATAAAAAATAATCCATATTTCGCACCGGGTGAAGATAAAATAGGGGGAAATTGGATCAAAAAAGACACGGTATACTTAGGAGACATTATAATAGGAGGTGAGGTGGCGGCCTTTGAGGATTTGAAATTAAGAGTCGACACGTGGAACTTAGATAGCTGGCACTATTCACAGATAAAACACTTTACCAGGCAATTACCCCAACCATTACGAGCGGGGTCGGATTTGACTCCCTTAGAAAAGTTATGCACAACAGAGAACACTAGAGGCACGATATCCAAGCTATACAAAATACTCATAAAGATTGGAGCACGAGGGGCCACACCATTAGTAGAAAAATGGGAAATGGAGTTAGGGATCGAAAGAGGGAACAACTCGATCAACAGGATAATGCACCTGACCCATGCCTCTGCCATAGACTATTCTATGGCGGAGATGAATTACAAATGTATCTCTGGATGGTATCTTACCCCGGTTCAAACTAGCAAATTTAAGAGGGACCAGTCGGCGGATTGCTGGCGAGGGTGCCGCGGAAGAGGCACCATGGCTCACCTCTGGTGGACATGCCCAATAATCAAAAAGTATTGGGAATCTATTTTGCTCTACATAAAAGAGATCACGGGCTCCGAGTTAAAGATAGACCCGTGGACTTGCCTGTTTCACTGCAACGAGGGGGGAGTGAAGAAGTATAAACGATCTCTACTCCCGCACCTATTAAATGCAGCTAAAAAGCTGATTCCAACAAAATGGCAGGAAAAGGAAAGTCCACAGATCTGGGAATGGATAGAAGCAGTTGAACAAATCTATAAGATGGAAGAGCTGAAAGATTGTGCCACCGGAGCGAACAATGACTATCACTCCAGATGGCATCAATGGAGGCTCTTCAAAACAACATGGAATTTTGTAATAGGCCAGAGGAGGCTGGGGGATTAAGACGGAAACGAGACTCTATAGTATGCCTGTCCGAAATTACATTTCTCTTCTTCTCTGTTTCTTTTGTTTTTTGTTTTTTCTTTTTTTCTTTTTTTAAATTTCCGATGCAAAAGATTCTATCTGAGAGTTCTGGGAGCCACCAGGGGGGGGGGGGTGGGTCAGGGGGGAGTGGGAAAATTGTTACCCCCTTTCAAAAAAAAAAAAAAAAAAAAGCATGCAAAGAAGTAAAAAATTAGAAATAACTCACAAATGATGCAAAAAAACGCTAGTCGAGGCGATCGAAGCCTCAAATATGAGCGGGTCTCACATGCAAGGTATGAGCTGATGTGAAAAAAAAAAAAGGAATAACTCACTTAAATCTGACCAAACAAGAGTCTAATAAGCCAGTGTTTTTCAACTCCAGTCCTCAAGGCACACAAACAGGTCATGTTTTCAGGCTTTCCATTATTTTGCACAGGTGATTTGATCAGTTTCACTGCCTTAGTAATCACCACAGCCATTTCATCTGAGGGAAATCCTGAAAACTTGACCTGTTGGTGTGCCTTGAGGACTGGAGTTGAAAAACACTGTAATAAGCATCCCGGGTATGACATTTTTTGAAAAACAAAATTATAAATTATAATATGATAAATAATTATAAATAATTATAGCAAATAATAATATAATTCTAATAAAAATGATTCAATAATGTAATCAACTCAAAATCACTGAAATTTGCTCAGTTGCAGAATTGTCGCTGTCATTATTATTATTTTTTTATGACGAATTCCCCCACAAATCGCTATCGTTCAATTCTGCAAGTGATTATAATTTATTATCGCTGTTTTCTTTTGGTTGCTATGGACAATCTACAGTTTGCAGGGAGAAAGAACTGTTTTTTATTATATAAAAGTGCATGTAGTGCACTGGGCAGACCACTAGGGACAAGGGGTGTGTGTATTTTTTACATACAGTACTGTAATCTATAAGACTACAGTATACTGTATGTATAGTGTTTGTTTACTTTTTTGAATATGGCGCTGTTCTCCGCCTCCGTGCATCGTAACGTCACAGGGAATGGAGCTCGGCGGCACACGGGGACACTGTGTGAATCGAGCGAGCACCCGCTCGCTCACACAGAGTAGATGCATCGCTGGATCCACAGACAAGGTAAGTAAACCTTGCCTGTGAAAGCTGGGAGGCGAGCCCGAGTCAGACTTGAGGTTACCGATCACAGCATAAAAATCTAACCCTGAGTCAGACTCGGGAATACCGCCAGGGAGATTAAGGCTGGTTTCGCACCTAGGCAAATTGGATGCAGGTTGGATGCATGGTAGGAGGTACCAGGTAATGACTAAGTGCTAACATTTACGCGAAACGCGTCTACCTCTTTGTCCCCTGCTCCATCTGTCAACCACTTGTCATATGAAGCTTCAATAAAAGGATTTTTGGAAGTACAGCCATCCGGAATTATTTCCTTATGTTACACAGCATGCAAGCTGGTCTAGCACCTGACTAGTGTGTGTGGGGATTCACCAGAAACGTACTTACCTGAAGCAGCTTTTCTTGTCGCATGGCTGGAGATTGTGACCGGCTCTCTATGTAGTCGGTTTACATATCTCCGCTGAGGCTCCGGTGTGAATTTGCACAGGGGTCCCGTGCTTCTTTTGGTCTGTTTCAGGTCCCAATTCAGCCCAATTCGGGCTGAAATTGGACCTGAAACGGTAAACAGGGAAGCACCGGACCCCTGCTGGGAGCCGCATGCGGCAATAGTGTGCACCCAGAATTATAGTGTAAAGCACTGTGCAGACTACTGTTGGTTATAAAAATCCTGAATAATAATAACAGCATCTTCAGAGATTAAAAATGAAACTGTCCATAGACACGAGATGACAGTTTCCACAATACAGGTATTTTCTAATGTTTCGGTCACTAATTGACACAATGTATGAGCAGAATAATTTTACTGAACTTGGTTTTACAGCAAAGTTAGGCAGCCCATAGAACATAAACATGAACAAAGAAAAAATATTAGATTCCCTTATCCAAATATTTCAGGTGGATGAGGGAATCTTCCCGCCGTGCCTTTGTATTATGGTAGAAAGGAGACTTCCCTGCTGTCAGAACACACTCTTCAGTGCTGCCGGTTACAGCTGGTGGTGCTGATCGAGCAGAAATGTTCCAGCAGGGAGGTTGTACAGACATTCATAAGTAGAAAAAAAAAAACAGATATCTTTATTTTATATCAGAGCCAATTAAGCAGGCCAGAGATTATACAATTTTCAAGGGTGAAAAGGAAAGAAAATTGCTTGGTTTCCCCCATCAACACAGTAAGTATTGATGGGGGATTGCCTCCCTCAGCGCTATGGTGTTCTGCTGGCAGGGAGCCTTCATGTGATCACATGCAAAACATCCGACAGACTGTGTGTACTCAAATTGATCGATGGATCGACTTTAGTACAACTAAATTAACTAGATAAAAATTTGGCCAGTTCAGCAGGGATCCATCTATGGCCGGCTTTAGCCTATTGCCTGCTGGGCACTTTCACCCTCTTTCTGGCCAGGCCAATTTTAAGCTCTCAGTACTGTCACACTTTGAATGACAATAGCCCAAACAAATTTGTTATCATTTGTTTTGAGACACATAGGGCCAGATTCAGAAAAGTATTTACGTCGGCATATCAATAGATAAGCCTAAGAATAGCCGGCGTATCTTTTTTCTGTATTCAGAAAACAAGATACGCCGGCTTTCTCCTAAGACACGAGCGGCGTAAGTCGTAAGTCTGAATCTAGCCCATAGAGTTTTCTTTTGGTGGTGTTTAATCACCACTGGGTTTTTCACTTTTTGCAAAACAAAAAAAAAAAAAATGTTTCTGTTATATAACCTTTGGTAAATAAGTAATGTTTCTCCTTCACTAATGTGTGCTGATGAGGCTGCACTGATGGGCTAGACCAAGGATCTCCAAACTACGGCCCTCCAGCTGTTTCGGAACTACATTTCCCATGAGGCATTGTAAAACTCTGACATTCACAGACACGACTAAGCATGATGGGAATTGTAGTTCCTGAACAACTGGAGGGCCATAGTTTGGAGACCCCTGGGCTAGACTAATGAGCACTGATAGGCTACACTGATGAGGCTGCACTGAAATGCGGCACTCAGACATGTACTGCCCATCCGGACTCTTGGAAGTTTCCTGGTGGGCCAATGCCTTAGTGGGCCGGTTTCAGTGACAGTCAGTGGCATTGCTAGGGGGTGGTTTTTGGGGCTATAGCCAAATCTGGGGCCCACATCCCCGAGTCCCAGGGGTCCCCAACCACAGGCCCACTACCACGCCTTGGCCTCTCTGCAGCCCTGTGATGGGCAGCACGGAGAGCCAGAGAGCGGGCAGGCAGCACAGGAGAGACAGGCGAGCGAGAGAGCAGAGAGATTACATTATCTCTCACCGCCTGCCCTGCATCACCACTGTTCCACCCTTAATGTGCAGCCGCGGGCAACAGAGAGCTTACATTATCTCTCACTGCCCGCCCTCTCTCTGGTGACCCTGATGTAAGAAGCGACTCTCTGGGGACTCTGAGGTAAATGGGGGGCTCTCTGGGGACCCTAACATAAGTCAGGGGGATCTCTGGGGATCCTGATGTAAGGGGGGCTCTCTGGGGATCATGATGTAAGGGGGGCTCTCTGGGGACCCTGATGTAGGTGGGGGGGCTCTCTAGGGATCCTGATATAAGTGGGGGGCTTTCTGTGAACCCTGAAGTGGGCGGCTATCTGGGGACCCTGATGTAAGTGGGGGGCTCTCTGGGAACACTGAAGTAAGTGGGGGGCTCTCTGGGAACCCTGAAGTAAGTGGGGGGCTCTTTGGCGACCCTGATGTAAGGAAGGGACCTCTGGGGACCCTGATGTAAGGGGTGGGCTCTCCAGGAACCCTGATGTAAGGGGGATCCGCACTCAGATATGTAACAATTGATATATATACTGTATATATATATATATATATATATATATATATATACTGTACACACACACACACACATGTATATTGTATATATGTGTATGCCGCCCAAGCATATGAGTTTCTTTACTTGCTACACTGCTATGGGCTCTAGCCCGAGATCTTTTGTAGACCTAGCAATGCCCCTGCTGGGGTGCCTTTATGGTTCTAGTTACGCCTCTGAATAATACCATGGTAAAACATGAAAATCGTCTGAAAAAATATGGACACATCTGACAAAGGCAACTGTGCTTGAGATCTTGCATCTATACTGCACGCTTCTTTTTGTTATTGCACAGCATATCCACAATATTAGGCTATGATCATTTATGGAAATGTTTGCACTGGGTACAAAAATGTTTATATATCTGGATCTTTATATACTCTTCAACTGCTGTCTATATCTCTGGGAACCATAGGTGAACTCTAAAAGATAAAATCAACTCACTAAGATATCATCAATTATGTTTAACACTTCCACTTTTTATACTCATGTCCTAAGTTTAGCCATGTCCAAGTGTTCATGTGTTGCATTTTAAAACTTGAAAGACTTGTTACTTGTTCTTTAAGGTTGCTGTGCTGGTTCAACCTGTGAGATTCATTGCTGTAGGCATTGTTCAAAAGTTGTTCACATTTTGGTAACAGTAGAAGTGGTAAGGATTTAGTTTGATATTTCAAGGTGTCATATTGTACCCAAGAGTCTATGGATAGGCTCATATTTGGGTACTGTGAATTCAACCACATGAAGACCATTTTATTCTCAGGCCCCGTACACACGACCGAGAACCTCGGCAGAATCCAGCGAGAAGCTCGCTGGGATCCATATTCTGCCGAGGTTCTCGGTCGTGTGTACGTTTTCGCCGAGCGTCCCGTCGAGAAAGGCGTCGAGCCAAAATAGAGAGCAGGTTCTCTATTTGCTCGATGGCCCATCGAGAACCATGGCTCGGCGCCTTTCCCGACGGCTTGGTCAACGATTTCGACGGCCGGGCGAGAACCTCGACAGGCGGAACGATGTGTTTGGCCCGTCAAGGTTCTCGTACGTGTGTACGGGGCCTGACAGTTTTTTTAAGTAAAAAATCAGAACATCCAATCATTATATGATTATATATATATATATATATATATATATATATATATATATATATATATATATATATATATACTGTATATATATATATATATATTTAGCAGAGACCCTAGTAAATAAAATGGTGGGTTTTGCAGGTTTTTATCTCACATGGTATTTGCGCAGTGTTTTTTTTTTTTTAACGCAATTTTTGGGGAAAACATACACTTTGAATGTCAATTCACATAAACACAATATAATTTAAAAAAAAATGTAAATATAAAAGACACTGCTATGTCAAGTAAATAGATACCCAAAATGTCATGCCTTAAAATTGCGCATGCTCGTGGAATGACGACAAACTACGTTAGTTAGTTGATGCTTTAAAAGCCTTTACAGGTTACCAGTTTAGAGTTACCCAGGAGGTCTGGTGCTAAAATACCTCAGACCCCGTACACATGACCGAGTTTCTCGGCAGAATCCAGCGAGAAGCTCGCTGGGATCCATATTCTGGCGAGAAGCTCGATCGTGTGTACACTTTCGTCGAGCGTCCCGTCGGGAAGCTCGTCAAGCCAAAATAGAGAGCAGGTTCTCTATTTGCTTGACAGGCCATTGGGACTAATGGCTCGACGCCTTTTTCGACAGCTTGGTCGACGAACTCGACGGTCGGCCGAGAACCTCGTCGGGCGGAACGATGGGTTTAGCCCGACGAGCTTCTCGGTCGTGTGTACGGGGCCATACATGTGTGGTGCAAACACTGTTTATGTATGCGTGTGGAGCCGACGCGTGCATTCAACTTTATATGGATGCATAGGAGGGGGGGTGGGCGCTTTAAAATTATAATTTTTTCACACAGTTACTATAAAAAATTTAATATGTGATCATTTTTATTGCTGTTACAAAGAATGTAATCATCCCGTGTAACAGTAATAGGTATGTGACACAGGTAATCTTTATGGAGAGATCTGGGGTCTATTAGACCCAAGACTTCTCCTCTGCCCTATAACCATCTGATCACACCAAGATCAGTGTGTTCAGATGCCTTGCCCATTTAAAAATGGTGCTGTTTACATCTTGGAAACCAGAAGTGACGTAGTTTCCTGTTTTGTGTACCATAGAGATGATCAGGGACATTCTGGTCCTCCATGATCTCTGTAGTAAGCCAATGAAATTGCCAGCTTTCATTTCAAGCTCACCACCAGGATAAGAGCTCCCAGAGAGGCATCAGGTGGGTGGCGGGGAGGGTGGTGCCTGCTGCCTGTAAAAGCAATCCAGCCGCTTATTAAAATAAAAGCCCACCGCCAACTTTAAAAAACAATATCGGATGATGCCTGTAGCTGCAGTACAACCACTTAAAGCCAAATAACGTACAGTATCTCACAAAAGTGAGTACACCCCTCACATTTTTGTAAATATTTTATTATATCTTTTCATGTGATAACACTGAAGAAATTACACTTTTCTACAATTTAAAGAAGTGAGTGTACAGCTTGTATAACAGTGTAAATGTGCGGTTTCCTCAAAATAGCTCAAAACACAGCCATTAATGTCTAAACCGCTGGCAACAAAAGTGAGTACACCCCTAAGTGATAATGTCCAAATTGAAGGGGTTTAAACATTAACCGTTTCCCGACCGGCTCACGCAGATATACTGTGGCAGAATGTCTCTTCTGGGCGAAATCCTGCATATATACAGCTTCTCCCAGGAGAGCCACAAGAGTGGGGAACCTGATTCACGTCGCCGGGGGGGAGCGATCGGCACGGCCTTGCACGATCTTGTGCACACACAAATCCCTGTGCTAGAAAACAGTAGAAAACACATAGAAAAAGTAGAAAACACGATCTATCAAATCTCCTAGTTAGTACCACCCCCCCCCCCCCCCCACACACACACACACACACAATAGGGAACACAGTTAACCCCTTGATCGCCCCCTTCCGTGCCAGTGACATTTACATGGTAATCAGTGCATATTATAGCATATCACCATTACTAGTAAAAAAAAATCAAAAATGTAACCACCTGAGGCCCGCGATATAGCCGAATGACCGCTTCAGCGCGGACCTTAAAATCCAGGAGGACGTCAATTGACGTCCTCCCCTTTGCTTGTTCCCTGCGCGCGCTCCCGAGCGCGCAGCAGGGAAATTCTGTGCTGGCTGTGTCTCTTGGACCACGGCCAATCAGAGTGGCTGTTTGCGATGCGATCTGTGTGGCCAATGAGAGATGATCTCAAATGCAAACATATGAGATCATCTCTCATTGCCATCTCTGCTTCCTCACACAGAGACAGTGTGTGAGGAGGGAGAGAGGTCTGTGTTACAGTGCAATCCCAGTGCCGCCGATCAGTGCCATCCCAGTGCCGCCGACCAGTGTCATCCCGGTGCCGCTGATCAGTGCCATCCCTGTGTCCAGCCAATCAGTGCCATCCCTGTGTCCAGCCAATCAGTGCCATCCCTGTGCCGCAGATCAGTGCCATCCCTGTGCACCTGTGCCGCCGATCAGTGCCCACCTGTGCCGCCGATCAGTGCCCACCGGTGCCCACCGGTGCCCACCTGTGCCGCCGATCAGTGCCCACCTGTGCCGCCGATCAGTGCCCACCTGTGCCGCCAATCAGTGCCCACATTTGCCGTCGATCAGTGCCGCCAATCAGTGCCCACCTGTGCCACCAATCAGTGCCCACCTTTGCTGCCGATTAGTGCCCACCTTTGCCGCCGATCAGTGCCCACCTGTGCTGCCGATTGGTGCCCACCTGTGCCGCCGATCGGTGCCCATCGGTGCCCACCTGTGCCGCCAATCAGTGCCCACCTGTGCCGCCGATCAGTGCCCACTTGTGCTGCCAATCGGTGCCCACCTGTGCCGCCTCATCTGTGCCCACCTGTGCCGCCTCATCTGTGCCCACCTGTGCCGCCTCATCTGTGCCCATCTGTGCTGCCTCATCTGTGCCACCTCATCAGTGCCACCTCAGTGCCCACCTGTGCCGCCAATCAGTGCCCATCTGTATTTGGGGGGCATTTGTACTTTCCTGGCTTGTTAGGGTCTCAAGAAATGAGAGAGTACATCAGGTGTGATTTGCACTATAGCTTGTAGACTCTAAAACTTTCACACAGACCAAATAATTGTTGGGTTATTTTTATCAAAGACATGTAGCAGTATAAATTGTGCCCAAAATTTATGAAGAAGAAAAGATATTAATTTGCAAAATTGTATTACAAAAATTAAAAAAAAAAAATTTTTTTCAAAAATGTCTGTCTTTTTTCATTAATAGGGCAAAAAATAAAAAACCCAGAGGTGATCAAATACCACCAAAAGAAAGCTCTATTTGTATGAAAAAAAAGGACAAAAAAATCATTTGGGTACACTGTTGCATGACTGAGTAATTGTCATTCAAAATGTGAGAGCGCTGAAAGCTGAAAATTGCTCTGGGCAGGAGGGGTGTTTAAGTGCCCAGTAAGCAAGTGGTTAAATGCCATAAATCTTTCCCATAGTTTGTAGACGCTATAAACTTTTGCGCAAACCAATCAATATACGCTTAATTTTTTAATCGGTGGCCATGTCTTACTTTACAAACTTACAAATCTGTTTATTTATGTGCATTATATTAAAGTATGCAACAAAGTCATTATAACTGCCAGAAGATGCAGGGGGGGGGGGGGTGAGGAAGGTGTCCTATGTAAAGGTGAACTTATACTTTAATATAAAGTATAATGTATAATGTAAAGGGAAAAACTTAGAGAAAGCATAAAACACATGAGATTACTCTCCTGCATAGCAGGGTGTCTCTTACCTCAGAAGCTCCTGTTCCGGGCTGCTAATCCTCTGAGCCAAAATTCAAACTTCTCTCCTCCAGCCAATGAGAGAAGCGGAGGGGTGTGGTCTGGAGTCTGGGAAAAAGGCAAACTAGAAGCTCTGGAATGGATTACAAAGCTCAGCTGGGGTCCTGGGAGACACAAGGCGAATCAGACCTGGATTTTGTTTCCAGGATTTTGTGATTAAAAAATCATTCTCGTATAATGAGAGCAGGGAGCTACGGGTCGCCTGGAACTAAATACAGGGTCGCTATGGCAACGCATGCACCCCTTTATGCTATGCCCAGGGTATGAATATAACACCCTCTAAGCTAGTAAGAGCGGCTGAGCGGGGGTGTAAATTAGAAATCTTTTTTTTTTTTTATGGTCCCGACGCCCATACTTAACATTGGCTGCGCCATCTTTTTGGTGGTTTATCTTTAAACCTGAAAACGCCTTACGTAAACGGCGTATCTTTACTGCGACAGCCGGGCGTACGTTCGTGAATAGGCGTATCTCGCTAATTTACATATTCTAGACGTAAATCAGCGTACACACCCTAGCGGCCAGCGTAAATAGGCAGCTAAGATACGACGGCGTAGGAGACTTACACCGGTCGTATCCTAGCAACATTTAAGCGTATCTTAGTTTGAGCATACGCTTAAAGTTGCAACGGCGCGGATTCGGACTTACGGCGGTGTATCTACTGATACGCCCGTTGTAAGTCTTTCTGAATCTAGCCGTTTGTCTATATTATAATTTTACAGCCCTTTTACCTGTTAAAAAATAAATAAAAAATTGCGTGAGAAATGCAGAGTAAGTGACCTAAGTAAATGTCTCATTTCCATAGGGTAATGTATTCAGATGTGCAAATGCACAGAAGTAAGCCAGCAATGACAAAGAATAAAAAAAAATGGTAAAAACAACTATTAAAGAAATAGATTTTTAATTAAAATAATTTAAACAAAATAATATTTTTCACATTTATGGCTTTTAGCCAAAATACACTTTCAAATGGGGCAGATTTGGGTAACCAGGTCCCTGTTTAAAGTGCAAGGCACTCTGTTCTTTGATGCATAATTTTTAATTGCACCCCACTAGGGTGACCACGTGTCCCGGATTGACCCGGGACAGTCCCGCATTTTGCAGGTCTGTCCTGGGCACCTTCATTCCAAGACAATACAATGAAACTGACACAGCCACCCCCCCCCCCCCAAGCCAAACTAATGCCCCCAAAAAAGGCCACCACATCACCAATTTACACCGCTTTAGTCACTGACAGTACTTGTCATGGCACAGTCCCGGCCCCCTGCTTGTGATTGGAGAAATCATAAATCCCACCTCTTGTGTCCAATCACTGTGCTGTGACCGTTACAGCACAATCCCATTTTTAGGAACGAGGGTGTCCCTAAATGGTAGTTTGGAAATGTGGTCACTAGGGATGAGCTTCGAGTTCGACTCGAACATTGCTTGTTTGCCGAACAGCGAACTATTTGGGGTGTTTGCGGCAAGTTCGTGTGAGCTTTAGAACCCTGTTAAAGTCTATGGAACTCGAACGTTTGAAGTCTAAAGTGGGGTGGAGTTCCCCTTAAAATCCAGACCAGACCTGAAGGGTCTGGAATGGATATTTGGGGGGAACCCCACATAATTTTTTTTTAATTTGACGCAGGGTTCCCCTTAATATCCATACCAGACCCTAAGGTGAGTGATTTTAAATGACTTTTTTCCTTCAGAAATTACACTTTGTGCAGGGACAGTTCTAAGCACAGGAAACAAGCGCTACTTTACAGGCATACTATACACCCCCCTAGGTACGAAACTTAAAGGAATATTTCAATTTTATTGTTTCACTTTAAGCATTATTAAAATCACTGCTCCTAAAAAAACGTTAGTTTTTTAAAACTTTTTTTGCATTGATACATGTCCCCTGGGGCAGGACCCGGTCCCCAAACACTTTTTAGGACAAAAACTTGCATATTAGCCTTTAAAATTAGTACTTTAGATTTCAAATGTTCGAGTCCCATAGACTTTAACAGGGTTCTAAAGTTCACACAAACTTTTGGTCTGTTCGCAGGTTCTGGTGCGAACCAAACCCAGGGGTGTTCAGCTCATCCCTAGTGGTCACCCTACACCCCACACATCTGCTAAAGAGCATTTTGCTTGCATGTGATTATGTGTGAGTAAGTGTGAACCCAGCCTTATTCAATAGCACAATATTTAAGTTATTATATAGCAATAGAATGTGTAAAAGTTGGTGTACACGTTATGCTATAAGCTGATCTCGACTGTCCCCTGACAGTTTGTTCATTTAATCTGATTTATCTTACCCTTTGCATGTTTAAAATTATACTATAATTTATAAGTACACAATTGGTACTTCTTAAATTATCGTATTTCATTATTATTCTATGTTATATATTATATTTATTTATTTTTGACATAAAGTTCTTGTCTTATACTTGTTTTATATTTACTTTTACACAATTGTAGAGGAGATAAAAGTTATATATATACACAACTACTTAATTTAAAATGTGTATAACCAATATGTATTATATTGTGCAATGTTCAATAAAATATAAAAAAAAAAAAAGTTGGTGTACATGGACATACTGTATTGTGTTGAAGACTCATCAAAATTCTCCTTAAAGGCAAAGCCAGCTTTAGCAACAATAAAAAAAAATGGAGAGCTGGAGGAAGTGTCCATGAGTCATGGCGCACAGGCTTGGTAAATCAGCCCCAATGTCTCTTTAACCTCCCTGGCGGTATGATTCTTTAAGATTTTAGGTGCTAAAAGCGGTACCATTATTTGCAAGGGAATTTGGCGTTTTATACTGTAGGCTTGTAATTCTTAGGAATGACTCACTTAAATCTATCCAAACGAGAGTCTAATAGGCATCCCGGGTATGATTTTTTTTTTTTTTTTAATTAAAAATTATAATATAATAAATAATTATAAAAAATGATCACAAATGATAATATAATTATAGTAAAAATTATTCAATAATGTAATCAAATCAAAATCACTGAAATTTGCTCAGTTGCAGAATTTTTGCTGTCATTTTTTTTTTTTTTTTATGACGAATTTCCCCATAAATCGCTATCGCTAAATTCTGCAAGTGATTCTGATTTATTATTGCTGTTTTTTAGCTGCTCTAAAACAATTTTTGCCATAAAGGGACACTTTTGGTTGCTATGGGCAATCTACAGTTTGCAGGGAGAAAGAACAGTTTTTATTATATAAAATGACATGTAGTGTACAGGGCAGACCACTAGGGACATGGGGGGTGTGTATTTTTTACATACAGTACTGTAATCTATAAGATTACAGTGTACTGTATGTAAAGTGTTTGTTTACTTTTTTGAATTTGGCGCCGTTCCCCCCCCTACGTCGCGACGCTCGCAGGGAAGGGAATCGGCGGAACACACAGAATCAGGCGGACATCCGCCCGCCGTGTACTGCGGGGATTCATCGCTGGATCGCAGAGAAAAGGTAAGTAAACTTTTTCTGCTTCCAGCGAGGTAAGCGCGTGTGTGGCATGGAGTTACCGATCGTAGCTTGAAAATCTCACCCCGTGCCACACACGTGAATACCGCCAGGGAGGTTAACAGAGGTAGACTTATAACTTTGCAGCTTGTACATTTATTTCTATAGTTTTTAGGGCTGTTACTGATCAAAATGTTTGTGTTTGATTAATCAGGTTTTTTTTAATCGATTAATCGACTAATTTCAATTAATTATAACGCTCATACAGATACAACTACTTTTAGCTGCTCTCCTTGCAGGCTGATTCCCAGTGCAGCTCCCAACCACCAAGCACTGGAAAAATGGATAGCAGGATACAAAAAACACACAAAGGCAGCGCTCGATGGGAATAGCATTAAAACGTTCATAGTCTTCAAGTAGATAACCAAATAGATATTGCACTGGAGATAAAATCGATGTAGCTACATAAACTGTAAAAATGGTGCCAAAAGCAGTCATAAAAACATGTAGCTGGTATAAAAATGTGTACAACGATACCACTGCTAAATCCAGATGAGGAGAGGTTAACATCAGTCCGTTGGCATGTAAATGTCCCATGAAGGGAACTATCACAGCTCCCAGTGGTTGGTTGTAGAATCCCAGGATGAAAAAGGGAAGTGATAGAGAGAAGTGTAACAGCTGTGGCAGAGTTTAAGGTCCCGCCGGCATGCAATTATGAAGGTACAGCAAAGGAGCCCTTCAGATGGACACGGCAAGCCCCACCGGTGTCTGTGACGTCACCGGATCTCCGACGGAACTCCCTGAAGGCCCAGAAGCCGGTGGAGAGGTGAGTACCAATCAAAAGAATTTTAATAGATCAAAAAGATTTTGATCGATCAAAAAAATTTAAGATTAATCGATTAATTAAAAGTTAATTTGCACATAGTGCTGTTCCTCTTCGGAAAATGCCTCTAGCCAGTTCTATATACTGTACGTAATTGTTTCATGTAAGAAAATGTAACCAAAAGTGAGATAAAAGTTCAAACCAGATTTAAATATTGCAAATTCATTGTAAAATGTAACTGGTTTCCTGTGTTCAAAAGACTCTGAGATAAGGCCCCTGCTGTCAATCTACTAAAGTGAAGAGAAGTTTGCTTCACATAATTCATCACATGCATACCTGCCGACGTCACTACACTTTAGTAAGTCACCTTTGTTTTGTGCTATTAAATCCCGCTTTAGGCCATTGGTTGTGATTACATAGAAAGAAGAACCTGGAGGGGCCCTCTGGTATTTTAACCGGTTATGGACCAGCTCACATCGATATAAGTCAGCAGAATGGCAAGGCTGGGCATATCAACATATATATACGTTTCCTTTAACCTCCCTGGCGGTGTTCCCGAGCTTGACTCGGGGTGTTTTTTTCTTGCTAAGAACGGTATCCCCGAGTCACGCTCGGGGTAGACATGCAGAGCCTGCAGCGCGCGCTGTCTTACCTTCTTCCTGGATCCAGCGATGCATCCACGCTGTGTGAGCGAGCGGGTGCTCGCTCGATTCACAAAGTGTCCCCGTGTGCCGCCGATCTCCGTTCCCTGTGACGTTACGACACACGGGAGCGGAGAACGGCGCCAAATTCAAAAAAGTAAACAAACACTTTACATACAGTATACTGTAATCTTATAGTTTACAGTACTGTATGTAAAAAATACACCCCCCCCCATGTCCCTAGTGGTCTGTCCAGTGCCCTGCATGTTCTTTTATATAATAAAAACTGTTCTTTCTGCCTGGAAACTGTAGATTTCCCATAGCAACCAAAAATGTCCCTTTATGTCAAAAATGGTTTTAGATCAGCTAGAAAACAGCGATAATAAATCAGAATCACTTGCAGAATTTAGCGATAGCGATTTGTGGAGAAATTCGTCATAAAAAATAAAAATAATGACAGCAAAAATTCTGCAACTGAGCAAATTTGATTACATTATTGAATATTTTTTACTATAATTATATTATTATTTGTTATAATTTTTTATAATTATTTATTATATTATAATAAAAAAATAAAAATAATCATACCCGGGATGCCTATTAGACTCTTGTTTGGATAGATTTAAGTGAGTTATTCCTAAGAATTACAGGCCTACAATATAAAACGCCAAATTCCCTTGCAAATAATGGTACCGCTTTCAGCACCTAAAATCTTAAAGAATCATACCGCCAGGGAGGTTAAGACGCGGCATTGTGGGCACCATTACTAGTAAAAAAATATATTAATAAAAATGCCAAAACTATCCCCTATTTTGTAGATGCTATAACTTTTACGCAAACCAATCATCAACAATATGTAGAAGAATACGTATCAGCCTAAACTGAGCAAAAAAAATAAAAATTATATATATTTTTGGGGGGATATATATTATAGCAAAAAGTAAAAAATATTGCTTTTTTTTCAAAATTGTCACTAAAAAACTCAGGTGTTCGAATACCACCAAAAGAAAGCTCTATTTGTGGGGGAAAAAAGGACGTCAATTTTGTTTGGGAGACCGCGCAATTGTCAGTTAAACTGGCGCAGCGCCGAATCGCAAAAAGTGCTCTGGTCTTTGGCCAGCCAAATGGTCCGGGGCTAAAGTGGTTCATGTAAAGCTCCCAGGGTAAATACTAACTTAAAGGGTCACTAAAGGATTTTTTTTTTAGCTAAACAGCTTCCTTTACCTTACTGCAGTACTGGTTTCATGTCCTCATTGTTTGTTTTTGCTTTGATGTTGCTGTAATCCTGCTCTGATCTCCACACTTCCTGCTTGTCTGTTTCCTTATAACCACAGTACTGGGAGCTTTCTCACGGTGGTCTAAGCTGTCATTACTGTCATTACTGTCATTACTGTGTGTCTAAAACTTCCCAGAACCAATCAGATTAATTTTAAAAACAAAACACTGCCCTGGATGTGTTTGTTTTTGTTCTCTGTGTCTATTTCTACTTCACAGAAACATGAAGCCAGTTTAAAAGTGAAACTAACCTGCAGGCACATTATATGATTGATTTTTATCTATTTTAATCATTTTTAAAAGAAATCAGTTAACTTTTATGTCTCTATACCCTGTAAACAGTCATTTCAGCAAAAAAAATAAAAATTCCTTTAGTGACCCTTTAAGTATTTGGACTACTTACGAACAGAGGGTGAAAACAGGAAGTGAGAGGAAGTCTACCCCTAGGAAGGGAAATTCACCCCTGTTAGGCCTGATGGACCGTTTCAGCAGACATCTCCGCTCGTGTGTATGGGCTAGCGGACAGATTTCTCCACCCGACAGATTTCAAAGCATGCTTTGAAATCTATCCGGTGGGAATCTGTCCGCCCGACATGTCTGCTGGTTAGTACACTTACCAGCAGACATGTCGTCCCGCACCGCCGCCGCGCCGCCGCCGAATGGATTCGGCGCATGAGCGGAAGTGTTTTACTTCCTGGTGCGGTGACGTAGCGGTGACGTGGCGGCGTCAACGTCACCGCCGCGTCACCGCCACGTCACCGCGCTGTCCGGCGGCGGGGAATTTGATCCGATGGTGTGTACACGCCATCTGATCAAACTCCCGATCGGACATATCTGATGGAAATGGTCCGCGGACCGTTTTCATCGGATATGTCCGATCGTGTGTACGAGGCCTAAGGATTTTGGTTTGCTCGCGTGTACACACGAGCAAACCAAAATCCCCGCCAGCAGACAGCGCGCTGACGTGGCGGTGACATTGACGCCGCCACGTCACCACACCAGGAAGTAAAACACTTCTGCGCATGCGTCGAAACCATTCGGCGCGTGTGCGAGAAGACATGTCTGCTGGTCCGTTTCCAGCAGACAGATTTGATCGTGTGTACGAGGCCTTAGGCCTTGTACACACGATCGGACATATCCGATGAAAACGGTCCGCGGACCGTTTCCATCGGATATGTCCGATCTGGAGTTTGGTCCGATGGCGTGTACACACCATCGGATCAAATTCCCCACCGGCGGACGGCGCGGTGACGTGGCAGTGACGTTGACGCCGCCACATCACCGCACCAGGAAGTAAAACACTTCCGCGCATGCGCGGACACATTCCCACCCGATAGATTTCAAAGCTTTGAAATCTGTCGGGTGGACAAATCTGTCCGCTAGCCCATACACACGATCGGAGATGTCTGCTGAAACGGTCCATCGGACCGTTTTCAGCGGACATATCCGCTCGTGTGTACGAGGCCTAAGAGTTATTATGGGAAAAAGGTGTCTCCACTAATGCTTTATCACTAGTCAATATTTCCCTAACAACCCAATATTTTCAAAATCCAATTATTATTGGGACAGAAAGTGAGGTGAAATCTTCTGAACATTGGCACAGACAGCAAAACAAATGTTACAGGGGTAATAACCCTTCCCTATGCTATCCAAAAAGCTTAAAAATTGATTTTTGGGCTGGAGCTACACTTAAAAAATGTACCTGTTCCAACTTACAAACAAATTCAACTTAAGAACAAACCTACAGACCCTATCTTGTTTGTAACCCAGGGACTGCCTCTAAGCCTAGAGTGGGGTATGGACAGCTGGAGGGGCCATTGTTGCATTTCATAGATGTTGCTCGTTTACTTGTTTTACACTGAGGACAAGTTTATTTTGAGGCGTTAGAGACAAGATCATCTTTGCCAGCCTTTCTATAGATGTATTCACGAGTCAAATTATGTTATACCTATGGAAAAATTTGGCTGCGGCCAATCACAGAATAATTAGCTCTGTGGGAGGGAGGGGTTTGCCTGAGTAAACTCTTTTCTGTTCCTGTAAAGTTGCTTCAGTTAAGACAGAGATCCGACTTTGGAGTGTGTTTGGAGGTACAAGCTGCCTACAAGTTGCCTAGAAGTCGCCTTAAAGTAGTACAGGAACTTCAGTAGTGTACATTAAGACGGCTCTCATTCGCTTCCATGGAATTTCTCATGTCACGCGACTTGGGGCGACACAAGTCGGATCCCAAGTCGCTGTAGTGTGAACAGGCACTTACAGTGAAGGTCTGTTAGATAATTGTTTATTTTTGGATGAAAAGAATAATAACATTCCTCTTACCAGACTATTTAAGAATTCAAACTTCTCTTTATTTTTCATTATGTAAGAGACCATATAGACTAGCACAGAGCCATACTCCAAGATCATTGCCATATGAGGGATGTAAATGCTGGAGGAGGCCAGGGCTGTCATGCAAAAAAGAAAGCAAGCAGCTGAGTGGAGGGTTTCTAAGTAAGTTTAGGTTAGCATGGCTATAGAGGGTAGACTGTTTTTGGGTGTACTAGAGCAGGGCTGTCAGTAATCCACTAGGGGACCTCTGGGTACTTTGTTGTCTGAAGACTGTATTTGAACAAGCCTCTAGCAATCAGGGTGGTTAAGATAGAGCATGAGCGACACATAGCAGAGGAGAGTAAAAAAAATCCCCAAAATGTCTTTAAATATATAAACAGTAAAAAAGTCAGGTCAGAGCACATTGGCCACATAAAGGAGTATGAGGGGAACTTGGTTACAGATGACAAAGAGAAGGCAACTATACTAAATGCATTCTTCTACTCAGTTTAACTTAGGAAAAGGAAGGGTATAACAACCAAGACTGCACTGTTAGTGACACGTCACAGGATGTAACCTTGTGGCTTACAGAAGTCAGTGTTCAGAAAAGACAAGAAAAACGTAACATAAACAAATCGCCAGGGCCTGACGGCTTGCACACTAGAGTTCTAAAGGAACTCAGTTAGGTTATAGCCAGACTGCTATTCCTAATCTTTATTGACAGCATAGTAACAGGAATGGTACCAGCTGATAGGCAAAAAGCCTATGAAGTACCAATATTCAAAAAAGGGCAGAGGTATATGCCTGGTAACTACAGGCCTGTTAGCCTAACATCAATAGTATGTAAACTATTTGAGGGGGTGATAAGGGACTATATTCAATTTTCTGATAAAAACAGTATGATTAGTAGTAATTAGAATGGGTTTACAAAGGGTCGTTCTTGCCAAACCAACCTATTAACCTTCTATGAGGAAGTGAGCTGCCACTTGGATAAAGGTATACCTGTGGATGTGGTGTATCTGGATTTTGCAAAAGCATTTGATACACGCTTAATCTATAAACTGGGGTCTGTAGGCATGGACCATAGGGTTTGCTTTTGGATAGAAAACTGGCTACAGGGGCGTGTCCAAACGGTTTTGTTAAATAACGTGTACTCAGACTGGTCTAGAGTGATAAGTGGGGTACCCCAAGGCTCTGTCTTAGGATAAATTCTCTAATTTATTTATAAATGCTAGAGAAAGGGGATAAATAGCTCAACCTCAGTGTTTGTGGATGACACAAAAAAAAGTAGGGCAATAACTTCACAGCAGGATATTGTTAGCAAGTGCAACCCCTGCCAAAACAAATAGAGTGGAGGGGTGACAAATCAATAAACCTTAAGCATTTATATTATTTTTTTGTCCAGAAATCTTGTGTCAGCTGTTTCACTCCCGTGTTGTGTGCTGTGACTTGTAGTGCAGTCCTTTTTTAACAGACAACCATCAAGGTTTATTGGAGTACGGCTGTCCATATTTTCTTTTCCATTTGCCTCCTATATACAGTTCCTAAATTATCAGGCAACTGACCCTAAACTAGAACTAGCACAGTACCCTAAGGCCCCACTATATTAAACTTTGACATTTTATTTCCGTCCGGATCCTAATCCTCTGTTTTCTTCAGCCCTAAAGAAACATGAAACATGTTGGCTTATGCTGATTATTACAGGATATTGTTTATTGTTGACTGCGTCCCTACTAATGGGATTCACTCTCTATACTTCTATATATGTGATCGCCCTCAAAAATGAGATGGAGAGGTGATCAAAACTAAAAAGAGGACAAGGTTAGATTTGTAGCTACATTTAGCAAGTGGACCATCGCAGCGTTCTGTTCTTGGTCTGTATAGGTGAAAAGTATCTCTGCATAAAAAGCAGACAGTATGCTACTTCTATGTAAGTTCAAAAAGAATGTAATCACACACTGAGATCTCAAGCATCTCAATCAGGCTTTATCATGTTAGACAGCTCGTAGTTCGCACCAGGATCCTTGTGTAGTTCACAGTCTATCTAGTAGAATAATGGTTGTTTGAAAGGTTGGAGATCTCAATGCATGGCTGCATTCTTTAAGAACTTAAATGTGAGTGAAGAGTGCAGATGCTCTCTGGAGCAGTCATTGTACCTGGTTGTCGGTGGTGGATGCCAGGCTTAACTTCCGTCCTGTTTGTTGGACTTTGGAGCATGCAGTCTTTAGTTTTGCATTCTAGAACTAGTCTTTGCCAAAACAATAACATGACACAAGGGGCAGAACTTGTGCAAATGGTCAACATCATTCAAGTACGCCTAGGGTAGCATGATGTTTACAGTGAAGATTTCATAGTAATACAAGATCCACTTATTACTAAGCCCCCACCCCAAATCAAAAACTGAAAAGATTAGAAGAAACATGTTAAAGCGGAGTTCCACACAAAAATGGAACTTCCGTTGTCCGGTTACCTTTCCCCCTCCGGTGTCACATTTGGCACCTTTCGGTGCTCCCAGAAGACAGCAGGGACCATTTAGGCCTCGTACACACGATCAAATCTGTCTGCTGGAAACGGTCTGCTAGACCGTCCCAGCAGACAGATTCGATCGTGTGTACGGGCGAGCCGACGGATTTGGCCACCCAACAGATTTCTAAGCATGCTTTGAAATCTATCGGGTGGGAATCCGTCCGCCCGACATGTCTGCTGGTTAGTACACTTACCAGCAGACATGTCGTCTCGCAGAGCCGCCGAATGGATTCGGCGCATGCACGGAAGTGTTTTAATTCCTGGTGTGGTGACGTGGCGGCGTCAACGTCACCGCCACGTCACCGACACGTCAGCGCACCGTCTGCTGGCGGGGATTTTGGTTTGCTCGTGTGTACGAGGCCTCACAGATCTGTAGCCAATATTACCAAAGCCTTGCAACAATCATCCAATCACCCCAATTAAATACTTTTATACCTTTTGAATGTATAGGCTCTAAAACAGCTGACAAGAGACTCTTTCCATTAAATATTTATAAGAAAAACAGTTCTTGATAATCATTACCAGTCAGTTCTCCTATGCTGCACTAAGATAATTCAATATCGGCATTTGATTGGCTAATGTGGCCAAACTGACCAGTTCATCTTTAAGAGACTCTAGATCAAGAGATGTCCAGTATTAACAACACAAAACCATACTAGCATGGAACCATAAACCAATCATTATGGCGCGTACACGCGATCGGAAATTCCGACAAGAAAAGTCTGTTGTGAGCTTTTGGTCTGAAATCCCGTCCATGTGTATGCTCCATCTGACTTTTGCTGTATGAATTTCCACCAACAAAAGATTGAGAGCAGGTTCTCTATTTTTCCGACGGAAAAAGTTCCTATCGGAAAATCTGCTCGTCTGTATGCAATTCTGATGCGCAAAAAAACATGCATGCTCAGAATCAAGAAGAAGAGCCAAACTGCCTATTAAACTTCATTGATCTCCGCTTGTCGTACGTGTTGTACATCACCGCGTTCTTGACAGTCGGAATTTCCGACAAGATTTGTGTGACCGTGTGTATGCAACACAAGTTTGAGCCAACATTCCGTCAGAAAAAATCCACGGTTTTCTTGTTGGAATTTCCGATCGTGTGTATGTGGCATTAGATAGAATTACAAACAATGTTGATTGAAGATTTATGTCTGAATACTTTCTGTATTCAAGTCTTGTTTGTGGAATCTTAACGAGTTGAATTGATATTGATTTCTCATTGAAAAATTATATTACAAAGAGAAAGTCAGCAAATACATTAATAAAAAAAAAGAAGACAGGAAGGGATCTAGTGTTGCTGTCTTTTGTGAAAGTTTTTTTTAAAAGGTGTATTTATGAAAAATTTACCAAGGTATTTGTCTTATAAAACTGCATATACATTTGTTCTGGGGCAAAATCAAATGTTGATGGGCTATTATTTCTCCAGGTTGAATCCTTATAATTCCTAATAGAGTGGTTTGAGAAAATAGATAAAGCTAATGATCATGATAAATAAGTATGTATTTCCTATGATCATCAATTCCATCTAGTGGCCAAAGGGTTGCTAAAGGAATTTTTTTTTTTTTTTTTGCTGAAATGACTGTTTACAGGCTATAGAGACATAAGAGTTAACTGATTCCTTTTAAAAATGATTAAAAATAGATCAAAATAAATCATATAATGTGCCTGCAGGTTAGTTTAGTTTTTAGACTAGTTTCAGTTTGTTCTGTGTGTACAGAGACTCACAGAACAAAAACAAACAAACACAGGGCATTGTTTGTTTTTAAAATGAATCTGATTGGTTCTGAAGAGTTTTAGACACATAGGGCCAGATTCAGGTAGAGTTAGGCTGGCGGATCGAGTGATCCGCCAGCCTAACTGTGACTTTGAGCCGGCGTTTCTGTTTTCTGTAACCAGAAAACAAGAAACGCCGGGTTGAAGTTCCGATGCGAGCAGCGTAACTGAGTTTCGCCATCGCATCGTTACTTCAACTTAAAAATGGCGCCGGGGGCGTTCCCGCCGATTTACGCTCAAAAAATATGTTAATGAGCGAAAATCGGCAATTCACGATCGAATTCCGGCGCGACGCAATGACGATACGACGTTTCCGGACGGGATACGCGGCGCATAGATATACCTACATGGGGTTGGAGTATCCTATGTTAGGTATAGGTGTCGTCATCGCGTCGGGAAAAAAAAAAAAAAACGTCGCTTGCGTAAAACGGTCATGAATGGGAATGTGACGTCATTGACGTTCATTCACAGATTTTGGAGCATGCGCACGGGGATGTTTTGACACTCGACGCATGCGCAGTACGTTGGCGGCGGGATCGCGCGTAGTTAGCATACTACACGCCCCGTACCCGCCCAATTTGAATTCCGCCGGCTCATTTGCGATGCGCTGCCGCAACTTTAGGAGCAAGTGCTTCGTGAATGACAGCACTTGCTCCTAAAATTTCTCCAGCGCAACGCAAATGAGTAGCGTTACTCCAGAGCAAAGATGCTCTGGACTACCTGAATCTGGCCCATAGGGCCAGATTCAGGTAGAGTTAGGCTGGAGTATCTGTGATACTCCAGCCTAACTGTCACTTTAAGCCGGCGTTTCTGTTTTCTGTAACCAGAAAACAAGAAACGCCGGGTTGGAGTTCCGATGCGATCAGCGCAATTGAATTTCGCCATCGCATCGCAACTTTAATTTAAAAATGGCGATTTACGATGAAAAAATATGTTAATCAGCGGGAATCGGCAATTCACGATCGTATTCGGGCGCGACGCAGTGACTTTCCGACGTTTCCGGAAGCGATACGCGGCGTAAAGATAAAGCAGCCCCCTAGTGGAGTATCCTATGTTAAGTATAGGCGTCGTCATCGCGTCGGAAAAAAAAAATCGCGTCGCTTGCGTAAAAATTTCATGAATGGGGATGTGACGTCATTGACGTTCACTGACAGAATTTGGAGCATGCGCACTGGGATGCATTGACACTCGACACATGCGCAGTACGTTCGCCGCGGGATCGCGCTTAGTTTATATAATACACGCCCCGTACCCGCCCAATTTGAATTCCGCTGGCTCATTTGCGATATGCTGCCGCAACTTTAGGAGCAAGTGCTTCATGAATAACAGCACTTGCTCCTAAAATTTCGCCAGAGTAATGTAAATGAGAAGCGTTACTCCAGAGCAAAGATGCTCCCATCTACCTGAATCTGGCCCATAGTAATCACATCTTCTTAATCATGGACCACAATGAAAAGCTACCATGAGTTTTTTCATAAAGAGCCAGACAAGCAGGGAGTGTGGAGTTCAGCAAGGGATTACAGCAACTTCTAAGCAAAAACAGACATGGAGGACATGAAAGCAGGACTGCTATAAGGTAAAGCAAGCTATTTAGCATGAAAAAAAAAATGTCCTTTAGTGGTCCGAGGATGAGCAGACCACCATGATAGGCGGAACACAGTGTCAAATGCCTATCACGGAACGGAACACCAAGAAGAAGCCGCGACTTGTAAAAAATGGACGCCTGTCAAGATTGCAGGTACTCGGGCACAGAGAGGTATGGCACAGTGAGACTGCAATGGGCACAGTGAGGTATAGCACAGTGAGACTGCAATGGGCACAGTGAGGCATGGCACAATGAGACTGCAATGGGCACAGTGAGGTATGGCACAGTGAGGTTGCAATGGGCACAGGAGGCATGCAAATGGGTATTGTTGACCCTCTTTTCGGCTTACAGTAGGTGCTGCATTCTTACCCTTGGCTTTTTCTCGAGTCAATACGTTTTCCCAGTTTTTTGTGGTAAAATTAGGGTCCCTTCGGCTTATATTCGGGTTGGCTTATACTCGAGTATATACGGTATTTAATCATGTATTGTACATACTTTTGTATTATTTTACAAATGTATACAGTGGGTTTTCCATAAAGAATATGAAGGTATTGTAACTATAATTACAGTACAACATACACAGAGAGTCAGGACGCCCACTAACACAGCTCCTTTCTCTATCTACAACATAGAGAGCGTCCTGACTCTCCTGTAGTCCAAGGGAGGGGTCGAGCACGACACTCCACACCAGGGAGAAACCCTTGCATTACGGTGTGTAGTTACAGACAGAAGAACAGGAAGTGAGGATTTCTCAGAAGAAATAAGGACATTTAAAAGCAAAATCGAAGAATGAGGTAAGTGAAGGAGGACTGCACTATAGTAAAGGAAGCTATTTAGGAAAAAAAAATTGTACCTTTACAACCCCTTTAAATATAGTCGTGTCCTCTATTAATTGTATTCATTTTGTAAAGTGTTAAAGGTTTATATATATAAAAAAAAAAAATCATATGTTTTGGAAATTGTTTAAGAAAAAAATGTTTGACTCTCCCTTTAATAGAATGCACCACTTTCACCTGTATCTCTGTATGTATTTGCTCTATATATAGTTCACATGTGCAGTACAGAGTGACAGCTAGCTCTCCTACAGTGGCAGCAGTGCTACATACCAATGGATGATCCTGTCCTTTCACGTCACTTATTATGTGACACTCTGCCACAATAAGTAACTGCGGCAGGTTATATAATAAGCATATTATAAGAAATATTAGACTAGACATCAGTTAATGGTGTTGTTGTACAAGTTATGCATTTAATTGCCTTAGTGTGATCAAGTAAGTTTCTTGGTGCAGATGCTAAATGCTCAATGATACCAACTGCACCAATTACTGCTTTTTTAACAGAAGGAATCTGACAGATGCCCCTGCATGCTTCCAGCCCAGCAGAGTATTTTCTCAAAGAGAATAGTGATGTGTTAAATGGCATTCAATGCCATGTTTTGGATCATTTCCTGAATATAGCATCCGGCAAAGTACAGGGTGCCCATTAGGCATGATGCCTGCACCTGCATTCTGACATATCCCAATCTGCAATGCACAGTAATGCTGTCTTCAGTGTGCAGGCTTCCTTTATTCTGGATCTAGTTACTAAGTTTATTGACATTATGTTGTTGTAGTAGTGATGGTAAAAACAGAATTGTCTTACCTTAGAAGAGGGAACATGTCTGAGTTGTTTAGAGCTCCTCTTGGCTTATTCAGAGCATGCAGAAACTGACATTAGCAAGACTGCAAATTCTTTGCATTGTATTCCACTCAGTATTTAAGACTGTGAAGAAGAGAGGAGGAGGGGGTAGGTATATTTGGAGATAAGCTACAGAGAGAGAACTGCTAGTCCTGGGTTTGCAGCAGAGAACACAGCCAGCTCCCTACAGCTGCATGCAGTATTGATGAAGTAAGTCAGGATGCAAGCACAGCAAGAATTGTCAAACACTCTGACCCCTCCCACCCAGTCTATCCCCTAGCATGAACCAGCTCTACCTCCAAGATAACAATTCCCTGGAGTAATAACCCTTGTGTCACTCTCTACTTAGTGGAATCACACCTGAATGGCTGACAAAAGAGATTGCTTATCTCGCCAGAGCATTTATTGGGTCATCTCAACCATCATTCCAGTATAAAATTGCCAGGGACATGACTTAGTGACACTTTAGTGCAACAATTGTGACATAAACATACATAATTGTTTCAGTCAAGTATTCATGTTTATGTACTGCGTGCTTCCCTACACTCACACTCAGCACTGCAGAAAGAATAATGGTCTGGCTGTTAGAAAAAGTTCAGATAGTTTAAAATTGTAATTTTTCCTTTACACATGGTCAGCCAGAAGTATTCTGGAATGTGTAGATGTGATACATGCATAGTAAGAAGTTTCTTAAAGTGGATGTAAACCCCAAAAAAACTATTTTTTTTTTATATCACAATGTAGAGTATAAGATTTCCTATCATCTGTGCCCAGTCTTGCCACACAGAGTTAATCCAGCGCTGAGTAATCCTCTTGTAACGTTCAGTGCAAATTAACAGAATTCCAGATAAAAACTTGCCAAATTATAAAGTCTGTTTCTCTGTTTTTGCTTTCAGTGACAGGTTATTTACATATCTAGCTTGGACATGTTTATCATATGTTATGTTTTGTTTATCATAACATGAGGTGATCCAAAGTTCATTGTATATTACCAGGATGTGTTATGTAGGGGAGGGGTGGATTTCTCACTTGTTATACCTCATGTTATGATAAACATAACATATGATAAACATGTTCAAGCTAGATATATAAATAACCTGTCACTCAAAGCAAGAAGAGAGAAAACAGACTTTTTATTTAGGCAGGTTTTTATCTGGAAGGCTGTTCATTTTACTGAACATTGAAAGAGGATTACTCAGCGCTGGATTAACTCTGTGTGGCAAGACTGGGCACAGATGATAGGAAATCTTATACTCTTTTTGTGACATCAAAAAAAAATAATTGGGGTTTACATCCACTTTAAGCCCTGTACACACGATCGGTTCATCTGATGGACCGTTTTCATTGGACGAACGATCGTGTGTAGGCCCCATCGTTTTTTTTATCCATCGGTGAAAAAAAATAAAACCTGTTTAAATTTTTCTTAAGGTTAAAAAAACGATAGAAAAAAACAATGGTCTGTGGGAAATTCCATCGGTCAAAAATCCACGCATGCTCAGAATCAAGTCGACGCATGCTTGGAAGCATTGAACTTAATTTTTCTCAGCACGTCGTAGTGTTTTACGTAACCACGTTGGACACGATCAGATCTTTAACCAATGTTTTGTAGGCAAGACTGATGAAAGCCAGCTTCATCGGATATCCGATTAAAAAATACATTGAATTAGATTCTATCAGATATCCGATCGTGTGTACAGGGCATCACTGTTTCAATACAGAAAAATTAAGAATCAGCATCTATTCACATGGACTTCTCAGCATTAAATCAAAAGAGAAATTGTAAAAGGAATCCTCTTGCCCTCTCCCTGCCCACCTCATAAACCACATACCAGACATCAGGTCAGAAAAAAATGACCATCCCATGCACATATACAAGGTAGCATGGAAAAGGTGTGCGCACAGGGTGTGCCAGGTGTGCCCAGGCACACCATAATCACCCTGTGCAGCACAAATTCCCCCTACTGCCCCCCCCCATTCCTTCCACAGCGCCTCCGGCTTCCCTCCTCTCCTTTCCCGCCAGCTGTTACTGTGGAGATGTTTTAGGATGTGTGGGAGAAGGGGCCAGTAAATATTTAATTCACCGGCCCCTTCCTTTTCTGAACGAACATTGTGAGTTATCGGTAATGTGTGTTTGAGCTTTGGGGTGCACACCCTAATGCAATAAGCTGTGCACACCTATGTAGCATGGTATGGTCCAGCCATTACCCTCAGTGGCTGGTCCCAGTGCATTCATAGTGGATGGGATACTATAAGTACTTATATTTTTTAACAGAAGACTGATCATTGAGGCTGATCTAAGGAATTTGATTTATGATTTAAAAAAAAATGTGCATATCCATTGCTTAGAAAATTTGCGTTGGCCGTGAACTTGATATGCATACAGCCAATATACACAAAACTACCTGGTTCTTCAGCTCTTTAACGCCACTCTTTGAGCAACTTTTGCTAATGTTGTCTTATGGTTAGCATTGCTTCGGAGCATGTGTGTTTGTTCTTTTTGATTTTTTTTACGATGGATTTGTATACACACGATTGGATAATTCCAAAAAAGACACATTTGTTGTCGGAAAATTTGAAAGCCTGCTATAAAACATCTGTTGTCGGAAATTCCGACAACAATTGTCCGATTGGGCATACAAACGGTTGGATTTTCAGACAAAACCCTGCCATCACACATTTGTTGATAGAAAATCTGATCATGTGTAGGAGGCTTAAAGCGGAGGTTCACCCAAAAATCAACTCTATGCCACTAGATCCAGCATACTGCTGACATGGATTTTTTTTTTTTTGGACTTATCGTTTTAGCACTCTTTATTCTCCGGCACCGAGCGGCGTATCCTTCCGGGTATAGGCGTTCCTAAATCAAGCGCAGTTGATTGACGGGCTTGAATAGCGCGTCACGCCTTCCGAAAATACCCAAAGTGACACTCGGGTGTTTACGGCGCCTGCGCAGTCAGCTCTACACGGCAGGCGCAGGCGCCGTATAGCGCCGTAAACAGCCGAGTGTCACTTTGGCTATTTTCGGAAGGCGTGACGCGCTATCCAAGCCCGTCAATCAACTGCGCTTGATTTATGAACGCCTACTCCCCGCAGGATTCCCCGCTCGGTGCCGGAGAATAAAGAGCGCTAAAACTATAAGTACAAAAAAATTAAAATAAATCCAGCATACGGCAGATGTCAGAAAGTTGATTTTTGGGTGAACCTCCGCTTTAAGAGATAAAACATCTAATCATGGTCTATTATGAAGACTGCAAATAAAAATGCAATAAGCAGGGAGTGCTGCACCCATATAACAAAATTAGGATAACATGATCATATGAGAAACAAGATTTAATACAAAAAACAATCACTAAGTAGTGCTTCTTTAATAATAATTGTAATGAAAAGTTAGTCCAGACCAGTGTAATTATATACAGCACAACATGATAGCCTACTGTATAGCACAGTTCCCAGTAAAGATCAATGTGCACTCCAGAAATTGATAAGGCAATGAGCTGATAGTTCTGCGCTAGCCTTTTATCACATGTAAGAGACAGCCATCACGGCGAGATTTCTATCACAGTATTATTGCACTGTTCCATAAAATAACAACTCTGTAAGTCACTATATTTAGAAGCCGTGTTTTAAAGTTCATTCCAATATACAAGATAATGGTAAAGAATTCAAGCAGCCAGAAGAAACCATACATAATGTTACAGATTTTACTTTACACATGCAAATAAGGTGGCGACAGAAGGCCACCAATCCACAGAGACAACTGAAAGAAGTCATGGACTGGCTATCATTACGTTCACATATTTCAGCCAGACACTGTTGACTTTATAGCCACACATCTATAGATGAAACATGTTGTCTTAACGTGTAAATAGGGGCAGAACCTTTTTTTTGTTTCATTTTGTATGCTGGTACATGTAGCCCATGTGTGAGGATCCATTTGGCATCATGGTAAACCACTGTGTATAAGACAGGAAAAACAAAGGACCTCATACAACATTTACCAACAAGGGTCAAAAGTAATTATAGGTGGTTAGTGAAGACTAGAAATATGGGAACTGAGACAGAGAGGCATAATGTCTTTTTAAATTTTGTCTCATGCCCTTGGAGTTCACTTACTGTAGGGGTATAAAGTACTCTTTCATTGTTTAATACCTTCTAAATCATTTGTAAGTTATTTTTATAATGGGATATCATTACAATGTAGAGTTAAGACATGTGTAAAAAAGCCTTGTGGACAATCATTGGCCAGGACATCATCCCACATACTGTATACTACTTTATCCCTTTCCCAGCTAGAATCATTCTTTATAGTTCAAGATAAAGTCTTTGATCATTTGACTAACATAATTAAATATCAGTGCAGGGCTAAGTCCCCCAGTCTGCTCTTTTTCCAGCACCTGAAAAGCTTGAAGAACCTGTATAAACAGAAATTACGTCGTTTTGGGTATTTAAAACTGTTGTTGTAATGATCTGAATGTTTACAGCTCTCTGTTTTCCGTTACTTGATGTATTTCCTGAACCTGAAATTTGGACCAGCAATCTCTATATTAGCTTTAACTTATCGAGTTCAATAAAATTTTGGAATATTCTCAACAGTGATATATAGCATAACTATAACTTGTGCATCAAGGTATACATAGACAGGATTTTATTAGACAAAGCTAGAATATTAGTGTAGCTCCCTGAAGTTTAGTCAGGGCGCTCCTCACAAATTTACTTGCCAAGAATAGTTATCTTGGTCAATTGATAGGGATCTATTGATTTCTTCCTAAGCTTGGTCTTTTCTCTTCTATTACCAGGTGGCCAGGTACTTGGTGGTACTGGATACAAGAAGGGCAACCCAAGGTCAGTTTATGGGTATGTGGGTGTCCCAGCCAATGGGTAGGGGTTTTCTTTAATCCCTTGGCCTGCTGGGAGAGGCTATATATTCGGGTGAGGTCAGGTGATCTGTGTTCTGTGCCACCCGGACTGCCGTCTGGGTGGACATGTGTCAACTGCACCTGGTTGATAGGCCAGAAAGTGGGACTATCCTGGGGGCATCTGGCTGCCAGGCTGTGTGAGGGCCTATCTAGAAGTAAGAGGGCAGCCCAGGGTTGGGATTGCGGCTTGCAGTCCAACCAAAAGTGACGGTTCTGCCAGCCGGAGAACCTGTCAGTGGTCGGAGGTAGAAGGGAAGCTATCGCCACAAAGGGATCACTAGCCTTTCCAGGGACGACAGTGAGTAACTGAAGCAAGTACCGGAATCATATTCTCACCGAAGGGCACGTGGCACTTCAGGAGGTGATCGAGTCAGGGACCCAAACAGCGGAGGTGACACTTGCAGAGCAGCCTTGTGTGTCAAGCCAGGGACTGAGCCAGTCAGCAGGGGTGAAGCTTGAAAAGTATCTAGAGTGCCAATCTAGGGACCTAGCAGAGAAGCGGAGGTGGCGTTTGCGTGGGATACCACTGCAAACCTTGGAGTGAGTGAGTGAGTGAGTGAGTGAGTGAGTGAGTGAGTGAGTGAGTGAGTGAAAAACTTACATAGCGCAACACATGCGAACCAAATCGCCTCTGGGCGCTTAGTATCCATTCCCTAACTGAACTTTTGCCCTCAGAAAAGATAGGTTTTGATTTTTTTTCTCAAAGCCAGGTAATTCACCTCTAATCGGATGCTGGTTGGTAGAGCGTTCCATAGTCTAGGACTCTAGGTCCTTGGACTGCAAATCTTCATTCTCCTTTGACTTGTATCTGGCTTTGGGTATCTGGAGTAGATTTTGGTTGGTGGATTGCAGAACGCGATTAGGGTTTTGAGCTTTTAATTTTTTGCATAGATATTGGGGGGCATTTCCTTGAACACAATTCTGTCTTTTACTGGCAACTAATGAAGGGATCTCAGTGAAGGTGAGATTGAAACCCATGTTTTTTTCCTAGTCACAAGTCGAGCGGCCGTATTTTGAACGACTTGTAGACAAACGATTTGGTACTTTGGGAGTCCAAGATAAAGGGCATTTGCACAGGAGCTCAAGTGATTCATTGTCAGTGAATCTGTGGGCCAGATTCTCAGAGGCGCTACGACGGGGTATCTCAGATACCCCGTCGTATCGCCGTTTTTTTCACCGGGTATCTATGCAAGTGATTCTTAGAATCACTTTGGCATAGATACGGGTGAAGATCCGACAAGTGTAATTCTATTACACTTGCGGATTGTAGATGTAATGACAACTCCGGCCACTAGGTGGCCTTTACGTTGTTTTCTCATTTGCCTATGCAAATGAGGCTAATACGCCGATTCCCGAACGCTTTTACGCCACCCCGTCGTCGCTTACGTCGTTTTCGTCCGCGTAAGGTTATCCCTGCAAAGATGTGGAGTAACCTTACGCAGTACCGTCGGATGCCGTCGGGTGCCGTCGGATGCCATGTTAAGTATGGCGTCGGGTCAGCGTCGGCTTTTTCCGTTGGTTACGTAGTTTTACTAAGTCGTTCACGAATAGGGCATTGCGTAAGTGACGATCACGTCGTTTTGACGTCGGTTTCACCGACGCTTTCCGACGTGAGCTGGAGAATGCGCACTGGGCTCTTTGCCCGGTCGGCGCATGCGCAGTTCGATCGACGCGGGGGCGCGCTTAATTTAAATACAATTTAGTAGCTTACGCTACTCCAGCGAAAATGTATGAGAATCTGGCCCAGTGTGTCTAGTGAGAGACCAGGAGTTCAGTATTGAAGAACTACAAGGAGCAGTTGTAGTGGAGCTGAAATAACTGATGAGTTAAGTTAGGAACTGTTAAAGGACTGTTACCATAGGAGACAGCAATCCTGCATGTGCAGAAGGTGTGCCTTGCTGGAGCCTTTCTTTGTACAGCTTTCTTCCTATTGAATACTCTTAAGTCTGCCAATCGAGTTTGCAACTATCTAAGGGTGTCCTGGCCCTAACCCTCTTTCCTCCAAAATATATAAAAAGGACTGTCAAAATAAATATTTTTTAATTCAAGAAGTGTCTGGCGCCCAATGAATTTCACCATCTTTGGACCCACTATGCCTCACAACCCACCACATATTGAAGGATGTCAGATATCTTTGACCTTGGAGGTCCTCATTAGACCAAAAGAGATAAAAGACCTTGCTACAGTAGCCTCTAGTATACTAGAGCTTCATATAAATCTGTAGTCTGCACATGTCTGAAAATGATATGTACAGTGGAACTCCTGGACGAAACCTCTCAAACCCTGCTTCCCCCCATGTTCAAAGCTTTGGATAAGTTTTATAACCTAACCCTGCTTTAAACTTCTCCAATGATAATGATGCTGTTTCTTCACCAAGGTTCTCTAACAAACCTCTGCGGGTTTCACAGAACAACTGTATTTATACTGAGATTAAATTACACACAGGTGGACTCTATTTACTAATTAGGTGACTTCTGAAGGCAACTGGTTTCACTAAATGAATACAAATGCACATCACACTTTTCAGATATTTATTTGTAAAAAAGAAAAATTACAATTATTTATAATTTTCCTTCCACTTCACAATTATGTGCTACTTTGTTTTGGTCTATCACATAAAATCCCAATAAAATACATTTATGCTTTTGGTTGTAACATGACAAAATTTGAAAAATTTCAAGGGGTGTGAATACTTTTTCAAGGCACTGTATATTTTGTCTGTTTCACTATGACACATGTCTAGTATGTCTGTTTTTAATTCTAATATTAAATAAATTTTGTATTTTTTAAGAATATTTTTACTAACTTTATTTAGCACAACATATCAAAGTTCCATGGGTAAAAAATTTCCTGTAGGTTTTTACATTTTACAAAATTCCATAGTTAACCACTTCCCGACCGCCCACCGCAGGTATACGTCGGCACTTTAGAGATGGATATCTCGGTAACGGCAGCAGCTGCTGCCACAACCGAGATATCCATCTCTTCTGTGGGCGGTCGGGTAAACGATAATGGCGGTCTCCGCGGCGGAATCGCCGCGAGATCGCCGTTATCGGTGGCGGACGAGCGCCCCCCCCCCCCCCCCTCCCGCTGCGCTCCCGCGCTCTCCGCCGCTTACCGGAGCCGTCGGTAGCGGCGGAGGCGATCGGGTGCGCTCGTCTGGTCAGCGGGGATGCGAGTGAGGGAAAAAATTTCCCTTGTCCATCCCCGTAGCTCTGCTGGGCGGAAGTGACGTCAAACGTCAGTTCCAAACAGCGTCTTAAAGAGACATTTTTTTTAAATGTCATTTGAAAAATGACATTTAAAATTTTTTATTTTTTTTTTGCATTTTAGCCTAAATATGAGATCTGAGGTCTTTTTGACCCCAGATCTCATATTTAAGAGGA
Source organism: Rana kukunoris (assembly GCA_029574335.1). Classification (NCBI taxonomy): domain Eukaryota; kingdom Metazoa; phylum Chordata; class Amphibia; order Anura; family Ranidae; genus Rana; species Rana kukunoris. Next base: position 171,225,973 of record CM056049.1, read on the forward strand.
CCTGTCATGCTTTTTTCTATTACAAGGGATGTTTACATTCCTTGTAATAGGAATAAAAGTGATAATTTTTTATTTTTTTTTATTTTAGTGTTAAAAATTGGTAAAATTAAAACAAATAAATACGAAAACAAAAAAAACATTTTTAAATCGCCCCGTCCCGATGAGCTCGCGCGCAGAAGCGAACGCATACGCGAGTAGCGCCCGCATATGAAAACGGTGTTCAAACCACACAAGTGAGGTATCGCCGCGATCGTTAGAGCGAGAGCAATAATTCTAGCCCTAGACCTCCTCTGTATCTCAAAAAATGCAACCTGTAGAATTTTTTAAACATCGCCTATCGAGATTTTTAAGGGTAAAAGTTTGACGCCATGCCACGAGCGGGCGCAATTTTTAAGCGTGACATGTTGGGTATCATTTTACTCGGCGTAACATTATCTTTCACAATATTTAAAAAAATTGGGCCAAATTTATTGTTGTCTTATTTTTTAATTTAAAAAAGTGAATTTTTTCCAAAAAAAGTGCGCTTGTAAGACCGCTGCGCAAATACGGTGTAACAAAAAGTATTGCAATGACTGCCATTTTATTCTCTAGAGTGTTAGAAAAAAAAATATATAATGTTTGGGGGTTTTAAGTAATTTTATAGCAAAAAAAAATGTTTTAGTCTCGTAAACACCGAATCTGAAAAACAGACCCGGGGCTAAAGTGGTTAAGATAATGGCCTGGGCAGCCTAGACTTGGATAGTATGATATAATTGGGGTAGTTATTTTAACCACTTAGGCAGCTAAAGGACCCGGCCAGGCTTTGCGGTTCGGCACTGCGTCGCTTTAACTGCTTGCGGACCCTGCACTGTATATATACGTCCTATTTTTAAAGATGGATATCTCGGTAACGGCAGCAGCTGCTGCCACAACCAAGATATCCATCTCTTCAGTGCAGGGTCCTGTACACGATAACGGTGGTCTCTGCGGTGGATTAGCCGCGAGATCGCCGTTATCGGTGGTGGGAGAGGTGCCCCCCCTCCCGCCGCTTTCCCGTGCCCTCCGCCGCTTACCGTTGCCGTCGGTAGTGGCGGAGGCGATCTGGTCTGTGCGGCTCCTCAGCTGGGCTACGAGTGAGGGAAAAATGTCCCTCACCCGACCCCATAGCAGCGATGGGCGGAAGTGACGTCAAAACGTCAGTCCCGCTCCAGCGTCTTAAAGAGAGATTTTTTTTTTTTTAGTTATTTGAAAAAATGACAGTCAAAATTATTATTTTTTTTTTTCCTTTTAAGCCTACATATGAGATCTGAGGTTTTTTTGACCCCAGATCTCATATTTAAGAGGACCTGTCATGCTTTTTTCTATTACAAGGGATGTTTACATTCCTTGTAATAGGAATAAAAGTGATCAATTATTATTATTTTTTTTCAGTGTAAAAAATGTTAAAATAAATAAAAATAAATAGGAAAACAATTTTTTTTAAAGCGCCCCGTCCCGACGAGCTCGCGCGCAGAAGCGAACGCATACGCGAGTAGTGCCCGCATATGAAAATGGTGTTCAAACCACACAAGTGAGGTATCGCCGCGATCGTTAGAGCGAGTGCAATGATTCTAGCCCTAGACCTCCTCTGTATCTCAAAAAATGCAACCTATAGAATTTTTTAAACATCACCTATCGAGATTTTTAAGGGTAAAAGTTTGACGCCATGCCACGAGCGGGCGCAATTTTTAAGCGTGACATGTTGGGTATCATTTTACTTGGCGTAACATTATCTTTCACAATATATAAAAAAATTGGGCCAAATTTATTGTTGTCTTATTTTTTAATTCAAAAAAGTGTATTTTTTCCAAAAAAAGTGCGCTTGTAAGACCGCTGCGCAAATACGGTGACAAAAAGTATTGCAATGATCGCCATTTTATTCTCTAGGGTGTTAGGAAAAAAAAAATATATATATATAATGTTTGGGGGTTTTAAGTAATTTTCTAGCAGAAAAAAATGTTTTAGTCTTGCAAACACCAAAACTGAAAAACACCTAAGGTCCTCAAGTGGTTAACATACAATTGCGCAGTCGTGCAACGTGGCTCCCAAACAAAATTGGCGTCCTTTTTTCCCCACAAATAGAGATTTCTTTTGGTGGTATTTGATCATGTCTGCGGTTTTTATTTTTTGCGCTATAAACAAAAAAAGAGCGATAATTTTTTTTAAAAATGCAATATTTTTTACTTTTTGCTATAATAAATATCCCCCAAAAATATATTAAAAAAATATATTTTTTCCTTAGTTTAGGCTGATATGTATTCTTCTACCTATTTTTTGGTAAAAAAAAATCCCAATAAGCGTTTATCGTTTGGTTTGCGCAAAATTTATAGCGTTTACAAAATAGGGGATAGTTTTATTGCATTTTTATAAAAAAAAATTTTTTACTACTAATGGCGGCGATCAGCGATTTTTTTCATGACTGCAACATTATGGCGGACACTTCGGACAATTTTGACACATTTTTGGGACCATTGTCATTTTCACAGCAAAAAATGCATTTAAATTGCATTGTTTACTGTGAAAATGACAGTGCAGTTTGGGAGTTAACCACAAGGGGGCCCTGAAGGGGTTATGTGTGACCTAATGTGTGTTTACAACTGTATGGGGGTGTGGCTGTAGGTGTGACGTCATCGATTGTGTATCCCTATAAAAGGGATCACTCGATCGATGACGCCGCCACAGTGAAGAGCGGGGAAGCCGTGTTTACACACGGCTCTCCCCGTTCTTCAGCTCCGGGGACCGATCGCCGGACTCCAACGGCGATCAGGGCCTGCGAATCCCGCGGTCCCGGAGCTTCGGACCGGGTCACAGGACCGCGCCGTGGGCGGGCGACCGCGACACACGGCTGGGTACTAGCACAGCACTTACCTGTACCTGCATGTGCCCAGCCTTGCCATTCTGCCAATGTAAATGTGCAGGAGGCGGTCCTTAAGTGGTTAAAACCACAACTCCTTAACCACTTGAGGCCCGCGCTACCGTCGGATGACGGCAACAGCGCGGGCCTGAATAGCCAACATGCCGTCATTTGACGGCATGTCTTTCTGGCGTTCCCAGCGCACGCTGTAGTGCGCGCTGCGGGGAAGCCCTGTGTTGTCCGTGTCCCTTGGACATGGCCAATCACAGATCGCGGCAAACGGCCAATCAGAGCGGCCATTTGCGATGCGATCTGTGGGCCAATGAGAGATGATCTCTCATAGATCATCTCTCATTGCCGGCTCACACAGAGACAATGTCCTGTCTCTGGAGGGGAGGAGCCCGATCTGTGTTCCCCACAGTTATAACACACCTAGCATATACACATTTAACCCCTAGTGTTAACCCCTTCAATGCCAGTCACATTTATACTGTAATTAGTGCATATTTATAGCACTGATCGCAGTATAAATGTGAATGGCGCCAAAAATGTGTCAAAAGTGTCCGATGTGTCTGCCATAACGTCGCAGTACCAATAAAAATTGCAGATCGCCGCCATTTCTAGTAAAAAAAAAAAAAAAAAAAAATAATTCTCTCCCCTATTTTGTAAGCGCTATAACTTTTGCGCAAACCAGTCGCTTATTGCGATTTTTTTTTTTTTTTTTTACCAAAAATATGTAGAAGAATACGTATCGCCCTAAACTGAGAAAAAAAAATGTGTTTTTATTTTTAATTGGGATATTTATTATAGCAACAAGTAAAAAATATTGTATTTTTCTTCAAAATTGTCGCATTTTTTTGTTTATAGCGCAAAAAATAAAAACCGCAGAGGTGATCAAATACCACCAAAAGAAAGCTCTACTTGTGGGGAAAAAAGGACGTCAATTTTGTTTGGGAGCCACGTCGCACGACCGCGCAATTGTCAGTTAAAGCGACGCAGTGCCGGAAGCTGAAATTTTACCTGGGCAGGAGGGGGGTGTAAGTGCCCAGTATGCAAGTGGTTAAAGGGGTTGTAAAGGAAAAAAAAATGTTCATAATAAGCATCCTTTACCTGCAGACATTCCTCTTTTCACTTCCTCATTGTTCGTTTTTGCTCAGAAGTTGCTCTATTTCTTCTCTGTTCTGTTCACTTCCTGCTTGTCTGATTTTACTGACCACCGTGAAGGGAGACTTTACTGCGGTGGTCAGTAACGTGCTCGCCCCCTCCTGGGAACTACATCTGTATGGCAGGACGCTCTCTACGTGTTAGAGACTTTAAGGGGGTGTAAATTATTGGGCGTGCCGCAATTCATACTGGGAAATGTAGTTCTTACATGAACGAGCGCCGCAAACCAGGAAGTGAATGAGAGAACAGAAACTAGAATGCCGGAGGTGATATAGATAAAGGAATTTAATAGGTATTTACTTGTTTGTTAACAGAAGAATCATTACACTATTCTGTCTGTCTACCTTGCAGACATTGGGCCAGATTCAGATACAATTACATTGGCGCAGAGTATCAGAGATACACTACGCTGCCGTATTTTACCAGGCTGTACCACAAATCCTGGTAGATTTTGTCCCTTACGGTACGGCGACGTAGTGTATTTCTCGCCGCGTAATCGAAATACGCGATTAGGGGGCGTGAAGCATTTAAATTAGGCGCGTCCCCGCGGCGATCGAACTGCGCATGCTCCGTTCAGAAATTTCCCGCCGTGCATTGCGCGAAATAACGTAGATACGTCATTCGTTGTTTGAGTAGTGTCGTTTACGGATATTCCTATTCCCGGACGTTTTACGTCAAAAATAAAAAAAGATGTCGGAAAACGTTGGTATTCGATGCGGGAACGACGGCCATACTTAACATGGGCTGTCTAATATTAGACCAGCAAAAAGCTGGTATAGTTTTACGCAGCAAAAAGATGACTAAAGATGCTGTAAGAGATTGCGATAGACGTTCGTAATTTCGTGGATAGTCGGCAAAAGCTCATTTGCATACCCCGACGCGGAAAACGACGGGAACTCCACCCAGCGGCCGCAATTTTACTGCAGCGTAGATCCGAAGGCGTACGAACAGGTAAACCAGTCGGATTGAAGCTCGCGAGATAGACAGGAGTAATCGCTCTGTGAATCTGGCCCATTAATTTTAGGCAAAAAAAAAAATTTCCTTTACAACTCCTTTAAGTACTGATATTAGGACCCCAATAAACTTTGCGGTTTGTTGCAATTTCACAATTATAGCCAAAAGGCCACCCAAACAAAAAAGACATTTCTTATTGTCTGCTTTACAGCTTCATAAATACTTCAAAGTATCTTGTGCTTCCAGACATTCAGCCTCAGTATGTTGGTTAGGGGAAGACGCCTCTTCAATCTAATGTATCTATCTGGCTTTTTTTTTTGCATAGGCTCCCCCTTAAAATTCATACCAGACTCTTATCCGGATATGCAGTCTGAGTGGACTGGTAATGAGGGGGGTAACAAGTGTGTCCTAAAGGAAAACTCATGTTCCCCAAGACAGTGCCCAGCTACCCATGCCCCCTTGTTAAACAGAAGCTTGCAAACTGACCCTGGAAAAGGCCAGGAAAAAGAAAATGGAAAATTGTTATTCTTACCTACGGTAATTTTCCTTTCCTGGCCTGTCCTCACGTCAGCACATCATGGGTTAATCCCCTCCTCCGGTCTACCAGTACCACCTTCTCCTAGCTAATAAGTAGGGGGCCCCTCCTCCCCAGTCCTTGTTCCACTAATTTGGCGGACGACAGACTATAGGGAGGGAAAGGCTGTGCTGACGTGAGGACAGGCCAGGAAAGGAAAATTACCGTAGGTAAGAATAACAATTTTCCATTTTCCTGGTCAGTCCTCCCGTCAGCACATCATGGGATTTAATTTAGCACCCTAGGGCGGGAAAATGTATATAAGACTCGGACGACAACTATAAATGCTGCTTAAGTGAATCTTTCTTTATTTTGCCTGAAAAGGAGCCGATATCACGGCATTTCCGAAACTAGACACCTTAGATGATGTCACGTCTAGATTGTAATGTCTTGCAAAGGTCTTGCAGGAACTCCAGCTGGCCGTCCTGCATATTTCCTCAACTGGTACTTTGGCAAATGCTGCCCAGGAGGCTGCCACCCCTCTGGTAGAGTGAGCTCTAGTTGCCTGAGGAGGCGTCAGCCCTTGTTTCTCGTACGTGAGTTTTATTACTTTGGTGATCCAGGTCGAGATTATTCTTGTTGAGGCTGCTTGTCCTTTTTTAGGCCCAGAGGGTAAGATGAAAAGGGAATCCGTTTTGCGCACTTGTTGAGAACGATGCAGGTAAATTGAGAAAAGGTTTACCATGTCAAGAGGTCTGAGGTCCAGTTCTTCTTCCTGCCTAGGAGGTGATGTAAAGCTAGGTAGCACTGCCTCCCAGTTAAGGTGAAATTTTGAAATTACCTTGGGCGTTGTTATTGGTGAAGGCCTCAGAATTACCTTGTCTGGAAGGATGATGCAGTACGGCTCCTTACTGGACAGGGCTGCCAGCTCGGATACCCTTCTTGCCGATGTTACGGCGGTGAGAAAGACCAGTTTAAGTGTTAGAAACCAGAATGGACAGGATTCTGCCGGTACAAAAGGATGTAGAAGCAGTGCTCTTAGTACTGTGCCTAAGTCCCAGGCCGGAAATAGAGACTTTCTTGGAGGATTAATCTTCATGGTCGCTTTTAGGAATTGTTTTACCAGAGGTTCGTCTGCCCACTTGTATCCTGTAAAACACGACAAGGCTGAAATTTGTACCTTCAATGTACTATAGGCTAAGCCTTTGTTTAGAGCAGATTGCAAAAAGTCCAGTACTTGTGCTACATTTGGATTCACCGAAACTTTTCTGTAACGCAAAAGTTGTAAACTTTGCCCAAATCCTGTTGTAGGTGGCGTTAGTTGAGGCCTTTCTAGCCTTTAGCAGTGTTGAGATTACCTCCTTTGAAACGCCTTGTGCCTGGAGTCTGGTTGATTCAGCAGCCAGGCCGTCAGTTGCAACCTGTTCGGGTTGGGGTGTATCCATTGGCGCTGCCACAGGAGATCCCTCTTTAGCGGCAGACGTATCGGGGGGGCCGACGCCATGTGTAGGAGTAGAGGGAACCACGGCCTCTGCGGCCAAAATGGTAGAATTATTATTGTGTGGACCTTTTCTCTCGCGATCTTTAACAAGGTCCTCATTACTAGCGGCACCGGCGGAAAGATGTAGACTAGGGGAAAGTCCCATGGAATAGAGAAGGCATCCTGGGTCAAGGCTTTGTTGCAACGGAACCTGGATACAAATTGGGGTGTCTTTGTATTGACTTGGGTCGCCATTAGATCCACTGAGGGTGTCCCCCACTCGGCAAAGATTGGTTCTAGGAACTTCTTGTTCAAGGCCCATTCGTTCTTGTTGGGAAACTCCCGACTTAGATGATCCGCAATGGAATTCTGGCTGCCCGGAATGTAGGCTGCTGTTAGGGCTTCCAGATGTGCTTCGGCCCACACAAATATTTTGGTTGCTACCTGCAGAAGTGCCAAGCTCTTGGTTCCGCCCTGTCGGGCTATATATGCCACCGCCGTCTTGTTGTCTAACATTAGTGTCATGGACAGTCTGGCTCGCTGGTGGACACATCGGCGCGCACGGGCGCGCGCATGCGCGGTAGCGGCACATCGGCGCGCGCGGGCACGCGCATTCGCGGCACCTTAGCGCGCACGGGAGCGCGCACCAGCGGCGGCGGCGCGCGTGCACGTGGGGACGCCGTTCTGGCGCCAAATCCAGCTTTAAAAGGGATCTGATCCCTGTGCTTCTTGCTGTCCTGTCTACAGCGTCTCTGTGAGCTACCCGCACCTGTTAACCTGATTGAACCTGATCCTGACTACCCGGCTTGTACCTGTTAACCTGTTTGCTGCCTGCCCTGACCTCGGCTTGTTTGACTACCCCTTTGGCTTAATCCTCTGTACTTCTGCTGCCCGCCTGCTGATTGACCCGGACTGAATCTGACCCCGCCAGTACCAACTCTACCTACTCCTGAACCCCTAGCCTGCCGGAGGGCTTACCTGCAGAGACTTGTTCCAGTCGGTACTACGGGACACCTCCCCCGCTTCTGCTGTAACTCCTGCTTCCAGCTGCCCGACAGTGAGCCTTGGATCATCAGCCTGCACCAGTCTACAACGTGCTTCCAGGAACTACTGACTCAGCTCACGGGCCCAGCACTCGCCAGTACCAGGCGCTTGTGCGACTCTGTAGTCCCGATCCTCCTGTCTGCACTATCAGGGGTCCCGGGACCAGAGAAGCAAGGGCTGCCGCTCCCTGCACGCCGGGCTCGTACCACCAGGTACGTGACAGTACAGGACAGCCATGACCGAGCCCACGCAGGGAGTGGATCCAATGCAAGAACTATGCCGGCACCTTGACGGTCTGACCCAAGCCGTCCGAACCTTACAAGAGGGTTACACCCGACTGGAGAACCGAGTCCAGGCCTTGTCCGCCCCAGCTGTTACCTCCGCCACGTCAGGCACATCCGCTTCACCCTCCGTAATTATGCTGCCACCTGAGCCTAAGGTTCCCATGCCAGAAAGATTCACTGGGGAGCGAAGCAAGTATCGAGCGTTCCAGAACGCCTGCGAACTCTATTTCGCACTCCAACCACGGACTTTCTCCCTGGAAGCCACCAAAGTGGGATTTGTCATTTCACTTCTGTCCGGAGAGCCACAAGCTTGGGCTCACCGCCTGTTGGAACAGAAAGATGCGTCCCTTGACAACTTGACCACTTTCTTCCAAGCCATGTCCCTACTGTACGAGGACCCTCACCAAACGGCCACTGCAGAAGCCGCCTTACATGCCCTCCAACAGGGACGCAGACCAGCGGAGGATTACGTATCCAAATTCCGTAGATGGAGTTCAGATACGAACTGGAACGACGCGGCCCTTTGCTACCAGTTCCGCATGGGACTTTCTGAACCGTTGAAGGATGAACTTGCTAGGGTGGGTGTCCCTGGAACCCTGGATGCCTTGATCAACCTAACAATCCAAATTGATAGGCGCTTAAGAGAGCGCAGGACTGAAAGGGCCACCGGTCCGTCTCGCCCCACCTGGATAATGCCGCGAGTACCTACTTACTCGAACCCAGCTCCGCCGGCTCCCACGCCTCCGCTGTCTCATGACCTCTCTGAACCAATGCAACTAGGACTCCTTCGTCCTACTCTGACACCTGAAGAACGCCAGCGACGCCGGCTCAACAATCTGTGCCAGTATTGTGGAGGATCCGGACACTATGTGAGGTCTTGCCCAGTAAAGATCCGTAAGTGCCTGTCCATGTCTACTGTTCGTACACCTATTGGATCACCCAACCCTACTCACCTGGCTATTTCCGTTCTCTTTCAGCTCCCAGAAGGGAACATCCAGGCCAGCGCTATCCTTGATTCGGGAGCATGTAGCTGCTTCTTGGACCGGACTTTTGCCACCAGACACCAGATCCCTCTTCGCTCTAGAGCTTCAGGACTTTCAGTGTACTTAGCGGATGGATCAATCTTGAGATCTGGACCGGTCACCCAAGAAACCCAGCCACTGGCCACAACTATTGCCGGAACCCACCACGAATTACTATGCTTAGATGTGATTGAGTCCCCGCTGTTCCCCATCATTCTGGGCATGCCGTGGCTTCACGCCCACAACCCTCATATCAACTGGGTCACGGGGGAGATTAACTTCAACTCTCCTTATTGCCTGGAACATTGTCTGCAAGTGCCACCATCAGCCCCCTCCCTGCTCTGCATGGATTCTGATGCGGAGACCCGTCAAGCCGTCCCAGAGACTTACCACGGCTTTCTAGACGTTTTCAGTAAAAAGGGAGCTGAGACCCTTCCGCCAAACAGGGCCTACGACTGTCCCATCGAACTTCTCCCGGGAGCAGAGATCCCTTTCGGCAGGATCTTCCCTCTAACGGAGCTCGAACTGGAAGCCTTAAAGACTTATTTAGATGACAGTCTCCGGAAGGGGTTTATCCGCCCGTCCACTTCACCTGCAGGAGCGGGTATCTTCTTTGTTCAAAAGAAGGACCTCTCTCTCCGCCCCTGTGTGGACTATCGGGAACTTAATAAAGTAACTATCAAAAACCGGTACCCGCTTCCCTTGGTACCCGAATTGTTCCAACGCCTAGGATCTGCAGTCATTTTTACTAAACTGGATCTTCGTGGGGCCTATAACCTTGTGCGTATCAGAGACGGAGACGAGTGGAAGACCGCTTTTCGCACACGCTTCGGGCACTTTGAATATTTGGTCATGCCCTTTGGCCTCTGTAACGCCCCGGCCACCTTCCAGCACTTCGTAAACGATATCTTCAGGGATTATCTGGACCTCTTCGTTATCGTTTACTTAGATGACATCCTCATCTTTTCTCCTTCTTTGGAAAAACACCGGGAGCACGTCAAGAAGGTGCTCAGACGGCTTCGGATTCACGGACTCTATGCTAAACCAGAGAAGTGTGAATTCGAACAGTCAAGCATACAGTTTCTGGGACTCATAATTTCAGTAGAAGGTATTCAGATGGATCCCCAGAAGGTTTCCGCAATTCTTGACTGGCCAGCACCCACTGACAAAAAGGGCATTCAGCGCTTCGTTGGCTTTGCCAACTTTTATAGGAAATTTATCAGGGGCTTCTCTACCATAATTTCCCCGATTACCAACCTTACTAAACAGACTGTCCGGTTTCGTTGGTCACCAGAAGCCCAATCGGCCTTTGAAACCCTTAAAGGACTGTTCACCTCTGCATCTGTCCTCAGACATCCGGACGCAAGTCTGCCTTATATTTTGGAAGTTGACGCATCCGAAACAGCGGTAGGGGCAGTTCTTTCACAAAGGCAGGGTCCTAAGGCCCTCTTACACCCTGTTGCCTTTTTCTCTCGCAAGCTATCAGACGCAGAAAGAAATTATGATGTAGGGGACCGAGAACTATTAGCTATCAAGGCCGCTCTGGAAGAATGGCGGTACCTCTTGGAAGGCGCAGCGCACCCGATCTTGATCTTTACCGATCATAAAAATCTCGAGTATTTGAAGGCCGCCAAGAGATTGAAGCCACGCCAGGCCAGGTGGGCACTATTCTTCACTATATTCTCGTTCCATATCACGTACAGGCCGGGGTCGAAGAACACCAAGCCTGATGCCCTTTCACGCATGTACGGGGATTCGGAAATCCATGCCTCCCCGGATACCATTCTGTCTTCAGGAAACTTTCTGTTACTGCAAGAAGATCTGCTAGCCCAAATCAGGCAAGCCTCGTCCGGAAATACTTCCTTACTCGGCTCGGATTTACAACTCAAAGATGGCCTACTGTGGCACCAAGACAAAATCTTTGTGCCGGAGGACCTACGGGTCAAGGTCTTGAACTTGTGCCACGATCATGAGCTGGCAGGTCATTTTGGAGTGCATAAGACATCCGAACTCCTACAACGCACGTTTTGGTGGCCCCAACTTTCAAAGGACTGCAGGAAATATGTGGAATCTTGCATCACCTGTATTCGGAACAAAGGAGGCAATTCAAGAGCCTGGGGGTTACTTAAACCACTGCCAGTACCAGAGAAGCCATGGAGGATGATCTCCATGGACTTCATCGTGGAGCTTCCTCCTTCAGAGTGCTTTACCACTATCTTTGTGGTAGTGGACAGACTGACAAAGATGGCACACTTTCTGCCTATGAAAGGCACACCCTCGGCCCCGGAGACGGCCAAGGTGTTTATTAAAGAAATTGTAAGACTCCACGGCATCCCGGCGAATATTGTGTCTGATCGAGGAGTACAGTTTACTTCCAGATTCTGGAGGGCTCTCTGTGGATCCCTCAAGATCGGCCTGTCCTTCTCGTCAGCTTATCACCCGCAGTCTAATGGCCAGACGGAGAGAACAAACCAGACTCTGGAGCAGTACCTGCGTTGTTTCTCCTCCTTCTCTCAAGAAGACTGGGTATCCCTGTTGCCGTTGGCTGAATTTGCGTACAATAACTCTGTTCACTCAGCCACAAAACAGTCTCCGTTTTACGCGAATTATGGCTTCCACCCGCTGTTCATGTCCAATTCCGTCCCAGAGTGTTCGGTACCTGCCGTCCAGGAAACACTGCATTTTTTCAACACGAACAATAAGATCTTACAGGAGACAATGACCAAAACTCAGGAGTACAACAAAGAAGTATTTGACAGGAAGAGGAGAGGAGAACTTAATTTGGAACCTGGAAACCAAGTATGGCTGTCGACCACGAACCTGAAACTTGCCTGCCCGTCCAAGAAATTGGGTCCCAGATTTGTAGGCCCCTTCCCAGTCAAGAGGAAAATTAATAACGTAGCCTATGAACTGGAATTACCTGAAACATTCCGCATTCACCCGGTCTTCCATGTTGCCCTCCTCAAGCCTGACGTTTCTGACCCTTTTCCTGGCCGGAACACTGGCCCCCCTGAACCAGTACTAATTGACGGAGAAGAGGAGTTCGAAGTCGAGTCCATCCTGGACTGCAGAAAGAGGCGCAACCAGGTTCAGTACTTAGTGAAATGGAGAGGTTATGGGCCTGAAGACAACTCGTGGGAGCCAGAGTGTAATATACACGCAGAGAAGTTGATCCAGTCCTTTAAAGACGCCCACCCACTCAAGTTGGCCCAGTTGGGCATCCGGAGGCTGCCCCTTGGGGGGGGGCAATGTCATGGACAGTCTGGCTCGCTGGTGGGCACATCGACGCGCACGGGCGCGCGCATGCGCGGTAGCGGCACATCGGCGCGCGCGGGCATGCGCATTCGCGGCACCTTAGCGCGCACGGGAGCGCGCACCAGCGGCGGCGGCGCGCGTGCACGTGGGGACGCCGTTCTGGCGCCAAATCCAGCTTTAAAAGGGATCTGATCCCTGTGCTTCTTGCTGTCCTGTCTACAGCGTCTCTGTGAGCTACCCGCACCTGTTAACCTGATTGAACCTGATCCTGACTACCCGGCTTGTACCTGTTAACCTGTTTGCTGCCTGCCCTGACCTCGGCTTGTTTGACTACCCCTTTGGCTTAATCCTCTGTACTTCTGCTGCCCGCCTGCTGATTGACCCGGACTGAATCTGACCCCGCCAGTACCAACTCTACCTACTCCTGAACCCCTAGCCTGCCGGAGGGCTTACCTGCAGAGACTTGTTCCAGTCGGTACTACGGGACACCTCCCCCGCTTCTGCTGTAACTCCTGCTTCCAGCTGCCCGACAGTGAGCCTTGGATCATCAGCCTGCACCAGTCTACAACGTTCTTCCAGGAACTACTGACTCAGCTCACGGGCCCAGCACTCGCCAGTACCAGGCGCTTGTGCGACTCTGTAGTCCCGATCCTCCTGTCTGCACTATCAGGGGTCCCGGGACCAGAGAAGCAAGGGCTGCCGCTCCCTGCACGCCGGGCTCGTACCACCAGGTACGTGACAATTAGTTTGACTCGAGCTCCCTGTACTAGCTTCTCGAAGGCCCGCAAGGCCAGGTATGCGGCCTGCAGCTCCAAGAGGTTGGAGTGTCGGGATTCTGTCTTGCTCCAAACTCCCTGCACCTGCCTGCCGAGGCAGTGAGCACCCCAGCCCCGGAGACTGGCATCTGAAGTTATCAGAACCCAGTCCCCGGGGCTGAGGGGCATGCCCCGCGACAGGTTCTCTGATGACTTCCACCACGCTAGGTTCTGTCGAATCCGGCTTGGTATGCGAATCCTCTGATGGAGAGAGGTACCGTCCCATTGGTTCAGGAAGGTTGCCTGGAAGGCTCTTGTGTGGAACCCTGCCCAAGGAATGGTTGGGCTTGCTGCAGTAAACATCCCAAGTAGGGTCATACAATCTCTTGCCGTTAGCGACGTTGACTTCATCACGGTGCTGATGCAGGCTACCAATTCTGCCTTCTTCCGTTCGGGTAGGAGGACAAGGCCTCTGTTTGTATTGAAAATCAGTCCCAGATATTCCATCTGTTGTGAGGGAATCAATTGGCTCTTTTGCCTGTTGATGATCCAGCCAAATCTTGATAGGATCTCTAGAACCGTCTCGCGTTGGGAGGCCAGTTCTCCGCTCGAGTGTGCCACTACCAGAATGTCGTCTAGGTAGTGAAATATTTTTATGCCTTTCAGGCGAATGATGGCAATCACGGCTAGCAGGATCTTGGAAAACACTCGCGGAGCTGTGCTGATGCCGAACGGCAGACACCTGAATTGGAAGTGATCTTTCCCTACCAAGAATCTTAGGTATCTTTGGTGGCTGTCGTTGATTGGGACGTGCAAATATGCATCCGTTAGATCGACTGATATCAGCCAGTCTCCTGGTTGCAACACAGAGATGATTGTAAATACAGATTCCATCTTGAACGTCTTGGGTTCTATGAAGTGGTTTAGAAACCTCAGGTCCAGAACTGGTCTGAGATCCCCCGATGCTTTGGGAACTAAGAAGATTGGCGAGTATACCCCTTTTCCTTTTTGGGATAGGGGTACCGGTGAAATTGCATTCTTTTGCTGTAAGTCGTCTAAATATTCTTGTAAGCAGTTCCGTTTCCTCCGGTCTGTCGGTCATTCTGTGTGGACCACCGTATTGGGTGGTTTCTTCTGAAAAGATATTCTGTAACCGTATTTGACCGTCTTGCGGACCCACTGGTCCTTGACTTCTTCCGCCCATACTCCCCAGAAGGACATTAACCTGCCGCCCACCTGGGGGGAATGGGCGGTTAACCCGTCAAAAAGACTTCTCTGTTTTTTTCGCGGTCTGTGCCGCTCTAGACTTTACTTTCCGCAAGAAAATAATTTTGTGGATTTTTCCAGTACGGTCTTGTATATTCCCGTCCTGGCCTGTATGACCTGGCGTCGTACGCCCTCTTGTAGTCTAGCTGGGCTGGCCGGGTGGCCTGCTGTGTCTTCCTGGGTCTTTGTGGTATTAGACCCGACTTTCCCCCAGTAGCTCGACTAATAGCTTCTTCTAGGGTCTTTCCGAACAGCACCTTGCCGTTAAACGGAATGTTACAGAGACTCAATTTTGAGGTGCTATCAGCTCCCCAATGTCGCAACCAGAGGGCCCTCTTTGCTGTCACTGCAAAAGCCATGATTTTTGTATGACTGACTCTGACCCTGTATCTGCCTTTAAGGCTGCTTGGGTTCTCGTGGTCCAAACCTTGAGTGCTCTGGAGACTGAGGTTAGGGCAATGGCTGGACGGCACGCTGCACCCGCAGCTGAGTACACCTTTTTCAGGTCTGTGTCTGCACGTCTATCCATTGGGTCTTTGAAGGTTGTAGAATCTTGCAATGGCAACGCGACCTGTCGGGCCAGACGTTGTAAGGCCGCATCTATGCCCAGCGGAGAGTCCCAAAGGTCTGCTTCTGGGGTTTTAAAAGGGTACAACCTTGAGAAACGATTTTGTATGTTTGCCCGCTTCTCCGGCTTTTCCCATTCTTCCTCGAACCATTCCCGGATCTCTGGCAAGAGGGGGAAGGTAACCCCTTGTCTCTTCCGGCTAGGAAAAAATCTTTAAATTTTTTCAGGTGGCTGATCATCCTGATCCCAATCAATGGCCTCCCTTACGGCTGTGACAAATGATTCAATATATTGAAAATCAAATAAATATTCTGAGGGCTCTTCAGAGTCCGATGAGTCTATTAACAGCGCCTCCCGGGCAGGTGATTCGTCGCGCACTGGCTGATTGGATCTAGACCTAGGTGATTTGGTGGCTGAGGCTGACTGAATACCCTCTGCCACTGCTTCTTGAATATAGTCTCTAATTCTTCTGGCCTCTGCTTCCCTGTCTGTAGCCACGTCCTTGATGCAGCCAGTGCATAGAAGTTTGCCAGGTTCGGATGGTGCCGAACATGCCCAGCAAAGACCATCGTCTGGGCGGGGTCCTGGTACATTTGGCTCTGCTACAGTCGCAGAGTGACTGGATTTGCGTGCTGGACTAGAATGGGACTTATGCATTGCCCGAGAGCCAGACGCTTGCGGAGATTTTGAGCGGTGGCGGGACTTTTTTCTCCGTTCATGTCTTATCTTAGGGCTTCTGCTCCTAAAAAGACAACCAAGAAACACTACCTTTAGCTCTTGGTATTGCACTCTTTTACATTATGGCCCCCGTCGACCCCTCCTACCTGTCCGGTGACCTTGGTGTATTCTGGGGCTGTGGTGAGCTCATGCTGTGTAAAAAAGATACACATATCAGGCGGTGAAGCAATTGATACCAACGCAGTAAGAACAAGCGTGTACCTAAAAAGTCTCTTTTTTTTTTTTTTTTTTATCTATTTACATACACACATTTTATTTATTTTTTATTTATTTTTTTATTTATTTTTTAAACCTCCTGTTTACCTTTAAGGAGAAGAAAAAGTTGCAGGGTGGCAGCACTTTTTGGTGTCTAAAAAACGAGGATGGAAGTCCTGTTAGGCAGAGTGTTTTTCAGAGGAAGAAAGAAAAGAAAGAGATACCTTTTAAAACTTGCAGCTGACACAATCCTAACACACCCCCCTCCTCAGCTGAAGGCTTACCTAGAGCTTCCTCTCCCAGACAGTGGCAGACCACACTGAGCTTCCTGCCCTGGAGAGTTTTTATAGCCGATTTGGTGTCCGCCCACGGCACGCCCCGGCCCCCGCCCCCTTGTGATGTCACCGCCGACTAGCAGAAAGTGGAGGAGGAAGGGGCGGCGCGCTCCTACGGAGTTCAGAGCTGAGTGAGGAGAGGGAGCCACAGCATGTCCTAGCAGACGGACAGGAGCCACACCACAGCCCCTGTTAAAACAGTAAGCTTCCTACAAGCTAAAACGCCCGCAGCTCATGCACCTGAGCGTCCAGTGTCATAAAGGGGCATACCTTTATTACTTCTGGACCTTCCAACCCGAGGAGAGGCTGAACCTGGGTGGGGATGGTTCGGCAGGGGGGTTCTTTTCTTCCTTGTCCCTTGAAATTTTCTTTGTTTGTCTGGAAGAGTCTTAGGTGGTCTGATCGTCCGACCAAAAAAAAGGAACAAGGACTGGGGAGGAGGGGCCCCCTACTTATTAGCTAGGAGAAGGTGGTACTGGTAGACCGGAGGAGGGGATTAACCCATGATGTGCTGACGGGAGGACTGGCCAGGAAAACAAGTTTAAGCTCCATAGACTTCGTTGGATTTCAGGTGCCATGTTTGGGGTTTGCAGGATTTTCACTGGGTTTAGCAAATCTCCAGCCATACAAACTTTGCACAGTTCGCATGGTTGGTGTAATGCTAGTTGGAAACATGGGCGCCAGTAACTTTTTGAATGCAAGAAAAAGAGATTTATTGTTTCTTAAATAGAACTGGTGGAGAGAGATTTAGGGCCAGGACACACTTGGGCAGATGCAATAGCAATTAGCAGACTCAGAGGCAAAAATAATAGGCAGACAGATATACAGGTAAAGGGCCTTTAAGCTGGATGTAGCAACTGTATTTGTAGAACTGCTGTCTCCTATGGCAACTGAACTTTCAACAGTCAATAAAGATCTATACACGTAACTCACAGTAACTCATTACAGATCTTCTCTCACATCTCACAGTATACCACTGTAGATCTTCACTGAGTTTCTGGTCTCTCACTAGACTTCAAGATCCCAGTCATCACTGGATCCCCTGAGTGCTTCCACAGCTAACCCGCTAATTACTCCTCAAGCTTCACCCTCACTAACCCGCCTTGGTCCCTGGCTTGACACTCTGCTGAAGCTTTCCCACTTCTTTACTGTCCCCGGCTGCTCTGGTACTTCAGACTTCCATACACTGGCCTCTGATAACAGGAGTGGTTGTCCCTTGGTGGCGAGTGGCGACTGCTTCCCCTTTACAGTCTGAGCAATATTCCTATCACACACATTCCTGGCAGATATGGCTCATAATATAATGGGTGCTGCAGCGATTACCAGTTGGGTCCTGGAAACATCAAAATAGCGTACATACTCGCCAGCACACCATGGATCGACAACATCCGTACAAAAGTTTTAATGAAAGAGATCACATCACAAAGGAAAGTGCACTTTCCTTTGTGATGTGATCTCTTTCATTAAAACTTTTGGATGAAACTTTTGTCGATCCATGGTGTGCTGGCCTTGATCCTCACTTGTCCCTGGCGACAGGAGTGGTCGTTCCTTATGGCAACAATTCAGTTCCCCATCTGGTGGAACCTTTGCAACTTGGTTGGGCTTTAGGCCTGAAGCCCCAACCCTGTGCTGCTTCTCTGAAACCTGGATAGGCCTTAGACAGCCTAGCAGCCAGGTACTCCTGGGATAGGCCTCTGGCTTCTGGCCTAGCAACCGAAGCCTTGTAACACACGTCTACCCAGACAGCTGTCCAGCTGGCACAGAACCCCGATCACCTGACTCCACCTGACTCCTCCTGAATAAATAGGCTCTCCCAGCAGGCCAAGGGACCAAAGGAGGCCTTGCCAATTGGCTGAGACAACCCATCCACTCCTAGTCTGAATTCACTATGCCCTTGTCATTCTAATGCCACAGCCGACAATGCCACCTAGTGACAGAAGAGAGAGGTGCATCAAATCCAGAGTTAGAGAAAAGTCAGTGGATCCCCCTAACAATTAGCCAGGCTAGTTACCACCTAGCAAACTAAATTTGTTAGCAACCCTGCCAACAGCCAGGGTGCTACATTAAGGTAGATTTATTAAAGGAACATATACTGTGCACTTTGCAAGTGCAGGTGCTCCAGAGCTTAGTAAATGTGTTAAAACTTCACTACACAAAGAATACTCAATCTCATTCAAGAAAAAAAATGCATTTTGCTTGCTTATGGTTTGATGATGGAAGTCAGTCAGCATTATTTACTAAGCAACTGCATTTGCACAGTGCACAGTCGATTTACCTTTAGTTAATCGCCCCCACTGTGCCAGAATAGTGGGTCAGCTCCCTGTAGGCCCTCTGTCTCTAGGAGATTACCAGCTTGAGCATTGGCCCATGGTCCTTGCGTGTAAAGGGCATTTGATACTGGTCTGATTTTACTATTGTCAGGCCATTTATACATTGCCAGCTGGTCATGGGAGTTGTTGTTCTACAAGCAAGATTCCGCTGGAGGTAAAAGTAGAAGTGCATATACAAGCTGTATATAGTTGTGTCATTAAAGAGTGATACTATCTTGATTAAGCGGTTATCCCATAATACCCTCAACCCTATACAAGTTCAATACCTATAATAAAATGCGACAAGGACTGATTCTTGACTCCAGCGTGTGGTGGAAAATTCAGTGTGCCTGGCTGTGCAGGGTGGGAGATACCTTCATTCATCAGTGGCTCCTGTTGGGGTAGTGCTACTTTTTTTTTCTTCTTTTGGTCTCAATTTAACCACTGAATTGGCTTTCAATTGCTTTAGACTGTGCTAGAGTTCACAGGCTGTAGATTTGATTACTCCGTACTGCTTTCTGCATGTTTCCAGAACATAGGGTTGAATTTTGCAGTCTGGAGTATCCCATACCCTGCACCCTCTCCCTTTGTTCAAGTTCTAGCAATAAATCATAAAAATAAATTCTCCTAGACTGTTTTCTTGTGTCAGTGTGCTTTTAAACTGTGCTTTGGTGTGACAGCAGCCTCTGTACAATAAGGTGACCAGATTTTTTAAATGAAATCTGGGGACATATTTTTTTTTACTAGTAATGGCCGCAATCAGCGACTCTCTGCCCGTCGCCACCCGCTTCACAGCCTGTCAAGTCTTACTCTCCAGGCCCTGGCTACTACTGAGGAAGATCACTCTGCCAGGGAAGGCGAGGAGATAAGCGGGCAGGCGGCTGGCCGGGACTTGAGCCAAGGCAGAAGAACATGTAAGCGGAGCTGTATGGGCATGCACCCTGAAACTGAAGAAATATTCCCTCTACTTCGACCAGCACATGATCATCAGAAAGGTGCACAGATAATGGGAAAAAATACACCCTTTAAGCTAGTAGGAGCGGCTATCATTCAGAATTTTTTTTTTATTCTGCACTGACTGTCTTTGAAATTGCCCCAGTCCCTGTTCAAATCTAATCTGGGGACAAAACCGGGGACAGACTTGGCCTGGGTACAGTGTCCTTAATCAGGGGACATCTGGTCACCCTACTGTACAAGTAAGGGAGAACTCAAGTCATCATATATTCATTGGGTCACATCTAGTGGGTTCCTCTACATAAGGTAATGTACATACCGTACATCAAAGTGAAGTAAAAGGTTAGCATTCATTGACTCAGTACTTGACAATGAGGCCTTTTGAGCCTTTAGGTAGTTTCCAAGTGAGTTTAGATGCTTAAAGTTGTGTCTGGGTTTAATGAAGGGTATAAGTGATAAATGTAGAACAGGAAAAGGCAAGGAAATGGATCTGCAGGGTGAGGGCATTAAAGTTAGCTCCCCTTTTAGAAAAGTTCCTCCTTAGTCCAATATTGACAGGGCATGGAGAGAGATACTCCAGAGCTGCTAAGATGTAGTCTTTGGTGTCGCTGATCTAAAGGGCCCTTTGCAGGGCTGAAGCCCTAGGTGATTTGGTACAGAACATGGGAAGAATTGCTGTAGTCACCCTGCCTCCCCTGACCTTCTTCTGCAGGTCCTGCAGCTGGGTGCATACTACATTGGAGACCTGGACAGGGCCCTCTATGTAAGCATTGGTGAAGCCTGGGAGTAAATGTATCATCTGAATGCAAGTTCGGCTGGGCAAAGCTATGGAGGAGACATGGGAAAGAGAATGGTAAACTAATAAGAGTGCCTTGACTGTGACTTGGTGATAGAAGCTAAATGCTGTGGATTTAGTACACGTGGGCAATTGGTCCCAATTCTGTGTTGCTCCCATGGAAAGGGATGCAGTAGTAGAGGGAAGATGGCTAAAAGATGGGTACCTGCACTTTGTGCTGAAATGACGGCTACAGAAAATCTAACCTTGCATCCGGCATTCCACACTGAAGATTCTACTAGAATGTCAATGTGATATGTCACAAAAAAGTTACATTTATGTTTGAAGAAGTGTGGCGGGGAACTTTACAATTTGGCGCCATCACCTGCCCAGTCATAGTTCCACTTACAGGTTGGGTTTGGCCATTTGTAACATAAAGCTTTAGTTCCAAATAGTATGTAAGCTGAATTCCCTTTCAGTGCGCACCTACAGTATTGTAATGATAAATCTTTCTGATATAGTAAATCTTTGTTTATCATAAAGTGAATATTTTTCTAGAAATGGCTGTTGTTTTCATTTAAAATCCTGATAAATGCTATAGTCTTCTTGGTTTCCTTTATTTAGAAATGTAACATGCACTTTCTAAAGAAGGATTTCCTGCAGTGATTATCAGGTCTATTCATCACATTCTCCTGTCTGTAACACTTAGGTTAAAACAACTATTTATCTAACTTTGGCTAAAACTCATTCAAAACAAAGTCAGCTAATTTATTATTATTTTTATGCTAGATGATTTGCATAGTTTAAAAAAGATGGGATGATCTGCATTAAAACATCATGCAGTAGTACCACATATGAATTTAGAACATGCTTTATTATACAAATTAGAAGATCTACCTAATACAATATTATTAGAAAATGTAACAGACCTGTGTGAAGTGGTTGGCAAGCAATAGTAGAAATACTTTTCTATGATTTCTAGAAAACTGTATACTGGAAAGGACATTAATCTACATCTACAAATAAATAAAACTAGATTTGTTCACAAATGTTATGATGAAAACCCTTTTGGACTTGATCTTGTTTTTCTTTGCGACTAAATTATTTCCAGATTAGACCTGGTTTTCAAAACGTTAGGTAGATTGAGCTAGTATATTATCAATTACCGTACTTAACCATTTGCCTACAGGGCACTTTCTTTTGGTGGTATTTGGTCACCCCTGTGTTTTTTATTTTTTGCGCTAAAATAAAAATAGAGCGACAATTTTGAAAAAAATCTATATTTTTAACTTTTTGCTATAATAAATATTCCCAAAAAATCTATAAAAAAAAATAATTTTTTCCTCAGTTTAGGCCGATACGTATTCTTTTACATATTTTTGATAAAAAGAAAAAAAATGGCAATAAGTGTATATTGATTGGTTTGTTAAAGTGTCTACAAAAAAAGGGATAGTTTTATTGCTTTTTTTTTTTTTTTACTAGTAATGGCGGCGATCTGCGATTTTTATTGTGACCGTGACATTGCAACGGGCATATCAAACACTTTTGACACATTTTTGGGACCATTCACATTTATACAGTGATACATTTATACAGTACTATAAAGCTGCACTGATTACTGTATAAATGTGACTGGCAGGGAAGGGGAGGGGACTCACATGGGGAGGAGACCGATGTGTGTTCCTCTGTACTGGGAACATACTGGGAACATACATCAGTTTCTTCACCTGACAAGACCGTGGATCTGTGTGTTTACACACACAGATCCACAGTCCTGCCGCGATTGCGGACATTGCGGCCATCGGGCACGAGCACGATGCCGTGGACGCGCACCCCCTAGACAGCCGGGAAGACCAGGACTTCATATGACGTCCACCCAGGATGGGAGAGCCCATCTGTGGATGTCATATGTCTATGGGCGGTAGGGAAGTGGTTAACCACCGCTGTTTTTTTTTTTTTCTTTTTGCTAAACAAACAAAAAAACACAGAGAATTTTAACCAAAAAAAAGGTTTTCTTAGTTTCTGTTAAAGAATTCTGTAAATAAATAATTTTTCTCCTTCACTGATGTGGGCTGATGAGGCTGCACTGATGGGCACTGATGATGCTGCACTGATAAGCGGCACTGATGGGCACTGATAGGAGGCAATCATAGTCATCACTGATAGACATCACTGATGGGCACTGATTGGCACAAATTGGCAGCAGTGGTGGGCACAAATTGGCAGTATTGGTGAACACTGTTGGGGCTGCACTGATCATCAGGACACAGATGATCATTCCCACGATTGTCAGTGCAGATGTCTCCTGTGTGGATTTGCTGGTTTTTGGCTTTCCTCTCCTCACACGCTGTAATGCCGCGTACACACGGTCGTTTTTTGGGAAGAAACAAAACTAAGTTTTAAAAAACGTCATTTAAAATCGTTTTATGTCTTCAAAAAACAACCAAAAAAAAATTCGAACATGCTTGAATTTTTTATGTAGTTTTTCAAAATGTCGTCTTTTGTTTCACAAAAAATTATCGTGTGTGGGCAAAACGACGTTTAAAACAACGTTTTTAAACCCGCGCATGCTCAGAAGCAAGTTATGAGACGGGAGCTTCAATGGAACAGAGTGCCGTCGAAAGTGTCTTACGTAACCGCGGTTTGCAAGAGCATTTTCAGAAAATGGTGTGTATGCAACATCGTTTTTTAAAATGAAGTTTAAAAAACGTAGTTTTGTTTCATGAGATAAAACGACGTTTTTTTTACATCACAAAAAGTGATCGTGTGTACGCCGCATAAGGATTGCTGATAACTGGCAAATCCTGTTTACACTGTGATCAACTGTGATTGGACACAGCTGATCACAAGGATATAGAGCTGCCGTGATTGGCTCTTTACCCTGATCTTTTGATCAGCTACGTCCGATTTTATGCAAGGTGAAAAACCCACGGTTCTGCAAAATTCCCCCCAGCCCCCCCTATACTTACCTGAGCCTGATCCCAACCAACAATGTTTACGAGAGCAGCGACTCTCACCACTGTCTAACTCCCCATTGGGCAGATTGACAGCAACGGGAGCCAATGGCTTGTGCCAGCGAGCAGGAGGTGAGACTGAGCCACCCACTCTGTGTTAATATACGCAGGCAGGGCCGCTTGGGAGTGAGCATGCACAGGTGCCCCCATGGAAAGTGGCTTTCTATGGGGGCAATTGCAGAAGAGGAGGACCTGGTTACTGCCCCAGGTAACATGTATTAATACAAAAAAAAAGACAGTTTATTTAGAAGCAATGATTTTAATAATGCTTAAAGTAAAACAATAAAAATGAAATATTCCGTTAAATATAGTCTGCCTGTAAAGTGGTGCATCTGTCTCATGTCTTTTACTGTGCCGCAGCAAAATTAAATTTCTAAAAGAAAAAAATTCATTTACAATAGCTCGCGGCTGTGATGTATTGCCGGATCCTGGCAATATAGATACCCATTCAACAGAAAAAGTGTCAAAAACGAAAAGACCACAATACATGGTTTTTAACAATTCCTTTATTCATCTTTAATCACAACGCCAATGGACTCAAAAAATATAATAGAAAAAAATGAAAATACTCCACCTCCATGATGGGCGTCTTGCCGACTTCCGTCTTTTTGACTGTGATAGCTGTTATATAGGCAAGGACAGGGCCACCCGCTGACGTAACTAGATGACCCCACCACCCTCTGATGGCACATGAGATTGAATAAAGGTCTGGTATGGATTTTGGGGAGACCCCACGCCAATTGTTTTTTTTTTTTTTATTTGCCAAGGAGTTCCCCTTAAAATCTATGCCAGACCCAAAGGGGATAACAAATGCCATTTTATATTCTTACTCAGAGGCCACTTATTTAGGTACACCTGTTCAATTGCTTGGTAACACAAACTGCTAAACAGCCAATCAAATGGCAGCAACAAAGGCGATTTAAGTGACTTTAAACATAGCATGGCTGTTGGTGCCAGCTGGGCTGGTCTGAGTATTTCAAAAACAGCTGATCTACTGGGATTTTCACACACAACCTTCTCTAGGGTTTACAGAGAATGGTCCGAAACAGAGAAAATATGCAGTGAGCGACAGTTGTCAAAAATGCCCAGTTGATGTCAGAGGTCAGAGGAGAATGGGCAGACTGGTTGGAGATGATAGAAAGACAACAGTAACTCGAATAACCACTCATTACATCCTTCTCTGAACACACAACACATCGAACCTTGAAGGAGACAGGCTACAGCAGCAGAAGATCACACCGGGTGACACTCCTGTGTCCTAAGAACAGGAAACTGAGGCTACAATTTGCACAGGCTCAAAAATTGGAAATAAAAGATTGGAAAAACGTTGCCTGGACTGATGAGTCTCAATTTCAGCTGCGGCATTCAGATGGTAGCATCAAAATTTGGTGTAAACAACATGAAAGCATGGATCCATCCTGCCTTGTATCAACAGTTCAGGCTGGTGGTGGTGTAAAGGTGTGAGGGATATTTTTTTGGCACACTTTGGGCCCCTTAGTACCAACTGAGCATCGTTTAACGGCCTACCTGAGTATTGTTGCTGACCATGTCCATCCCTTTATGACTACAGTGTACCCATCTTCTGATGGCTCCTTCCAGCAGGATAATGCATCATGTCATGAAGATCAAATCATCTCACCACTGGGTTCTTCAACATGACAATAAGTTCACTGAACTCCAGTGGCCTCCACAGTCACCAGATCACAATCCAATAGAGCACCTTTGGGATGTGGTGAAATTAGAGATTTGAATTACGTGATGCTATTATATCCATATGGACCAAAATCTTTGAGGAATGTTTCACCTTGTTGATTCTATGTCATAAAAAATTACAGCAGTTCTGACGGCAAAAGGGCTCCAACCTGGTACTACAAGGTGTACATAATAAAGTGGCCAGTGAGTGTATATATTGATATATATCGACAGACAGACAGACGCACATTTAAAAAAAAAAAAATCATTTAATGAATTTTAGGCACACAAACACAATATAATACCCTTTTTGTAAAATATATAAAGATGATGTTTTAAACTATGGCAAGATCCATATTCAGGAAAAAGTCACAGATCTATTTAAATGTAGATTTATTCTCGTATATCTTTATTTATATAGATATTTCTGTATTTATTTAGTCTTTCATGAAACTTTGCCTTTAAATACAAACAAGCTTTCCAATTTTTTTTTTTATTATTATTATTATTTTTTTTTTTATTCCTGAAATGAATTTTAAATAATTGTTTTAATTTTTTTACGCTTATGGCTATAATTGTAATTTTACTGTAATGATTTCAATTCAGATTCCAGTAGGAACAAATAAGAACCTTTATGAAGTTTGTAGCCCACAGAGGAAGCACTATATGCTAAAAGCATGGGGCCTCTCAACCTGCTGATTAATTAATGAGTTCATCTCTGTCTTCTCATTTACTCAGGAACATGCCCACAGAGAGAACTGTAATATTTTCTATGGGTTTCTACACAACTAGCAAGGGCTACATTGCTGCTAAGCTGTACTTAATGCTTAGGATGACTTTTATTTTTCAGTTTAAAATAGTGAAAGCTAATCTGATAATAATAAAGGTTGATGATATCTTAATGAATTAAAATATATGTGAAACCCTACCTTGTAAAATAACCCATTCATTTTTAAATATAATGGGTTATTTAATTAATAAAATAGAAGGCAAAACGTTTGTGTGTGTGTGTGTATATATATACTGTATATATATATATATATATATATATATATATATACACACATATATATATATATAAACAACATTATAAATACATTATTTCCTGTTTTTGTAAGTGGTCATATGACCCCTGTATAAGGGGCTTAGAGAGGTGAGGGTGGAGACTGCAAGGGGTGTGTTAGTAGGAGGCTGAGAAACAACAGCACACTAATCTACCCAATGAAGGGCCGAGAGGGTGTGTCAGCACAAGTCTGACTACTGGATGACAGGCAGGATGTGCTCCCAAGTAGAATGCTAACCACTCTAGGATGAATGTGCTTCCATACCCTGGGCATGGTCAGACTGAAATAGGAAAGCAGAAGGAGTGGCATAATCATCAGGTATTTCACAGAATGGAAGCAATACAAAGAAATCAGGATATGTTTTAATAGAAGTGCAAGGAAACACAGACACATATAAGAAATATGAAATGTTGGGGTACCATACACTTTAACACACATACAGTAGGTGTGATTTTTATTTTAGCACTATAGTAGTGCCACAGTAAAGAATAAAAATAAGTGAATAAAAGTAAGTGGTTTAATTTGTGTTGATTGAGATTCAAATTTGGAGCAGCAAAGCACAGTGGAAACACCTGCAACTTCTCATTTTGAAGGTTAAAGCAGAATTGAATCCAAAAGCAAACATTTTTATATTGAAACTTACCAATTCTTAGAAATGATGGGTGCATTCAGGGCCGGGACAAGGGGTGGGTAGGAAAGGCGGCTGCCCTGGGCACTGTGATATAATGTGAGGTGGTGGGGGAACCACAAGTAGATTGGGGTGAAGGAATTTGTGTTGAGAGGGGGAATGTGGCAAACCTAGCCACTTCTGGAACGCTGGACGTTACATGTCAAAAGGTTGTCTGTATTATATGCTATGTATTCTGCTGGGTCTTATGTGGGCATAGTAATTCATATGCTGGCAGCCGTAAGCCACTAGCATTCAGTACTTAGTTTTATGTTGCCCAATCAGTGTTCGGCAGTTTTAAACCGAACTCCCACAACACATAACCCCAGACCCCAGCTATCAACCGACTTTTCCCTTGTGCAGCAATGCCTGATGGGAGAATTATCCAAACTGTTAAGTTCCCCATCTGGTCCTCCCTGTATTACCCCTGTTAAATCTATTTGGCTGTTTGGAAACCCCTTGCATGGGGAATTCTATAAATATGGAAGCCTGTGAATAAAAAGTCAGTTGACTCTCAGAGCTGTGTGTCGTCTGGTTACTGAGGGAGATTTGGGACATTGCCTTACTTGTCAATGCTGACTGTGGATTTACCCTGGTTACCAGCGGAGATCGTGGAGTTTAATATTGCTCTCCGCTACATTTGGTGGCAAGCGACGGGATCCAACCTTACAGCCGATAAGCGCAATTCGTGCAATGTGAACTACCGATGTAAATGGAGACGGATTATTCTAGGCTAAAGCGGCAGACATTAAAGGAACTGCTAGAAGCCAGGGGTAAGGTAGCCAGCAACAAATCCAAAGCTGTACTAACTGCCGAGCTGATGGAGGGAGACAGAGCCCGCAGCGCTACACCACCAGCAGCCATGGAAGAAACCCTCTACCAGAGAGAAATGAGGACCAGGCTGGAATTTTTGCCACAGCCTATATCAGATGCCATGCTGCATATGGTAATGGCGAATGTGCAGGAGTACGTGATGGCACACAATCCGCAGTATACACAATCCCGAGCAGAATCCACTACTGGGTCACTCTACAACCAGGTAAAACCCAAAATTCCCTATCATGCCTTTAAAATGTTTTGCGAGGAGAAGGATGAGATTGATGGGTATTTACAGGATTTTGAGAGACTGTGTGATTTACATGACTTGGAACGGACAGTATGGGTCCCATTGCTAGCAGGCAAGCTGGCAGGTCGGGCAGCAGAAGCATATCGCGCTGTACCCAGTGAGGACAGCAAGGATTATGATAAAGTGAAGCAAGCGATATTAGAGAGATACGCCATTACTCCAGAGGCATACCGGCGCAAGTTTAGAAACCTGCGCAAACCAGAGAAGGATTCACATGCTGAATGGGCACACAAGCTGGACCAAGCTTCCCAAGGGTGGATACAAGCCAGCCAAGCCACTACTATGGAGGAATTGAGACAGTTAATGCTGTTGGAGCAATTCTTCAACGGTTTGTCCCCAGAGGCACAAGAATGGGTGCGAGACAGGAAACCTCTCACCCTAACCGAAGCGGCTCGATTAGCGGATCAGCATTTTGATGCAAGGAGACATCATGGGCCCCTAACCAAGAGTTATCCTCGACCCGCGGGACCACCCAGTACTCTACCACCCCCGGTCTCACAGCCTCCCCTTTTCGTCAATCCCAAGGGACTTTACCACCACCCTCCAGATATAACGGACGTGCCAACATCCAATGCCACACCTGCAAACAGTGGGGACATATGGCACGCGAGTGCACCCAAAACCGGGGCAGACCCGCCTGGAACCAAGGCCAACCAAACCCGGCACCAAGGGCTGCTGCCCATCATTATCAATGGGAGCCGGCCACTCAAGAGATGTTGAGCATTCCAGCAGAAGAACCCCTGGGAATCTTGCATGAGGTGATGACAGTCCGAGCCACGGATAACCGGCAGCATCATCGACAGCCAGTGACCTTGGAGGGGAAAGAAGTCCAGGGACTTCGGGATTCAGGAGCTACTTTAACCTTGATAGCACCCCATTTGGTCCCTGACTCGGCACACACTGACGGATCAGTGGCAGTACGAGTGGCAGGGGGAGCAGTGTACCGACTACCCATTGCCAAAGTACATTTGGATTGGGGTGTGGGAGGGGGGACGGTAGAAGTGGGCCTCATGCAAAATTTACCAGCAGATGTTATGCTGGGAAATGACTTGGGCCAGATGACCTCTGCTTTTGTACCCCAGGCCCCATACCAGGAAGCCCATCCAGTGACCACACGGCAACAGGCTCGCACCACGGTTCCACCGACACACTCTGAGGCTCCGGTAAGAGACCATGACCCCCACACGACACGTATGTCCTGGGATACCCCGACTAAGTTTGAGGCCGAGGTGAGGTCAGACCCCACGCTACAGGTATACAGGGACAGGGTACACGCTGACCAGGCTGGGCTAGAGGGGGAGCGGTACACCTGGGAGAAAGGGCTACTTTACCGCATTGCTGAAAGAGGAGTGGGAGGGTCGGCCACAGTAACGACTAAACAGTTAGTGGTTCCCCAGAAGTATAGGCGAGAACTGCTTCGGATTGCCCACGACATTCCCCTGTCTGGGCATCTGGGGATGACACGTACCCGATACAGGTTGACCCACGCTTTCTTCTGGCCAGGGATCTCCAAGGATGTGAGGCAATACTGCACCTCCTGTGACATTTGCCAGCGAGTAGGCAAGCGAGGTGACCGCCACAAAGCCAAGTTATGTCCTCTTCCCATTATTGAAGAACCCTTCAGTAGGGTGGCCGTAGATATAGTGGGACCCTTACCAAAACCCAGTCCCTCCGGGAAAAGATATATTTTAACTGTAGTGGACTATGCCACCCGGTACCCCGAGGCTATAGCCCTCACAAACATTCATGCCGAAACTGTGGCAGAGGCCTTAATGAAAATATTTTCCAGGGTGGGGTTTCCCCAAGAAATCATATCCGATAGAGGCACCCAGTTCACCGCCGAGGTAACCCAACAACTATGGAAGATATGTGGCATTAAGCCAATAGTAAATTCGGCGTACCACCCCCAGTCCAATGGTCTATGCGAAAGGTTTAATGGTACGCTGAAGCAGATGCTCCGTACATTTGGAGAGGCTCATAAAGACTGGGAGCGCTTTCTACCCCATCTGCTCTTCGCTTATAGAGAGGTACCCCAAGAGTCAACAGGGTTTTCCCCTTTTGAATTACTGTTTGGGAGAAGGGTGCGAGGGCCACTAAACCTAATTAGAGAGCATTGGGAGGGGGAGAGTAGCCCAGACGGAACCCCTATTGTATCCTACGTACTGGAGTTCAGGGACCGTCTGGAGGCGCTAACACAGGCTGTGCGCACCAACCTCCGGGCGGCCCAACAACGTCAGCGCCGCTGGTACGATAGGGGAGCCAGAGACCGCAGCTTTCAGGTGGGACAAAAGGTTTTGATTTTAAAACCGGTCCGCACAGACAAGCTGCAGGCCATCTGGCAAGGCCCATACCAGGTGGTGGAACAGAGATGTGATACCACCTATGTGATTGGCCCCTGCTCAGGGGTAGGGGAGAGACGCATGTTCCACGTGAATATGCTCAAACCATACCATGAGAGGATAGAGGACGTGGCCGCCATATGCGCTTCCGCCTCGGAGGATCAGGAGAATCTGCCACTACCTGACCTCTTAGAACAGGAGGGACAGACGGAGCCCTCCAAGGGGGTTCAGCTGGGGGAGCGGCTAAGCCCTCAGGAGCGTGCCCAGGTACAAGAGCTGATTGTAGCTAAAGGGGCTACCTTCTCCAATTTACCTGGGTACACTCCGCTGGCCACTCACCGAGTCGAGACCCCGGGACAGCTACCTATGCGGCAAACCCCATATCGTGTCCCTGAAGCAGTCAGGACGCATATGAAGACTGAGATTGACGAGATGTTGCAGCTAGGGGTTATCGAACCTTCTGATAGCCCCTGGGCATCGCCAGTAGTGCTGGTACCAAAGAAGGATGGCACGACACGTTTCTGTGTCGACTACCGGAGGCTAAATGACAAAACGGTGTCTGATGCCTATCCGATGCCCCGGATAGACGAGCTGCTGGATAAGATGGCACGGGGCCGGTATCTCACTACCATAGACTTATGTAAGGGATACTGGCAGATTCCACTGGCCGAGGAGGCCATCCCCAAGTCGGCGTTTGTCACCCCGTTTGGCCTGTATCAATTTCGGGTCATGCCATTCGGGATGAAGAACGCTCCGGCAACTTTTCAGCGGATGGTCGATCGGTTATTGGACGGATTCCAGGAATACGCATGTGCCTATTTAGATGACATCGCCATATTTAGCCAGACCTGGGCAGAGCACCTACAACACATAGGGGCCATTCTAGATCGTATTGGAGAGGCAGGGTTAACACTGAAACCCAGCAAGTGTCATATAGGGATGACTGAAGTGCAGTACTTGGGCCACCGGGTGGGGAGCGGGCGACAGAAACCCGAACCAGCTAAAGTTGAAGCCATAGCTAAATGGCCCACCCCCAGGACGAAAACCCAAGTGCTAGCGTTTCTAGGTACTGTGGGGTACTATAGAAAATTCGTACCCAATTATAGTGCCCTGGCCAAACCCTTGACTGACTTGACACGCAAGAACCTGCCCCGACAGGTTGTCTGGGCCCCAGAGTGTGATCAGGCATTCCAACAACTAAAGACTGCTCTAACTAATGCCCCTGTACTTGCTGCTCCTGATCCAACTAAAAGATTCCTTGTCCATACGGACGCTTCAATGTTTGGATTGGGAGCAGTGCTGAGCCAAGTGGGAGCCGATGGCGGAGAACACCCCGTAGCTTACCTGAGCCGAATGTTATTGCCACGAGAAGTAAGCTACGCCGCCATTGAGAAGGAATGCCTGGCCGTGGTGTGGGCCCTCAAAAAGTTGCAGCCGTATTTGTATGGACAACCTTTTTCGCTACTCACAGATCACAACCCGTTGGTGTGGCTAAACCGTGTGGCGGGAGACAATGCCCGGCTGCTGCGTTGGAGTTTGGCGCTGCAGCCGTTTGACT
Source organism: Rana kukunoris (assembly GCA_029574335.1). Lineage (NCBI taxonomy): Eukaryota > Metazoa > Chordata > Amphibia > Anura > Ranidae > Rana > Rana kukunoris. Next base: position 171,257,917 of record CM056049.1, read on the forward strand.
TTACAATCCACTACCGACCAGGGAAGCAAAACGGTAATGCCGACGGGTTATCTAGACAAACTGAACTTGAAAAGTGATCTGTGAAATTACACCCCCGGACATCCCCAAGCCGATCCGTTGGGATCAGACTGTGTATGCCGGCTTGGTTCTGGGGGAGCATTGTGGCAAACCTAGCCACTTCTGGAACGCTGGACGTTACATGTCAAAAGGTTGTCTGTATTATATGCTATGTATTCTGCTGGGTCTTATGTGGGCATAGTAATTCATATGCTGGCAGCCGTAAGCCACTAGCATTCAGTACTTAGTTTTATGTTGCCCAATCAGTGTTCGGCAGTTTTAAACCGAACTCCCACAACACATAACCCCAGACCCCAGCTATCAACCGACTTTTCCCTTGTGCAGCAATGCCTGATGGGAGAATTATCCAAACTGTTAAGTTCCCCATCTGGTTCTTCCTTGTATTACCCCTGTTAAATCTATTTGGCTGTTTGGAAACCCCTTGCATGGGGAATTCTATAAATATGGAAGCCTGTGAATAAAAAGTCAGTTGACTCTCAGAGCTGTGTGTCGTCTGGTTACTGAGGGAGATTTGGGACATTGCCTTACTTGTCAATGCTGACTGTGGATTTACCCTGGTTACCAGCGGAGATCGTGGAGTTTAATATTGCTCTCCGCTACATTTGGTGGCAAGCGACGGGATCCAACCTTACAGCCGATAAGCGCAATTCGTGCAATGTGAACTACCGATGTAAATGGAGACGGATTATTCTAGGCTAAAGCGGCAGACATTAAAGGAACTGCTAGAAGCCAGGGGTAAGGTAGCCAGCAACAAATCCAAAGCTGTACTAACTGCCGAGCTGATGGAGGGAGACAGAGCCCGCAGCGCTACACCACCAGCAGCCATGGAAGAAACCCTCTACCAGAGAGAAATGAGGACCAGGCTGGAATTTTTGCCACAGCCTATATCAGATGCCATGCTGCATATGGTAATGGCGAATGTGCAGGAGTACGTGATGGCACACAATCCGCAGTATACACAATCCCGAGCAGAATCCACTACTGGGTCACTCTACAACCAGGTAAAACCCAAAATTCCCTATCATGCCTTTAAAATGTTTTGCGAGGAGAAGGATGAGATTGATGGGTATTTACAGGATTTTGAGAGACTGTGTGATTTACATGACTTGGAACGGACAGTATGGGTCCCATTGCTAGCAGGCAAGCTGGCAGGTCGGGCAGCAGAAGCATATCGCGCTGTACCCAGTGAGGACAGCAAGGATTATGATAAAGTGAAGCAAGCGATATTAGAGAGATACGCCATTACTCCAGAGGCATACCGGCGCAAGTTTAGAAACCTGCGCAAACCAGAGAAGGATTCACATGCTGAATGGGCACACAAGCTGGACCAAGCTTCCCAAGGGTGGATACAAGCCAGCCAAGCCACTACTATGGAGGAATTGAGACAGTTAATGCTGTTGGAGCAATTCTTCAACGGTTTGTCCCCAGAGGCACAAGAATGGGTGCGAGACAGGAAACCTCTCACCCTAACCGAAGCGGCTCGATTAGCGGATCAGCATTTTGATGCAAGGAGACATCATGGGCCCCTAACCAAGAGTTATCCTCGACCCGCGGGACCACCCAGTACTCTACCACCCCCCGGTCTCACAGCCTCCCCTTTTCGTCAATCCCAAGGGACTTTACCACCACCCTCCAGATATAACGGACGTGCCAACATCCAATGCCACACCTGCAAACAGTGGGGACATATGGCACGCGAGTGCACCCAAAACCGGGGCAGACCCGCCTGGAACCAAGGCCAACCAAACCCGGCACCAAGGGCTGCTGCCCATCATTATCAATGGGAGCCGGCCACTCAAGAGATGTTGAGCATTCCAGCAGAAGAACCCCTGGGAATCTTGCATGAGGTGATGACAGTCCGAGCCACGGATAACCGGCAGCATCATCGACAGCCAGTGACCTTGGAGGGGAAAGAAGTCCAGGGACTTCGGGATTCAGGAGCTACTTTAACCTTGATAGCACCCCATTTGGTCCCTGACTCGGCACACACTGACGGATCAGTGGCAGTACGAGTGGCAGGGGGAGCAGTGTACCGACTACCCATTGCCAAAGTACATTTGGATTGGGGTGTGGGAGGGGGGACGGTAGAAGTGGGCCTCATGCAAAATTTACCAGCAGATGTTATGCTGGGAAATGACTTGGGCCAGATGACCTCTGCTTTTGTACCCCAGGCCCCATACCAGGAAGCCCATCCAGTGACCACACGGCAACAGGCTCGCACCACGGTTCCACCGACACACTCTGAGGCTCCGGTAAGAGACCATGACCCCCACACGACACGTATGTCCTGGGATACCCCGACTAAGTTTGAGGCCGAGGTGAGGTCAGACCCCACGCTACAGGTATACAGGGACAGGGTACACGCTGACCAGGCTGGGCTAGAGGGGGAGCGGTACACCTGGGAGAAAGGGCTACTTTACCGCATTGCTGAAAGAGGAGTGGGAGGGTCGGCCACAGTAACGACTAAACAGTTAGTGGTTCCCCAGAAGTATAGGCGAGAACTGCTTCGGATTGCCCACGACATTCCCCTGTCTGGGCATCTGGGGATGACACGTACCCGATACAGGTTGACCCACGCTTTCTTCTGGCCAGGGATCTCCAAGGATGTGAGGCAATACTGCACCTCCTGTGACATTTGCCAGCGAGTAGGCAAGCGAGGTGACCGCCACAAAGCCAAGTTATGTCCTCTTCCCATTATTGAAGAACCCTTCAGTAGGGTGGCCGTAGATATAGTGGGACCCTTACCAAAACCCAGTCCCTCCGGGAAAAGATATATTTTAACTGTAGTGGACTATGCCACCCGGTACCCCGAGGCTATAGCCCTCACAAACATTCATGCCGAAACTGTGGCAGAGGCCTTAATGAAAATATTTTCCAGGGTGGGGTTTCCCCAAGAAATCATATCCGATAGAGGCACCCAGTTCACCGCCGAGGTAACCCAACAACTATGGAAGATATGTGGCATTAAGCCAATAGTAAATTCGGCGTACCACCCCCAGTCCAATGGTCTATGCGAAAGGTTTAATGGTACGCTGAAGCAGATGCTCCGTACATTTGGAGAGGCTCATAAAGACTGGGAGCGCTTTCTACCCCATCTGCTCTTCGCTTATAGAGAGGTACCCCAAGAGTCAACAGGGTTTTCCCCTTTTGAATTACTGTTTGGGAGAAGGGTGCGAGGGCCACTAGACCTAATTAGAGAGCATTGGGAGGGGGAGAGTAGCCCAGACGGAACCCCTATTGTATCCTACGTACTGGAGTTCAGGGACCGTCTGGAGGCGCTAACACAGGCTGTGCGCACCAACCTCCGGGCGGCCCAACAACGTCAGCGCCGCTGGTACGATAGGGGAGCCAGAGACCGCAGCTTTCAGGTGGGACAAAAGGTTTTGATTTTAAAACCGGTCCGCACAGACAAGCTGCAGGCCATCTGGCAAGGCCCATACCAGGTGGTGGAACAGAGATGTGATACCACCTATGTGATTGGCCCCTGCTCAGGGGTAGGGGAGAGACGCATGTTCCACGTGAATATGCTCAAACCATACCATGAGAGGATAGAGGACGTGGCCGCCATATGCGCTTCCGCCTCGGAGGATCAGGAGAATCTGCCACTACCTGACCTCTTAGAACAGGAGGGACAGACGGAGCCCTCCAAGGGGGTTCAGCTGGGGGAGCGGCTAAGCCCTCAGGAGCGTGCCCAGGTACAAGAGCTGATTGTAGCTAAAGGGGCTACCTTCTCCAATTTACCTGGGTACACTCCCGCTGGCCACTCACCGAGTCGAGACCCCGGGACAGCTACCTATGCGGCAAACCCCATATCGTGTCCCTGAAGCAGTCAGGACGCATATGAAGACTGAGATTGACGAGATGTTGCAGCTAGGGGTTATCGAACCTTCTGATAGCCCCTGGGCATCGCCAGTAGTGCTGGTACCAAAGAAGGATGGCACGACACGTTTCTGTGTCGACTACCGGAGGCTAAATGACAAAACGGTGTCTGATGCCTATCCGATGCCCCGGATAGACGAGCTGCTGGATAAGATGGCACGGGGCCGGTATCTCACTACCATAGACTTATGTAAGGGATACTGGCAGATTCCACTGGCCGAGGAGGCCATCCCCAAGTCGGCGTTTGTCACCCCGTTTGGCCTGTATCAATTTCGGGTCATGCCATTCGGGATGAAGAACGCTCCGGCAACTTTTCAGCGGATGGTCGATCGGTTATTGGACGGATTCCAGGAATACGCATGTGCCTATTTAGATGACATCGCCATATTTAGCCAGACCTGGGCAGAGCACCTACAACACATAGGGGCCATTCTAGATCGTATTGGAGAGGCAGGGTTAACACTGAAACCCAGCAAGTGTCATATAGGGATGACTGAAGTGCAGTACTTGGGCCACCGGGTGGGGAGCGGGCGACAGAAACCCGAACCAGCTAAAGTTGAAGCCATAGCTAAATGGCCCACCCCCAGGACGAAAACCCAAGTGCTAGCGTTTCTAGGTACTGCGGGGTACTATAGAAAATTCGTACCCAATTATAGTGCCCTGGCCAAACCCTTGACTGACTTGACACGCAAGAACCTGCCCCGACAGGTTGTCTGGGCCCCAGAGTGTGATCAGGCATTCCAACAACTAAAGACTGCTCTAACTAATGCCCCTGTACTTGCTGCTCCTGATCCAACTAAAAGATTCCTTGTCCATACGGACGCTTCAATGTTTGGATTGGGAGCAGTGCTGAGCCAAGTGGGAGCCGATGGCGGAGAACACCCCGTAGCTTACCTGAGCCGAATGTTATTGCCACGAGAAGTAAGCTACGCCGCCATTGAGAAGGAATGCCTGGCCGTGGTGTGGGCCCTCAAAAAGTTGCAGCCGTATTTGTATGGACAACCTTTTTCGCTACTCACAGATCACAACCCGTTGGTGTGGCTAAACCGTGTGGCGGGAGACAATGCCCGGCTGCTGCGTTGGAGTTTGGCGCTGCAGCCGTTTGACTTTACAATCCACTACCGACCAGGGAAGCAAAACGGTAATGCCGACGGGTTATCTAGACAAACTGAACTTGAAAAGTGATCTGTGAAATTACACCCCCGGACATCCCCAAGCCGATCCGTTGGGATCAGACTGTGTATGCCGGCTTGGTTCTGGGGGAGCATTGTGGCAAACCTAGCCACTTCTGGAACGCTGGACGTTACATGTCAAAAGGTTGTCTGTATTATATGCTATGTATTCTGCTGGGTCTTATGTGGGCATAGTAATTCATATGCTGGCAGCCGTAAGCCACTAGCATTCAGTACTTAGTTTTATGTTGCCCAATCAGTGTTCGGCAGTTTTAAACCGAACTCCCACAACACATAACCCCAGACCCCAGCTATCAACCGACTTTTCCCTTGTGCAGCAATGCCTGATGGGAGAATTATCCAAACTGTTAAGTTCCCCATCTGGTCCTCCCTGTATTACCCCTGTTAAATCTATTTGGCTGTTTGGAAACCCCTTGCATGGGGAATTCTATAAATATGGAAGCCTGTGAATAAAAAGTCAGTTGACTCTCAGAGCTGTGTGTCGTCTGGTTACTGAGGGAGATTTGGGACATTGCCTTACTTGTCAATGCTGACTGTGGATTTACCCTGGTTACCAGCGGAGATCGTGGAGTTTAATATTGCTTATTAAGATTGGGGTGAAGGAATTTGTGTTGAGAGGGGGAATTTGAGAGTGGTGGCAGGGGGTAAGAATTGTTCTAGGGAAATCTGGGTAGGTGTGCTAGGAGTAGAGATTTGGGGGGATTTGTGTTGGGAGGGGAGATGGGTGAAGTGGATTTGTGCTAACATCAGAAAAACATGAAAAAAAACGCTTGAGCAAAGCCCGGTGACGTACAAGACTACGACGGCACTATAAAGGGGAATTTGCCTTCAAATGGCGCCACCCTTTGGGACACTTTTGCTAATTTCTGAGCATGCGCATTTTTTTTCCCCTCGGAAAAGCATACACACGACGAGAAAAAGGACGACGGTAAAAACGACGAGAAAACAGTAGAGCAGGTTCTAATTTTTTTGCGGGCTGTTTTCCCATTGAGAAAACTGCTATGGAGCATACACACGATCGGTTTTCACAACCAATCTAAAAAATGGCAGTTTTCTTGTCATAAAAAACAGTCATGTGTACGCGGCATTCGGCCAGACTACAGGCAAAGGCGTAAAGCTGCGTACACACGATCGTTCCATCCGATGAGAATGGTCCGACGGACCGTTTTCATCGGTTCACCGATAAAGCTGACTGATGGACTGATGTGCCTACACACCATCGGTTAAAAAAACGATCGTGTTAGAACGCAGTGACGTAAAACACAACGACGTGCTGAGCAAAATGAAGTTCAATGCTTCCAAGCATGCGTCGACTTGATTCTGAGCATGCACGGGTTTCAAACCGATGGGCGAGTGTACTAACGATCGGTTTTGACCTATCAGTTAGCCGTCCATCGGTTGAATTTTAAAGCAAGCCATCTATTTTTTGACCGAAGCATAACGGACCGATGGGGCCTACACACGATCGGTTTGGACCGATGAAAACGAACTTCAGTCCATTTTCATTAGTTTAAACTGATTGTGTGTACGAGCCTCAACAGTATATCACAATAGCCTATCTCTTGTATCAAGTGATCGGTACTCACAGCAAAATATTGTTATTAAGGAGAATTTCAGATTACGGTCATTTTTGTGTATGTCACACCAATCTACTAAAATGTACATTCTTGTTATTTGTTGCTGACTCAGAATCGACACATATACATTTCAGATGTCCTGCTGTCACGTCAATGGATATGCTTGCTCTAGGTCAGTCAGGTCAATATTTTTGTAGTTTACGATTGAATAACAATCCCCTTAAGGCTACCTCCTATCCTGTGTCCTGGTAAAACTTGATTTTCTTGATAGCCTCACCTCCTACCCAAATGACCAGTTCTGGGAAATGTGTGTCTTACGATTTACAATACTGTCTAAAAATGACATGGCTTCAGATTATAACACATACAGTACAAGAACATGTATGTATGGTGTCAGTTCAAGCTTAATCCTTGGTAATAATTTTTCATATTAAAACATATAACTAGAGATAATAATCTGCCTTTCATTTCCTGTACCAAATGGGCGCATTGCATATACTGTATGTATAGAAAGAATTGTTACAACGACAGTAAATTGTCAGAATAATATTGGAATTGTTTATAAATGTTTTTGGTAGTCAAAGTTTGCATTTAATTAATGATGGAAAGTGTAATTATTTTTGACCAATGTAATATACATGGTATATTCTACATTTCTTTACAATAAATGTTGAAATACAAAAAAGAAAACCAATACATAGCCCATATGTAATTACCCAATTACTGTATTTATTGGCGTATAACACTCACTTTTTTACCCTGAAAGTAAACTGTGCCTGTGTGTTATACGCAGGGGGGTGTGTAAAGTTTTTTTCTCAAACTTCCCTCTAAAAGTTAGGGTGCGTGTTATACGCCTGTGCGTGTTATACACCGATAAATACGGTACTAATTACTAATAATCTGCTTTTACAGTAAAAAAAAGTAGAGCTATTAAGTCGAGTATGGCAATTGGTTAGACTACACCTTGCAGTCAATCTGTTTATTATAATCTGGTGTATTAATGTATAACTGTATAAACCAAACGATTGGTAGTTCCGACACTGGTTTAGTATTTTTTTGTTTATTTTCTTTAATAATTTTTTTTTTACTATTTTTATCATTTTATTTGATTTTTTTACAGTTTTATTTTTTATTATTATTATTTTTTACAATATTTTACGGCCCCCGTTGGGGGGATTTGGCGAAATATCAGGGTTCTAAACAGACTTCTGATGTATCACCTTTGAGACAGAGAAAGGAGATAAAGGACACAGCCCTCAATCTCCTTCTCTGCCTCAGCAGCACAGAATGATTGGAGAGGAATAGCTTACTATGCCTAACTTATGAATGAACATAAGTTAGACTTTAAGACCCATTTCACACTGGGGTGTTTTTCAGTCGGTTTAGCGCTAAAAATAGCGCCTAAATACCGCCTAAAAAAATCCTGCCTCCTTACCTGTCCAGAGCACCCGCGATGTCGGCAGCCCAAGCCGATCAGTCGCCGCCCGGCTCTCGGCTGCTGCCGCTGCCATCCTCGGTGAGGGAATCAGGAAGTGAAGTGTTTCGGCTTCACAACCTGGTTCCCTACTGCGCATGCACGAGTCGCACTGCGCATCCTCACTGGTCCCTGCTGTCTTCTGGGACCTGTGTGAAAAAAAGCAAGAGAGATATGTGTTCTCCTTATATTTAGACACTTTGGGCTAGATTCAGCAAAGAGTTACGCCAGCGTATCTCCTAATACGCCGTCGTAACTCTGCGTGAGTGGGGTTGTATCTATGCTCCTGATTCTTAGAATCAGTTACGCATAGATTTGTGTTAGATCCGACCGGCATAAGTCTCTTATGCCGTCGTATCTAAGTTGCATATTTACGCTGGCTGCTAGGTGGCGTTTCCGTCGATTTACGCGTTGAATATGCAAATGAGCTAGATACGCCTATTCACGAACGTAGTTGCGGGCGGCGTAAAGTTACCCCTGCTATATGAGGCGCAGCCAATGTTAAGTATGGACGTCGGGACAGCGTCGTATTGTACGTCGTTTACGTCGTTTGCGTAAGTCGATTCAGAATGGGGCTGGGCGTAAGTTACGTTCACATAGTTTATATTGACTATTTGCAACGTGATTTGGAGCATGCGCACTGGGATACGTTCACGGCCGGCAAATGCGCAGTTCTTTCGGCGCAGCGTTTACGTCAGGTCGCGATTAGTTTACATACAACACGCCCCCTACCTGCCCTATTTGAATTATGCAGGGATTTGCCGGCACATTTACACTATGCCGCCGCAACTTACGGAGCAAGTGCTTTGTGAATACAGCACTTGCCTGTAAAAGTTGCGGAGGCGTAGCGTAAATAGGATACGCTACGCCCACACAAACTTACGCACATCTACCTGAATCTAGCTCAATGCATTTATTTTTTTTATTAATTTTTTTACATTTAGTGTCACTGTAAAGCTCTATTTTCATACTAGTACTCAGATTTCGGTTAGTTCATTATACGTGATCTTCTATGTTTTTATGCACATATTAATTTCCTTTTCTTTTAAATATTATTCTTAGAGAATACTGTAGACATGTTTTGTCTACAGCGTATAGACAGTTTTTGCTAATCACTAATGTCCTTCACTAATTTGTAAGCATTCCCAGCCACAGAAATATGGTCTATGTCTACATGCATACATTCTCTTTGTGTCAGATTAAATAATTCAAGTAGAATTGGCCGGTTCAGGCCATGACAGATATGGTAACAAAAAGTCTGAGGCAAACCCAGAGTATCCATCTCCTTAAGGCTGATCATACTGTAGCACCCCTAGCATTGCTAGAGTACTAGAACAGGGCATTTTTTAGGCTTGGCCTGTGTTTTTTCTGGGTCAGGGGAGTGACTCAGGTAGGCCAGATGAAGCAGTAGCTTCTCTGCTGAACTCCCTGCTGCTGGAAACTTAGAGAAGTTTCCAGAAGCAGATAGGAGGAGTCCAGGAGGAGCTAGCTGTAGTATGCGGAGGACCTTGACCAATCCCCAACAGATGGGTTGGCAGAGGGCAGACCCCCTCAAATACTCAGGGTCAGCCCAGCAGGGGCAGTGTGGAGTTCAGTTGGAAGATGGAGATGGAGTGTTAGGCTGTCGAAACCTTGGAGTGTAGTTCCTGTAGGCCTGGGCTCAAGTGTGGAAAGGGGCCCCTCTTCATGACACACAGAGGGATCCTGACCAGGAGGCATTGGAGCAAGGAGAGGACAGCAGGAGGACACTGCTGAGAAAATCTCCAGGGAGAAAGACAGCCACAGGGGCTGGTGAGTGTTACAGTCAGAAGACTGAGAGCCATACCTGAAGGGATTGGGTGCAAGCAGTCTGGGATTGATGCAGAGTCAGTGTGGGAGAACTGTGAATAAGTAGCCAGGAGAGCTAGTTAAAGGGGCAGCTGCAGCCAGGCAGGCTGGCAGTGCCTGAAGAGATGGTACTGGGAACAGTAGCCACAGGAAAGGACAGCTAGCGCCAAAGACCTCTATTTTTGCTACACCAAAAAGGGGCCTGTGGTCCTTGCCTGCAAAGGACATACACAAGGATCTGACTGAGTCAGTGTCAGATCACCACATCAGTGCTAGCTGATCCTGGGAGTTTTAGTTCTTCAAGCAAGTTTGTGCTGGAGGTAGAAGAAGAGGAGTGTACATATACTGGATGTATAAAGGTTGTGTCCCTGAAAAGTTCCACTGATCAAATGCCATAATAACCCCATCCTTGTTCAATTCCCCTAAATAAAAAATAAAAAACTAAATATAAAAAAAAAACAAAGCTGCAAGGACTGCTTCTTGTCTCAGAAATTCATGTGCCTGGCTGTGTAGGGTGGAAGATAACCAACATTCACCAGAGGCTCCTCCGGGGTTAGCGCTGCAGTACATTATACAATTTTCTTGTAGAATTTTCCTTTAGATTTACCAGGATTTGCACTACATAGTTAATAATAAACATAAAGGAAATTGAATATGAAAATTGTATATGATTTCATACAGTGCAGTACTATTAGGTCTATTTATTAAAGTTTTCCCCTAAGATTTACCCAACTTTTACCCAAGTTTAAAACATTTTTTTAATTGAATCATATGTGGAAAGAAGGTGTGAAATGTGACCACAGGGAAAGTTAAAATCCCCCCAATGGGAACACAGACAGCAAGAAAAGAAAACATTTGTTTTAACCACTTGCGGACTGCGGACAGGAGGGCTGCATAGAAAAAGCGACGTACCCATACGTCACTGCTTGCTCCAGAGTTTAGGGAGCGCCCCCTGCTGGCACCTGTTGTGATTGTACACCCGCTGTGATTACCTGAGCCCTGAATTTTCCTCGGCTGTCCCTCTCTCCACGGGGTCCCCGGCTCTTGATTGGATAGATTGATAGCAGCGCAGCCATTGGCTCGCGCTGCCTTTAATCAAATCCAATGATGCAGGGATTGGGCCTAGTCCAGCAATCGTGTCTATGGCGCTTCTCCTAGGTGGGTTATCAGATGTGGGAAGATGCCGCAAAGACAGTGATCGGGGCCACTCTGTGCAAAGCGAACTGCACAGTGGAGATAAGTATGACATGTTTGTTATTTTTAAAGACGAAAAAACTAAGCTTTACAACCACTTTAATTACTGAAACGCATGCCATTGCACTTGTTATATGTGCGTTGCATTGCAGTGCCATTCATTGTGAACGCTTCATTGTGAATGGCACCCAAACACATTGTATGTTATAGCACAACACACTGCAGCTCTCCACAATGCACATACCATGTGATGTGGTCCACTGAATTGAAGAAAAAAAAAAAGGTTCAGGTCTGTTTTTTTGTCTGTTGGGGTGCATTGGCAGCCCATTCATAATGAATACAGAAAAAACAGATATCCATTAATGGCAATGCAGCTTCAAAATGTACAGAACTGTATGGCAGTTTTTGTTTAAAAAACAGCTTGCATTGTACAGTCTATATGTAATGCAGACTGTGAATGTTGGGCACCTAGTACTGGCTATGCAACTAAAACAAGTTTCTTTAACCTCCTTCCAGGCTTGTTCTGCATGTGATGGAATGCAACAGGTCCACTGTTTGGCAGGCAGCTTAAAGGCCTCTGAAAACCAGTTTTTAAAGTGGAACTTTAATTAGAAAAGTAAGTTCTGCTAGATCACTTAAGGCTTGCCCTTTTTGCAAGTATACAGTGTATTGGTTCAAGTAAAATATTCATAGAACCTAAATCCATTGAATTGTTTGATTATTGCCACATAGTGATACCAGGATGTCTGAACCCAGTGTGTCAAGTGAGTTGAAAAGTTCACCAGGTCATGGACCTGCAGATGAGCAGTTAATTCTAAGCAGACCTCTAGGGGGCCATGCTACAGCTCCCTTTTCTTTTCTTTTTTTTTTGGGGGGTTTGTAATTTCTTGTGATTACGTAATGGGTCTGCAATATTGTGAAGGCTGCATCACAAGGTATTGCCATCCTGATAGTAGTAGGGACAGGATCGCAATGCCCCATTATAATTTGCCCCATTATCATTTGAGCTAAAGTATGGCTATGGATGGTAAAGATATGTAATGGAGAAAGAAGTAAAGTTGGTTTTAGGATATTGTTATGATTTATGTTGGAAGATATATATAAGTAGAGGGAAATACATTTTCAAATATATAGATTTGTAAAAGGTGTTAATAAGAAATGGTGAATACTGGTGATAAATGTACCTTTCTGTCATGGAATGTAAAGGAAATGGGGACAAGGCTAAAGAGGACCCAAGTATATTAAACCATTCGTAGGATGCAGGCAAAAATAATATGTCTACAGGAAACACATTTGACTAAAGAATGAATGAGTGACCTTGAAAAAACATGGATACGGTGGTCTAGACACTCCTATCACACATTATATTCAAGGGGAGTCTCGCTGATGGTGCATCGGTCAGTAGTATGGGAGAGTATTCAGGTTAAAAGAGACCCAGAAGGTCGATATGTATTTGTGTTTGCTAAACTGTACTCCATACTTTTTGTGATAATGGGTATTTATAACCCTACACTGGCCACTTTGCGGGTAGTAAAAGACGCAGTAATGTTTATGAAACAATTCCCAGGTGCTTATATTATATGTGTGGGGGATTTTATTATGTGGTTAGATCCAGTGAAATATAAATATGGAATATTTCAGCAGAAGGACAAGGTAGGGGTAAGCATATTTGGGAAGTTAGTAGAAGAGATGGGGTGGATAGATCTATGGCGAGCTAGAAACCCAGATAATTGGTTATACACGTGTGAGTCTATGGGGAAAGGGTCACTCCCCCGAATAGATCTGGCACTGAGTGATAAGAAACTACCATTGGCGCAGTCCAATACATATCTTACCAGAGGAGTGTCAGATCATTCCCCACTGCTATTTGAACTGGCTGTAGGTTTAGGGGAAGACGACCAGGATGGCAGATGCACCCCTATTGCTTATCGCAAATAGGGAGTAATGATCAAATACCGGACCAGCTGAAAATGTTTTTGGAAGCCCATGGAGATTTACCAATGGATGGTAATTGTTGGGATGCACTCAAGGCATACCTTAGGGGAGCTTTGAGATCTACACTAGCATATATTAGAGTAAGAAAACTAATAGGCAAGAAGAGGAAGAACTAGCTGAAAAATGTGTGCGGAGATAGAATATATAGGGGATCGGAAATTCCAACAATTCCAACAAGAAAACCGTGGATTTTTTTCCGACGAAATTTTGGCTCAAACTTGTGTTGCATACACACGGTCACACAAAATTCTGACCCTCAGGAACGCGGTGACGTACAACACTACGACGAGCTGAGAAAAATAAAGTTTAATGATTCCGAGAATGCGTCCACTTGATTCCGAGCGTGCATGTTTTTTTGTGCGTCGGAATTGCATACAGACGATTTGAATTTCCGACAAGAACTTTTCCCGTCAGAGAACCAGCTCTTAAATTCCGACAGAAAAAGCCTGATGGGGCCTACACATGGTCGGAATTTCCGACCAAGGGCTCACATCAAACTTTTCTTGTCTGGAATTCCGATCGTGTGTACGCGGCATAATCAAGAAAGGTGGGAGAAATGTATAGAGATAGATAGGTTGGGTAAATACCGCGCTGCTAGGATGGTGTATGGTAAGCTGCTATACATGGCTGATAGAAAACAATAAGCAAAGGTGTACAGTGGGTAAAAAATGTGTAGCGCTAAATACAGACATATATAAAATAAAATACAATACGTCAGTATGTTAAAAAGAATTTAGGTGAATCATGAATAAAGTCAATATACACCAAGTGGAAAAAGTGTCCAAATGTGGACAGTATAATATGTATCCAATAATTGGTGGGCAAAAGTGCTCTATGAAGGCAAGCGTTGTCCTAAAGGTATCTTGCTTGGTGAAAGTGAAAATGGAGGCTTACCGGAACAAGTGGACTCTACAAGTTGTATAAACGTAAGAGTCATATGAGCTTTAAAACATCCAGCATTGGTCAGGACCTCATCGGATTGCAGGTAACAAGATGTTCATCAACACCGTGGTTAGGAAAAAGCTCTGCTGTTCTAGGCTTGACACTCCGTGAATAGGTATATGGGAACGTTGGAAGAAAAAAAGGAGCAATATAGTGTAATAACGTAAAGGTAAGTAAAAATGTAATAAGTATTGCACTTACATAAATTGAAGATAAAAAGCGCTTGTAATAGAATCGTGGCGACGGTAGAGTCTTCTCTTAAGAAATGTATAGAGCTGTAAAAGATACAAGCCGAAGTTCATGCTAAAAGAAGATTTTTTTCTCAAAAATCAGCAGAATTATGAACAAGGGAGTCAAGCAAGCAAATTCATTAACCCATATGGTTAAACAACAATCAACATCATTGGCAGTTTCTAATTGTCATGGACCATGAAATACTGAAGTGTTTCTAAGTGAAATCATAATTCATGTATTACAGAAGATGGGACATTACGGATAGTTCATATTCCAGGATGTCTTGAGATTACAGGAGATTTTATTCTGAACCCCAACCAGGTCAATAGACTCAGAAGATATACTCATTGTCCATGGTGTGATAACCCTATTTAAAGCCTTTTGATTATCAGGTGTAAATGTCTTCTGCCCTGTCTCAACTCTCCAGACGGTTCCATTGTTCTGTGGCTGGTTATTGTGTACATTGATTGCCCCCCTGGGGCTTTTGTCTCACTACACATGGCAGTCTTTCTATTTCAAACCTTTCTGACCAATCTCTGCTGTGTCATTTTCAAGTCCTCATTTGCATGGTTGGGGAGGACCTGATGGGGAACTGCCTGGAATTTAAGAAGGACCAATAAGAAAGCGGTTGTTGGGGGCGGGATGTTCCAAATCCTGTATAAAAGTGTGCTGTGTACTTTCAATAAAGTGTGTCCTGTTTACATCCAGCATTAAGCTTTGGCTCATGTGTGGATTATTTGGCGATTCCAGGGATATTCCTACTCGTGGAATATTGGGTGATTTTCTTTTAACCACTTCTGACGTGTGAACAGGCAACTGAGGCGCCGGGTTGGACGTGATTTGCTTGTAAGAAGGACCACGCATAATGCGTGAAAGGCGGATCGTTGAGACAGGGGCGGGATGTTCACAGAACGTCCTGTCATAGGTGAAGATGCTGTGTACTAGGGAGACAGCATCGGTCACTACAGTTCACATAAAAGTGTGCCAGTCACCAGTAATTAGTGTTTAGCACTGGTCGCATCCAAAAGTGCATTAAGCTAAAAATCGCAGATGCCATTACTAGCATAATTATGTCATGTGCGCAAAGCAGTCACTTATTGTGATACGTAGAAGAATTTCGGCGATTATCCAAGGGATTATTCGATCTACTCGTGGAATATTGCTGAAATTTCGTGATTTTCTTTTAAACCAGAAGAAGGGAATGGAGGACGGGGATATGTTCTACTACCGTCACACTAATGTTAGAAATAAAGTACTTTATAAAATACTTTAGCAAAGGAACAACCTTTTTAGAACATACAACTAAGGTTTGAAGAGGGAGATTCTTGTCGTACAAATATACCTCTGCAAAAACTTGCAGGGGACTAAATCAAATTCAGAGCACAAATAGGTACAGTATGTTGGTCCATTATAGCATTACAGTCTGAGAAAACATTCCATTTATAACATTTAACAAAAAAGGTTATTTGGTGTATGGAAAATAAATGCATGGCCTGTTTGAATATATTAAAGTGGTTATAAAGCTTGAACATTTTTTACCTTAAAGGATCACTAAAGGATTTTATTTTTTTAGCTAAATAGCTTCCTGCAGGTAATTACTGCAGTACTGGTTTCATGTCCTTATTGTTTGTTTTTGCTTTGAAGTTGCTGTAATCCTGCTCTGTTCTCCACACTTCCTGCTTATCTGTTTCCTTATAACCCCAGTACTGGGAGATTTCTCACGGTGGTCTAAGCTGTCATTACTGTGTGTCTAAAACTTCCCAGAACCAATCAGATTCATTTTAAAAACAAAACACTGCCCTGGATTTGTTTGTTTTTGTTCTGTGTGTCTTTTTCTACCTCACAGAAACATGAAGCCAGTTCAAAAGTGAAACTAACCTGCAGGCACATTATATGATTGATTTTTATCTATTTTTAATCATTTTGAAAATTAATCAGTTAACTTTTATGTCTCTATACCCTGTAAATAGTCATTTCAGCAAAAATGTCCTTTAGTGACCCTTTAAAGCATTCCTTGCTTTAAGGTAAAAAATGTTTACCTTGCCCCCCCCCCCTCCCCACCCTTATACTTACCTGCGTCCTCATTCAATCCAGTCTGTGCATGTCTGCAACTCCTCTCTCTCCCCATTACCTGGTCACACTGGCTTTACTGAGGCAGTGGGAGCCATTTCTGTCAACGGGTTTCTTTGGGGGCACTTACCGTCGGAGCCATATGTACAAGCAGGGGACCCGAGAAGAGGAGGCCATTGCACAGCGCAGGGAAGTATAAATACATTACAATTACTTTAATGAAAGCAAGTGTGTATTATTCCGATTCCCTATTAGCTTATCCTTTAACTCATTGCAGTCCAGAAATATTTGGCGAATATTCCTATAAGCGATTTTGCTGTGTTACATATGGTTATGCACTTTAGTAAATAAGGCCAATTACCACAGAAAATATAATTCATATACTTGATAGTGAGAGGTCCACCATTTTGTATTTGGATAGTTGTAAAGTTCTGGCATATTGGAACTATAGAGAGGGAAATATAAATGCTCCTATTCATTCTCCAGAAAGCCTAATTCTACATGATTAAAGTGTTGTACAAATTCCTAGCTGTTTATTAGTTTTGTATGTCTGCATATACAGATCTGTCTATGAGATAATCTGGCTGTTTTTTCAGAGTTTAAATCAGATCAGACTTTACAAACACCTATCAAAAAGCAGGTTTCACACAGATCATTAAAGCTAGGAGTCAATACAGTTTAAAATCTTTGTGGAATTTGCCAATTTGTATGTAGCACTACCCCCGAAGGAGCTGCTGGTTTAGATTTAGGCCTGCCGTTACCTTACTGTTCCATGCACTCATCTCAGGTGTTCTCCTTGAAGAGTTGTCCATGAGAAATGTCTGCACCAACACGAAATCTCTGTAGCAGTACTCCCGAAGGAGCTGCTGATTAGTTTTGGGTCTACTCTTTAATCTATTCACCCCTTTAAGTGGCTCAAACCCTCCCTTGGTACACCAAGCAAATGCAAATATATTGTGAATCCCACGTTGGCTAGGACCACAATAACACACACATAAAATATATATAATGACATGCAATATTGTTGTTACCTTTCTTTGATTGCAGTCCTCAGGAGCAAACACACCTCACACATCAATATAGTAAACCTAGAGTAACTTTACTTGGCATATAATAAGAAGAAATAACAGATCAACAATAGATTACAAAATACATGTACATATACACCTGACTCTGCAAGGGCCCTTGCAAAAATCAGTAAAAACCAACTAAAATACTAATATTATAGAATCTGGAAGTAACTATAAATTATCTATGCTCGCAAGCTTCCCCTAGAGGGCAATTCCTTCAGGTACAGTTGCGAATAACCTTGACCAGGCCTGGCCTAGATAACTCCAGAATGTTCCTCGGGGGTGAGATCTACGGTAAATACGTTGGTGCACTTTAACTTGTTTGTAATCCAAAGGGGTAGTAAAACTAAGTCTAAGGGTACAATCAATACAGGTGCTTGCAGAACGATCCTTAAGGTAATACCGGTCACCTTGGCTAGTGTGGCTTCCAGACGTTATGTCTCTTGAGTAAATCAACCATAGTCTGATATTCCAATATACGAAGCACTATGAAGTCACACGGCTAAAGTCGTATCAGTGACCACTCTGCAACACACACAGTCCCCGGTCTCTTACTCGCCACTGTTACAATCGTCAGCTGGTGGAAGACTCCGGTCTCTTGAAAGCACAAGCTGGAGGCACTTGATCTTGTCTTTCTCCAAATGGCTGGTCTTCCAGTGAACACAAGCCCAGGCTTCAGGCCTAGGTCCTTGGATGTGGTGCTCTCCCTCGTTCCACAGAGGGAGAGGTGCAGGTCCCAAGAGAGCGAGTTCGGCTCCTCCCAGTCTTTAAATAACCTCCCCCATAAAGCTGTGTGGAGGTGTCATGTGCTCCGGGAAGACAAGGCATTGTGGGAACTGTAGTCTATTTCTACTAATGCCAATGGAGTCCGTTTCTCCTGGTAAATTTAATCCCACAATGCATTGCTTTTAGAAATAAATAAATAAATAAACACATATATACAATGTAACTGGAACTCCCGGGGAGAAATTTAGGTATGCAAGATTACCAAAAGTCTTTGACAGCATGACCCCCGCTACATCTCTTTCAAGGGTTTTATTGAACAAAAGTTCTCCAACAGAAGGGTAGAGGGATGGGGAGACTCAGGTACCTTTGCTTTGCGGATCACGGGTACAAACTTAGATCCAGAGGATTAATTTGGTTCCATGCTGGATTTTAGCGGCCTAGCAACTGATGCGAAGCTCGCTAAAGTCTCTGCCACAGACTTGATAAGTTTGTCGGCCATCTCACGATCTTCTGCCACAAGATCATGCGACTACTCACGCACTTTGTAGAAATTTCAGTAAACGACTCACGGTGCCAAGAATCTTTCAGCCAATCCAGCAGCACAGGGAGGCAAAACTGACAGGATAAGTCCTTTAAATGAATCCCAGTGGTTCAGCTCCCTTGGCGTAGGCGAGAAAGTAAAGGACCCTTCCTGGACTAGTAGGCCCCAGCAACCTCTGGGCCTACTCTCAGTTACGAAGCCTCGGGCCAGCCAGCATCGAGACCATAAGACAGCTCACACATCACCTGAGGCCAGGAGAGCCATCAGGGTCAGGATCAGAACACTCCGCCAAACCGGTGTCTGTTTCTTAAGTACTCTCCCCCAGAATGCACAGCGGGTTGACCATGCCCCCTGGGCTGCTTCTGGAAAGAGGTACCCAATGCATCCAGCCTGTTGCCTTTCTAACCTTGACCTGAGGTGACAGCGACACCCACCGTCAAGGGGAAAATCATGAAACCCAGCTAAACTGAAACAGAACCGTCAATTTAACATGATCCTTCTGAGCCAAATTTCCGCTCAGACAACTATAATTTAACACATAGCGCCTACTCATTGGGAGCATGGCGCTACATGTATAAATCAGACAAACTTCGGCCTAATCTGTGCACATAAATATTGCTTTTAGGGACCCTACCATGCTAGAATGAATGCTTTGCAATATTACATTTTAACAAAATAAAAGTGTTTAAGCTGAACTTTCTGTAAAAAAAAAATTGCCAAAAAAAACTTCCCTCTTGCTCCTGATGTACAATGACTGCACCACCTGCACATATGCAGAGGTTGTGCCATCAGAGGTGGACATCAAATGGCCAAAAAGAAAAAGGATTTTACCCAGCAGAAGCAGCGAACAGCAATAAGGGACAGCTCTTAAAGGGTCACTAAAGGAAAAATGTTTGCTGAAATGACTGTTTACAGGGTATAGAGACATAAAAGTTAACTGATTCCTTTTCAAAATGATTAAAAATAGATAAAAAGCAATCATATAATCTGCCTGCAGGTTAGTTTCACTTTTGAACTGGCTTCATGTTTCTGCAAAGTAGAAATAGACACACAAAACAAAAACAAACAAATCCAGGGCAGTGTTTTGTTTTTAAAATAAAATGAATCTGATTGGTTCTGGGAAGTTTTAGACACACAGTAATGACAGCTTAAACCATCGTGAGAAAGCTCACAGTATGGTGGTTATAAGGAAACAGACAAGCAGGAAGTGTGGAGAACAGAGCAGGATTACAGCAACTTCAAAGCAAAAATTGACAATAAGGACATGAAACCAGTACTGCAGTAAGGTAAAGAAAGCTATTTAGCTAAAAAAAAAAAAATTCCTTTAGTGCCCCTTTAAGGTCAGTCTTCCGCAATGGGCAAATGCTTTGCACACTTGCACATTATGGAAAAATTCAGCAGAACATGAAACCTGTAGTGACAGAATCATTTAGGCTTCTATCGCTAACCTGGAAATGTCCTCTCTGGGTTGTTAAAAGGATTTGATATTTTTTTATATGCCACTGTCCTGGAAAACGTGTGGGAATCAGTAATTCAGACTTTCTCTGACTGCACTGTAGGGATGAGCTACAAACACAAGCTTGAACCGAACCCTCGCTGTTCAGGAGTTCAGGCAAATTTCTGAAAATGTACCCATTCAGCAGTAGCTGAACTTCAAGTATAATTGGAGTATTATTTCTGCTATAATACATGGCATCTTCCCCTTGTCAATGGTTGATAAGAATGCAGACAGGTGCAGATAACTCTGAAGCCGCGTACACACGGCAGAGAACCTCGACGGGCAGAACACATCGTTCCGCCCGTCGAGGTTCTCTGCCGGCCGTCGAAATCGGTGACCCGCCCGTCGGGAATGGCAACCAGCCATTCATCCAGGCGGGCCGTCGAGCAAAAAGAGAGCCTGCTCTCTTTTCGCTCGACGGGATTCCCGACGGGCGGGGCGAGCCAGGAGCGTACACACGGCCGAGGTCCTCGCTGGAATGCAGCTTCCAGCGAGGTTCTCGCTGGTTTCCAGCGAGAACCTCGGTCGTGTGTACGCCGCCTGAGTCCTTAAATTGGAGCTATACTCACCTCAGTCCTAGCATCCCCAAGCTTCCTTCCTGACCACTTTGGGCAGCCGGCTTCTGGGTCTCGATTGCTCCTGTCATTGGCTGGGCGGGATGACATCACTCCCGCACATGAGCCGGAGTTCAGTGAGATTTGGCATTGCCTGAAGTTTGTACAGTGAGCATGTGCATGTGCGGCTCACTATAAAAGGGTGGACAGGCAGGTAAGTAAGTTTCATGCGCAAGAGACAAAGCATGTCTCTTCTGTATTAAAATGCCTGCCTGTCTGCTCATTTTACATTTATCACTAAAGTTCCACCTTAAAAACTAGCGATGCCGCCTGGTCAATTGACTTACATGGCGGGGAATTCCTGCTATGATGACCATGTTCCCCATCTCCTGAACCTCGCTAGGTCACATGCCCACAATATGGGGGGTAACTCATCCTCACAACCCTGGTGGTTGTGGGGTTCTGCAGGTGGGGGGCTCATTGAGATCTGGAAGTCACACGATGAACACCCACTGTCAATCATGTCATCCAGTGATATAGATCCACATCAAGCATGATGCTCAATACCCACCCACCCGTCAAAACAAAATAAAATGCCACCCACCAATACACATCTTTTCCTGTCAAATTACAGGTTCAGTGGATGAATGCTTATGTATATTGCTTACCCATTCACATGGAGTGGGAAAAATCTGGGAGACCACTTAATGTTAAAGTTGCATCCAGATTCCAATAATTCCCCCAAAACCAGCGGGTCATAGTTGTGGGGAAGAGGCCCTTGTCCTCATCAAGTTGGAAAAAAGCTGTTTTGCCAAGCGGTCCCCCTATTGTACTCCCCCATGTTGACATGTGGTCTGGTATGGTTATGAGGGGATGCACACTCATACCTTCCCTTTTTCCTGGTCTTTCATGGCCTGGTATGGATTTTTGAGGGGACCCCACATATTTGTTTACATGCCATTTCCCCTTTAAATCCATACAGGGACCAAAGGGTAATGGTCTGTTATACAATGCTGTGAAAAGTAATTGCCCAATAAATCTAATAACTGGTTGTGACCCACTCTTCTTTGCCGAATTGTTTTAATTCAGCCACATTGTAGGGTTTTCCAGCACTACCGGCCTGTGTAAGGTCATTATACAGCATCTCAATTGGATTTAAGTCCGGGCTTTGAATAGGCTACTCCAAAACCTAAATTTTGCTTTGTTTGAACCATTTGGAGGTAGACTTGCTGTTGTGTTTCGGATCATTGTCCTGCTGCATAACCCAAGTGCACCTGAGCTTGAGGTCACAAACTGATTGCCGAACATTCTCCTTTAGGATTTTCTGTTAGAGCTCAGAATTCATGGTTCCATCAATTATGGTAAGTCATCCAGGTCCTGAAGCAGCAAAGCAGCCCCAGCCCATCATGCTATCACCACCATGTCTGACTGTTGGTATGATGTTCTTGTTATAAAATGCTGTATTAGTTTTATGCCAGATGTAACGGGACGCACACCTTTCAAAAAGTAAAATTTTTGTCTCATCAGTCCACAGAATATTTGCCTAAAAGTCTTAGGGATAATCAAGATGTTTTTTGTGAGGTGAGCCTTTGTGTTCTTTTTGGTCAGCAGTGGCTTTGGCCTTGGAACTCTCCCATGGATGCCATTTTCGCCCATTCTCTTTCTTATTGTTGAATCATGAACACTGATCTTACCTAAAGCAAGAGAGGCCTGCAGTTCTTTAGAATTGTTCTGGGTTATTTTATGATCTCCTGGATGAGTCGTCGTCATGCTCTTGGAGAATTTTTTGTAGGCTGGCCACTCCTGGGAAGATTCACCACTGTTTCAAGTTATCTCCATTTGTGGATGATGGCTCTCCCTGTGGTTCACTGGAATTCCAAAGCCTAAGAAATGGCTTTGAAGCCCTTCCTAGACCGATGTTTATTTCTAATCTGTTCTTAAAGGAGTTGTAAAGGAAAAAAATGTTTTTGCTGAAATGACTGTTTACAAGGTATAGAGACATAATAGTTAACTGATTCCTTTTAAAAACGATTAAAAATAGATAGAAATCAATCATATAATGTGTCTGCAGTTTCAGTTTAGTTTTGCATGCTCTTTCATGTCTCTCTGATGTACCGAGGCACAGAGTCAATACAGGGCAGTGATGGTTTGGAAAACGAAAGTGATTGGTTTTGAGGGGTTTTAGACACACAGTAATCACACCTCCTTGATTAGTGACCACAGAGGGAAAGCTCCAAGTACTGTGGTTATAGTAAGGAAACAGACAACTAGGAAGTGTGGAAATCAAAAAAAATTCCTTTACAAACCCTTTAATCTTTTTTTAGATTGTGGGATAATGTGTGGCTTTTTGTGATCTGTTAGCATGCTTCAAGTTGTCAGACAGCTATTTTTGTGATTTATTATTCAGCAGGTCTGGCAGTAATCAGGCCTATGTGTGGCAAGTGAAATTTAACTCAGCTTTCCAAAAAATGTTGGTTAATCACAGTTCATTCATGATTCAGCATGATAGGGGGCAATTACTTTTTGCACATCTACATGGCTGTTTTGTTTACATATGTGTAGTGATACCCCCGAAGGAGCCGCTGGTTGATTTTGGGATCTACTCTCTTTAGCTTAGCTCACCCCTGTTTAATCAGCTCGAACCCGCCCTTGACACATCAGAAGTCTGGTAGTGGGATATTGTGACCCCTACTGGGTTGGAGTCACAGCAACAGACACGCAGTATACAATAGCAATATGACAATAAATTAACTGCTGTAGTGATACGACCCCTCCAGGCGAGAAAAGAAAATACACTCCACACAGTAAGTATGATTGACTGTAAAGGGGTATGTTTACTGTAGGGCACTTAGAAACGACAAGCATAATGCCGCGTACACACGATCATTTTTTGTGATGAAAAAAAACGACGTTTTCTGTGAAGTAAAAAACGACGTTTTTGAAACGTCACTTTTCAAAGACGATGTTGCATACACACCATTGTTTTTTTCACAAAAAGCGAGGTTACGTTCTCCACTCTTTTCCATTGAAGCTCGCTTCATAACTAGCTTCTGGGCATGCAGAATTTTTTTTTGGTCGTTATTTTGAAGACAAAAAAACGACGTTTTGCCCACACACGATCAATTTAAATGACGTTTTAAAAAACGTTGTTTTTTTTTTCATCGCAAAAAACGACCGTGTGTACGCGGCATTAGGTTTAAATACAACCACAGTCAATAAACAGCAACCCAAACTGATTCGCAAGGGGCCTAAACTCAAGATCAGTCTCTGCTCGCGAGCGTCCCTAGCGAACAGTCCTGTAGACTAGTCAATGTTCAACGTAGCGGCCAGTAGGTGCACTTTAAATTGTAATCCACATGTAACGGTTATAGGAAAGAAATCATACAACAGAACGTCTATGGCAGTAGATCGTGGTGGTATTGATCGCTCGTCAGCGTCAGTCACCACTATAAACACCAAGACATTTAACTAGGCCTCCGAGTTTCCTAGCTACAGGCCAGACGTGTGTCCGTAGCTGGTCAATAGAGACTGGGTGTCTATGATAACCAGGTAGTCAAAGGTTGAGCAAGTGCTCTCTCACCCAACAGGCCGATCCGCCTGATTCCTCCTCAAGAAGAAGAAAAGGGAACCCGCTGCTCAGGTGTCGCTTCAGAACACACAGGATCCCGGCCGAGGAGGTTCCACTGCTACGGTTATCAGCTAGACAGCCTCTTCAATCTTCTGGGAATACTGGCTTGGAGTTGAGGTCTTGTTTCTGTCTGGATAGCAGGTTCTTCCCCAAATCTAGGCCCAGGCTTCTGGCCTAAGACATGGCAGTCTCTGTCAGCCGCTCTGCACAGGAGAGAAGGTGGGTCCCAGAGAGAGAAAAAGGCGCCACTCCCTTGCCCTAAATAACCTCCTCCACCGGTCTAGCGAGACGTCACATCCTCCTGGATCCATCACATCCTCCTGGATCCATCACATCCTGTCTTAAGGCTTTGACAGGATGACCCCGCTACACATGAAAGAATGTGTCTGGGAGCTGTCATTTTGCCAGCAATTTAAACACACTGGGCCAGATTTAGAAAGGCTTTACGCCGGCGTATCAAAAGATACTCCGTCATAAGTACAAATGTGCGCCGTCGCATCTTTACGCGATTCAGAAAGCAAGATACGCCGAAAAACATGACTTCAGTCGTCTGGCGTAACTTGCCTACGCCGGCGTATCGTGGGCGCAAAGTTACGCTGGACGCATTACACGTTCCCATTAAAAATATGCAAATAAGTAAGATACGCAGATTCACGAACGTAGATACGCCCGGCCGCTTCATATACACGCTTTGCGCAAGGCTTACGTCTGGCGTAAAGTTACCCCTGCTATATGAGGCGCAGCTAATGCAAAGGTATGGGCCAGGCATCGACGCCGTCGAATTTTACATTGTTTACGCTATTTACTTAATACGGGAATAGGGCTGGGCGTAGGATACGTTCACACGTCGTAGGCATTGCGCGCCGACGTCACTTAGGGAGTTTTTTCGACGTGATTCTGAGCATGCGCGCATGCCCAGTTTGAGCGGCCATTAATTAGCATGGGGTCATGCTTAATTTAAATACATGACGCCCACCTCCTTCCTACTTTGAATTAGGCGTGCTTACTCCGGCCCATTTATGCTACGCCGCCGTAACTTAGGGAGCAAGTGCTTTGTGAATACAGCACTTGCCTCTCTAAGTTTCGGTGGCATAGCGTAAAGAAGATACGCTACGCCCGCACAAATATACAAATATACACCGATCTTTCTGAATCTGGCCCACTCTTTTCTTTGTAAATATCAGGCCGCGTACACACGGAGGGACATATCCGATAGAAACGGTCCTCGGACCGTTTTCATCGGATATGTCCGCTGGGCTATTTTGGTCCGATGGCATGTACACACCATATGATTAAAATCCCCGCCGGCAGACAGCGCGGTGACGTGGTGGTGACGTTGACGCCGCCACGTCACCGCACCAGGAAGTAAACAGGCAGATATGTCCGCTGGTTAGTGTACTAACCAGCGGACATATCCGACGGACATGTCGGCGGTGGACAAATTTTAAAGCATGTTTTAAAATTTGTCCACCGGTCAGACATGTCCGCTAGCCCATACACACGATCGGATTTGTCCGCTGAACTGGTCCGTTGGACCAGTTTGAGCGGACAAATTAGATTGTGTGTACGCGGCCTTAGCGTTGTTATAGCAGGTTGTATACATTGCAAGAATACACCACTTCACAGGCAGGGTCGGGGCATTCTTCCGACATGTTATTTAATGAAGATTTGCATTTTTATTTTTTCACTTTTCCTCCAACGCCCCCACTACATCCCCTGACGCCCCCACTAAAGCCTCTGGCACCCCCACTACAGCCTAAAAGTGAAAAAAGGTATTGCTTCACTTTAAGTACATTTCGTTTTACATACATGCTCTGGTCCCGTTGTGTACTTAAAAGTGGGGTATGCCTGTACTTAAATCACTTTTTATTTACTTTTTACTTTTACTTTTTATTTGTTTGAAAATCCTTTGCCTTGTAGCCTAGAAAATGACCAGGACTAACTTCACTGAGGTTCAGATTCGACGCCTGAATTCATGTTTGCCAAACTGTGCTTGAATCGAACCAAGGTATGTTCGGGTCATCACTACTATGGCATACCTCCCAACTTTTTGAGATCGGAATGAGGGGCACCTATCAGCAAAAGTATACATGCATAGGACACACCCCTTGCCACGCCCCCTTAAAGGAGAATTGTACAAAAAAACAATATTGAATAAATTCACAAGTTTTTTTTTTTTACCACTACTATTACTTTGTATTAGCTTTAGGAATTTACAAATGCAGCAATTTAGAAATCAGATGAAAGGTTTAGCGCTGGAAAACACTTGTAGATAGATAAAAGGTGAATTTTTTATACATCTATATAGATCAGACCAAAATGAGGGACAAATGAGGTGGAATGAGGGACATTGCTCCAAATCGGGGACAGTCCCTTCGAAATCAGGGACAACTGGGAGCTATGCTATGGTGCCTGCATGCCTGTTCTGGGTCCATAATTCAAACAATATTGAGGCCAAAGTAAGGTGACCAGATTTTTAAAACATTTTTAAAATGTTTTTACTAGTACAGTAATTGCGGCAATCAGCGACTCTCTGCCCATCATGCACCCGAAACTGAAGAAATATTCCCTCCACTCCAACCAGCACATGGTCATCAGAGAGGGGCACAGATAGTGGAAAAAAATACACCCCTAAGCTAGTAGGAGCAGCAGAACGGGGGGTGAAATTCTGTTTCTTTTTTATTATTATTCTGAACTGACTTTGTTGAAATTGCCCCAGCCTCCGTTCAAATTCAATCCGGGGACAAAACCAGGGACAGACTTTGTCTGGGGACAGTGTCCTCAATCTGGGGACTGTCCCTGGAAACTGGGGATGTCTGGTCACCCTAGGCCAGGGGTGCCCAACCTTTTGAAGAGTGAGGGCCACTTAAGCAACTTGGTAACCATTCAAGGGCCACTGAGCTCTGTGTTACAGCTTTTACCTATGGCCTGGGTCACCAGAAAGCTATCATGGGGCAGGTTCATATAGTAGAAAAGCAGTGACATATAAAAATAAAATAAAAATAACTCACAAATAATTTACCTTTTATGCAGCCTAACTGCAACCCTATCAAAGAAAAAGTTTCAACTGAGTTTAATTTTTTTTTGCCATTTTGCCACCTAGTTATTATTATTAATATTATTATTAGTGTTAAAGAGCAATCACGTGTCTCAGGCCTTCTGGTTGAATATTAAACAAGCTAAAGAAAAACATTTAAGACAGGTAAGTAAATGGCCAACAGGGCTGTGTAAGGTTTATGAGTGTTTGTAGATATTGTGCAATGGACAGAATTACCTGACAGCTTTAGGAACTTTTGACATCTTCCCTGATGATAATAAAAATAAGATTGCTCAGGTTAGCTTGATTTAAACTGCCTGACTCAGAGAATGTAAAAAAACAAACAAAAAAAAAAAAAAACGTATGATTGTATGCCAAAAGAACATCAGTGATAGTATACTGTGTGCTTTGTACTGTGCTGATAACTGTGGAATGCCTAAGTTCCTTCCATACACAAGCTATTTATTAGTAGATGCAGTATAGTGTTTCTTAAAGTGGTTGTAAACCCTTACATGTACTCAGTGAAGTGACTGGCCTCAGCTGACATACAGAGATAAAACAAATCATTCTACATAGGTTGTATCAGTTTATCAGCAGTTTTTTTCTGCTTTACAGCCAATCAAAGTTCGTAATTAATAAAGCTTGTTAGAGCTGTCAGAAAAAAGGGGGGGTTGGGGGCTGATGTTACACTCTGCAGAGCTCAGTAAGGAGCGCTCTGAGAGCTGATTGGAAGAAAAGGACACCCTTTCACCCCCCTTCATGCAGCATACAGGAACAGAGCTGAGACTGTCAATCAGCTGGAGTTCCCTCCCGTCTCCTTTTTTCTCTTGGTGTCAGAGAAACATGTCAGAAGTGACTCATGCTGATAGTAGAGGAACAAATCAGCAGACAAAAACGACACAGGGATAGGATTTGTTTGCATTTCGTGTCTGAGGTTTACAACCACTTTCCAGTTGTTTTTGTGTTTATTAAAAGTCAGCAGCTACAACAAATTTAGCTGCTGACTTTTTATAAACACACACTCACTTGTCCCAGGATCCAGTGGTGTGGTCACCCGAACTATCGTTCCTCTCCCTCTCCTCTCCCTGTAGCCGGCATTTCAACTGTGGGCACCTGGCTGTAACAGCTTTCGGCTTCACAGCCAGGCACGCACTACGCATGCCCAAGTCATGCTGTGCCTCTTGACTGGTCCGCAAATCTTCTGAGACCTGTGATGTGTCCCAGAAGACGGCAGGGAGGGAGGGGGAGAGGAGAAACCTGTCAAAGCTAGGTACATGCCCCCCCCCCCCCAATAAATTGCATGCAAAATGTGACAGTGGAGGGGGGTGGAGTGTTTAAAGTGGAATTTCCCTTTTTGGGTGTCGCTCTACCTAAGAACTAAAAATAAACATGCACTTGTACTAGGGTGCCCACGTGTCCTGGTTTGCCCGGGACTGTCCCGCAATTGTCATGTCTGTCCCGGGTCCCGGGCATCTTCATTCTGGGACAATACAGTGTTTAACAGTCTACCGCTTAGCGTATATTTGATATTGACAGCCAATTCCGGACCACTCCTGCAGACACCCCTTTCTCCCCTCCCCGCTTTCCTCCCCACCCTCCTCCCCCCGCCTTGGGCTCTGACTATGAACCTCGTTATTATACATGTTCTTAGCATTGTTATAAGGTTGATTTTGGTTGAAACACTTACGTTGACGCATCAGGACTCTTGCCTAAACCACAGCTTTAAAACCATCTGGGCTGGTTGGAAGAAACGAAGCATCTTTAAATAAACTCCAGAAAATTGGTCTCTTAGTTATAACCTTATCTGTACTATTAATATGTCCATTGAAGCCACCAGACTCACCTGTTGTGAACTTACCACTTATGTAAACCAAGAAATTATTCTGTGTCTGTAATTAACTTATTTTATTTTGTTGAATTGTACATTTCTTTATCACCTCAATAAAGATATATTGACAAGGAAATAGAGGACACAGCCACCCCTACTAACTACATTTCCGGAACTGGTTGCTAGGGCTGCCTGGCATCTAGCAACCAGTGACAATTTACTCTCAGACAGTGAGGCCGGAAGCGAGGCCTGCGCCTAGTGCAGCACTGCTGTCCCCACCCACCTCGGCACCTCCTCCTTCTCCGGCACCCAGCGGCACGCAGCAGGGACTGGTGTAATCTTCACTCTCCAGATAGTAACACCACTCCTCTCCTTCTGAGCATGCGGTTCACGCAGAGGGAGTGACAGCAGTACTGCATCTGGCAGGCTATGGGTGGCAAGCGGCACTGCGTCTGGTGCCAAGTGGCACATTCACCTGACAAATAACCCGCCGCCAAATTCCCCATTAACCCTCGAGACTACACCCCCCCCTCATCTTTTTTTGGGGGAAGGTGAGAGAGGGGGTGTGTCCCTGAATGCCAGTTTGGAAATGTGGTCACCCTAACTTGTACACATTTCCACACTAAGCTAATATTTCTTATGTATTTCTTAGACATAAGTAAGTGAACTGAATCATCTGCTGCACTTCTTACATTACATTTTGTCACACTGACTCTTTTCCAACAGCTGAATAAGAAAAACACTGCAAAAAAAGTAACCTGCTCACTGTTTGATAGCCAAATACTTTGCTAGGAGAATCTGGTAGAGGAAGCATGTATCTCATGCTTTGCATTAGGACTCGTTCCACCTACTGGCACTGCTGGGAGATCTTGCATCTGATATCCTTGAAAAATGTAATGTAATGTGACTTGCAAGTGTGCACCTAAAACAAAAATATATGTTTTTCTAACCAGAGCCGACCCCATCTGATCTCCAGTTCACAGCACTATACTCCTTCAGTCACCATGATAAGGTCAACATAAAACTAGTTGCGCCTTCCTACCTGGAGGTTGTTAAGTCAGTTCCCATGCAAGGCCAACGGTACATTTTTAGAGATGGTTGGCCTTATTGCGCAAAGAGAGTATTGAAACATGCTTTGGAAGCTTCTTGTATACAGCAGAACACCTTTACTTTCATGGAGGATATCCTTATCGTGGCTTTACATCACGGAGACAGAAACAGGAACAACGAGCATACAAGTACATACACTGAACATAGACAGAACATCCTTTGATCACATTACCATAGAATAACACACTATAACACTGCAGTGCCACCTGCTGGATAGATAGGTATAATGCATATATATACAGTTCACAATATAGAAAGCTACTTGCTGTTGCTTCTTCCAACAAGCTTGAGACCCCAACAAACATCCCACTTACAAGTCCACAACATTTCACAAGTTCTTTTGTAAAGATAGCACTTTGTAAAGACGTCTAAGCCTTGTTCACAAGGGAGCCTTGCACCCATGGGTCCTACAGGACTGTCTATGGGGAATGGACAGTATGGGACAGTATCCCAAATCTTGGGACTGTCCTGCAGGATTGAGGACACTTGTCAGTTGAGCTATGGAATTTTTAGACAGAAGATTCTCTTTATACACTTGTCAAAAAATAGAACTCTAAAATTCCTCAGATTGCTCCAATGCTGAGGGGGTGATAGAGTCTTTAAAAATTCAAAAGCACGTAGTTCATCAAGCGTTAGACTAAACAACATATTAATTGGTCTAATTCCGCATCCTTTTTTAACAAATTTTAATTGCAGGCAATCCTTCTTTTACATACACAACTATTTTCACCTTCTTTGCCTTTTCTCTATCATTTGCTAAAGTAATTCAGGATTCTCCTTGGTGCCGATCTCTGCTTTCTCTTTAAAAATATATCTTCTTCTCTTAGCAATTTATCAGAATACATTCCCCTCCCTTCAAGGAGTGCTTTGCTTATCCTATGGAAGTAAAAGCAGCAGAGTCTGTGTTTGATTTTGCTTTATCAGTCTGCCTAGTGGTCTGTCATAAACTGTCATTATTCTTAGTCGACTACCAAGCCTTCCTTCTTTTCACTCCACTGTGCCACACACACAGCTCACAGTTTAGTACATCACTCACCTCTCCTTAACACTCATTCCGAAGCCCTCTTATGCTTTAATTTTTCCTCTCGGGTGGATAGCTCTCAAACTATCAATTGGGAAAATAAACTTGCTTAGTCACACACTCTACTGATTGTAAATGACAATGTGGTGGCCAGGGGCGGACTGGCCATTCAGGTACTCGGGCACTGCCCGAGGGCCCCATGCCACTAGGGGCCCCATATGGGTTGCCAACCTCAGTTAAACCAGGGACAGTATGTAAAAATCTGTGTTTTTAAAAAAAATCCCAAGATTATGGCTGCCCTGCCACTCCAGTACTTTTTCAGTGTGTGTATGTGTATTCTGTGTGTATGTATACTGTGTGTGTATATTGTGTGTCTATGTGTGTATACTGTATGTGTGTCTATGTGTGTATACTGTGTATGTATACTGTATGTGTGTGTGTGTATACTGTGTGGCCCCATAAACTATTGCCTGGGGGCCCCATAATCTCTTATTGCCCAGGGGCCCCATAATCTCCTATTGCCCGGGGTCCACATGAGTTGTCAGTCCGCCCCTGGTGATGGTCTTAGCAGCCACCATATCTCTATTAACATACATAAACAAGAAAGATGCTAAACTCTGATTTAAAAATAAATTCTATTCAAGTATGTACTCCCAACTCAGTAAAGTACCTTCTATTGCTCTCAGCTTCCTCCAACTCTCCAAAAAAATTAAAAATTGTCCTTGCTGTGATCTAAATTCCTGTTAGAGTGTAGCTACATTCATTCTCCATTGTCACACTGCATGAAACAATGTATCCACCTTATTTTTCCCACTCCTGAGATGGACTAGAGATTATGGAGTATGGAATGTGTAGTGCTCATAGAGCAGAGTACATAATTGCAACTAATGGGCACTGGTTAATCCAAACAAAATAAGAAATGGGGGAAAAGTGGTTCGAGAGCCCACTGAGAATGTAACAAGAAGGCAGGAAATGACGGTATGAAACTATTTCATAACTTTGGGCATTAAAGTGGAGCTTTTACATTTTTTTATTGAACAAATCAGTATTACAGTATTACTACAAAATAAAGGTATTTACAAGCAACAAAATAAATAAAAACAAACCTTAGTTTACAGACTAAGAGCCAGATTCTCAGCTGAGATAAGACGGTGTATCTCAGATACACCGTCGTATCACAGTTTTTTTCAATGGGTATCTATGCGAGTGATTCTTAGAATCACTTACGCATAGATACACTAAAGATCTGACAGGTGTAAAGCAATTACACCGGCGAATCTTAGATGTAATGACAACGCCGGCCGCTAGGTGGCCTTTACGTTGTTTTCTCATTTGCCTATTAAATTTGGCTAATACGCCGATTCCCGAACGTTTTTTGCGACGCGGCGAAGTAGTTTACGTAGGTTGCGTACCCCTGCTGTATGAGGGGTATGTTTCAGAAGTGCCGTCGTTGGCATGTTAAGTATGGCGGCGGGTCAGCGTCGTCTTTTTCCGTCGGTTACGTTGTTTTACTAAGTCGTTCGCGAATAGGGAATTGCGTAAGAGACGATCACGTCGTTTTGACGTCAGTTTCAACGACGCTTTCCGACGTGAGCTGGAGCATGCGCACTGGGCTTTTTCCCCGGCCGGCGCATGCGCACTTCGTATGACGCAGGGGCGCGCTTAATTTAAATACAGCACGCCCCCTCCTTTAGTATTTAAATTACGCGGCCTTACGATGCCGCATTTACGCTACGCCGCCCAAAATTACGGAGCAAGTGCTTTAAGAATACGGCACTTGCTCCAGTAATTTGCGGAGACTTAGTGTAAATGCGATACGATACGCCGCCAGATACGCAATTTTTTGAGAATCTGGCCCTAACTTTACTAGAATACATTAAGCTTGTGTATTACAGGGGTATTTATATTTAAAAAGTGAAATTGTGGGTGGAACTCCTTTACAACCCCTTTAAAGTGGAACTTTAGTCAGCAATGTAATGTCCTCTTCCTTTCCTTTCTCCTTTTGTAACTTTTTTTTTTTGGGAAGGGGATCTAGTTTTAGTAGGTACCCACTGCAACACAGATTGTCTAGGTGATTCCACCACCTCCTTTGCCCTTTTGGAACTTTTTTTTTTGGGGAACGGAATCTAGTTTTAGTAGGTACCCACTGCAAAACAGAATGTCTAGGTGATTCCAGCACCCTTCTGGGACACTTCAAGGGTACCAGCAGGCTGCGGGACCATTCACACAGCGCAGTGCAACTTGTGCATGTGAATTGGAAAGTTAGCTGTGGATCGGTGTTACAGCTGGCTTCCCACACTAAACATACCCGCATTGGGGACCTAAAGACCGGCAAAGAACCGGCCTAGGTGAGAATGGCTCTGGATCCTTGGACAGGTAAGTATCGTTTTTTTTTAAAGTCTACAGCTGCAGTATTTGTAGCCGCTGACTTTAAAAAAAAAATAACTGTGAAAAACTGCTATAAGTATTGATAGACTGATTGCTGCTGGCCACTTTTGTATGTATAACTATATAAACCATCAAAAAGAAATACCTTTGCTGTTTAGAATCCAGTAGGTCATTCTCCCATCCTGTTCTGCTCAGCCTAAGTTGTCCTCTATACTGAGCACTGTGCCGATAGACAGAGCAGTGAGGCAGTCACTTGTCTCCAATCTGCTGACCACATAACGATTTGCTGCTGCTAAGGGGGTGGAGGAAACAACAGGAATAAGTCAGCCTGTGCCAAGAAAGGATGAAATAGGGAGAGAGGAGGAAAGCAAGAGGTAACGGGACAAATTGTGCTGCTGGGCAGACACAAAAGCAAGAGTTCAACTTACAAAGAGTGTCTTATCTTCTTGATTCTCTCTTATTCTCCTTGGAAGGGCTGTGGACCTGAACACTGTGCAGCTGCTGCAGCCCCATTCATCTTTCTAAGCTAAGACATGCAGTCAAGGCTACATCTATAAACAGAATTGACTGCACACACATTTGTAGAATGTGACATACAATTTTCCAGGCTTATGCTGGCTACACATTATACAATTTTTTGTTGCTCAATTTCCTTTATATTTACCTTCAACTATGTAGCGCAAAGGCCTGCCTGATTGCATACAATTTGAAAGTGTTTGGCCTGGTATTATATGGTTTTGGTAAATGTAAATGGTATATTGTGTAGCCAGCTTAAAGAGGAAGTAAACCCACTTTTACAAGAAGAAGAAACAAACACCACCTGCAAGACAAAGGCATAATGAGCTAGTATGCATAGCATACTAGCTCATTATGTAATACTCACCGATCAAAGCCCCTGGAGCTGTCATCGTACACTGCAGCTGTCCTCGTACACTGCAGCCGTCCTCGTACACCGCACCGCATGCGCATGGGAGCCGCCAGTCACGGCATGGCCTCCTTTAAGAACGGCATGATCTATGTTGCTAAAGTACGCCTGCGCTGTTGTCTACGTAGACATTGATGCCCGTCATTTTCTCTTAAACCGTGGAGATTTAGGAGATATTTCAAGTACCTACAGGTAATCCTTAATCTATGCTTACCTGTAGTTAAAAGTGGTTGTAAAGTGTTTACAACCACTTTAAGGCAAACCATAGATGATTTGTCTTCCTTTCACCACGGAAGGTGATACATAAATTAGGCTTAATCCACATCTGTGGGTCAAGCCTGCAATACCATTAATTGTTAATGGCATCCCAAACGCGGCAAGCAAACGTGTGTTTTGCCATGTGCAAGAACACTCAACAAACATGACAAAACCCTCAGTAAAAAACACACAAGCTGGCATACAAAATGCTCCATTGTTGCATTTGTCACGCGTAGGGCAAAATCAATGGGCTGCTCTATGTGTGTCGTGAAAAATGTGCAAAAAAGCACAAAAACACGTTTCCCAAAAAAAACTAGATGTGAATGGGACCTTAATCAGCAAAAATGCCCCACATTAATACACACAACAGATTTCAGACTTGCCAATCCATCGGTTGCTTAGGCATACCTGTAGATTACATTCATATGAGGGAACGGGATGTCAATACTTTCCCCATACCCAAAAATATAATGTGAAGAGAGTCACAATGTAGATAAATATTGGGAGGGAATTGGTTGGATGACTGATTAGGAAAAAAATTGAAAATCTGTTTACTTTACCCATTTTGTCAATTTGGTCTGCAGTGCTTTAAAGAGAACATTTGCCCATTTACATCAGTATCTGCCACCAAAGGAGCTTACATTCTAACAGGCCCGGACTGGGACAAAAAATATGCCCGGGCATTTTAGACTGAGCAGCCCGGGCGGGGCGCTGCGGGGGTTAATGATTGGATGTGGGGTGAGATAAGGAAATATAGATAGACAGACAAAGAGAGAGAAAGAAAGATAGATACAAAGAAAGATAGATAGAAAGATAAAGATAGAAAGAAAGGATAGATAGATAGATAGATAGATAGATAGATAGATAGATAGATAGATAGATAGATAGATAGATAGATAGATAGATAGATAGATAGATAGATAGATAGATAGATAGATAGATAGCAAGAAAGAAGGGAAGGAAGGAATATAGATAAAGAAAGAAAGATAGATAAAGATAGAAAGAAAGAAGGGAAGGAAGGTAGGAAGATAAAGAAAGAAAGAAAGAAAGAAAGAAAGAAAGAAAGAAAGAAAGAAAGAAAGAAAGAAAGAAAGAAAGATAGAAAGAAAGAAGGGAAGGGAAGGGAGAAAGATAGATAAATAAATAAAGAAAGATAGATAAAGATAGAAAGAAAGAATGGAAGGAAGATGCATAGATAAAGATAGATAGATAAAGATAAAAAAAGGGAAGAAAGGTAGATAGATAGATAGATAGATAGATAGATAGATAGATAGATAGATAGATAGATAGATAGATAGGAATGAAGATAGATAAAGAAATAAAGATAGATAGATAAAGATAGAAAGAAGGGAAGGAAAAAATATATATATATAGATAGAAAGGAAGGAAGATAGATAAAGAAAGAAAGAAAGAAAGAAAGAAAGAAAGAAAGAAAGAAAGAAAGAAAGAAAGAAAGAAAGAAAGAAAGAAAGAAAGAAAGGAAGAAAGAACAAAGGGAAGGAAGATAGATAAAGAAAGATAAAGATAGAAAGAGAGAAGGGAAGGAAGGAAGATAGATAAAGATAGAAAGAGAGAAGGGAAGGAAGGAAGATAGATAAAGATAGAAAGAGAGAAGGGAAGGAAGGAAGATAGATAAAGATAGAAAGAGAGAAGGGAAGGAAGGAAGATAGATATATAAAGAAAGAACGATAGATAGATAAAGATAGAAAGAAAGAAGGAAAAGAAGATTGATAGATATATAGATAAAGAAAGATAGAAAGAAAGAATGGAAGGAAGATGCATAGATAAAGATAGATAGATAGATAGATAGATAGATAGATAGATAGATAGATAGATAGATAGATAGATAGATAGATAGATAGATAGATAGATAGATAGATAGATAGATAGATAGATAGATAGATAGATAGATAGGAAGGAAGATAGATAGATAAAGAAAGATAGATAGATAAAGATAGAAAGAAGGGAAGGAAAGAAGATATATATAGATAGAAAGGAAGGAAGATCGATAACGAAAGAAAGAAAGAAAGAAAGAAAGAAAGAAAGAAAGAAAGAAAGAAAGAAAGAAAGAAAGAAAGAAAGAAAGAAAGAAAGATAGATAGATAGATAGAAAAAAGGGAAGGAAGATAGATAAAGAAAGAAAGAAAGAAAGAAAGAAAGAAAGAAAGAAAGAAAGAAAGAAAGAAAGAAAGAAAGAAAGATAGATAGATAGAAAAAAGGGAAGGAAGATAGATAAAGAAAGATAAAGATAGAAAAAAAGAAGGGAACGAAGGAAGATAGATAAAGATAGAAAGAGAGTTGGAAGGAAGGAAGATAGATAAAGATAGAAAGAGAGAAGGGAAGAAAGATAGATAGAAAGGAAGGAAGATAGATAAAGATAGAAAGAAAGAACACAGACAGGAGGAGAGGACGAGAGGAGGGGGAGGAGTAGAGCAGCTCCTCTACTCTAACTGGTCCTGCTGGCAGCAAGGGGAGGGGGAGAAATGTCAGAGCTGGCTGTGATACGCACAGCACATCTCTCTTTATCTGGAGCTCTCTATCTGGCGCTGTGTTGGTGGCAGGGTGGGGAATCTCTACTATTAGCAAAACTGGGCGTCCCCTCTCGGCCTGCAACCCCTTGGGAGACATGACATGCGGCCCACCGAGGGCCAATCGTGGGCCGGGCCACCAAGGGCCGCCCTATGGCCAGTCCGGGCCTGCATTCTTTTTTGTTTTTCAAATAACAGTTTTTATTAGACACAGGGTAACCCCCGTGCCGCAAAGAGAGTTGTACAAAAACTTCAGCAGGACAGCAGAAAACACAGTGCATAACATATTTCAGCACGTTACATATGTTAGAGCATAGCACTCGTATAAGAAACTCATACAAGACAGCAAGAGTAAGAAGAGAGGAAGGGGTCAGAGGAAAAAAAAAAAAAGTGAAGAAAGATCAAGAAAAAAGAGAAAAGAGAGAGAAAGGGGGGGGGGGTCTGCAGAGGCAGGGGGATAAGGGGAGAGGGGGAGGGGTAAGAGGGGGGGCTCGACCCATGGCTCAGGGCGGATCCTCATGACGGCAAACTCCTCCCAGATCTCGTCGTGCATGTCCAATCTATCCTGCAGCCTGGCTGTCATTTTTTCCATGAGCTCAACATCTTTGATCCTGGCATACAGGTCAGTTTGAGAGGGGGGGGACAGGCGTTTCCAATGAAGGGCAACTAGACACCTCGCGGCCGTCAGTACATGTCTCATCAGTTTTTTGGAAGTTTTGGGAATCTGCAGGGGCGATACCCCTAGTAAAAATAGTTTCGGGGACCAGGGAACCGGCACCCCCAGGAGACTAGATAACAGTTGCTGGGTTTCCGTCCAAAACGGAACTATCTTGGGGCAGGTCCAGTAAATATGATACAAGGTTCGGGCCTGCATTCTAATGTCCTTACATAACTCATAACATAACACCTGCATTGCTAGGAGAAAGTATGTCAACCACTATATGAATTCAGAAAACAGAACAATCAAACCACGCAAACAAGAAGATAACATACAAACTCCAAGCAACTAATTCCAAGAAATGGAACCTAAACACACAACCACAGAGCTGCAAGACAAACGTTCCAGCTGCTACATTGCCTTTAAAAAAAATAAAAAATAAACAGAGACATTTAAGAAATGCAGAGTCATTATGTTTGCCATTGTAATTTGTTTTCTTTTATGATTTTCAAACTCAGCTGTTTTATACAGTATCAGCTAATAAACTTTTTATTATGCTTTCCCAGGCTAAAACTGACACCTCTATAAATATCAATAAAACTAAATATACATAAATCTGTCCTCTATAAACTATGTTAACTTTCCTTTTGACTTAATATCATAGTTCCTTACTGATATACGTTACGACTTTATCTTATGTATTAGAAATTTTGCATGCCTCAGATGATTATATTTTGCTTGTTAGCTCAATGCTTTAACATTGTTAGGTACAAATCTGAAAAGTAAATGTGAGACTCTTGTCTTTCAAAAAACCCAACCAGACATGCTGAGTAGAGAGGCAGCAGTGCAGGAGCATGTGATCAATTAAGGAAAACTACTAACCACCTTGGAAATCGTGGGGGGGGGGGTAACTAACACTACCTACCACTGATCACTAATGAAGGGGCTGGGGACATTTATTATTACTACCACTGACCACCAATGAAAGGGGTGTGGGGATTTATTATTACTACCACTGACCACTAATGTAAGGGGTGAGGGCATTAACTCTCACTAACACTGACCATCAATGAAATAGATGGGTGGATTGACTATCATTACCACTGACCACCAATGAAATAGATGGGTGGATTGACTATCATTACCACTGACCACCAATGAAGGGAGTGGGGGCATTAATTATCACTAACCCTGAACACCAATGAATGGGGTGAGGACATAGGGTGACCACATTTCCAAACTGCCATTCAGGGACTCAACCCAGACCCCACCCCCCACCCCCAAAATACGATTTTTGATACTCTTTTTTGCCAATTTTTGGAGCAGGGTGTCACATCTTCAGCTCAGAGGGGTTCAAACTGGGACCTGTAGTCCTTCACTTTTGGAGGGGGGGTCATTTCCCCCAAAAGCGATAGACTATAAGTCCCAGCATGAACCCCTGAGATCTAAGGATTTGACTCCCCCCAAAAAATGAAGGACTACAATCCCAGCATGGACCCCTGAGATCTAAGGGGTGGTCTATGAATAAAAACCTGTAGTTCTTCACTATTTGGGGGGGTGTCACATCTTAAACTCTGAGTGGTTCATGCTAAGACCTGTGTCAGTTACATTCCGGGACACTGTATTGTCACAATGTGAAGGTGCCCGGGACAGACCTGCAGAATGCAGGACTGTCCCGGGCAATCCGGGACACATGGTCACCCTATGAGGACATGGACTATCACTAATACTGACCACCAATGAAAGGGTTGGGGGATTG
Organism: Rana kukunoris; assembly: GCA_029574335.1. NCBI lineage: Eukaryota > Metazoa > Chordata > Amphibia > Anura > Ranidae > Rana > Rana kukunoris. The sequence goes on from CM056049.1 coordinate 171,297,909, forward strand.
ACTATCACTACCACTGACCACCGATGAAGGGAGTGGGGGCATTAATTATCACAATCACTAATCCACAATGAATGGGATTGACTATCACTGCCACTAACCACCAATGAAGGGAGCCAGGGACATTAATTATCACTAACAATAATCTACAAGGAAAGGGATGGGGGGATTAACTATCACTTCCACTTACCACCAATGAAAGGGATGAAAGCATTAATTATCACTGCCACTTACCAGCAATAAAGAGAGTTTAGTTACTGCCATTAAAAAGGGGCATTCGTTATTCCTGCCAATGACCCCCCTATGAAGTTTTTTTTTTATTATTATTGCCACTCATCCCCAATGCAAGTAGAGTAATCATCATTGCCACTGATAACTAATGAAAGGGGGGTTGGGGGTACCTGTCACTGACACCAGCAATGGGGCTTATTTTACTGCCACATCCTCTTCAGAGTACTGCCTGCACACTCAGTAGGTTTTTCTTCTTGTCCCATCTAAGATGCCCCTCCAGTTTGTATCCACTGTTGGGGTTATTGGAAGAAAAAGTGCCCCTGTATTGATGGTCAGTGGCAAAGACCCCCCACCCGGGTATTAGTATCAGGATAATTTTAAAAACCCACCCTTGCACATAGGTGTCGGTGAAAATTATAAAACACTTCCCCCTTGAGCATTAGTGTATAGGAGAATAATAAAAGTGTGCCTCCCCTCCAAGCATTGCTGTCAGTGGGGTAATAAAATTATCACCCTGCCATTGGTGTTTAGTAGTAACATACGTCCTTGGAGGCTGTACATCCTGCACCTCTTCTGATGTCCTGGCTGAAGCTACAAAAGCACTACTGGGCAGCAGGTTATCCTGTTCTATAAAACCTGTAATAGATTGCTGGGTACTAAAAAATTTTGCATTCCTGTGCGTGGCACCCACTCTGCACAGCATCTCCTTTGGTGTATCTATTGAAATAGTGCTGCTACTCCAAAATAGCCCTTAATGAGAAACAGGATAAGATAGAGACTCATGTGTTCACATGGCCCCAGTGCCCAGGCTTCCAAACGTTCAAAGAGGAAAGAAAAATCCAGCACAACGATGTCTCAAAGAAAAAATTATGATTTTTTTAACTAAGGCCCATGTGAGAGGCTTAAAGGCGTCAATAATTACAGGTGTTGATTCCTTTTATTGGATGGATATAATGAGGTCCAAAGATTTCTGCTACTAAGATGACAGCATTTAATGCTGTGAGGGACACTAAAAGAGAGAAGGTGACTATTGCAGCCATTGCTGATATGTTTGTTTAAAGGGGTTGTAAAGGTAATTTTTTTCCCCTTAATAGCTTCCCTTACCTCAGTGCAGTCCTCCTTCACTTACCTAATCCTTCCATTTTTCTTTTAAATGTCCTTATTTCTTAAGAGAAATCATCACTTCCTGTTCTTCTGTCTGTAACTCCACACAGTAATGCAAGGCTTTCTCCCTGGTGTTGAGTGTCGTGTTCTCCGCCTCCCTTGAGGGGGGAGGGGGCGAGCAGGAGTGTCAGGATGCCCACTAACACACAGCTCCTTTCTCTATCTGCAACGTAGAGAGCATCCTGACTCTCCTGCTCGCCCCCTCAAGGGAGGGGGCGAGCACGACACTCCACACCAGGGAGAAAGCCTTGCATTACTGTGTTGAGTTACAGACAGAAGAACAGGAAGTGAGGATTTCTCAGAAGAAATAAGAACATTTAAAAGCAAAATGGAAGGATGAGGTAAGTGAAGGAGGACTGCACTAAGGTAAAGGAAGCTATTTAGGGAAAAAAATGTTTACCTTTACAACCCCTTTAAAGCGGGATTCCACCTGCAAATTTTTTTTTTTAAGTCAGCAGCTACTAACAGTGTAGCTGCTGACTTTGAATAAGGACACTTACCTGTCCTACTTGCCCACGCTGATGGCCCCCCGATGCCGATCCTCGATCCTGGCAGCTCCAGACGTCGCCATCCACAGTAAGGGAAACAGGCAGTGAAGCCGTGCGGCTTCACTGCCCGTTTCCTACTGCTCATGTGCGAGCAGCACGGCGCTTTGTGAATGGTCCGGCTGCTTCCTGGATACACACAGTTCCCAGAATGCAGCGCGCCCCATTCACAAGAAGACACCGAGTGTAGGAGGAGGAGGAGAATCCACCGCGGAAGATAAGGGGCAGATTCGGGACTTCTGCATAGCAACAGCTATTCAGGGTAAGTAAAACATTTTTTTTTTCCCATTTAATTTTTTTTTTTGATTTTTGGAATACATTTTATTTCCAGGGTGGAACTCCACTTTAAGCTGGAAGTCATTAAAGTTTTAAAGATTTTAGTTTTAGGGGCTCTGACATTAATCTAAAACAAATTTATTAAACAAAATGTTGGCTTTTAAAGTCAGTATTCTGGGTTTCAAAGTTAGTGTAAGGCCGCGTACACACGACCGAGAACCTCGTCGGGCTAAACTCATCGTTCCGCCCGACGAGGTTCTCGGGCGGCCGTCGAGTTAGTCGACCAGGCTGTCGAAAAAGGCATCGAGTCATTAGTCCCGATGGCCCATCGAGCAAATAGAGAACCTGCTCTCTATTTTGGCTCGACGCCTCGCTCGTCAGTTTGCTCAGCGAAAACGATCGAGCTTCTCGGCAGAATATGGATCCCAGCGACCTTCTCGCTGTATTCTGCCGAGAAGCTTGGACGTGTGTACGGGGCCTTAGTGTTAATTTGAGATGTAGGCCTTGTTCACATGAGCACTTCCTAATTACACTGTGATCCACTGTGATTTCACACAGCTGATCACGTGGTAAAGAGTCCTAGGCCATAGGCTCTTTACCGTGATTCGAGATGACATGTGTTTGCACACCACGAGGGACTTGTGCATATGAACAGTCAGAACAAACCCCCGACCGGCCTAAAGCAAAATGACAGCCGGGTGGGGGTTTCATTGCAGGAAGTGAAGGTGATTTAGGTGTACACCTGTGTATGGGTTGTCTTTGCCCACACGCATTGCACGGGTGCTCTGCACATCCACAGTCATGCAGGCAGTCCTATTCATGTGAATGGGGACACACTCCTCTCATTTTCACATGCATGTTGGTGCAGATTTGTGTCCTCAAACTCCAACTGTCTGTGTTTGGGGACACAAACCTGCACGCATATGGATGTCAAATCTGAAGTAGGGGCTGTGTCCCCATTGACATGAATGGGGCTGCCTGCAACACCGGTGCATCCTGTGTGGGAAAAGGCGGCCCTCACACCAGTGTACACATAAGTATGCCTTTGTGAACAGGTCTAAAAGTCAAAATTCAAAGTCAACTCAGTGTTTTAATCTCAGACTTCTTACTTGGAATCTCAGAATTCTGTCATTAAAAGTTCCATAGATTGTTAGGATAGCCCCAAGCAGAGGAACTGAATAGGACCCCTTTCACACTGAGGCTCTTGAAAACTGACTATAAAACACCAGCCGATTTTCAAGTGCTTTTGAGGCATTAGCGGTGCTTTTTTTGAAGATCACGTGACTCAAAATATCAATCTTGGGGTGCTTTTTCTGTGCTTTTTTTTGCGTTCCAAAGATGCTGCTTGCAGGAGTTTTTTCGCCGCCCCGCCAGCGCACCAACCCAGTGTAAGGCTCATTTCAATAGCTAGAAATAGCGACTGTAAAGCACCTAAAAACTGCCACCTGAATGTAAAAGCCTGAGTGCTTTCACACTGGAGCGGTGCAGGACGTTAGAAAAAGTCCTGCAAGCAGCATCTTTGGGGCGCCCTGCACATTGAAATGAATGAGCAGCATTTCCGAAGCGCCTAAACAGCACTTCAAAAGTGCTGCAACACAGATGGCTTTAACCCCTTCTTCGGCTGCTAGCGGGGGTTAAAAGCGACCGAAAAGCGCCAATATAACGGGTGGTGCTTTAGTGCTGCCATGAAAGTAGTCTAAAAGCATTCATAGATCTTAAAGCAGAGTTCCACCCAAAAATTGAACTTCTGCTTTAAGTGATGGTGACCCCCTGACATGTCACATTTGGCATGTCATTTTTTTGGGGGGGAGTGGATACCCTCTTTTTAGAGGCAATCAGCTCCCACTTCCTCCCAGGGCTCCACGGCGCTGAAAGGAAGTTTACCTCTCCCCCCGCCTCCCTTCCTGCAATCTTCTGGGACTTTGTATGTCCGCATCACTGGACCGTGGGACAGGTGAGTGTCTGATTTTTAAAAGTCAGCAGCTACACTTTTTGTAGCTGCTGACTTTTATTTTTATTTATTTTTTCCGGCGGAACTCTGCTTTACTGGAAATAGGTTTTCGTGATCTTTTCAGTCGCTTTTTTTTTAAAACACAAAAGCGTCTGAAAATCACCTTTGTGTGAAAGGGGTCTTATGCCGCGTACACACGATCATTTTTCAGCATGAAAAAAAAACTTCGTTTTTCAGCATGTCTAAAAAACAAAGTTTTTCCAACTTCATCATTAAAAACGACGTTGCCCACACACCATTGTGGGGGGATATCTGAATGATGCCTGCACCCGAGTACCCGGAAGTAAACAAACCGCAATTGCGGCTAGTTTGAATGAGGTCTGTGAATTTTTTTTCACGATCTCATTCTTTCCAGCCTGGAGGAAAGATGTGAGGTCTTATTGACCCCGCATCTATTCTTAAAGAGGACCTGTCACACACTATTCCTATTACAAGGGATGTTTACATTCCTTGTAATAGGAATAAAGGCGATAAAAAAAAAATGTAAAAAAAAAGTCTAACAAATAAATAAGTAAGTAAAATAAAAATAAAATGAAAACGCCCCTGTCCCCGGTAGCTTATGCTCAGAAGCGTACGCACACGTAAGTCCCTCCCACGTATGTAAACATAGTTCAAACCACACATGTGAGGTGTCGCCATGTGCGTTAGAGCGTGTGCAACAATTCTATCACTAGACCTCCTCTGTAACTCTAAACTGGGAACCTGTAAAAATTTTAAAGCGTCTATGGAGATTTTTAAGTACTGAAGTTTGGCACCATTCCATGAGTGTGCGCAATTTTAAAGCATGACATGTTAGGTATCTATTTATTCGGCGTAACATCATCTTTCATATTTTACCAAAAAATGGGGCTAACTTTACTGTTTTGTTATTTTTTAATTCATGAAACCATTTTTTTTTTTACAAAAAAAAGGCGTTTGAAAAATTATTGCGCAAATACCGTGCAAGATAAAAGGTGCAATGGCCTCCATTTTATTCCCTAGGGTGTCTGATAAAAAAACATATATAATGTTTGGGGGTTCTGAGTAATTTTCTAGCAAAATAATGATGATTTGTAGGAGAGAAGTGCCAAAATAGGCCCGGTATGGAGGTGGGTTTTACAGCCCAGTATTGAAGTGGTTAAAAATGATGAACAAAGCGCGGTGACGTACAACACGTACGACGGCACTCTAAAGGAGAAGTTCTATTCGCCTTTGGGCTGCTTTAGCTGATTCCTTGTTAGTAAAAGACGATTTGCGCTTTTCTGTCTGTTACATTCATTACTAATGGTAGTTTTACCAGAATGAGCGCTCCCGTCTCATAACTTGCTTCTGAGCATGCGTGGGTTTAAAACGTCGTTTAGCCCACACACAATCATTTTTTACAACCCCAAAAAAACGTTTAAAACAACGGTAAAAAATGCAGCATGTTCGAATTTTTTATTTTTTTTGTCGTTTTTCAGAACTTGGAAAATAATGTGTAGCCCACACACGATCATTTTAAATGACGTTTTTAAAAAAACTACGTTTTTTTTCATGCTGAAAAATGATCGTGTGTACGCGGCATTACAGCCCTGCTAGAATTTTCAGAAACCTCTTTATTTCTCTCATGAGAGAAGGTGCCTGCATCGCAGTTTGTTCTTCAACCACTAGATGTCACCCTTGCACCATAATAGACATAGCTCATTGCTTGTGCTACAGACGGCTTTCTAACCATAGAGCTGTGCGGTTAGATAGTCTCCCTAACAGGCTCTGACATTTCCTGTCACGTTTCCTCTTCCTTCCTGTCGGCTGGGCGCCGCTCCCTGTCTTGTATGCAGTGTCTCTTCCTGATATGAGCCCCTCAGATGGCTCTCACGTACCCGGGGCCCGTGTTATGTGCGGGGAGCCCTTAGTGTCCCGTGCAGCACAGGCTGACATGCTGTCCTATGGCTGGGAACGGTTAGGTGGCAGGCAGCACCTTATTGATTCTTTCTGCTTCTTCTAGGAGTCCAGGGCCTGAGCTCCAATGGCGTGCAAGTCTAAGGTGGCCCCCAGTGTGGACTTTGATCACAGCTGCTCAGACAGTGTGGAGTACCTGACCCTAAACTTTGGGCCCTTTGAGAGTGTCCACCGATGGAGGAGATTGCTACCCTGTGATGAGTTTGTAGGAGCCAGGTGAGTGATGGTGACAGGTCTGGTTCTCGTATCACACAGTGCTGAGCAAGAATCTGCAAATGATATCCTTATGATTCAATGGCTGCCCATTATTTTGGGGCTAGATTTACACTGTTCTGGTGTGTGTGTGTGTGTGTGTGTGTGTGGTGATGAACCCACATATATATGAATGCGCCCATTTCCCTTTCACAATAAAATGCTTGGATCTGAACCAGCCAAATACAAACTAATGAGATTTCTAGTTGTAATGCGTTTCATACAGCAAAATGCAAGAGTTTTGCTGGATGAAAGTGCACGTGTGTGACTAAGTAAGCTCATACATTAGGAACGTGTTCGAAATCCTATGTGCTTGATCCCGCCAGGAAGCAGACACTGCACACAGCTAATCACAGGCAGTGAAACATTTCCCGGTTTGCAGCTGCACAGATCGGGAAATGTCTCACTGCCTCTGATTAGCTGTGTGCTTCCTGGCTGGATCAAGCACGTGGGACTAAGAACAAGCCCGAGCCCATCTCTAACATTTAATAATTTTGCTTATTTTTTCATTCAACCAGAACAGTTGAATGAGAGAAATTATCTCAGTGCCCCATTCAAAGTAGATGGGGGAGTTACTCCTGTGCTATTGTGTTCTGACAGCAGGAAAGTCTTGCCCATGGTCAGAATACAATAATTAGTGATGCCAGCTTTAGCTGGTGGCACTGATCGATTGGGACAACCCCAACAGGCTGGTTGTACAGAAACTGATTGATAGCTGTACAATGAGGGTGCCCATACATGGATGCCAGTCCCTGCTGAAATGGGCACATTTCCATGGATGGCTGGCTTGCTTAAGCCCAGGTACCATCTTAATTTCGAAGTTATATTGGCCCAGCATGGCACAAGGTAAATAAGCAATGCTGTGAAAGCTTGACAATCGCTGTAGTAGTCAGTGCTGCTATAGAGATCGCTGCAGCTGTGCAGGTTCTGTGCTCATCTGCATACTGGCCATTAGGGGTTGCTCACTTGGCATTGCCACCATTGGCAAAACACTTTATTTTTTTATTGATTGCAAGACGTTATCTGGTTGAATGTGGTAGAGAGGGAGTAAGACTTTGCCATCCCCCTATGTCGGTGTTCTCTAAACTGCGGCCCGAGGGCCAGATGTGGCCCTTTGCTTGCTTTTATCCGGGCCTTGGGGCACTATTTCATCCACTGATACCAACAATGGGGCAAAGTTTCTCCTACTAACACCAAAAAAGGGGCCCAATGAAACCAACGATAGGTCACAATTCTTCCCAATGAAACCAAGGATGGGACGCAATTCCTTACAGTGACACCAAGGATGGGGCACAATTCCTTACAGTGACACCAACGATGGGGGACAATTCCTCACAATGATGGGGCACAATTACTCTGAAACAAACAATGGGGAGTTTAATTTTTCCCACTGATGTAAGAACCTTTTCGACTCCCACTGACCACTGCCCGGCCCTCGTAAAACTCTGAAGGACAGTAAACTGGCCCTTTGCTTAGAAAGTTTGGAGACTCCTGCCCTATGTCATCCAATCAGAGAACACCTTGCATTCAATAAAAATTAATATAGGATGTTCTGTGACTGGTGGCAGTGTCTATGGTTAGTATGCAAAAGAGCACAGAACCTGGACAACACTGACAATCGCTGTCAGGAAATGTATCAACCATATGTTCAGTATCTGCCCAGAAACCTGGACCAGCACCTGGCTCAGCTTCTCTACCATCTGCTGAGAGCCTGGGTCAGCCCCTCTTGCCCCCTCCACATCCCAGCAATCCAGTGAGCGCTGCTGACTGGCAGTCACGGCTCTCTGCTCGAAGCAGAAGAGGGAAAACTGAGCAATCGGCAGTGTTTAGTCATTCTGTCCTCACTGCAGAGCGGGTGGAGGACAGATGCAGCATCTGATCGATACCACAAGCACCTAGGTGAGTATAACCGTTTTTGTTTTTATTTTAGTTTTTATCGCAAACTTCTCTTTTAGGGCTCTTTCACACGGAACGGATCCGTAATGGACCCGCTTCGTTAGCCCGTTTGCTCAGCGGGGACCCTCCGTAAAATCCCCGCTGAGCTGGCGGCTGACAGGGCGGTCCCCGCACACTGTGCAGGGACCGCCCTGTCTCTTCTCCGCTCTCCCCTATGGGGAATACGTTTGAATACGGACCGTGTGTCCGTATTCATCCGTTCCGCCAGACGGAAGAAAAATAGGGTTTTCTTCCGTCTGGAAAACCGGATCCAGACGGAGGCGGGTGATTACGGCCGTTAGCGGATACTTATCCTCTAACGGCCGTGATCCCATAGGGCACCATTCTAAGTCTGTAAACGGACTTAGAAAAAGCGGACCGTTCGTCCGCTGGTGTGAAAGGGCACTTAAAGGGACACTAAAGTCAGGGCTTTTAAAAAAAAAAAAAAAAAAATAACAAACATGTTATACTTACCTCCACTGTGCAGTTCGTTTTGCACAGAGTGGCCTGGAAAGCTGTCTTCTGGGGTCCCTCGGCGGCTGTCTGGGCTCCTCCTCGCAAAAGCTTTCCCTCTTCATGCGAGGGCGCTCGCACGGAGGAAAGCTTTTGCGAGCGCGCTCCCGTGATACAGCGGCAACCATAGCCGCCGACTGTATCACTCGGCTTCGGCACGCCGCGTCATCAGCTCTGATTGACAGCAGCGCTAGCCAATGGCTGCGCTGCTATCAATCCGACCAGCCTAGCCAATCAACGGCCAGGCTGGGAACAGAAGAGGACGACGTGGACGCGCCCGGGAGATTTGAACGGTCAGGTAAGTACAACGGGGGGGGGGGGGGGGCGGTGCTGTAAACTTGTACCTTTACAACCCCTTTTAAGGTTGCCAGTGGAAAGAAAAATTACCAGAGGGAGTTTTTAAATGTTTTTCTCAAGCAGATTTAGTGTAATTGTACCCTGGAACGGTTGCTTGACTAGAGCCCAGGAACTGCTTTTCATTGGTTTTATTGAAAACCAGCTATTTGGCTAAATATACCATGTCTGGCCTCTAATGCCGCGTACACACGATCACTTTTTGTGATGGAAAAAAACGTCATTTTATCTGACGAAACAAAACAACGTTTTTCAAACTTCATTTTCAAAAACTACGTTTTTCCACAAAGCTCTTGCAAAGCGCGGTTACGTAAGACACTTTCGACGGCACTCTGTTCCATTGAAGCTCCCATCTCATAACTTGCTTCTAAGCATGCGCGGGTTTAAAAACGTCGTTTTGCCCACACACGGTCACTTTTTATGACACAAAAAACAACATTTTGAAAAACGACACAAAAAATTCAAGCATGTTGGAATTTTTTTTTTGTCGTTTTTTTGAAGACATAAAACAACGTTTTGCCCACACAAGATCATTTTAAATGACGTTTTTTAAAACGTCTTTTTTTTCATCACAAAAAGTGATCGTGTGTACGCGGTATAAGAGCTGTGCTTCACTGCAATAGAAAATCATGTATACTCTTCACCATGACAGCCTGTTTATCCTAAATTTACAGTGCTTACACTTTTGCATTCAACACTTCTGGCAGTGTCAGTTGTGTGCCGCTTGCTGTACGCTGGTTTCTCCTTCTGACCCCCTACATCACTGTGGGAATCAACAATGACATCCGGGTCGGTGGAAGGATCTGCCATTTCTGAAAGTGACAAATGTTGAAAAGGCTTCTGAGGCTGCAGTACTAGAATGGAGGTAAAGTAGGAGAAATAGATTGAAAAAGATGAGTATACCACCTTCTATCGCAGTAAAGTGCCTGATAGGTTCTCTTTATGCAGATTTTTAACTCAACATTTGTTTATGGATTTCTTTTCTGTACTTCTTAATATGCTTTTTCTATTCTTTGTTTCACAGGCGCAGTAAACACACTGTTGTAGCTTACAAAGATGCTATATATGTCTTTGGAGGTGATAACGGGTAGGTTAAAATACAATATGTAAATAAAAGTAATGTAGGACCCTTTCCCTGCAGTATTTTCACCCCGGTATTGTTTTTTGCAGCCAGCTTTCTTTTGAAAGTGCTCAGAGCGGCTCATAAACCGCTGGAGAGCTTTCAGAAGCAGTGGAAGAGAACATTTCCCCACTGGGCTTGTGGTTTTTACTGGATGGTCACAGAGGCAATAAGACTAGATCGTCTTTGATCGCCTCTATGGCCTTGGAGGACTGGAGCAATGTCATGACGTCTTTTCTGGTCCAGGATAGAAGTAAACATTTTTTTTATCTTTTTTGCTTATAAACGTAAAAAAGAGATTTGGGTTCCTTTTGACCCCCATATCTTTCCATAAAGCGGACCTATCATCCTTTATAATAGGAATAAAAGTAATTTAAAAAAGTTAAAGGGACGTTGTAAAAAAGAAGAAATAAAATGTAAGGAACCCCCATCCCTATGTGCTCAAGTGCAGAAGTGAATGGATACGTAAGTCACGCATATTTAAAGGTATTCGCATCACACATGTGAGGTATCTCAGTGAACGTTAGAGCGGTAGCAATACGTGTAGGACTACCTCCTTTGTAACTCTAAATGGGTAACCTGTAAAGGCTTTTAAAGCATTGCCTACAGAGATTTTTCAGTACCATAGTTTGTCACCAGTCCATGAGCATGCGCAATTTTTAAGCATGACATGTTGGGTATCTGTTTACTTGGCGTAACATTTTTCATATTATAAAAGCAAAATGGGGTATGTATTTTATTTTTTTGAATTTATTAACCACTTTCCCACCCGGGCCTATAGAAAATTTACGGCCGGGCGGTGGTTCAGTTATCCTGACTAGGCATCGTATGACGTCCAGCAGGATAAGCCGTGATCGTGTGCCGCAACAGACGTAGGAACATTACCACGTGATCTGCTGTGTCCAATCACTGCTGATCAGTGTTAACAGGAAGAGCCGTTTATCGGCTTTTCCTCACTCGTGTCTCACAAACACGAGTAGAGCCGATCGGCAGCTCTCCTGACGGGGGGTTTGTGCTGATTATAGGTGCAGACCAACCCCTGCCCGTGGATGCCCGCCCAGGACCAACAGGGATGCCCACAAAGGACACCCACCAGATATGCCATCGTGCAGATGCCAATTAGTGCATGCCAGTGACATCAGTGATACCAGTGACATCAGTGATACCAATCGGTGCCCACCAGTGCCACCTCATCGGTGCTGCCTTATCAGTGCCCATCAATGAAGTAAAGAACTTACTTATTTACAACATTTTATAACAAAGAAGCTTTATTTTATTTTTTAAATTTTCGGTCTTTATTTGTTTTAGCAAAAATAAAAACTGCAGAGGTGATCAAATACTACCAAATGATAAAAATGTTGTTTGGGTACAGTATAGCATGACTGCGCAATTGTCATTTGAAAAGTGACTGTGCTGAAAGTTGACTTGGGCAAGTGGCCAGTGTGAAGTGGTTAAAGTGTGTTTTCTTCCCCAAAAAATTGCGCTGCCCAAATACTGTGTGACATAAAAAATTACAATGATTACCATTTTATTCCCTAGGGTCTCTGCTATATATAATATTTGGGGGTTCTAAGTAATTTTCTAACAACAAATACTGATTAAAAATTGTAATGAAATAGTGCAGTGGTCTTCAATTAGTTAAGGCGATTCACCCTCTCCATTTGTTCTCTTTACCAGTGAGAGTAAAAGAAAATCCCAAATTTTGGGTTGTCCCCAGAAATGTAATAGAGGGGAAATCTTCCAATCGGGACAGTACTTCTGATGACCTGGGGGTCCTCAAGAGGTTCTTTTAATTTACAGGGATTTCCTCTCCTTTCCTGTTTGGCTATGGAACAGGAAGTCAAGGTAAATCTCCCCGATAGGACACAGATGGTAAAAAAAAATCTGGTAGCTCTATCCAAAATGGGGGGAATTTTGCCTATAGTTCTAGTTTAAAACAAGCCATTGATGACTTCTGTAGCTGCATGCACTGAAGCAATTATTCCCCAAACTTAACAGCAGAAGCACTGAAGTCAATTAAATTATTGTTTCCCCAGCTCACTTTGCCCCTCCTCCCCAGTATTGATTGGGTATCTTTCTAATCTCTAACACAGAGCAGGTGGTATGTGAATGGGAGCAGGGCAAGCTAGATGACTGAGAGATTCACCCGAAGTCCTGCAGTGATTTTGGTTGTAAATGTTGAGGATGAATTGCTCCACAGTGCATAGGCTGGTCCCCGATTTAATGTCAAAGGTAAAAGCTTTAAAGTGCAATGCCTGATATAAAGGTACTAGAGACAAAAAAATATTCAGCATAGTTTCTGAAATACAATCCTTAAATTATAAAATGGTATGCAAAATGATGGGCACATTAACAGTTAACGTTAAGGTACATGTTACTCCAACAACTGTAAAGATTGGAAATACTGTATAGTTTTCCTTTAACACAGAATGTGTCAGGAGGAGAAATGAGTGTTGACTTTTTTTCTTTCTTACTACAGGAAGAACATGCTAAATGACTTGCTGAGGTTTGATGTGAAAGACTGCTCCTGGTGCAGGTACGTGTTTGTTCTGCCAGCATCGTGGCTACTTATAACTTTATTTGCTCTGTGTCACCTCATTTATTTATGAAGTATTCAAAATGTACCCGGAAGTGAAGGGAAATCTTCTGAAAGGGGCACAGATGACGATATAACTGGACAGAAGCAGTAACTCTTTACCACTCTTTCCAAAACAAGATCTTTAAATTTGTTTTTCGTCATTTTTGGAGTATGTTCTAGAGAATGGAAACTGCTTTATAACAGATATTTGTATGTGCTTAAATTAATAGGGCTTTTACAACAGGAACTCCCCCAGCACCAAGATATCATCATTCAGCTGTGGTATATGGAAGCAGCATGTTTGTGTTTGGTGAGTAAAATGACAGTTCTAATAGAATAGTGTGTGTGTGTGTACACTGTATATATTAGAGCTGCGCAATTCTGACTAAAATGAGAATCACGATTGTTTTATCTTTTTTGCTTAAGATAAAAATCGTTTTTTCTATCACGATTCTCGCGGCGTAACCTCATCTTTCACTTCATACAAAAAAAAATTGGGCTAACTTTACTGTTGAAGAGTGTTTTTCCCCCAAAAAAATAGTTTGAAAGACCGCTGCACAAATACAGTGTGACATAAAATATTGTAACAATTGCCATTTTATTCCCTAGGGTCTCTGCTAAAAAAATATACATTATGTTTGGGGGTTTCAAGTAATTTTCTGGCAAAATATACTGATGTTTTAACTTTGTAGGAAACAAGTGTCAGGGAAAAAAGTTTTTAGGCTGGGTTCACACCTATGCAAATTGGATGCAAGTTTCCCCGCATCCAAATTGCATAGCAGAAAAATGTGACTGACTCTCTATGGAGCCGGTTCACATATCTCCCCAGCAGGTCCGGTGCGTTTTGCAGGAAAATAGTGGGCCTTTTTTGGTCCGTTTCAGGTCCTAATTCAGCCCAAAGTTGGGGCAGAAATCAGACCTGAAATGGTGAACCAGGAAGCATCCGACCCCTGCTGTGCGACGGATCCATCTTAGGGCTTGTTCACACTATCAGTTTTCCTTCAGGTTTTTCTCTTCAGGTTTACCAAAACCATGTAGTGCAAGGGCCTGCCTGATTGCATACAAATTGAGACTCTTGAGGTTAGACCTCATATTAGATGGATTTGGTAAACCTGAAGAGAAAAACCTGAAGGAAAACTGATAGTGTGAACAAGCCCTTAGGTGTGAACCCAGCCTTAGTCTTTAAGTGGTTAAACTTCCCACATTTAATGTCCGAAGTTCATCCCTTTGATTTAAGGCTGCATTCACACCTGAGCGTTTCATTTTCAGGCGCGTTTTTTACCGCAATTTTTCTACAGGTCAAAAGGTCACCAATGTAAAAAGCAGAAAAATGCCCAAATCTGCCCGAATTGAGCTAAAAATGCCTTTTTGTTTTCTTGTTTTGGAGATTTATGCTTCAAGGCTACAAAACACTAAGGTGTGACTGAGGCTTAAGAAGGAAAAGTTACAATGTTTATTGTTATCTACCAGCAGGGACAATGTGAAAAACTTGTAGGCTGCACAGTTTTTTTTTTTTTTCTTTTTGACAGGTGAGTGAGCAGAGAACTCTAAAGAGATTGTGGGGGGGGGGGGGTTGAAACGATATCGCGATTTTTATTTTTACACGATTGATCGTGCAAATCTAGTATATATGTATACAATATTGACAAAGGTATTGGGATGCCTGCCTTTATACGCACATGAACTTTAAGGCCCCTTTCGCATGATCGGACCGTTCAGGTCTGCCTGTCAGTTTTGTCGGCAGGCCTGAACGGGCGCTCTATACATCTCTATGGATAGTCAGATGTCAGTGGAGACATGTCCGCTGACATCTGACTCGATCCACTTAAATCAGACGGATGGCGATACGTCGCCATCCGTCCATGGCGTATGCATCGGGTGAGATCTGATGAAAACAAACATGCTGTCTGTTTTCATCAGATCTCTCCATAGGAGACGGCGGCGCTGGACAAGCGGAGAGATCTACCACTGAGCTGACGGACAGCTGAAGGCGGATCTGTCCCCTTGTGAAAGGGGCCTAAAGGAGACCTTCAGTCTTATTATTATTATTATTATTATTATTATTATTATTATTATTATTATTAATATTATTATTATTATATTTTTATTTTTTTTCAAATTTCCATCTATTAAGTCTTCTGCCCTTGTTTTAACTTTGGATAGTAAGATACAATCTGACAGGAAGAATCGATGAACGCTGCGGTAGTTCATTGAGAATTACAAGTCGAAAGACGGATGTTGGGGCTTGTAGTTCATTCACACACATAGCTATGTGAATGAATGATGCGGCCTTGTGGGCAGAGCCCTGCACAGCTGCACTGATTTCAAAAAGTGACAGCTAGCACAGGGGAACTTCTCCCCCTTACTGCTGTCACAGGGAGAAAGGGAGGGAATCTCACAGCGGCTGCAGCATTGGGAGCATAAAAACAGATGACTCACATCACATGTTCCCAAAGGCGCACTTTATCCATTAAGCTTCTTCCTAAACATCATAAGCATCATAAGCGCTGATGCATATTATTAACGTATATTTCTAGGTGGCTACACTGGGGATATCTACTCCAATTCAAACCTGAAGAACAAGAACGATTTGTTTGAGTACAAGTTTGCAACAGGTCTCTGGACAGAATGGAAAATTGAAGGAAGGTTTGTAGATCTGCCTTTTGTCATGCTTAATAGGGAATACATATTCTAACATACAGTAAGTAAAATTAAGTAGTGAATATGTCAACATTTTTTCTAGGTAAATATATTTCTAAAAGTGCTATTAACGTGAACCCTTTCACCACGTGTCAGTAGCAATCCACATACAAATAAACCAAAACAAATAACTTCAGAAATTAACTTATGTGTAATGAAATGACACAGGGAAAGGGTGTTGGAACACGCTAACTGAAATTTATTTAATACTTCATACAAAACTATTTGTTGGTAATGACAGCTTCAAGTTGCCTACTGTATAGAGAAACTAGTTGCATGCGTTGCTCAGGTGTGATTTTGGCCCATTCTTAACCCCTTCCTTACCAGCCCATAGGGGAATCGCGTCATGGCGATCCCCTCGCCGATGAGACTGGACGTTGCACAACATCCAGTCTTCACGGCGTTCTAGGGCGCGCGCCGCCGGCGGCACCATTAGCGGTCCCGCGCGCGTGCCCGACGCCCGTGATTGCCGCCGGGCACCCGCGATTTCCGGCAATCACGTCAGGAGTGTGGATCTGTGTGTGTAAACACACAGATCCACCTCCTGTCAGCGGTGAGGAGACTGATGTGTGTTCCCAGTACAGAGGAACACACATCGATCTCCTCCCCCTGTGAGTCCCCCTCCCCCTACAGTTAGAACATACTTTAGGACACATTTTAACCCCTTCAGCGCCCCCTAGTGTTAACCCCTTCCCTGCCAGTCACATTTACACAGTAATCAGTGCAGTTTTACAGCACTAATCGTTGTGTAAATGTGAACGGTGTCAAAAGTGTCCGATATGTCCGCCGCAACGTCACGGTCACAAAAAAAAAAAACGCAGATCCCCGCCATTACTAGTAAAAAAAATAAAATAAAAATGCCATAAATCTATCACCTATTTTGTAGACGCTATAACATTTGCGCAAACCAATCAATATACGATTATTGCGTTTTTACCAAAAATACGTAGAATACGTATCGGTCTAAACTGAGGGGAAAAAAAGTTTTTTGTTTTTTTTTTAAATATTGTGAGATGTATTAAATAAAAAGGAAAAAATATTGTTTTTTTTTTTAAATTGTCGCCCGCCCTGTCACTTCCTCCTCCTGTGAAAACACAGGAAGGAGGAAGCGATGTGATCTCTCCCTCTGCGGTTTTTTCAACCACCGCTGAGGAGAGATCACATCACAAGTAAGTCTGCACAACACTACACTGCACTAACACTACACATAGTCGCATTTAACCCCCCCGATCGCCCCCTCCCCCTGTCACAGTGTCACTGAATGCAGTAATCATACATGTATGATTACTGTATTTAGTGTCAGTGTGACAGTTAGTGTGACAGTCAGTTAGTGTTGGGTTCAGGGTAGCCCCCGTACCCCCCCTAATAAAGTTTTAACCCCTTGATCACCGCCCTAGTTAACCCTTTCACTCCCTATTGCCAGCATAACTAAGCGATCATTTTTCTGATCGATGTATTAGTGTCGCTGTTCCCGCTAGGTAGCTAATTTTTTTTTTTATTGCGATTTTTTCTTTACTAAAGACATGTGGCTAAATACATTTTGGCCTAAATGTTTGACTAAAATTTAGTTTATTGATTTTTCTTATAACAAAAAGTAAAAAATATTGTTTTTTTTTTTTTCAAAAATGTCACTCTATTTTTGTTTATAGCGCAAAAAATAAAAACCGCAGAGATGATCAAATACCACCAAATGAAAGCTCTATTTGTGTGGGGAAAAAAACATAATGATTTAATTTGGGTACAGTGTTGCCTGACCGCGCAATTGTCATTCAAAGTGCAACAGCGCTGAAAACTAAAAATTGGTCTGGGCGGGAAGCGGGTGAAAATGCCCTGTATGGAAGGGGTTAAAGGTTTTGTGGGCCTATTTTATGAGTCTTTGGTGCTTTCCATAGAAGATCTATTAGATTCAAGTAAGGTGAATGTCTGGGCTTTTCTAGCAGCTTTATTTTCTTTCTTTGAAATCAATTGAGAGTTTCCTTGACTTTGTGTTTGGGATCCTTGTATTGCTGAAATGTCCACGCTCATTTCATGTTCATTATCCGGGTAGATGGCAGCAGATTTTTATTGTCTTGGAACATTTTTCCATTCATCCTTCCTTCAATATAATGAAGTTTGCCAGTAATGTATGCTGGAAAACAGCCCCACAACATGTTCCCACCTCCAAACTTCACTGTTGGTATGGGGGTGTTTTTGGGGTGATGTACAGTACTATTTGATCTCCAAACATGGTGTGTATTGTGGCATCCAAAGAGTTCAAATTTGGTCTCATCTGACCAGACTATATTCTCCCAGTATTTCTCAAGCTTGTGTAAATGTTGTGCAGCAAACTTTAAATGAGAGTCAGCAATGGAGTCTTGTGTGGTAAGTGTGCATACAGGCCATGGCGGTTGAGTGCAATAATGCAGTTGTACCTGTTATCTGAATCTCTCAACAAGTGGTCCTTGGCTCTTGGACAAGTCTTCTGATTCTTTTCACTCCTCTGTCCTTTCCTTTTTCAGAATGGCCCCAAAAGTGCTCACTGGAGCATTCAGAAGTTTAGAAATCCGTGTGTAACTAACGGATCTGTATGTTTTGCAACATTAAGGTTGCAAAGATCTCTTTGCTTTTACCCATCATGAGATGTTACTTGTATGACACCTTGGTAATGAGACGCCTTTTTATAGGCCCTCAGTCGAGAATGAACCAGCTGATGTTAGTTTGCACTGACAAGCGGCAGAATTTTTTCTTATTACTGATGGATTTCAGCTGGTGTCTTGGCTTTCCATGACTTTTTGCACCTCCCTTTCTTCATGTGTTCAATACTTTTTTTTCCATTTTTTTTTTTTTTTTTTTTTTTTTTTTTTTTTTACACATAATTTAATTTCTTATTGTATTTGTTTTTGGTTTCTTTGTATGGATTGTTAGACGTAGTGAAAATTTCATCTCAATAGCACCTTTAGAAATATATTTACCTAGAAAAATGGTCATGTGTTTACTACTTACTTTACCTGCTGTATATTCCTTTTTTATTTCCTGATTTTGTTTGGAATTTTTTTTGTAAAAGCCATTGTATGCCGAATCTGAGCTATCCCTTCCGACAGACACCTCCAAGCTGACTGTTTTTCGGTTGAAAAATCAATTTTCTTCCAAAAAATTATTCCTTTCAATTGGTTCCCTGATGGAAGGCAAGGATTTCTTCCACAATTTGGATCTTCTACCATCTCATATCTGTGGCTAGCCTTGAAAAACAAATGTGATTTTTAAATAGTTATTCTCTATACAATATCTCGGTGGCGGCCTGTCCATGCAAGGCGCAAGGGCGCCACCCCCCCACTCCATGCGCCTGTTCCCTAAGGCTCTAATTGGCTAAAAAAAAAGGGTGGGCTCGGGGCGCAGAGCACTGCATCCTGAGCCCACCCAGTTGTGTGACAATAGCGAATTAATCGCTATTGTCTTCCCGATTCTTCTCCTGGCCATACAGGAAGCGGGTCCTGAGATTTCGGCTGGAGCGAGGAGTACCAGCCCCTCATCCTCAATCTTTATCTCCTAAGGTAAGACCGCCTTCCCATCCGTCTCCTATTTGGGTGGCAGTGGTGCGAGTAAGTGTGGGGGGGTGGATTGTTTACCGACAAAATGTTGAGCGCCAGCCGCCTCTGCAGTATCTCATGATATCTTCTTTGCATTTTACCTGATATTTACATGGCAAGATCTGGGTGATTTGTTGGGATACCCTCAAATCTGTCCACAGGGCTGGACTAATTGTTAATGAACTCGGAAGCCTGACAAACATAGGTGTACAAATATACTTGCTTGAAAATAATTTGATGTAATCTTCGAAGGTTCATGATAAATGTACATTTATAACCAACTCGGCCCCACACTAATTTCCTCTTGCAAACATACACTTCACCCTCTGTCCTCTCATCTGCTTAGAACATTTATTTGCAAGTTCTAAGCAGACTTCAGATATTAAATGGCCAAATTATTTGAGTTGGTTTAGGTGCTTTTAACACATGGAGACTTGTTTTGCTTACCTTATTTATGATGTCTCCTCATCTACTTTCCTTTCTAGATTACCAGTGGCGCGCTCAGCACATGGAGCTACAGTATACAATGATAAACTTTGGATATTTGCTGGATATGATGGCAATGCCAGGTATGCTAAATATATTCAGTGTTTTTTTCTTTGGATAGAAAGTATTGCGTATTGGAGTAAACAAACCTAGGACTGGCATGTAGAAACTGCTGTTTTAGTCATATAAATGCCTTAAAATATGATGAGATTTTAAAGGAAAGTCGGTTGTCCTCACTGATTCCATTAAGTTTGATTGTGCTAGTGTATGCCACCTTCTGGTGTAAGTGTAACTTTACATACAACGTTTTGGGTGGAGTGATTTGGGGCTTATTTTACCACTGTTTCTTTGAGAGTTGCTCCTCTTTCTGACTGTTTCCCCTTTATGTATTCTATGAAGAACCCACTAGGGCAGGGGTGTCAAACTGGCGGCCCTCCAGCTGTTCCGAAACTACAAGTCCCATCATGCCTCTGCCTGTGGGAGTCATGCTTGTAACTGTTAGCCTTGCAATGCCTCATGGGACTTGTAGTTTTGCAACAGCTGGAGGGCCGCCAGTTTGACACCCCTGCACTAGGGGGTAGATTTTCTATAAGGACATGATATTTGGTCTATGCACTTCAGACAGCAGTGCTAGCTTTGGCTCACTGCAGAGCCTTGGCTGTAATGATCGGATTGGTTTTGGGGGAATGTCTCCCAGCCAGGGTCACATAGACTGGATATGGGTTTCAGTTCTCCCTCATACCACTCTAAATTTTCAACCTTTCAAAAAAAGTGAACTCGCGGGACCTACAGTACAATTCTGCACAAATAAAGCAGTGACATTTCTAAGCTAAAATTAATATTAACCAATTAGAACCAGCACACCCATCTGCTTTGTATAGACCATGCACATTGCTCCACTTTGTATAGGTTTTATGCATTGATCATACACACATTTTATTAACTGATATATATATTCTTGTATTTAGACTAAATGACATGTGGACAATCAGTTTGCAAGACCGGGATTTATCAACTTGGGAGGAGGTAATCAAAAATGTACACCAAATTACTGGAGTTTATCATAGTTGAATTTTGTTTTTTAGGCATTTATAGGCTGCAAACCTCAATGGATATATGAATAGAACAAAATTAATGTAAAGGTCTTCGAACATCTAGCAGCCAACTGATTTAATGTCTTAACCACTGATTGCCTGATAAGTGAGGCTGGGTAATTGAATCCTTCTTGGTAATAAAAGATCGTTGTCGGCCCAATATCTGTGTGATGGTGGGTGGATGGGGTGTGCTTTTGATTGCTCAGTGACATGTCTCGGGTAAATATAACTGAAACTTGGTGTTTGTTTTGCAGATCGAGCAGAGTGGAGAGATCCCACCATCTTGCTGTAACTTCCCAGTGGCTGTCTGCAGGGATAAAATGTTTGTCTTTTCTGGTCAAAGTGGGGCAAAGATCACAAACAACTTGTTCCAATTTGAATTTGCAGAGAAAGTGTGAGGTTCAAATATTTTCCTGATACATTTCACACACTGAATGCCTGGCTATGAACAGGGATCTTGAGCCAGAAAAGTAAATTATGTGTTCAAACCGCTCACTATTGTTTATAACAATGTCCTTCATACTGTTGGACTAATTTGCTCTATGAAGTCACAACTATGTTCTTGACTCCGTGGTTGAAAAGTGAGACTGGCAGAGCTGCTGTGTTCATACGCAAAAGGTATTCTCCAGTCACAAAATGTACTGTAAATGCACTAGATTCTGGCAGCACTGTGCTTGAATAACCACTCCATTTATCATAGTTGAAGTATATTGCTTTTGCAGCAGAGGCTGTAAAGCTATTTTGCTGAAATACAGAGCAGTTCGCTGTGTGTGCATGGTACAACTCGCCACTTATTATAGCATGAGCCCTAAAGTGATCTATGATCAATTTACATATGGGCAATGTACCACATTTGTGGATGACTGACATTAGCATTTAAAGTTTATAATTCACCAACGGGATACAGACAGAAACAAACTGACCTGATTTTAACATTTCCTACTGCATTATGGTTTTAACCATTTTCTACAAAAAAACATTTTGGTTCTAGATACATTTTAATGTCTGTAGATCTCAATGCCTTACACTATGTAGTGGTTCCTAGACTACGGACAAATTGGCATATAGTAATTTTATTAATAATGATCAAAATGATAGAGGATTTACTGATGCATGTTATTTCTTGTGGTACAGCTGGATGCGTATTCCTACTGAGCATTTACTGCGTGGTTCCCCTCCTCCCCCGCAGAGGCGCTATGGACACACAATGGTGGCTTTTGACCGTCACCTGTATGTGTTTGGTGGTGCAGCAGATAACACTTTGCCTAATGAATTGCACTGCTATGATGTGGACTCTCAGTCCTGGGAGGTGATCCAGCCTAGTCCAGATAGTGAGGTGAGCTCTTCTACATTGTATTGATTTATTTATTTTGTATCCCTTTTAGCTAGCCCTATACTGTCTGTAAATATGCCGACATTTGTTCTTTCCTGTGCATGTGCTGCATGATAAAAAATAATTTGAGGAAAAACTCAATGGCTAATTAGGCAATGCAGCCATTAACTTTTTCATGACTGGGGATCATTATAGCCTTAAATGCCTGAATACATTTATTTGTAAACCTCTGTGATCATGATTGGCTGTTCTGGTTGATCCCATGATTAGGAACCATCCTTGCTGGTTCCTGCTCACTATCTGGAAACCTGCGGTTCTCATTTTTTTTTTTTTTTTGTAGCCAGAAAACTAGGAAGTAAACTCCCGTTATTGCAAAGTTAATAAAAAAAAAATTTTTTAGCTGTAATTTCTTTTATTTACACTGTAACAACTTCTAGTGCCAGCCGCTGTGCATCTTTGTGCAAGGCACATTGACTTCTCTGTTTAAAAACAAACCTCTGCGATCACCACAATTGCCTGTCATGGTGATCGCTTGATTGGGAACTATAATGAATGCTGTTCCTAATCACTAGTTGGAAACCTTGAGCTGTCACAAATGGCATGGTCAGAGAAGTAGAAGCACACGTGGTTGCATAGTTTGTACTCCTTGCCTGGTTTTAAAGCCCCTAAAGTTTTTTTTTTCGTTTTTTTTTTTCGTTTTTTTTTATTATGCAATAAAGTCTTAACTCGCCTTTGGAACATGGTACATGTTTTACCCGTTTTTAGGGTGAAACCTGTAACCTGTTCCAACATCTGCAGCTGATCCCCAGTCCCTGTGACAGCTGGCAGGGGATCTTCTCCTCACACTGTCATAATTTGAAAACCGCATGGCCATGGAGGGCTCCGCCCACACGGCTGCATCATTTATTTACAGTTTCCTTCTGTTGCAGATGGGGACCCAAGACGAGGAGGATCAGGGCTGCTCTGTGCAAAACCATTGCGCAGAGCAGGTAAGTATTACAGGCTTATTATTTTAATAAAGAAATTGAAGATTTACGTTCACTTTAGCATTCTTATGGCATAGGAGACAGTACCTTTTTATAATAGTAAATTACGGATTGTTGATGTCGGGGGGGGGGGGAATAAATTAATTTTCAGTTCATACATTCCTTAAAGCGGCAGTAAACCCATCCATAAAACACTTTAGTTTCCGGCACATGACAGAAATGTAATGCTCCTTGGTTGTGCTCTCAAGAAAACTGTCAAACTATCCAATGGCTGGTGTAATAATTGATCAAATCTGCCATGATGCTGCACATGTGAATACAGTAAACGATTGGTTGCTATGGCTTACTGCATTTGGCATGTAAGCTGTCTACTTTACCTAATCTGCAGTAGTACAAGTGTTGGATGTTGGTTGATTTTAAGCCTTGACAAATGTAGCATATAATAACCGTGCATAAATCTTAAAAAGCTACGTACACTCTAATATAAAATTATGTTGCTTTTCAGCCTGAAATGAAAACACGGTTTTTGTTTTATCCAGCTGTATTTACTCGGTGCAACTTCCAACACCCAAGTGAAAGATCTAGTTGGAAGAAGGATTCCCCCCTCCTAAAAATGACTTGTAAACTCAATCAGGTGTAGCTGATAACCTTCTTAAAAGCCAAATGGCTTTGTGTGCCATTAACTGTGTTTAGTTGTGCTAATTTTGATTAGTTCAGCATGAAATAAGCTTTCATGGAGCATTTCCGTCCCTGGTAGTGCGTCCGAAGCATCTTTTGGGATATAGTTGTGGACGAGGAGATGGATATAAAAAATAAAAATGCCAAAGGCTTTATCAATGCCTAGAAGCACAGTAAAGTCTAATATTAAGAAGTGGGAGGTATTTGGTACAAACACAGACCCTCCCTGGGTCAGGATGTCGCTCCAAACTGGATGAGAGTAGAGAGGCCTACAGCAACTCTGAAGCAGTTGCAGGAATTTGACAGAGTGGTCATTGTGTGCATGAGACAACAATATCACAAATCATACACAAATATGGCTTGTATGGGAACGTTGCAAGAAGAAAGACACTCGAGAAAGGCCTCATGCAGTCATGACTGAGCTTTTGAAGATTCTGAGGCCACATGGAAAAAGGTGTTCTGGTCAGATGAGACTAAAATGTAATTATTTGGCCTCGACACCAAACCATGTCTGGCGGAAATCCTATACAGCTCACCATCAAATTAACACCATTCCTACAGTAAAGCATGGAGGTGGTAGAATCCTCTTTTATGGGGGTGTTACTCTGCAGCAGGGACTGGAGGATACAAGGAAAATTAATGGGGAAAGATGCTTTTAGGAAAATCTGTTGCCCTCTGCCAGAAAGTTGTCAATGGTAAAAAGGTTTACATTTTTAACATGACAATGACCCAAAGCATGCAGCAAAAATGACCACACAGTGGTTGAGGGAGAAAAGGGTGAATGGCCTAGACCAGGGGTGCCCAACCTTTTGAGGGCCACTTAAAGTGACTTGGTAACTAGTCACAGGCCACAATGAGTGGAGTGGGCAGATGACAGGCAGACACTGCCCAATCTACTCTATGGGCCCTCTGATCCAATCAGATGGAAGGGGACAGCTCCACTTCTGTGTTTTTTTATTTTTTTGGAATTGGAGGTAGGCAGGTGTAAATGGACAAGTCTGTTTACATCTGCTGATCCATAGAGGTGAATACAGGGTCCGATTGGGTTGGACAGATCGCTTGAAAGGGGGCTTAAGGCTGCTTTTATACTGATGGTCTGTGGTCTATTGTGGCGTAGTGTACCTGTGGTTTTCTTGCGGTTAGCTTCACTTTGCCTTTGACATCTATTATATCTTGCAGGTGTGGTGCACTTTCTGAAAAGCCACTTGCTTCTTTTTCCGCCGTCTTTATTTACAACACTGATGCTCTCAGTTAGCAAGTCGGCAACCTGAAATCTGGGCTTGCCAACCAGCCATCCCAGAGCAGGTGGTTGCGGGCCACACCATGACTTGAAGACTGAAGCCCGCAAACAGTCTCCATCAAATTTTACTGAACTTTAACAGTCCTGCACATGAAAGTGGGCACATATTGCAAAGTCTAGATGTGCAAAGTTAGTAGAGACATATCCCAACAGACTAAAAGCTGTAATTAAAGCAAAATGCTGGCACAGGGTTTTTTCCAACTCAGTAATTTTGTTTATATATTTAGATAGGCGCATCTCTCTATAATAAATATCTCTATCTAGATAGATATTTATCTCCTAATATTTAGTGTGGCTAAAGTGAACTGTAGTACAAATATAATTTCTCTGTTTACAGAAATAGTTCCTATTCTCTGTAACAGGCTTTGCAGCATTCAATACTTTGTGATGGGTACTCATTGTTTGTATTACAGTTGCCCAGTGGCCGCTTGTTTCATGCTGCAGCTGTGATTGCAGATGCCATGTATATCTTTGGCGGGACTGTGGATAATAATGTCAGAAGTGGAGAGATGTATCGCTTTCAGGTAAGGAAATGGATGAATGTATATTTCTATCCTCAAATATGAACTAAGATTTCCTCCTTGTGTACTACTTACTATTCAATGGTGCAGAGGTAGGTTTTATAGAACTGTTGATAACAATTCTTCCTTCCATTCCTGTTTTTAAATTTAAAATTAAAATGTTAAACTTTTGATATGGGACCTTGAATCTAATATTTAAAAGGTCCAAGACTTCTGACAGTTTTTTTACTTCAGAGGATACCTATTGTACTAATGGTAGATATCAAAGTGTTGCAAAACTCAGATTTGCACATTCTTAGAATATAACATGTTGATGAATCTGATTTGTAGATGAGATATATTTTCTAACAATTTTATGAATGAATATAGTTTTAACCACTTCAGCCCCCACAGGGATTTACCCCCTTCCTGACCGGGCCATTTTTTGCGATATGGTAGTGCGCCGCTTTAACTGACAATTGGGCAATCGTGCGATGCTTTACCCAAACAAAATTTACGTCTTTTTTTTGTTTTACAAACAAAGCTTTCTTTTGGTGGTATTTGATCCACCTCTGTTTTTTTTTTTGCACTATAAACAAATAGCGACAATTTTTGAAAAAAAAAAATCTTTTTTTTTTTACTTTTTGTTATAATATCCCAATTTAAAATAAATAAAAAATAAATGAATTTCTTCCTCAGTTTAGGCCGATTATATGTTTTATATGTTTTTTGTTAAAAAAAAATCACAATAGGCGTATATTGATTGGTTTGTGCAAAAGTTATACTGTCTATAAAATCGGGATAGATTTATGGCTTTTTTTTTTTTTTCTAGTAATGGTGGCTATCTGCGATCTGCGATGACATTGCGGTGGACAGATTTGACACTTTTTTTTTTGGGACCACTGATATTTATACAGCGATCAGAGCTTAAAAATAGCCACTGATTACTGTATAAATGTCACTGGCAGGGAAGGGGTGGGTGGCAAGTGGTTAAAAAAAAAAAGCTCTAGGACCTGCTGAGCCCAGGGCATATATATTTGGTACAATATTTATTTCTTGTTTTGCAGTTCTCCTGTTACCCCAAGTGCACTTTACATGAGGACTATGGAAGGCTGTTTGAGAACCAACAATTCTGTGACGTGGAATTTATTTTAGGAGAAGTAAGTTGTAGCTGTAAGGTATAAGTTGAGGATTGGTAATAACATGACTGATTTGCCACCATGATGTCTCCTATACTCTTAAGTACAGTTCTTGGGGACTGGTTGTCCAGTACTATGTGTCGGAATGTACCTGTGAGAACAATAATGGCCCTACAGCCGTATAAAATGTTGTCCTTTTTTATTACTCTAGTCCAGTTGTTGGCAACGTTGTATTTTAGTGTTTGACAATGTGGTCCCTGGCTTGATTTGCTCTGTGGGCACCATATCCAGCAAGTTTATTTCCATTATTTATCTGGTTTACACCGGTTTCTTCAGTTCCTACCACAGCCTAAAAGCATTAATTTCCTTCAATTGAAAATTGGCCTTGGTAAGCTGCAAGGGCCCTTTCACACAGGGCTGTCCCTGTGCACGCTCTGCTTTGCTCAGCGTGGATTAGGACACATGAGCAGCAGATTAATACAGGTAAGAGCGCCAGAACGATCTAAAAAAAGAATACCCGCGAAACCCCCGCTTTAAACATGTGACAATCACTAACCAGATCTGTTGTATATGCAGTGATGCTGATGGTCAAAGCTCAGAATCTCGGTATTGTCTTCTGATATGAAAGTTTACACTATGCCTTAATGTTGTATTTCTTTGTCACCAGAAAGAGGAGAAAGTGAGAGGACACACGGCTATTATTGTGACTGCTCGATGTCAATGGCTAAGAAAAAAGATAACTCAGGCAAGAGAGCGTCAGAGACATGTAAGTAATCGCAATTAAAAATTTGCAAAGGAGAACCAGAAAAGTCAAAGGGTCTTAAAAGTGAAAGATCTTTGTAATTTTTTAACAGGCTTTTGTCCTGAACTGGTTTACTGATATGTTGCCTTTAACATGGTTAAAACCGACACACTGGCATGGCTATACTACGAGGAATTAAGGTGTCGCTGTGAACTTATCAGCCACTCGCTTCTCTGTCATATTTGGGTTTTTGTATGTTTTTTTTAGCATTGATATACACGATACTCTTCTTGTTTTTTTGTTTACCCAGAAATTAAAACCCGATTCTGAGGAAGAATGTCAAAGTGCACAACAAAAGCAAGAAAATGGAAGTGTCAATGCAAAATTGTTCCGATCTCTGCCCATGCTGGAAGTAGTCATCAGAGATGCTGAAGCACGGCCATTTGAACTGCTTATGCAGTTCCTGTATACAGACAAGATAAAGTACCCACGGAAAGGTCAGTGGGACTGCCAAATGGGCACAAGATGTAGCAAAACTTGTTGCAAAGAAATTTCAGGAAGACTATTTTTTTTTTTTGTGGGGAGTCGGTTGATTACTGTCCCGACTCTTTTAGGGATTTAACTTTGAGGCTAAGACCAACCGAAATAATATTGGAGGGCAAAACAATACAATTTTGAGTATATAAACATATCTAATGTTCTGTCTAATTCTGCATCTCTACTGATATCTGCTCATCAACTGTCTATAAGCTGGACAAGAATATAAAATATATTTTCTCAGATGTTCCAACCAGGAGATGATTACAATTTTGAACAGACGTGTTGTTGTCTGTGTAGCCATAGCACCCCTTTTAATGCTTGTGGTGGAAGAAGAGTAAACACTCACACACAGTGCTGGCCTTCTTCAGAGAAAACCTTTTTAAACAGGCAAAGTCAGCTAATCAGCTGTGCCTCTTAGAATGGTCTGCTGCTGTTACCCGTTGATGTGATAATCAGTCTTTTTAAACCCACCATCTATGCATACCTTTCTTGGAACAGCTGTGTATCAGCATGTATGCTGCTCTTATAACTGGGAGGCAGGACAGTGGCTCAGTTAACAAGATGTAAATATAGCTATTTCCTTTCTAGATTACTAATCGGTCCATTTTTATTTTGGGGGGGTCTTTCTAGAGAGGTAAGAACACTAAGAAATGTACCCACATCAGTTATTAGTTGGTCCTAAAGCTGAACTCCAAGCTGGCCCAAACAAACTATTTCACTAAAAGTTATATTGGCATGCTGTGCGCTGTATCATACTGTAGT
This sequence comes from Rana kukunoris, assembly GCA_029574335.1. NCBI lineage: Eukaryota > Metazoa > Chordata > Amphibia > Anura > Ranidae > Rana > Rana kukunoris. The sequence goes on from CM056049.1 coordinate 171,326,628, forward strand.
CTTATCAGCTATATATTCATAAATTTTTGTAAATGTATGTTTAGTGTGTGTATTCAATATAATCAGACCTCATCTGCTTTGTGCTCTATGTGTATTGAATGCTTCTTGACTAGTGGCAGGCATCACTTGTTCATTACTTTAATTCTCACCGTCTAGGTCACGTTGAGGATGTTCTCCTCATCATGGATGTATATAAATTGGCTTTACACTTTAAGTTATCACGGTTAGAACAGCTTTGTGTTCAGTATATTGAAGCATCTGTTGACCTTCAGAACGTCCTTATAGTGTGTGAAAATGCTAACAAGCTGCAGCTGGATCAGTTAAAGGTACGACTTCTCACATCTCAAGGTTTTAACTTTCCACAGCATGGGAAGAAGCAGATGTGTTGTGTTGTCTTTTTATATAGCGTGTGTGTGTTTTTTTTGTATTGCATGCGTTCTGATCTGCTTATAGGGTAGGGAGAAATGGAATCTTCTCCACACTGCGTTTTGAACTGTGGTGGCATCCAATCTGCCTTACATATAGGTCTTATTTTCAATAGTTTCATTAAAAATCATTTTGATAAAAAAAAAATTTTTTTTTTAAATATTTACCTTTTTACCAATGCTAAATAGATTTTCATTTCCCAACTATTGAATCAGTACCCATTTCACGTTTTTTTTTGTATGACATAATTATGTACATTATAGTTACTGTACTTCTAGTTTTTCTACTATGATTGCTATATGCAAACGTAGGCACGTGTACATAAATGCATACATTGGGTGTCCCTATACAAAAACCCAGATTGTGCTTCACTTATACATACCACCACACATGCCGGAGTGTGAGCATTAAATTATAGGGCCGGTATTCACAGCTATCTCTAAAAAAAAATTTAAAAAATGCAGAAACGGCTCTGGCGACGAAAGGGTTAATAGACAGTATGTCAACATGACCAGGGTTTCTCCCTGTTTGCTGCTGGTAATTCCTGACATGGGAGGCAGACCATTTGTTTCCTGTTCTACTACTGTGTAACTTTGTTACCTAATTTCTCACTGCTACCTTTAGCTGCCATAAGGTGGACTATTATCTGATAAAATAGGTTAATTATATTTCTGTAGGGCGAGTCAAATCTTTTCTTTCTAGACATGATATTTTTTTGTGTGTACATTTACTATATGTACTAACACTCGCACGTCCCACTTAAAGCTGCCAACAGTCTTGTGCAAATGATCCCTAGAAAAACAAGCTCTTAAAAATAAAAAAAGTTGTGTACCTTTTTTGTTTGGAATAAAAATGTCACACCTAGTAGACAGTGTTTCATGTATATTTACATAATGCTAGTTTTTCTAGTAGGTTTTTGTTATTGCCACGGCTAATTACCTATCTTATATTTTAGGAGCACTGCCTGAACTTTGTAGTAAAGGAATCCCACTTCAACCAGGTGATCATGATGAAAGAGTTTGAGCGTTTGTCATCACCCTTGATTGTGGAGATTGTACGCAGGAAACAGCAGCCTCCTATCCGTATTCACTCGGATCAGCCTGTTGATATAGGTTTGTTTGTTTTGTGGACAAAAATATGATGCTACTGATGTTTTACAGCAAGTAACTTTTTTTGTAGTGTAACAATCTTTCTAAGCGGTTTAGTCTCTCCTAGGTCTAGATGTAACGTCTATTTTTTATTTTTTTGTGGACCACACGCAGCCCTCTTACTCCATGTTTGTGGCCATCAGCCTTTTCAGGACTATAAAATAAATATAGCCTCAGCTGTTCTGGGACGTGTCCCTGAAGATTGCAGGGAGGGGGAGAGGTGAGCTTCCTTCCTGCGCCAGGGAGGAAGTGGGAGCTGGGCATGCAGTGCGTGCCCGGCTATGAAGCCGCAGCCGGGCGCCCACAGTAACAATGCCGGCATCATGGAGAGGAGGGAGGGAAGAGCAGGGCTTTGTGTGCCTGCATCGCTGGACCGTGGGACAGGTGAGTGTCTGATTTATTAAAAGTCAGCAGCTACACTTTTTGGGTGGAACTCCGCTTTAAGTTCTGCTGGATAAACCGTAGAAGAGGCTGGTAGAAACCATTTTGCATAGTATAGCTTCACACGTTCATAGATTAAAATGTTGTCCTTTCAGATGCCCAATTACGCAGAAGCTATGACTTATAATGCCTGTGTATAGATCATGGCCATTGTGCAGACTATACATATTGGCCCTATCATTTCAGGTATGCAGATAAGTGCTGCAGCATATTCTTTATTGAAGCCAAATGTTAAGTTTGTACCATAAATGGCTGAATCTGCTGCAAGTTGGGCTACACCAGACCAGGACGTTTTTCCTAGCAGTGCCTAGCTGTAGGACTGCTAGAAGTTGTGGCCATTGCCTAAAGATGTACAATTTTCTATTCTTTAAGACTCTTACTAGTGCTACTTTCCAATGTGTGTATTCATGTGTTTTTAGGCACATCCCTCGTTCAGGATATGAAAGCTTATCTGGAAGGTGCAGGAAGAGATTTTTGTGACATCACGTTACTGCTAGACGGACACCCAAGACCAGCACACACAGCCATTCTGGCTGCTCGATCCAGGTGTGCATTCACTACACAGCTGCACATTTGATAAAAAAACAAATAGAAACTAAATATTGGGAGTAGTTTTTTTTTTTAAAACTTTCTACCATTAATCTATTGGTGTGTAGTAGAATAACTAGCATTCTCGCAAAACATCAGACTACACATTAGGAATCAATGGACAACTGTTTGGACCCAGGTAATATATACCTTTTTTGTAGACCCTGATAGAAAAAGCTAAAATAGTTAATGACTAGCTGTAAATTTAGTGTATCCAGGGTCACAGATAAGGCAGGTACAGCCTTGTTGTACTGTGCCCCGAAAGCTCAACAGAGGGGCCCGGCTGAGTAATGTCTGCAGACTTTAGCCCACTAACCATATTCAGGGATGTAGCATGAACTTCACTCCTGTGATCCCTAGAAGTACAGCCGAATTGGCTTTGGTTAGCTTTAGACTTATTAATTTGTGCTATTAGACATATCTTAGTTAAAGTGGTTGTAAACCCCACTTTTTGACTTGTACCTACAGATAAGCCTATAATAAGACTTAGGAAACGATTGGGGGAATCTCGCGCCAAAATACAATGGGGGGGGGGGGGATAATACAAAAGTGAACTAAGAGCTGCTCCCTAAATATTACAGAGTACTGAATTATACATATAAACAAGTGGAAAATAAGGGGCGCTATCTGCTAATATAATGAGCATAAGATTCACAACATTAAAGTGAACAATATAAGTGAAAATCGTGCCACAGCAATATATGAGCAAATATATGACAGAACAGTGGATACAATATTAGTGCAAATAACAATAATAGAAATATATGTCTAAACAAAGTCCATCAAAAATTAAGATGTGCAATGATGTGCTGGAAAACAATTATGATCTTAAGAAGTGCTCTGTGTTAAATCTTCCCAAATAAAATATTCCACCTTCACCAAAGTGCCACCTCAAGTGAGGATAGATGGCTCCTTACCCGATGGTGTTGACCTATTAATTAAAATAAGGTCAAATGAGCTCGAGAGTCAGCTGCTAACCGTAGGGGACTCGATTTCAAACCCAGTTGATAATAGATTTCATAGAAGGAAAAAAACAGCTTCCATAGTATAAAACCTTTTATTGTGGTAAAAATGCTATAGATACAGTGCCAAGTGGCCTCTTACTTGGAGTGGTGCCCGTGTTCCCGGCACTGAGGCTGTAGATATGTAGGGGTATGGAGAGAGATGGTGAGGTGAGCTGGTGAGCTGGTGAGTGCGGCGTGCGTTCCACCGCCGTCAGCTTGAGAACCAGGAAACCGGAAGTGGCTAGTAGTGCGTGCCCAGGTACCGACCGCCTCGACGTACGTTTCGTTGTTGTCGTCATCAGGAAGCGTGATGACGACAACGAGTCCTGATGACGACAACAACGAAACGTACGTCGAGGCGGTACCTGGGCACGCACTACTAGCCACTTCCGGTTTCCTGGTTCTCAAGCTGACGGCGGTGGAACGCACGCCGGCTTCACCAGCTCACCTCACCATCTCTCTCCATATCCCTACATATCTACAGCCTCAGTGCCGGGAACACGGGCACCACTCCAAGTAAGAGGCCACTTGGCACTGTATCTATAGCATTTTTACCACAATAAAAGGTTTTATACTATGGAAGCTGTTTTTTTCCTTCTATGAAATCTATTATCAACTGGGTTTGAAATCGAGTCCCCTACGGTTAGCAGCTGACTCTCGAGCTCATTTGACCTTATTTTAATTAATAGGTCAACACCATCGGGTAAGGAGCCATCTATCCTCACTTGAGGTGGCACTTTGGTGAAGGTGGAATATTTTATTTGGAAGATTTAACACAGAGCACTTCTTAAGATCATAATTGTTTTCCAGCACATCATTGCACATCTTAATTTTTGATGGACTTTGTTTAGACATATATTGTCTATTGTTATTTGCACTAATATTGTATCCACTGTTCTGTCATATATTTGCTCATATATTGCTGTGGCACGATTTTCACTTATATTGTTCACTTTAATGTTGTATATCTTATGCTCATTATATTAGCAGATAGCGCCCCTTATTTTCCACTTGTTTATAATAAGACTTACCTGTAGGTATAAAGAATATCTCCTAAACCTGTACGGTTTAGGAGATATTCCCCTCGCAATTCGCCGCTGATTGCAGCAGCGCATGCGCAGGGGGGAATCCACGGCGAGAGGACCGACACCCGCCGGACCTTGCCGATTTGAAATCTCCCGCGCGCACGTTCCGAGGTAAGTATTTCATAATCGGCTAGTATGAAGTGCATACTAGCTGATTATGCCTTTTGCCTTGCAGGTTTTAAAAAATATATACGGTTTACAACCGCTTTAATTACTGTTCATTAGTGGCAAATATTGGGCAATACGATTTCATTTTTATGTTTAAGTATGGCCTCCACAAGCCTGTACTGTTCCATAAGGGCTTGTATACCTGGGAGCTGCTGTCAAACGCTCAGCATAAAAGTATGTATTAGAGATGCATTTGCACTGCATGCAAAGGCAGTCAAATAGTTTCTCTGAAATATTTCCTAACATAAAGCAGGTTAAATGCAGCCTTAGGACTGTTATTCACTATGTATCATTTGGGTAAATGGGGAATTTGCTGACAAGCGTTTGACATGCGTTTAACAATGCCCAAGTATGCAAGCCCACAGTGTATGTTTTAATCGTGTTTCAGATGTCCAGTGTAATTGTTGTTGCTCTATCTTACAAATCTAGAAACATGGTAGATAAAGCAACGCGGTTGCCTTTTTAGATCGCATTGTACTGTGTATCCTGTTAATTGTACCTCCTAGTTATGCAGTAGATTTTTTTGCATGGCAGAAATTACTGCAGGAGAGTTCAATGAACAATGAGATTCTATCAGCTTATCAGGGAGGCAGCAGTCCTGTTTGTACTATCATTAAATAGACTGGGCCTTGCATGTAAATGTATGTAATTGTGTGCTTTCCACTTTACTATTTATCTTCAGCTATTTCGAGGCCATGTTCCGATCTTTCATGCCTGAGGATGGTCAAGTAAACATCTCTATTGGTGAGATGGTGCCCAGCAAACAAGCTTTTGAGTCACTACTAAGATACATCTATTATGGGGAAGTGAATATGCCCCCTGAAGATTCACTGTATCCTTTTATGTTATCAGATTGGTTGCCCCCCTCAATTTATGCCACCGTGTTTATCTGTGATGGATAAATAAGATCTTGGATGTGTACAGCAACTACAGGGGCGGGGCATCTCCAAAAATTAGACTATCAGCGAAAAGTTAATTTATTTCATTAGTTCAATGCAAAAAGTGAAACTTGTTTATTATATACAGTGCCTTTCAAAAGTATTCACCCCCTTGGCTTTTTACCTATTTTGTTACATTACAGCCTTTAGTTCAATGTTTTTTTAGTCTGAATTATATGTGATGGATCAGAACACACTAGTTGGTGATGTAAAATTAGAAAAATATATACATAAAACAATTTTTTCAGAAATAAAAAAACTGATAATTGCCATGTGCGTATGTATTCACCCCCTTTGTTATGAAGCCCATAAAAAGCTCTGGTGCAACTAATTGTGTGACTTGTGAAGGTAATTGGTGAAATGTCCACCTGTGTGCAATCTAAGTGTCACATGATCTGTCATTACATATACACAACTTTTTGAAAATCCCAGAGGTTGCAACACCTAAGCAAGAGGCACCACTAACCAAACAATGCCATGAAGACCAATGTTAAGTACAAGTCGGGGTTGGATTATAAAAAAATATATATACAAATCTTTGATCCCTAGGAGCACCATCAAATCTATTATAACCAACTGGAAAGAACATGGCACAATGGAAAACCTGCCAAGAGACGGCCGCACACCACCTTTTGGCTATCAAAGAAAGCGCTATGTCTGGTGCAAACCCAACACATTACCCGAAGAACACATCATGTTTTTCAGCAGTCGGGACTGGGAAACTGGTCAGAGTTGAGGGAAAGATGGATGGTTCTAAAAACAGGGATATTCTTGAGCAAAACTTGTACCACTCTGTGTGCTTTTTGAGGCTAGGACGGAGTTTCACCTTCCACCAGGACAATGACCCCAAACACACTGCTAAAGCAACACTTAAGTGGTTTAAGGGGAAACTTGTAAATGTGTAGGAATGTCCTAGTCAAAGCCCAGACCTCAATCCAATAGAAAATCTGTGGTCAGACTTAAAGATTGCTGTTCACAAGCATCCAACTTGAAGGAACTGGAGAAGTTTTGCAAGAAGGAATGGGCAAAAATCCCAGTGGTAAGGTGTGGCAAGATCATAGAGACTTATCCAAAGAGACTTGGAGCTGTGATAGCCGCAAAAGGTGGCTCTACAAAGTATTGACTTTAGGGGGGTGAATAATTATGCACATTGATTTTTTTTTGTTATTTTGTCCTATTTGTTGTTTGCTTCACAATAAAAGAAAAAAAAAAAATCTTCAAAGTTGTGGGCATGTTTTGTAAATTAAATTATGCAAAGCCTCAAAGAATCCATGTTAGTTCCAGGTTGTGAGGCAACAAAACACGAAAAATGCCAAGGGGGGGTGAATACTTTTGCAAGGCACTGTAGATTCATTACACATAGAGTGATATATTTCAAGCATTTTCCTTTTAACTTTTATGGCTTGCAGCTAGTGAAAACCTCAAATTCAGTATCTCCGAAAACTTGAATATGAGGTCCAGTGTGAAGCTTCCATAGTCGGTACTGATTTGGGGAGCCATGTCATGTGCTGGTGTTGGTCCACTGTGTTTTATCAAGTCCAAAGTCAGCACAGCCCTCTACCAGGATGTTCCAGAGCAGTGGTCATCAACCCTGTCCTCAGGGCCCACTAACAGGCCAGGTTTGCAAGATAACTGAAATACATCACAGGTGATATCATTTGCTGCTCTGCATCTCCCCAAGGTAATACATAAAATCTGGCCTGTTAGTGGGCCCTAAGGATAGGGTTGATGGCCACTGTTCTAGAGCACTTCATGCTTCCCTCTGCTGACCAGCTTTATGGAGATGCTGATTTTTTTTTTTCAGCAGGACTTGGAACCTGCCCACACTGCCAAAAGTAGCAATACCTGGTTTAATGATCGCGGTATCACTGTGCTTGACTGGCCAGCAAACTCGCCTGACCTAAACCACTTAAAGTAGTTGTAAACTCTCAAAATTTAAATATAAATAATCTGCACAAACTGTGCAAATTGCTGTATTTGGATCTCTATCATACTTTTCTTGTAATCTGTTGCTGTTTACTTCCCTGATGTCACTTTTTTTTTGTTTGTTTTTCTTTACTGCGCGCTTCTCGTGCCACTACTCCTTGCAATACCATGCCCTGCCAAGATCACAGCCTCGTTCTGCAAGAACATAGGTTTAACTGGGATTTTTGCTATGCCGGTGACAGGGTTGGCATAATATTCGCAACGAAAATGATGGCTACAGACTCGCTGCGCATTTGTGAGATTACAACGAGAGTACTGCCTTCTAACGAGGAGGATCAAAAAAAAACTGCATTAAATGCAAGTAAGACATCTTAAGGGGGTTACTAAAGCTCTGCAGAATGTAGTAGAAAGCGTAAACATACTGGCTGCTACGGAGCGCTCGGGGGGGGGGAAATGTCTGTGGGGTATTGTCAGGGGGAAGATGACACATTGGACCCAACAATGCAGATGAGCTGAAGGCCGCTATCAAAGCAACCTGGGCTTCCATAACACCTCAGCAGTGCCACAGGCTGATCGCCTCCATGCCACGCCGCATTGATGCAGTAATTCATGCAAAAGGAGCACCGACCAAGTATTCAGTGCATACTGTACTGTACATGGACATACTTTTCAGTAGGCAAACAATTCTTGTATTTAAAATCTTTTCTTTTTTTTGGCCTTATGCAAGATTAACATTTTCTGCAATGGTGAATTTGGGGTTTTAACTAGCTGTAAGCCATAATCCTCGATATTAAAGGTAAGAAATGTATCACTCTGTGTAAGGCATCTTTATAATGCGAGTTTCACTTTTTGAATTGAGTTACTGAAATTAACTTTTTGATACTCTTAATTTTTTGAGATGCACCTGTACATAGTTCCTAACAAGTGTCAGTACTTATTCACATTGAAAGCCAGTACAATGCAAGGTCTTTGTGCTTTCTGCAACATGTTTGTACTCTGCAATTATGCACTTTAACATGGAACCTCAATAAATAGCTGTTTTTGAGGTTGACCAGTGAATGAGGCGAGATTCCATGTGAATGAGCTTTAACACAGCATCTCCATTGGACTGATTTAAAATTTGTTCATCAGACAGTGATGTGCAAACACATTATTTTGAATACTTTTGAATACTTTTGCTCCTCTTTATACAAAAACAGACTGTTGGGTTCCTCCCACAACTTGAGAAATGTTTCCAGTGCAACTGATACTGCCAGACTCTTCATTTATTACTGTCAACACAACAAATTTAGCCAATAATCACAAGCTATGCTGAAAAATGGGAGCATTGTTGCCTTTAATGAGCCATCTATGGCCGTACACCAGTAGAATTTTGTTCGAAAATATTTGCTTAAAAACAGTCATTCTAATCTGATAGTTTAGTGAGGGTCAAGGCAATGTCTGTTTTCAAACACAGGTAGGAGAAAATTCGAAGGAGTAGAATGGGAAAAAAAAGTAACGTGTGTGGTTTTCGTTCCATTCGCTCCAAAATCCAGTGTTAAGAGCAAACAAAATTTTTAAATACTTTTGATCAACATTTGTCAAGTCATCGAATCTACTCTTTGCAAATATGCTCCTATGAACGTTTGTTCAAAAATCTACTCTTGTATGCTTGCCGACTGCCTCGCTCACATTTATGTTGGCAGAATGGCACGGGCAGGCAAAGCAACGTGTGTGTGTGTGTGTGTGTGTGTGTGTGTGTGTGTGTGTATATATATACATTGCTTTGAACCTGCCCACTAGCGGTAGTGCAACATTTTGCCATTATTGCAGTGCGTTTTGGAATCGCGTGCAGAATCTTGTCAAACCGCCTGCGATTCCAAATCGTTAAATGTGAACGGAACCTAAAAATATTTAGCCAGGTGGAAGATTGTGCTATTGGGTGTAGTCACTGTTTGGCAGCACCAGTAGCTACAGGTGCCACTGCTGCCTGAAAACAATACCCAGTAATGGAGATTCCTCCATCCACTCCCTGAGCATGGATGGGGAATCAATTTTGATTTATTTTTAATTTTTTTTTACTGTCTTTCTGGATAAACAGCCAACATTTGAGCCATCAAAGGGGGGCCTTTTTTTCTTACCTGAGCCTGATCATTCCAGCGACAAGCACAGCAGCTCCCGATGCTGTCTCAGGTCCTCATTAGATAGATTGATGGCAGCAGCCATTGGCTCCAGGGGCTGTCAATCAAATCCAGTGACACGGGGTGGGGCCGAGTTATGCTGTCTTTGTCAATGGACACAGAAGCAGGACTTGGTAGTGCCACCATGGAAAGCGCTCTCTGTGGGGGCACTTGAGTCAGAAATGCCAGGGATCCTGCAAAAGGAGGATCAGGCCGCTCCTGTGCAAGAGCTTTGCAAAGAGCAGGCACAGAGCGGGTCAGTATGACATGTTTGTTTTTATTTATTTTTACAATAACTTTAAGCTGTAAGCAGTTGGCTTCACTTGTCTGATCTAACGGTACAGCACCATTCAGAGCCCTCACTGTGCTATGCCCAGGGCCTCAAAAACCAGTTATTGGGTCCTTGAAATGCTTCAAGGAGAACAAAGGGATGTGTCTTTGACAAGTTACATAACTACCAGGAGAAAGTCACTAACTGCTTCAGGACTCCATGCACCACTGTATTGTTAAATTAGGGGAAGGGTTGTGTACTGAAAGGTAAGCGGTCAGCTTTGTGATGCAAATTTGAACTAATATTTCTCAATGCAAAGGTAAAGCCAGCTGTTTTTGTTGCAGCAAGCAGCTTCCTGTAAAGACTTTGCATTGATATCGGTGCTGATACTAAACACTTGCACTTGTGCAAATGCTCTGATACCTAAACCTCTGCAGTGCTATTTGAGCACATACAAAATAAGTTAGCTCAAATCTTACTGCAAAGAATCGCATGTCATTTGAACAGGAGTGTAGTGCAATTCCTCTTCGAATTGCGTGCATTCCCCCACCACTCCTGTGTGAACCCTAGCTTGTCATAGTAACTTCAGCCTGGGTTCACACAGGAGCAGTACAGAAAACGACATGCAATTTACACAGGAATTGCACTACATTTCTGTTCAAATCTCATAGGATTCTTTGCAGTGCGATTTGAGCCCATTCATTTTGTATTTGCTCAAATCGCACTGCAAAGGTTTTGGTACTTGACAAAGTATCAGTACTTGTACACTCTGGTTAAAATATGGTATCTGTGCAACCCTATTTTGCACAAAAGCCAACTCTGTATACACTAATAGATACATGATAGTGTGTGCACATACTTAACACATGATTTATAATGCTTAATATGGTGGCACACAGAGAAAAGGAGGAGCCAAGAGTGCTGGCCAGGGACCTCCAAAAAAAATTGGACCTTAACACCGCGTTAATGACTAGTATAAAACCTGCAAAATATTGTTTAGATAATAGAACTGAAGATTGATATTTGCATATTTTAACGATGAGTATCAAATGGAGAGCTGTTAAGGACTTGGTCCACTCGCCAGGGTGTGTTTTAAGGCCTCCAGCCCCCTTTTTATTTATTAACAAAGCAAAATTACAAGATTCCATGGGAGGGCCCTGATTCTTACCATTTGTCTGTAAAACCTGCTTGTCTTAAAGCAGAGTTAAGCCTGGGTAAAAAAAAAAAATTTAAGTCAGCAGCTACAAATAATGAAGCTGCTGACTTTTAATATATGGACACTTACCTGTCCAGGGAGCCCGCGATGTCAGCTCTCGAAGCCAACCCGTTCTTCGGCTCCGGGTGAAGGCGCCGGCATCCTTACTAAGGGGAGCAGGAAGTAAAGCCTTGCGGCTTCACAGCCTGTTGATTACTGCGCATGTGCGAGTCGCGCTGCACTTTCTGAATGGTCCCTGCTGTTTTCTGGGACCTGTGTGTCTTTCAGAAGGCAGCGGGATGGGGAGGACCAGACATTGGGTAGTTCGCCACACAAGAAGTGGGAGCACATACCTGGATTTGACAGGTATCCGCTTCCCCTGTGGCATTGGAGGGGGAAAGGAATCCGATTCATGGAAGTTCCATTTCTGGGTGAAACTCTGCTTTAAAGTGATATAGTCTTGTTTTTTGTGGGTTTAAGAATCACAAACATGTAATACTTGCCTGCTTTGTTCGGTGGTTTTGCACGGGTCCCTCGTCATCGCTCCTGGCCCCTTCCTCCTGCCCCCACGGCAAGTGGCTTTCTGTGGGGGCAGCCGAGCTGCTGCTTTGTGTGTCTATTCAGACACGGAGCTGCGTCTCGCTTGCTGCTGCTCTCTCTCGTGGCTTTGACATCAGAGGGAGTGAATGGCACCTGCTGCTGTCTCGGCCAATGAGGATTAGTCACTGGATTGCGATGGGGCTCAGGTAAGTATGAAGGGGCTGCTGCACAGGGTTTTTATCTTGATGTATGAATGTGTTAAAGTGCTTTTAGAACCACTTTAATTACACTCTTCCATTAGGCTACTTGTTCCGTGCTATTGGGCACAAAGAACTCCCCCTGTGTAATCCACCACTAGGACAGCCTGTACATACTGCCTGTCAAAATATAAACCCTTCTAATGCTTAGAAATCAATCCTTAACTTGATCTTTAGCTACCTGTTCTCTGCCCCATATTACTATGGATTCTTCAGCAACCGACTGCAGGCCTATTGCAGGCAGAACCTGGAAATGAATGTGACCGTAGAGAATGTGCTTCAGGTATTACTACTTGTTAATGATTCATGTGTGAAAGCAGAAGGACCATAATAAGCCTATATTGTAGAAGTTCTATTGACATTCCCTAGAAATCTAAGCAAGTAACATTACAAATATTTTTTATATAGTTTTCATCATGTGTATTTATACATTTAGAGGTAAACTATTATTTGCTCTGCATCATCTAAAAAATTCTGCTCTTTGTGTATTGGACATTAGCATGAAGAAAAGCTACATCTGGGCAGATGACATTTAGAGGCAAATAATAGTTGTTCGTATTTGCTATTGCTTTGGAAGTGGTGGCAAGTTTTTGGGAAAGGTAATTTCTAGCATTTTCCTCTTTTTGTACGTTGGTTGAGATTTTCGTTTTTTTTTCCGCCCAACAAATGTGTGTGTGTCACATTTTAGTGAGTATGCAAGTTTGTACATCGGGGTTTGACAAATTTGTTTTGAGTAGCGTCGGCATATGAAAGCGGTGTTCAAACCACACATGTGAGGTATCGCCGCAATTTTGGTAGAGCGAGATAAATAATTCTAGCCCTAGATCTCCTCTAACTCAAAACGTGCAACCTGTAGACATTTTTAAACTCAATTACCAATGGGGTATCCTGTGTCTCCGTGTGCCCCCACCTCCCCCGCTGCACAATCGCGTTGGGCCGCGCCAGCCGGTAATTGAGGGCGTGGCTTGGTGGCCTTCTGCAGGCCTATGCTTCCTTCCCCAGGTGCCAGGTCCCTAATTCTAGTCGCAATTGCGACCTTGCACCTGAATTTTGTCAAACTATGTTGTACATATATATATTTCCTAATGTCTCTATAAATTTTCAGTGAGAAATTCAGATTTCCAACTTGGTTTAGCGTGTGTGTTTTTTTTTTTTTTTTTTTTTAAGGTTAACCGCTTGCCGACCATTATTCCTTATATGCAAGGCGGCTCTGCAGTGTCAGATCACGTGCTAGGCACTTCCGGGTAGGGAGCACGCGCCACTGGGGACTCGGCGGTGCTGTGATTGTACACAGCAGATGCCGATCAGCGGGAAGGCACAGGACAGAGCTCTGCCTATGTAAACAAGGCAGAGCTCTGTCCTGTCAGGGGGGAAGTTATATGTTTTCTTTGCCTGCAAAGCAGGGAAAAAAAACATCACTTCCCTTAGTAAAAGCGCCACACATAGCACACCAAAACACTGGTTAGGAAAACACTTAACTATTTGATCGCCCTAGATGTTTAACCCTTCCCAGACTGTATTTGGTACAGTGATCATGCATATTTTTTAGCACTGATCAATGTATTCATGTCACTGGTTCCCACAAAGTGTTAAGAGTCAGTGTCCGATTGACTGCCACAATATCGCAATCCCACTATCAGTTGCTTATTGCAGCTATCACTAGAAAAAAAAATCGAATTCCGTAGTTTGTAGACACTATATAACTTTTTGCCCAAACCAATCAATATATGCTTTATTTTTTTTTCCACCAAAAAACATGTAGCAGAATACATATTGGCCTAAATTTTATAAAGAAATGTAATTTGTGTGTGTGTTTTTTTTATATTTATATAATTTTAATATGAGAGCAAGTAGCGCCACTCAGCCGATGAAGATCTGAAATGAGGGGAAGCTCTGCTGATTTTATCATCCAATCACGTGCAAGCTAAAATGATGATTTTATTTTCCTTGCATGTCTCCCCTCAGATTTACAGCAAGTGCACTTTTAATGCAAAGTGGATTTCCCTTTTCGTAAATGACCCCCATTGTGTTAAAAATATCTTTAGCGTTCCTGGGTGCTCCCTTCAGTTCCAGCTGGGTAGCGGTGATGAATCAGTCCCTGGCCGCTCTGGTGGCGTCCGTTGCTCCAAGGCTGGAGAATATCACGGCACAGAGGACTGCAAGGCACAGCAGACCAGCGCTAGTCCCAAAAAACAAACCCCGCACATTTCTTGAGACTAGTGCTGGTCTGCTGTGCCTTGCAGCCCTCTGCGCCGCCCCTTCCTCCCCCTGTAATAAACCTTGCTGGAGACTGAGTCTCTTTTGATCTGAGCTGGCTGCCGCTAACGGACCAGAACCTTTAATTCAGGTCTGGTCCCAGAAGCAAATGAACTTGGCCTCAAAGTAACAACTGGACTTTTATTATTTTATTTTTTTTTTTTATATCTCACTAGCCGCTTCTGCTAGCGCTCCATCTTATCCTCATATATGTATGTGTCTATTATTTTTTCAAAATTGGCATATGTATTGGTGATAAATTACCACCAAAAGAAAGCGCTATTTGTGGGGGAAGGACATCAATTTCATTTATGTACAGCATTGCATGACCACACAGTTGTCGGTTAAAGTAATGCAGTGCCGTATCGCAAAAAAAAATCCTGGTCATGAAATCAAGTCAAGTGGTACTGCGGCAGAAAGCTCTCCTGGGCGGAATTCTGTACATATATGGCTTCGCCCAGGAGAGCCACCAGAGGGCGCACGGCGGGGAACCCGATGCGTGTGGCCGGCAGGCGCGATCGCGTGCACGAGTGGCAGCACAGGGTTTGTGTATGTAAATGCACAAATCCCTACGCTGTCTGTAGAAACACAATCTGTCTTCTCTCCTCAAAGTAGAAAACATGATCTGTGATCTCCTATAGGGAGTCCCCCCTTCAGTTAGAACACACAATAAAGGGAACACAGTTAACCCCTTGATCGCCCCTTAGTGTTGAACCCTTTCCTGTCAGTGACATTCAAATAGAGCGATCAGTGATCTTAATATGCACTGATGACTAAGTGTGAATGGTCCCAAAAATGTGTCAAGTGTCCTGAGTACGATGTCGCAATACTGCAAAAAATCGCATATCACCGCCATTACTAGTAATAAAATGCCATACATATACGCTTATTGCTTCTTTTTTTTTTTTTACCAAAAATATGTATAATACACATCAGCCTAAATTGAGGAAATGGTTTTAAAAAAAAAATGATATTTACTATAGTAAAAAGTAAGATATTGTGCTGTTATTTTTTGCGCTATAAAAAAAAAGGTGATCAAATACCACCAAAAGAAAGCTCTATTTGTGGGGAAAAAAATGCGCAATTGTCAGTTAAAGCGACGCAGTGCCGTGTCCAAATCTTCTGGGGGCTGAAGTGGTCAATCTTCATTCGTTTGAGCGTTTTTCTATCGTACATTAGAGTTCGATATAAGTTCCCTGAATGAGTTTTGCATGCAGAACAGTGTAATGTCCTCTGAGAAATTTGCAGTTATTTTAAAGGCCTAGTAAATGTAGTGTCAACCTAGTATGTGTTGGGCAAATGGATGAACTTTGATAAATGTGGCAAATGTTTCCTGTGCTTTAAAGCCGTCTACACAGTTAAATAAATAAAGGGGTCTACTTCTACCTCAGCCATTTCATCAGTAACCACAAACTGACATAATGTAAGGAGCTCCAGGGAAACAACTCGATTGCTACTAGCAACTGTTTGTCAATTTTTCATTTGTAGAGGAGAGAGACTTGGTATAAACCTGTACAATGTGATTCTTTTTTTTTCCTTTTTCTCTTTTTTTTTTTTTTGATGAGATCAGTCGGTTTTGTTTTTTTGTTTTTAGATCCTGGAAGCAGCAGACAAGACACAAGCTCTGGATATGAAGAAGCATTGCCTTCACATTATTGTCCATCAGTTCACGAAGGTTGGTGGCATCTTTTCTTGGGCTCTGGGACCATGTTGTCCAATCATCTTCAGTGTTGGCGCTGTCTTTTCTACCACCCCTTAAACCTAACTTCATTTATGTATGTGTGTTTACATGTGGGTACAAATAATCGATGGGACATTTGTCATAGTCGCGTTCTTCGTACATGCTTCTTTTCCTACTTGGTGTAGCAAGTAGAGCTAGGTCTAGTGAATTTAATTGGTTTGGAACTGAAAAAAAAATAGGGGATTTTGCATATTTTGGCTAATGGCTTCATAAAACGGATGTGTTTCCTTTTACCATACAAGTTATGCAGTCACTGTCATTTGATCATGAGTCAATGTCTTTCTATACTATTACCAAACTGTAATTACAGAGGTGGTCCACTTTGGCTGTCATACTGTTCTCTCAACTAACATAGGCTTGTGTGGCTTCATCACTTTTGCACTATGTAATGTCTGAGCAGTGCTACACACAGCTACATGTCCTGTATGTCTATTCATCTGTGTTCATCTGTTTTAGATCTCAGTGCACTTGCCACTTTAACGTTGTGGACCAATAAAAAAAAAAAAAATAGTCTGTCCTGTCTCTGCATGGCTTCTCGTATTTATTTACTCTACTTTGCAGTAAAGGCCTGTACATTTTGTTTATGGCATTTTCCAATGCTAGGCCAGGCCCGGTGCACTTCCTGAAAATGGTCTATATAATATTTTATTATTAGACCCAGTGCTGTAAAAAGAAGTGCTCCACCACCAGTTCTCCTTAGATGCACAGTACCTTCAAAAGTATCTACAAAAAGGTGAAACTCTATGCAAGACATTACTAGGCTTATCTCTTATTTGACCACAACCCCTGCACAGATTTGTGGGAAAAGTAGTGAACCAAGTACAGAACCAATGGATAAAAATCCTTGAAAATGCCATTGACAAAATGAGATGAGTAGATGAGGAATTGAAATTTAAGGTTTAGGAAGTTGTGATGCTTCAGAGAGAATGAAAGGGTTATTTTTTAAAGGGCTACTGTCATCTTTCCTATTCGGAGCAAAGTGACAATACCTATGTTAAAGCATCGTACGCACGAGCTGGAAATCTGCCAGTGCAGCAGGAACAGGCTGACTTTCGGTCCATGTGTACAGCTATCTAGTCTACAAAAGCTGGTGTAACAACTGGCTTCTGACGAAAGTTCCTGCTGGGAAACCGCCATTGGCTGTAAGCGCTGATCAAATGCTGGAGTCCCTCCTATCACAAAACGGTGTCTTAGTGGGGGAGATCACATTACCATCGCTTGTGTTTAGGGCCGAAACAATTAATCGACAACTAATCGATTATGAAAATAATCGATTACAATTTTCATAATCGATTAATCGGGCAGTAACATAATGGGGTTAAAATTAAATTGGCCCTTTATAGTACAAAAAAGCAAATTGCTACAGTAAATATTACTTTCACTGTCCCACGTTAAAAAAAAATAAACCCCTTACAGTAGCAATTATTTGCTCTTTTTGTACTTTGTTTTTTTTTAACCCCCACATCTCAGGCCTAGGTTAACACCTCTTGGTGCTTTTTGCAGAAACTACAGTTCATTTACATGTTTTCCTATGGGACACGTTCACATCCATGATTTTTTTTAGCTGCTGCGTATTTGGAAAGGGCAAGGACTTTTTAACACAAAACGGTGCTATTTTTTATTTTTTTTGATTCAATATACTTCAATGGAGAAGCTGCAGAAAAGCATGTAATGTGTTTTTGTGGCAATTTGTGTTTTGTAATCTGCCCGACAACAAATTGGCCCAAAAAAATGTATTTTTATTTTTAAGGCTATTATCCGATTAATTGAAAAAATAATCGACCAACTAATCGATTATGAAAATAATCTTTAGTTGCAGCCCTACTTGTGTTGCTGCAGCAATCTTTTTTTTTTTTTGTTTGTTAAACCCACATGTTGAACAAAATAATTGAAAGTGTGTACTCGGCTTAACCTCTTGCCCAACCGCCGCATGTACATATACTGCGGAGCGATAGCTCTTCTGTGCAAAACCACGTGTCGGGGTCTGCAGCGTGCTGATGGCGACCACCAGCTCCTGCTGTTTTTGGGCACAGCAGGAGCCGATGTGTGGCAACCCACTGTTCTAAGGCAGATCTCTGTTTTGTGACAAGGGAAGACCGAGATCCTGTGTTTCTGTTAAGCGCTGTCTTCCCATATTTAAAGCACCCCCACACAGAAAGCACTTCCCTGGGGACACATTTAACCCTTTGATTGCCCCTGACGTTAACCCCCTTCCCTGCCAGTGTCATTAGTACAGTGACGGTGCATATTTTTGAGCACCAAGCACTGTATTAGTGTCGGTGTCTGAATACTTGGGACCATGTGATATTTAAGTTTTTATTTTTTAATAAATTGGCAAAAATGTCAACAATTCTGTGTTTTTCTGTCAACATGGGGTGCTGTGTGTACATTTAATGAGGGGGAAAAAATTAACTTAATGATTTTAGCAAATTGCTGCAAATGAACAAAGAGTGAAAAATGTAAGGGGTTCTGAATATTTTCTGTACCCACTGTACATCCCATAGTTTGTAGACGCTATAACTTTTGCGCAAACTTATCTATATACGCTGATTAGGATTCGTTTACCAAAAAATACGTAGCAGAATTCTTATTTGCCTAAATTGAGTTGTGTTGTTTTTTTTTTTTTTTCTGGCCGGGACAGCAGAAGGAGCGCTGGCAAGGTGTCGTTGGGTCAGCAGAGCCCCTTATTTTGAAATGCAGAACTGTAACTAGATATTAGAAAATGTGGCGATTTTATACATTTTATATACATTTTATATAATGCATGCGACAATGCTATGTTTGATTACTGGAAGATCAGATTACAAGCTGCGTGTCTGCCATGTAGTAACTGTTGGGGTACTGGCTGTAAGCTTGGATGAAGGGGCAGGCTGGTCAGTAAATAGGGCTGCTCATAGGCCTGTCTCAAGCTACCCAACATCTGGCAGTATATTTACTGTCGGTGTGTTTGCCATCATGTCTCGATGTAATACGGTTTTCTTGCGCAACAAATTTTTTGTGCATCTGTTGTAGCGTTTCTGGCCTGGCGATTCTTTCTGTTTCAAGCTGACAGCCCTAAGCCATTGCCTTGCAATTGGCAGCAATGTTGTCAACCTGCTATTCAAGCTCCTTTTGTTTGCTGTTGGGCAGAGTTGCAGGTCTGCAGAGGCATTTGCAGATTTCATAGGCAGCCCAATAGCCAACTGAAGGAGGCCTGAAACAGGAAGTGCTGTTACTAGCAGGATATACATTTGTTTTGGGTCCACTTTATGGTGTTAGTAAATCAGTGTTTCAAGTAGATATAATAAGTCAAATCGGGTATCTCAGGTTCAGCCAATGTGATTTCCACAGTAAATCCTCATCCTTTTCCCCCTTTCCTTATATGAAGGTTGCCAAGTTACCAAACCTGCGGTCACTGAGTCAACATCTGCTCATCAACATCATTGAGTCTCTGGCTAGTCACATCTCGGACAAGCAGTGTGCTGAACTGGGCTCAGACATTTGAGTGACAACTTCCTAGCACATCAGGGTGGACTGTTTGGACGTCTCCAGCAAATTTATTGAACCATTCCTTGTTGCTGTAATTAAATGTCCTAATGTCAGACATGTGGGACCATAATATTGAAGTGTCCTCCATTTAACAGCTGAAAGATGATCAGCTTCTGATATAAGTAGCCTATTATGTTTCATGCTAAAGATTTGCCCTGCACCCTTATGGCAGCAACAAGTCATGTACTTAAAAAGGACACTATAACTTTATGTTCATATTTAATATTTTTGTTTAACTGTTCAAAATTGTTTACATTTTGTTTTATGTACATAAAAGTTGCATGTGTTTATGGCTTCTCTGGGTTTTTTTTTTTGTAATATAAATATGGAAGTTGGGATTGGCAAACAAAGCAACAGTAAATCTTGTTACATATATACGAGTAATTATCCAAATTTGTGTGTGAGAGAGAGGGCGATCCTTGTAGATTCACTGGCAACTTGTTGCTGAAAGCTTATGTAGAGTTACGCTTAGGCCCTCAAGTATTTTGCCTACAGCAGCCAATTAGAACAAAGCTGTTTGCTTTATGTAGGTTCCAAAGATAAACTACATAATCCTAATGAATTTTTATGGGTAACATCAAATTTTTACCTGCTTCAGTTTCCTACAACCTCTTAGAATATTTAAATATAGCTGTCATCCAGAATTTCTTACAATTTAAAAACTACAAATGCCTCATGACTATTGCTTACACAATAGAATACTAAAAACAGAATCTAAAAAAAAAACTTTAATTCACATGGGTGTGTACTGTTCCATACACTTGTGTGAAGGGTCCTTTTTCATCTGTGTGCGTGTGTGTGTGTGTGTGTGTGCGTGTGTGTGCATGTGTGTGCGTGTGTGTGCGTGTGGGAGAGATGCACAGGTTTCCATGCGGGCAGTTTGTGAAAATTGCTGACAGCTGGCTGGCTGCATGGATCTGTGTGCATCCCCAGGTGTGTACTTCAATGCGGGTCTGCATGTACTGACTGTAGTTGGGTCATGTACTGACCTGAGCTTTTTGCTCCTTCTGATCAGTCAAACTGAGGATTGTCTAGCCATAGTCTTCTCTGGTTTCTAATACATAGCATGTCTTTTTTTTTTTTTTTCTCTAATTATGTGCACGTCATTTTAAACTTGGTAACATTTTAGTATTATACAAGCTGCTATACTTCGGACCTTGTGTCTGTATATTTATTTGATTTTAAGGCATTTTTTTATTTATATTTTGAAAGGAAACTTATCCTTTAAAGAAATATTGAGGCTCCAGATGTCACATTCTGAAAATGCTAGTTCTTTGGCTTCCACACTGACTCTCTGGTTTGAGTGGCTAATCGAGAACAATTATGCTGATAAGGGCTTATAATTTTTTATTTTATTATTTGCTTGTTCCAGCCAAAAAGTACTGAGGGCAGAGTGTACCGTAAGTATACAAGCCAGGTGTCTTGTATTCAGGTCAGCAATGGATGCCCCATGTTTTATGTAACGGTCTATTTTAAACCCCCACCCCATGCTTTATTTCACATGTTGCACATTACTTCATTACAAATATGTGTATGGTTTGTCTATAGGGCCTAGTTTAGTTAAGTATCAATACCATGCTGAAAAAACACAAATGGTAGACATTTTGTGCTTGAAATTAAGAAGCACGCTTATTTTTTCAAAGCGGTTCTCAAGATCTAAGTCATGGATCCTCAAACTACGGCCCTCCAGCTGTTCAGGAACTACAATTCCCATCATGCCCTAGTCATGTCTGTGAATGTCAGAGTTTTACAATGCCTCCTGGGACTTGTAGTTCCGCAACAGCTGGAGGGCCGTAGTTTAAGGATCCCTGATCTAAGTGAATGATCTGTCACCCACTTAGGCATTTTGGAATAGCAGACATGGCAAGCATTGCTCTTCCTTCCCCTGCCAATGGAGATGGACTGATATGCCAGTGTAGTCTAATTTTGTAGAAATCCTCAGTATCAAGTTACAGCTGTCTAATTGTTAAACTGTACGTTTTTAAACGTCTATAGGTTTTTTGGACGCGTCTAAATGTAGCCCTATAGGAAATTAATAGGGCCGTACACACAGCTGCTTCCAAATGAAAATGTGCACCGTGTTTACCTGCGTACAAAAAAACACAAGGAGATGGCTATACCTGAGACCATACATATAGTTAGAGTTTTATATGTACACCCCCCGCCTGTAAAGTAATTGGACCAATTGTATGCATCTAAATGTGTACTTGAGACATGCATTTTACACAGGATCTTTTGTTAGCTCTGCCAGCAAGAACCTGCGTTTCATGCAGAAAATGCACATACGTTAATGAAACTTATATGTTGAGATAAGCTATTGTCTAATTACAGCTTTGCCCAGTTCATTTAGGTCCTGGATAAGTAGATCTGTAACTGGTTTTTGGGCTGCCACTGGAAGATTTCTCACTGAAACCAGTAATCTGCCTGCCTTCCTTGCATGGATACTGGATACTGTTGGATTACATGATATGATTTATATTAGATCACATTATAACTATAAAGCTGCTATGTTGATGAGCTTTTGTTTTTATGGAATGGGATTTGCAGTCCCATAGAATTCTATCTAGTGGAATGCAAAACCCAGTTAAGTACAGTGCCTTGAAAAAGTATTCACACATCTTGAAAATTTCCAACCTGTTGTAACATAAATGTATTTTATGAGATAGACCAACACAAAGTGGCACATAATTGGAAGATAAATGGTTGTACATTTTTTTTTTTTTCTTTTTTACAAATAAATATCTGAAAAGTGTGGCATGTGTTTGTTTTCAACCCCTTTTACTCTGATACCCCTAACTAAAATCTAGTGGAACCAATTGGCTTCAGGAGCTACATAATTAGTACAAATTAGTCCACCTGTGTGTAATTAAATTTTTGTAAAAATATAGCTGTCCTGTGAAGCCCTCAGAGGTTTGTTACAAAACCTTAGTGAACAAACCGCATCATGAAGGCCAAGGAACACACCAGATAGATCAGGGATAGAGTTGAGAAGTTAGGTTATAAAGAAAATATAACAAGCTTTGAACATCTTGTGGAGCACAATCCATCATCCGAAAATGGAAAGAGTATAACACAACTGCAAACCTACCAAGACATGGCTGTCCACATAGGGCCAGATTCAGGTAGAGTTAGGCTGGAGTATCAGTGATACTCCAGCCTAACTCTCACTTTGAGCCGGCGTTTCTGTTTTCTCTAGTCAGAAAACAAGAAACGCCGGGTTGGAGTTCCTATACAAGCGGCGTAATTGTATTTCGCCAGTCGTATTGTAACTTCAATTTTAAAAATGGCGCGCGGGGCGTTCCCGCTGATTAACGCCGAGAATATGTTAATCAGCGGGAATCGGAAATTCACAATCGTATTCGGGCGCGACGCAGTGACTTTCTGACGTTTCCGTAAGAGATACGCGGCGCCAAGATAAAGCAGCCCCCCTAGTGGAGTATCCTATGTCAAGTATGGCCGTCGTCATCGCGTCGGGAAAAAAAAAATTTGAGTCGTTTGCGTAAAACGTCCGTGAATGGGGATTGACGTCATTGACAATCACTGACAGAATTTGGAGCATGCGCACTGACAGTCGACGCATGCGCACTGGCGGTCGACGCATGCGCAGTACGTTCGCCGCGGCATCGCGCCTAGTTATAATAATACACGCCCCTACCCGCCCAATTTGAATTCCGCAGGCTCATTTTCGCTACGCCGCCGCAACTTTAGGAACAAGTGCTTTGTGAATAACAGTACTTGCTTCTAAAGTTTCGGCGGAGTAACGTAAATGAGAAACGTTACTCAAAATTAAAGATTCGCCCATCTACCTGAATCTGGCCCATAAACTAATAGGCTGGGGAAGGAGAGCATCAATCAGAGAAGCAGCCAAGAGGCCCATGGTAACACTGGAGGAGCTGCAGAGATCCACAGCTCAGGTGGGAGAATCTGTCCACAGGACAACTATTAGTCGTGCATTCAATTCTGGCCTTTATGTAAAGCCTTGTACACATGCTTAGATTTTCGGATGACCGAGCGTCTGTTTTTTGTTGCATGATCGTCTCATGTTGAAAGTGAAAAGTTTACTCGGAAATACGACAGACTTCAAAGTCAGAAGTGTTGTAATGTGTTATATAGTTTTGTATGTATTCTTTTGTTTCTGAGTCTTGCTCTTATGTTTTTTTTTTATTTAATTTTTTTTGTACAAAAACTGTAATAAATAAAAATTGGATAAAAATCGGATGTTGAGTTCACATTCGGCAAATATTTTATAGGTTGCACAGCCAGCTTTTGTCTGACGAATAAGGCTGTCGAAAGCACCATACTAATGATCTGAAAATTGTCAGACAGCTCGTTGTACAATTTCTTTTCCATCCGACTTTCGTATCTTGTGTACGGGCCTTAAGAGTGGCAAGAAGAAAGCCATAAGAAGTTTTGTTTGTGAGGCGCACAACTTGGGGGGACACAGCAAACATGTGGAAGAAGGTGCTCTGGTTATATGAGACCATCCTAATCTAACAGAGCTTGAGCTATTTTCCAAAGAACAATGGTAGAGACATCCCCAAAAAGACTTGCAGCTGTAAGTGCAGTGAAAGGTGATTCTACAAAGTATTGATTGGGGGGGTGGGCTGAATACAAATGCACGCCACACTTATCACATTTTTTTTTTTTGTAAAAACAATAGAAACCATTTATCATTTTCCTTCCACTTCACAATTATGTGCCACTTTGTGTTGGTCTATCACATAATATTCCAATAAAATACATTTACGTTTTTTTTTTTTGTAACATGACAAAATGTGGAAAATTTCAAAAGGTATGAATACTTTTTCAAAGCAGTGTAGATGTAAACCCTTACCTCACAACATTTATGTATACATAGAAGAAAAAAAAAAAAAACATAAATGGTGGTGTCAGGACAAGTCAGATCATTGGAGGAGAGCCGGCTGAGTTCTCGGCACAGCCAGAACTGACCACACTGGTCTCATGCCTGGGGTGGCCAGGTAATAAAACAAAGGAAAACAAAGAAAACTGGATACTTTTTCATACAAGTACATGGCACATCAGGCATATATCGGTAATATGAATTATTAGGTTTTCTTATTCTTTAAAGCCGGTCAAATGGAAGTCAACTGCAGATCTGATGGCTCCTTTAATTCTGAGTGCTCTCAAAAGCATCTCAAATTGATATCCTCAACACAAGCCCAACGCCCATTTATACAGGCTCCAAATGTGACATGTCTTGTAACCTTACAATGAAAAAAACATATATGGAACATATTTTGACAATGTAGCAATAAAGCCTACGTTTACTCAAAACGTGCTGCTGTCTCCCCCTTTAGTGGAAACCCTCCCACTGCTGTTATGTTTGGGTGCGATGGGAATGGGGGTTAATGGAGCTGTTACAGGCAATCGTCAAGAGTGTTCGACTATGCCTGCTCTCTACACCTAGCTACTCCATTCTTAGTAGCAGAACTACAGCTCCTACGGTTGGGAGACAGATGAATCCCCCTCAATTCATGGATAATGATTCCTTCATAGAAGCTGGACTGCATATGACCGTCCATGTCCATGTACCAGTGCTGCAGAAAATTGGTGTTGCCTAACCCCCACCCCCCGGATAATATCTAAAGAGATCCCTAACTTTTAATGCCCTCTCTTGTCAAGCAGTATGATACATGTATTATTTGCCCATGGATCTTGTATTCTGTATACTCGTGTGGTAGAATTTCCCATATAAAATGACAAATAAAATGCTGGTAATATTTATCAACATATACTCCTTTTTTTGATGTCTCATATTGTCCTAGTGTCAGTAACAACATGAGGGTCTGCACATTTTGTATTTGACCTTTTCCATCTGAAAGCCATATAGTAAAACCAACAAAGTGAAGTAAGACAAACGTTTGCACAAAGACCTAGATAACATTATAGGTAAGATTGGACAATCAGCAGGTAAACATCATCAACTGGACACCATATGTGGCAGATAACTTTAATACAGACAACAGGGCAATATACATAATTCTACATTGTGAAGAGATAAACATTTTGTAATGTTCAAACAGTTTGGGCAGCAGCTTTTTCACCTGCATGAGTCTAAAGCCGGGTAGACAACCCACTGGGTTGCTCAAAAAACTGACATGCGAGATTAGTTTGGCGATCTCCCCCGCTGAGTTCTTGTGTTCTGACAGGGGGACGGCCCCCCACCAGAACATGCTGATCAGCGCCCTCTGCCATTGGCCAAGAGCGCTTATCAGGAGTCGGTCGGGTGCTGGTTTTCCAGCATGCGCGTCAAAAAGAAGCCGATCGAATGGCCGATTTCTGTCGGGCAGACCAACATACACATGAGCAGAATGTTGGCCGGTTTCGTTTTTAACCAGCAAATGTCTCCTAACAATCTGCCCATGTGTACAGAGCTTTAAGCCTCATACACACAAGTAGATTTTTTTTGTAAACCCAGCAGATCTGAATGAAAAAAAACTGACGGCTCAGGAGGAGCTGCTGTACTATCTATCTGACCTTAGTGCAGCGATTTCCAATTGTGCTCTTTTGTGTTCTGACAGGGGGATGTTCCCCCCCCCCCCAGCCACAACACTCCAATCAGCGCTCTGTCATTGAGAAGGCTGATTGGGAGCCGCTTGGCAGACCCTTTTCGGTCATGCCCCTTCGATGGAAGCCGACCAGCCTGGCTTTTGTCAGACTGACTGCAGTACACAGGGGCCAAATGTTGGCCGGTTTCTATTAAACAAGGCTATGCCACTGACTGAATTTTGATCCATGTATGGGGAGGGTGGTTGTACAGAAGTTGATCTACCAATTGACTTCTGTACAACCACTGTGTTGGATTTTTGCCGCACATTTAGTGTCTCCAGTTATAGCATGCAGCACTGATCAGTGTAATCTGATGCCAGGGAAGTCTACCTGCCATAAGAATACAAAGGGTAGCGGGAGCATTCCCCCATCTACCTTGATTGTGTGGGCAGAGAAAAAAGTATCTGAACCCATAGACTAATTATTTCAATGAAAGCTAAAATGGGTCAGTAGTTTGCACACCTGGAGTCCAATTAATTTAATTAGTTTGGAGGTGTGGATAAGCGCTACATTAATGAAAGACACTCAAACATTTTAAGATTGCTGTTCATAAGAAGCATCAGCTGATGTAAATCATTTCTCCCAAAAAGGAGCTCTCTGAAGACTTATGATCAAGAGTAATTATCTGCCTAAAGGTCAGACTTTTTGCCAACAAACTTTAAAATGAGCACGTTTTCCAAACGCTCCATCGGACAAACTTTTTCTTTTTTTTTGGTGCCTACTCCATCCGTGTGTACAGCAAGCCATTGGACTTTTGTACAAAGTACAAATACCAATGTTAATATTAACCAATAGGGTGGTGGAAAAGAGCAGAAAAACCATGTGATGTTGGAAAAGTTTGCAGGAAAGTCAGAGCGTGTTTATGCTATGGGTGTGCCCGACCAACTCCTTTCGGACAAAAAATCCACGGAAAAGTTTGTTTGACGTCCGATCGTGTGTATGAGGCTTAAGGCTGGAAAGGGATACTACGCAATCTCAATGTGTTTAGGCATCTATCAGTCAACTGTTAGATAAATTGTCTATCAATGGAGACAGTTTAGTACTATAGCTACTCTTCCCAGGAGTGGGCGTTCAGCCAAAATGACCCCCAAGGTACATTGCAGAATCCTCAGTGAGGTAAAGAACCCACGAGTAACAGCTAAAGGCTTGACATCACTGGTACTGGCAAACATCCCTGTTCATGAGTCTAACATACGTAAGAACAGGCAGGGTTTCCATGGCGGAACACCACAGAGGAAGCTGCTGTGCTCCAAAAAAAAAAAAACATTACTGCACACCTGAGGTGTGCTAAAGAACAGCTTGGCAAAGCACTACTCGAAAAATGTTTTGTGGACTGATAAAACAAAAGTTGAATTGTTCAGAAAGAATACTCAACACTATGTATGGTGAAAAAAGGGCACAGCTTACCAAGATCAAAACATCATCCTAGCTTAGGAGGAATGGTGGAAGGAACATCATGATTTGGGCTTCCTTCTCTGCTTCAGGGCATGAACTACTTGACATCATTGAGGGTAAAATGAGTTCCCAAGTTTACCAAAATATCCTACAGGATAATATCAGAGTGGCTGTCCCTCATCTAAAGTTTAGAAGTTATTAGACCCTAGATCTCTCATCTTCCCTCCAAAGTAGCCAATCAAACCAAGATCGATATGATCAGCTGCTTTACTAACCGGTAACAGCTAGGAAACAAACTAAAACCAGAAGTTCTCAGAAAATCCTCATTGGTCCCATGCCCCTGGGGGGAACGTGAGAGAAAGGTAGCCAGCGAGTGGGGAGATCAGGTGGCTGTATAGCCAACTCAGATCACTAGTAGAAAAAATAATTCCCGCCTGAACCTCATCCCTGTCCTAAATTTGGGTTAAAAATCAGGTGAACGTGAACCTAGGGTTGTCTTAGGATTTTAAATAACTTTGCAGGAGCTCTTTTTAACTATTCTCCCGACAAAAACACCCTGTAAATAAAGAAAAGTTTTCCTGGAATCAAATCTCACTTCGGAAGATGAATGAGCCGATACCAGTATCTGTCATTTGGTATAGGTACACCTGCACTCATAGGAATATTTATAAAGCAAGTGGGTGTGACTTTCACCAAATATTCATTTAGTAAATGTCAGATTCCCTGCTTTATAAATCTACCCCATGGTGCCATCACTGACAGGATTTTGAGAATGCTGGATGCCTTTTTAAAGCTTTAGGGCTCATGCACATCCATAGAGTTGTGGTTTGTAATAAGACACAACCGCTCCTCTCCAGTTTGTGTGTAAAATAAGGATGAGGGCTTCAAATTGCACAGTTAATCCCAGATTAGTGAACATGCACATACAAGGCACCTGAAAACATCCTTTTGTGATGAAAAACTTAGGGCATAGCATAGTACGCTGTTTTCACCATGTCTGCTGGTGGAATTGAATGGTGGCATTTTTTTTGCCATTTATAGCTTTTATGTGTAT
Source organism: Rana kukunoris (assembly GCA_029574335.1). Classification (NCBI taxonomy): domain Eukaryota; kingdom Metazoa; phylum Chordata; class Amphibia; order Anura; family Ranidae; genus Rana; species Rana kukunoris. The sequence continues at coordinate 171,355,318 of CM056049.1, forward strand.
TTTAATAAATCTTAAGAGATAATCAATTATATGACAATAAGTTCATATTAGATTGTAATCTCCTCTGAGCATGGTCTTCCTAAACTTGTATTTTATTGTAGTATAATGGTATTGTCTCCCTTTTATATTGTAAAGTGCTGTGTAAACTGTTGGCGCTATATAAATCCTGTGTAATAATAATAATAATATTGGAGCAAGGGATGTCAGCACTATACAGAAAGTGACAAAATCACCTTCCTCGTCCCCCCATTTACCTGCAGCATAAGCCAGGGGAAACCGAAGATATTTCCAGTGCAGAGCCCACCTTATGCATGCCTGAGCCTGGACATGCCAATACAAAGATGGCTGTCACACAGGGCCTTCTGGACAGTGCATATCCGACCAAGAGACCGGAAACAGCCACAAAACCTGGACCAGATCGTGCATGCATGTCAGTCACAGGAAAAGCCACAGATTAAAGGGAAAAACTGCAGACCAAAGAAAAAAAAATCGCTCCCACAAAGGAAATATTAGGAAGCCTAATAAAAGTAGAAGCAAGGGAGGAAAAACAGAACGCACAAACCTGTGGGAGAAAAGAAAAGGCAACACCAGCCCCAGCATTCAGCTCAGGTGTGCAGAGAAACACCTACAGCATGGACTCTAGCAAACAAACACCAGCTCAGGCGAACAGAGAAACACATGCATCATGAATTTCAGCAACCAAACACCAGTCAGTTTAGATGCCTCACATGAGGTTCTGAATGAATGAACGAACGTCTAGTTAGAGAACTCCTCAGCCCCAAAAGACCACCAGAAGGTGCCATATACTGTAGATACAGAGAGCCATATGTATGTGCATTATACCATAAGGCACATGTGATAGCAATGTATACTTTGTCACAAACAATAATAATCACAAGGTAATAAAATGTAGGGCTAAGTTCCTGCAGGCAATTTTAGAAAAAATCAATTTTCATAATCATTCATGATCTGTCAGGTTTATATAAAACAAAACAACTCCTGTCTGTGTTCTTGTACAAGATGCATGCCCAAACCTGCAGACACACAACAAATAATTCTGCGTTTTAGTTGCTTGGTTGACCTTCTTTGATTAGTCACCTCCGCTGACCTGAGAAACAATTAACTCTGCATTTATTAGCTTTTTAGACAGTTCTTCTATCTTCATACACAAATGACAATAATCCCTCTTCAGCCATCCAACAATCTCCTATTGTAACACAGAAGTACAGCAAATTTGGGCAATTTTTAAAGCATAATTAGAAAACCAGAAACACACAATGTAACTAGTTACCCATAGACTTTAAATATACGATACACAATGTTACACAATCATTCAATTGTTGCACTGTTTATAATACCCAGATAACAGTGCCAGGTATTCTCAGACATGGTTCGATATTTTTTGTAAATTCATTGTCTTAGCATTGCAGTATCTTATGTCTTTCTGGGCCTTTTCAGATTTATATTTCAATGATGTTTATTAAAGTTTTACAGTAATTAAACAAAAAATAAAACAAATACATAAAAGCAGTGTACAACATGTTTTGAGAGGCATACAATAAGCATTTCAATTTTCTTAAGGGATCATCCCCCTTTTGTATACATAGGCCCTTGCACCTCCTTATATTGGCGGAAACTTTTTTACTCAAAGCCTTTTTAGATTTATAAAAGATCATACAAGATAACGATGCATGGAGAAAGGGCAGAAAAAAGATCATACAAGATAACGATGCATGGAGAAAGGGCAGAAAAAAGATCATACAAGATAACCATGCATGGAGAAAGGGCAGAAAAAAGATCTTACAAGATAACCATGCATGAAGAGAGGACAGAAAAAAAAGATCATACAAGATAACCATGCATGGAGAAAGGGCAGAAAAAAGATCACACAAGATAACCGTGCATGGAGAAAGGGCAGAAAAAAGATCTTACAAGATAACCATGCATGAAGAGAGGACAGAAAAAAGATCATACAAGATAACCATGCATGAAGAGAGGACAGAAAAAAGATCTTACAAGATAACCATGCATGAAGAGAGGACAGAAAAAAGATCATACAAGATAACCATGCATGAAGAGAGGACAGAAAAAAGATCATACAAGATAACCGTGCATGGAGAAAGGGCAGAAAAAAGATCATACAAGATAACCGTGCATGGAGAAAGGGCAGAAAAAAGATCATACAAGATAACCGTGCATGGAGAAAGGGCAGAAAAAAGATCTTACAAGATAACCATGCATGAAGAGAGGACAGAAATAAAAGATCCTACAAGATAATCATGCATGGAGAGAGAAGACAGAAATAAAAGATCATACAAGATAATCATGCATGGAGAGAGAAGACAGAAATAAAAGATCATACAAGATAATCATGCATGGAGAGTACAGAAATAAAAGATGTGGATGATGACTTCAAAAGTACTTCATTGCCTGTGATTAAAGGGATATTCATTTTTTTTTTCAGAAATGACCTGCTCTTGCTGTTGTATTTATAATTTTTCTCATCTTAGCTTCTGCCTCATGTTGTCCCCTTCCTCGCCTGACACCAGTAGTGGGTGCCCCCTGTGCCTGCCGGGACATTTGGAGTCACGCTGGAGTCTCCACTACGTACGTGTGTTTCCGTTTATAACTACACTCCTACGTGCAGCCATTACTAGTATCGCACACACAGACACAGCAAGAGGGACACAGAGTCAAAGCGGCTCCCAAGTCAGTGTGGCGTTGGCTCTGCACCTCTCTAAAGCCCACACACAATAAGATTATCAGACGAATAATGATCCATTTTTTTTTTTTTTTTTGGATGCCAGTTTTATAGCGAAAATGAAGAGGTTACTAAAAAGTATGAAAATGGCCATACAACAGAATACAAATTTGGAAGTGATGTAATGTATTTGTGTTGCATTTTCAGACAAAAACTGTACAGTATTGATTAAGTGAAAATTGGGTGGGACTCCAAAGGTCCCACAAGCACAGGGATCACCTACACACCTGGAGTCAAGCAGCGCAGCTGGGGGGCAATATACAGCAAAAGCAAAATTCTGCTACTTGCAGCTTATTTGTAGATTTTTTTTACTTTATTATCATTTTAACCACTTAAGGACCTCCGCACGCACATATACGGCCACAGAATGGCACGGATGGGCACAAGGGCGTAAATTTACGTCCTCGCCCAGTAGCGGGTCGGGGGTCCGATCGGGACCCCCTCCGCGGCGTGCGGAGGACCCCGTGTCTCCGGGAGCGATCCAGGACGAGCGGGCGGATGTCGGTGTTTGCCCACCCCCCCGGGATCGCTCCCAGCCAATAGCAGCGCTCCCCCCTTTGTGTCACTTCCTCCTCCTGTGTTTACACAGGAAGGGGGAAGTGATGTAATCTCTCATCGCAGAAGTATTTCCAACCGCTGCGATGAGAGGAACACCTCACAGTAAGTGTGCACCAACATTACACTGACACACACACATAGGCATACTTAACCCCTTGCGATCTGCCCCCCCACCCCCCCTGTCACAGTGTCACTGAATGATCTAATCACTGCATTTAGTGTCAGTGTGACAGGCAGTGTAAAATCAGTTAGTGTTAGGTTCAGGATAGCCCCCCCACCCCCCCTAATAAAGTTTTAACCCCCTGATCACCGCCCTAGTTAACCCTTTCACTCCCTATTGCCAGCGTGACTAAGCGATCATTTTTCTGATCGCTGTATTAGTGTCGCTGTTCCCGCTAGGTAGCTATTTTTTTTTATTGCGATTTTTTTTTTTTACTAAAGACATGTGGCTAAATAAATTTTGGTCTAAATGTTTGACTAAAATTTAGTTTATTTGATTTTTTTTTTAACAAAAAGTAAAAAATAGTGTTTTTTTTTTCAAAAATGTCGCTCTATTTTTGTATATAGCGCAAAAAATTAAAATCGCAGAGGTGATCAAATACCACCAAAAGAAAGCTCTATTTGTGGGAAGAAAAGGACGCAAATTTTGTTTGAGAGCTACGTCGCACGACCGCGCAATTGTCTGTTAAAGCGACGCAGTGCCGAATCGCAAAAACACCTTGGGTCATTTACCAGCGTATTGGTCCGGGTCTTAAGTGGTTAAGGGCGTATTCATATCTGTCTGTTTAAATACAGTAAAACATATGAATTTTATTTCACACCTACCATGTGTACATTACTAGGTACTCAGCACCAGGCATGAATAATACACACGGTCGGAATTTCCGATGGAAAACGTCAGATATTCCGACAGAGTGTATGCCCCATCTGACTTTTTCTGTCGGAATTTCAGGTTCTCTATTTTTCCGATCGGAAAATCTGTTCGTCTGTATGCAGTTCCTACGCACTAAAAACCATGCATTCTCACAATCAAGTTGTCGCATGCTCGGAAGCATTGAATTTCATTTTTCTCGGCTCGTCGTAGTGTTGTACATCACTGCGTTCTTGACGGTCGGAATTTTATGTGACCGTGTATATGCAAGCCAAGCTTGAGTGGAAAAACCATTTGTGTGTACGCGGCATAAGTGTGAATTGGCCTTATAGTTTTTTAACACACACCTTATAAAACACCTAACATATAAACTCCTTCCACAATATCATAAGTTAAGACTGATGTAGGTGTAAATGGGCCATAGAGAGTTTCCCTTTGTCTTTCACAATAAACTGCAGAACATACATGTGAACCAGCCACATAGGAAAGAATAGGATTTTTATTTACAATGCATTTTCATGCAACAAAAAGCAAGGGTTTTGCTGCTTCAATAGGTCCAAAACAATTTTTTGATGTTAACATCTTATCCTAATGAAAGGTCAGGAAGAAAAGCGCATTTGCGCGCGGCAACGGGAGCAGTCATGCTGTGACCGTGCTCCGCACACCGCTGGCAAACCACAGCTACATTAAGTGCAGGAGGACCAGGAGACATTCCGTGACATCCAGCGAGTCGCTACGGGATTGCCATGCAGCACTGGACCTCGGGGCAGACCAAAAAAAGGCAATACAAATGGCATAATCAGCAAGGACAGCCACGGCCCCCTGCCCCAGGGCAGAATCCTTCACCTAATATGGCGCCGGGTAAGCCGGACACATGCGACCAGCACAGCAAGCAGACCCGCTCATCACAGGCTGCAGAAACGGCTGCCGGGGAGGATGTTCAGGACCCCTTTTCCTTGCAATCCTCAGGTGATTGTGATGGAGACCCCCCGAGGTGAGTCCCTCTCCCTGCCATCATCCCCTAAATCGCCCCAGGAGCCATTAGGACATGCTGGATCCCCAGGCTCTTCACTAGATAGAAACATGGCAGAATTGGCTGATTCCCTATTCAGCCAGTCCAGCCCTGCTCAGGGGGAACCTCAATCTCCAACTGTTCCCTATGCAGGTGACACAGTACTGCTGCCCCGTTTCTCTACATTACTGCAACAGGAACTTTCTAAAGCTTTCTCAATCATAACAACTGATATTAAGCAGGACATACAGAGTTTTGGGCTCAGACTTGACACCATTGAAAATAAGGTGGAAGGTTCGGTGGCCAGAATTAATCATAACGCTAAAGTAGTTGCTGATCTTCAAGAGCGCTTGAATGAGGCCCACTCTAAAATTGAAGACCTGGAAAATAGGTCTCGCCGCTATAACGTGAGGGTCCGCGGACTACCAGAAAGCCATACAGACCTAGAAGGAGCAATGCAGGCTCTTATACCGGACCTGATTCCTGATATCTCGCCCCATCAGTTGGAGATAGATAGGGTTCACAGGGCCCTGACAGCCCCCAGGTCGGATTGGGCTTCCACGAGATATAGTAATGAAACCACATTACTACAAGATCAAAGAAAAATTGATGATGGCTTCCAGGAATCGCCAGGACCTGATGCTGTTTGGGACCTCAATCCAGCTATTTGCTCACCTGGGATAAAGATAAAAAATGCTCCTGCGCCACCACTAAAAATGTGAAATCAACGTGAAATTCACAATTAAATGCTGCTCGATCTAAAAGGGTACGTAAAGAAATTTATACCTGTAGTGAATGTAATAAGAGAGTGATCAGCGCATAAAATAAAAAATAAAAATGAATGATGATGAAGGTATAACAAACCAATGAAAAAACTAGTGGTGAATAAACAAAAAATATCATATTTGCTGACCTGGCCCCTTCCACCGTGTAAAAATCACCAAAATCTGAAGCCCCTCTTGCAGCAGCTGCTGAACCGCCAGATCAAATATCGTTGGTCTTTTCCATTTAAGTTGTCATTCACTCATAAGGGCAAACCCTATTCCTTTACAACCTTCCGTGATTGTGAAGATTTGCTACTGGAGCTGGGCATCATCTCGAGGGATCGGCCGACCTCCTTTTCGTCTGAACAAATGGACCGCCCCTTGTCCCCGATCTGGCACACCCAACGCTCTAGGCGGGGCGGGAAGTCTACATCACCGCCGACCTGAGCAGCCGCAGGCCCCCTCTTTTTTTTGTGGAGGGGTTTATATATATTTTTTCCATTCTGATTTTCACCCCCCCCCCTTTTTCCATTGATGGGTGGGCTTGCCCCTGAATGAAACAAAATGTGACCCGTTTCGGGGGGATATGACCGTTTGGCTGCTTGTGGATTTCCGAAGTTCAGCTCTACAACCGTGGCTTCCTTTTTGGTTTTTGATTTTATTTGTAATTGTTTTTGTTTGTGTTAGAAGAGGGGTAGAAAGAAGAAAAAGGAGAGACAGGAAGGACGAAAATTCTGACTATGGTCATTTTGTTGCTGAGTTGGCTGTGCAGTTGCGTGGCGTTTTTGGTTGACTGGGTGGCCCGACCCCCCGATGGCTCCCTGGGATATCTGAGGGGGGGGGGCGGCGGAGGATTGGGCTATCCCAGTGTGGGTTTTCTCACATGTATGGTTGCTGATATGTTTACCTACCCTCCTTTAGACTTATAGCAAGCATGGTTAAACTCGGGGTGGATCCGTATGCCACTCGAGTTTTCTTGCCCCTGTCTCTGGATGGGAGCAACCTCACGATTGACTCCCCTCATGACCCGGGTAGGGATTCATCCCGATATTGTTCATGTGTTTTAGCAAAATTATTGTTTTCTAGTTTAGGCTTTAGGCCTTACAATTGTTCTCTAAATCTTATTACTCTTTTTCTTTTCTTTTTCTTCTGTTTGACCCTGTCTAGAAACTCTGTCACAGGTTTCTTACATGGCTGCTATGTCTCCGATGGAGTATCTGTGTCAGAACTTTAATAAAATTAGGGGAAATATTTCAGAAATGTATATGGTCTTGACTAACTCCTCTATTATACAGGCTTACATGGTTAGATGGGAGACAAACCTCCAGGAGACTATTGAACTGGATGAATGGCATAATATAGCTCAGGGGGCCTCAAAGTCGGATGTTCTGTCATCTAAAAATAAAAGTGCGTGTACAAGTCTTTAGAAACACTGATTTGTGCTTTCTTGTTCCCCTCATCTCATAGTAAGTCAGAGTAAAAGGATATGCATTACCCAGGATGGGAGGAAATTACATTCTAAAGCTGCCCATTAAAGTGGTTGTAAACCTATATAAAAAAAAAAAAAGGAAAAACCTGCAAGACATTATGAAATACTAACCCTAGATCGAAGCTGTTGCAGCGGTCCTCGTACACCACTGTGACCTGCGTCATGTCTCCCCAAATTATCTCTGGGGTTCGTGGACTGTGATTGGCCGGAGCCGCCGGTCACTGCACGTTGCTGAAGAAATGGCACGAGCAAGCCATTTCTTTAGTGAGCATGCGCCCATGACATCGGTGCAAGTGTATATGGTAAATATTTTTTTTTTATTCAGCCAGTGGGCTAAATGAAAAAAAAAAAAAAACGAACAGACTCTCCCATCCACAAAAACGAGATATATGGAGGAGTCCCCCCTGACGGGACATTGTATACTGACAGCGGGACTGATTGCTATCAGAATACACTGATCCGTAGCTGCAGCCTTTGTTCCGAAATGTGGTTTCAGCATGCCCCTTTCGAAAGATTAAAAATATCACACACGTGCTCCATGCTGAACTGGTTGAATTTTAATCCATCTATGGCCAGCTTAAGTCTATTGTACAATGTTTCTTTCCCCTAACACTTGTAGAAGGGGACAAACAATCTCTTCAGCCTTCATATTAGGCAGTAGATGTGTGACTGTTGACCTTACCTGATGAATGACATTTTGAAGCTTTGTGTAAACTTAACATGTCACTTCCCTTGCATTGCATAAATATGCATGCCATAGGCTGTAACAGTGTAGCTCTTATGAAAAAAATTGAATTTGAATTTGAAAAAATGTCCAGAGAAAATTCCGAAATATGCCAAACATGAAACATGTTGCTGTATTTACAGAATTCTAACTCTTTTGATGACATAAATGATGGAACTGGTCTTCCTTGTGCTTGGCCATATAATGTCTGAATTGATGAAGCTGCTGTTTGTCCATTTTTTTTTTAGCAGGATCTTTTAACAAAGGTCAGTTTTGGTCACTGTATGTCCAGTTTAACTTGCTAGAGACAACAGTTCTGTAAATGTATAGCCATATGTAAGAGTGGTAAAATAATAATCAAGACATTCTTTCTAGTTTGTTATAAGTGAGTGACATTGGGGATAATTTTACAAAAAGAGTAGATCATTTTAAGTAAAGTAATTTACTTGGTAAGTAATTTGTCACTTTAGTTTAGGTCAAACTGGCTACAATCATCCAATCATGTGTTAGCAAAATTCCTGTTTTTCAGCTCCCTTGTACATGATTGGGCATTCTTTGCAAAATGAAATTTTGCTTCATTCACTAAGCTTATTGAACATTCACTTTGTAGACTAAGCATGTTATAATATTTTATTTATTAGGCACAATTTGTATATATGACTTGAAACAAGATTTGATTTGGTACTGATATAGCCTGATGTTATAATCTGATGCATGTACTAAGACCCATAGCAATGTTTGGCCTCATTTACATGAGCACTGACACCCGTGGTCCATGAATGGGTCATGTGTTTATGCAGCTCGAGCCACCAGGTGTTTGATGCAGACAGTGTGCATTTGGAGCCAAGCACCTGAATGGCTGTTAACGAGGGATGAGCAGCTGTATTCTTGCATCCCCTGAGTCCCCATTGGCAGGAATGGGCGGACTGCATGCAGCACTTGGCAGCTCAAGCTTTGACAAGCTCCATACTTCCTCAGTTTTACCTATACCAAGACAATTTTGAGTTGAGGGGTGAACAACCACTGGAAACCTAAATAAACATATGAGAATATACAAATTTCAAGCAGATAATGTCCCTATTAGGAAATTAAACCAGGACCCCAGTGCTGCAAAGCCAGGATGCTTGCCAGTAGACCACTATAGATCAGGGTAAACTAGCGATGGGTTTGATTTCAGCTAGGAAAGTAGTGATCTCCTCTAGTGTTTACCTTCTGCCTATAATAAGCCTACACTGTTTATATACATGTTCTAGGTCAGGGGTGTCTAACTCAATTTCATCATGGGCCACATCAGCATTATAATTTCCCTCAAAATGGCCGGTTGTATCTGTAAGATTCAAAGAAAAAACAAGGATGCGCCAAACTAAGTGCAGTATAAAAGGGCTTTTAATAAAGTACACAGCCAAATGGCTACTCACAATAGATATGAGGTTGCAGGCATATCAGGTGGATGTGGTCCGTGGTCACTGGTGTCCGATCTGTCCGGGTCCTAGGATAGGTCTGCACACGATGGGGGAGCTGTAGATGAAACAATATGGTGCAACAGACACCATAGGAGAGGACAGCAATCTGTGCAGAGAGCCGTACGGGGCAGCATGCGTCTCAGGGTGGACCGCAAGCAGAGATCGGCACACCTGAAGTGACGTGGCGTGGCCTACCAGAACGGACCAATCGGATTACGCGGATTATGGATGGATGGATCTGATGAAACAGCGGAGCTGTGAAACGCGTAATCCGATTGGTCCGTTCCCGTAGGCCACGCCACTTCACGTCACTTCAGGTGGGACGATCTCTGCTTGCGGTCCACCCTGAGACGCATGCCGCCCCGTACGGCTCTCTTCACGGATTTCTGTCCTCCCCTATGGTGTCTGTTGCACCATATTGTTTCATTTACAGCTCCCCCGTCTTGTGCAGACCTCTCCTAGGACCCGGACAAATTGGACACCAGTGACCACGGACCACATCCACCTGATATGCCTGTAACCTCATATCTATTGTGAGTAGCCATTTGGCTGTGTACTTGTCTATTTTATTAAAAGCCCTTTTATACTGCACTTAGTTTGGCGCATCCTTGTTTTTTCTTTGTGTACTATTTCCAGAGCCTGCTTCTGCTTTTTGGGATTGCTGCCATTAAGAGCATATGGACTATATTTATGGATTTTATTTATGAACTTATTTCAAGGACTATCACCACCTATTTATTATTAATTTATTAGACTATCTCCCTATTAAGATTATCCTTTTTATATTCATGGGCCACTGTTGTCTGCCTTATCTTGCGCCATCTGATAATTTTTTCCGTATCTGTAAGATTAATTAGGCTTTTAATGTCTGGCGTTTTTACAGCTCTATTGCTGGAGCTTCAGAACGCACTTGTCCCGCGTTTTTTTTTTGCAGCTTAGCCATCTACAGCTCAAAAACGTCATGGTGGGCATGAGGCCATAGACTAACATGGACAGGCGTTTTTAAGCTGCAAAAAACGCTCAGAAAAGTGGCTGTAAAAACGCCAGTGGAAATGAGCCCTAAATGTCCAGCGCATCCCCTCCCCTTTACATTAGATGTCAAGAGCCACCCCATCATCAGAAGTTGAGTCCCCCAATCTTCCTTACATCACAGTGCACCCCCCTTTCCTTATGCTGCTGCTGGAAAGCAGGAAGTAAGGGTCTGGAGTAGGCCCAGAGGAGGGCTGGAGCTCTCCTGCAGCTGCAGGAGAGGTGTGAGGGCCACATGAAATGGCCTGGAGGGCCGAATTTGTTCCGCGGGCCTTGTGTTTGACACCTATGTTCTAGGTGATAGGCTCTTTCTGGAAATAGGGGCTAATGGTACAGAATTAAGACTTTGCTAAAACTGGCAATCTATTAAAGTGCTTATGATGTGCCATAATTGATGGCAGGCTTTGCAACTCAATGGCAGAGAAGCCATCATGTAGGAAGGTGCCTACTTTGGGGTAATACCTAGTTATGTCCTACCTCATTTTGTCATTTACTGTGCTTGTTTAACATATTAAAGGGGTTGTAAAGACAAAAATAGTTTCCTCTTAAATTAAAGTCTGACAGTAGCCGATAAAGTAAAAAGTAATGTTTTGCATTATAACTAGTTTGATACCTGTTGAAATCAAACTGTTTTATTCACCTTCGTCACTCCTGAATTGTTATTCTCACTGACTTCCTGGTTTACGGTGCGCATTCATTCTTGCTACATCACAGCCTAATGGGAACTACAGTTCCCATTAGGCTTAGCCTCCATGCCTGTGAGGGATAAGAGAGCATCTTCACGCAGAGCTGTAGTCATAGGGAGGGGGTGAGCACATTCTGCTTTCCACCATGCAAAACGGCTCAGATGCTGGTGGAAAGCAAGAAGAAGAGAGACAGGAAATGGCATTTTCAAACCTGGATTACTGTATTTTGGAGGTTAAAAGGAAAAACGAGGCAAGTGATATTTAAATGCTCTAGCTTACAGCAATCAATTGATCTAATAAAAAACAAACCTTTAGTGTTCCTTTAAGTATGTAGTGTGCTATCAGCCTGCCCAAAAGTTAGAAAGGGATTGGTTCTGCCAGTTCCCTGGGTGTCCATGGCTCTACTACCCCCCCCCCCCCCGCTGCTGCCATATGTAACTCTTTTTGGGGCTCCCGTTTTGTGGGTCCCCAGTTGGGGTAGTGAAAGTGGATTCATGGACTTTTTATCTATGTACTTTGCACTCTTTATATGGTATGATTCAGGGCAGCCAGAGGCTAGAATTAACTAGAACAATGTATGGAGGAAATCTGTGAAAGACTGTTTTCTACTAGTGATGAGCGGAATACGCCATATTCGATTTCGCGAATATTCGCGAATATTTCGAAGAATATTCGCGAATATTCGTTAATATCGAATATTCGTGATATTTAAAAAAAAAAAAAAATTGCGAATTTTCGCCAATGCGAATTTTCGCTAATGCGAATTTTCGCTAATGTGAAATTTCGCGATTTTTTTTTTTTATATAAAATATCACGAATATTCGATATTTACGAATATTCGGTATATTTTATAAAAAAAAAAAGCGAAATTTCACATATGCGGTCGCGAATATTCGTAAATATCGAATATTCGTGATATTTTATAAAAAAAAAAAAAAAAAAAAATTGCGAAATTTCGCCATTGCGAAATTCGCGAATGCGAAATTGCTTGCGAATTTTTTTGCGAAATTTATTGCGAAATTTGAAAAATACGAATATTCGAAATAGCTAATATTCGCCGCGATATTCGAGATATTCGCGAATACTCGAATATGCAATATTCGTAGCGAATATTCGCAATGCGAATATTCGTGAGCAACACTATTTTCTACTGACTTCATGTGATTTCAAATAAATATTCTAAAGTTCAAACATGGTGAAGGTAACAAGAAAACATGGGTAGCACAGTGGCTTCATACTCATGTCTTGCAGCACTAGCGTCCTTGGTTTAAACCTCACCCTGGCCACTGCCTACTCCCCCCCCCCCCCCCTTCTGTTTGTTTGGAATGAGTAGTGCACATTAGCTGTGGTCATATACACTGCTCTATAGATACTACAAAGTCCATAGGTCATAGTCCCCAGTGAGTGGCTATGTTCCTTCATACAGCGGAACCATGGAGAACAACTGAGCCACCCTCTAACAGACAGTCAGATCACAGCAGCAAAAAAACAAAAAAGAGTTTAGAGGTTTAGATGAGGTCACACCGAATTCCAATCGTCAAGAACGCAGTGACGTACAACACTACACCGAGCCGAGAAAAATTAAGTTCAATGCTTCCGAGCATGCATCGAGTTGATTCTGAGAATGCATTGTTTTTAGTGCGTTGGAATTCCATACACACGAATGGATTTTCCGATAGGAATTTTTTCCGTCGGAAAGAAAGAGAACCTGCTCTCTATCTAAGTCCGTCGAAAATTCCGATGGAAAAAGTCTGAATATCCGATGAAAAGCTTGCATCTAAATTTTTCCATCGGGAATTACGTGTGTACGCGGCATTAGATCAATAGAAGGGACTTTCTGAGTTAAAGGAGAAGTTCAGCCAAAGCTCGTTTGGCTGTACTTCTCCTGTGGATCACAGTAGTGCTGTTAGTTTTGATGTCCCATCTCTACCGACATCACAGAATTCGGTCCAGGCTCCTTGTCATCACAATCACAGAGTCAGGATCTGCCAGATCCCTGGACCGACACCCAGCTCAGGCTCTCAGCAAGTCGCTGAGAGCCTGAGCCGGCCACCCCTCCGCAGCTCAGCGCTCCAGTGAGTGAGAAAAAGGCAGAGATGAAAGCTGTGACTAAGCCCCGGTTCAACTGACTGGGGGAATGAAATTGTGCGAGTTCAGCTAAACTCGTACTATTTTATTCCCGCATGTCAGACCCAATTTCAGAGACCTCTGTGTGTGTTTCTGCACAGATGTCAATGGAAAGCGCACCCCGAAATCGCCAAAAGTAGTACATAAACTACTTTTGGGAATCGATGCGGCGTCGCACTGATTCAGGTGCTGCCATTTCCGGCAATTGCTGCCGAATTTGGCTTGCAATATGACATTTCAAATCGCATGCCAAATCACATCAATGTGAACCAAGGCTGACAGTCAGCAGCTCTCTGCTCACAGAGCTTTTAGAACCAAGTGATTGGTGTTCGATCGCTTAGTTCTCAATGTTAGAGGCGCCAGGGGACAGATGCTGCATCGAACGGATGCTGCATCCACCTAAGTAAGTATGAATAAAAAACAAAACAAAAAAAAACACATACTTCTCTTTGAAGAATACATACTTCAATAGACATCTTTTAAAACCCAGAGTTCAGTCTCACTTTAAATTGTAAAGCAGCCCATACCTTGATCACCAGTGTGTTGAACGGAAAAAAAGTACAAAACAGATTATCGCCCACACATGCAAAAATGACATTTATCCTGCAAGGCTTGTTAAAAACACCTGAACATATTTCAAAATACGGTGGTTTGGTCACACTATATGGTCATATAGTGCTAAGCCCACTTACTGTGACAAAGTACCCCGAATTAGTGGGTCCTAACCTGTTAATAGAATAAAGAACCTAGTGTCTCAACATTGGGAGATAAACTCTTACCTAGAACGGAAAAAAGGATCCAATTGCCCTATCCACACACATGATGTGGATGGGGGAATCACTTCCACTGTGGTATTGTATTGTGACAGCAGGGAGACTTTCCAGCCATCAGAATACAATGATCAGTATTGTGGGCTATAGCCAACGGCACGGATTCTTTAGGATACATTAAAACAGTCTGGTTGTACACAAGTCGATTTATAGATGACTTGTGTACAACCAGCCTGAACTCAAAGGCCCTGCTGAACCAGCCAAATTTCAATCCATGTATGGCTGACATAGGCTACTTGAGAGCAGGGCTTGCTGTGATCGTACACTATGTAAAGTACTGTGTACATTGTCAGTGCTATATACATACCTGTGAAAAATGAATAAAATAAATGATAAAACTGAACAAATAATGGTATTACATTTGAACAAGGCAACAAGTCATGGTTGTGTTGAGTTGGGGGAGTGTACAGACAGCCAGTATTATCAGCATGTTTATTTACACCCAGATGGAGATGTGATAAAAGACTGTGACATCCTTCCCCCATCTAAGAAAGCACATTCCCCATCCAGAAGAAAGAGTTCAGCCTCCAGTGTTGGAGGTGGAGCAGAGCCCCAGTCCCATTCATTGTACAAAGGACCTTCCACTAAATAGATGTGTAGCAGGAGCACAGAAGGCTGGTCGTGTGCCTTATTCCTACCCACTCCAATATTCCCCCAACAAATCCAATGTGGAAATGAAAGGCAAACCTGGACTGGGAGTCCTACTACTGCTAGGTAAGTGTCCTCTACTTTACCACTTCCACCAAACTTGTGTGTCGGTCAGTACTCTATTCCCAAGTGACAGCTGAAAAAAGCACACTATGTAATACAATGTGCTGTACATGTGTTGTAGGCTAGTCCTCAAACTGCTACACATAGAGGGAAATAGTGTGCTCTGTATTTATACAATGGAAATAGTGTGCAATTATGTTTATTTGTTATAAAGTCTGTTTATTAGGTTTAGATATGTTTATTTGTTATATGTAGGGCTGTTTTTATACAGATATATTTATTTGTTATATAGTAGAGAGCTGTTTATGCAATTTGTTATATAGTAGAGGGCTGTTTATTAGGTTTACAATTATGTTTATTTGTTATAAAGTACGGGCTGTTTATTAGGTTTAGATATGTTTATTTGTTATATAGTAGAGGGCTTTTTATTATGTTTACAATTATGTTTATGCTTATTTGTTATATAGTAGAGGGCTGTTTATTATGTTTACAATATAGTGATACTGTGCTCATAAAACCACAATATTTGAAAAAGTAACACGTATAAGTAATGGTGTACACTCTTTGCAAGTCCATTTATATATATATATAAAATCTGTGCTGTTTATGGGGCTGTTTAGGAAAAGTTCCATGATCATTTTTTTTGTTATATTTTTTTGTCATGCCCAGCATAGGGGTAGTGGGTTTATTGGTGCCTATCGATGAATGTGCTGATGCTTACATTGTCCATACACTGTACAATCTCCATATCATCTTCTGTAGATTTACCAAAATGACATAATATAAGGAGAAACATTAATGCCGCGTACACACGATCGGACATTCCGTGGATTTTTTTTCCGACGGATTGTTCGCTCAAACTTGCCTTGCATACACACGGTCACACAAATGTTGTCGGAAATTCCGAACGTCCAGAACACGGTGACGTACAACACTACGACGGGCCGAGAAAAATTAAGTTAAATGATTCCGAGCATGTATAGGACTTTTGTGCGTCGGAATTGCATAAAGATGATCAGAATATCCGACCAAAAGCTCACATCGAATATTGGTTGTCGGAAATTCCGACCGTGTGGACAAGGCATAACAATCTATTCAATGTATCAGGAAGGCTCCTGCACTACATAGTTGATGGCAGATCTTAAGGAGATAATTATACAGGATTTTCCAACAGTTTGCACAGCGCTTTACAATATAAAGGTGATTGTACAAACAGATTGCATAGTGTATGGTAAGAAGTCATCTGATTTTAATTTGTATAGGTTTTGTTCAGAATAAAGCACCGTATGTCGGCATAGGTTGTAAATATTAACTATTGCACACCATGTGTATGTTTATTGATAAGATATAGATGATTAGGTATTAGAGATATTCAGTTTAGGAGACAAAGGTAAATAGAGTGATCCTGGGTGAAGCTGCATGTCTTGTTCCTTCCCATAATGAAGGGGTCACAGATCACTAGAGACAGATGCAGACAAGCCATATGTAGAGCTGCAGTATTGTTCCTAAACCTCCCCCATCTGTGACACCCTACACATAGATCAGACTGTGTCTGGACACTTTATGATGTCACTCCAGACAGAGAAACGTGACACCTCTGATATCCAGAGAGCCTGCAATAATGGCCTGCTTGTTGTATCTCAACTAAGCGTCATTGAATACCTGACATTCTGTTGTAAAGGCATACATACTGTAGTATATATGTGTAGTGCACACAATGCTGTCTAAGGCTATATTCACACATAGTGCAGGGACCGGTGTTCTACCAAATAGTGCTAAACGTCGGATAATGCCTCCAACGATCTGCACATGCGTAGTCAATGCGTACATCATCAAAGGCATTATCCGACGATCAGAGGGAGAATCTAATCATCACATTCTGCGACAGAACACCGGCGTTTGACTGCATTGTAAAACACTGGTCACCGCAAGGACACCCTAAAACTATTGATTTCTGTATGTCCCATTCTCACTGTAATGCAGCCTGGAGCGGACATGCTGCATTTTATCACAACGCACTGTACAGGGACATGCATGGAATGTACTTTGTACACTTCAATACAGTTAAAGTGGTTGCAAACCCTCGTGCTTTTTCACCTTCCTATGCATTAAGGTGAAAAAAACACCTGGCAATCACCGGCCCCCCCAGCCCCCCCCCCCCCCGTTTTACTTACCTGATCCCAGAATTTCCTTTGGTGGGGACGAGCTGGCCCTCTCTCCATGGGGTCCAGGCTCTTGATTGGATAGATTGATAGCAGCGCAGCCATTGGCTCCCACTGCTGTCAATCAAATCCAATGATGCAGGCGCCGTGGACGGGACAGTCATACATTCGGCAGCTATGGATGCCAAATGCTGGACTCGGGAGCGTGCCCGCAAGGTAACCCCCCTAGGGAATGCAATTCTCCTAGGAGGTTATCTGATGTGGGAGGAGCTGCGAGAGCCCAGAAATCGATGTTTGGGGCCACTTTGTGCAAAACTAACTGCACAGTGGAGGTAAAGTATGACATAAAAAATAAAATGTAAGCTTTACAATCACTTTAAGTGAGGGGAAAAAGGGAGCTATGTGTGAGATGAATCGCACACCACACTGCTCTCTATCGCAGCCAAAACAGACAGCTGCCGGAGAGGAAACAGCAATTTACTTCTCTGGCAGCTGTACATTGTGTGTGAATCGGCCCTAATTCCTCGTATTTACCTAGGCATTACATCTGTTTCATGTTACCATCATCCCTACTGTGAACTCCAGCTAAATCACAGCAAATAATTAAGAGGACTAACCCAGTATTGTAAAAGAGTCTGTCGTTAAAATAAATATTTTATTAACCTCTCGCTGGCCACGCAACGCATATGTGCGGCGGAAGGGAGGGAGGGCCTTAACGCCCGTATGCAGCACATATACGTCCATGGCATCTGAGATTTTTTTGCTGGGAGCATGCTTACTGTCACCAACAGCTCCCACTCTCTAATAGTAATCAGAAGCTTGCAGGATGGGCCCCTGATTATGCGATTGCTATGACAGCCAATCACAGCGATCACATAATTAATACCTCCCAGTATTAAAAGCATGTTAAATAGCTGCCAGGAAGGGGTTAAATAAGGTTTAATATTGAGTTGTATAAAAAAAAGGCCAATGTACCTTACATTACAAACAATAAAATACAATTTCCACCTTCAAGAATAGCAATGAATCATTGTACACCTATCACAGTCCACTTCTTCAGGGGATGCGGATAAAGACTATCTATGATACATTGTATAATATATTAGTGGCAGTTTCAATACATAAACTCAATTTTTCAATAAATTGTTGGGCACTGAAGGTAGAAGTTGTGATGATTTTAGGGTACCAGGATTGTCCCGTTTGATGTGATATACAGTATCTAGAACATGCTGTTTAATTGGCAGCGTTGATGCTACCTCAGTGGCCCTTGTCACTTCTAATACAGGACACTTAGTTGAAAATTGCAATAATAGTTCAGCATATAGATCACTTGGTAAGTGCTGGCACACTGGCATCCTTTCTCTAGGACAGTCCTCCTATTTTGCAGTTTCTTCAGTGCCACCCATGTCTCAAGGAATGTCCCACCAGGTAGGTACCATTTACAGGATACTGTATGACCCTTTTCCTAGCACAGGAAAGCAGCCCCTCAATCTGCTGGTATAGAATTAAGGTGTAAAAAAAATAAAAAAGTAAGGGTTTGCCACGTTATAGAAAACATTTAGGCCGGGTTCACACCTATGTAAATTGGTTGCGGCTTAAACCGCATCCAATTCGCATAACATTCTTAAAATACATTGTTTTCAATGAGGCTGGTTCACATATGTGCGATGCATTCCCACTGCGCATTGCCGAAAAAACGTGTGCATTTTCTAGGCATTGCGGTGCGGCTCAGGTGCGAATTCAGGTCCATTATCTTCTATGGGCACGCATCTGATTCGCAGATGTGTTAATTTCTATTCAGGATTTCTCTCATTCACCTCAATACACTTCCCCCCTCCCCTCTCCCAGGTCTCCAAATTCGCAGCTGATGATCTTCTGAACAGTTGTCTTATCTCTCTGCAGAGATAAGAGAGCTGTAATTTGCACTGCACAAGTGTGAATCCGGCCTTAGAAGTTATGGAGTGAGATAACTGCGGTGCTGCTCACTGTTCTCCTTGCTGGAGGCTCGGACATGAGGAAGCAAAGCCCTGAGCCTACCAAGATGGTGCCCTTCATATAGAGACACTGTGAAAGACAAGGCAAATTCAGTAATGAGGATAGATTTGATTCGATTTGATAAGGGAGAACACATACAATACTGGTGTCCTGTCCTTTTTTCTCTGCTTGTCTTTTTTTTGGGTTGTACAAAAGGAAAGGATCCCTATAGCCGCACATCCGTGTAGTCCCTAGGATTGATGTAAGGGTGGCACCCTCAGCCTGGACTTTGATTGACAGCCATGGGAGCGATCAGCGCGGCTGCTCTGTCTCAGCCAATTAGGAGCGGTGTATTGGATGGCTATGGGGATCGTCGTGGACATTGCTGGAAAGAGAAGGAGCTCAGGTAGGTAATTGGGGGGTGCTGGGGTGGCTGCTACACACACACATAGAATGCATTAAAGTGGAAGCTCCGCTTATCTGCCTCCTCCCCCCTCCGGTACCATATTTGGCACCTTTTGGGGGGAGTGGGTACCCGTTTTAGATGGGTACCCGTCACCCACTTCTGGGAGACTGCACCGCAGGGACCTCGGCTCCCCTCCTCCTTCCTTCATCACTGCCTTCACAGCCTGCTTCCCTTACCACGAATGGTAGCGTCAGTACCCGAGAGCCAATCGGAAAATCGTCTGGGATCGATGGACAGGTGAGTGTCCTAATATTAAAAGTCAGCAGCTACAGTATTTGTAGCTGCTGACTTTTAATTTTTTGGTGTGGGGGACGACGACGACTCCTCTTTAAACTAAAAAGCAAACATTTATATTGCAGCTTACCAATTCCTAAATGTGATGGCTGCATTGCTTTTCTTTTTTAGGCTTTCTTTCCTTTACCAGATGATCCAGCCAGTAAGTCTATTTTTTTTTTCTAAAGCAAGCTGTCTTGCGAATGTATCAGTTACGGAGTTGAGACAACCCATTTACCACTGACAGAGGGGCTCACAATGATCAGCATTTATTTATATTTGTAAAACCTTTATCCCAAAAGTAAAAAAATAAACTGTTGCTGTAACTGATAATAAAATGTTATCTGGATTTTTGGCTCCAATTAGTGTATCTAAATCTGCTAGTACAGCCAACACTCCCCTCCCCCTGGACTGACATTACTGCTGTCCAAAGGTGCCCCTGTGCTCATTTATGCAGAGTGGGGTCACTCTAATACAGGAGATGTGTTACTGGCCAGATCACCAGGAAAACAGAGTGAAAAAAAGCCTAAAAAGAAGAAAACGAATGCAGCCACCACATCTAAAAGCTATGTAGTATGAAGGCCTAACTCCTAATGAATTTTGTCCTGTTAGACCAGGGGTCTCAAACTGGCGGCCCTCCAGCTTTTGCGAAACTGCAAGCCCCATAAGGCATTGCAAGGCTGACAGTTACAAGCATGACTCCCACAGGCAGAGGCATAAAGGGAACAGAGGCATAAAGGGCCACCAGTTTGAGATCCCTGATTAGACTTTCTGATTCCAGTGAATGAAGGATTAATTGACTCATTAATAGCGCCAGGATGCCTGCCTGAAGCTTCTTCTTGTCTGTTGCTATTACAGTTATTTTTTTCAAACCTGATTACACCCATAACACGAGGATTACATAAGCGTATTATTTATTTTTTGTTTCTATGTCTGGATCCAACCATGAATGCTAAGTGGCAATGAACCGGTCCTGTCCTCGCAGATGGAGGTGCCGTTAATGCATAACAAGCCATATTACAGTGTATCGGAATTGTAATCCTCTATAATGGCTCAGTGTAAATTACAACTTTTCCAGGCAGTCAGGTAGAACTGTATACATACTGCTTTATAGACTCACCTGCTGAGCACAACCCATGAAATGCATTTACAATGTACCTTAAAGGGCTTAAGCCTCGTACACACACTCGGTTTACTCGGCAAGAACCAGCAAGAAAACAGCTGGCAGAGCTCTCTTGCCGAGTATACCGAGCGTGTGTACGAGGCTTTTAGGTTTCTCGTCAAGAAAACTGCCTAAAATCTCGACAAGAAAAATAGAGAACATGTCCTCTATTTTCTCGTCGTGATTCTCGGCAGTGTTTTCCTGGCGAAAAACGCGAGAGTGTGTATGCTTACCTGTCGCCGTGGAAACACGCGCATGCTCGAAATGACTGACGCATGCGCAGTAGCTTCCTAGGCATAGATAGGGTGCAGCAAGATGGCGGCGATGGCATCGAATGTGACAAGCGCATGCACACGTTTTTTCTGCAATGCGCAGTGCGAATGCATCACACATATGTGAACCAGCCTCATTGAAAACAATGTATTTAGAAATGTTCTGTGTATTAGATGCGGTTTAAGCCGCAAACAATTCGCATAGGTGTGGAACCGGCATTAGAGAAACCTCAAATTGGGAAACAAACAGCAGTTTTTTTTTTTTATTCAGCAATAACTTTGTCATTACCTAAAATCTTGTTATTTTAGGTAAACACATCTTTGGTGATATTGTCTGCAAAAATATTTTTTATTTTTATGTAATCCATAACAAAAACACAACAAAATAATAATAATTAAAAACAAAAATGAAGTTTGGATCATTTATTTATTACAGGTATAGAGACATAAATTTATGCAGAGCTTTACATACTGTATATACTTGAGTATAAGCCGAGTTTTTCAGCACATTTGTGCAGAAAATGTCTCCCTCGGCTTATAATCGAGTCACCTTTTTGCGCCTGATCTCCGGACTTTGGGGACAGGTACACATGTAGTCCCAGTCTTCCTCTACAAGTGTGCAAAGTTTGTTGTCCGGAGGACCTACGGCCAGGGAGCAAAGCCGGGCACCCCTTCCATAGACTCCCATGTTAAACTGTCATTTCTCCTGTGACTTTGGGGACCCAGTACTGGCCGGCCGTAGGTCCTCTGGACCCCAAACTTGGCACAAATGTAGCCCCACTCTTTACACATGCACCCCTTCCATAGGCTCCCATGTTAAACTGTCATTTCTCCTGTGACTTTGGGGACCCAGTACTGGCCGGCCGTAGGTCCTCTGGAACTTAAACTTGGCACAGATGTAGCCCCACTCTTTACACATGCACCCCCCTTCCATAGACTCCCATGTTAAATGTCAGTCTAGTCATGAGCACAGTGAGGCATGAGCACAGTGAGGCATGGCACAGTGAGGCATGGGCACAGTGAGGCATGGGCACAGTGAGGCACAATGAGGCATGCAGATGGACACCTTTGGCTTATACTCGAGTCAATACGTTTTCCCATTTTTTTGTGGTAAAATTAGGTGCCTCGGCTTATATTCGAGCATATACGGCATATATTGTACATTCACATCAGTCCCTGCCCTCAAGGAGCTCACAATCGAAGGGTCCCTTAGAGGACACACTATTAGATTTTCTGCAAATTTTTGTCTTCAGATTTCTCAAAACCATATAATATAAGGTCAAACCTTAGGAGTTTCAATTTGTATGCAATCAGGTAGACCCTTGCACTACATAGTTTTGGTAAATCTGAAGACAAAATTTTGCAGGAAATTGAATAGTGTGTATGGGGTCTAAGGCCGGCCATACACGTAGCGAATTGGATTGATTCCCCCATTAACAATATTCAATTTTCTGCAGATTTCTGTCTTCAGATTTACCAAAACCATATAATATGAGGTCAAACCTTAAAGCCTCGTACACACGATCGAAAATTCCGACTGGAAAAGTGTGATGACAGGGTTTTGTCGGAAAATCTGACCGTTTGTACGCTCCATTGTACAATTGTTGTAGGATTTTCCGTAGACAAATGTTGGATATCATGCTTTAAAATTTTCTGACAACAGTTGTGTGTTGTTGGATTATCCGATTGTGTGTACAGAGGTCCATTGGACAAAACTCCAAAGTACAAACACGCATGCTCGGAAGCAATGCTCACCATAACACAGCATTAGAAGAAGTTATGCCGCGTACACACCATCACTTTTTGTGATGAAAAAAAATGACATTTTTAAAAATGTCATTTAAAATGATCGTGTGTGGCCAAAATGTCATTTTATGTCTTCTGAAAAATGACCAAAAAAAAATTCCAACATGCTGAATTTTTTATGTCATTTTTCAAAATGTCATTTTTGTGTCATAAAAAATGATTGTGTGCAAAACTACGTAAAAAATGAGTTTTAAACCCGTGCCCAGAAGCATTGGACGGGAGGTAAAACTACCATTCATAATGGAGTAAGCACATTCATCACGCTGTAACAGACAAAAAAGCAGGAATCGTCTTTTACTAACAAGTAACCAGCTAAAAGCAGCCTCAAGGCAAATAGAACTTCCCCTTTAGAGTGCCATCACTTTGTTCATCATTTTCCAAAAATGATGGTGTGTACGCAACGTCATTTTTAAAAATGAAGTTTGAAAAATGTCATTTTTTTTCATGAAGAAAAATGACATTTTTTTTCATCACAAAAAGTGATCGTGTGTACGGGGCATCACACACGGCCCAGATTCTCGTCAGGAAAAAAACATAGTTTTTCCTGACAAGATTTCTGGCAAGAATTCTCTTGCCGGCCGAGTGTACACACACTCCATTCAAAAGAACCGCTGCTTTTTGAATGGCCACGAACGCGGTGACCGTCATTGACTACGACAAGCATGCGCTCCTCACATTCGATGCTGTCGCCGCCATCTTGCTTCACCCTACCTATGCCTTGGAAGCTACCGCGAATACGCCAAAGTAATTTCGAGCATGTGCGGGTTTCCATGGAGAGGCAAGTATACACACGCTCGGGTTTCTTGGAAGGAAAACACTGCCGAGAATCTCACAACGAGAAAATAGAGAGCAGGTTTCTCTATTTTTCTCGTCGAGATTCTGGGCAGTTTTCTTGATGAGAAACCTGAAAGCCTCGTACACACGCTCGGTATACTCGGCAAGAAAGCCCTGCCAGCAGTGTTCTTCCTGGTTTTTGCCGAGAAAACCGAGCGTGTGTACGAGGCTTTAAGAGTTTCAATTTGTATGCAGGCAGGCCCTTGTACTACATGGTTTTGGTAAATCTGAAGACAAAAATCTGCAGAAAATTGAATAGTGTGTATGGGGCCTCAGAAATGAGAAATAATAAAAACACAGTTCTATATCTCTCCCTCAGCGCTCATAGAATTGTTAAAAAACAAACAAAAAGCAGCTACTATAATATGTAACAAAATTAAATCAAAATATGTCAGAGTAAATTTACTAAAACATTAGCAGCGCTGATAAGCTAGCAGGCATTAAAATAGCAATAGTTGTGCTAAAAGTCCGCTTTAAAAGAAAATGGTGATCCACTTATTGAAAGTCCGTTATGGAGCAAAGGTAAATGTAACATAAACCATCAAGTAAAGAGGCATAGGTAATAGTTCCAAGGTTCACCAAACCGCTTGTGTTCAAGCCCTATGGGAAATCCACTTACCAGATTAAGCTGGTTAAAGCGCCTTATCAATCAAGCAGACAATCACTGGGTAATTCCATGTATATTAAGCTCATTACGAGCAATAGATAAAAAAAATCCCACCTAGCATGATACCGTACAACACTCGTTGATTATTAATAAAATCTCACAATAAAACACTCGCATTCTGTGCATAAATGTAGGGCATGTAATAACAATGTAATCATAATCAGGAACTCTCGTCTAACCTCTCACCGCTCCCTCTGTGTTTCCGGGAAGGAAAGGTGAGGAGAAGCCGACGAAGGGGTATGCTGCCTAGCGCCGCTTTGACGCGCTTCTGTCAATCACTTTCGTCTGAAAGCGTTACTACGCTACCTGTAACGTGTCCCCGAAAAATTGCAGGGAGGGAGAGGTGAACTTCCTTCCAGTGCCGCGGCGCCAGGGGAGAAAGTGGGAGCTGGGTGCTTGTCAAAACTGGGCACCTGCTCCCCCCCCCCCTAAAAAAATGACATGCCAAATGTGACATGTCAGGGGGTCACCAGTACTTAAAGCAGAAGTTCAATTTGTGGGTGGAACTCTGCTTTAAGGAAGCTTAATAGCAGCTATATTAAAGGCCTCATACACACGGGTGCCCTGGGCCATAGAACATAAAATTCAGGCATATTTTTCTGCCTGGGAGCTAATGGTGCTTCATACAGCCAACCAATAGCTGTACAATTACAACCCTGGATGCAGACTTTCTACATCCAGGGACGTATGTCCATATGCATGTTTTTTTGTCAAGTCCTGGCGTATATGGTCGTGCAGCCATTGACTTCTATTGTATGTGTACACTGCGCCTGTAGCTCCTGGACAGGAAAATACTCCCGAAATGTATGTTCTACATCCCCAGGCAGTCCTATATATGAGGCCTAAAGTGATACTTAACACTACAGCCCCACACAGTCCTATGTATGAGGCCTAAAGTGATATTTAACACTACAGTCCGAGTAATGTCCTATACATGAGGCCTAAAGTGATATTTAACACTACTGTCTGAGTTAACACTACAGCCCCACAGCCCCACAGCCCCACGCAGTCCTATGAATGAGGCCTAAAGTGATATTTAACACTACAGCCCCACGCAGTCCTATACATGAGGCCTAAAGTGATATTTAACACTACAGCCCCACGCAGTCCTATACATGAGGCCTAAAGTGATATTTAACACTACAGCCCCACGCAGTCTTATACATGAGGCCTAAAGTGATACTTAACACTCTTAATAAGATTGATATTTAATGCTCCCAAACTGGAGCTGAATGGTTCTTTAAAGATTTCAACAAAAATTGCTAAAAGCTCTACAAATGCTTTGTAAATCCTGCTGTATACACTGCTCTATTATAAGCTGATGCCAATATAAACACAACCTAACACAAATGATCTTTTCACTTTGAATGTGCCTGAGCATGTTTAGATGAGGACATTCTCTACTGAAATCAATGGCCATCTATGTCCAGCCATAATGGGTTCAGTAGGAGATATGTAAACATGTGTTTATGCCATGTAAAGCAGATGTTGCGGAGTATGTTTTCTGCCTCTCTCATTGACTACATCATCACCAGACTCCTTATACATCACACATTAACTCAGGCTGTGAATGAATAACTCTCTGCCTGTCTAGTATATATTAAACTGACATGTGATCTTAGATATGTTCAAATAGGGAACCTGATTAATAAACACTAACATGTTACATACCTGACTGCTTGCAGAATGGTCAGCAATGCTAAGAGTGATTCACTTCACTGACAATTAGTAGAACTCATACCTAAGCAGTAATAGTCTTCACATGGCCAGAGTGCATGCTCAGCTGGGCCCACAAATACACAGAATTCTATCTCTAACAATTTTCTAAGCTTGTTATACTATCGTCTTTATATGTGTGTCATGGAAACAAAAATATACCTAATGTCCTTATGTCCTTTACTTTACATCTATATATAACAGTTATTGGGTAGATTCGATTGTTTTAAACCTAGTTGCAATATATTTGTGACATAAATTGTCTTTAACCACTTAAGACCCGGACCAAAATGCAGGCAAAGGACCTTGCCCCTTTTTGCGATTCGGCACTGCGTCGCTTTAACTGATAATTGCGCGGTCGTGCGACGTGGCTCCCAAACAAAATTGGCGTCCTTTTTTCCCCACAAATAGAGCTTTCTTTTGGTGGTATTTGATCACCTCTGCGGTTTTTATTTTTTGCGCTATAAACAAAAATAGAGCGACAATTTTAAAAAAAATGCAATATTTTTTACTTTTTGCTATAATAAAAATCCCCCAAAAATATATAAAAAAACATTTTTTTTCCTCAGTTTAGGCCGATACGTATTCTTCTACCTATTTTTGGTAAAAAAAAATCACAATAAGCGTTTATCGGTTGGTTTTCGCAAAATTTATAGCGTTTACAAAATAAGGAATAGTTTTATTGCATTTTTATTATTATTTTTTTTTTTACTACTAATAGCGGCGATCAGCGATTTTTTTCGTGACTGCGACATTATGGCGGACACTTCGGACAATTTTGACACATTTTTGGGACAATTGTCATTTTCACAGAAAAAAATGCATTTAAATTTGCATTGTTTACTGTGGAAATGACAGTTGCAGTTTGGGAGTTAACCACAGGGGGCGCTGTAGGGGATGTGTGCCTATGTGTGTTTGTTTACAACTGTAGGGGGTGTGGCTGTAGGTGTGACGTCATCGATCGCGTCCCCCTATCACAGGGATGACGCGATCGATGCTGCAGCCACAGAGAAGCACGGGGAAGCCGTGTGTACACACGGCTCTCCCCGTTCTTCCGCTCCAGGGATGGATCGCCGCACTGCAGCGGCGATCGGGTCCGCGAATCCCGCGGTCCCGGTCCTGGAGCTTCGGACCGGGTCGCGGGCGCGTGCCCGCGACCCACGGCTGGGTACTAAAATCAACGTATATATACGTTGATGTGCCCAGCCGTGCCATTCTGCCGACGTAAATGTGCAGTAGGCGGTCTTTAAGTGGTTAAGGAAAACAGATTGCTGGGATATGGAATGTCTGGGGTGACAAATAAAGGCCACCCCAGCATGTTATGAGGTCATCGTATGACCCCATATCAATTGTAACCTGCCACCAGATGCTTGGCACAGATGGCCAACTATGGCCATGTCCCATACCTCACAACCGTACCGCAAATTACGCGGTCCCACGATCACGACAAAAGTCCCACGAGTCCCGCGATCTGCGGACCCCCCAGGCTCAACAAATTTGATCAGTAGAACCCCCCCCGCTCAACAACTTTGATCTGCGGCTCCCCCGCTCAACAACTCAGATCCGTGGCCCCCCCTCAACAACTCAGATCCGTGGCCCCCCCGCTCAACAACTTTGATCTGCGCCCCCCCCCCCGCTCAACAACTTTTCTCTTTGAACTGCGGACCCCCGCTCAACAACTCCGATCCGCAGCACCCCCCCCCCCCCCCCCCGCTCAACAACTTAGTTGGAAAGTATGCTCATTTGTCGCCCATTCTGAAGTTGAAAAGCTGGGAGGTTTTTGTTATAAACCGGGACTTATTTCAGCTGTGTATTCCCCCACTGAATTCCAAATGGCCCCCTTTCCCTTCATTCAGTCAAGTGCTGGTAGTGTTGCAGCTCACAAAAGACAGCATGTTTACTTGTGGAATTCTTATTTTCTTATTGTACCTGTCTAACCTATACACATTGAGCAAAAGGACCCCTGCAACTGTATATAGTAGGCACCATTAAGCAATAGGTTAATACTAGTATCACTATTTCACTATGGTCACCAGTCACATTTATTGTCAACCTTGGAAAATGACACCTGGCCTGTTAACATTTGAATCTAAATGGTGGTTGTGGGGAAATAATCACATACTTATATAAGTTTATAGTACTGTGTTTATACACAGAGCACCACGTCCCTGCTGTCACCGCCGATCGCGGGTACCTAGCGGACATCGTGGCCGCCAGGCATGCGCATCAGCACCTCAGCGATGCGCCGGGCACAGTGTTACCCCGCTGCACGCCCCCAGCGGCGCGTGCGGGGAATGCACATAAAAGGACATCCAGGGACGTCCCCCTGGCAGTTGAGAGCTGCGCTGTGGACGTCTTTCGTCTATAGCGCGGCTCTCAAGTGGTTAAAATTATCACTTTTGATTTTTCATGTTCGTGTCCCATATACATTAACAGTGTTCGCACAAATGTTTTGCCTGTTCGCATGTTCTGGTGCAAACAAAACCAGAGGGTGTTCAGGCTAATCCCTATCCAAGAGCTTTTCATATTGGTGATATTTTTTAATACTCAAAAGCATCTAATGATTCTACCTTCAGCTGGTAATCTTCATCATTTCAATGTTGGTATTAGTGACTTGATGTACAGTACATATACATCAGTGAAGGGAATATGTGCTAAATTATTAGGACAGGTACAGAGAGATCAAAAAAATAATATATATATTAGTATTTTAGATGGGACCGGACACAGATGTAGAAGTAGCCCTAGGCTTTCATATCAGGGATTCCTTGAAAAGTCTTTCCATGACCCAGATACTGCTTAATATCCGGTTATTCCGAAAACTGATTACAATTTATTGTTATAAGCTTTAAAAGAAACCTGAGCTGGGGAAAAAATGTAGGCTGCCATTGCTGACCTCTGTCTACGCTCAGCTGTCAGGTATACATTTTCAATACATTCTGAATCACTGACCTGGAACATGTATGCAAATCACATGATCTGACTTCCCTTGCAGTGCTCTTGTTCTGGGTCTGCGTTTTAGAAAGTATAGAAGCCACAAGCACAAGGCAGCTATTATTTTCAAAAGCTGGTCAGCAATGGAAACCTAGTCATTTCTCAAAGTGTTAGTTCAGTTTCAATCACTGCTTCTATAATCTTGACTTTGACAGTGCATTTTTTAGTGTACTTAAAGTGGAGGTTCACCCTCCAAACAAATTTCAGGCATGCCATGGAGCCCACCCACCCGACCGGGCTGAGGGATGTCAATCACAGCCTGTGATTGTAAACGTCAAATCCCGCGGGATCGCCGGAGGGGACGAGAGCCCGTAACAAGGTATGTATAGAAAAAAAAAAACACAGGCATACTGCCGGTCGGGTGGGTGGGCTCCATGGCATGCCTGAAATTTGTTTGGAGGGTGAACCTCCCCTTTAAAGTGATATTAAAGGTTAGTTTTTTTAAATAACAAACATGTCATACTTACCTCCACTGTGCAGCTCGTTTTGCACAGAGTAGCCCCGAACTGTGTTTTTTTTTGGTCCCTGTGGCGGGGAACATTAAGGTCCCTGTGGCATAGGATGCATTAAGGTGAAAAACATGAACCTTTACAACCCCTTTAAGTTTTTCTTGTTTGCTAAACAGTGGCAGCACCATAGTCAAAGATTGTTAAGTGAGTCATTGCAAGCATGTAGATCAGTGTTTCTCAACTGGGGTTCCGTGGAACCCTAAGGTTCCGCGAGAGATCCCCAGGGGTTCCGCCGCAATTCAAAATGATGGCGGATGTATATCCGTCCAATGTTGTTTTTAGTGTTCCCAATGCTCGCTGACAGTGAGAACAGTCAGCGCGCATTGATACCTGATGCCCTTTTCTGTAGTTACGGCTCAGAGAACTCAGAGGGCGGAGTCAGGTATCTCTGGTTGACATGGATTTGCTGGGATTCAGGAGGAGGACTGCAGGCTGGAGGTGTAAGAAGCGGCTCAGGGATGGCTGGAATATTCAAGAGGCAAATCTTAAAACACTTATCAAGGTAGGAAGGTGGGGGACGGACAGTGTGGAGAGTGCGGGGAGCGGGAATTGCTGCTCATTCACACGATAAGGACACTGGGAGAATTGGCTGTTGTGTGGGAGGGGGAGAGTTCTGTGGAAGATGCTATGGGCGGCTATGGAATGGAGAGCTTTACTCATAGAATCCAGCACTGGCCTGACCTTTATTAGTGTTCTGTCTGTTCATTATTATCTGAGGGATATTTATCAGCTTCCACTGTATCTGAGCTCATAGAGAGCCCCCACTAACAGTCCTTTGATTTATTTGCTGCCAGATTTCTCATGAAAAACCCCCCCAATACTGCCTTGAGAAGCTCCTCCTCCCCCTTCTAAAAGCAGCAAAGCAAGCCAATCAAATTACAGGATACCTTAAGGTAGGCAGTAATGCACACTGTGTGTGTGTGTGTGGGGGGGGGGGGGGGGGGCAGAGAAAAGGAGCACATGGCTAGATTACAAGCAGAGTTCCTGTGTATGTCAGGGGTGAATGCAGACTGCTGGGGGGGGGGAGAGCAGATAACAGGAGATAAGATCCTGTGTATAACAGCACTGATTTCAAACTGGGGAGCAGAGAGTTGAGGCACACAGGCTGAATGTAACAGGAGGTGAGATTCAGCCATGTGCTCCCACTGTCGGCACTCCTCCTGGTACAACCCTCACAGGTTCAGAGGAGCTGGAACTATAGAGGAGGCACCAGGTATTAATGCGCATTGACAATACTCGCTGTCAGTCCACATTGAAATCAGTTATTTTCTTTATTTCCTAGCAGAGACCTACGTTAGGAAAGTGCATGTCTTGGACAAGACCAAGGTATTCTATGCAGGTCAAATCTTGACATTCTTATGCATGAATGTTGTGAACAAGTCCCAACTGTTCCTGTAGTCTGCTATCCTATTTACAAAAGTTCAGTAAGGCCTCGTTCACAGCATTCAATTTTGCAAAGTTTGTTGAGCTGGGTGTAGCAGGTTCCTGAAATTCAGCCCTCGGGACGTAATAAGAGTAATCAAAGTTTGTATATCTAGCCTTCCAGTGAAAGGCCCTTATCAATGACAAGGCTCTTTGTCATGTATAATGGATCAGCCCACCCACCAATATTAGCTCAAGGTAGACAGAAGCAGTTCGATGTACTCCTTAGCTCCTCCTATTTACCCCTTCGTAATTTTTGCCTTATGCTTTTTACCAAATAAATGGAAACATAATAAAACGCACAGTACATTGCACATCAACACGTGTCTGTTTTTTCACAGTTGGTTTGTAGCAACGTATGTTTTCTCACACGTTTTCTTGCTTTTGCCTTCTCATGACACCAATAACAACTACTCTCGTTACTCACAGCCCCCATGGAGAATCTGACCTGAACAATAAAAATGTAGCTTCTTTCTGATGCTTTCAGTCCTAATTAGGCCAGGATTTTTATTGTGTCTTGTGGATGTAAATCCTATTATTCACTATGTCATTTTTAACTTACAGCTTTAGTGGGAGCTATTGTTTTTTGGCTGAGTAACACTGCAGCAGACATATTCTTCTTGCTTTCTGACGATCCGACCACAAACCATGGATCTTCAGCTCCTCTACCTCAGACAAGAGCTTTTAAAAGCAGGACTTACAATATCAGCCACTCTCCAGAGACACGTGAAATTGAGGGGGGTTTAATCGAGGAGACAACTTTTAACTTCACCGACATCCCTACTGAGTCAGAAGAAGCTTCTTCCAATACAACATCAACTGTAACAGATATCTATCCCGCTACAACAGAAAGATACAATTTTTCAACGGAGCATCTGGACAAGGATTGGATTAGTTTGGGCCCAACTACTGTCCAAAGTCCCCCAGTTGATACCACTGGAACAGTTATTGGAACGAATATTGTTACGCATCATACACACTTACCTCTGAGATCTTCCTTTACTGAAAAGGGCTCAGTTCCTGAAAATACAACAGCGAAAATGGAGACAAATAAATCTGCTTGTATTCCCACCTCTAGTCTAACAGATGCTGAGGTCCTGGCACTCGTCATAGGAGCTGTATTCCTCACTATAGTACTGAGTAAGTATATATTCATTTTAATTCAAGGATAAAACTGCTACGGGTACCTAATCTGGATGCTTACCTACCTGGCTAACAACCTACTTGAATTGGCACAGTCACACTTACATTATATTACACCTCCTACTATCCTCTCCATTTCATACTCAACTGTCCCCAATCCAGAGAGATATTGCCCACTAGATCACACAGCTGCTTGGCAAAATGTCTCCGCCTGGTGCATTCATGCTCTCTGCACCTTCCCCTTACTCATATGGTGCATCCAAGTATGAGAGTGAAGCTCAATATGAATGGATAGAGAATGCAAAGACAGGGGGGCTGGGAGTATGGGGAGCATACATATAAGTTTAAAGGGGTAATTCCCCCAAAAACCTTTTTTTAACATTGCATGAGGCTCGTTATGTCAAGGGGAATCGGGTAGTTTTTTATTAGAAACGAAGCAATACTTACCGTTTTACAGATGCATCGTCTCCGTCGCTTCCGGGTATGATCGTCTGGTCTGGGCGTGCCTATTTGATTGACAGGCTTCCGACGGTCGCATACATCGCGTCACGAGTAGCCGAAAGAAGCCGAGCGACGGTGCGGCTCTATACTGCGCCTGCGCACCGTCGTTCGGCTACTTTCGGAAAATCGTGACGCGATGTATGCGACCTCGGAAGCCTGTCAATCAAATAGGCACGCCTATAGTCGGAGCCCATACCCGGAAGCGTCGGAGACGATGCATCTGTAAAACGGTAAGTACGGCTTCATTTCTAAAAAAAAAAAAACTGATTCCCCTTGACATAACGAGCCTGAATAAATGTTAAAAAAAAGGTTTTTGGGGGAACTACCCCTTTAAATGCACCAAGAATGTAGTTCCACTTTTAGTAATACTTCAGTTATACATTTAGTAACACTTGGTTGGGTAGAGAAGAGTTAAAAATTCTCTCATGCTGCGTACACGCAACCGTTTTTCATGACGAGAAAAATGCCAATTTTTTAAACTGGTCATCAAAAACGACCGTGTGTAGGCGCCAAAGCATTCTCAACGAGAAAAATGGCCATTAAAAATGTAGAACCTGCTCTATTTTTTCTCTTTGTTTTTCTCGTGATGAAAAACGGTGGTGTGTAGGCTTTAACGACGAGGAAAAAAAACACGCATGCTCAGAAGCAAGTTCCGAGAAAGGAAATTTGCATAATTAGTCCAAAGGGTGCCATCATTCCAATGGAACTTCCCCTTTATAGTGCTGTTGTACGTCACCGCGCTTTGCTCGAGCATTTTTTTTTCATGATCATGTGTATGCAAGGCAGGCTTGACAAGAATCATGTCAAGTTTTTTTTCCATGACATGAAAAACGGTCATGTGTACGTGGCATCAGGGTTTGTTGTCTGTGGTTTTACGTCGGAGATTTCCCCAATATTGTCACTGGGACATAAGGGGGAATCACCAACAGGGGCCCAGACAGAAATAAAAAGCCATCTCTGTACTCTGTCTCTCTCATGAAGATTTCTCCTCCTTTATTATCTCAGTGCCATTATCCATATTTCCAAAAGAGGTCCACACAAAGGAGAATTTTATTTTTATTTTTTTTACAAGAAAAGGGAGAACATTTTTAAAAGGAAAATTTAAATAAATAAAAATGTGGATGAAAATACACGTGGCAGATAAGATTCCATGTTTATATCATGAAAGCTTTTTTGATTGCGATGGCCTATAGTGCCATTATTGTGTTGCATCACTATTTATAAACTTAGCTCCATAGTACAAATTCTGAAGTAAAAAAAAAAACAATTCTCCAACTTTAGACAAAACACTTTCTTAGAATTTTGAAAGCGTAAGACCCTATATTAGATTTATATTGATATCTGGGCCACCACATCCTTCTTTTTCTGTTCCAGTGACCACTTTTTGGGACAGGAATTGAGTCCCCTAAAGAAGGATGGAAAAAAAGACAGATTGCGATGATGGTGGGTTATTGTTGTTCCCAATATAGAGATTTCCACTCACATTCTGCCTGCATGGCCACTGGTCATGGACAGGAAGGTAAGGGGACAAAAATCCTGACAAAAGTTTTTGTCTTCCCAAGCTGTTAAAACGCTGCTGAAGCTCCACTTTAACCTAAACAATCTTCAGTATTATCTAACACTTTGCCAAACAACATAGGAAGAGTCGGTTTACAACATGACTTGAAGTCCTTTTCAGGTCAGGAGAACATTCCAGTGGCCAATAAAACAACAATCAGCTCTGGGAGAGGGAAGGGGAGGGAGGGGTTTGCCTGAGAAATGTATGTTATCTTATCTGGAAAGTTGCTTCAGTTAAGACAGTGATCAGACTTGGAAGCGACTTCCATTGAAATCAATGGGTACAAATCGCCTAGAAGTCTGATTGAAGTAGTACAGGAACCTCTTCTGAAGTCGGAGCGACATGAGTAGTGTGTATTAACACCGCTCCCATTCACTTACATTGCTTTTCTGGACAGCACGACTTTGGACGACTTTAAGTCGGATCCCAAGTCGCCCCAGTGTGAACCGACTCGAATGGTCAACACAACCATAATGAAGATCTCTTGACACAGCACTCAAGACCATTTAAATTAGAAGGCAAATACACCTTAGCAGGGGGATCATAATGGAACTTGGATTATGAGACTGAACGGATATTGTATCTCACACCTCAAGTGCTCCAATAAATTATAAGTCCATTTATTTTAATAGAGCAAAAAAATCACATTGTCATCAAGATGCTATCCTAATTATGCTTAGTCATAATTATTTATACCTAATCTGTCCAACACTGTTCATGCATCCAAACCAACACTAATGTTTTTATGAGACATAAAAGAACTTTTATATTTTCTCCAGCCCTCCTAAATACCCTACTTTCAAACAATGCATCCAGCTTCTTCCCAGCAGCAGCATAAGGAAAGGGGGGTGTACTGTGATGGAAGGGAGAGTGGGGGACTCAACTTCTAATGATGGGGTGGTTCTTGACATCTAATATATGGGGAGGGGATGCCCTGGACATCTAATCTTACAGATACAACTGGCCCTTTTGAGGGCAATCATAATGCTGATGCGGCCCATGATGAAATCGAGTTTGACACCCCTGGTCTAGAAGGTGCTATTTTATTTTTATGTAATGAGTAAAACAAAGATGGTGGCGTGCAACAAAAAGGAGTATATTGCAAATGTTTTATAATATGTAATTAACCAACTTAATAGGTCAAGAGAAAAAGATGGGCCACACACCACCATGGAGCTGAAACAAATTAAGTCCTTTGTCGCATTGTTATTAAGTCTTAAGTCTGGCATTGTCGCATGCCAGACACAGAACAAGATAAACATTGACGCGTTTCACACAGTGTCTGTTTGAAACTTGTCAACGTTTATCCTGTTCTATGCGTTTGGCAGGCAACAATAAAGTACTTTGTTTCAGCTCCATAGTGGCATGTGGCCAATCATTTCCTCTTGACCTGTAAAGTCTACATCGGCAAGCCATGGCGGGCACCCACACTGGATTGCTGCTCATTTCCTCACCTGAGCAGTGTACACATTACCTAACCAACTCAATAACCGACCAACCATAATTCTCAGGGATGTTTAGTGCCAAATACGGATACTTAAATTGTGGAATCGGCCCAAAAAATAAAAGGGGGGGGGGGTCTCCCTTTACAGATGAATGTTAATGTAATGTTTATAAAATACACAAACACTAAGAACGTTGACTTATTCTACCTTTGTTATAGGTGCTCTTCTCTACCAGTTTGCCGTATTCATGAGAAAGAAACAAATCCACATAGACAGCTCCATATACATCATAGAAAATGAACATAACAAGCAGGACGTTGAAGCAAATGGATCACAACCAGAGACAAGGCTGTAATAGACAACAACATTTGTGGCAGGAGTTAATTCTGCCCAGTAATTTAATGGGAATATTCTTCTGACCACCGGAAGTTCGAAAGGATGAAAAAGCAGCCAAGCGCAAAAGCAGTATTTCATAGCCCATAAAATTTTCATTTATCTTGTTACGTCATCATTGCTTTTTGTACATGTTGGAAGAAGGGAGAAGTGGGGTTGTGGGCAGCAACCCAACCAAATTCTAGTGGTCATCTTTCAATCATTGATTGTAAAATGAATGCAAGACTTATCGGTTTCCTCAGTATCTAATAACAGGAATTTGAGACCATTTTGTAAGATAATTTTTGCTCCAACTCTAAAAAAAAAATATATATATATATTTTTTTGAAATTCTGTTGATCAACAAGGCGATAAGTATACTGTATGTCTGTTATTTGTATTACTTACGGAAAAATAACTACAAAAGGGGAGAATTAAAGAGTGGTGCAAGCATAATGTTTGTGCAACTCTTCTAAACGTAGAAAAACGCAAGCTTCTTTGTTAACTAGATTACCTGCTCCCTGTTCTGTGCTGTATCTGTGATAGACACAGCACAGAACAGTACAGCTGGAACTGCATGCTACAGATTCCTCTGCTTAACAACACCCCCTCACTCAGCTTAGCTCAGGAGGAAGGCAGGCTCTGTTTGTACCAGCAGACAGAGGGATGTGAGCTGTATGCCGACAGTTCCCATCCCAAAAACCTTTGTGAATTCCCCATAACAATGCAACATTGTGAAAAGTATATGGTCTGTACATCGAGTAAGTGTATGTTTGTGTGTTCACTGATCATTATACAGTGACCATTTTTATGCCAGTTTAAAATTGTATATGCCTTTTGTTTTGGCATAATAAACCTTTATACAAATTGTTCCTTTTCATTTCACATATAATAGAGCTGTGGGGAAAGGATACTATAGACTCAATCTGCTAGAGAATAAACACTTGTGCTAAAAGTCATTTTACAGCTTTCACCGCACAGCCATGTCATTTATTCACAGAGATCAGCGAATGAATGAACTTCCAGTCTTCCATTGCAGTAGGTAGACAGACTTGTAGTTCTCAATAGAACATGAGTGCAGTAATCACCACACTCTTACGCCACGTACACACAATCATTTTTTTCGGCGTGAAAAAAAAACGTTTTTAAAAAATTTCATTTAAAATGATGGTGTGCGGGCTTCACATCATTTTTCGGTTCTGAAAAACAACTTTTTTTTCGAACAGGCTGCATTTTTTTACGATGTTTTTCGGGTTGTAAAAAATGATTGTGTGTGGGCTAAAACGAGGTGAAAAACCTGTGCATGCTCAGAAGCAAGTTATGAGATGGGAGCGCTCGTTCTGGTAAAACTACCGCTCGTAATGGAGTAAGCACATTCATCACGCTGCAACAGTTCGAAAAGCGTGAATCGTCTTTTACAAACACAAAATCAGCCCAAAGGGTGGCGTCATCCGCATGGAACTTCCCCTTTATAGTGCCGTTGTACGTCACCGCGCTTTGCTAGAGCATTTTTTTTAAAACGATCGTGTGGGGGCAATGTCATTTTAATGATGAAGTTGGAAAAAAAATATGTTTTTTCTGGATGCTGAAAAACGTTGCTTTTTACATGCCGAAAAATGATCGTGTGTACGCGGCATTAGTCTATCTACACTTTCTTCAGCTCAGCAAATGAAAGCCAAGAGAGCCGGAGAAAGAATCTGCAGGAGCCTGGCATTGCACCCACCATCCACTGATTGCAGGTGCAAGACGTTGCAGGCAACTTCCTGCCAGGAGTACATATTGTACAGTTCAGAGGTTAGTTGTGTGTAACGCAGAGGTCGGTAGTAAAACAGAGTGCAAGAGTAAGTTACTCAGTGGTCAGTATTAGGGTTGCCCCGATACCACTTTTTTTAGGACCGAGTACAAGTACTGATACTTTTTTTCATGTACTCACCGATACCGAAACTTTTTTTAAATGTGTTCCCAAATGCAGCCATGTCCCCCACATATTGCAGCCATGTCCTGTCCCCCACATATTGCAGCCATGTCCCCCATACCTGTAGTAGATGCCGCCAGGTTAATCCCCGTGTAATACAGCGCGCATTACAAGCTTTCGTTTGTATACTTGTAATGCCCGCCTTGCCATGTATAGACACTCCCCTTCTCGGGATTGGACGGATCCATCCAATCCCGAGTAAGGGGGAGTGTCTATACACGGATCCGTGCATAGAAACTCCCCCTTGCTCGGGATTGGACAGATCCGTCCAATCCCGAGAAGGGGAGTGTCTATACATGGCACGGCGGTATTACAAGTATTCAAACAAAAGCTTGTAATGCGCGCTGTATTGCACGGGGATTAACGCAGCGGTATGCGGCAGCGGGGAAGTATTCTATTTAGGTATCAGGGGTATTTGCGGGAATACAAGTACTCCCGCAAATACTCGGTATCGGTCCCGATACCGATACTAGTATCGGGACAACCCTAGTCAGTAGTATGTAACGCACAGTGCAGGTCATGAGAAAACAACAAAAAGAGTGCAGGTGTGAGTAGCAAATACCACAGCGTGCAAAGTTCATTAGTATGTGTCACGGCCGATAACTTAAGAACACATAACACAGAGTTTTCCAGCAGCCTAAAGTCCGTGACAGTATGTAACTCAGGAGTGCAGAGGTCAGGAGTAACTAACACATCTTATCACACAAAAATACAAACATCTACTAGTAAGCTAAAACCACTCACAGCACAAATTTCCCTCTTCCTCTGTGAAATTCACAGAACCAATCTTTACATGCATCTGTGCTCAACAGAGTGAGGAAAGTCCTCTAAGGTCTCCCCATGGCTTTGGCATATGACACATTAGACCTGAGGAGAGGCCTGGGCCTTCCCTCAGCTCTGCAATACCTATCGACTCTCTGATTGGAGGAGATCTGAGAGGCAGCGACCACCTCTCTGACAGAAGGTAGGGGTAGATCACGATCAACATGTTGCTGACCCCAGCGATAAGCAAGACATTCTCAGATTTACATAAATAAAACAAGGCCCTATTGGCCTCTATATCTCCAGGCATTGTGAAACAATTCGTATTCAAAAAGTAACTTTACAAGCAATGAAATGGTTGCAACTAGGGTTGTCCCGATACCACTTTTTTAGGACCAAGCACAAGTACCGATACTTTTTTTTAAATGCAGCCTTGTGTCCCCAAATGCAGCCTGGTGGGACCTAAGACAAAGCCAAGTCAACCCCCCACCCCTCCTCCCGCCACTGCCGACATCTAGTTAATATGCGCTGGGGGAACACAACAGCTTTCATTTGCATTAGAATAGCTGTGTGTTCCCCGCCGCACCTAATCATGTATAGCCCCTCCCCCTTGCCCGGGCACTTTGATAGGGAGATCACCCGTCCAATCCTGGGACGGATGACCTGTTTATCAAAGTTTCTGGGCAAGGGGCTATACACGACGAGGCGCGGCGGGGAACACACAGCTATTCAAACGCAAATGAAAGCTGTTGTGTTCCCCCAGCGCATATTAACTAGATGTCGGCATCGGCGGGAGGAGGGGGATTGACTTGGCTTTGTCTAAGGGGACTAGGCGGCAGCAGCTCTCCTCTCCCCCATACGAGGACTGCTCTGCTCCACTCTCCGCCCCCTCTCCACCCGCACTTAAAAAAAAAAGTATTCGGCCAGGCATCGGGAGCATTTGCGCGAGTACAAGTACTCACGCAAATGCTCAGTATCGGTCCCGATACCGATACTAGTATTGGGACAACCCTAGTTGCAACTGAACATGTGCCCAGACTATGCACATTCTAGTATTTGCATATACCAAACAAGCAATACATTTTTTTTAAAAACAAGCCCTAATTCTGTAGCTATAAGCATTGTAAGTAAATATACAACAGAGGCACTGCAATCTTAGCTCCTTTCCCCATTATTTTGGTAACGGAATCTTCCAGTCTTCTAAAGTAGAGGATGGGTGCTTGAAAGCAGTTTTAAACCAATGGAAACTGGTCTTGACTCTTGAGGCTCCATTCACACCTAGGTGTTCTGGGATCACGGCAGAACTCCCAATTTGATTTATAATGTAGGATGTATGCCATGTTCAGGGGCGGACTGACAGCTCATGGGGCCCCCGGGCAAAAGGAGATTATGGGGCCCCCTGTGTCTCCGGTCCCACGTTCAAGCTACATCCACACAAAGTCCCACCTACATATTGCACTGCCCACATTGCATGCAT
Organism: Rana kukunoris; assembly: GCA_029574335.1. NCBI lineage: Eukaryota > Metazoa > Chordata > Amphibia > Anura > Ranidae > Rana > Rana kukunoris. The sequence continues at coordinate 171,395,833 of CM056049.1, forward strand.
TCAAAGAATTTCTCTACACAATGTTCAAAATAAATGTTTATTATAGGAATTAAAAAATTCTTGCCACTGATCACCAATGTAAGGGACATTCTTCTCACTGATCACCAATGTAAGGGACATTCTTCCCACTGATCACCAATGTAAGGGACATTCTTCCCACTGATCACCAATGTAAGGAGCATTCTTCCCACTGATCACCAATGTAAGGGACATTCTTCTCACTGATCACCAATGTAAGGGACATTCTTCCCACTGATCACCAATGTAAGGAGCATTCTTCTCACTGATCACCAATGTAAGGAACATTCTTCTCACTGATCACCAATGTAAGGGACATTCTCCCCACTGATCACCAATGTATGGGACATTCTCCCCACTGATCACTAATGTATGGGACATTCTCCCCACTGATCACCAATGTAAGGGACATTCTTCCCACTGATCACCAATGTAAGGAGGATTCTTCCCACTGATCACCAATGTAAGGGACATTCTCCTCACTGATCACCAATGTAAGGGACATTCTCCCCACTGATCACCAATGTATGGGACATTCTCCCCACTGATCACCAATGTAAGGAACATTCTTCTCACTGATCACCAATGTAAGGAACATTCTCCTCACTGATCACCAATGTAAGGAGGATTCTTCCCACTGATCACCAATGTATGGGACATTCTCCCCTCTGATCACCAATGTAAGGGACATTCTTCTCACTGATCACCAATGTAAGGGACATTCTTCTCACTGATCACCAATGTAAGGAACATTCTTCCCACTGATCACCAATGTAAGGAACATTCTTCTCACTGATCACCAATGTAAGGGACATTCTCCCCTCTGATCACCAATGTAAGGGACATTCTTCTCACTGATCACCAATGTAAGGGACATTCTTCTCACTGATCACCAATGTAAGGGACATTCTTCCCACTGATCACCAATGTAAGGAACATTCTTCTCACTGATCACCAATGTAAGGAACATTCTTCCCACTGATCACCAATGTAAGGAACATTCTTCTCACTGATCACCAATGTAAGGAACATTCTTCTCACTGATCACCAATGTAAGGAACATTCTTCTCACTGATCACCAATGTAAGGAGCATTCTCCTCATTGATCACCAATGTAAGGGACATTCTTCCCACTGATCACCAATGTAAGGAGGATTCTTCCCACTGATCACCAATGTAAGGGACATTCTTCTCACTGATCACCAATGTAAGGAGCATTCTTCTCACTGATCACCAATGTAAGGGACATTCTTCCCACTGATCACCAATGTAAGGGACATTCTTCTCACTGATCACCAATGTAAGGAACATTCTTCTCACTGATCACCAATGTAAGGAACATTCTTCCCACTGATCACCAATGTAAGGAGCATTCTTCCCACTGATCACCAATGTAAGGAGCATTCTTCCCACTGATCACCAATGTAAGGAGCATTCTTCCCACTGATCACCAATGTAAGGAGCATTCTTCCCACTGATCACCAATGTAAGGGACATTCTTCCCACTGATCACCAATGTAAGGGACATTCTTCCCACTGATCACCAATGTAAGGGACATTCTTCTCACTGATCACCAATGTAAGGGACATTCTTCCCACTGATCACCAATGTAAGGGACATTCTTCCCACTGATCACCAATGTAAGGGACATTCTCCTCACTGATCACCAATGTAAGGGACATTCTCCTCACTGATCACCAATGTAAGGGACATTCTTCCCACTGATCACCAATGTAAGGGACATTCTCCTCACCTGATCACCAATGTAAGGGACATTCTCCTCACTGATCACCAATGTAAGGAGGATTCTTCCCACTGATCACCAATTTAAGGGACATTCTCCTCACTGATCACCAATGTAAGGAGGATTCTTCCCACTGATCACCAATGTAAGGGACATTCTTCTCACTGATCACCAATGTAAGGAGCATTCTTCCCACTGATCACCAATGTAAGGAACATTCTCCTCACTGATCACCAATGTAAGGAGGATTCTTCCCACTGATCACCAATGTAAGGGACATTCTTCCCACTGATCACCAATGTAAGGAACATTCTTCTCACTGATCACCAATGTAAGGAACATTCTCCCCTCTGATCACCAATGTAAGGGACATTCTTCTCACTGATCACCAATGTAAGGGACATTCTTCCCACTGATCACCAATGTAAGGGGCATTCTTCCCACTGATCACCAATGTAAGGGGCATTCTTCTCACTGATCACCAATGTAAGGGACATTCTTCTCACTGATCACCAATGTAAGGAACATTCTTCCCACTGATCACCAATGTAAGGAACATTCTTCTCACTGATCACCAATGTAAGGAACATTCTTCTCACTGATCACCAATGTAAGGAGCATTCTCCTCACTGATCACCAATGTAAGGGACATTCTTCCCACTGATCACCAATGTAAGGAGGATTCTTCCCACTGATCACCAATGTAAGGGACATTCTTCTCACTGATCACCAATGTAAGGAGCATTCTTCTCACTGATCACCAATGTAAGGGACATTCTTCCCACTGATCACCAATGTAAGGGACATTCTTCTCACTGATCACCAATGTAAGGAACATTCTTCCCACTGATCACCAATGTAAGGAACATTCTTCCCACTGCTCACCAATGTAAGGAACATTCTTCTCACTGATCACCAATGTAAGGAACATTCTTTCCACTGATCACCAATGTAAGGGACATTCTTCCCACTGATCACCAATGTAAGGGACATTCTTCTCACTGATCACCAATGTAAGGGACATTCTTCCCACTGATCACCAATGTAAGGAACATTCTTCTCACTGATCACCAATGTAAGGGACATTCTTCTCACTGATCACCAATGTAAGGGACATTCTTCCCACTGATCACCAATGTAAGGAACATTCTTCCCACTGATCACCAATGTAAGGGACATTCTTCCCACTGATCACCAATGTAAGGGACATTCTGATCACCAATGTAAGGGACATTTCCCACTGATCACCAATGTAAGGAACATTCTTCCCACTGATCACCAATGTAAGGGACATTCTTCTCACTGATCACCAATGTAAGGGACATTCTTCCCACTGATCACCAATGTAAGGAACATTCTTCCCACTGATCACCAATGTAAGGAACATTCTTCCCACTGATCACCAATGTAAGGGACATTCTTCCCACTGATCACCAATGTAAGGGACATTCTTCTCACTGATCACCAATGTAAGGCGCTTTACCGTAATTTTTGTGGAGGAATTCGGCCGATAGTGGGGCACTTTTAACCCCCGCTAGTGTCCGAAAAAGGGATAAAACAACCCGCAAAGTGCTGCTGCATTTCAATGGGCACCACTCCAAAGATGCTGCTTGCAGGACATTTTTTAACATCCTGCCAGCGCATCGCCTCAGTGTGAAAGTACTCAGGCTTTCACATTTACACTACAGGGGAGACGTTTTACAGGCGCTATTTTTATCCCAAGAGCGCATGAAAAACTTCTCAGTGTGAAAGGGGACTTGGGGAAAAGCACTCAGTGTATACATTTCAATGATTTTATATATATATATAGGAAATAACACTCACTTAGCCCAGGTTCACACTGACAGCCGGAACGAAATCCTGCAAGTTCAGCTAAACTCACACAATTTCATGCCCGCATGTCAGTGCGAGTTTGGCGGGCGATTTCAGAGACATCTGTGGGGGTCGCTGCACAGATGTCTATGGAAAATGCACCCAGAAGTCACTAAAAGTTGTACAGAAACTACTTTTGGGAATCGGTGCGGCGCCACAAATGGGGCATCGCACTGATTCAGGTAGTGCCATTGCCATGCGATTTCACATGTCAAATCGCATGGCAAATTGCTCCAATGTGAACCAGGGCTAAGTGCTATTCCCTATATAACATTGATATCTATACACTGTGTGCATTGAGTGTACCAGATATCAGTGTGCACTAGTGAATAGCACCTGCCCTGACCTGCCACCTGGTATATAGGCACAGCACATGGCAAGAAGGAAGGAACTAGGAAGTAACACTCAGCATGGCTCTTATAACAGCACAGACACAGTAACTGCAGTGATTTTATTATCACACTGACCTGCTGCTGCACACAAGGCAGGTCAATGTGGGTGCAGGGGTGGATCCAGAATCTAGTCTCGGGAGGGGCACTGCCAGAAAATAAGGTGTACAGGCTGTACGCCATATTGTGCAATAGCCAGCAAAGGCACACGTGCTGATTGGCCAGAGGGGGAGCCAATCAGCGGGTCCAGCAGACGTGATGTCCGCCGGCCACCTGCAATTTCTCCCCACAGAGATAGAACAGCGGTCTGCTGATGTAAACAAGCAGATCTCTGTTCTGTCTGAGATGAACAGAGTGATCTTGTGTTCCTGCTAACCAGGAACACGGATTACTCTGTTCATCTAGTGAGTCCATCCCCACAGTTAGCAAGCACACCCTAGGGACACAGTTAACTCTTTGATCACCCCTGATGTTAAAGCGGAGTTCCACCCTTAAAACCACTTTCTTTCATCCCATCCAGCATACTGGCGTCAGCGCCAGTATGCTGTTTTTTTTTTTAATCCATGTACGTACTTTATAATAGATCATTTAATTTTGGGCGCACCGCGGTGTATGTCGCCGATATAAGGCGTCACGCCTTCCGGAAACAGCCGACTAGCGTTCGGCTCTTCTCGGCGCCTGCGCACAGACCCAGGAGCTGACTGCGCAGGCGCCGTAAATGGCCGGTCCTAGTTCGGCTTTTTTCAGAGGGCGTGACGCGCCTATATACGGTGCCTGCGCAGTCAGCTTCTGGGTCTGTGCGTAGGCGCCGAGAAGAGCCGAACGCTAGTCGGCTGTTTCCGGAAGGCATGACGCCTTATAGCGGCGACATACACGGAGGTGTGCCCAAAATTAAATGATCTATTATAAAGTAAGTACATGGATTAAAAAAAACAAACCAAAAAAAAACAGCATACTGGCGCTGACGCCAGTATGCTGGATGGGATGAAAGAAAGTGGTTTTAAGGGTGGAAATCCGCTTTAACTCTTCCCAGACAGTTTCAGTAAAGTGACAGTGCATATTTTTTAGCACTGATCACTGTATTAGTGTCACTGGTCCCCAAAAAGTGTCAGTTAGGTGTCCGATCTGTCCGCCATGATGTTGTAGTCCCACTAAAAATTTACTGATGGCCACCATTACTAGTAAAATATAAATAAAAATACCATAAATATATACCCTATTTTGTAGATGCTATAACTTTTGTGCAAACCAATCAATATACATCATTTATTGGGATTTTTTTACCAAAAATATGTAGCAAAATACATATTGGCCTAAATTGAGGAAGACTTTTTTTTATAGCAAAAAGTTAAAAAATTATCGGTTTGTTTATATTGCAAAAAATAAAATATCACGTAAAGTGCTATTAGTGGAAAGAAAAGAACATACATTTTACTTTGGTACAGCGTTGCACGAGCACGCAATTGTCAGTCAGTTACAGTAACGCATCGCAGTATCGCAAAAAATTGCCTGTTCACGGGGGTAAAACTTCCCGGAGCTGAAAGGGTTAGATAGAACAAAACTAAAAAGGCAGCATCCGTTTTTCATAAATAATGGCAGTATGGCATGCAATATTTCACAATTTTACACAATCATTAATCCTTTTACTCACTTTTTTTTGGGGGTGCTCTGGTGGGGGGAGGGGCTCCCATGCAGGAGTAATGGATATCCATGAATTGCATTGCACTGTCTGCAGTGCAGCCGGCAGTATCAGATGACAGTGACACACAGTCACTGCTTCTTCCTGTGTTCACGCCATGCTGTGGACAGTGGAGAAGATGGAGGCAGGAGGTGGGTGGAGTCAACACTCTCACTCGGGGCGGAGAACGAAGAAGGCTCTGCAGCTGCTCTGCTGGGGCTCTCCTTCTCATCAGCAGTGGGCGGCTCCAGCCTCCGACGTGACTGACGTCACTGGTTGCTACACGCCAAGCGGCACAGGCGTTAGCAACCAGCGGCGCAGCGCCACCCACCTCCTCCCTCCAGCGCGGCATAATGACAAGAGTCTCTCTCTCACCGCCGCTGATTATACCGATAGAGAGAGAGAGACTCGGTCGGGAGTCGGGACTGCAGTCAGAGCCGACCGGGCCCCCCCCCACCACGGGCCCTCGGGCAGTGCCCGACGGACCGAATGGTCAGTCCGCCCCTGGCCATGTTATAAAGAATGCAGCAAATGCACTTAACTTGGATTGGTTGGAGGCAACCAGTGAGAATAATGGAACAGAATAACATTACAGGCACCCACATAAGGCAGTAAGCCAACTGGTACTTCCAACATTGATACAGTACAATGTTCCATCAGCGTCTGGGAATTTGATCAGTAATACCGGTCTTATTAATATTTAAAAATAACTATACTAGTTTTAAATGAATATTTTATTAATAGGATAAACATCTTATTCAATTAAAATCAATGTTTTAAATATATACATGAAAATCAGCACATATATATTGGAAAGTTAACATTTTATACTCCTCTATATGTCATCTGGTCTGCCAAAAAAACAAAGAAGACAAACTATTCATTTCGTTCAATTCATTGGCATTTTGGTAAAAATAAATGTAGCCTTGGTATCACTTATTTTTAATGATGTCAGCAACTTGATAAAGCGCAAGCGAAATTATGAAATGTAGAGTCCAGTACCTAGATAACCACCAATAAGATGTCACCATTCCTTACTAATAGACAGTCGTTATTTACTACACTTTGAGGGAAATTTATCAAAACTGGGGCAGCCATGCATGGCAACCAATCGGCTTCTATCTCTCATTAAGCTTAACTGAACATAGAAGCTGATTGGTTGCCATGCACAGCTGCTCCATTTTTAATACATTCCCCCTTCGTAAGCCCCTTGTCTTGTTGAGAAAAGATTGATAATGGAAAAGCCAAGTCAGCAACCAATGTTAAGAGCAGAAAGAAAAAAAGAAATGTTACAAAGAAAATGCAATAAACAAATCTCTCACGATGACATACTGAGTTAACATACTTCATAAACCAACTTGCACTTGGGATATAGAATTATTTTAGGACATTGTAAATGCATTTTTGTTGTACATTGGGTTATTTATATATTAAAAAGGCAAAAAACGAATCATAGAATATCAAGCTTACAAGACGGAAACAAAATATACGAGTTACTGATGGCATCATCTAGTCTTATTAACAGTGATGACATTTCATCAATAAATAGATTTCCACAACATATATACATCATTTTCATTTTTACATGATATACAGTAAGGCTTTGTCATTGCACAATGGATGTGGTGAGGTTTAATCATAAGGCTTTGGCTAAATACAACTCACAAAGCCAAGACACCGGGATCATTACGCGCATACTGCACACAACACAATGGAAATAACAGCAAAGGGTCATCTAGCTTTCCCCTTCAGATCATCCTGCTAAAACAGGGATCCTCAAACTACGGTCCTCCAGCTGTTGTAAAACTACACATCCCATGAGGCATTGTAACACACCGACATTCACAGACAATACTAGGCATGATAGGAATTGTAGTTCCTGAACAACTGGAGGGCTGTAGTTTGAAGACCCATGTGCTAGAATATAGTTCTGCAGGAAGGACATTATCCTTCCTTCAGCATGGTTCAAGTTTTACTATTTTAGCTTCAGTACCTGCAATAAAAAAAAAAAAAGACTTCTAAAAGTTGTTAAAAAAAATAAAGTTTTCTTCACAAATTTAAATTTGCCATATAAATTTCAACATCTCACTATGCAGAATCCTGAGCTACGTGTGTTACTGATATAGTGTGTACAGAGAGGGCGATACAGGGATAGAGGTCATTTCATGTAATGGGACTAAACCAAAGTGGTTCTTTACAGTGAGAAGAATTTCCTGGGGATAAAAAACAAAAAGCGGATTATACTACTACTTACTAGATTTACACGATTAATCATTAAGAATCGAGATTGTAAACCCCCCCCCACGATCTTAACAAAGCATTTTCCAGATTCTATGCAGAGTTTTCTACTCAAGCCAACAATTGTCAACAAAAAACCCCCAAAAAGCAGGCAGTCTGCCAAGTTTCACAACATTCCTCAGCCGATGAGCCAACTATAAACATTTTATTCTTTCGATCAAAGGAATGAACCTCGGTCTGTAAATGAGGTCAGTTTAACCACTTAAAGACTTTTTTTAATCAATGATGGGAGAATCGTGCGAGAAATGTAATCGAAAAAGAAATCCGCATGTGCAAGAAAAGAAAATTCCCGGAAAGAAAAGAAGATTCCCAGCCACGAAAATTATTTTCTATAACAACAGGAGGTGAGATCGAAGGCTTGGTTGGCCAAATTTCGAAATCAAATTTTCTGATTTTCAAAAGAAAATTCTTTCGAAATTCGACCATGTATGGCCAGGCTTAGTTTGTAGTTGAGAAAACCCCCAGCGCTCTGTAAAGGCAATCAGGCACCATGTACTCAATATGCAGCAAGTGTCTAGATGGCATTCTATTATAGGCCCAGGCCTGTGTGCCTTCCTAGATATCTAAGGCCAGGTCGGTACTTTTTTTTGTACTACAAGATTATGATTTCCATAAACCTAGTTATCACTGGGGCCCCCTCAAATACTCAAAGTAAATCTACAGCTGCCTTTATACACTTAGTCTTGTGGCAACAGATACCATAATACGTACCATAATGACTACAATGGCCGTCATAGAAGAAGGACAATATTCGGAATACTACCATGCTAAAATGACTTTATAAATCATGAGAACATGAAAGTTGTTCTGACTTTTGACAACATTTTCAGCCATAGGATACCATTTACACCAGCATTTGCTAACCCTACATCTCAATGTTTTAAGAATCTTTAAATGTATTAGTAGAAATATACAAGCAGCTGTAAGAATTGGATTAAAAAAAAAATGTATACAATTTATATATAAAAAAAAAAAAAAAAAACTCCCTCGTCACGATTGAGTTGAAGATACTAGAGGTGCATTGGAACAGTTTGTTCTAGGATCAAACATTGGTAATTTATTGTACAATGTGTTATTCTATAGAGATAACTATACAAGCAGCTCACCACTTATCCCTGCCACTTAAGCATTAAAACTACTACATTTCTGGAGCTTTCAAAATATACTTGAAGAACTGTATAAAAAAGATAAATATTGCAACTGCAAAGTTTAATAAAAAAAGCTATGACAGCAAAGAGTTGCAACATTTCGGGCCACGTCATACCCTCTTAATCGGGTATGCCAAAGTTGTGCTGTGATGGGATCGCTTTCACTAAACATTTTGGGCACCATTTGAAGGTCCCTGACTTATGAACGCCCGACTTAAGAACAAACTGAAAGTCCCTAACTTGTTTGTAAGTTGGAGACCTGCATTGAAGTGTGAACAGGGCACGTAGAAAACAACTGTTTGGTGTGCCCTTGCAGACATTGGCAGTTTTCTAGTGCAAAAAAAAAAAACGCTGACCTCGGCACAAGCCCCAGGATCCAACATCAACTGTATAGCGCAAGGGACTGCATATATGGATACAAAATTAAATAAGAGTTTTGATAGGTCTACATACTACATTGTTTTCTTTAAGGATGAAAAAACTATTGTATGGTCAGACTGTAACATGCATGGTGAACTTTATCCTGCTTTTATTTTTTTAGCAAGTCATTTCCCAGAAAAAGAGCGTGCATATTCAGTGCTCCGACATTTAATGTGCATATGCTCATTTCAAGCCAGTGATAAGCAGAGAATGGAGGGAAGGAAAACAGCCCTGGAGCATGCAACTTCAATAACTAGTAATGACAACCACCATATTTATAACATGACAGGATCTCAGGGCAAAAACCAGGAGTAGACCCACATGCATACCCTACCTTACGCATACAGCTGCAAGTATATTTACAGTCCTACTTCTTTCCACCTTAAAGCGAAGCTCCACTCAAAAATAGAACTTCTGCTTTTCGGAATCTCCCCCCCCCACCCAGTGTCACATTTGGCACCTTTCGGGGGGAGGTAGCAGATACCTGTGTAATACAGGCATTCGCTCTCACTTCAAGGCATAGATCGCCGCAGTATCCACGGCGACCTACTCCATGTTTGGCGCCTTCTCCGTTCCCCCCCCACTGTTTTCTGGGAGACACACAGGTCCCAGAAGAGAGCAGGGACCAGTGGGATCGCGCATGTGCAGTAGGGAACCAGGAAGTGAAGCTGCGTGGCTTCACTTCCTGATTCCCTTACCGAAGATGGCGGCGCCTCTACCCGAGAGCAGAGGGACAGATTGGCTTCGGGTGCCGACATCGCAGGCGCCAAGGACAGGTACTGCAGTATTTGTAGCTGCTGACTTGTTTATTTTTTTGGCAGAACTCCGCTTTAAAATCATCTTCCAAAAGTGCAACAATATGAAGTTCTACTTTTTAGGCATCTCTTTTATCACCTGTCCTCCCTATTCCGACTGGACAATAAAGGAGCAGCAGAACATCTATGTTTAGAGTTTCAGACTTGCAGCTCAATGAAAAATCAATAGGGATCTGACCGACTGTAAATGCTTCATCTTCTCCCAGTGCTCCTGTACTGAGGATCACAGGAGCCTGATGCGAAGACAGATTCAGGTACATATACTATCTGTATTAAAAAAATGCATTAAACAATTTTATCATGAATACATAAACTGAAATGAAGGGCTTTTTTAATACTGGACCAGAGTTTTTGCTTAAAATCACACACACAGTCACAGTACACAAAAATGATGTACAGCACTAGTCTCATCTGTAAAATGTCAGGCCTGATACATTCAGGGAAATATCCATGTGGAGGACAGGTTGCTTGTAATCACCAACACTTTATCACTCTGATGAGGTTATTGCGGGACGGAGAAGCAGCATTCAGTATAGCACAAGTAGACACAGGGCCAATGTCTACACTGCGATACCTGCAGTAACAGACCACAACAGCAGCTGCTATGTACTGCTCCCTCCACTGCTTTTTCCTGAGCTGCTGCTTTTCTGCATGCGGCTGGCACTTGGTTGGCGAGGCACTCTTTGACTTGAACCTTCTCTGCTGCTTCGTTCACTTTGTCCTTGGATTGTGTTTGCTGGATTCAGTTTGTTTTTCCCTGTAAAATAAGAAAAAAAAAAGAGCCGTTGTCAGTCAGACCCAAGACAAATGCACAAAAGCATGTTAAGTATTGCTAATGTCCCTTATTTTTTTATATTTCTATGCAAACGACAAAGTGCATTTGTAGAACAGGAAATTCAACTTTGTGACTGGACAAAAATAAGTGTTCTGGTGGATCAGAAGTCTGTACTCCCCTCTGGTAGGGCTAAATAGGTTCATGCTAGGGATTTTTATAGTTGGGCACATCCGAAATTATATATTTTTTCCCCCCTCGAAAAGAGAAAAAAAACACATTAATGCCAATTTTAACCTCTTCCTGACACCGCCTCTTGGCCCTTTAAGTGAACCTAGATGCCCAGAGGTGGGCATTCTGGTCATGTGACTGTTGTGATAATCTTCACTATGTCACATTACATGTCGGCATTCATGGTTCCCTCAATGAACTGTAGCTCCCCAGTGCCGGTGTCTTGTCCAGCTGGTTCCTCCATCGAATAGGTTCCTGCCTCAACTGTGCATGCGCGGCCAGGAGTGGGGCATGTGCAGTAGGAGGCCACGGAAATCTCCAAGCCTCAACAGCTGATTGTCAGGTTAGACGAGCTCGCTCCCGATGCCTGCTTATACATGGCGCTCTATAGTACACTCTTCTCTACACAGCAAGGGGCGGATGCGATATTGAGCAGTGCCTTTTTGATTGGTTATCCACACCGCTCTATACAGCAGGGGGGAGATGTGAGACGTCTATTTTATTCAGAAAACGATCATCCAAAAAAAGAACTTCTCAATATCACATCCGCCCCTTGCTGTAAAGAGCGGTGTGGATAATCAAATCAAAAAAGCACCGGTCAATATCACATCCGCCCATTGCTGGCCCATCGGGAGCGAGCACGTCTGTAGCTGACGAACAGCTGTTCCCGCTCGGAGTTTTGCATCGGTTCGGAGTGCGCCTGCGCACTTCAGGGGGAACCATATCGATAGGAGGAACCAGCTCGGCAGAACACCAGCAGCACTCATGCAGCCCCAGACCATGCTTGACTGTAGGCAAGACACACTTGTCTTTGCACTCCTCACCTGGTTGCCGCCACACATGCTTGACACCATCTGAACCAAATACGTTTATCTTGGTCTCATCAGACCACATGACATGGTTCCAGCAATCCATGTCCTTAGTCGGATTGTCTTCAGCAAACTGTTTGCGGCCTTTCTTGTGCATCATCTTTAGAGGAGACTTCCTTCTGGGATGACAGCCACGCAGACCAATTTGATGCAGTGTGCAGCGTATGGTCTGAGCATTGACAGACTGACGACCCCCCCTCCCAACCCCTTCAACCTCTGCAGCAATGCTAGCAGCACTCATATGTCTATTTCCCAAAGACAACCTCTGGATATGATGCTGAGCACATGCACTCAATTTCTTTGTTTGACCATGGCGAGGCCTGTTATGTGTGGAACCTGTCCTGTTAAACTGCTGTATGGTCTTGGCCAGTTTCAGGGTCTTGGCAATATTGGGATCAGTATGTCACAGTAAAATGCATCTCCCTGTCAGAAGACAATAGAACAGAAGGAGAGATTGCTGTACCAAAGTCGCATAGTACAGCGGCTCCTCCTGAGCTGTAAATTTTTTTTATTCAGCCCACTGAGTTGAATGAAAAAAAAAAACCCACTAGCGTGTACTAGGCTTTAGGCTCTGTTCACACCTATGTAGGTATGACGTAGCATGCAGGCTTTTGCGCATTACGTTTAGGACAGGCTATGCACATGATATTTGAATTGGCCGCCTTCCACCCAAAAACTTCACAAAAGTAGTGCATGACCCTTTTAAAAAAATTAATTATCACACCACACCAAGACGCATGTAGTTCGTTGCCATATGTTTTGGCAAGTGTAAAATGTGCACACTAGCATGGTGTATGGAGTAGGCATTAAGAATTAATGGCACTGCTGCGTGCCTGCAAAAGAGCTGCACATTTGTGCTTTTTTGCATGCATTCCTGCAATGCACAAATGAGAACCTAGCCTAAAAGACAGTCAAAATTACAGTTATTATTTTATTAGCAGAGATGAGAAATTTAGAAGGAGGCTCACCATGCAGACATCTGTATAAAAAAATATTGTGACGCATTCCAGTTTACATGATTAAACGCTTTATCTAAATTAGTTTTCATGTCAACAAATGCACATTTGTATACTTAAGAGCATGTGGGTCTTTGAGTATGTAAATTAAGTATGTCAATTACGCATCTTCTTCATTTAAGAATGCAGACATCTGGAGAAGTGTTGTCAAGGAACATTAGCAATACAAAGTAGTCAGAGTCTTTTTGTTTACAGTAGCTAGTAAGCCAGCCTTGGATTACAATGCTGATCTACTTTAAAAGCCAAGCAGCAAGCTTTAGCCACCTCTACGTAGCTGTGCCCATAAGCAAGCGCTGCCACTAATACCAAGAAAAGCACACAAATGGGGAAGACATACAGGCATGTGATCAGTGGCTGATGTACCACTGAAACATAAGCATGAATCACAGCTAGCAAGTGAATACATTCTCAAAATTGATGCCAGCTGATAAGCAGCTTTAGAGGCAGTCCACCCAAAAGGTGATACATCAGTTGTAGTAGATTCTAGTAGGCTGAATTATGCTAAAAGGTTGACTTAAGCAACAAAATCTCCTGCCATTGTCTCTGGGCTTTGTTTGTACCCTTGGTGCTTTGGGATGCCTCATGAGTTATTAACACAAGTGATTTTTCATATGATGTTGGCATGCTTTGGGTGTTCTATACTGACCTTGGGGTATTCCTTCACCTCATATCGTATTAGCTGTTATGTACAAAAAATACAGAGTGCACAAAATACAGAGTGCACAAAATACAGAGTGCACAAAATACAGAGTGCACAAAATACAGAGTGCACAAAATACAGAGTGCACAAAATACAGAGTGCACAAAATACAGAGTGCACAAAATACAGAGTGCACAAAATACAGAGTGCACAAAATACAGAGTGCACAAAATACAGAGTGCACAAAATACAGAGTGCACAAAATACAAAGTGCACAAAATACAGAGTGCACAAAATACAGAGTGCACGATAGGTAGACGATAGTAAAACTCCAATCAGAAACCAGGTGTTTTTTTTTCCTGCCTCTAAACATTGAACTCAAATTATGCCTCTAATGCCCCATACACACAAGTGATTTTCCTGTCCGAAAAAACAAACAATGGTTTTCCCAACAGAATGCCTCTCAAGCCTGCCTTGCATACAGACGGTCACACAAAAGTTCTGTGAACTTTTGACTGCCAAGAACGTGGTGATGTACAACAATACTACAAGCCAAGAAAATTAAGTTCAATGCTTCTGAGCATGCGTCGACTTGATTCTAAGCATGCATGTCCTCCCCCCGTCGGAAAAGCATACAAAACGGTTTTCCTGCTTAGATTTTTTTCCTTTTAGCAAACACCAAAGCAGTGAATTGTTTTAAACTGAAGCAATAAAGACACATGAATATTTGCCATGTCTCTACAAAGGTACCGGCCTACAGGGCTGGTGAGAAAGAACCCTTAAAAATAGGATTTTTGTACTCACCGCAAAATCCTTCTCTCTGACGTCCATGGATGGACACAGCTTCCTTATAATCTTGACTGTAGGGTTATGTTCCGTCTATCAGGAGAGGACTAGGCAGACACGTTAATAGTTAAAACATGGCCCCGCCCAGGAGGTGGTCCCTCTGGTCATAACCCCTCACACTGCACTCAGCAGCTCAGTTCGTCAAAAAGCAGTACAAAAAATGTAAAAAGGAGGGGTGGGTGCTGTGTCAAAAAATCTCATCTCCCCATCCTGAACCTTCGCACTGTTACAAAGGCGTTAAGGGCCTTGAGATCCAGGATTGGACGGACCCAGTCCCTTTTTGGGACTACAAAAAGATTGGAGTAAAATCCCTAAAAACCTTTCAGGAAGCGGGACATGTACTATCACCTCATGCATCAGCAGGTCCTGCACTGCCCCAAACAGGGCGTTCCGATGAGCCGGAGGAAGATAAAGGTCTGAGGGATAAAATCTGTTAGGTAGACAAGAAAGAAATTCTATCTTGTACCCTGATAAAACCTCATCGCAAACTCACTGGTCGGAAAGCAGGGAGGTCCACCGGGTTGCAAACTTGCGAAGGCGACCCCCCACTCTCGAGAGTCGGGCGGGGCCAACCCTTCATGCAGTTGCAGATTTGTTCACAGGCTTGCGAACCCAGGGATGGCTTTTGTCCCTTAGCTGGCCCCGTCGGCCCGGGACGGGAACGTCTACCTGAGGGCCCGGACTGAAGAAAAAAAAACCCTTTGAGCGGAAAAGGAGGGCCCTGGCCTACGGCACCTTACCCTTTCTGGATTGTAGTTTGCCCTTACCCCCAGTGACATCCCTAATAATGTCATCCAGCGAGGCTCCAAATAGCCTCTCACCCTGGAAAGGCAAATCAGCCAGAGCCTTCTTGCAAGTCTGGTCCGTGGACTTTGCATTTTAGCCAAGTCAGGTGACGCAGTACCACAGCAGTTACTGAGGCTCTAGAAAGCAGGGGAGATGTGTCCAGGGCTGCATCGCAGACATATTTGAGGCCATGCACCAACTGGTCAGCCATTTTTACGCAGACCGGAAAAATCTGTTGTCTTTACATTTTGTAAGTGTCTGTGACACCAGAGCCTCAGCCAAAACTGGGCGTAATGCATCTCCCAGCATGGTAAACATGGACTGGGCCACCGCCTCGGACCTCCTATCAGCAGGGTCCTTAAATGCAGGGATTCCCTCAACTGGAATAGTGGTTACTTTGTTTAACTGGGAGGTCCACAACCGGGGGAGATGCCTATTTTTTCAGAAGGCTCTCTTCAAAAGGGTAATGGACCGCCATGCGCTTTGGGACCGAAAAAGTCCTCTGCGGTCGTTCCCATTCATTGTCTATAAACGTATTAAAAGAAGTTGCATAAGGAAACACCTTAGTAGTGCGGGTCGGCTTGTGGGACCCAAAAGGGACCGACACCTCAGTAGATGCCCCAGCCGCATCCTCCAGCTTGAGAGTTTCCCAAAAAACACGCAAAAAACACTGGGCCTCCGAGCGGAGGCCGCACACAAGACAGACCACCCACACTAGAGTGCACCCGACACACCGCACAGTCCCCAGCCAGGACCCAGAACCCCCCTCAGGGACCCCCCGGTGAGGTATAAAGCAGGCCCAGCAAAGCATGGGGAGGAGGGATGGACGGGGAGACAGGAAAGGGAGGACTAGAGACCCCCTAATCGACCACCCCAGGAATGCCCAGCTGTTCCATCCTGCCAAGACAGGAGGAACCTTACTTACTCGTCCTTTTGGTGCATTCCCGACAGACCTACTTCCGAGCAGTAGGGAGTAGCTGTCAGCCACAGTTCACTGTGACTTAGACACAAATAGCCCAGTCATATGTGAATCCTGGAGCATATAGCTCACCAGCCACCCCTGGAGCAAATGGGGCATGTCGTGGCCGACCCAGCGCGTAGGTAAGGCCTGCTCACACTCGATGGCTGCACTGGGGAGACTACAAGGATCTATATTATCCAGCCTGTCACCCAGCCGGCAGTAGATAGTAGATCTCAGGATCAAAAATAAAAAAATTTCAGGACCATGGGCCCAAAAGGGAGCCAGGTCCTTCTCTACTAGGCAGAAAAAAAACTAAGCTGCTGAATGCAGTGTGAGTGGTTATGACCAAAGGGTCTTTGCTAAAGATTACATGTTTTAACTATTAACATGTCTGCCTAGTCCTCTCCTGATAGACGGAACATAACCCTACAGTCAAAATTATAAGGAAGCTGTGTCTGTCCATGGACGAAAGAGAAATATAATTTAATGCAAGCTGAAATGTCCTTCTTGCCCACCTCCTCCAGTGCTTTTTGCTGGCATAGAGGGGTATTAGCCACACTCTTCATCCCAAACACTTAAAAGGGTCACTAAAAGGAAAACAATTTTTTGGTTTAAAATAACAAACATGTTATACTTACCTCCACTGTGCAGTTCGTTTTGCACAGAGTGACCCCGATCCACGTCTTCTGGGGTCCGTTGACGACTGTCTCTGGTCTTCCTCGCACAAACTACGCACGTTCATGCGAGAGAGCTTGCATTGTGTGTAGTCCGTGCGGGTGCGCTCCCGTGATACAGCGAGCGACCATAGCCGGTCACAGTATCACTCGGCCCCGCCCCTCGGAGCGCCACGTCACTGGATAGAATGCATTAAAGTGAAAAAAAACTTTAAGAGTGCAAGTAGTGCCAAGGAAGCAAAAGAGTGTGTCTGACCAGGTCTGCTAGACTTTGCATTAACAGCAATGCAGAAAAAATTGAAGTTTGGACCTGTGTGAGAAAATGAGTAAAACCAGAACAAACATGGCTCCTGCTCAAGACTTAAGCCGGCCATAGATTGAGAGATATTCTATCCTGTAACAAAGGAAAAAAAAAAAAAAAAAAATCGCTTGATTCCCCCATCAACACAATGAGTACTAAGGAGCCATTGGCAGGAGGATGGGGTGCAGGGAGCAGTCCCGGCCGGGAGAACACAGAGTGATTGCCAGCAGCTATAGCCTCTGGCAATAACTGCATAAAAAATCCGACATGCTTGTTGCACCAAAGCTGATCGATTGAACAATTTGGGTATAAACAGCCTGTCCACAGATAGTTTTAATATCGGCTGTTCCTTGCTGAACCATCAGAGATATGAACTTTCTGGCTAGCTTATGTGGTACCCCACCAGTGTAGTGACCCAGAATTAACTGGACAGGTTGAGGGGGCTCAAGGAAGCTTATAATGTACAGAGGAAACTGGCGTTCCAGTTTTCTCATTATTTAATAAACTCCACTTTGGGACCTGGAGCCTGGGGATTTCTTAAGAGATCCAGGTGGGATGAAATCCCCAATCCTGGATCCGGGTTTTGAGACGGCACACTGATGGTTCAGGTGTGTGGGCCTGATAGTAGAGTCAGGACCAGCATTCTGAGCTCCACCCCCCCCCCCCCAGAGGAGTCCAGGCTTGCAAGGGAGATCCCAGAGAGTGCAGGGGTGCTGGAGTAGCTAGAAAGTGCAGGCTGCACTGTGAAACCCAGAGACCCGAGTCTGCGGTTGCTGACTGGAGTCAGGAGGGCTTCATGTGAGAGCCTGAGCAGTGGTGCTGCTGCTGAAGAGAGCCAGGCGCTAGGTATTTTTATTTGCACTTGTGTGAGCCGGGATGCTGAACATACTACCATTTAATGTTGATGTTGAAAACCCCCCTGCGAGGGAAACCACTTTTGTTTTAATTTCTGGAACTTTGTTTGATTTTCCTTAATAAAAGTGGGCCAACAAGCCCTCAAAAGGAAACATTTGTGTTCTCGCTAGCGGGTGCTACACTTGAGCTAAACAACCCCTAAACATTACACTTAATAGACACTGCTCAATGTATATAACCTCGCTAAAAATAAAAAACAACACTTTAAAATGTACCCCACCCACAGTTTGTAGCATTTTCAAAAGAAAGCTACCGAAAGTCATGCCACCCAAAACTGGGTGGCATTGGTTTAATTAATGTCCCAGTGGCTTCTTCACCATTAACATAACTTATGAAGCAAGCAGCCATCCACTTGCTTGAGCTTCTATATTGTAAATTAGATGAAGGAGATCTTGTTGTTAAAGTCCCATAAAGGCACAAAAATATGGTGCCCGATTCAACCTGCAAGCATTCACTAAAAACTTCAACGATCCTTTAAGGGTTTGACAAAGTGCACAAGGCATCTTAATGCCTGAAAGTGATTTTACTGCAGTTTAAATCCTTCTTCGCCTTAATCCTTTCAGCCTCCATTACAATTCAAATCATGTTGTCGATCAGTGCTCTCCAAACTTTCTAAACAAAAGGCTAGTTTATGGTCTTTCGAACTTTAGGGGGCCAGACTGTGACCCAAGGGTTGGATAATTCAAGCAAAGGGCTGCATCCAGTCCCAGAGCCACAGTTTGGAGACCGCTGTTGTAGATGTTCTTTGACTGCTCATCACCAAAAACTGGAAGGAAGGAACAAAATGAAATGAAGACTAAATTAAATTGAAACCTGTGCTTTTTCAAATGCAAGACAACTTTTCATTTCACAATTAGACCCCTTTCACATTGGAGCGGGAGCCGCGGTGGCAGTATAGCGGCGCTATATCACCGCGCCAATTGGCCACTAGCGGTGAGGTATTAACCCCCGCTAGCTGCCAATAAAGGGTTAATACCTCCCGCAATGCGCCTCTGCAGAGGTGCATTGCGGGCGGTATTGCCGCGGTTTCCCATTGTTTTAAAGAAGCGGTATACATACCGCCCCTCTCACCGCTCCAAAGATGCTGCATGCAGGAGATTTTTTTCTCTCCCGCCAGCACATCGCCTCAGTGTGAAAGCCCTCGGGCTTTCACATTGAGTAGGCAGTAAAGGAGCTTTTCAGGCCGTATAGCAGCGCTATTTTTAGCACTGTACCACCTGAAAAACGCCTCAGTGCGAAAGGGGTCTAACTGTTCTAGTCAACTTTTTTCTGCTCATCTTTGTATTAAATAAATTAAAAATAGTTTTTCCCCCCATACAAATAATATGTTTGCTTACTTAAAAGCAAAAACAAGGCCGAGGGTAAAATCTACAGAGAAAGCTTTATTTCAGTACGTTTATGTGAGTATTTTGTGATAAACTTTTAATTAAGGAATCTGGCAGTTACCAGGTAAAGAGGCTGATGCCGCCTACACACGATCACTTTTCGGCATGAAAAAAAACGTTGTTTTTCAGCATGTAGAAAAAAACCAAATTTTTCCAACTTCATCATTAAAAACGATGTTTCCCACACACCATCGTTTTAAAAAAAATGATGAGCAAAGCGCGGTGACGTACAACGGCACTCTAAAGGGGAAGTTCAATTCACGCTCCCGTCTCATAACTTGCTTCTGAGCATGCGCGGGTTTAAAACGTCAATTTTAACGCCGTTTTTAGCCCACACGCAATCATTTTTTTTTTTTTTAAAACTACGTTAAAAATGCAGCATGCTGGTATCGGACCCCTACTAAAAAGCTCCATTCTATGTCTCCCCCCTCTGCTGGAGATGCGGAAAGGAACTGGGCTCCCTACTGCACATTTGGTGGTCCTGCCCCAAGCTACAGAAGTTCTGGATGGACGTTCACCACATTACCAAAGACATTTTCACGCTCGATTTAGAATTCACACCAGAACAATTCTTACTACATCACTCCAACCTTCCCCCAAGAACCTAATTTCGCTCCCTAGCAATGCACTTGGTGAACGCGGCGAAACTCTGCATCCCTGCGAAATGGCGGTCTCGGGAACCGCCGACTCTGGCGGAATGGTTCAAGCGGATAAATCGTATTGCGGATATGGAAAACCTGATACATCATGCCCGGGATACACCGTCCAAGTTCACTACACTTTGGGCATGTTGGATTCACTTCACGTCCACAGATCGTTACAGATTGTAGCCTAAATGACTTGTGAGAGCTGCGGTGAGAATCTTGACACAAATACACAGTTTAGTGACATTTATCATCTCGCTTCATCTCAAGTGCCCTTACATTCACAGTTAACGATCCCCTACCTCCATCATTCTGACACCCACTCCCCCTCTCCTATGGGCAGCGATGGACTGGCCATCGGGAGTACCGGGAGATTCCCGGTGGGCCGATCGGATGTGGGCCGGGCCGGGCCGGCTGTCAGTCACTCACTCACTGTCACAGTTTCTCTGCATGTTTCTTCTGCACGTACCCGGGCCGGCGGCGCCGTCAGCCAATAGCCGTCCATTACGCTGCGGCAGTGCGGCTGCTGCCAGTGTCAAGACTTCCCTTCCCTCCTCCTATGTTTAGAGCGGCCCCCCTCCCAGCGGCGTGACGTATCTCAGGGTCGTATACGGGGAGGGGATGGTAGGAGGAGGATGGGAGGAGCTGAGCCCGAGGAGAGAGTCTGAGGAGGCGGAGCCAGCGCCGCCGAGGAGGAACGAAGAAGATTGTCGATACAGTTTCAGTCAGTGCCACCACCATTGCCAGGCCCAGCAAGTTAAACAAGTAGGTTACTACTAGTCATCTGACTACACTAGTGCAGTTTGATCGGTATGCAGATTATGTACTGTCTGTGACTGCCATTCTGATTTTTTTTAATATGCAGCATGGCGGGGGGTAAATCTGCCACCACTGGTCATAGTAACTGATGTGAAGAGTGTATGAAGATTATGAACTGTGACTCACAGTTCATAATTTTCATACACATATCACATTATTACATCAGTTACTATGACCAGTGGTGGCAGACAGTACATCCCCCCCCCCCCCCCGCGCCATGCTGCATATTAAAAAAAATCAAAATGGCAGTCACAGTTCATAATCTGCATACACATGATTACATCATTTACTATTACCAGTGGTGGCAGAAAGTACATCCCCCCCCCACCATGCTGCATATTAAAAAAAATCAGAATGCCAGTCTGTGAGGGGCGGAATGTACTGTCTGCCACCACTGGTCATAGTAACTGATGTAATAATGTGATATGTGTATGAAGATTATGAACTGTGACTGTCATTCCGATTTTTTGAATATGCAGCATGGCGAGGGGGATGTACTGTCTGCCACCGCACTGGTCATAGTAACTGATGTAATCATGTGTATGCAGATTATGAACTGTGACTGCCATTTTGATTTTTTTTAATATGCAGCATTGCGGGGGGGGGGGGGGGGGGGGGGAATGTACTTTCTGCCACCACTGGTAATAGTAAATGATGTAATCATGTGTATGCAGATTATGAACTGTGACTGCCATTTTGATTTTTTTTAATATGCAGCATGGCGGGGGGGGGGGGGGGGGGGGGGAATGTACTTTCTGCCACCACTGGTAATAGTAAATGATGTAATCATGTGTATGCAGATTATGAACTGTGACTGCCATTTTGATTTTTTTAATATGCAGCATGGCGGGGAGAGGGATGTACTGTGTGCCACTGGTCAGTAACTGATGTAGTAATGTGACATGTCCTGCACTGGTGATGGGCACTGATGAGTGAATTTACTGGCCACGGTCACAGACAAATTAATTCCCTGCCACTGCTGGTCATGGTCACTGATGATAAATGAATGTACTACCACTGGTCAGCCATTAATGCATCAGTGGCAGTACATTCATTCATCATCAGTGGCAGTACTGCAAGTCTTGGCAGCCCTTCTCTGGGCTGCAGTCCTCTTCTTTAACCACTTGCTTACTGGGCACTTAAACCCCCCTCCTGTCCAGACCAATTTCCAGCTTTCAGCACTCTCACTCTTTGAATGACAATTGTGCGTTCATAGAACTCTGTACCCAAATACAATTGTTTATATAATTGTTTACATTTTTATTCCCACAAATAGAGCTTTCTTTCGGTTGTATTTTATCACCTCTGCGGTTTTAATTTTTTGTAATTTTTTTTTTAAAGACTGAATAAAAAATAAATAAATACAAAACCGTTTTAAATATTTGGTTATAAGATTTTGCAAACGTGTACTTTTTCTCCTTCATTGATGTATGCTGATGAGGCTGCACTGATGGGCACCGATAGGCTGCACTGATGGGCTCTGAGAGGCAGCATTGATGGGCACTGATAGGCGGCACTGATGGGTAGCACTGAGAATTGGCACAAATAGGTGGCAGTGATGGGCACTGATAGGTGGCAGTGATGGGCACTGATAGGTGGCAGTAATGGGCACTGATAGGTGGCAGTGATGGGCACTGATAGGTGGCAGTGATGGGCACTGATAGGTGGCAGTGATGGGCACTGATGGGTGCCATTGCTACCATTTCTGTAGCTTCCTGCATCTTGGAGTAAAAGGCTAGTTTCTGTTAAAATATAACCTGACAACAACTATCAGCCAAGTTTTTAATTCATTAAAAGAGAAGTATGTATTTTTGTTGTTTTTTGCTGTTTTATACTTACCTAGATGGATGCTGCATCTGTCCCCCCAGTGCCTCTCCACTGAGAACCAAGCGATCAAACACCGCCGATATCTATCTCAGTCCTCTCAGCTCCCAGAGTAGAGAGCTGCTGGCTGTCAATCAGCAATTTTCCACTCTGCCCCCCATGCTGAATGGAGTGCTGAGCTGTGGGGGGACGGTGAGCGGCTGTCTCAGGCTCTCAGCGTCTCGCTGAGATAGGTGTCAGACTTTGTTATGATGATGTGGTGCCTGGACTGATTTCTGTGACGTCAGTAGACAGTTGACTACTGACAGCACAGGAGAAGCCCAGCTAAACAAGCGCAGGCTGGACTTCTCCTTTAAGCAACAGTACAGAGAGATTGTGCAGTATGTACTGAGTGGAACTGGACAGTCCCTGACCCTGTCCCATCAGCCACACATGTAGAATGACTCTAGGCAACAACAGATCTCCTGTGCTAAAACCTATGACATCCAGGCACACTTGTTATGATCCATCTCCCATGGAACAACAAATGTTCACATCCAATAGTAATTTCCCTAGTCTTTCACCAGCTCTACAATCCCAGTGCCAAGACTTATTTGTCGCACTTGTGTCTGCGGCTTTATAGCTCCTTACACAGAGACAGCCATTGACATTCTTGGCAGCAAAATAATCATAAAACTGTTTAGCAGAGGAGCCCCTAATCCCATCTATATCCATCCCAATTCCTTCTATCCCTTCCCAATCTGCATTGATATCCATCTTTATTTCCATTCCCAATCTGCAAAATAATAAAACACACAAAGGTCAAATCACTATTAAAGGGGTGTTCCAGCCACATTTAGTGTTTATTAAAAGTCAGCAGCTACAAAAAGTGTAGCTGCTGGCTTTTAATAAACACACACTCGCCTGCTCCACGATCCAGCGACGCGCCGGCCGGGGGGTCCGCTCCTCTCCCCCCCCTCCCCGGTCAAGCTCTTTACCCTAAGTGTGGGCACCCGACCGTGACAGCCTTCGGCTTCACGGCCGGGGACCCACTGTGCATGCGCGAGCGGCGCGGCCCACCGCTGATTGGACAGGCGATCGCATGGGACCTATCAGTGTCCCATGCAATCGCCTACAGGGAGGGGCTGCTGTAGGCGATTAAGCTTAATCGCCTAACCAGCCACTCGGCGGAAGCAGGAAGTGGGACAGGAAGTCCCACTCCTCCTGAAGCCCCCACTCCCCCCCAAAAAAAACACATGCCAAATGTGGCATGTAAGGGGGTGAGGAGTGGGTTAAGCGGAAGTTCCGAATTTGGGTGGAACTCCGCTTTAAACTTTTTCAAGAAAACTTTGCAGATGGCACATTGCTGTATTTGGGAAATGCAGAAGCAAAAATCTGCAATGCAGCAATATTTTCCAGATCAGTTGCCCTACCCTTTTGTAATTTTTTGGCCAATTCACGAAAGTTATATATGTGTCTGTATTGCATGTTCAAACCTTTATACCAGGGATCTCCAAACTACGGCCCTCCAGCTGCTGTGGAACTACACTTCCCATGAGGCATTGTAAAACTCTGACATTCGTAGACATGACTAGGCATGATGGGAATTGTAGTTCCTGAACACCTGGAGGGCCATAGTTTGGAGACTCTTGCTTTATACCATAGAACATAACAGAAGATTAATAGAAGTTTACTCCAGAGGTATATAAGCAGTTTTGAAATTTTAGAGAAATGTTTAAATAATGTATTACACTTTAACTAAACCCATTAGGTGTGACTCGCAACAACAAACATGTTAAAACACAAGAATAAACGTAAGGGAGGAGCCGAGAAGTTAAGAGACAAAAAAAGGCAAGCACTTGAGGCAGATGCCACTAAATGTGTAAAATTAGATGCATTATTTGCTGGAACGTCCGCAAAAGCTGAGAGCAGTGAGGGCCTGACTGTTGTGGTAAGTCAGACATTATTATTTATTCCTTCTTAAACCACATACAGATTTGTGGACTTTTTGGAACATATTATGCCTACAGTTGTGACTTACTATATGTCTATTCTCAGGCTGGGTCCACAATAGAGGAGAGTGGAGAGGAGAGGGAGCATGAGGCAGGCGATGAATGTGAAGACGATAGAGGAGATGAGCAGGAACATGAGTGTAGACAAGAGAGAGAAGTTCTGAAAAAAGACAGAGGATTAGAGAGAGGAGAAGACATAACGCATGAGAGAGTAGATGACAGAGGAGATGGAAACAAAGGAGAGAGTGTTGAAATGGCAGCATACACAGAGGAAAGTGAAGTCACTGAGGAAAACATTAATTATTACATTCGTCCCCACCAGGAAAATTTAAAGATATTTTTTAATTATCATCCACAACAAACCACAAGAAATCCATTGGTACAGAAAGTGTTCTGTTGCAACGATGGCACTAATAGACGGTGGCTTACTTACTGCCAAGAACGCCATGCATTACATTGCTCTGTCTGCATAGCATTTGCCAAGTTATCTGACAAATCTCCCTTCATAAGTGGTATGACAGACTGGAAACATGTGCATCAGCGCATAGTGGAACATGAAAAGAGCATGGCACACAAAACCTGTGCAGAAGCATACTTCGTAAATGCCTCTAAATGTGACGTTAAACATTTACTTAGTGGAAGTCAGCTGTCCTCACACAGAGAACAAATGAGAAAGAGACGACAAATACTGGAGCGTGTGGTTGATGTAGTAAAATTGATTGGCAAAAGAGGTCTTAGCTATAGGTCAGGGAATGAGGCTGCATACATGCTTGATGACAGCAATATTGATCGTGGAAACTTCTTAGAAATGATACTCCTGTTAAGTAAGTATGATGTCTGTCTGAAAGAGCATTTAAAAGAATGCACAGAAAAATCAAAGAAGCTACATCAGACTGGGGCAACAGGCAGAGGTTCCCTGGTTACGTTACTGTCTAAAAGAACCATTAATTCTGTTATTGACACTATTCAGCACCTTATTCAGGAGACCATTGTGAGAGACGTAAAGAATGCCGTAATGTTCTCTGTGCAGATTGACACCACACAAGACATAACCTCACAAGACCAGTGTTCTATTGTTTTGCGATATGTAACAGACACCATTCATGAAAGGCTTATCAGCTTAGTCAAGTGTAAGGAATCTACTGGACAACATTTTGTGGATATTGTTTCAGAGCTTGCGGATAAGATCAATTTGGACTTAAGCAAGTGCATTGGACATGCTACAGATGGTGCCTCTAACATGCAAGGCCGCTACAAAGGCTTTTCTACTCGTATGTCCAAATTTTCACCAAATCAAGTGCATGTTTGGTGCTATGCCCATGTGCTTAACCTAGTTTTGGCTGACACAACCCAAACAGTAATTCAATGTGGATCACTTTTTACAGTGCTTAATGACATTGCAGTGTTCTTTTGTGAGTCTTATAAAAGGATGAATGTGTGGGAAAGTGAGAGCCAAGACAAGCACCAAAGACGACTCTCACTAATTGGAGAGACACGGTGGTGGGCCAAGGATAACGCTCTCAGGAAAGTATTTGGATCATTTGCAAAGCCAGACAATTGTCTCTATGTAGATGTCATTCTTGCACTGACAGCAATACAGGAAGATATCACCATAAAAACAACTGCTCGCATTCAAGCACGAGGATTTGTAGAAGCTCTGCTAAAGTATGAGATGATACTTACGGCACAAACCTTCCTCAGGATATTCGAGAAGACTTCACCACTGTCCAAATATCTTCAAACTCAGGGGATGGATATACTGTCTGCTCATAGAATGGTGATCGCAACACATGAAAGTCTTAAAAATATGTCAAGAGATTTTTCCTCAGTTAGCGCAGCTGCAGAGAAATTTGTTCTTTGGGCAAATGAAAAATTGCAGGAGCAGGACAAAGAGATAGAACTGGAAGTTCAGTCTACATTGCCATCACAAAGAAAAAGGAAGAAGAAAACCATGCCTGGAGAGATTGCTCATGCTGAAACGATCACAAGTCCAGAAAAGGCTTATGAAGTCACAGTACACAATCAAATAATGGACACAGCTACAGAGACATTGCACAGAAGGTTCCTGAATCATGGAACACTCTATGCTGACCTTGCATTTCTGGACCCAAGAAACTTCACTCAGTTAAAGTCCTCGTCTATTTCACCACTGATGTTCCAAGAACTTAGCAAATGTCTGTCAAAGTTTGACAGCGAAGCAAGTGCTGAGAATCTACAGTGTGAATTAAGCAGTTTTGCTCTTCAGTGGGAAAGATTAAAAATGTCTCCACTAGATGAATACAAAGTGAAAACATTGGAGAATGAAAGTGAAGATGAGCAGGTCGAAGTCCAATGTAAGAAGTGTTCCTCCTGTAAAGAATGCCCGCTGTGTTGCTACCAGATTCTCAGGAGGTTCAATCTGATGTCAAATGCCTACCACCTCCTAAGTCTGGCATACCAGTTCCTACTCACCCTGTCCATCACTCAGGTTGCTTGTGAACGTACATTTTCAACACTAAAGTTTATCAAAACCAGACTCAGATCCAAGCTGTCACAGGAGCATCTGGAAGCTTTTATGTTGATGTCAACAGAAAAGGACATACTCTGCTCTCTTGACTCTGATGTGATCATTGACAAAGTTGCAGAGAAAAGTGAATTGTTTTCTAAGCTTCTGCTATAGGCCCTACCAGTGATTTTGAACATTTTTGGGTGGTTAGCCGTTTATACTGCCTTGTTAATTGTATGTTAGCGTGGATTTTTCGCTGTCTTTTTATGTTTGTGATTCCTACAAGTTATTGAACGGTTTCTTGTTAATATTATATTTAAAAATAATATGTTATTTATAACTGTTTTCCTTATTTATGACACCTGCCATTGAATGGAGTGTAACTTACACGTGTCATTCTAAAGGCGTCTGTAATGTTGGAATGCATCTTTTTTTTCAAAATTAAGAATAAAAATAAAGAACCTGTTTTTACTTACAGTGGAATGTTTTTACTTATGTTTTTTTTTTTTTGCGCTATTGCGTATAGTTTATATACTGTTTTTGAGTGTATTTGGAAAAATAAAGTGGGCCGGTCTGGCTGAAGTCCAGGGCCACTTTATTGTCCCAGTCCATCCCTGCTATGGGTACCACCCTCCCTCCCTTTCTGCTCCCCAAACCCGGGAGAGCGATAGCCCTTCAACCTGATGGGAAGCATGACTTCAGACTAGCGTACGATACCAACCCTGCCAGAGATTAGCTCACCACCTACACCCTAACACCCCATGAGCACCATCCCTGGTACTCTAAATAACCACCGTGGTAACATCCCGTCTTACTACCCTGCCTGACCAGATGACCAACACAATCCCGACGTTTCAAACCCTCACCGAGAGAACTGGAATACACACGCTATCTCCTGCAACGAGACGTGCACCTTTCCCCATTCCCCTGCCACAATTGAGTATTTTTGTGTCCCATTGGTTTCCACCGTGCATTCCTATGTTATGACTTGTTCTTTGGAATATTGTTATGTATTTTAATGATTGTATGTCACTTCATTTACGGCGGCTGCGTCCGCAGTACTTTGTCATATGTTGACTTACTGTGACGTTATTTCTCTTGTACTGAATTCATTTACTTTAATAAACCATTTGAAACAAAAAAAAAAAAAATGCAGCATGCTCGAATTATTTTTTTTTGTTGTTTTTCAGAAGATGAAAAACGATGTGAAGCCCACACATGATCATTTTAAATTAAGTTTTTTAAAACGTTTTTTTTTTCCATGCTGAAAAGTAATCGTGTGTACACACCATGAGACATCTTAGGCTCCATTCAGACCTAGGCGTTTTGTCGCCTGAAGCCCGACGCTGAAGCAGCCTGACATACGCTGGAGGGGAGAATTTACATTGTCAGCTATGGAGATGGTTTACATCTTCACGCCGAACGCCGATACGCCAGACGCCTGAAACAAGTCCCGGACCCTTTTTTTCAGGCGTATCGGGCGTTCGGCAATAGCCGACAATGTTAAAATCACCGCTCCAGCAAAAAGAAAAGGGTGTTTTGTCGCCGCAAATCGCGGGGACAAAACGCCTTTTTCATGTCGCCCAAATACGCTGCTGCCGCAGACGCATAGGTCTGAATGCAGCCTTAGTAATGCCTCTTGATATTGTAAAGCATGGACGTATATCTGAAAATTGTACTTTTGTACAAGCTTGATATTAGACACATAACAAAATAAGGATAATTAACTAAATCCACTACTGCAGCAGTCAGATCACACCAGGAACAATTTGTAGGACAGTGTCTAAAATGATCTGTACAACTTCTATGCAGAGGTGTTCATTGCTATAGTCTGATAAAATTATGCCACAAAAAGCAAAATGATGAACAGTTAAATGTCATGATTTTTGTACCCACACAAACATTAAAGTGACCGTGCCAACATGAAATAGGGTGGATGTCAACAGACGCACCAACTGAATATCATTAAAGTTGCGTTTGTCAACAGGCACTACATGTAAGATTATTCAAAACCTTACAGAAAAAGAGCTGGCTGTGTGCAATAGTTCACTCAGTACGAAAACTTTTGCTCACAAACGTTATAGGATTTAACAAAAAGGTCTCTTTAGCCTGCAGTATAGATGTTCAGAACACATGGAACTGGCTACAGACAGTCACATACATAAAAACTTAAAGTGGACCTGAACCCCAAAAAAAGGGAAGAAGATTTGCTATCTTATATAGAACATCAAGAAATGGAAATTGTGCCAAAACAGTACACTGAAAAAGTACATTTTCATTCCCCCCGAAAAAAAGAGCACCTGTGGCCGCTAGTCATGACATTAGAAGTGGGGTTCAAAAATGCGACTACTATGCTGGAGAGAAAGCTGTACCCCCAAGGACCCGCAGTACAAGAACCCCCCTTCTTCATCCATTTGAGGAGAGACAATTCTAAAGGGTGTCTACAAATTCCCCAAAATGCCTCTGGGTGATATTCCTACATTAGCATTAACATACTGATTTATGGAGAGAAAACTGTACTTGAGGACCCACAGTGTAAGAAACTCCCTGCTTCACCCATTTGAGGACCTACAATGATAGCACTACTCTGCTTTATCCATTCTGTGGATCTGTGATTTCGAAACATGTTCAGTTTCTTTTTAAATAATACTTTACCATTCATAAGCAAAGCAGCACTAACTTGAGGAAGAAAAGCCCCATCTAGCAGGATGGTCGCCTCCACAGACGCAGTGTAAAATGAAGCCTGGTACACACCAATGTGCTGAATGAAAAAAAAAAAAACGAGGTGCTCGGGATAGGCTTGCTGTATTAACTATGATGGTAGTACAGTGATCTCCCTGCTAAGCTATTGTGTATTGACAGGGGGACCGCACCCGCCGCCAGAACACACAGATCAGCGATCACAGCCATTGGCTGCCGATCCAATGCTGGTTTTCCAGCATGCCTATTGCCATGCCGAACGGCTGGCTTCTGTTGGATAGGCTGATGTACACACAACGCGAGTGTCGGCCAGTTTCTTTTGAACCAGACAATATTCGGCCCCTGTGTACCAGGCAGCCAGGTTTAAAGGAGTTGTAAAGGGAAAAATGTTTTGCTGAAATAACTGTTTACAGGGTATAGAGACACAATAGTCACGATCAAAATCGCCGTCATTACAAGTAGAAAAAAAAAAAATGAATGATTCCTTTTAAAAACGATTAAAAATAGATAAAAATCAATCATAGAATGTACCTACAGTTTCATTTTTGCATGCTGTTCCTGTCTATCTGATGTACAGAGTCACAGAGCCAGTGATGGTTTGGAAAACTAAAGGGATTGGTGCTGAGGGGTTTTAGACACACAGTAATCACACCTCCTTGATTAGTGACAACAGAGAGAAAGCTCCCAGTACTGTGGTGTTAAGGAAACAGACAACCAGGAAGTGTCCAGAACAGAGGAGAATTACAGCAGCTTGAGAGCAAAAAAAACGAACAATGAGGACATGAAAACAGCACTGAATTAAAGGTAAAGAAAGCTATTAAGATAAAAAAAAAATCCTTTACAAACCCTTTAAGGCATTGAAACCAGTAATGGGAAAAAGATCAGCTACAGCTACAGTTAATCTGCTCCTGATGTCATGACTAGCTTGCCACAGGTACTCAGGTCTTTTCAACTGACTTGTCCCATGCAATTTGCCTGCCTCTTTGGCCAGAGCTTCCATAGTTTAGGTCCTCTTTAAGATGTTTCTGATAATGTCTTATATTTCTTGCACTGGTGCACGACGCAAAAGCTTTCAAACTGTCTAAATAGGGTAGAGAATACAAAATATGTAATTGTTGCATCTTCCAATTTTAAACTCTTATTATAAAACTGTATTATGTAAGAACATATGGTCACTTTAAGGTTTAGTTGTACATTTTAGTATACTTGCCATTGAATAATGCTGCAGCTGCCACAGATTACAGAATTCCTAGTGTGATAGCAGGCTATGGGAGACATTAAGGAAAACTAACACACAGAATAGCAGTATAGCCCATCAGATTACAATAAAATAAACAGCTTTTAGGTTACAGCATAATTTCTTTTAATAAATATATAAGGACAATGAAGACTATCCCTTTGTCCTGTGTGCTAGTTTCCATTCATGCCGCACTATGTCACCCAGGAAGTATAAACCAACAAGTGCCACCTGCGAATGGAGAGAACAGACAGCATGAAAGCTGGAAGGAGCCAGGGGGACCTTGAGAAAGAGGTGAACAAGCATCAACTGGGCTGTAGATCACAATCTTAGTGCCTTTAATTCTTGGAGATCGAAGGGCAGAAGAGGAAAAGCAGAGAGGTGCAGGAATTGTACTGCTCTTGACCGACATAAATGGGAGCTCTAATTTAAAGAGACACACGTTAAAAAGAAGCACAAGACGATTTGAGAAACTGTGGATAACCAATAACATTTACACTCCAGACAGGTCTGCACTGCATTTCCAATGGAATGCAGGCCTCTTTGGCAGTAGGTGGGCCGACACACAAATGCAAAAGGTAAAAGACACACATCAATCACATGCAATAGATTAGGGTTAGATTGGATGGTAAAAAATAAACTGGATTAGCAATGCTGCACAGGAATTCGTATTTTCATCGGAATGTGCTTGTTCTGTGTTTTAAAAGCGGTTGTAAAGGTACAATATTTTTTTTTCCTAAATAGCTTCCTTTACCTTAGTGCAGTCCTCCTTCACTTACCTCATCCTTCCATTTTGCTTTTAAATGTCCTTATTACACCGTAATGCAAGGCTTTCTCCCTGGTGTGGAGTGTCGTGCTCGCCCCCTCCCTTGGACTACAGGAGTGTCAGGACGCCCACTAACACACAGCTCCTTTCTCTGCAACGTAGAGAGCATCCTGACTCTCCTGTAGTCCAAGGGAGGGGGCGAGCACGACACTTAGGGGTGCAACGGATCACAGTTGTTCCGTGATCCGAACGGGTCACCCCCTTCGGA
This sequence comes from Rana kukunoris, assembly GCA_029574335.1. Lineage (NCBI taxonomy): Eukaryota > Metazoa > Chordata > Amphibia > Anura > Ranidae > Rana > Rana kukunoris. Next base: position 171,428,346 of record CM056049.1, read on the forward strand.
TCGGCACACACTGTGATCCGCGTATTGCCGCGGCTCCGGAGCTAGGCCGAAGCCTTTCCTAACGTTATGGCCGCGGCTTCAGCCCACCTCCGGAGCCGCGGCCATCACATTAGGAAAGGCTGCGGCTTCGGCCTGGCTTCGGCCATCTTGGTACACCTGACGGCGGCCCTCCTCCTCTGTTTACATCCACAGAGAAGGAGGAGCCCCACTCGTGGGACACACGCTGGAAGCGTCTGTACTTCCTGGGGGGGGTGTCTCTTGCCCGAAGAGGGGGGGGGGGTCTGTACTGATGCAGGTGTCTGCACCGAGGGGGTTCTATAGTTGGTGGGGGGGGGGGGGGGAAATACAATTTTTTTTTCTGCCCTGGGTGACACCAACCCTAGTGAAGCCACTGCAGTGGGGGAGAATTTTTTTTTGCCGATCCGTGACTGCTGATCCGAGGAACGATCCGAACCGTGAGTTTTTCGATCCGTTGCACCCCTAACGACACTCCACACCAGGAAGGAAACATTGCTTTACTGTGTGTAGTTACAGACAGAAAAACAGGAAGTGAGGATTTCTCAGAAGAAATAAGGACATTAAGCCCAGGCTCACACTGGGTACGATTTAGTTTGATTTGAGATCCAATTTCACATGTGAAATCGGATCTCAAATCGGTGGCATTTTCCGACAATAGCCGGCAATGACACCGTCCTAATCGGTGCGACGCCACATCTGCGGCGATGCACCGATTTCAAAAGGTAGTTCCTGTACTACTTTTTGCGATTTCAGAACGCGATTTACATTGACATCTCTGCAGAAACCTGCACAGATGTCTCTTAAATCGCAGCCAAAATCGGGACTGCCAGAGGGAGTGAAATTCCCGCAGCCCAGTGTGAACCAGGGCTTAAAAGCAAATTTGAAGGATGAGGTAAGTGAAGGAGGACTGCACTAAGGTAAAGGAAGCTATTTAGGGGAAAATTGTACAATTACAACCCCTTTAATGTCAATTCAAACTGAGAATCAAATCCAAATGATAAATAAATAATCTCCTAAATTATCGCAAGCTTTGTGAAAAGTGCTGGTTAAATGTCGCAGCCGTCTAGGATTACTGTAGATCCAATCCAGTTTATGTGGCCTGTGAAGGTAGGAAAACAACTCTCAAAGTTGATCGATATCTATTAAAAGTGATAGATATGATCAGTCATTGATGACATCTTTCAGTTTATGTGGTGAACATACAACTGCTTTTGCCATCAAACATATGAGCCAGGCATTTAGTTCAGGTGTTACAAAAAAAGATTTTTTTTCCTTATTTCTCAAGATGTACATTTAAGAGTAAATCTGTTAAAATATCTACCAGGCGTTAAATCCAGCATACTAAGGACATTTACAGTATGCAGGTCTTTTTTTTTTTTTTTTCTTCGTACATACCGTTGTATTTTGATTTTCTCCAGGGCTTCCGGGTTCCGATTACTGCGGGACTGGGCGTTCCTATCCCTGCCTCCGGGTTCCGATTACTGCGGGACTGGGCGTTCCTATCCCTGCCTCCGGGTTCCGATTACTGCGGGACTGGGCGTTCCTATCCCTGCCTCCGGGTTCCGATTACTGCGGGACTGGGCGTTCCTATCCCTACCTCCGGGTTCCGATTACTGCGGGACTGGGCGTTCCTATCCCTGGGTTAGATGATTGACGTCTGTTGAAACAGTTCCCATGTCGCACAACGTGCGTCACCAGATTTCCGTAAAAAGCCGAGCTGCTAGTCGGCCGTATACGGCGCCTGCGCCCGCCGTGTAGAGCTGACTGCGCAGGTGCCGTATAGCGCTGACTCTCAGCTCGGCTATTTACGGAAATCTGGTGACGCGCTTTGTGCGACATGGGAACTGTTTTCAGAACCCGGAGGCAGGGATAGGAACGCCCAGTCCAGAAGTAATCAGAACCCGGAAGTCCTGGAGAAAATCTAAATATAACGGTATGTACGGAGAAAAAAAAAAAAGACCTGCATACTGTAAATGTCCTTAGTATGCTGGATTTAATGTTAGGAATTTTAAGGATTCAGGGCAATAAGGGGCTCCAACAAAGACATAGAAGGTATGCAATGGCACTTTTATTTCTATACACAATTTAAAAATTGCCACAAACCTAAACAATGCAAGGTGAGCGTATATTGACAAAAGACATAGCCAGAGGTTTGTGTAGTGAGAGCTACGTGTTAAAGTGGATTGTGGAACTAACTATCACAATATAACGGTATGTACGGAGAAAAAAAAAAAAAAGACCTGCATACTGTAAATGTCCTTAGTATGCTGGATGTAATGTTTTTTTTTTTAAGGTGAACCCCCGCTTTAATACATTAATTACTAACACCTCCTGGTTCAGGCCCCAGTTGGTAGTACTAGGTCAACAGGGAGCTGTAGAAGTTATTAGCAAAGTGTAGGGGTTGGGGGGCATTGGAGCATATGTTTCAACACCACTGGATACCTGAACATTTTTTTTTTTTTTTGTCAATAACAATTTTATTGGTTCGAACGTTCAAGTGAACATTTTTATGTAAAGACAGTTTTGTTTATTTTTAAGTAAAGCTGGCCATACATGGATCAATGGTGGCCAGTTCAGCAGTAACTGGGACACCGCCTGCTGGAAAAGACTCCCTCTGGGTGAACAAAAAACAAATTTATCTATGGCCAGCTTAAGCTGCCCTTTCATGTATCCCCTGTCAACAGTACATACAAATTAGTGTAAACACCAGATCAGATTAAGCAGTTATCTTATTCTAGCCTGCAGGTACTTTTACAGAGCCTGGGATATTTGCCTTCATCGATAAACAAAAAGAAAGTCAACTGGAGTTTAAGGCAAGCCATACATTATGCAATTTTCCTTCCTTCAACCATGGGTTGAAAGAAAGAAAATTGCTTGATTCCCTATCATCAGTCCGTCCCTCCAGCCATGATATTGATGATATTGTATTCAGACAGCGGAAGGTTTCCCAGCCATCAAAATACAATGAACAAACAAACCCGACAGCCTGCTCATAGATGGATCAAAATTCAACTGTTTCAATCTGTCCAAGGCTGGCTTAAGAGTATATGAGCCATCCAGCTCCTTGTATTTGTAGGGTACTGCCTAAAAGTACCCATAGGCAGGTACAAAGCATTACCTTTTTGGTTAAGTTTACAGTGCTTTGAAAAAGTTCATACTCCTTGAACTTTTTCCACATTTTGTCATTTTACAACTAAAAACATAAATTTATGTGGCACATAATTGTGAAGCGGAAGGAAAATTATAATTATTATTTTTTTTTTTTTTATAAATTTGTGAAAATAAAGGTGAATAAAGGTGAAAAGCCCAAATCCACAATCTCAGAAAATTAGAATATTACATGCAATCAATAAAACAGGCATTGTACATAGAACAATAATCGGACCTCTGAAAAGTAGAAGCATGCTTATGTACTCGGTACTTGGTTTGGGCCCCTTTTGCACCAATTACTGCCTCCATGCGGCGTGGGATGGAATCTATCAGCCTGCGGCACTGCTGAGGTGTTATAGAAACCAGGATGCTTCAATAGCGGCATTGAGCTCTACTGCATTGTTCGGTCTGTGACCGGGTCTGTTTTTCTTTAGCCCAGGTAAGACACTTCTGACGTTTGTTGTTCAGGAGTGGCTTGACAAGAGGAGTAAAACATTTGAAGCCCATGTCCAGGATGCGTCTGTGTGTGGTGGCTCTTGATGTACTGACTCCAGCCTCAGTCCACTCCTTCTGAAAGTCCCCAACACGAATGGCCTTTTCCTGACAATCCTCTCTAGGCTGCGGTCATCCCTGCTGCTTGTGCACCTTTTTCTTCCACACTTTTCTCTTCCACATAACTTTCTATTATAGTGCTTTGATACAGCACTTTAGGAACATCCAACTTCTTTTGCAATTACCTTTTGAGGCTTTCCCTCCTTTTGGAGGGTGTCAGTTATGGTTTTCTGCACAACTGTCAGGTCAACAGTCTTTCCCATGATTGTGATTCCTACTGAACCGTACTGAGAGACCATTTAAAGGCTCAGGAACCCTTTGTAGGTGTTATGGCTTAATTTGCTGATTAGAGTGGGACACTTTGAGCCTAGAATATTGCACCTTTTCACAATATTAACATTTTCAGAGATTTGGGGGTTTTCATGAGCTGTAAGCCATAATCATCACAATTATGACAAATCACGGCTTGAACTATCTTGCTTTGCATGTAATGAGTCCATCTCATTATTAGTTTCACCTTTTAAGTTGCATTAGTGAAAGTAATGAACATTTGCGCAATATTCAAATTTTTCGAGTTTCACCTGTACTTTGTAGAATCACCTTTCGCTGCAATTACAGCTGCAAGTCTTTTTGGGGATGTCTCTACCAGCTTTGCACATCTACAGAGTGACTTTTGTGCCCATTCTTCTTTCTAAAATAGCTCAAGATCTGTCAGATTGGATGGAGAGCGTTTGTGAACAGCAATTTTCAAGTCTTTTCACAGGTTCTCCATTGGATTTAGGCCTGGGCCATTCTAACACATGGACAGGATTTGAACTAAACCATTCCACTGCATCTCTGGCTGTATGTTTAGGGTGGTTGTCCTGCTGGAAAATGAACCTCCGTCCCAGTCTCAAGTCTTTTGCAGACTCCAACAGGGTTTCTTCTAAGATTGTCCTGTATTTGGCTCCATCCATCATCCCATCATGTCTGACCAGCTTCCCTGTCCCTGCTGAAGAAAAGCATCCCCACAACATGATGCTGCCACCACCATGTTTCACAGTGGGGATGGTAAGCTCAGGGTGATGTGCAGTGTTAGTTTTCCGTCACACATAGCATCTGACCAGAGCACCTTCTTCCACATGTTTGCCGTGTCCCCCACATGGCTTCTCACAAACTGGACTTCTTATGGCTTTCTTCTTGCCACTCTTCCATAAAGACCAGATCTGTGAAGTGCACAACTAATAGTTGTCCTCTGGACAGATTCTCCCACCTGAGCTGTGGATCTCTGCAGCTCATCCAGAGTTACCATGGGCCTCTTAGCTGCTTCTCCGATTGATGCTCTCCTTGTCCAGCCTGTCAGTTTAGGTGGACAGCCATGTCTTGGTAGGTTTGCAGTTGTGCCATACTCTTTCCATTTTTGGATGATGGATTGAACAGTGCTCTGTGAGATGTTCAACGTTTGTGATATTTATTTTTTAGAACCTAACTCAACTTTAAACTTCTCCATAACTTTATGCCTAATCTGTCTGGTATGTTCCTTGGCCTTCATGATGCGGTTTGTTCACTAAGGTCCTCCAACTGAGGGCTTCACAAAGCAGCTATATTTATACCAAGATTAAATTACACACATGTGCACTCTATTTACTATATAGGTGACTTATGAAGGCAATTGGTTCCACTAGATTTTAGCTGGGGGAATCAGAGTAAAGGGGGCTGAATACAAATACATGCCACACTTTTCACATATTTATCACTTTCCTTCCATTTCACAATTATGTGCCACTTTGCGTTGGTCTATCACATAAAATCCCCAATAAAATACATTAATGTTTTTGGTTGTAACGTGACAAAATGTGGAAAATTTCAAGGGGTGTGAATACTTTTTCAAGGCACTGTTGTTCCACATTTCACTTGGTAGAAACTGTGTGATCTACAGATTTCCATACTAACATAATACAGTGGGGAATCCAGCACACTAATGAAATGCTTTGTATGGTGGAGTCTGGCACTCTGAATGGGTATGGATGGTAACCCCCATGTGTATAGGTACCTTCAATGTTTAAGGGTCTAAGTTCTAAAATAAAAAATAAAACCAGATCTTAAAAAAAAAAAAAAACAGTTTCACAGCATGGTAACTTTCACATTCGAGTCGCTGTACAGTATTTTGGAGAAAAATAAAATGTTTACAAGATACCATCCACGTTGAATTTCCTACCTCTGGTTTCTATATGAGTTGCTTGTATTGATGGAGAACTCGTCTCAGTAGACACAGAATCTGTGAGCCTGTGCCCGGCACACATTGACTTCAGCATTTGAAAAACAGCCAAAGGAGCCACATTCATCTTTAATAAATCCACAAGAATTCTGTTTAAAAACAAAGAAAAAATACACATCAGATATTTTTTTTTTACAGGAAATGTACAGAGATGTCAAATTAATATGGTCTCCAATTCTCAGGCTACACTGCTTTTTACCGTTCTCATTTCCAGAAATAAATTGTAATTTTCAGGATTTTTACCACCATGTTTGAATCTCTCTAATGTTTAAATCACCTTTCCCCTGCAAACGTCTGAAATAATCCCTCTTTTAGAATAATAGAATAGCAGGGGAGATCACTTTACATCAGACTGTTAGTACAGCGTCTCCTCTTGAGCTGTCAGTTTTTTAGCTCAGCCCGCTGGGTTCAACGATAAAAAAAAAAAGTGTTTTGTGTACTAGGCTTAACCTCTTCCATACAGGCCATTTTCACCCCCTTCCTGCCCAGACCAATTTTTAGTTTTCAGCGCTGTTGCACTTTGAATGACAATTGCGCGTCCTTGCAACACTGTACACAAATGTTTTTTTTATTTCTTGCGCTATAAACAAAAAAAGAGCGACAATTAAAAAAAATATATATACATATTTTTTGATTAGTAAGTACCACAATTTATTTATTTTTTTAAACACGTTTTTTTCCCCCCTCGGTTTAGATCGATACGTATTCTTCTACATATTTTTGGTAAAAAATTTATTTTGCAATAAGCGTATATTCATTGGTTTGCGCAAAAGTTATAGCGTCTACAAAATAGGGGATAGATTTCTGGCATTTTTATTCAATATATATATATTTTTTTTACTAGTAATGGCGGCAATCTGCGATTTTTATTGTTTCCGTGACATTGCGGAGGACACATTTGGGACCATTCACATTTATACAGCGATTAGTGCTATAAAACTGCACTGATTACTGTGTAAATGTGACTGGCAGGGAAGGGGTTAACACTAGGGGGCGCTGAAGGGGTTAATATGTTCCCTAAAGTGTGTTCTAACTGTAGGGGGGAGGGGACTCACAAGGGGAGGAGACCGATGTGTGTTCCTCTGTACTGGGAACACAGCATCGGTCTCCTCACCTTTGACAGGAGGTGGATCTGTGTGTTTACACACACAGATCCACACTCCTGCCCGTGATCACCGCCAATCGCGGGTGCCCGGCGGACATCGCACCGGGTCACTGGCGCGCCCTAGATTGCCAGGAAGGACGTCGTAGGACGTCCACCTGGATCGAGGTAGGGTTCCTGCCAGCATCATTTTATAATGGCCCGGTAAGGTAGAGGTTAAGGATGGCCATATATGTGGAGATTTCTCTTGTATAGTCCACAGGCTGAACAAGAGAAATCAAGATTCCCCCACCAGTGCTAAGCAGTGTGGATTTTGTTCTGACAGCCAGCACTTGCGGCTGTCAGTATACCCCAACAGTTGCAGCAGACAGTATACAGTGCAGAAAATAAGTATTTGAACACCCTGCTATTTTGCAAGTTCTCCAATTTGGAAATTATGGAGGGATCTGAAATTGTCATCGTAGGTGCATGTCCACTGTGAGAGACATAATCAAAAAAAAATTCCAGAAATCACAATTTATGAATTTTTAACTATTTATTTGTATGATACAGCTGCAAAGAAGTATTTGAACACCTGTCTATCAGCTAGAATTCTGACCCTCAAAGACCTGTTAGTCTGCCTTTAAAATGTCCACCTCCACTCCATTTATTATCCTAAATTAGATGCACCTGTTTGAGGTCATTAGCTGCATAAAGACACCTGTCCACCCCATACAATCAGTAATAATCCAACTACTAACATGGCCAAGACCAAAGAGCTGTCCAAAAGACACTAGAGACAAAATTGTACACCTCAACAAGGCTGGAAAGGGCTACAGGGAAATTGCCAAGCAGCTTGGTGAAAAAAAGGTCCACTGTTGGAGCAATCATTAGAAAATGGAAGAAGCTAAACATGACTGTCAATCTCCCTCGGACTGGGGCTCCATGCAAAATCTCACCTCGTGGGGTCTCAATGATCCTAAGAAAGGTGAGAAATCAGCCCAGGACTACACTTGAGGAGCTGGTCAATGACCTGAAAAGAGCTGGGACTACCGTTTCCAAGGTTACTGTGGGTAATACACTAAGACGTCATGGTTTGAAATCATGCATGGCACAGAAGGTTCCCCTGCTTAAACCAGCACATGTCAAGGCCCGTCTTAAGTTTGCCAATGACCATTTGGATGATCCAGAGGAGTCATGGGAAAAAGTCATGTGGTCAGACGAGACCAAAATAGAACTTTTTGGTCATAATTCCACTAACCGTGTTTGGAGGAAGAAGAATGATGAGTACCATCCCAAGAACACCATCCCTACTGTGAAGCATGGGGGTGGTAGCATCATGCTTTGGGGGTGTTTTTCTGCACATGGGACAGGGCGACTGCACTGTATTAAGGAGAGGATGACCGGGGCCATGTATTGCAAGATTTTGGGCAACAACCTCCTTCCCTCAGTTAGAGCTTTGAAGATGGGTCGAGGCTGGGTCTTCCAACATGACAATGACCCGAAGCACACAGCCAGGATAACCAAGGAGTGGCTCTGTAAGAAGCATATCAAGGTTCTGGCGTGGCCTAGCCAGTCTCCAGACCTAAACCCAATAGAGAATCTTTGGAGGGAGCTCAAACTCCGTGTTTCTCAGCGACAGCCCAGAAACCTGACTGATCTAGAGAAGATCTGTGTGGAGGAGTGGGCCAAAATCCCTCCTCCAGTGTGTGCAAACCTGGTGAAAAACTACAAGAAACGTTTGACCTCTGTAATTGCAAACAAAGGCTACTGTACCAAATATTAACATTGATTTTCTCAGGTGTTCAAATACTTATTTGCAGCTGTATCATACAAATAAATAGTTAAAAAAATCATACATTGTGATTTCTGGAATTTTTTATTTGATTATGTCTCTCACAGTGGACATGCACCTACGATGACAATTTCAGACCCCTCCATGATTTCCAAGTGGGAGAACTTGCAAAATAGCAGGGTGTTCAAATACTTATTTTCTGCACTGTATCTGAAGCCCCCCCCCTCATTTGCTCTGTTTCCACGCTTACCTTTTCAGGGATCAAGCATTGGTTCTTCACCGGTCTCCAGCATGTTTACTAAGGGAAACAAGCTGTGACACCTTGTGGCTTCACAGTCAGCTTCCCACTGTGTATGCATAGCCGTGCTGCGCTTTGTGAATGGTCCAACGACCTTCTGGGACCTGTGACCTATCCCAGAAATCTACAGGCGAAAGGGGGGGGGGCACCTTTTAGCTTGCCTAGGGGGCAGGTTTCTGTCAAAAGCAGGTACATGCTCTCCTAATAAAAAAATATATAAAATGTATCCAAATGTGACAGAGGAAGAGGGAGGAGACAGAAAAGCAAACCTCCGCCTTTTAGGTAATGTTTAGCTTTAACACCAAATATTCTGGGGCCAGTGGCTGCCCCAAAGTAAAGTTTGAGCAGGCAGGCATGTCTCTTCTGCAATACAATACACCTACCTTGTCGGCTTGCGGTCTTCTCATGAATGTAAACTGAGCTGTGCATGTACAATTCACTTTACATTGCTGGCACCGTCCCTGTGTGCTGGGATGACTTGCTCCTGTGCACATGCAAAAGTGATGTCATCTTGCACCAGCCAATGAAGCCAGTGAAAGATAAGCACCCAGCAGAAGACGCTGACAAGGGTCAGGGACCATTGAAAGAAAGGGAAGTTTAGTTCTGCTTTGATGCTCACAAGCAAGGATGAGCTCTGTGCAGCAGATCAGGGAATGTCTCACTACCTGTGATTAGCGCTGCGGAGTGTCAGCTTCCTGGAGGGCGGGGAGTGTGAACACGCCTAAGCTCATCCTTACTCACAAGTCACAAAGACAAGGTTGGTTGCCACAGCCATACTAGGGTTGCCACCTCATCCCTTTAAACCCGAACACATATGAATTACACAGGTTCTGAGGCTAATTTAATGCAGATAAGGTACCAAGTGAGTTTAATTACCACCCTAATCTGCCACAGAACCTGTGTAATTCATATGTGTTCGGGTTTAAAGGGATGAGGTGGCAACCCTAAGCAATATGACTGTGCTGACCAATGAGAAGCATATCTAAGGCCTCGTACACACGACCAGGGAACTCGTCGTAAATGAAACATAGTTTTCCTCGACGAGTTCCTTGACAAGCTTTCTTTGCGTACACACTGTCAAGACAAAATCTCGTCGTTCTCAAACGCGGTGACGTAAAACACGTACGACGGCACTATAAAGGGAAAGTTTAATTCAACTGGCGCCACCCTTCTGAGCATGTGCAGGTTTCTAAGCATACACACAAACGTGTTTCTCGTCGAAAACCAGCCCGACGAGGAAATTGAGACTCCCGACAAGGAAAAAGAGAACTTGTTCTCTTTTTTTCTCATTGAGATCCACGGCAGTTTTCCCGATGAAAAAACATGCACATGACCGTTTTCCTCGGCAAAAAAGCTCTGCCGCCAAGTTTCTCGATGGATTCTGTTGAGGAAAACGTTGTGTGTACGGGGCCTAAGGTTTCTTCCCTTCAGTAAGGTGTCCCAGAAGAAAAAGTAGTGATTATCTTTGGTCAGCGCCGTCATGTTAGGCCATCGGTGCCGTTGCCTGGATCTTTGTATGTGTGTGTAGGGGTGACGCTGCATAGGGCCAGTGTTCTGACAAGAAATGACCCCACCCCCGTCGAATAATGCCCACCCTGTGCTTGCGCAGTAAGGAGCACTACAGAGCCGTCGTAAGTCCCTAAACATGAACATTTGTACACAGCGCAAAGAAGACGACATTCTGTCACACGCTTGCGCACGCTCCTGATGCTCGTGCAACTCTGCAAGAGGCGGGTGTGTTACTGATTGAAATCTGCAAGGGGCGGATGCCTATAGAAGAGGCCGTATTGTATAATGATGGGCAGAGCTGATACGATGGGGGTGGATTTCTCAACACAATACGACCTCTTCTGTAGGAATCCGCCCTTGGAGAGTTCAATCAATAATACACCCGCCCCTTGCAGAGTTCAATCAATAATACACCCGCCCCTTGCAGAGTTCAATCAATAATACACCCGCCCCTTGCAGAGTTGCACGAACATTGGGAGCGTGCGCTAGCGTGTGGCAAGCTCTGCGCCTGCGCAGTACAAGGTGGGCATTATTCCACAGGGGTCATTTGTTGGCACAACACTGGCCCCTGATGCCATGTATTCACAGGACACACATAGGATTCATCATCCGACACTCCCGGAAGTGTCAGACACACAAGATCTCAAACCATGGATTTGGTTTCAGATTGAGCAAAGTGACAGGTTTTCTTTAGTCATGTCTGGTTTGTGTTGTCCCTTCAGGAAGGAAGAGCAATCAGCAGAAGAAAATAAAGTGGGATAAATAAAAACTCCTATGCAGACAAGGACTGGACCTGTACAATAGAAGACATTGCTGGGTTTAATGATAACAGAGGGTGATCCATATCCGTGTACACTGGTGATAAGAACTAGTCCCTTCTATATATACCATGGGAAGTGACCCCGTCCGCCTCTAATAATGTCCCCGCTCAGGGTAGTCACTCAGGCGGAGGCCTCCACTTACTTGAAGACCTCCTGATCCATGACGATGCCGGCCGCCTGCGCCAACTCGTACAGCTCGGCCTCCTCCGCACTCAGCACCTTCTTCTTCTTGGTGACGAATTTCTGTACGGAGCCGCTCACCGTCACCACCGCATCCTGGGGGGCGGCCATCGCACACACCGCTCACTATAGATCACCGGCTTTCCCGCCCTAGGTCGCCGTCATGCGATGACTTACATGTTGCCTAGTAACCGGGCGCCAACACAATATTACACCGTGTGCAACTCCCGCCGGGAAACGGAACCAGAGCAGAAAGGTTCCGGGCTTCATTGGAATCACCACTAGTAGGAGCTGTCCACTGCTGAATACTTCTATTCATTAGAAGTTCTCTTATTCATCACAAACAGTGCACATTCACAATTATAACTATTGTAGAAGTTTGGTTTAACGCTGGCCATACATTATACACATTTTCTTGTTAAATTTCCTTTTAATTTACCTTCAACTATGTAGTGCAAGGGCCTGTCTGATTGCACATGAAATAAAAATGTTTAGGTTTGACCTCATGTTATATGGTTTTTGTAAACCTAAAGCAGTGGCGGCTGCTCCATTTGGGGCCCCCCTAATCCATGTCCACTAATCTACATGCTGGGTGCCGGACGCATGAATTTTCATGGGGATTTTTTTTTTTAGAAGCACCTGAGGCTCTAATTTGCTTAAAAAGGGATGGGCTCAGGGGGCGGAGAGCACATTCACTTGTGTGAAATTCATGAATTAAAGCGGAGTTCCGCCAATTTTATTTATTTTTTAAAGCTTTTAAAATTAGGACACGTACCTGTCCAGGGCGCCCGCGGTGTCAGCACTCAAAGCCGATTTGTCCCTCGGCTCTCGGGTGGAGGCGCTGCCATCTTTGGTAAGGGAATCAGGAAGTGAAGCCTTGAGGCTTCACTTCCTGGTTCATTACTGCGCTTGTGCTAGTCGCTCTGTGCGATCTCACTGGTCCATGCTGTCTTCTGGGACCTGTGTGTCTCCCAGAAGACAGCAGAGGGGGCAGAGGAGGGGCCAGTCATAGCATAGTGGGAGCAAATACCTGGATTACACAAGTATCTGCCCCCCTGAAAGGCGCGAAATGTGACACCGGAGGGGGGGGAGAAATCCGAAAAGCAGAAGTTCAATTTTTCCATTATTCGCTAATGTCTTCCTGCTTCTCCTCCCAGCCAATTAGAAAGCTGGTCCTAAGATCCGATTGGCCCTGGAGTCTTAGGTCTCCCAGGCCAATTGGGTCTCAAGACCCACTTCCTGTTTGGCTGGGGGGTAAAGGAATTGCTGTGGCTCTTCCTTCGGCAAGCTCGAGCGAGGAAAAGCGAGTGGAAAGGCAACAACAGCCTCTTCGAGGAGCCCTACTCCGAATTCCCAATGCTGTCAACTGGGACGTAGCAGCTGCACAGACACACAGTCATTGCTCCCAATGTAAGATCATGTGACTGCACAGCCCCAAACTAGGGTGACCACATTTCCAAACTACCATTCAGGGACACCCCCCTTCCCAAAAATCAGCTTGTGCTGTAACGAGCCACAGCACAGTGATTGGACACAAGAGGTGGGATTTATGATTTCTCCAATCACAAGCAGGGGGCGGGATTGTGCTCCTCCAGGCATTCCCGGCCATGACAAGTACTGTCAGTGAGTAAAGCGGTGATGTGGCAGCCATTTTTGGGGACATCAGATTGGCCCAGGGGGTGGCTGTGTCAGTTTCATTCCGGGACACTGTATTGCTCTGGAATGAAGGTGCCCGGGACAGACCTGCAAAATGCGCGACTGTCCCGGGCAATCCGGGACACGTGGTCACCCTACCCCAAACACATAAACACAGCCCTCCATGGGATTATGGTTATGTACACCCTTTGTGAACAAGGCCTTACACCAGGCTGTCGGCAACCCACAGCCCGTGGGCCACCGCTAAATGTCCTGCATGTCAGTGCACGTGAGGAATTGCACCCGGCCCACAGACATTTTAAGCCCTCTTCACGCCAACCTGTACTAGGGTGATGCCTGCAGCTGTAGGCATCACCTTGATACTGTTTTTTAGAGCCAGCGGCTGTCTTTTTGTGGGAGAACAACCAATGCAGCCAAGAAGCTGCTCAGCTGTTATCCCAAGCAGCGAGAGAGGACGTCCCCCGCCTTCTACTGCTCTCTGGGGCTTTCCTGTCCCCCCAGGAGGAGGCCAGAGCGACCAGTCGGCACACATTCGCCAGATGGGCAGAGATCCAAACAAAGCCGAAATTGCCTTTGATTGGGCCTCAGACCTGTCAAAAGGGACAATGTAAAAAAAGAAAAAAAAAGAAAGGTGCTGTTGGCTGTATAATGTAAAGGGAGTCAGAGGTGTGGGGGCTGTGTAATGTTATCTTCATTTATTAGCAGGTAAATGCGGCCCTCCATGCATTCACATAGATTGAATCCAGTCCTCAAGTGGAAAAAGGTTTGTAACAAATTATGGTACAAATTTGTAACCATAATATACAAAAAAATCTTATTTCAATGAGTCCATGTACTATAGAGTATAGAGTATACTATAGAGTATATACTGTAGATCATGGGTCTTCAAACTACGGCCCTCCAGTTGTTCAGGAACTACAATTCCCATCATGCCTAGTCATGTCTGTGAATGTCAGTATGTTACAATGCCTCATGGGATGTGTAGTTATACAACAGCTGGAGGGCCGTAGTTTGAGGATCCCTGCTGTAGATGATAATTGCTGTGTACATCTATGGAGAAGGGTAGGGCTAAACATTATCTCCAGCTAAACATCTTGCAAAAACTGTTCCCTGAAACGGAAGACAAAGCCCCCTCCCTGGTGGTGCCTGTCTGATATTGTTCTTCCATTCCAATGCTACAGCCTCTGCAAGAACCTGTGTCATTGTCATCAGTCTGACAGTTTGAGATGCTTCTGAGATCATTCAGATTTCATTTAAAGTGTTACTAAACCCAAAACAGTAAAAATCAGTAATCAGTCTGTATATGCAGTAAAGCATGCCTGTTATACTCACTGTGGAACCTATGGGGTAAATCCTCTGCATTGCGTAAAAAGGGTGTTCGATCCTGTCTTCTCTGATCCTCCCCTTCTTCCACTGTCCCCAATCCATCTCCTGATAGTACCGAGCCTTGGGGGTACTCTGCACATGCTCAGTTTGATGTGTATTGCTAGAGAGTTAGCTTCTGTTTTTTGGGGGGGAGGGGGTACATGTCATCAGCACAGGGCCAATCAGCACTATCCACACAGACAGTCAGAGGTCCTTCAGAATGAAAACTCCTCCTACAAGCTTTAACCAGACACTGATAGAAATCAATATACTGCTGATGAGAAAAGCTATTTAGCAGAGCAGTTTATGTTTACTAAAATAATTGCAATTTCATGTTCTGTGGGAGATCAGATATTATGAATGCAGGGAGCTGGGTTTAGTAACACTTTAAAATGCAATTTAGCTGCAGTTGACCTCCTTCTGGCCTGCATTTGCTCCTGTGTGTCGCTGGGCTTTGTAATCAGTTTGAGCCCAGGTTCATACTGGGCTGCGGGAGTGAAGCCGTGCGAGTTCAGCTGAACTTGCACGATTTTCACTCCCGCTGGCAGTCCCGATTTCGGACGCGATTTCAGAAACATCTGTGCAGATGTCAATGTAGATCGCATCCCGAAACCGCAAAAAGTAGTACAGGAACTACTTTTTGAAATCGGTGCAGTGCCGCAGATGCGGCGTCGCACTGATTAGGAATGCCGCCGATTTGAAATGCAATTTGACATCTCAAATCGTACCCAATGTGAACCAGACCTAAGACACTTCTGAGATGCTTCAGAATTCCGTAACAGGTGCACCTCACCTGCAATTGAGCTCCTTCTTTACACGGCTTTAGCACTTGTGTCGCTGGGCTTTGGCCGCCGCCCTAGTGTCTGTGTCATCAGTTTGGCAGTTTGAGACACTGCAGAAATTATGCAGTCAAACTTTCTCTGATCTGATTTTGCATCCCCCTAGATCTGTATCAAAACCCATAACCCATAATAAAAATAAAATCAATAAAAAGGGTAACATTGAAGCATCTGGTTTGTGAATTTTTAAGCTAAATTTTGATGTTGCTAGAAAAAAAAACCAAGCACTGATAATTGTGGGAATGGCTAAGTAATCTACAAAATTGTCTTTGCTTTCTACCAATCATCACATAATTGCTTGTAAATAAAATAAACAGAAAACATACAAAGTAGGATAGTATAAAATGTTTAATAAAAGATTACAAAAAAACATTACAAAAAGAGCAAAAATGTGAATGCCTATAAAAATACAGAGTGATCAGAAACATATTTGTACCACAGGATATAAATAATACACACATTTAAGATATACTGGTAAGAATATTTTTTAAGACTCAGCTCAATATACGAATTCAATAATCCATAGCAACCAATCAAAATTATTTTTTTATCCACTTCATTACTGGGCACTTAAACCCCCTTCGTACCCAGACCAATTTTCAGCTTTCAGCGCTGACAATTGCGCGGTCAAACACTGTACCCAAATTATATTTTTATAATTTTTTTCCCACAAATAGATCTTTCTTTTGGTGGTATTTGATCATCTCTGCGATTTTTATTTTTTGCGCTATAAACAGAAAAAGACAGAAAATTTTGAAAAAAAACACAATATTTTTTACTTTTTGTTATAATAATATCCCAATTTAAAAAAAAAAATATTTTGTTTAAGCTGATACGTATTTTTCTACATATTTTTGTTAAAAAAAATCGCAATAAGCGTTTTTTGATTGGTTTGCGCAAAAGTTATAGCGCCTACAAAATAGGGGATAGATTTATGATTTATTTTTTATTTTTTACTAGTAATGGCGGAGATCTGCGATTTTTTTTTGTCAGGCCTGCGATATTGCGGCGGACATATCGGACACTTTTGACACAATTTTGGGACCATTCACATTTATACAGCGATCAGGGCTATAAAAATGCACTAATTACTGTATAAATGTGACTGGCAGGGAAGGGGTTAACACTAGGGGGTGAGGAAGGGGTTAAATGTTTCCCTGGGTGTGTTCTAACTGTGTGGGGGGACTGGGGGAGGTGACCGACGCTGTGTCCCTATGTACAAGGGACACAGATCGGTTTCCTCTTTCCCTGACAGCACGTGGAGCTCTGTGTTTACACACAGAGCTCCACGTCCCTGCTGTCACCTGCTGGGACTGCCGATCGCGTGCATGCGCGGAAATCGTGGCCGCCAGGCACACGCATCGGCTTCCCAGCGGTACGATGGCACAGTGTTTACCCGCTGCGCGCCCCCCAGCGGCGCGCGCGGGTAATGCATGCAAAAGCCGTCCAAAGACGTCCACCTGGCACCTCAGGTCGGCGCTGTAGACATCTTTTGACGATAGCGCCGGCCTGAAGTGGTTAAATAACTGATTTCAGTAAACTGGTAGAATTAGTTGCTTTGGATCCCTGTATTTTAACTATCAGTTCTTTGTACTGCCTTTTAAATAGGTCCATTGACATTACAAAATAGTTCCTATTCTTTAGAGCAAATGTTTAAGTGTAGTAACCCATAGCAACCGATTAGAATTCATCTTGTATTTGTTTAACATTAACATATTACTCCATGTACAAATTAGTACCTAGAGTGCAAATATAGTTAGAACCTAATTAATAGGCTAATTTTTATTCATCCCAGACTAGTATTGCATAAAACTATATGGTAAAAGCCGTTTGAGAAACACACTTTTTAAGGTCATGGGCCTGTGGTCACAACAGTATGAATTAGGTTAACGTGGGCTGGAGCCAGTGGGCTTGATTTACTAAAGGCTAATATATGTGCACTTTGCAAGGGCATTTGCTACAGAGCTTAGTAAATGAGGGGAAGCCCTGCTGACAGCACGGGAGAAGCGGGGAGGACACCGGACCGGACAAGGCCGCCGATGGACGCCGGGCAAGACACCGACGAGGGGCATTTAAACTGTAAGTATTTTTTTTTTCTGAAATTTCCCTTCTAGGTTGGGGGTGCGCGTTATACGCCATAGCGCGCAATACCCCGATAAATACGGTACTTTAAGGGCTCATTTACACTTCTGATTGGGGGGGCGGCATAACCCAGCGGTTGATCTGCATTGTCACCATCCTTTAATTGCTCCCACTTTTGCTGCAGAGGTAGCAGTCGGGGTGTACTCATGCGACAGCTGCAATGCTCTGCTGTGCAGCCACTGCAGGAGTTTTACCCCCTGTTGCACTGAGCAGGCTTCACCAACTGCCAAGTGCAACTGCCCCACAAACACACACAATGCACAGGTTTGCAGTGTAGGGTGACCACATTCCCAAACGGCCATTCAGGGACCCCCTTCCCAAAAATCAGCTTGTGCTATAATGAATCACAGCACAGCTGGGGTAGCGGATGCATGCTCTACCCAGAAGAATTAATCACGCCCCCAAAAAAGGCAGCCGCATTGCCACTTTACTCATTGACAGCACTTGTCCTGACTGGCCGAGACCCGTTTTACCTTGTTCCAACGCTGGCTTTACACTGCCCTGCTGTGATTAGACACAAGAGGTGGGATTTATGATTTCTCCAATCACAAGCAGGGGGTGAGGATTGGGCCTCTCCAGACATTCCCGGGCAGGACAAGTGTTGTCAGTGAGTAAAGCGGTAATGTGGTGGCCTTTTTTGGAGGCAACAGATAGAGGGGAGGGAGGGTGGCTGTGTCAGCTTCATTCCGGGACACTGTTTTGTCCTGGAATGAAGGTGCCCCGGGACCTGGGAAAGACCTGCAAAATGCGGGACTGTCCCAGGCAATCCAGGACACGTGGTCATCCTATTGAGGTGCCGTTGCCTGGTATTTAGGGGGTTAAAGCAGGCAGTGAGAAGGCGATACAGCACCTCCTCTATGCCTGTATAAAGGTCTCTGAAGAGCAACCTGAACACAGATCACACTACAGGGCAAAGCAGGTATAAACGGCCTAAAAGTCAACTATAATTATAAAACTAGACAATAATGTTTTTGGGTCAGTTTATTATAACACTAATATAAGATGGTTTGGGGTCAGTTTAATCATTTTTAAACTGATGTTTTATACCTTCTTCTTTCTAGTTATATAAAATCTCAGTTTTACAAATAAACATTTAATACTGAGTGCGCCTATGGCATACCATTTATGGAGCACAATTACTCTTCTAATGTAATAGCACAGTGAAAAATGCCTCCAGAAGAGAGAGGTTAATATGCAAAGTGAGTTTAAAGTTCTACTTTCTAGCTGGAAATGAAAATACAAAATATTGGTTTGCAATATTTTATATTTAAATAATTAAAAAAATTAAAAATAAAATATATTTGAAAAATTCTGACCACAATAAATAAAAAATGGATATATAAAGTCACTATATACCGTATTTCCCTTAAAAAAACCTTACCGACTAAGGCCACACATATCCTAAACCTAAAACAGAAGCAAATAATATACAAACTAATATGCTATTAAAAACGTATATATTTCACAGTGTAGAAAAGCTTAGTTCACAGTGTCATGTAATGCTTTACATTATGTCTATCAAATATTACCATACCTATTTTCATGGCTATAACTGATGAGCAACAATGCCCAATGCCCATTGGGTTTTATTTCATGTAAAACCTAATGCAAAAGGCTAAATACATAGTTGAAATGTTGTTTCTACCCTGAAGATTTGTAATTCTGTTCATCCATAATTATGATCCAGACCCCCCCCCCCCCTCCAACAGCATAGAATTGACCTAACTTTTCTCCACTGCTAGCAAAATAACGTGGTCCCCAACCTACCCCAGCCTGCTTAACAGACACATCTGATATTGAGGAAGGGGCTTTACTGTTCTCCTCCTCTCAAAAGATTCCCCATATTTGTAGCACTGTGCAGTGCAGTTTCAGTTTACTACCCTAACTTTTTCAGTATGATCCATATTGTTTAGGGAGTTATAGGAAGCTAATGTAAAACCGATTTGGGTATTTGAATTGGTTGTATCTCAAATAAAACCAACTTTAAATGTGTTTTTTATGTTAGGCTCACTCTTGCTAAAGCTGCCCATAGACGGTTCATATCGTGGCAGGAACTGGCGAGATTCGAGCCATGTATAGGAAAGCTGAATATACCCAAGATGATTGATCGATCAACTTGGGCACAACCAGCCTGCCAGATTTTACATGTGATTATTGCTAGCGGCTGTCATAGGCACTAGCAATAATCGTTGTGTTCTCCCGGCAAGAACAGCTCCACCCGCTGGGAGAACACAATGGCTCAGCGGGAGGGATTTCCTGTCAACAATGTCTGTGTTGTTGGGGAATTGAACCTGTGGTTGCAGGAAAGAAATTTGCTCTGTCTATGGCTGGCCTAAGTCATGTGCAAGTGTAAAGCCAGTCATAGATGGTGCAATTGCCCCATCAACACAGTCAGTGTTGATGGGGGAATACCTCCCATGGAGCTATAGTGTTCTCCCGGCAGGGGGGAGCCATTCCCACTGGGAGAACATACAGCAATTATTGCTAGCGGCTATAACCTCACATGAAAAGTCTGAAAGGCTGGTGTACCCCAAGTTGATTGATCCATCAACTTTGGTACAATCAGTTTACCCATACATGGTTTGAATCTTGGCCGGTCCCTGCTGAACCGGATGAGATTTGAACTATGGCCGGCTTAAGATTTTTTATATCTCTCAGGCCGCGTGCACACGACCAAATAAATCCGATCAAATCAGTCTGACAGACCGTTTTGATCGGATTTGTCTGCTGGGGTATATTGGTTTGATCACGTACACACGATCAAACCAAAATGCCCGCCGGCAGACAGCGCGGCGACGTGGTGGTGACGTTGACGCCACCACGTCACCGTCACCAGGAAGTAAAACACTTCCGCGCATGCGTGGAATCCATTCGACGCATGTGCGGGCAGATATGTCTGCTGGTTAGCGTACTAACCAGCAGACATGTCGGACGAACGGGTTCCCAGCAGACAGATTTTAAAGCATGCTTTAAAATTTGTCTGCTGAAACAGTCTGTCGGACCGTTTCCAGCAGATAGATTCGATCGTGTGTACGCGGCCTCAAATAATCTACAGTACTCCCTCTGACAATGCCTCTATCTGATTTTATTTCCAAACAGATGGAGCCATCTTTGTTTTGGCAATATTCAGGGACAACATCATTGAACATCATTCAAATCCTGGAGCATGTACCGTGTTTGCTGTGTTTATGTCTGATCAATTGCAGTCTGATCAATGGGGGAGAAGAGACTAAGGAAATGCTTTCTCATGGCTGCAGCAGACTAAGATTATATTAAGCTAGGCATATTCAGTTGTCTGGAGCTTAAAAAACTGGAAGAACATAAAAGTAAAACAAAAATATGTTACCTTGACATTTCAAGAGTTTTTTAATGCAAACTTACTGAAAGCCCAACTCCAGGCTCAAAAACCTACCATTGCAGTAGGGGGCATCCACATTGCAAGAGTAAAAATGCTCTTTTTTTTGCCTATGGGTAGAGGAACATTGTGAAATACTCCCTCCAATAGGGTTCCCAGCCACCTAAGGTGCTCAAACTTAGGCTGCGTACTCACGATAGGTTAACCAGAGGACAACGGTCTGATGGACCATTTTCATCGGTCAAAACCGATCGTGTGTGGGCCCATCGGTTACTTAACCTTTGGTTAAAAAAAAGACAACTTGCTTTAAGATTTAACCGATGGACGCCTAACCGATAGGTCAAAACCGATTGTTAGTAGGCACGACCATCGGTTAAAAATCCACGCATGCTCAGAATCAAGTCGACGCATGCTTGGAAGCATTGAACTTCATTTTTCTCAGCATGTCGTTGTGTTTTACGTCACTGCGTTCTGACACGATTGGTTTTTTAACCGATGGTGTGTAGGCACATTAGACCATCAGTCAGCTTCATCTTCGGACCGTTCTCATCGGATGGACTGATCGTGTGTACGAGGCAGGGACGGACTGACAACTCATGGGGCCCCCGGGCAATAGAAGATTATGGGGCCCCCGGGCTTACAGATGGCCACTAGTGTTGAGCAGAATATGCCATATTCGATTTTGCGATATATCTCGAATATATAGTCGAATATTCGAGATATATTCGCTAAATACGAATATTCGTGATATTTTTTGGAAATGAAATTATTGCGAATTTTCGCTATTGCGAATGCGAATGCGAATTGCGATTGCGAATGCGAAATTTCGAGAAATGCGGAATGGAGCACTCTGATTGGCTCAGAATATTCGTGATATTTTACAATACAAAATAATTGCGAATATTCGAGAAATGCGGAAGGAGCACTCTGATTGGCTCAGAATATTCGTGATATATTACAATATAAAATAATTGCGAATATTCAAGAAATGCGGAATGGAGCACTCTGATTGGCTCAGAATATTCGTGATATATTACAATATAAAATAATTGCGAATATTCGAGAAATGCGGAATGGAGCACTCTGATTGGCTCAGAATATTCGTGATATATTACAATACAAAATAATTGCGAAATTTCGAGAAATGCGGAATGGAGCACTCTGATTGGCTCAGAATATTCGTGATATATTACAATATAAAATAATCGCGCGATATCGCTATTGCCGAATAATCGCATTGCGATTTTTCGGCAATATAAAATGAGCGCTGCAGCTACTCGGCCCAAGGTCTCTAATCATACCAGCAATGCTTTTAGACGTCGATGGGGATCTCTAGGATGTGATCTGTTCTAAAAAAAAAATTGAAAACATTCGAATATTCGAAATAGCGAATATTCGCCGCGATATTCGTGTTATTCGCGAATACTCGAATATGCAATATTCGTAGCGAATATTCGCAATGCGAATATTCGTGAGCAACACTAATGGCCACCAAGCCAGGTGGCAGTACAGAGGCAGGGGAGCTAAAATCTCTGGATTTTCACATCAAAAGCATGTAGGTTTTGGACATATCAGGGACAGATGTAAAAAAAACACAGGTTTTTACATACTGTCCCTGGTTTTAATGAGCCTGGCAACCCTGATGGGGCCCCTAATGGCATGGGGCCCTTGGGCAGTGCCGAGTTCCTCAATGAGAAAAAAGAATGGAGGGCGCACCGACCTAGTGTGATACTGTTACACAATTTTTATTAAAATACTAAAATCAATAGTTATACTCACAAAGATGAGTTAAAAACAAGCCTTAAAATACAATCCAACAGCGCCAGCAGAACAGGACGGTTGCTTCAGTCTACAAAGGTATCTGACCGATAATCAGGCTAGGCTTACGTTTCGGGGGCGTACCCCTTTCCTCAGAGCCCCGGTGGTCTGCACTGCTCCCTCACTATGCAGCTTGTCAGAATATATACAAGCTGCATAGTGAGGGAGCAGTGCAGACCACCGGGGCTCTGAGGAAAGGGGTACGCCCCCGAAACGTAAGCCTAGCCTGATTATCGGTCAGATACCTTTGTAGACTGAAGCAACCGTCCTGTTCTGCTGGCGCTGTTGGATTGTATTTTAAGGCTTGTTTTTAACTCATCTTTGTGAGTATAACTATTGATTTTAGTATTTTAATAAAAATTGTGTAACAGTATCACACTAGGTCGGTGCGCCCTCCATTCTTTTTTCTTTTTTAGTTCCTTTGAATTCCCACGATTCTAAGGAGGGCTGCAAGACTTTGGAAAGACACTGTACAATTGAATTGTATATCCCCATAAGCAAGAAATACCGGAGCGCAGGAGATTTACATTGTTTTGCCGAGTTCCTCAATGGTCAGTCCGCCCCTGGTACGAGGCTTAACATTCTCTACATACAATGCAGGGTTAGTAGCCCTGCATTATACATAGTGATGCTGAGGAACCATCAGAACATTAGAGGGAGTAGAGATAACACTGGAGATGGGTAAGGTAAGAAATGCAACTTATCTCACCCTATATTAAACAGGCATTTAACCCTTGGTGTACACAGGGATGGGAGGGGGGTTCACTGTAAGAACTTTTTTGATTCTTTCAGTCTAGAGTTGGACTTTAACTATACCTTCAAGTACCACAAACTGGACTTACTGTCCAGTACTTTTTGGTATCTATCTGGCATGGAGGTCAGTACTAGCGGCAGTACTAGCTTGTTTAGTCAGACTAATGAAAGATGCTTTGTGATTGGTTGTTATGGATTGGTGAAAATACCTTTACTCTGCACCATGTTAATAAATAATGCTAAGTGAGTTCTTAAAATATTAGATAAAATACTAGCTACTGACATTTTTATTATAAACAAATTACAGCTGACGCTACTGTATGTTGGTAACCTTCCAAGAAGGTACTCAGTTTCCATGACATCCTTTGTTAGAAATATGCCCTTTGGGAGCATGCATGCACAAATGCCTTTTGTGTCTCTCTTTTTTCTATATTTTTTAACTACAAAATAGGATCAGGCATATTTATCTATTTATGCTCATGGTAAAGTCAGTAAACACTCTGAATAACCACCCTACATAGCCCAACTTTTTTCTTTTTTTTGGCTTTAATGAATAAGTATCTGCAGAAGGTACCTACATGAGTGGCTGTGTTATAAAATATATGTATATTGCAGCATCAAAACTACACGGCAGCACACATAGGCCATACTGATCCTAGGTGCATGGGAATTCATACTTATGATTTCTTATAATTTCACATTGTATATTATATTGGTACATGGCTTGTAGCCATTATATCTGACAGCCCACGCCAATGCCGCTCTTCTATCTGCTCCCATCGACGAGTGTACATTTGAACACAGAATTAGAGAAGAACAGCTGTGGCTCCCATTTCTTGAAGGGCTATGTACTGGCAGAGGCAAATGTATAGATAATAGAAAAAAGATGAGGCAGATTGCAGGAATTCCAGAGGGACGAATCCTTGTGGAGTTGTTTGTTACTCTGGATTGGAAGTGACGCTTCACAAAATCCTAAACTATTTCCTCATACCTCCATGAGATAGCGAACGTTCCATAATTATGGGTCTCTGTAGGTAAAAGAAATCAAAAAATAAAACGTTCCTGATACAATATAATCTAATGCGTATGTTTTGAAAGGGACCATATAAATTAACAATAGCAGGAAATACAAGAAATGAACAGAAAAATTAAATTTCAAGAAATAGATTTAAAATGCCGCAAAATCATATTGATAGCCTTGTGACCTAAACACCTAAAGAACAAGAAAAAATGATATTCTGTATGGGGTTCATACTTTTATTAATAGTATTTTTATAAAGATTCCTTTTTTATTTCACATGCTAATATACTGTATATATTTTTCTATACCCAAACATGCAGAGCGGCGGAAGGCGAATGTCCCCTCCTGCTCCTCCGGTATAACAGCCGAGTAGCTTTTAGCAGCATCAGTTGTTATCCCTGGAAAGACCGCCCGCCAGCTGCAGGCATCATCCCGGTATGACCCCCTAAAGCCGAGGCCGCATATACGGTATGTGTATTCTCAGCACCAAGGGGTTAAAATTGCATCAATGGTTTATACTTTGTCAAATATCACTCTTCCTTACTCTTTAGTATTGTAAAGGGAAACAGGGCTTATCTTGTAATGTACATTTTATTAGTACCCATGTACACAATGAAATAGGTGCATTCTGCTTTAACTAGGCTTGTCCTAAAAATAGGAACTGGAATTACATATTCAGATAAGTTCAGTGGTGCAAATAAAATACCATTCAATCAACAAAAGTGCTTTAATTGCACACTAGGCTCAAATCCCCATCCTTTTCGTTATAGTCCAGATACATCAAGCTGAAAGGCCACATAAACTGTGGCTTTTCAAGTATTATGATCACATGAAAATATTGTTTGAGATGTCACTTTTGCACACCTTGAGGCCTCATTCCCATGGGTGTACTGATCAATACACCCATGTGAGGGCCTGTCTTCACCCACGTGGAATGTACAGGTGTTCAGAAACTGCATTTCTGATCAATGTATTGTATTGTCAATATTCCCATCGCACACGTGCTGTAGCAAATCCCAGTTGGAAATTGGGTTTATCACAAATCAGCGCACAAACTTGCCAGCACATCATGGATCGTCAAATATGGTATAAAGCTTTTACTGCAGAAAAATTACACCACAAAAGACCAAGTGCAAAGTTTCGGAGCCACGCAGGACTCCTTCATTAGGCATCACATGCCTGATGAAGGGGTCCTGCGCAGCTCAGAGAACTTTGCACTTGGTCCTTTGTGATATGATCTTCCTGCAACAAAAGCTTCTGACGATATTTGACGATCCATGATGTGCTGGCTAATATATGTGCTGATTTCTGATCAATGCATTGGTCGTGCGTGGACACACTCCGCGATGCGCTTGCAGGTCTGTGCAGCCACCAGCCTGTTATTGATATGAACAACATTCCTGTATGCAGCTGCATGGAACACTCATGCATTCTGTGTGGGTGAAGACAGCCCTTCATATGGGTGTAGGATCTGTACACCCAAATGAATGAGGCAGAGGTGTATTTAGGTTTTGTGCTGCCCTAGGCCTGACTAAACTTGTGCACCCCCTAATTTAAATATGACCCACCCCTTCCTGTCACGGCCACACCCTGTGTTGTTGAGGACCCGCCCTGAAATTTTCGAGTGAGGACAATAGTTCTGAGGGCCTGGGGGGGGGGGGCAATGGATTCCCTTAATTTACTTCGATTTCCTCTTACTTCCTGGTTGCCCATAGAGCAGGAAGTGAAATCTTCGCAATGGGACAAGGATGTTAAAAGTGTTGCCTATAGTTCTACTTTAAGTAGATAGTGCAGCAGAAACATATAGCACAGTGAGGAAGGTTTGTGGTCCAGGATGACAAAACAGTCAAAATTGGAAGCACCCCCCCCACACACACAGTTGCGGAATGCCGGCCGCCCGCATACTAGAAGCAGCTCGGCCTTTTTATGGGGGCGCTAGACTAATTTTCCTATCACTGTAGCACAAGTCGGCGGGGACTCTTTTCGCGCTGCCCCCCTGCAAAGTGCTGCCCTAGGCCAGGATACAGCTCTGGAATGAGGCTATAATCATATATTTTAAATTACTGTATTTTTGAAGTGTTTACCTGTTAAACAATATTTGCTATGCCTTTCATATTTTCACATTTGTATTCCATTATTTTGTTACTGTATTAAATGCAGAGATTTGTAGAGTAGGAAATAGAGGCAGGAAAGATTACTACAATGACTCGGTCTTACTGCATTAAAACAACTGAGATAAGAGATCAGCTATACCAGCAGTGCATTATTCATAAACTATACAGAGAAACAAGTTTTATTAAATATTAACACACACCAATAAGATTATTTGTATCAAGCTGATCTTTTTACACCTAAAAACAGCTAAAAATAATTGAAAAGACTGTACATTCCTTTATTCACAGCTTGATGAAGCAGACTCCTAAGTTCTTTAGGGAAAGGTGTAGATGACTTACTTTGTCTCTGTAGGAGTGTCCCAGATCAGTTCTCAGCATAGTCAGATCCTCCATGCTTCCTCCATGATACGGTCTGTTATCCGCCCGCAGTTCTCTGACTCTTCCCTGCAGGTTCCTCAATATCTTTAAAGCACTGAAATCATGCTGCGATGCGTTTCCATTAAGGGATGGTGTAGAAGCTGAGCGCAAATGTGAGTTCTCCCTTCTTTCCTGTTGTGATCAAAGTATTAACAATTCTGCCTCTTAGTTTTGCTGGTATACTGTCAAGCCGTTTTATATAAATTTTCTAGAACAAATGCCGCTAGCATAATAATATCTGTGCTGTATAGCTTGCAATGTGCAAGCAATTAGGGGACAGTATTTTGTAAAGGATCGGTTCACCTTTTGCAACATATTATATGTTACACCCATATTCAGGGTGTAATATGTAACATGTTACATATGCACTGGTCCTCGCTCTCCCCTGATCCCCCGTCCTGACAGCTAGCGGGGGATCTTCTCCCTTGGCCAGTTGTCACGATTTAAAAAAGACGTGACCAGGTGGGTTTCCCCTGGCTGCGCCAGTGTTCTGTGAATGGGAAAACGATAAGGTTCAAGAGCGCTTGAACTACCACAGCACATTGATAGTTCATTGAGCTTCTTGTCTCAAGTGAAATTGCTTGCTTGTATAGGAGGTACCAGGTAAGCAGATACACACAGTGGTATTACATTCACGATCTGCTGATCATGGGTGCAATGCTTTACAAATAGAATAATAAATGCGTTTTTTTTTTTTACCTGCAAAAAATGTTTCAGTTTTTTTGTAAAGGTGAACTTATTTTTAATCACTTCAGACCCGCGCTATTGACAAAATACGTCAACAGCGCGGACCTGAGGCGCCAAGTGGACGTCTTTGGACGTGATTTAAAGTGCATTACCCGTGCGCGCCACTGGGTGGCGCACGGCGGGTAAACATTGTCCCGCCGCATCGCTGAAGAGCCGATGCATGTACCTGGCAGCCGCAATGTCCGTCGGGTACATGCGATCGGCGGGAACACAGCAGGTGACAGCAGGGACGTGGAGCTCTGTGTGTAAACACAGAGCTCCACGTGCTGTCAGAGGAGAGGAGACCGATCTGTGTCCCTTGTACATAGGGACGCAGCATCGGTCACCTCCCCCAGTCACCCCCCTCCCCACACACAGTTAGAACACACCCAGGATACACATTTAACCCTTTCCTCACCCCCTAGTGTTAACCCCTTCCCTGTCAGTCACATTTATAAAGTAATTAGTGCATTTTTATAGCACTGTTCGCTGTATAAATGTGAATGGTCCCAAATTTGTGTCAAAAGTGTCCGATATGTCCGCTGCAGCATCACTAGTAAAAAAAATAATAATAAAAAAAATAATAAGTCCCAATAAAAATCGCAGATCGACGCCATTACTAGTAAAAAAAAAAAATAATAAAAAAAATAATCGCACGACCGCGCAAAATAAAGCGACGCAGTGTGTTCGAAGGGGGTTTACCATTTTGTAGTACCACTCAAGCGCTATAACTTTTGCGCAAACCAGTATTATTTATAATAAACATAACTCGCTTACTGCGCACTTAAACACCCTTTAACCAGACCAATTTTTTTTTTTTTTACAAAAATACATCGAAATTTTTGTCCTTTTTTTCAAAAATACTTTTGGTGGTATTTGTATCGGCCTTAAAAGAAAAAACTGAGAAAAAATCTTGTTTCTGTCAATAGTTCACACACAGCAAAAAAAAAAAAAAAATCGGGATATTTACAGAGGCCCAACATGCAGGGAACGCCATATAGCAACAAGAAAAATCATCATTTAAAAAATATAGAACCCCAAAACATATATATTCTTTTTTAGCAAAGACCCTTTTTAATTGTCGCAGAAATGTATTGAACGCTCTTTTAAAACAAAACAGTTTGCCCAATTTTTTTTCATTTATAGCGCAAAAAATAAAAACCGCAGAGGTGATCAAATACAGAGTATTGGGGTATTGCACCAAAATAAAGCTCTATTTGTGGGGAAAAAAGGACTTCAATTTTGTTTGGGAGCCACTGGAGTATTGGGGTCGAGTATTGGGGTATTGCGAGTATTGGGGTACGAGTATTGGGGACCGCGCAAATGTCAGTTAAAGCGAGTATTGGGGACGCAGTGCCGGAAGCTGAAATTTCGCCTGGGCTGGGTATTGTTGAGTACGAAGGGGGTTTATGTGCTGGGGTATTGCCAGTAAGCAAGTGGTTAAAGCGAATTGACATTCAAGGTACCACTGGGGTATTGTTGAGTCAAGCTGGGGTATTGTTGAGTACTTGTGAGGACTGAGTATTGTTGGGTAGACATCTAAACATCTGGGATGTTTTGAGGGACAACTAAAAATGAACCCCCTCCCCCCCCCTCTCCTCGACCTGCCGGAGAGGGAGGAGAGGGAGGAAGCACAACGCCGGTTTGTTTACAGATCGCGCCGTCAGTATAAACGGCCGCGATAATTATAATGCGCCGGGTCTTCTAGACCCGGCGAGCACAAACATCCCAGGGGACGCGCAACTCCGCAGTCCCTAACCCCGCCGCGCCGTCTTATGGCGCGGTGGGCTCATTAAACAGTATGGGAAAGCTTTTAAGCAACTAAAAAGGTAAGCAACAATTTTTTTTATATTTTTCAGGTTATGCTATGTGAATGAGAACATAATATAAAGTAGGTATTATCCTAATTTGGCTGAAAAAGTGGTAATGCATTTTAAATAGACATACAGGGCCAGATTCAGATACACTTAATATTGCGCTGCGTAATCGAAATACTCTACACTGCCGTATTTCACCAGGCTCTACACCGAATCCTGGTCGATTTTTGCCCGTACGCTACGGCGGCGTAGTCTATTTCTCGCCGCGTAATCGAAATACGCGATTGGGGGACGTGAAGCATTTAAATTAAGCGCGTCCCCGCGGCGATCGAACTGCGCATGCTCCGTTCAGAAATTTCCCGCCGTGCATTGTGCGAAATCACGTCGTTACGTCATTCGTTGTTTGAGTAGCGTCGTTTACGAACATTCCTATTCCCGGACGACTTACGTAAAAAATAATAAAAGACATTGGAAAACGTAGAAATTCGACGCGGGAACGACGGCCATACTTAACATAAGCTGTCTAATATTAGAGCAGCAAAAAGCTGGTATAGTGTTACGTAAAAAAAAGATGACTAAAGGTGCCGTAAGAGATTGCGATTGAAGATCGTAATTTCTGGGATCGCCGGCAAAAGCTTATTAGCATACCCCGACGCGGAAAACGACGGAAAGTCCACCCAGTGGCCGCAATTTTATTGCAGCCTAGATCCGAAGGCGTACAAACACGTAATCCAGTCGAATTGAAGCCCGCAGCCGCCTATTCATGGTTTGAGGTTTTCGACTAGCTAAAAAACGCGCGTAATTTGAAATTACTCCAGTCTAACACTAGTTAGACAGGCGTAATCGCTCTGTGAATCTGGCCCACAGTATTCTCCACTATATCACAATACCAACATAAACGTAAATTGCATTTACCAGTGACAGCCTGCGGATGGCTGAGCCAGCTCTCTCTGGATTCCTGTGACTCTCTGATGCTTTGCTTCTGGACAAACTTCTGCAAGTAATCAAAAAATCTTAATTAACCATTTATTCAATCTTAAAAAATACAATAACTGACCAGTACTGTGCTCTAACTTATGTTATTTAAATAATTCCATGCTTGCATTCTCAGCACAGCCATGACCGGTGGCTCTCGCATGCATGCACGGGAGTGACGTTGTGCAGCTCTGGACAGTCACAGAGCCAGAAAATTTAGACCCAGAAGGACGATGAGCGAAGATGGATGCAACCTGCAGCAGGGACGATAAGGGCTTTGTTTGCAGGTAAGTGTCACACAATGTCACACAGAGTTTACTTTCTCTTTAAGTAAAATATAAGAATTGTCAGTTTTCATGATATGCTCTGCAAGCCATGTAGGTGATGTTTGTTTAAAAGCGCCTAACAGAAAGGATGTTAGGGCTAGAAACAGTTCAATAGCATGCAAGTCCCATCATTTATGCAAAGTTCATTTGTTGCCAAGACACAACCAACTTTACTATTCTTGTTATATAATCCATAATAAATAGTCCACCCCTATAGCTCCGCCCACCCCTTTTTAAAATTAAAGGTCAGCAGCTATACATACATAGACTCCAGGGATGTCGGCACCGCAGCCGATGTTTACATTGGCTGGTCGGGTGCTGCCGCTGCCATTGCTGGTAGGGGAACCTGGCAGCGTAGCATTGTGGCTTTACGGCCTGGCCCCTACTGCGCTCTCTCTTACTGGCCTGGCAGAAGGGTAAGGAGGAGGGAGGACGAGCTGCTGACGTACTTTGCCACGGCCTGGTTTCTCGAAAGAGGGGACAGGGTACCTGTAAAAAACATGCACCTGCCCCCCCCTGGCGTGAGTAGGCGGAGTGGGCGGGTGGCCTCAGTGGGTGGAGCGGTCGCTATCATCTTGGCACACCCTGCACTTGGCCACACTAAGCCAGCAGCTGACATCTTGTTACACCAAGCCCATGTAGTTTGGGCTGAGTGTAACAAGATGTCTGCTGATACTTACTGATGCTGCAGAGTGTACCAAGATGGGTGATGCAGCATAGCATTTCCTCATGTCATTTATTGCTGCATTTCAGAGCCTGCCCATAAGTGCCAGCCACCTGTCAGTGCCATCAGTGCCACCTATCAGTGCCATCTAACAGTGCCAGCCACCTATCAGTGCCCATACCTGCCGCCTATCAGTGCCAGCCACCTGTCAGTGCCATCAGTGCCAGCCACCTGTCAGTGCCCATAACTGCCACCTATCTGTGCCAGCCACCTGTCAGTGCCATAAGTGCCGCCTATCAGTGCCAGTCATCTGTCAGTGCCATCAGTGCCCATAAGTGCCAGCAATCAGTGCCACCTGTCAGTGCCGCCCATCAGTGCCAGCCACCTGTCAGTGCCAGTGCCCATAGGTGCCACCTATCAGTGCTCATCAGTCAGTGCCATCTATCAGTGCCATCTATCAGTCAGTGCCACATATCAGTCCCCATCAGTCAGTGCCGCCTATCAGTGCCCATCAGTCAGTGCCACCTACCAGCGCCCATCAGTCAAACTGTCATATGGCATTAAAAAAAAAAGAATTGGTAATCAGTATCGACGAGTATATGAAAAAAGTATTGGTACATGTACTTTGTCCCAAAAAAAGTGGTATCGGGACAACCCTACTATCCTGCATACACAACAGGATTTGAAAGGAAATGTCTCCAAATTCAGGGGAAATAAACTCTTCACAGACACAATCAAATCAGGTGTCCGCATTGGGGTTATAACCCCCCAACTACAACATATTCCTATTGTACTAAGACCATTGTGACCAGAGCATTTGCTGTATGAACTGTATATCTTGCCAGTCTTGTATTGTTTACCAATAGTAAAAGTACATTGATACACTACAGAGAATGCTAAGCTCCCTTGCTTACACTGTAAAGAACATTAATAGAATCAAAGCAAAACAAAATACTGTTTATATAATTACCTGAAAATCTAGACTCATGACCTGAAAGCCCACCTCTACATGTTTCTATACAAAGACTTATTCAGGGGCACCAAGGAAGTCTTTGTAATGAAACACGTAGGGCATAACCACAGAGAAACCTCATTTCGTCAGGTCTCGTTTGGTGGAAGGATCGAGCTGGCTGGACAATTGCATAATGGAAAAGAGCTTGTTTCAGCCAACAATGACCATGCTGTATTTCAGACCTTTGCTGCAGGGCTTTATACCTTATCTAATACACAGGGTCCTTATTGAACATTTTGAATGTGAGTTTGCCATACGTCCCAACTTTCTGAGATGGGAATGGGGGACACCTATTAGCAAAGGTATGTTGGCATATGACACCCCCCTTCAAGGAGAATTATACAAAAAATGATTGGTTAAACCCACAAGTGTTTTTTTTACCACTACTATTCCTTTATATTGCTTTTGGAACTTACAAATGCAGCAATTTAGAAATTGAATGAAAGGTTTAAGACTGTAAAACACTTTTTGGTAGATAAGTAGTGCATTTCATATAAAACTATATAGATTAAACCTAAATGAGGAGTAAAGAGGGAAAGAGGGACTTGGTTCCAAATCGGGGACAGTCCTTCAAAATCAGGGACAGTTAGGAGCTATGAGTTTGCCGTTTTAAATTGCCTGTTTTAATCAAAGTTTATGCATTTTGGAAATCCCCAGATGTTGGAGTCGAATCCCTAAATATTGCATTTGCAGTTCTGAGTTTGAAAAAACCACAATCCATTTTTATTAAATATTTGACCATTTTCTAAAAAAAGGTCAAAAAGCTCTGCACTTTCACATTTCTTTTTAAATATAAAGATTTTGTTAGCACTGTATTTTGTTTCAGTTTTTGTGTAGCATCTTCTTAGCTAGGCTGCTAGGTTTTGGTTAGGTACATTTAAGTTCTTGGCTCTCCTGCAATTTGCAGGGTGTGTGCTTGATTTATGCTGCTCAGGGTTCTGCAGGCTTCAAGTGTGACTGCTTCCTCCTGTTTTCTGGGGATTTCCAGAACATAATGGGTGGGAGAATCAAATTAGCAGCCTGAATATTTTTGCAGCTCCAGCCAATCCCTGGAGAGGTGTGTCCAGATGGTGGTTGGGGAGTGCATAAATTACAAGGAACAGAGATCTGGGTTCTTTTCCCTGGAGGAGACCGGGTTAAAAAGCTGTTTTAAAGGGAAGAGTGTTCTCATATTCCTAAGTAAACTTTTTGGCAAATCCACAGCTTCCTGAATCCTGAATCCCAAACAAGTTAATCTGCAGTAAACTTTTGAAAAGGTTCTGCGAGAGGTTCCCAGGGGTTCCACAGCAATCTACCCATCAGTCACAGGCAGTGACGAGTTGTTTGCATCCCCTCTGCTGACACACACATCTACACAAGCAAGCATCTCTGCTTGTGTAGCTGTGCAGCGCTGCTCCCTGTTGCCCCTTCCTCCCCTCCTGTCCATCCTTTAAGGTGCTCTGATTCATTGTACCCTAATCCTGTAAATTGCTTTAATCCCATGTGCCCAGAATTTATGATTTCTTGGCCATTTTTCAGAGTATATAAATGATAACACAAAAACATTTCTTTCACTCATAGTTAGTGTTTGGCTGAAGCCATTTATTATCAATCAACTGTGTTTACTCAAAGGGGTTTCAATGTCTATTAAAGGCAACCATCCTCACCTGTGGTCTGTTTGCTTGTAATTAGTGTGTGTTTATAAAAGGTCAATGAGTTTCTGACAGATCCTTGCATCTTTCATCCAGTTCTGCACTGACGTTTCTGGATTCTGAGTCATGGGGAAAGCAAAATAATTGTCAAAGGATCTGCGGGAAAAGGTAGTTAAACTGTATAAAACAGGAAAGGGATATACAAATATATCCAAGGAATTGAGAATGCCAATCAGCAGTGTTCAAACTTTAATCAAGTGGAAGTGAAGTGGAAATTGAAAACTAAAATTTCAGCCACAACTGCCAGGAAAACTGTTCGGGATGCAAAGAAAACCCCGCAAATAATGTCAGGTGAAATACAGGACTCTCTGAAAACATGTGGTGTGGCTGTTTCAAGATGCACAATAAGGAGGCACTTGAAGAAAGATGGGCTGTATGGTCGAGTTGCCAGAAGAAAGCTATTACTACACAAATGCCACAAAGTATCCCGCATACAATACGCCAACAGCATATCTCCAATAGTCAAGCAAGTCATTTGGAGTGATGAGACCAAAATTGATCTTTTTGTCCACAACCATAAACGCTACATTTGGAGAGGAGTCAACAAGGCCTATGATGAAAGTTACACCATTCCTACTGTGAAACACAAAGGGGATCGCTGATGTTTTGGGGATTTGTGAGCTACAAAGGCACAGGAAATTTGGTCAAAATTGATATCAAGATGAATGCAGTATGTTATCAAAAAATACTGGAGGAACACTTGCCTTCATCAGCCAGAAAGCTGCACATGGGATGTATTTGGACATTCCAACATGACCATGATCCAAAACACAAGGCAAAATTGACCTGTCATTGGCTACAGCAGATTAAAGTGAGGGTTGGAGTGGCCATCTTAGTCTTCTGACCTCAATATCATTGAGCCACACCAGGGAGATCTCAATTGTGCAGTTCATGCAAGACAGCCCAAGAATTTACAGGAACTGGAGGCTTTTTGCCAAGAGGAATGGGCAGCTTTACCATCTGAGAAGATAAAGAGCCTCATCCACAAATACCACAAAATACTTCAATCTGTCATTGATGTTAAAGGGGGCAATACATGGTATTAAGTACTGGGGTATGTCAACTTTTGATCAGGGTCATTTGGGTAGTTTCTGTTGTGATTATAATTTAAAAAGAGTAAACACAGTTGATTGATAATAAATGGCTTCAGCCAATCACTAACCATGAGTGAAAGAAAAGTTTTTGTGTTATCATTCATATTCTCTGAAAAATGACTAAGAAATCATAAATTCTGCCAGGGTATGTAAACTTATGAGCACAACTCTACATTCAGGGATTACTCTGCAACATCCGTGGATTTCCACAATGCATATACTTTTATTAAAACCAGAAATTTAAAACAGCAAGCTCACATTTAAAATGTTCAGTAGGGACCATGTTTGGCTGCTGCTGCACTAGTAGGAGAAGAACCTGGGACACAAAATAGCGACCCTTGCGCTACATACAGTATGTATGATATCGTCATAGTCTGAAGTGCTGTTTGTGTATTTAGGTGTAAGAATTTATTGTTACTTTGAAAAATTGCTCCCAAGGGCCTACCTATAGGCAGCTAGAAAAATTTGGACTGAATACTATATATATATATATATATATATATATATATATATATATATATATATATATATATATAAAAGTTATTTATTTTGTACAGATATATAAAAAAAACAACACATAAATTAAAAGTGACATGAGCTCTGGTATTCATGGTATCCAAACTTGAGATGTCAATGTTACAACTGCAGATAACAAAAAATAAATTCTTAACACTAAATGCATAAACATAAACAATCGAAACACGTTGGAGCTCCTCTCTGAAAATAGCTCAGAGAGGAGCTTCAACGTGTTTCGAATGTTTATTGTTCTGATCATCCTCAGGTGAATGAAGACATCTTCAAACTGAAATATTGTGCATGACCAGAGTTGGTTAAAAACGTATAGTAGTTTCAAGGTAGTAATCTGTCCAAGGAGTATGGAATGGGCCATAAATTCAAATCCAATGTAGTTTGTCTCTACAGGTCCTCTGTTTGCAGGGGCATAGATACAATAACCAAGTTTAAAGGATCTGGGATTCATGCGTTAAAAAAACTGAGAATTCCTAACATATCCAGGTAGGTGCAAGTATTATTGTCTAGCAGTCATTCCCATCCTACAACTGATCACTTGCTGCAAGGAATAAGCAGTATAAGGAGTGTCAGTGTAGAGATGAATTTATTGTGTCCTGTAGTGATAATGACCTAGTCTTCAACAATATTTAGTCACATATATTTCATTACGCAGTCTACTGTAGGGCCTAAACACCCTTCAAAAACATTACAAAGATACATAGTAATGAGCCAATCTTGTTTACTGTGCAGCTGCTTTAATACTCCTTATCAGCCTCAACGCTATGAATTATGTTAGTGAAACTATCATGAAAAATATGGCAATGATGATTTGAGTAAGATAAGTATGTTATTTATGGAAACCATAAAATTGGATCCACAAGGAAATTTTTCACATATGTTAAATTCTGTTAATTTTTGTATCAAAATACAAGGAAACCGCTATACAACAGCCCTCCTTGTCAAGTAAACACAGTTAAAATGAAAATATACTTACAGTACCTTAGACACTCTGGCCCGCTCACCCAGTCACCAATAATAAACCTCTGATTAAGCTCTAGGGGCTTTGCCGAAGGGTGGGGACCAGGCCCGGACTGGGACAAAAAATAGGCCCGGGCATTTTAGACCGAGCAGCTGGCAGGTGGGGGGGGGGCGGTTAATGATGGGATGTGTGGTTTGGAATGCTTGGAATGGTGCAGTTTTAATTTTGGCATGTCCCTTTTGCTCGTTTCAAACAGATCAGAGTGGCTGCCATGGTTGCTTTCTTTTGTCACCAACTAGATCATAAAGAATCACTGTAGGACTCTGAAAAACCTGAGGATTCCAAACAGCGCTAGAAAAAGGTCAGCCAGTGCTCAAGGCGAAGAAATCAAACTCAAACGCTGAGCCCCCCCACCCCCCCACCCCCCTCTGCCCCAGGAATGAGTAGGGTGTGGTGTGTGGTTACAAACATGGGCAGCACACTGTACCAAAACATGTGTAACATATGGGTTTAATAGCAGTATACATTCTATCATGCAGTATAGTATTTGTGAGAAAAATGCCCCTGTGGTGGTGGTGTTAATGGAAGACAAAACTGTCCCTGCATCAGTGGTGTCACTAAAGCAAAACAGTGTTCCTGTGTGAGTGGTGTCACTGGAAGGAAAAATTACCCTGTCTTGGTGGTTTCACTGGAAGGAAAATGTCCCTGCTTTGGTGGTGATACTGTAAGAAAAATGTCCCTGCATTGGTGTTGTCACTGGAAAAATGTCCCTGCTTTGGTGGTGTCACTAGAAGGGAAAATGTGCCTGCATTGATGGTGTGACACTTATGCCCCGTACACACGATTGGACCCTTGTCCGACCAAATTCACATCGGAATTCCATCGGAGGAAACTCTGATGGAATTCATCTGAATTTCTGATGGAATTACTGCGATGGGGCATACACACGGTCGGAATTTCTGATGGAATTACTGCGATGGGGCATACACACGGTCGGAATTTCTGATGGAAAAAGTCAGTGGGACTTTTTCCATTAGAAATTCAGAATGTGTGTACGGGGCATAAGGAAAACATTTCTACTGAATTGATGGTGTCAATGGAGGGAAAATTTCATTGCTTCAGTGGTTTCACTGGAAGGAAAAACATCCCTGCATCAGTTATGTCACTGGAAGGATGCATCTGTAATGTCACCAGAAAACAAATGTCCCTGCATCTGTAGTGTCAATAAAAGAAAAAATGCATCGGTCATATCAATGGAAGCAAAAATGCCTCTGTGTCATCGGTATCACTGGAAAAAAAATGTCTCTGCGTGGTATCAGTGGAAGAAAAATTTCCCTGCATCGGAGGTGTCACTGGAAGGAAAAATGTCACTGCATAAGCGGAGCCAGTCCAAGAAGGACTGATTTAGCAGTAGTATGAAGGAGGGGAGCTGGGAGGATGGGGGCCCTGTAGGGTGCATTTAATTAAAGGGCAATGTGTGGCTCTGAGGGAGGAAGGGTGGCTATAAGAGGGAGAGAGTAGCTTTGGGGCTAACTTGCTCCCTCCACCCTCGGTGTACTTACAATTTAGACCTCCTCAGCACAACACCTGCCCAGGAATAAAGGCAGCTTTTTCTTTTCCTCTTCTCAGGTCATGCAATATGACAGAATGGGAGACAGAAAAAAGGACAGTCTGTCCTTACTCTTTATAGAACTCCCATACTGAGGAGGTACTGTATGTTCTCAGTGGGCATCCACCCTGCCTTCTCTCTCTCACCCACATTATGCTGCTGTTGGAGGAAGGAGAGAGCAGAATTCTCTCTCAAGCTATTGCATCCCGGGTTCCATACTCTATTCTCTAGCTGCCTGAATAACTCCGGTCATTCAGGCAGCTGGAGAATTGGGCAGTGCCCTCTTCCACATTACACTACACCCTGTACAGGTGCCCCCCCTCCCCAGTTGTTCTGGCCCTGGTGCCAAATATCATGAGAATGAGCCCCTGCATTGTGCGTTTCTTTTTTTGTATTTACCTAGCATTTTGGGGGTGCAGGCTAAACAGTTGTTCTTTGTATTTTGATTCTAAAAAAAAGCCAAAAGTACATGTCTGTGTGAACACAGAGTATGTAAGTAACTAAGTAACATAGCTATTGTTTCAGCCACAGTACAGTACTTCACATGTTACCTTTCTCTTAAAAAGTCCACTTTGCATCTGTAGGAAGAAAGAACTACTAAAATACAAAATTCCACATACCGGCAGCAGCAAATGAGAAATAAAAAATAAAATAATTAGATATTTGAGAATAGAAATGCCTTATCATGAGCTATAGAAAAGAGAAGGATTCCCCCAATGCAGAGGTTTTAGACAGAAGGGTACAGCCTTTCATATATGGTGGACATGTCCAAAAGTTAAAAGGTTTTGGAGACATGTCTATAATTTAATTTACTCTCTTACCCAAGTAAACCTCAAAAAAAGAGATTGATAACATTTATTTTTTAAGCAGGAAGAATTTCTATCCCCTGATCGTGGAGGTCTCCCACAATTCTGTTTGATCTGTTGAAACACAAACTGTCGCAGATTATGGTTAAAGGATCACTAAAGGAAATACTGGTTTCATGTCCTTATTGTTCGTTTTTGCTTTGAAGTTGCTGTAATCCTGCTCTGATCTCCACACTTCCTGCTTGTCTGTTTCCTTATAACCACAGTGCTGGGAGCTTTCTCACGGTGGTCTGAGCTGTCATTACTGTGTGTCTAAAACTTCCCAGAACCAATCAGATTCATTTTAAAAACAAAACACTGCCCTGGATTTGTTTGTTTTTGTTCTGTGTCTATTTCTACTTCACAGAAACATGAAGCCAGTTCAAAAGTGAAACTAACCTGCAGGCACATTATATGATTGATTTTTATCTATTTTTAATCATTTTGAAAGGGAATCAGTTAACTTTTATGTCTCTATACCCTGTAAACAGTCATTTCAGCAAAAAAAAAATTGGGACCCTTGGATCAAATACTTATCTGGTGCCACTTGACTATCTTGTATGGGCAACTATATCTTTTTCTACCCCCCCCCCCTTTTTTTCTTTTCCTCCTCCTTTACTTCTACTTGGTGCTTTCTTCAAATCATTACCTCAGCATGCACTGTAGTGATGTCATTGCGGCTCTGGCCAGTCTCATAGCCAGAACCCAGAAAAAAGACAGGGAACATGTCAGCCCTCTCAGCAGTGACATTACAGCGCTTGAAGGCTTTGTTCTAAGGTGAGTATATCATAATATGCTAGTATGCACTATGCCATTGCCTTGCGGGTTTTTTTTTTTGCAACGTCCACCGTTTACAACCGCTTTAAAGTTTGTAGAAGAAGTTTTCATTCTTCTCTGACTGTCCTACGAGTCTGCATGATCCCTGACCCTCTGTCTGGACAGTGCTGATCCTGCACCGATCACATGCAAATAAAACTCTCCAGCACTAAAGTGAGCATGTGCAGAGTGCCCCTAAGGCTTTGTATTAGAGTTAGATTGGGGACTGTGGAAGAAGGGGAGGATCAAAGAAGACAGGATCAATCAGCCTTTTAAAACAATGTGCAGGGAATAACTCCTTAGGTTCCACAGTGAGTATAACAAGTATAACAAGCATGTTTTACTGCATATACAGACTGATTTTTACTGTTGTGAGTTTAGTAACACCTTAACATAGTGTGCCTGGTAATTTGATTGGCCTACTGGAAATCTGTAACTAGCACCTCTTTTCTACTTTTTTTTTATTGGACTGTGTTTGACAATTCTATGCTATAAGTCCTGTGCCCAGCTGCTGCCCAACTGCTCTTGAATGCTCTGATTGCTAGGGCCCCTTTCACACTGGGGCGGGAGGTGTGGTGACGGTATAGTGCCACTATTTTTAGAGTGAGTGAGTAACTTGTATAGCACTACAAATGCAAACTAAATCGCCTCAAGGCGCTATACAGTCGAAATTGCAGCGGTATTTGGCCACTAGCGGTGTGACTTTAACCCCCAGTAGCGGCCGAAAAAGGGTTAGGCCGCGGTTTCCCATTGATTTCTATGTGGAGGAGCGATAAACACACTGCTCCTCTCACCGTACCAAAGATGCTGCTAGCAGGACTTTTGGAGCGGCCTTGCTAGCGCAGCACTCCAGTGTGAAAGCCCTCAGGCTTTCACACTGGAAAAACAGCATACGCTGTTTAGGGTCGGTTTGCAGGTGCTATTTTAGTGCAATAGCGCCTGCAAACCGCCCCAGTGGGAAAGATGCCTAACAATGAACACTTTGGAACCATGCCAATTAACTGCAATACTGGTTTCAATATTTGGCCAACCATGAATATAGTCAGACAGATCTTTTATTTATTGACTTACTTTTCAAGTTCAGTATTGAGTTCCTCTTCAAACTTCCGGGCAAGTTTTGTAGCAGTCTCATCTTTCCACTTGCCCATGTTCCTCTGAATGGCTCTCAGCTCATTGTCCTTCTCCCGGAGTTGCTGCCGCATAGATTGGTTTTCCGCTCCACCTGACACCCGGAGCTGATCTCTCTGTAAATTGGTGATTTCCTCAATGTGCTCCTGAGGGTTAGCAAAAAACAGCAGGAGTTATGAACAGAAGAAAAAAAGGAATGACTGCATTCTATTATGTTCTTCATTTCCAATACAATAGTAACATTATCCTCCTTTCTTCCAGTAGAGTACTTCTGGAAATGGTGGACTCTCCATACACTCCCTACCCAGTGCTTGTTCATTCCCCAACAAAGTGTAGGCGGTAAACTTTGGTAGGGGTGGGTCAGCCATGCCTCGTGACCACTGACCTCTGGGAACCCACCTTCTGACCTTTGACCTCTGGGGGAGGTCCCTATTCCAATTCATGAGTCCCAGCCTTATTCTTCAAGGGAAAACCCTAACACCCTAACCCTAACACCCTAACCATAACTCCCTAACCCAACCCCTAAGTTCCAACCCTAACCCTAACTGACCCAGTAATTGCTTTCCATTGTTGGATGGCAGCATACCAGAACTTTGACTGTAAGCTCACGGTGCAGATGGTGTGCAGAATGTAGCTGGGCCAAGGACTCCTCAGGACCACAGAAAATGTGTTGCTGACTACTAAGGGCATGTGCAGGCACCTTTTATGGCCTGTTATAAAGAGATTATTTTTTTGTACACAATGGGCCAGATTCAGGTACGAGTTACGACAGCGTATCTCCAGATCAACGTCGTAACTCTGAGTGAGCGGCATCGTATCAATGCGCCTGATTCTTAGAATCATTTACGCATTGATTTGTCTTGGATCCAAACGGCGTAAGTCTCTTACGCCGTCGTATCTTAGTTGCATATTTACGCTGGCCGCTAGGTGGCGTTTCCATTGATTTACGCGTTGAATATGCAAATGAGCTAGATAGGCGATTCACGAACGTACTTGCGGCTGGTTG
This sequence comes from Rana kukunoris, assembly GCA_029574335.1. Classification (NCBI taxonomy): domain Eukaryota; kingdom Metazoa; phylum Chordata; class Amphibia; order Anura; family Ranidae; genus Rana; species Rana kukunoris. Next base: position 171,470,685 of record CM056049.1, read on the forward strand.
TATTCTTTTACGTCGTTTGCATAAGCGTAAGTCCGGCGTAAAGTTACCCCTGCTATATGAGGCGTACGTAATGTCGGGACAGCGTAGTTTACGTAAAACGTTTGCGAATAGGGCTTTGCGTAAGTTACGTTCACGTCGAAACCAATGAGTATTTGCGGGCCTAATTTTGAGCATGCACACTGGGATACGTCCACGGCCGGCGCATGCGCAGTTCGTTCGGCGCGTCATTTACGTGGGGTCATGGTTAATTTCAATACGACACGCCCCCTACATGCCTAATTTGAATTACGCGCACTTAGGCTGGAAAATTTTGTTACGCCGCCGCAACTTACGGAGCAAGTGCTTTGTGAATACAGCACTTGCCTGTAAAAGTTGCGGAGGTGTAGCGTAAATAGGATATGCTACGCCCGCACAAAGATACGCTCTTCTACCTGAATCTAGCCCAATTAATATAGGAGATTTGAGATTTCCAATCTAAATAAGTTTTCTTCTAAACTTTATATTCAAATAATCTGGTTTACAACCATTTACAATCTGTTTGGTATTTTGTTCCTACTCCCTGTTGAAAAAGAGGAGCAGTGCAGTTCACATTTTTAATTATAACAGAGGAATATGACTATTTGAGAACTAAAGAACATGTAAAGTATTTCTTTGAAAAATGTACTTTAGACCACGAGGGTAATTAAGAGAGAAAGCTACATGCTTTTTCAAACTAAGCATTCATCCATGTGTCACTGCTCTGGCTTTACAGAACAGGAAAACTTCTACCATCCTTTATAACTGGGTGAAATGCCTGAGAACTAATGGAATTTCTACATGAAGTACAAGAAGATAATTGGGGTTGTGTGCATATTACATATGTTTATCCTGGAGCTGCTAAAGTAGGAGCCGATGTGAGCTGCTTGGAAGAAGCATAATCAGCATTCAGTCCAGCTTTTTCTTTTTAAATCTGCTTGATCAAAAAAAGGGCGGGGGGTAAAAAATCCATGCTTGTGCACATTAAATACTGTAGAATTATTGTTCTAGAACTCTTTAGCAGAATCTCTTTGAAGTCTCAAACAGGTAACTCTTTACAGATATTTACACATTCACTATTCACCTGTATTAGTCTTTCCTTTAACAGTTCCAGTGCTTTCTCCTTCTCTAATTGCAGCTGTTCTTTTAACTGTTGCAGCTCTCGTTCCTAGGAAAATGGGAAGTGAACAAAAAATATTTTGTACAGTATTTATTCGTTTGCAAAAAAACATCCCATTGATACTATTGAATATTATTATTAAGCGTTAAATCACATAAGTATCAAAATGCTACCATTGCGGATATTGCGGTTTTATTTATTTGTGTATTACTGGTATGATGTTACTTTGTACAGCACTCTGGAAGGGGGCCCTTACCACTTCTGCTGTGATTATCTGCATTGACTCTTGTACAGTAAAACCTTGGATTGCGAGCATAATTCATTCCAGAAACATGCTTGTAATTCAAAGCACTTGTATATCAAAGCAAATTTCTCCATAAGAAATCATGGAAATGACATGGCGCTGCTTGTATATCAAGACATCGCTTATATATCAAGTCAAAATGTATTAAAAAAAAAAATTGTACTTGTCTTGCAAAACGCTCTCAAACCAAGGTTTTACTGTATATGACATCCTCTGCCTGCAGATCAGTCTGCTTACAAGTATTTTTGAGTCCCTTTAGCATTCCGCCATTTCACCCTGTTTTGATAAAGGGGGATTTTATACCCCCCCCCCCAAAATAAAACAACGTGTTGCTTGTTATCTGCCCTGCTTCATATTTTCACTAGTTTAATAATACAGACTTTGGAAGGATTTTTCGTTTGGCAATCACTTTGATCCATTACACTGCCAAACACAAGCTAATTGGGCTCAAGTAGTGATTTTTGTCCACATTTTATTAACCAATGAAAATCCATGTTAAGCTCCCTGCCACCACTACCTGACAGTGGTTCTAACCCTTAAGCCCTGTACACATGGGCGAGAATCCCGTTGACGGGATACCTGGCAAGATTTTCTTGCCAAGCTCTGTGTACAGACACACATTCAAAAGAACTGCCATTCTTTTGAATGGCAAGAACGCGGTGACGTCATCGACTATGACGAGCATGCGCTCGTCACATTCGATGCCATCGCCGCCATCTTGCTTCACCCTACCTATGCCTTGGAAGCTACCGGGCATGCATCGAAGTCTGATTGAGCATGCGCGAGCTCGGGTTTCTCGTCAGGAAAACACTGCCGAGTATCCAAACAAGAAAATAGAGAGCAGATTCTCTATTTTTCTCGTTGAGATTCCCAGCAGTTTTCTCGATGAAAAACCATACACACTAACGGTTTACTTGGCAAAAAGATCTGCCAGCAGTTTTCTTGCTGTTTCTTGCCGAGAAAACCGGTCGTGTGTACGAGGCTTTACTCTATCCAAACCTAAAAAAAAGGTTTTGCCCTTACCTTAAAGGAGTTGTAAAGGTACAAGTTTTTTTACCTTCATGCATCCTATGCATGAAGGTAAAAAAACATCTAGCAGCACCGGCCCCCCCGAGCCCCCGTTGTACTTACCTCACCGTTCGAATCTCCCGGGCGCGTCCACGTCGTCCTCTTCGGTTCCCAGCCTGGCCGTTGATTGGCTAGGCTGGGCGGATTGATAGCAGCGCAGCCATTGGCTAGTGCTGCTGTCAATCAGGGCGGATGACGCGGCGCGCTGGGGGGCGGAGCCGAGTGATACAGTCGGCAGCTATGGCCGCCGCTGTATCACGGGAGCGCGCTCGCAAAAGCTTTTCTCCATGCGAGCGCCCTCGCATGAAGAAGGAAAGCTTTTGCGAGGAGGAGCCCAGACAGCTGCCGAGGAACCCCAGAAGACAGGTTTCCGGGCCACTCTGTGAAAAACGAACTGCACAGTTCACATTTTGAGTGCTTTTTGCATTTTGCACATTTGCACTACAGAAGTTAAATGGACTGTAGTGCAAATGTGCAAAAAGCACTAAAAATGCATAGGTGTGAATGAGGGCTGAGGAAGTACTGGGCAATTGCTTCAATAGCGTGGAGGAATTTGTTTTCATGAGTTCCATCTAACTAATTCTACTATACTAGAGCACCTTTGTGGGAATTCTATATATAGATCAGTGTGGATGTAAATGAGTGTTAATAGAATATAAAAAAAAATAAAGAAAAAACAAACGTTTACTGTCCTGTTTCGCTTACCTTCTCTCTTTGCACATGAAGGACGGTGCGCTTTTGTGCCTCAACTTCCTGCTGTAACTCATGGATGCACTGGTTGGTTTCCTCACTTACACCATGCAGCATCTGTAATGCTTGGTTGGTGGACAGACGGGATGGACTCCTGTAAGAGATATCACCCATTGTTGTGATTACTTTAATCTGTTATAGTCATTATTCTTTAAAACTTCTTCCAGACCAGCAACGTACCCGAATGTCACTAGACTTTAACTGGTGATACTGGGATGATGCCTGCAGCTGCAGCCCCCCTCCGCTGCTTCTCAAGCTCTCCCGTCCCACCAGGAGATCCAAGCAACTAGCCGGAGCTTCCCTTGGCTGATCTGAGAGCCAAACAAAGCTCAGATTGATCGGCTCTCAGTTATGGTAACCTGGAAGCGATGACCTGACATCACTTCCGGTTCACCCGGACATCAATGGCACCGTTTTCAAAAATCAAAAGCATTAAAAAACACAGATCTTGGTGTGTTCGAATGCTTTTAAGAGCAGAGGGGGGATTTTGAGGTCTTAGAGATCCCAGATCTCCCCATAAAGAGTACCTGTCACATGCCTATTGCTGTCACAAGGATGTTTACATTCCTTGTGACAGCAATAAAAGTGATAACATTTTTTTTTTAAAGCAACAGTGTAAAAAAAAAGTAATGCGCAAAAATGAATACAAGCGAGGGTCCCACACACAAACAATGATCGTCCCATACATGTAGGTATCACCGCGAACATCAGATCATAGGCAGTAATTCTATCACTGGACCTCCTCTGTACCTCTAAAGTGGTAATCTGTAAAGGCTTTTAAAGCCTTGTCTATAGATAGTAAAATTGTGTTATATATATAAAAAAAAATGTTTGCATTAAAATTCAAAAATGTGTATTTTTTTCCCAAAAAAATTGCATTTGAAAAACCATTGTGATAAAAACAATTGCAACACCCACCAATTTATTCTCTGCTTTAAACAAATATATCATGTTTGGAGGTTCTTTCAAGCAAAAAATACTGATTGTTACAAAACAATTGTAAACAAAAAGTGCCAGAAAAGGCCTGGTCTGGAAGTGGATAAAATGTTACTTACCCGTGTCTGCTGTGTGATGGGCTCTGCATTTTAGACCACCCTGGAGCAGAATGGATACGTTCACATGCTGTGCTGATCTCTCTGGCCAAGGCTCTTTCTGATCGTTCAGCCTGGGCCAGTGCTTCTCTCTCTCTAAAAACGGATTCATTCTTTTCTGCTCTCAGTACATGTTGCTCATTCTCCATTTCCTGAATTCTGTGCTTTAGACGTTCCATGTCCCGCTCCTTTTCCTAAACAGATCACATCTAGATCAGCTACATTCCCTAAGAATATGAATACTTCACATATACCAGATTTAAAAGTATTGCAAGTATTTTCCACCGATGCAGACTATAATTTTGCATTCTCACATTTCTACTATAAAGAACACCTAAGCAGCATGCTAAAGTATCTGTACACCCAAGCAAGTTTGGCCCATGATACCAGCCATGTAAAAGATATTAAGCTCAGCCTGATACAGGATTTAACATCCCAATGTGTCGTTCTACTGCAGGGACAATGAGACTTTTCAGATCCTAGCATGAAATATGTTTCCCTGAAAATAACCCCGGGTCTTATATTAATTTTAGCAACAAAAGACACAGTAGGGCTTTTTTTCAGGGTAGGTCTTACCATGTAATGTGCTGTCTGTTATAGCGGAGCTCTCTTTTCCCGCAATTATATTACAGAAACACACACATTGTACATTATATACTGTATTTATCGGCGTATACCGCGCACTTTTTTGCCCTGAAAATCAGGGCAAAATCGTGGGTGCACGGTATACGCCGATAGCCGCTTTCCCGCGTCTATTTCGAATACTGCGCCAGCATATACCGAGCGCAGTACACTCGGGTATAGTCGGGCAGACTCGGCTCCTCTCGCGCTGACGTCCTGGACGTACAGGACGTGAGCGCGAAAGGAGCCGAGCCTGCCCGACTATTCACGAGTGTACTGCGCCTGCATATACCGAGCGCAGTACACTCGCATATAGTCGGGCAGGCTCGGCTCCTTTCGCGCTCACGTCCTGTACGTCCAGGACGTCAGCGCGAGCAGAGCCGAGTCTGCCCGACTATACCCGAGTGTACTGCGCTCGGTATATGCCGGCCCAGTATTCGAAATCGGCGCGGGAAAGCGGGGAGGACGCAGCAGAAGGACGAAGAGGACACCCGAAGCTGCAGACGGACGCTGGACCCGACGAGGAGGACACCCGAAGCCGCCGATGGACGCCGCGCAAGACGCCAAAACTGTAAGTACAAAAAACATTTTTTTCCACAGGAATAGGGGCAACTTTAGGGGTGCGCGCTATCCCCCGAGAAATACGGTACTACTACTAGAGTGGATTACAGGATTTTACAAGCATTTTAAACTTGGGCTTATTTTCGTGGTAGGGCTTATATTACAACCCTTGCTAGATCTTATTTTCGGGGTAGGTCTTATTTTCGGGGAAACACAGTATTTCCACCTCCTTTCAGTGGAAAAAAACAGCCTATATATAAATTCACCCAGATGTTTTTCTTGTACAAAAGGTTTTATTGAAAACACACATCAACAAAAAAAAGTACAAAACGTTGATGGACATATCATAAAGTAACAAATACAAAGCTGCAGACAACAGAAGAAAAATAAATAAAACAAAAAAATAAAATGAATACAAAATATAAATCCTGAGACCTGAAATTAGAACAGCAAAGGTCCAAGGGCGGGCGTAACTGATCAACAAAAGGAAGTCCATACCTCACGTAACCTGAGAAGGTTATAGTATATTGATTTAGGAAACCCACCCGCCGTCTCGCCGGATTAAAAAAAAAGGGGGATTGTATAAAAAAATTGTGAAATTCACCAGTCTACAGCACAACTAGTAACACAACATGTGTCCACGCCCCATAGGACCAAGCCTGTGGGCCAAAGCAGCAGAGAGAAAAATTAGAGAAAAGGTGAAAAGAAGAAATCAGAATGAAAAGAAGGAGATGTTTTTAATCCCTTGCCGACCGCTGCACGACTATGTACATCGACAGAATGGCACAGCTGGGCAAATTCACATCGCCTTAAAGGCCCTGTGTTGTGGGCGCACGCGTGCCCGCTGAAAGCTCCGTGAGTCTGACTGCGGGTCACCGTGGACTCGATGCCCGCCGGGCATCGCGCGATCGTCTCACGGAGATGAAGAATGGGGAAATGCTAATGTAAACAAGCATTTCCCCGTTCTGCTTAGTGACAGGACACTGATCACAACTCCCTGTGATTGGGAGCGGTGATCAGTAACCCTGTCCCCACACAATTAGAACACATCCCTAGGTCACACTTAACCCCTTCAGCGCCCCCCCATCAGATTGACCCCTTCACTGTAAGTCACATTTACACAGTAATCAGTGTATTTTTATAGCACTGATCGGTGTATGGTCCCAAAATAGCGCCAAAAGTGTGTCCGCCATAATGTCGCAGTCACGATAAAAATCGCTGATCATCGCCATTACTAGTAAAAAAAAAAAAATATTAAAAATGCCATAAACTATCACCTATTTTGTAGACGCTATAACTTTTGTGCAAACCAATCAATAAACGCTTATTGCGTTTTTTTTTTACCAAAAATATGTAGTAAAAATACATATCGGCCTAAACTGAGGAAAAAAATGTTTTAGATATATTTTGGGGGATATTTATTATAGCAAAAAGTAAAAAATATTTATTTTTTTCAAAATTGTCGCTATATTTTTGTTTATAGCGTAAAAAATAAAAAACCACAGAGGTGATCAAATACCACCAAAAGAAAGCTCTATTTGTGGGAAAAAAAGGACATCAATTTTGTTTGGGAGCCGCATCGCACGACCATGTAATTTTCAGTTAAAAACGACGCAGTGCTGAATCGCAAAAAGGGGCCTGGTCTTTGGCCAGCCAAATGGCCTGGAGCTAAAGTGGTTAAGGTTGACACTTTTATGGCATTTTAAGCAGTTAGGTCTTTAGTTAGAACTAATAAATATCTATAAAATAATTGATTAATGGGGCATTATGACCTGTTCATTAACACACATGCTACATTAAAGGTTTGCATACATGGCCAAATGACTAATACAGGCAAATAAAGGGATCTCTTAGCTAATAGGCAAAACTTATTGAAGACATACTTGTATAAGTTCCTGTTCGAGCCTCCTCAGCTCCTCTTGCTTCTCTTCTTTCAGTACCACTCTTAGTTCATCCATAGCTTCTTGCTTCTCACGCTGTAGAGCACGCTGGTGAATCTCATGCTCCTGAATTATCTATCGAAAAAATCAGGCCAAATGTTCTAAATACAGTGCATGTACAAAGGAGAAGATATATATTTACATGCATTTCTAGTGTATCAAAGTATCGAAATTAGATGGTCGGCATGACAGCCAAGCAACAAACTTTTGCAAAACGAAAAGCCAACAATGGCAGCCCTGCAGACAGCATGGAAAACATTTTACTTATTGGTAAGTATGCGACGCCCCCTCTGTGGTTAAACAAGAACTACGTGATCACCAGATACTATTAATGCATTATACCCTATGTGTTAATTAACATATATACAACGCTTTACATCAAATATAAAGAAAACATTAATATAAATTAACAATCCATATTAAATCCCCAAATCTTCCGTGATGTGATGTAAGTCCATAAAGATAACAACAATCGTATTAAAATCAAGTCCTAAAGTGAAACATCCACATCAACTCCTCCTTCACTGTGTGCTCAAACGTTATAGTATATCAACATTGTCATGCAAGTGTAACCCAACACCTTCACTTCAATGCAATCACCTCAGGGCATGGACCGAAGACCATACGTTGTTAGATCACATGGATATGGTGGTGTCTCTCTTCACAGGTATCCTTACGGAGTAATACCTTCCTCTGTGGCAATGATAGCACTTTAAGCACCCTCAGCCTCTATTCCTCTGCTCTTAGTCACTCATAAAGAACACAGAGTAGATTACCCATAGTGCAGTACTATATATAAAACAATTCCAGGTTTATTAAAAGTAGGGCTGTTACTGATCAAAACGGTTGTGTTCGATTAATCGTTTATTTTTTTAATCGATTAATCGACTAATTTCGATTAATTATAACGCACATACAGATCCAACTACTTTTAGCTGATCTCCTTGCAGGCTGATTCCCAGTGCAGCTACCACCACTGGAAAAATGTATAGCAGGATACAAAAAACACACAAAGGCAGCACTCCATGGGAATAGCATTAAAACTTTTATAGTCTTCAAGTAGGTAACCAAATAAATATTGCACTGAAGATAAAATTGATGTAGCTACATAAACTGTAAAAATGGTGCGAGTAATACCAAACGGTTGCAAAAGCAGTCATAAACATGTAGCCAAGTATGATACTGGTATACAAATGTGTACAACGATGCCACTGCTGAATCCAGATGAGGAGGGGTTAACATCAGTCCATCGGCATGTAGATGTCCCGTGAAGGGAACTATCACAACTCCCAGTGGATTTCTGTAGAATCCCAGGGTGATAGAGGGAAGTGTAACAGCCCTTGCGTGTGGCAGATAGTAAGGTCCCGCCAGCACGCAGATATGAAGGCACAGCAAAGGAGCCCTTCAGATGGACACGGCACTGGATCTCCGACGGAACTCCCTAAAGGCCCAGAAGCCAGCGGAGAGGTGAGTACCAATCAAAAGAATTTTAATCGATTAAAAAGATTTTGATCGATCAAAAAAATTAAAAATTAATCGATTAATTAAAAGTTAATTTGCACAGCCCTAATTAAAAGAAATGCACATACATTAAAGCAAGGTAAATTTGCCTTTAAACATAGTATACAGCCGTGATCCAACACTCATGAGGAAGTCACAAGGACTGTGACAACACGTGGCAGGAGCCGAGTAATGCTGAAGCCGTCGAGTGTAATGCTGAAGCCATCGCAGCTGTATACTATGTTTTAAAGGATGTTAGTGTTGATATCACTACCAGTGTTGATAGTATATACTATAACGTTTGAGCACGTAGTGAAGGAGGATTTGGTGTGGATATTTCACTTTGAGACTTGATTTTAATATGATTGTCGTCATAGTCTTTATGGACTTACATCACATCATTGATTATTTAATGTGGATGTGGACTGTTAACATATATTAAAGTGGATGTAAACCCACTCTCATCCTTTCTAAACTACTGCCATAGTGCTGATCTATAAGGATATAGATGCCTCCTGCATGTATCCTTACCTGTCAAATGTCTCCCCTCTGTCTGTTATAAAAACTGAAAAACTGCAGATTCTGTGGGTGGGTCTGTTGTCTGGAGCTCAGTGGGTGGAGTTGTGACGTCAGTAGACTCCCCGCCCTCCTCTACACTCCCCCTGTCAACATGCATTTTTTCCTGTGTATTCCTTACACTAAATTCTGCTATGATCAATAACATCCAGTCAAAATCCAGAAAAGTAACCACATGACTTCAGAAAAGGAGTGGGGGTGGGAATTAAAAACGAATGCCTTTCTCCAGGCTAGTGCATGAGTCACTCACAGCATGGGGGCGGAATGGACTAAGGTTTTTCTCTGTAAGTCCGTTTTATTTCACTGAACAATAAAATAGGATTGCTCAGAGCTGGATTAACTCTGTGTGGCAAGACTGGGCACAGATGATAGGAAATCTTACACTGTACACTGTGACAGCAAAAAAAAAAAAAATCGGGTTTAGATTCACTTTAACCACTTAGCAACCACCTGCCGAAAAATAACGGCGGCAAGGTGGTTGCTTAACTCTGGGATCACGTTATATAGCGTGATTCCAGAGTCGCGCTCCCGCGCGCCCCCTGGGGCGCGCACACGGGAATGTACGTGACCGCCGGGTCCAGAGGACCCGGCGGGTCACGGATCACGGTAAATCGCCGCTGATAGCGGCGGTTTACCACGTGATCGCGCCGTCCAATGACGGCGCGATCAGATGTAAACAGACCGGCGTCATTTGATGACGCCGGTTCCTCCCTCCTCTCTCTGTACCGATCGGTACAGTGTGAGAGGAGAGGGGAGGGAGCGGATGGCAGCGCCAGTGCTGCGGGCTGGATCTGTGACAAATGCAGTCACAGATCCATCCATCCCTCCCTCCCTCCTCACCCATTCCTGCTGCAATACTCTGCAATGCTGGGCAATACTCTGGGGGGGCAATACTCTGGGGGGGCAATGCTCTGGCAACACTCTGGGGGGCAATACTCTGGGGGGCAATACTCCGGGGGGCAATACTATGGCAATACTCTGGGGGGCAATACTCTGTCAATACTCCGCAATACTCTGTCAATACTCCGCAATACTCTGGGCATACTCCGCAATACTCTGGGCATACTCCGCAATACTCTGGGCATACTCTGCAATACTCTGGGCATACTCTGCATATACTCTGGGCATACTCTGCAATACTCTGGGCATACTCTGCAATACTCTGCAATACTCTGGGCATACTCCGCAATACTCTGGGCATACTCCGCAATACTCTGGGCATACTATGCAATACTCTGGGCATACTATGCAATACTCTGGGCATACTCTGCAATACTCTGGGCATACTCCGCAATACTCTGGGCATACAGTGCCCCTGTCCCCGTGAGCTCGCATGCAGAAGCGAACGCATATGCAAGTCCCGCCCACATATGAAAACGGTGTTCAAACCACACATGTGAGATATCGCTGCGAACTTTAGAGCGAGAGCAATAATTTTGGCCCTAGACCTCTTCTCCAACTAAAATGATGTAACCAGTAAAAATATTTAAAGCGTCACCTATGGGGATTTTTAAGTCGCAAAGTTTGGCGCCATTCCACGAGCGTATGCAATATTGAAGGGTGACATGTTGGGTATCTATTTACTCGGCATAACTTCATCTTTCATATTATGCAAAAACATTGGGCTAAATTTAATGTTTTTTTTTTTTAAAAGCACAAAACTGTTTTATTTCCAAAAAAAATGTGTTTGAAAAATTGCTGTGCAAATACCATGTGCGATAAAAAGTTGCAACAACCGCCATTGTATTCTCTAGGGTCTTTGCTAAAAAAGCATATATAATGTTTTGGGGTTCTATGTAATTTTCTAGCAAATAAGTGTTGATTTTTACATGTAGGAGAGAAATGTCAGAATTGGTCTGGGTGTTCCAGAACGCCTGATGGCGTTCCCTGCATGTTGGGCCTCTGTATGTGGCCATGCTGTGTAAAAGTCTCACACATGTGGTATCGCCATACTCGGGAGGAATAGCAGAATGTGTTTTGGGGTGTAATTTGTGGTATGCATATGCTGTGTGTGAGAAATAACCCGCTAATATGAACATTTTGTGGAAAGAAAATAAAAATGAAAAAAATCTTGATTTTGCAAAGAATTGTGGGAAAAATTACAACTTCAAAAAACTCACAATGCCTCTTTCTAAATACCTTGGAATGTTTTCTTTCCAAAAAGGGGTCATTTGGGGGATATTTGTACTTTTCTGGCATGTTAGGGTTTCAAGAAATGAGAGAGGCTGTCAGTACATCAGATGTGATCAAATTGATCAATTTTCAGTAATTGGTACCATAGCTTTTAGACCCTATAACTTTCACCCAGACTAAATAATATCTACATTTTTTTTGTTTTGTTACCAAAGATATGTAGCAGTATACATTTTAGGCCAAGTTTATGAAGAAAAATTACTTTTTTGCAAAATGTTATAATAGAAATGAAGAAAAATTCATTTTTTTACAAAATTTTCGTTCTTTTTTCATTTATAGTGAAAAAAATAAAAACCGCAGAGGTGATAAAATACTACCAAAAGAAAGCTCTATTTGTGGGAAAAAAAGGACAAAAATTTCATTTGGTTACAGTGTTGTATGACTGAGTTATTGTCATTCAAAATGTGAGAGCACCGAAAGCTGAAAATTGGTCTGGTTATTAAGTGGGTTTAAGTGCCCAGTAGTCAAGTGGTTAATGTTCACTCTTTAGCTGCTGTAAAGCGTTGTATATATACAGTGGGCCAGATTCTCAGAAGAGATACGACGGTGTATCTCCCGATACACCGTCGTATCTCTGTTTCTGAGCCCGGGTATCTATGCGACTGATTCTTAAAATCAGTTACGCATAGATACGGCGTTCCCGTTGATTATGCAAATGAGCATGATACGCCGATTCCCGAACGAATTTACGCGCCGCCGACGTAGTTTGCGTACGCGTAAGGTTACCCCTGCTATATGAGGGGTAACCTTGCGTAGGTCCGGCGTAAGCCATGTTAAGTATGGACGTCGGGACAGCGTCGTGTTTTTCTGTCGTTTAAGTCATTTGCGTAACTCGTCGTGAATAGGCCTGTACGTTAATTACGTTGCCGTCGTAACCACTGTATTTGCGGCGTACTATGGAGCATGCGCAGTGGCCTACGTTTAAGGCCCGCGAATGCGCAGTTCGTTCAGCGTGGGGGCGCTCTTAATTTAAATACAGCACTCCCCCCTCCTTCCCTATTTGAATTATGCGGCGTTACGCCGTCCCATTTACGCTACGCCAACGCAAATTACGGAGCAAGTGCTTTGAGAATACAGCACTGGCCCGTAAAAACTGCGTAGGCGTAGCGTAAATGGGATACGCTACGCTATGTGGAAAATACGCAATTCTATGAGAATCTGGCCCAATAGGTTCATTTAACACATATGGTATTAATGTACTTGTTTAACCATAGAGGGGGTGCGTTATAATTAGATTTACCAATAAGTATTATATCTACTTGTGGGAACGCATTTGTATGTGAGAAGCACCCTTCATTTATATAGGTGTTCACAATAAGAGTAAAGGTAGCACAGAAGTGTCCACAATACCATGGAAAACATAAGGCTTTTCATATAACTGAGTAGTAAAAAAAAAAGAAGCAAAAATGCCAACTGCTACTGCAATAACTAATGTATCCAATTTAGAAGTATCTGAGGTTAGAATTAACTGAAATTATACATTTTGGTGAGTCTTTTACAGCATGCCTCAAGTAAGCTAGTTAGTTTTGATAGAGTGGTAAAAGGTTAGAATCCCTGTTGAATTTGTACAGCTATCCAAGGCTCTGTTGGAAAGATTTCCTCTCACGTACATCACCGGTAATGCTTTCACCAAAGAGGACATGAGGGAAAATCTAAACCAGAGATACATACAATACAAATTCTGACTAGGCTAGCCTCCCCTACTCTAAAAGAGACATTTTTATTCCTGTCTGTGTTGCCATTAGAGATTTTCTTTTTTACTTACTGTCTGGTGAAAATCTTTCTGAAAGAGCACCGAAAAACAATAAAACCCAGCCAGGACTACCCCAGTCTAGCAAGAACAAAAACATTTTGGCTGAGATACACTTAGGGCTGCATTCACATCTTTGTGTCATGTGAAGGGACTTTTTTTCATGCTTTTTTCCATTCATTTGAATAGGCTGCCCTACGTGCAACAAATATGCAAAAGATGCTCCTGCATTGTTTTGGCCGTTGAGCTTCATGCATCTGCTGCTCTATAAATGGAGGGCCAGATTCAGAGAGAATTAGATTATCGTAGAGTATCAGAAATACACTACGCCGCCGTTTTTTACCTGGCTCTACGTGGAATCCAGGTAGATTTTGTCCAGTAAACGACGGCGGCGTAGTGTATTTCTCCCGTCGCGATCCATATACGCGAGTAGGGGGCGTGAAGCATTTAAAATAGGCGCGTTCCCGCGGCGATCGAACCGTTCGCAAATTTCCCGCCGTGCATTGCGCGAAATCACGTTGTTACGTCATTCGTTGTTTGAGTAGCGTCGTTTACGGACATTTCTATTCCCGAACGACTTACGTAAAAAAAAAAAAAAAAATTAAATTCGACGCGGGAACGACGGCCATACTTAACATGGGCTACGCACCGTTAGACCAGCAAAAAGCTGGTCTAACAGTACGTAAAAAAAAATAGACGTAAGCGATTGCGAAGACCGCTCGTATCTTCGTGGATCGCCGTAAAAACTCATTTGCATATCCCGACGTATCAAAACGACGCAAACTCCTCCCAGCGGCCGCAAAAATATCGCAGCGTAGATCCGAAGGCTTACGAAGACGTAAGCCTCTCGGATCGAAGCCCGAAGCCGCCGTATCATGGTTTGAGGATTCAAATTAGTGATACGGCGCGCGAAATTTGAAATTACTCCTGTCTAACACCAGTTAGACAGGCGTAATTGCTCTATGAATCTGGGCCGGACACTTTTGCACGTGTTCGTGGTACACTTAGCACAATTGTGATCAAGGTTCCATTCACATCTGACACCATCCTGAGGTTTGTATTATCCTAGTGTCTTACATTTTGGAGGTCAGCGGATGTCTTCTCCAGTGCCATAGATGTCCTGCGCTCCCTTTCCAAAGCTTCTCTCAGATCTGCTAGGTCGCGTAGCTTCTCTTCTTCCAGTGTGTGCCTCAGTATCTGAAGTGCATCTCTCTTTTCATTTTCCCACTTCTTCTGCTCCCGCAGCAGTGTATTGTGCACCTGGGTGGCAAGAAACAATAAGACCAAACCAACACTTGTACATCATGTTGTTGTGTAGAGTAGTAGTAGTGATAGGTGTTAAAATGTAAAAACATATCCCTTACCAACTCTCTTGCTTCTTGTTTTAATTCTACAGCCAGCTTCTTCATTGTATCTTTCTGTGACTTGAGAGCATCCTTCAGTTTTGTTATTTCTTTATCCTTCATCTGAAATATGGACATACTATATTTGCTCATAGAGCCCAACAAGACTAATACTAAAGTGTAGCACTTGAGCTTTTTAACTACACAAAAATTATTTTGCCTTTAGCGCAATCTTTTTTTTTTTGCGAATGTTGAGTTTTAAGGCTGAACATCAGGAATACAGCTAAATACACTAATGAAATGCACAGTGACACTTACAAGTCTTGTCCCTCCCCCACTTTGTAACCAGACACTGAAAGAAGAATTACTTTCCTTTACTTGGAAGGTGCTTCTACATGTAGCGCCCCCTTTGTTTTTGTATGGGCGCTGCGTTTAAAACTAGTTGGACTGGGAGAGCTAAAGCCCCATACACACCATCAGATTATCTGAAGATTTTTGTCTTCAGATTTACCAAAACCATGTAGTACAAGGGCCTGCCTGATTGCATACAAATTGAAACTCTTAAGATTTGACCTCATATTATATGGTTTTGGTAAATCTGAAGACAAAAATCTTCAGATAATCTGATGGTGTGTATGGGGCTTTAGTTGCTCCCAGTTGTGATTTGTCTAGGTTATTGGCCTATGTCATTCCGGAAAGGTCCACTGGCTCGGACTGCATTCTGGGGATGTCGTTTCATCCTTGGCCAGCAGTGGGAGCCAGCGGTATTTCTGGCGGATGGAGTTTTTCTCAGCAGCAAATTGGAGAGTTTTTCTCCTCGCTGGGGAGGGGTATATCTGGGACTTAGGTCAGGTGCTTCGGGGTTCTTCTTCTTCACGTGTGCGGCATCCACCTTCAGGGTGTGCGCGTCCATGGACCCCGCCAGCGCGGCCCGTCTGGCTAGGTTCCTGGGCCTACTGGGTCCCCCAGGAAGCTATTTAGGAAAAAAAATGGTACCTTTACAAGCCCTTTAACTCAGTCACTAAAATCTCAATCGTAATTTCAGTTGTATTTCCATATTTTAAAATCTGCAGCTTTCATTAGGATAACACTTGGTTATCCTGTCCTAAAGGTCCTTGCCCAGGCAGTCCCTGTTATAGGGTGACAGCTACACCCCTTCAGTGCTCTTGTGTTGTCACCCTGTCACATGTACCTTTGTTTGGCACTATAATGCCCCATACACACGATCACTTTTTGTGATGAAAAAAAATTTCATTTTTTAAAATGTCATTTAAAATGATGGTGTGTGGCCAAAATGTCATTTTATGTCTTCTGAAAAATGACCAAAAAAAAATTCGAACATGCTCGAATTTTTTATGTCATTTTTCAAAATGTCATTTTTTGTGTCATAAAAAATGATCGTGTGTGGGCAAAACTACGTAAAAAATGACGTTTTAAACCCGCACATGCCCAGAAGCAAGTTAGGAGACGGGAGGTAAAACTACCATTCATAATGGAGTAAGCACATTCATCACGCTGTAACAGACAAAAAAGCTGGAATCGTCTTTTACTAACAAGTAACCAGCTTAAAGCAGCCTCAAGGCAAATAGAATTTCCCCTTTAGAGTGCCATCACTTTGTTCATCATTTTCCAAAAATGATGGTGTGTACGCAACGTCATTTTTAAAAATTAAGTTTGAAAAATGTCGTTTTTTTTCATGAAGAAAAATGACATTTTTTTTCATCACAAAAAGTGATTGTGTGTACGGGGCATAAGTGACATGCTGAACAACATTTTTGCAAGCATGATCTACCGTTGTCACTGAAGGCTGACAATGTTTGAAGAACCACCACATACAAGCCCAGGACACAGTAGCCAAGAGAAAAGTTTGTTCAGTTGGACATTTAAATTGATTATTTTATTGTTCACTAAAGAAAATCAAAAGTAAACTCAGTGACACAGTTCATAGCTTTTCTTTGGCTTGTGCTATACAGAGAGTGTAAGAGCGTGTCAAAAGGATCCTATAACCTTTATCTAATGAGTATATTTTATTCCTGCTGGTAGAATGACAGGTCAGAGGTGAAATAGACACAAAGTATGCTCTAGTCTTTCCCTGTGATATCAATCAATTCCTTTATGAGTATTACCTCCAGAGAATTTACTACTTTATCCATTTCCTTCTTCAGGGATCCTGCTTGATCTTCAAGAGCTTTTGCTTTTACTTGCTCCATCCCTTCTGCAAACTAAAAATGGACAATGCAATAGAATAGAGGTCAAGTCCAGAATGGAAGATTAAACAAATGCTTAGCAAAAAAGGCTTTTCTGTCAGATACGTGTGTGATCAACTATGTTCTATAGTAAGAAACTATTCTAGCAAGACTCATTACCAGCCACTTTAGAGGAATACCTCCAGGAAGCTGCTGCTTTGGAAGGCTTAGGACTGACGAGTGAACACATTTTACAGCCTGTCATCACACAATTCCTGTCGGAAAATCCGATCGTGTGTATGAAACTTAACTCCTTGAAAGCCTAGATACAAACAGAGGGCCAGATCCACAGAGCCAGTACGCCGGTGTATCTACTGATACACCAGCGTACTTTCAAAGTTCCCGCGTCGTATCTTTAGTTTGAATCCTCAAACCAAGATACGGCGGCTTCTGGGTTAGATCCGACAGGTGTACGTCTTCGTACGCCCTCGGATCTAAGCTGCAATACTTCGGCGTCTGCTGGGTGGAGTTCACGTCGTTTTCCGCGTCGGGTATGCAAATTAGCTTTTTCCGCCGATCCACGAACTTACGCGCGGCTGTCGCAATCTCTTACGGCGTCTCTAGTCGGCTTTTTCGGGGTAAAGTTAAAGCTGCTTTTAACCGGCCTATAGTTAGACTTGCCATGTTAAGTATGGCCGTCGTTCCTGCGTCGAATTTGATTTTTTTTTAATTTTTGCGTAAGTCAGAGGAGCCCAACCTTTTGAAGCGCGAGGGCCACTTAAGATACTTGGTAACTGGTCACAGGCCACAATCAGCAGAGCGAGCGTATGGCAGGTCCATGTCCACTTTGCATATGCAGAGCAGACACAGACACAGCCGGATCAGATTGGAGGTAGGACACAAGTCAGTTTACATCGGCCACTCCTTAAAGGTGAATGGAGGGTCCAATTGGACCATGTGAAAGAGGAAAATGGCTGCTTTCACACTGATGAGCTGCGGCTTACCTGCACCGCGGGTACAACGCAGTGTACCTTTTGGCTTTTCTACACTTTGCAATAGACTTCTATTATATTCTGCAGGTTTGTTGTACTTTCAGAAAGCTCAAACTCACAGGTAATAACAGAAGTGTATGGCTCAGTGCAGGTAACCCACCGGTGCACTGCTCTACATCTGCAGATTAGTTAGAAAGCAGCCCAGTAACTACTGCAGAACAGATATGCCCATATATACACTGTGATTTTAGTAATAAACTGACGTTTAATAACAGTATTCTATTCTATTCCATCCCAGAGCAGGAGGTTGCGGGCCACATCAGAGGGCTCCGCGGGCCACATGTGGCCCCCAGGCCACTGGTTGGGCACCCCTGGCGTAAGTCATCCGTGAATAGGAATGTACATAATTTACGCTAGTCAAAAAAATAACGTCGTTCCGACGTAATTTCGTGCAATGCACGGCGGGAAATTTCTGAACGGAGCATGCGCAGTTCGTTCGCCGCGGGGACGCGCTTCATTTAAATGAATCACGCCCCCTACTCGCCAATTTGAACTTCGCCGCCAGAAATACACTACGCCGCCGTAACTTACGGCGCAAATTCTTCCAGGATTCGATATTACGCCAGGTAAGGTACGGATTACGAGCAGTTTCAGAAGAATGCTTGTAATCCAAAGCACTCCCATATCAAAGTGAGTTTCCCCATAGAAGTCAATGGAAACAAAGATAATTTGTTCCGCATTGACTTCTATGGCATGCAATACGACATGTGGCCAGAGGATGGGGTGCCAGAGAGCCTTGCAAATACGTGTGGACAGTTATGCTGATCTCAGAAACTGAGCAGCTCCAAACCTTTCCGAGTGTCACAGGTGCCCCAGCACCTATGGCCAAATGAGGTACTGCACACCGCATTAGCTTGAATTCTGCTTGTTTTGCGAGACAACATTCGCAAACCGAGTCACGATTTTAAAAAAAGTTACTCGTCTTTCAATGCGCTCGTTAACCGCGTTACTCGTAAACCAAGGTTCTAATGTAGAATATCTGTGTGCAGGACTTGGTGGTTATTTTTATTGTTTGTACTACATTTCTTGTTATGGGCCTACTTACCTACCTGTAACATGTCACAGATGACAATACCAGATGCCACAGGGAGAGTTCACCGACTGGCATTAACATTTTGCTTTGGGACCCCATGACTTGTAGTTGCACCCTTGATCTCATCCTGTCTCTTTCATGCCTTTGCACTATGTACACACACTGTTATCCTGTTACATTTGTAACTGGAAGATATACAGGTAGAATTATTATAAACCAGCGCCTTACCTGTTGGAGCTCTTTCTGTTTTTGATTTTGAATTTCCTCCTTCAGTTTTGCAATGTGTGCCTCCTGAATAAATTAACAAAAAGCTTTATATTAAGTTTTGTGTACTGTGAAGTGCAATAAAATGATAGAAGCAAGCCAGTCATATCATTTTAGTATATTTGTGTCGTAACACGACAATGCATATAGAAAGAAACAACTTGCACCTTGTTTTAGCGTGTGGTATAGTCATAACGATATACAACAGATTAAAGAACAGAGTGTGACTACTAACCTAAAAGTCACACAAGTACAGTACTTGACTTAATGTCTCATGATACTGTGTGTCATCTACTAGCTTGTACATAGACAATCTACTTCTCTAACACATTCTCATTTAGCATGTTCATAGTATTTTATATATTTTTCTGACAATCAAAATTTAAGTCCAAACTACATTTTATGCGTTTTGTATAGACAGGTCAAAGGAGGTTTCATTTAGAAAGAGAGTCTGAAGGTAAACAGCCTGTACAGGCAGAGGCATATCTAGTGAAAATGGTGCCCGTGGCAAGCACTAAAACTGCGCCCCTGCCATAACATTTGAAACCCATCTTTCATATAACCAGGGACAGGGAGGGACGCAGTGTGAAGACAGGGAGGGACACTGGGGACCACTGGCGGCTGGTGCTGAACATTTTTTGGAGGTGCAAACAAACAGGAAAAAAAAAACATAAATTGCAGTCATTGTGCCCATCAAAGGCAGCCACTGTGCCCATCAAGTGGCGCCACTGTGCCCATCAAGCGGAGCCACTGTGTCAATCAAGCGCAGCCACTATGCCAATCAAACGCAGACACTGTGCCAATCAAACGCAGACACTGTTCCATCAATTTCCGCCACTGTGCCCATCAAGCGCAGCCACTGTGCCAAATGCAGCCACTGTGCCCATCAAACGCATAAATATCTGAAAAGTGTAGGGTGCATTTGTATTCAGCCCCCTTTACTCTGATACCCCTAACTAAAATCTAGTGAAATAAATTACCTTAAGAAGTCATCTAATCAGTAAATAGAGTCAACCTGTGTGTAATTTAACCACTTCAATACCCACCCATTGTGAAATGACGTCCTGGCTTTCAGTGGGGATATCTGAATGATGCCTACAGCCACAGGCATCATTCAGATATCCATCTCTTCAGCCGGCGATTCTGTGCACCATAAGAATGATCATAGCGGCTTGATCGTTCTTATAGGCGGCGGGAGGGGACGCCCCCCCTCCCGCCGCCATCCGGTGCTTCTCCGGGCTCTCCTTTGCCATCGGAGACCCGATCCGCCGGCGTCGGATGGAAACCATAGAGTAGACTGGTGACCAGATGGTCACCAGTCATCTCTATGATGGTCGGAGGCCCGGGCGTGATGTTATGACGTCATGCCCGGGTCCTGTAATTTAAAGCATTAGATCTGTGAATTTAATTTTTTTCACGATCTAATGCTTTCCAGCCTGGAGGAGAGATGTGAGGTCTTTTTGACCCCGCATCTCTCCATAAAGAGTACCTGTCACGAACCATTCCTATTACAAGGGATGTTTACATTCCTTGTAATAGGAATAAAAGTGATCAAAGAAAAAAATGTCAAAAAAAGTGTAAAAATTAAATAAATTGATTGAAAATAAATAAATAATAATAATAAAAAAATGTTTAAAAGCCCCTATCCCCGGTAGCTCGCGCTCAGAAGCGAACACACACGCAAGTCCCGCCCACATATGTAAATGCCGTTCAAACCACACATGTGAGGTATCGCCACGTGTGTTAGAGTGCCACCAACAATTCTAGTACTAGTCCTCCTCTGTAACTCTAAAATTGTAACTTGTAAAAAAAAAATAAGCGACACCTATGGAGATTTTTAAGTACTGATGTTTGGCGCCATTCCATGAGTGTGCGCAATTTTAAAGCGTGACATGTTGGGTATCTATTTACTCGGCGTAACTTCATCTTTCACATTATACAAAAAAAATGGGCTAACTTTACTGTTTTGTTATTTTTTAATTCACAAAAACGTTTTTTTTTCCCCAAAAAAAGGCATTTGAAAAATTATTGCGCAAATACTATGCGAGATAAAAAGTTGCAATGGCCGGCATTTTATTCCCTAGGGTGTCTGCTAAAAAAACAAATATAATGTTTTGGGGTTCTGAGTAATTTTCTAACAAAAAAATTATGATTTATGCATGTAGGAGAGAAGTGCCAAAATAGGCCCGGTATTGAAGTGGTTAAAGAGGAACTGCAGTCTGTTCACATAATTTGTAATAAAAACATCTTCTTAAAGCTTCCCTCCAACTACTTTGCAAATTATTTAATATATACTTTGATTCTGTACTTGCCAAATATGCTACAGAAATCTCCCTCTACTGAGTCTGGCTGCAATCATTTTAACTGTGGGCATCTGAAGCTGCTGCCTGTTCACTTCCTGAATTTACACAGACAGACAGAGGCACGCCTCCAGCTCTGCAGCTCTCAGTGGCCCTCTTATGACTCATCCCCCCTCCCTTCCTGCTAAACTCTCACAAGAGTGTGAGAGAGAGAGAGCTGTGCATGATGTCATAAGCCTAGGCTTTTTACCAGACAAGAAAGAGAAAGTGGGCTGTACAGTAATACCAAGGATTGCGCGTAACGCAGTTAACGTGAGCGTTTTTGCAATTTAAGATTCAAGCCTCTGCATTGTGCAGTACGGCATTTGGCCAGAGGTGCAGGGGCGCCGGTGACACTTGGAGCCGCTCAGAGCCGCTCGGATGCACTCTGAGCCACTCGAAAACACTCAGTTCCCGAGTGTTTCTGAGCCTCCGAGTGCATCCGATAGGCTTCGAGCTGTTTCCGAGTGTCTCTGGCGCCCCCCACCTCTGGCCACATGCGGTACTGAATACAATAGAAGGCTCTGTGGAACAAATTATCTGAGTTTCCATTGACTTCTATGGGGAAACTTGCTTTGATATACGAGTGCTTTGGATTACATGCATTCTTCTGGAACAAATTCTGCTTGTAATCCAAGGTATCACTGTATAAGGTATTTACTGGCAGAAAAAAAATGTTTTACTATCCAAAGTTCAAACAACAAGGGCAGAAGATTTAATACATTTAGTCTGGTTTAAATACAGCTGTTCTGTGAATCTCAGAGGTGTGTGAGAGAGCCTTAGTAAACAGCATCCTGAAGGTCAAGGAACACACGAGACAGGTCAGGGATAAAGTTGTGGAGAAGTTTAAAGCAGGGTTGGGTTTTAAAAAAATATAACAATACGATTTCGAAGCGCCCTTTGCATTGTTAATAACTCTTTGTTTCACAGATATAAATAAATATGTTAGTAGTTACTAATAACTACATAAAACCTCTAAACGTAATATTCTTAATGTCATTAGTGACTAAATAGTTACCATACTTTGTCCACAAATATTTACTTTGTATATTTACATATTGGATTAGGAATATTTGAGCTTCTCTATTTTCGATATATTCAATGTATTCCCTATAATTTGTATTACACCTTTGTACTCAATAAAATATTTTTGACAAGGAAAATATAACAAGCTTTGAACATCTCAAGGAGCACTGTTCAATCCATCATCGGAAAATGGAAAGAGTATGGGACAACTGCAAACCTACCAAGACATGGCCGTTCACCTAAACTGACAAGACAGGCAGAGAGAATTAATCAGAGAAGCAGCCAAGAGGCCCATGGTAACTCTGGAGGAGCATCAGAGGTCCACAGCTCAGGTGGGAGAATCTGTACACAGGACAACTATTAGTCATGCACTCAACAAATCTGGCCGTAATGGAAGAGTGGCAAGAAGAAAGATATCCATAGGAAGTCCTATTTACAGTTTGCGAGAAGCCATGGACACAGAAAACGTGTGGAAGAAGGTGCTCTGATCAGATGAGATAAAAATGTAACTTTTTGGCCTAAAAGCAAAATGCTATGTGTGGCAGAAAACTAAAGCCCCATACACACTATCAGTTTTCCTGACGGTTTTCTCCTCAGATTTACCAAAAACATCTAATATGAGGTCAAACCTTAAGAGTTTAAATTTGTATGCAATCAGGCAGGCCCTTGTACTACATGGTTTTGGTAAACCTGATGAGAAAACCATCAGGAAAACTGATAGTGTGTATGGGGCTTGACACTGCCCATCACCCTGAACACATCATCCCCACTGTGAAACATGGTGGTGGCAGCATCATGTTGTGGGGATGCTTTTCTTCAGCAGGGGCAGGGAAGCTGGTCAAAGTTGATGGGAACATGGATGGAGCCAAATACAGGGCAATCTTAGAAGAAAACCTGTTAGGCCGCGTACACATGATCAGACCGGTCCGATAAAACTGGTCTTAAGACCAGTTTCATCGGACCAATTCGATGGTGTGTACAGCCCATCGGACCATTGTCCGTCGGACGAAAGTTTTAAAACTTGCTTTAAAATCTGTCCGACAGACACCTGTCCGTCGGACAGATTCGATGGTTAGTACGCCAAAGCATCGGACCAAAAACCCACGCATGCTCAGAATCAAGTTGACGCATGCTTTCTTTTTTCAGCACGTCGGTGTGTTCTACGTCACCGCGTTCTGGTCTGATCGGATTTTTGGTCCAATGGTGTGTACACACATCATCAGACCACTTCAGCCTGGTCTGATGAAAACAGTCCGTTGGACCAGTTTCATCGGACCAGTCTGATCATGTGTACGTGGCCTTAGAGTCTACAAAAGACTTGAGACTTGGATGGAGGTTCACCTTCCAGCAGGACAACGACCCTAAAAATACAGCCAGAGCTACAATGGAATGGTTTGGATCAAAGCATATTAATGTGTAAGAATGGCCCAGTCAAAGTCCAGAAATAAATCCAATTGAGAATCTGTGGCAAGACTTGAAAATTGCTGTTCACAGACACCCTCCATCCAATCAGACAGAGCTTGAACTATGTTGCAAAGAAGAATGGGAAAAAATGTCACTCTCTAGATCTGCAAAGCTGGTAGAGACATCCCCAAAAAGTCTTTCAGCTGTAATTGCAGTGAAAGATGGTTCTACAAAGTATTGACTGAATACAAATGCACGCCACACTTATATTTATTTGTAAAAAATATTGAAAACCATTTATCATTTTCCTTCCACTTCCCAATTATGGGCCACTTTGTGTTGGTCTATCACATAAAATCAAATATGTAAGTTTTTGGTTGTAACATGACAAAATGTGGACAATTTCAAGGTGTATGAATACTTTTTCAAGGCACGGTATACATATACCTATATATATATTTTTTTTTTCAAACATCAGTTTAAAAAGATTTAACTTAAAAAATGGAATACACTTAAACCCGCCCCCACACCAGACACTATAGTTTTATTGTTTTATTTTATTAGCCAAGCATTACCCTATCCTGAAGATGATGGATCTGCAGTTCAGCAATACGCTTTCCATGCTCCTCCTTTAATGCTTCAGTAGCCAATGCCTGAGCTTCTTTTTCAGCCTTTATGGATGATATGACATCTCTCTGTTTCAGCATGTCCAGTTCCTTTTCAGAAAGAATCTTTTCCAGAGAAGCTATTCTTGTGCTCTGATCTCTGACCTGACTACTTAGGTCATCAATCTGTTGAGTAAATGCTTCTTGCTGTTTTATGGCTTCTTCCTCTTGGATCTGTACAGTTGAAATATGTTGAAGCATGAAAAGCATTGTCATGAAATTACATTTAAATGATTAGACTATTTGGAAAAGTGTCAGCATATAGCCTGTACCTGTGTACCTATGTAACCAATAAAGGACTTTTATTCAAGAGCATCCGAGATGCCAGCACTTTTTGATTCAAGTATTTGTATTTATGGGGCCTAAACGTCCTGGCCAGAGCACCGGATCACAGTTCGTGGACTTCTATATTGGCAGTGGATCTGGGGTAACATTTTGTTTCCCCTATAACTTTATCAACCCTGCCTGAGTTCTCCTCCCCTGGAGAGAAAGTGGAGAGTCCATAAGGGGGACTCTGTTAGCCAGAGGAGAAACATTTTGGATATTCAAATTGGACACTCTTATCCCAAAAGGTTCAATTCTGAGTGGGATGTAAGTTGTAACCCATTTTTTTAAATAGTTTACATTTTTTTATTCTCTGTGCTGTTTTGTAGACTAAACATTGATGCAGGAAGTGATGTCATTGGTGTGTGGCCAGCTGTTTGATACTAGGTGTATAGACAGTGCAGGATCAGCCTCCAGGGTTTAGCACCAAGCATGCCCGCAGGAGAAAGAATGGATGGGAGCTTAAACGTTATGAAGTTCAGAGCTATCTAACAAAATGCATACCATCATTTACATTGGACATACTCTATACTGGATGTTAAGTGCCATAAGGGGAAACAATGTTAAAAACTAATGACAGCCTAAACAAGCCAAACATGGACAAACTGCACTGGCAAAAGTTCAATACTAAAACTGACTACAAAATTAAATCAGTGACACAGATTAAAAACTGTATGTCGCAAGCTTTCCTAAACACACACATACATGCACACTGCCTTCTTCTATAAATGACTGCATTTAACTGACATCAGTTAAAGTATATGTAAACACTCACCCTATAAAACAATACATTCAGTTTATAATAGAAAGCTGCATTTGATGGGCACAGTAAGGATGCAATTGTTTTGTTTTTGTTTTTTTCGTTTGTTTGCGCCCCCCCCCCCCCCCCAAAAAAAAATTGAGCACCAGCCACCACTGGACCAATGCTGCATCCACCTAGATGAGTGTATATATATATATATATATATATATTTTTTTTATTTTTTTTTTTCATGAATCCCATTCCTCTCTTTTAAATCATTCCAGAGATACCCATCTGCATCCATTTCACTTATGTCCCTGCCTGAAATTCATTCTGCTGTCTCAATATCTCTCTTTAATAGTCACACATTCAGATGCACTAAGATCAGAAAGTGTTATGGTGCATTTACGCTTGTGAGTAGGCAGCCCCATTGAAAGCAATGGGAGGCTGCTGATTCTCGCAGCTTTTCACACTCACTTTTATTTAATCACTCATGCTGCAATCACTGCAGACTGCCTGCGTCCAGGACTGATCACTTGCATGTAATTGCTGTTTGAGAGAATGCGGATTAGTTATCTGATTACTGTTCCAGAATTCATTTAAGCATTTGATGGACAGTGTGAATATTCATGTCCAAAAGGTGTCCCGAATGTGTTCTTTCACTTTTGTAACAGCAGAAATTTGATATGAAGATGCAAAAAATAAATAAATAAATCAGCAGCTGGAGCTACAGGCATGGACTGAGGATATGCACACGTTTTGAAAGTGAGAAAAAATATTTTACCAAAAATTGTATCAGTGATTATTGCTCTTTATTTGTTGATAATTAAGAAAAATAATATCATTTTAGTACTCCTTTAATGAATTTGCCAATTCTTAAATGTAGTGGCTGCTTTATTTTTCTGTGGAGGAGCAGTGTAGTTACCCCAGACTTCTCTCCTTTTTTTAGACTACAAATCCTTCCTCTTTGCTCATTTTCATAACATAGGATACCTGGGAAAGCTGGTTCACCCAAAATCAAAACTATAGTCTAAAGCCGCGTACACACGGCAGAGAACCTCGACGGGCAGAACACATTGTTCTGCCCGTCGAGGTTCTCTGCCGGCCGTCAGATTCGGCGACCCGCCCGTCGGGAATGGCAACCAGCCATTCATCCAGGCGGGCCGTCGAGCAAATAGAGAACATGCACTCTATTTCTGCTCGACGGCATTCCCGACGGGATGCTCGCCGAGAGCGTACACACGGCCGAGGTTCTCGCTGGAATGCAGCTTCCAGCGAGGTTCTCGCTGGTTTCTAGCGAGAACCTCGGTCGTGTGTACGCCGTCTTACACAACCACTGCAATATGTACATGATCTTAAGGCACAATTTTTTTTTTTCCATATGTAAATACCTTAATATTGCCATTTCTAAAGCGACTTCCGGGATTCCCCTCCCGCGGGAGTAGGCGTTTCTAAGCCTTTCCCCATCGCCGCAATGCAATGTGGGACACTGTGTCATGCTTCCAAAGATACCGTGTGGGTCTCCGGGTGGGGAAATTATGCGAGATTATACATATCGCGTGACGCCGGTCACGTGACTTGGGCGTCTCCAATTGCGCCATTTTAAGCAAGGGCATGCAGTTAAATAATGCCATTAGCAAGAGAATGAGCGGTGAATGCTGGGAGATCAGCATTCACGGCTTCCAGGCAGTGATTGCTTGTGGGCTTCACAATGCCCACAAGCAAAATGGAAACTTCATTACACGGATTTTAAAACTCCTTCTTTGCTGAGAAAACGGACAACGATTATATACAGCTACCAGAGAAGTGAGTGTACCTTAATATTGTTATACCACAGTGAATGCTTAAAAAAAAAAAAAAAAAATCTTGGCCGCGGAACCCCGCTTTAAGATTTCAGTTCAGTACAGAGAAAGTTGCAGAACATGTACTGGGCCTAGAAAAATAAAACAAATGTAGCCACCATGTCTAAGGACTGGTAATCTGCAACATAATACAAATATAATACATAACTAGATCAGTGGTTCTCAACCCTTTCTTCAAGTACCCCCAACAGGCCATGTTTTGGGAATTCCTCTTAGGCCGCGTACACACGATCAGACATGTCCGATGAAACTTGTCCGAAGGACCGTTTTCATCGGACCACGCTGAAGTGGTCTGTTGGTCTGATGTGCGTAGACACCATCGGACCAAAATCCCCTCGGACCAGAACGCGGTGACGTAGAACACAACGACGTGATGAAAAAATGAAGTTCAATGCTTCCGAACATGCGTCGACTTGATTCTGAGCATGCGCAGGTTTTTGGTCCGATGATTTTGTGTACTAACCATCGAACCTGTCCGACGGACAGGTTTCCAGCAGACAGGTTTTCAAGCATGTTTTGAAACTTTGGTCTGCTAGAAAACGGTCCGATAGGCCGTACACACAAGCGGACATGTTTGATCGTGTGTACGCGGCCTTAGATAAAATAGCTGTCCAAAATACCAAGCCATTGATTTAAAGCACCTGTACAACAAACGAAAACCTGAAAACATGGCCTGTTGGGGGTACTTGGGGAAAGGGTTGAGAACCACTGAACTAAAACACTTTCAGCAACCTTGGTGCTATTTGGTGTAGTCTAGTAAAGTCATCTGGATGGAACTGATTCTGATCCACCAACATGCTTATTAAGCTGTGGTAATGTGCAGAAAGCAGTCACATATATAGCCTACAACAAATTAAAGTCAGTTTGGTTACTATGAATCTCTGCACTATGCCAACTCTCATTGTCCTTTGCATTGCTTCACAGATTCAGACCATAAACTGCCATTTACAAGACTGCAGCTCCCAGTTGAATTGGTATAAAATACATACAATATCAGAATGCCTCTTATGGTCCTACCTGTATCTGGGTCTCAAACTTCTTTTCCAGTTCACGGAGTTGAGACTTTAACTGCTTATTATTTCCCTGCTTTTCTGCACACTCTGTCCTGGTTTCCTCCAGTCTACACTGCGACTCTTCCAAATTCTGAAAATCATTGAGATTAGAAAAAAGAGATTTAGAACAGGATTCAGGGGATATTGCCAATACATATTTTGATGTCTACTAAAACTTTCCTATCTAATAGTGGCTTAGGTCATAGCCAGGATGAGGGTCCTACAGCCAGGCACTAAACATTATTACTGTTTATTTGCAGATATCAGTAACAATCTTTCATTGTGATACTACTTTTTATGAGAAAAGCACTTTGTTAAATGGAACTTAAAGCGGAAGTAAACCCATCCATAAAATAGTTTCATTTCCGGCATGTGCCGGAAATGTAACAATCCTATTGGTTGTGCTCTCAACCAAACTGTCAAACCATCCAATGGCTGGTGTCATAACTTATCACATATGCATCATCATGGCAGTTGTAAATTAAACAGAGGCAAAGATGGCAGCTTCCTTGGCTGAAAACTAGGGTTGTCCCGATGTCTCTTTTTTAGGACCATGTACAAGTACCGATACTTTTTTTTATGTACTCGCCCATTCCGAATACCGATACTTTTTTTTAAATGCAGCCATGTGTCCCCAAATGCAGCTTTGTGTCCCCCCCATATGCAGCCATGTCTCCCCCCCAAATGCAGCCATAACTCCCCCTCATATGCAGTCATGTCTCCCCCCCATATGAAGCCATGTCTCCCCCCCATATGCAGTCATGACTCCCCCTCATATGCAGCCATGTCTCCCCCCCATATGAAGCCATGACTCCCCCTCATATGCAGTCATGACTCCCCCTCATATGCAGCCATGTCTCCCCCTCATATGCAGTCATGTCTCCCCCCCATATAAAGCCATGTCTCCCCCTCATATGCAGTCATGTCTCCCCCTCATATTCAGCTATGTCTCCCCCTCATATGCAGTCATGTGTCCCCCCCATATGAAGCCATGTCTCCCCCTCATATGCAGGCATGACTCCCCCTCATATGCAGCCATGTCTCCCCCCCCCATATGAAGCCATGTCTCCCCCCCATATGCAGTCATGACTCCCCCTCATATGTAGCCATGTCTCCCCCCCATATGAAGCCATGTCTCCCCCCCATATGAAGCCATGTCTCCCCCTCATATGCAGCCATGTCTCCCCCCCCCATATGCAGCCATGTCTCCCCCTCATATGCAGCCATGTCTCCCCCCCCATATAAAGCCATGTCTCCCCCTCATATGCAGTCATGTCTCCCCCTCATATTCAGCCATGTCTCCCCCCCATATGCAGTCATGTGTCCCCCCCATATGAAGCCATGTCTCCCCCTCATATGCAGTCATGACTCCCCCTCATATGCAGCCATGTCTCCCCCCCATATGAAGCCATGTCTCCCCCTTATATGCAGTCATGTCTCCCCCGCCGTCTAGTTGTTCGGCGCTCAGGCCAGGGAACATAACATCTTTCATTTGAATAGCTGCTGTTCCTCGCCGCGCGTCGTCATGGCCCCTCCCCCTTGTCCGGGCACTTTGATAGACAGATCACCTGTCCAATCCTGGGAAAAGTGCCCGACAAGGGGGAGGGGCCATGACGACGTGTGGCGGGGAACAGCAGCTATTCAAATGAAAGCTGTTATGTTCCCTGGCTTAAGCGCCGAACAGCTAGACGGCGGCAGCGGCAGCAGCTCTCCATCCAGTGTGATGTTATACATACCTGGGGACTGCTCTGCTCTCCGCCTTCTTCTTCGCCTCATCTCCGACTTCTTCTTCGCCTCCTCTCCGCCTTCCTTCTGCTGCCCCCTCAGTCTCCTCTCCGATCGGTTCCCTCCTCTCCGCCTCCACTCCGCCTTCCTCGCTGCCCCCTCAGTCTCCCCGCTGATCGGTTCCCGCCCGCTCTCCGCCCTCTCTCTGCCCTCTCTCTGCCCTCTTTCCGCCCCCACTCCACCCCCACTCCACCCCCACTCTGAAAAAAAAAAACGTATCCGGATTAGGCATCGGGGGTATTTGTGGGAGTACAAGTACTCCCGCAAATACTCGGTATCGGTCCCGATACCGATACTAGTATCGGTACAACCCTACTGAAAACTATAGGGGGGGTTTACTTACACTTTAAGATACATATATTAACAAGATTAGCATATACCAATTACATATTAGCAACCTAAGAGAGTCAGTGCTGAGCCATTACCAATTTTATGTATAAAAAAAATATATGAGATTGTTCAGCTGGTGCAAAAAAATTATAAACGTCAGCAGCTACAAACACTGTAGATCAGGGGTCTCAAACTGGCGGCCCTCCAGCTATTGCTAAAACTACAAATCCCATCATGCCTCTGCCTGTGGGAGTCATGCTTGTAACTGTCAGCCTTGCAATGCCTCATTGGACTTAATAGTTTTGCAACAGCTGGAGGGCCGCCAGTTTGAGACCTGTGCTGTAGATGCTGACTTTTAATAAAAAAACACTTACCTGTCCAGGGCGGCGGGTGAACGTCCGCTTTGAACATCTAAGTCAGGGGGTCTCAAACTGGGAGCTCTCCAGCTGTTGCGAAACCACAAGTCCCATCATGCCTATGCCTGTGGGAGACATGCTTGTAACTGTCAGCCTTGCAATGCCTCATGTAACTTCGCAACAGCTGGAGGGCCGCCAGTTTGAGAACCCTGATCTAGGTGGTCATAGCTGAAATGGGAGTAGGTACTTGCAAGAAATAGGTACCCCCCCCCCCCACTTTAAAAAAAGTGCTAAAAACATCAGGGGGGTTACAAAAAGCAAAAATTCCCTTTGAGGCTGAAGTTCTGCTTTAAAATGGTACTAAAGGTTTGATTTTTTTTTTTTAAATAACCTCAACTGTGCAGTGTGGCCCCAAATGCCATCTTCTGGGGTCCCTCGGCGGCTGTCTCGGCTCCTCCCCGCATCAGATAACCCCCTCTGGGAAGCGCTCTTCGAAGGGGGTTAACTTGCGAGTTCTGCATTTGCAACCATAGACGCGAATGCCGGACAGGGGGCACGCCCCTGGCTCCCACATCATTGGATTTTATCGACAGCAGCGGGAGCCAATGGCTGCGCTGCTATCAATCTATCCAATGAAGAGCCGAGAAGCCCAGACCGAGATCCAGCTCATTCTTAACGCGGGACTTTCGAGGGCTCAGGTAAGTAAAACGGGGGCTGGGGGGGGGGGGTTGGGGGTTATTATCAGATGTTTTTTCATCTTAATGCATAGGATGCATTAAAGGGTCACTAAAGGAAAAAAATGTTTTTGCTGAAATTACTGTTTACAGGGTATAGAGACATAAAAGTTAACTGATTCATTTTCAAAATGATTGTAAATAGATAAAAATCAATCATATAATGTGCCTGCAGGTTAGTTTCACTTTTGAACTGGCTTCATGTTTCTGCAAAGTAGAAATAGACACACAGAACAAAAACAAACAAATCCAGGGCAGTGTTTTGTTTTTAAAACAAATCTGATTGGTTCTGGGAAGTTTTAGACACACAGTAATGACAGCTTAGACCACCGTGAGAAAGCTCCCAGTACTGTGGTTATAAGGAAACAGACAAGCAGGAAGTGTGGAGAACAGAGCAGGATTACAGCAACTTCAAAGCAAAAACAAACAATAAGGACATGAAACCAGTACTGCAGTAGGGTAAAGGAAGCTATTTAGCTAAAAAAAAAAAAAAATCCTTTAGTGAACAGGAAGGTTTACAACCCCTTTAAGTGATAAATGAAATGACCTAGTATGATCGGCTTACAGGATCTGTAAGTATACCATTTTCAAAGCGATCCTACGAAAATCGTATTCTTAGTACAGAGCTTCAAGATCCGATCATGGCAGTTCATCCGATATTATTCTATCGGACATGCATAAATTTTTTTTTTTGTACCATGCCAGATCATCCGATTTTCATTTAATCAGTACAGCTATAGTTCAAAAATGCAATGCAAATACACTACAATATCACTTCCGAATTTTTATTCTGTCGTACGAGAATTTTCATGACTTCAGTAAACTCATCAGATTCGATCTGACATTTGCATGAAAAAAAAAAACGGACGATCATTCGTCTGATAATCTTATCGTGTGTACCGGGAATTAATATGTACAGTCTGCTCATAAAAGTAGTGGGATTTTGTATGATGTCTATTCTGAAGCCTATATGCTGATTCTATGACCTCACCTCTTGTAGTTTCTCTATCTTGGCTCTGGCTGTCCTCTGCTCAGAGAACAGTTCCGATTTAATGTTGTTGAGCTGTCGTTCCAGTTCCTGGCGCTCCATAAATGAAATGCTGCCCTCCACGTGCCTTATGCGGGCTTTTAACTCCTCACGTTCCGTAGTTAAGGAGGAGATCTTGTTGAAAGAAATGCAATAACAATTTGTGATTCAAGTATCAGGAAGATTTCATTCACATCATATAAAGTAAGAATATTATTTTTCTTTATTTTAAGACCGCACCTCATACTGAAAGCTTGTTATCTGACTGCTGTGTGTGCTGGAACATTGCTGCCGTATAGATTCTAGTTCCAGCTCTAGTTCTTGGAGTTCCTTCATGCATTCACTGCGTTTGTATTCCAGGATCACCAACTCTCTCCTGCAGTGCAGCATATCAAATTATATATTATTATTCTTTATAGATAAAAGGTAAACATTTTATTTAGTGCAGTACATACATACTAAAACCTGAGAGAGACGGTGAAGGGGGCACTGCTTGAAGCAGGATGGACAGACAGAAGGAGATGGGTGTGTGTGATTAACCAGAGATTGGCGCACTGTGAGTGAAATTGAACAAAGATGTTAAAAAAAAAAGGCTGCCCCTTTAAGGTGAAATGATTCCCCTAGAATTGTGTATATCAAATCAAAGGATGTGGAATCCATTACTTCCGGGTCCTGTAAGGCTGCGTACACACAAGGAGACATGTCCGATGACATGTCTCCGGGGATCTTTTGGTCTGATGGTGTGTACACACGATCAAACCAAAATCCCCACGGACACACACCGCGATGACGTGGCGGTGATGTTGACGCCGCGACATGCGCAAATCAGGAAGTAAATTGCTTCCACGGGGGATTTCGGCGTACTAACCAGCGGACATGTCCGACAGGCAGGTTTCCAGCGGACAAGTTTTAAAGCATGTTTTAAAACTTTTGTCCGCTGGAAACCTGTCCGATAGGCCGTACACACGATCGGATATGTCCGCTGAAACTGGTCTGTGGACCAGTTTCAGCGGACATGTTCGATCGTGTGTACGCGGCCTAAGACATTCGATTTAGGCTTTACCACACAGAGCGAGACGTGGCCAGCATGCCATTGCCTGAGGAATTGCCTATCGAAGCCCGAAGCCGCCGTATCATGGTTTGAGGATTCAAACTAATGATACGACGTGGGTAATTTGAAATTACTCCGGTCTATCAGGAGATACACCGGAGTAATGGCTCTGTGAATCTGGCCCCTAGTGCCAGGAAAGGCACATATACATGCAAGTGCAACATTCACACCTTATTGCTTTTATATCATATATAAACTTACTACACAATGAAACTTTTACCCTTGTCCCCTGTGTGAAGTCACTTTTATAATTCCTAGCTTTATCCTTAGGGGCCATTGGAGCTGAGTGGTGATGACAGTGGAATCAATCTGGTATTCCAAATGCGCATTTTGACCATCCTGTAAAAAACTTTGGTGAGTTGCCCCCTTTCTCATTGAGCACCCGTGGTGGAAAAATTAGGGTGGTTATTTACGAAAGGCAAATCCACTTTGCAATACAAGTGCTCTTGAATTTGCACTGAAAGTGCACTTGGAAGTGCAGTCGCTGTAAAACTGAGGGGGACATGCAAGGAAAATAAAACACAGCATTTAGCTTGCACATGATTGGATAACAAAATCCGCAGAGCTTCCCTTATTTCAGATCCACACCTCAGATCTACAGCGACTGCAAATTTTCAGTGCAATTTCAAGTGCACTTTGTAGTTTGCACTTGTAGCGCAAAGTGGATTTGCCTTTCGTAAATAGCCCCCTATGCTTGCTAATTTGCTATTTGATTCACTATTCAGTGTTGGACTTTCATGACATTGTTTAGATGTTTTTATCATAATTTTATCACCTATCAACACACTAAGCGCCACATCCTTTCAGCCCACTGCCCTGGGGCTCCCCGCTGGATCCTGCTGTAAAGCTACAGTTGGAGAGGAGCAGTTTTACTTACAGTTCCTATAAAGGTCATCATTTCATTGGGAAGGAGGAAACATTTTCTTTAACACAGATGCTAGAACTTAAACCTAGTGGGTTAAATGTTGGACGGCAAACCAGCTGACATTCGGCCCGTGTGTACGGTAGCCGGTCCGACAGAAGCCGGCGATTTGGCCATGACCAAAAAAGGTCTGCCGGTCGACCGACTCCCAATCTGTATCAGGCAGGACAGATAGTCTACCCTTAAAATGTATGTAAACCCTAACCTAAAAATGAACTTCTTCATTTCCCATGATTCTCATACACCCTGCAGTGTATTCGAGCATCATGGGAAATGTAGTTCCAAAACATTTGGGGTGCCAAGGTTCGCCATCACTGCTCCAGGGTGACAACAATGCTTCTCCATAGATACAGTACAGTGAATGAGCATTGTCCCCCTAAGACAGAATGCGTGTTACTGGCAGGATTACCATGTGCGTTGTGACCCTATGACAGGAAGTGTGTTACTGACAAGATCACCAGTGAAAATAAATATGTGAAAATAAAGGTAAAAATGTATGAGAAAAGAAAGTCTAAAGACTGGAAAACTTCAAAATATTACCAGACATCCCAAGTCTCCCGCTAGGTACGGGAGTCTGTCGCATTTCTGTGGTGGCTCCCGCACACCCGCAAGCGCTTCCCGATATCCTGGGAATGATCGGTTGCGGCGGGATGGACAGCTGTGGACATCGATCTTCCTGTATAGATTTTTAGCTGACAGCTGGTTCTTCTCTCCGTCCCGTGGCTGTCAGCTAAAAAGCTATACAGGGAGATGTCCACAGCTGTCTCTCCTGCCGCACCGATCATTCTCAGCTATTTTGTGTGCTCCTCCCCCGTCCCCATTCCGTGTCCTTTTCCGCCGCCCCTGTTCTCCTCCAGCCCCCTCCGTGTCCTTCTCTACCCCCCTGTTCTCCTCCGGCCCTCTCCGTGTCCTTCTCCAACCCCCCTGTTCTCCTCCGACCCCCTCCATGTCCTTCTCCACCCCCCCTGTTCTCCTCCGACCCCCTCCATGTCCTTCTCCACCCCCCCTCTTCTCCTCCGACCCCCTCCATGTCCTTCTCCACCCCCCCTCTTCTCCTCCGTGTTCTCCTCTGCCCCTCCTGTTTTCCTCTGCACCACCTCGTCCCCTCCTCTCCTCTCTTGCCTGCTGTGGGGGCAGGGGATCTGTCAGGAATTGGATACAGTGAGCAAGATCAGTCCTGTGTCCTATGGTAACTGAGCAGAGTAAACTGTTGACTCTGCTCAGTTTATGAACGAACAGGAGCCTCTGTCTCCTGTTCATTCATCTTTAGTGCCGAGAAAGGGGCTGGAGAATCTGTGTCCTCAGTCCCTTTCTCTGTCTCAAAGGGGTATGTCAGGGGTCTGTTCAGACCAATGATATCTCACCAAAGCCCCCAAAAAATATAAAAAAAAAGTTGTTGCATCACCACAGTTTTTGCAGGTTGGGATGTCCGTATTACATTTATGTTCTTGGGGTTTGGACACATTTTAAACTACCCTATTATATGACATGACAATATGACGAAGAGAGGGCAGTGTATATACATATATTTATTGTAAGAAGGGTTCAGGAGATGAGCTATTGTATGGGTGAGGGTGTTAATTCACAGATTAGATATTTTCAGTTTATAAATTGTACCTTTCATATACGGCTTTCTAAAAGCTTTTATGAGCCTGTTCATTGTCTAATACAGGAAATCTCTAAATGATGGACAATACAGAACGTAGGGTTGGGGACATGTGTCCTTGGCACCTGAGGGTGAGGAGAATATGGTGTATGTGCTGGAACAGGCTGATGCCGCATACACACGGTCGTTTTTTGCGATGGAAAAAAAAGAAGTTTTTTAAAACGTCATTTAAATTGATCGTGTGTGGGCAAAACGTCGTTTTTTGTCTTAAAAAAAACGACCAAAAAAAAATTCCAACATGCTTGAATTTTTTGTGTCGTTTTTTGTTTCACAAAAAGTCACCGTGTGTAGCAAAAACGTCGTTTAAAACGACGTTTTTCAACCCGCGCATGCCCAGAAGCTAGTTATGAGACGAGCTTCAATGGAAAAGTGTGGTGAACGTAACCTAGTTTTTTGTGAAAAAAACGATGATGTGTATGCAACATCGTCTTTGAAAGTGACGTTTTAAAAACGTCGTTTTTTACTTCACAAAAAACGTCGTTTTTTTCATCGCAAAAAACGACCGTGTGTACGCGGCATGAGAAGTGGAGGAAGGAGACAACATTTTTATTACGTTTATCTTCTTATTACCTAAAGTCTTCTTCCGTGATTTGACTTTCCCTCAGGTGTGTCTCCATTTTCACTACTTCTTTCTGAGTCTTTTCTAGCAAATCACGGAGGGATTCCAGCTCATTATAAGCTTCCTATCACAAAGAAGATACATAGTAAGGTTCTGTGTATCATAATGTGACGCAAGATGAACGATACATATTTTACAATCTTAAAAGTATTTGTATTATATTCCTTATAAAATTCTGTGTGTGTTACAGAAAATGTGGTATGAGAGAAAATGGAGGCTATGATCGCTAACACCTTCTTTTGAAAATGCTAGATGCCTGGCTATCATGCTGACCTGCTTGCCCTTATAGTGTTGAGATAATAAATTAAAACTGTCCATAGATATTAAATATGCATGACCTGAGGTGCCCAATAAAAAGCTGCATGTGCACTAAAGCCGCGTACACACCATAGGTTAACCAGAGGACAACAGTCTGAGCCCATAGGTTATTTAACCATCAGTTAAAAAAAAGCAAACTTGCTTTAAAATTTAACCGATGGATTGATAACCGATAGGTCAAAACTAG
The DNA here is from genome assembly GCA_029574335.1 of Rana kukunoris. Taxonomy (NCBI): domain Eukaryota; kingdom Metazoa; phylum Chordata; class Amphibia; order Anura; family Ranidae; genus Rana; species Rana kukunoris. The sequence continues at coordinate 171,508,521 of CM056049.1, forward strand.
GGTTGTCCCGATACCACTTTTTTAGGACCGAGTACAAGTACCGATACTTTTTTCCAAGTACTCGCCGATACCGAATACCGATACTTTTTTTAAATGTGTCCCCAAATGCAGCCATGACCCCCCACATATGCAGCCATGTCCCCCACATATGCAGCCATGTCCCCCCACATATGCAGCCATGTCCCCCCAGCCATGTCCCCCACATATGCAGCCAAGTCCCCCACATATGCAGCTATGTCCCCCCAGCCATGTCCCCCACATATGCAGCCATGTCCCCCACATATGCAGCCATGTCCCCCTAGCCATGTCCCCCACATATGCAGCCATGTCCCCCCAGCCATGTCCCCCACATATGCAGCCATGTCCCCCACATATGCAGCCATGTTCCTCCAGCCATGTCCCCCACATATGCAGCCATTTCCCCCCATACCTAGCCGCCGCAACGAAAACCGCCGCTGCCGCATGGTTAAACAGCGTGCGGGAAACATCACAGCTTTCATTTTCATTACAAGTACTCCCGCAAATACACGGTATCGGGACAACCCTAGTCAAAACCAATCGTTAGTATGCAAAACCATCGGTTAAAAACCCGTGCATGCTCAGAATCAAGTCGACGCATGCTCGGAAGCATTGAACTTCATTTTTTTCAGCACGTCGTTGTGTTTTACGTTACCGCGATCGTCTTTTTAACTGATAGTGTGTAGGCACATCAGACCATCAGTCAGCTTCATCGGTTATCCTTCAGACCGTTCTCATCGGTTTGACCGATCATGTGTAAGTGGCTTTACAGTATACAACCTCTGAAGACGCAGCTTGGCCCACTGTTTTCAGGAAAAAAAATCTCAGTTCATAGTTGTTGCTCTCCTAAAATGGGATTGCACGTGGCTGAAATAATTGTTATTGTTTAGGTTATCCTCAGTCTGCATATAAATTATGAGGCAGTCAGATTTTGACATCTATATCATCACTATGAGCAGGTTTACACTAGAAGGTTATATTAAACCCGATTCATGGAATTTTGGCTGAGCACATATATCTGCAGAGTTAACTTCTTATAAATTCTCCGTCAACTGTGATAAAACCAGCCTAAAATTTGTGTTGGATGGGCACTATAAATAGATTAGCAGAGAGCTGGTCTATTCACACCACAGTTTTGTAAGTCTGCCTATGTGGAGGGGGGTGTGTGTTTCTCCTCCAATCAGCTGTCTCACAATGTATGGCAAGAATCCATACCCACTGGTGAATCAGGAAGAGAAAATTCTAACAGGATGTGCACTCTCTAAACAGAATATAAAGCTGAAGACAGCAGATATACTGTACATGTAAAACTTGTGTAGGGAGATTTGTTTCATCCCTGTGTATCATCTGAGGCTGTTCACTTCACTGGGTATATGTGAGTGTTACAACCACTTTAACTTAGCTATGTTTTATTTATTTTACAATAGAAATATTTTACTCAGCTCTTGCTTTAATTCCGTGTTAATTTTGACGTTAAATTTATTCATAGTGTCTTTTAGCTAAAATGACATTTTAGTTTTATGCGTATTTTAGTTAACTAAAATCTCCAGTACATTTTAGTCTATTAAAATTATTTTACTTGACCAAAATCATAATGAGCTCAGTTAAATTGTGCATTATTGCATAATACATTATTTAAGCATTTCTCTAGAATTTTCAAACTCACTATATACTCCTGGATTTAAAAACGAATAACGTTATTATTTATGGTATTATGGTTTGAACAAACTACACATGCACAGATTTAGCCGCTGTGATATATAACTACTTTTTTTTTCTCTTTTTTATAAGTGATCACATTTCTTTCTGCTCCCTCTGTTCTCAGCTGAAAAAGAGCTGGTTGGAGGAGAAGCAACTGGACACTGATCTTCCCAGTGAATAGCTGTGCAGGGAGGGCATGTCAGGTCTGATTATTTAAGGAGGGCAGGCTAAGTTCCCAGCACAGCTCGGGAATTGAATACGCTGAGCTTTTCTGCTTAATGTGGTCAGAGGGACTGGCAGGAACACAAAGGATTTCACACAAAGGAAACAATACAAAATACAGAACAGGATACTTTTTCATACATGTACATGGTGCCTCAGGCACATATCAGGAATATGAAATGTTGGGGTAACAAACCCTTTAATACCATAAATAATAACATGTTATTAGGTTTTTACTCCAGGAGTATATAATAAGTTTGGAAATTCTAGAGAAATGCTTAAATAATGCATTACAATTTAACTAAACCCAATCGATTTTAGTTGACTAAAATTATTTTGATTTAGTTTCAGTTACAGTCCTTTGATTAAAATACCATTTTAGTTTTAGTCATATTTTAGTCATATGAATTGTTTTAGTTGTATTTGAATCAAATAAAATAGTGTTAATTTCATCTATGAAAATATTTTTGTTGACTAAATTACCACTGCTATAAATGTTATAAATGTGCATTCTGACAGAACCTTTTTTTGTTGCAGAGCATCATTGAAATGCTGATCAGCTTCTCGGTACTGAGCCTTCCTCTGGGATATTCTCTCCTCCTCAAATGTTAATTCCTGTGAATGGTAGCAAACAGGAGAAGCAGATATCAATCTATGTAGGCTTCGTAGAACTAAGAAATCACTCACACAAGACATATCTGTACCAGTTCTTTCACCCACAGCACTATATTCCAGCACATACTGTAGATGTTTCTGGATCTATAGAAAATAACTATTATATGGCCTATATATTTTAAGCATAATATGCATGATACAGTCAAGTGAATCATGAATACCAATAATATTTGTTTTGGTTAATAATAAAAACCTTGTCAGCATGCCATGGTGGATTAGGAATAAAGATAGTGCAGCGCAAAAAATAATAATAAAATAAATATACAATATAATATATAATAAACACTAAACAGTTAATAAGAAAAGTCCATATATAGTGCTCAAGTGTTTAAAATGATCCAACAATGGAAACAAACAGGTGCACAATCCAAAGGGTGATTCTCAGAAGAAACTTCCACCAAATAGCAGGAGTAGCCTCTCACCTTAACACTTCGACCAACAATAGGTCACAGAGCATGAGATAGAGAACCTCCTGTTCTCAAAGGCACAGCATACAGATGCAGCAGCTCACCCTCAATATTGACAGATTCCGGAGCCAAGTCAGGCAAAAAACAGGGCATAGAACAAAAAGAAAGGAGATCTAGTGCTCTCTGAAGCCAACTCGGTAAATTTATTACAATAAAAAAGACAGAAACTCACTGTAAGGGCACTCTGAGATGAGTGCAACAAACATAAACATATCAGTAAGATAGACCAGCATGGATCTCACTTGGGTCGGCGATCGCGGGTGACGTCACACATGGCCCCTCCCCCTCGCACGTCGTTACGTCCCTAAGGGCGGGACTTCATCAGCGTGGGGTATGGAAAAGCAGCGTGTAGACGTCCCGCTGTCTAGACTTAAATAGCCTGCGGCTGCCATGACAACCTTGGCAACACAACAAAGCCCTATGCGCTCGAATCCTCCTTGCAAAACAGCACATGCTGATGCAATAGAAAGGTGCACCTGGCGCCATAACGAGTGGAGAGCAAGGGCATATTATTATGAGGCTACAAAAAAGCTAAATTAAATGAATGTGAATACATATATAAGTGCATATTGGAAATATTAAAATAGTTAAAAACATTTAAGTTAATATTAACGTCAGCCGTGATCGCACACCCAGTACAATATTGTAAAAAATATATTTTTTTACATAAAAGCTCCTTATCTATTAACCCTGTAGGACCATCACTAATAGTGACTCCAAAGACAAGGAAGAGAAACAATGTCTCAAGGAGATATTAGACCATATTAGATAATCTAAAAAGTCATAAACAATATATAGCATGAAAATATTAAAAAATATAAAAAATAAAATAAAATACAAAATACAGATACCATAAAAAAGAAGAAAATACAAATACCATAAGGCATCATCTATTAGAAATAAAACAGTTAAGATCAAACTCAACGTTAAGGCCAGCTGGCGAGGATACCTTGGTTTCATATATCCAGAAGGACTCACGCCGACTCAATTGGCGGATATAATGTCCCCCTCGCCAGTGCTTTGACACTTTCTCAATGCCCCAGAATTTTAACCCTTTAGGGTCTTTCTGATGACATTGCCTAAAATGTTTGGATACGCTGTGATTTCTACTCCCCCTCCTTATGTTACCAATGTGTTCCCCAACTCTCACATGTAATGCTCGTGATGTGCGACCAACATATTGCAAGCCGCACTCACATTCGAGCATATAAACTACGCCGATGGTATCACACGTAATCAACTGCTTGATGGGATATTCCACATGGGTCACATTAGAACAAAAAGTCTTCCTTTTCTTAATCTGCTGTTTAACATGCTTGCAGGTTGCACAGCGACCACAGGCATAGAAACCTGTTAAGAAATCAAAAAGCTTGGGCTGTGCCACCACCGGTGGGTCTATAACACCAGGAGCAAGGCTGTCTCTCAAGGAGGGAGCCTTTCTGTAAATAAACTGAGGGCGGTCCGGGAGGGCTGGTCCCAGAACACCATCACCTTTCAAAATGGGCCAATGTTTCGCCACTATTTTTTCAAATTTCTTGTGCTGGATATTAAAATCCAGCACCATTTTGAAATTGGCTTGTTCTTTATCTACGTTAGGAGGTTTGTCTGCTACGATGATACTCCTATCCAAGGCCCTTACTTTCTCTATCTCTTGCATAATTGAGGGGCGAGAGTAACCTTTAGATATAAAACGAGTAGATAGTTCTTGTGACTGGACCAGCAATTTATGGATAAACTTAATTCTAATACTAAGAATATAGTTTTGACTTGGACAGTCTCCCATGATAAGATCAATTTCCTTGACTTGGAGATTTTTAAGTCAGACAATTTGCTTCTTACCAGAAATTACTTTAAGACAGTGGACCGTAACGGGTATATCCCCTTAACCAGTTGCCATCATCGTTTATGGCTGTGCAATATCACGCGAGGGCAGTTTGTGAGGCTTCGTCGGAATTGTACCCTGGAATCGGATTATCTGGTCCAGTCACAAGAACTATCTACTCGTTTTATATCTAAAGGTTACTCTCGCCCCTCAATTATGCAAGAGATAGAGAAAGTAAGGGCCTTGGATAGGAGTATCATCGTAGTAGACAAACCTCCTAACGTAGATAAAGAACAAGCCAATTTCAAAACGGTGCTGGATTTTAATATCCAGCACAAGAAATTTGAAAAAATAGTGGCGAAACATTGGCCCATTTTGAAAGGTGATGGTGTTCTGGGACCAGCCCTCCCGGACCGCCCTCAGTTCATTTACAGAAAGGCTCCCTCCTTGAGAGACAGCCTTGCTCCTGGTGTTATAGACCCACTGGTGGTGGCACAGCCCAAGCTTTTTGATTTCTTAACAGGTTTCTATGCCTGTGGTCGCTGGTGCAACCTGCAAGCATGTTAAACAGCAGATTAAGAAAAGGAAGACTTTTTGTTCTAATGTGACCCATGTGGAATATCCCATCAAGCAGTTGATTACGTGTGATACCATCGGCGTAGTTTATATGCTCGAATGTGAGTGCGGCTTGCAATATGTTGGTCGCACATCAAGAGCATTACATGTGAGAGTTGGGGAACACATTGGTAACATAAGGAGGGGGAGTAGAAATCACAGCGTATCCAAACATTTTAGGCAATGTCATCAGAAAGACCCTAAAGAGTTAAAATTCTGGGGCATTGAGAAAGTGTCAAAGCACTGGCGAGGGGGACATTATATGCCCCAATTGAGTCGGCGTGAGTCCTTCTGGATATATGAAACCAAGGTATCCTCGCCAGCTGGCCTTAATGTTGAGTTTGACCTTAACTGTTTTATTTCTAATAGATGATGCCTTATGGTATTTGTATTTTCTTCTTTTTTATGGTATCTGTATTTTGTATTTTATTTTATTTTTTATATTTTTTAATATTTTCATGCTATATATTGTTTATGACTTTTTAGATTATCTAATATGGTCTAATATCTCCTTGAGACATTGTTTCTCTTCCTTGTCTTTGGAGTCACTATTAGTGATGGTCCTACAGGGTTAATAGATAATGAGCTTTTATGTAAATAAATATATTTTTTACAATATTGTACTGGGTGTGCGATCACGGCTGACGTCAATATTAACTTAAATGTTTTTAACTATTTTAATATTTCCAATATGCACTTATATATGTATTCACATTCTTTTAATTTAGCTTTTTTGTAGCCTCATAATAATATGCCCTTGCTCTCCACTCGTTATGGCGCCAGGTGCACCTTTCTATTGCATCAGCATGTGCTGTTTTGCAAGGAGGATTAGAGCGCATAGGGCTTTGTTGTGTTGCCATGGTTGTCATGGCAGCCGCAGGCTATTTAAGTCTAGACAGTGGGACGTCTACACGCTGCTTTTCCATACCCCACGCTGATGAAGTCCCGCCCTTAGGGACGTAACGACGTACGAGGGGGAGGGGCCACGTGTGACGTCACCCGCGATCGCCGACCCAAGTGAGATCCATGCTGGTCTATCTTACTGATATGTTTATGTTTGTTGCACTCATCTCAGAGTGCCCTTACAGTGAGTTTCTGTCTTTTTTATTGTAATAAATTTACCGAGTTGGCTTCAGAGAGCACTAGATCTCCTTTCTTTTTGTTCTATGCCCTGTTTTTTGCCTGACTTGGCTCCGGAATCTGTCAATATTGAGGGTGAGCTGCTGCATCTGTATGCTGTGCCTTTGAGAACAGGAGGTTCTCTATCTCATGCTCTGTGACCTATTGTTGGTCGAAGTGTTAAGGTGAGAGGCTACTCCTGCTATTTGGTGGAAGTTTCTTCTGAGAATCACCCTTTGGATTGTGCACCTGTTTGTTTCCATTGTCGGATCATTTTAAAGCGGAGCTCCACCCATATAAACAACATTTTGCCATGTTGTTTAAAAAAATAAAAATAAAAAAACCTGAAAAAAAAAAAAAAATACTCACCCGAGATAGCTGTTGCTATGCGGAAGTCCGTAATCTGCCTCTTCCACTCCGCGGTTTGATTTCTTCTTCTCCTTCTCCTTGTGAATGGGCGCGCTGCTTTCTGGGAACTGTGTGTGTTCTCAGAGAGCAGCGCGCCCATTCACAAGCCAGCGTGAGACTCGCGCAGGCACAGTAGGAAATGGGCAGGCTTCACTGCCTGTTTCCCATAGTGTGAATGGCGGCGCGGGACTCGGAGCGATCGCGGGACCGGCATCGGGGGGGCCATCAGCGCGGGTGCCTAGGACAGGTAAGTGTCCTTATTTAAAGTCAGCAGCTACACTGTTAGTAGCTGCTGACTTTAAAAAAAAAAAATTTCGCGGCTGGAGCTCCGCTTTAAACACTTGGGGCCAGATTCTCATATATTTTCGGCGGCGTAGCGTAAGCCATTTACACTACGCCGCCGCTGCGTACTAGAGCAAGTGCTTTATTCTCAAAGCACTTACTCCGTAGTTTTCGCCGGCGTCTCGTAAATCGCCAAGCGTAAACCCGCGCAATTCAAATGGGGCGGCTTGTATTTAAATTAAGCGCGCCCCCGCGTCGAACGAACTGCGCATGCGCCGGCCGGAGAAAAAGCCCAGTGCGCATGCTCCAGCTCACGTCGGGAAGCGTCGTTGAAACCGACGTCAAAACGACGTGAGCGTCATTTACGCAAGTCCCTATTCGCGAACGAGTTAGTAAGACGACGTAAGCGACGGAAAAAGCCGACGCTTACCCGACGCCATACTTAACATGGCGTCCGACGGCACCCGACGGAACTTCGTAAGGTTACTCCACATAGAAGCTGGGGTAACCTTACGAGTCCGTAAACGACGTACGCGACGACGGGGCGGCGTAAAAGCGTTCGGGAATCGCCGTACTAGCCTCATTTGCATATGCAAATGAAAAAACAACGTGAAGGCCATCTAGTGGCCGGAGTTGTCATTACACCTACGATCCGAAAGTGTAATGCTTTTACACTTGTCGGATGTAGAAGCGTATCTATGCAAAAGTGATGCTAAGCATCACTCGCATAGATACGAGGACAAAAAAAAGGCGATACGACGGGGTATCTGAGATACGCCTCTGAGAATCTGGACCTTGAGCACTATATATGGACTTTTCTTATTAACTGTTTATTGTTTATTATATATTATATTGTATATTTATTTTATTATTATTTTTTGCGCTGCACTATCTTTATTGTTACATGTCTTGAGGTGTTTTATATGAATTTACCTTAAGTGCTGGCTTGCAATTTTATTTCTAGTTTGTTGTGTGGGTTCCAGCGCTGAATAATTTCTTTTTCACTATGGTGGATTAGGAGCAGTGGCGGCTGGTGGGTTCTTCTTTGTGTGGGTGGCAAACATGTACCAACCAACCCCACCCCCCACTGGACCACCCGCAGAACTGACCACAGCGTCGGACCACCCGTGGCACTGACCACCAGCCGGAAAACTTGCAGGTGGTCCGGCGGCACTTACCTGCTGTGTGGCGAGGCTCTCCTCCTCTCCTGCATTGACAGGCTGTCCTCCTCTGCTGCAGTGGTGGGGATGTCCTCCTCCTCTCCTCCAGTGCGGGCAGCGGTGGCTCATGTGTCTGCTCCTCAGGCTTCCTCCCCTGTGTGTCTCCTGGTCCACAAAAGCGCTAGGCGCCCAATAGGGCCGCCTGTCGCTTTGGCCAATCGGGAAACAGGTCTCACAGACCTGCCTCTTGATTGGCGGGGAGAAACTGTAGTGTGACCATAGCAAAAATGAATTCCCTATCATCACACAACAGGCTGGGATCGGGACGCAGTGCTCTGCACCCCAAGCTCACTCTATTTGAAGCCTATTAATCCCGTGCTTTAAAATACACACCCACGCCTTTCTCCGCCATAGTAATTCATGTGTCTGGTGTCCTGAAATGGGCCAGGCACATGTATAGGGAGGGCAGTGGAGGTGCATGTTAGGGGGGGGGGGGGTCAGCGCACGTGTGCCCACAATGCACGGGCCACAACTGATTGGGAGAGATATTCGCTAACCATTTTTATGAGCAGCTTGCTTAGTCCATTCTTATCAATCTAGATGTGGTCTATACATTTTAATAAGAGTGGACATTCTAGGCCTGATGTGTCAGGCTGTTTTAGAAGGGAAGACTATGGTCTGTAATTTCACCTTCGAATTCCACACAATTGGGCCAAAATCTCAGACTTCCAAGATCAATAACCTGCTCTTTGGAGATACCTTTAACACGTTATAAATTAAAGATCCCAAAACACATGTTTTAGTTACAGTATGTTTCTTAGAGGAATGGTGGTTTGGGTACTGGATTTAATCAGTAAGTTTATCTACAGTATATCTGGTGGGTTGTTGATTACCCCATACATTTTTTCTTACCCGGCGAAGTTTGGCAACAGTTCCTTCCAAAATCTCCCTCTCTGCTAAAAGCTTTTCTACGATTCTCCTGTTCTGTATCTGTTCAGGCGAACACTGAAAAACAAAAGCAACAAGCAAAGCCTATTAAACACAAACTCCAGCCAAAACAGAGTTACACTCTATCACCCCCACCGGGGAGATTATTTCATTATTTTTATCCCAGTGACACCAGAACAAGGAATTTAGAGAAATAGGTGTCACTAGGGTTGGAAGACAAAGGCAGCAATAAAAACCTCACAAAGATTTCAAACGTTCTCATTGTACTAAAAAGAAATATATTTAGCGTCTGATAAGCATGTGCAAAGCACTTTGGGATCTAGAGGCTTTTGAATTTCAATTTGGATCTTTTAAAGCAATGTTGTCTGTTATTTACTTAAAGTGGTATTAAACCTCAAAAATGTATTAAATTGCAGCTCACCAATTCTAAGGCCCCGTACACACGAGCAGACAGATTTGTTCAAATCGGTCGGACAGACCGATTTGAACAAATCTGTCTGCTGGGAACGTATTGGTTTGATCGTGTACACACGATCAAACCAAAATCCCTGCCGGCAGACGGCGCGCTAACGTGGCGGTGACGTTGATGCTGCCACGTCACCGCACCAGGAAGTAAAACACTTCCGCGCATGCGTCGAAACCATTTGACGCGTGTGCGAGAAGACATGTCTGCTGGTTAGCGTACTAACCAGCAGGCATGTCGGGCGGACGGGTTCCCAGCCGACAGATTTGAAAGCATGCTTTTAAATCTGTCGGCTGGCCAAATCCGTTGGCTCGCCCGTACACACGATCGAATCTGTCTGCTGGGACGGTCTGGCAGACCGTTTTCAGCAGACAGATTTGATCGTGTGTACGCGGCCTAAGACTCCTTTCACACTTAGGCCACGTACACGGAGGGACATGTCCGATGGAAACGGTCCACGGACCGTTTTCATCGGACATGTCTCCTCTGGATTTTCGTCCGGCGGTGTGTACACACCATCGGATCAAAATCCCAGCCGGCAGACAGCGCGGTGACGTGGCGGTGACGTTGACGCCGCCACGTCACCGCACCAGGAAGTAAAAAACTTCCACGCATGCGTCGCATCCATACGACGCTTGTGTGGGCAGATATGTCCGCTGGTTAGTGCTGAAAAGTTTATAGTTGTATAGTTTTATATATTTTTCAGGAACCCCATTGGTAAGATCTTCGTACTTGAGTTTCTGGGTCTGTAACCATTACACTCTGTCTGTTGGATTTTTTTTAATATAGTGGAGAATGCAAGAGGTGCTTTTAAAACCAGGTAGACATGGAACAAAGTTGGGGATAATGTAATTAATATTTAATAAATATTAGAAGTTCAGAAGGCAATGGTTATCACTCCAGTCTGTAAAGCCAGTGGACTCCATTTAAAACAACACCATGAGCGTCTTCTGATCCTGATTCTTTCTGCATATTACTTCATGCCTAATAAACATATGATTATTACAATAACTAGAATGACAATAATTGTAAAGATTTGCACACAAATTCTAGGAAACCATAGAAATAATTATAGACACATTACTGTAAGCTTCTAATTATACAGAATTATCTGCACTGACCTCGCTGACTGCAGGCATAAAATCTCAGTACCATACCAGCAAATACTATATTTTTATAAATAAATCAGACCTCACGATGGCCTATTTAGGACTGCCAGGTTTTTATTGCTGTTTTGTGTCCCCCATAGACAGATTTCCCCTAAATTTATATCCTGGTGATTTGACAGGAAATCTCATCATTAGAGGATAAGCCACCTTTTATAGTGCTACAGAGACAAATGACTCCCTTATTTCCCTTTCTTCCTGCTCTTATGTTAATAGTCCCTGGAACACCTTCTAAATGTGCGAACAAAGGCGCGGTCACCAAAGCAAACCTAATTAGAGCCATTTAGAGCCAGTCAGACTTCTGACTGGCTCGAAATGGTTGAATATGGTTAGGTAGAGGAGGCAGTTGAATAGAAAGTGGATCTGAGTATCACAGCTGACACTCTTTATAAAGGTTTTATGCAGCCTGCCTTTTAGGACTTGGCAATAAATGTTTTTCATATATTCTCGAAAATACATTGGAAATGGCATAATCTTTCTTTCTTTTTTGTATGTAAAGGAAAAATGTAGATGAAAATATTTCTGGTAGCTGGTGATTACAATAAAAACCTACACATGCACCGCAAAGCAGACACCGCAAAGTAAAAAAAAAACATTTTTACAGTATCCGATATACCAAAAAATCACTAGTAGGTCCCTTAGCATTGCGATCTCTGGACAAATCAGTTGATTTAAGTGGACTTGAACTCCACCGTTTTGGGCTTCCACTCCTCCATTCTCTTGAGGTGAAAGTTCTATCAAAGTCCTCTTCATCTTCATCATCAGTGGTAACCTTGCTAGAGCCAGTGTATCTGAAAGAAAATCCAATAGCTTTAAAAGGAAAATACATTCAAATGTGTATCAAAAGCAGAATAACAGGGTATATCTTTAATGCCACGTACACATAATTGGAATTTCCGACAAGAAAAGTTTGATGTGAGCTTTTGGTCAACCGTGTGTAAGCCCCATCAGACTTTTTCTGTGGGAATTTCCGACAGCAAAAATTTGAGAGGTTCTCAAATTTTCAGACGGGAAAAGTTTTTGTCGGAAACTCTGATCGTCTGTATGCAATTCCGACGCACAAAAAAAACATGTATGCTCTGAATCAATTTGACGCATTCTCGGAAGCATTGAACTTTATTTTAGTGTTGTATGTCACCGCGTTCTTGATGGTCGGAATTTCAGACAACATTTGTGTATGCAACACAAGTTTGAGGCAAAATTCCATTGGAAAAAAATACATGGTTTTCTTGTCAGAATTTCCGATCAGGTCGCCTAGGTGTGATTGCAGCCTAACATTTCCCAGGTTATCTGGAACTGAGGTATACCCTTATCTTTATAGAGTAACCTAACCATGTATGTGGAGACATTTCTTATACACAAGTCTGTGCTTTGTCTATGCAAGGTAAAGCAACGTATTCACTTAACTGCCATCTTCACAGCTGACAATACTACCTTACCCGCACTCCTTTTCTGTTCTGTTCCACCAACATGTGGACAAAAATAAATATTCTATGTTTCTGGGTATGGGAAGTACAGTATGTAACTCACTGCCCTTTTACAAGGAACCATGGGGCCCTTCCTCCCAAATGACACTGTGATTGCTTAGGCACCTAGTAACTGTAAAGAATTATACAAATTCTAGGAACCCATAGAAAAAATTTTGATCAGAAATAGGAGGAAATTAATGGATAAGCTACCTTTGACAGATGCCATCGAACACATGTCTCTATAGGGAGATTTCTTTTACTTCCTGCTCTCGTGTCAATAGGAGAATTTGATTTACTCCCCTTCCTCCCACATGACAGTGTGACTGCTTTGTAATATGTCACCTAATGTTGTCACATGGAAGCTTCAGAAAGGGAAGACATGGCTGGGGGAATTAGCTCCCTAAACCTAGGGTAAATATGTGTTAGTGATTGGTGGAGAGACTGTCATACCAGCCCACAATCAAAGTATGTCTCAGTAAAATTATTTATATTGTTGGGTGAAGGCCCAGAGTAGGGAAACTCCCCTCTCTGACCTCAGTACAAATAATATATGTTGGTGGCCCTGAGTGTGAATATTTCAAATTCAAACCTTAAGGAGAGTGTCTAGAAGCTCTAGTAAAAAATATAGGTAGATGGCGCACGACTTAAAGAATGCAATCAAAAGAATTAATAATATAGTTAACAATTAGTAGATCATAAGGTCCATGTCAATATCAAAGAAAAAAAATAAAATAAAAAATTAAATGACCATATAATGATAGTCCAAATGAATGACCATACAACAAATGGTCAAAATAAAAAGTCCCAAAAGTTCAATGTTTAATCCAGCAACACTAGTGGCAGCACAATCCTGAAGCAGAAGCAGACTCTGAAAGATATATGTAGACAAGAAGGACATGCGCCAAACTAAGTGTAGTAAAATAGGGATTTAATGAGGTAAAAATAGTAGTAAACAGTAGATTGGCTACTCACAAAACAATTGAGAGCAAGGGCACATCAGGGGTTAACGGCTGGTCAAGGGTCACAACGATCGTTTACAGCTGCAGGCAGGCTGACTTGGCCAAGTCATGGGAGATATGGAGACCCATCCTGGGGAAGCCTAGGAGAAGCAACCGGGGATCCAGGAGCCGTGTTTCCAGGATAGGACGCGCTATGCGTTCCAGCATGAAGCGCAGTCTGTCGCCGTACGACCGGAAGTGACGTCGAACCTCGGGCCAGCCAATGGGATGACGCGTTTCTCAGCATCCGCTGGTTCATCAGATCCAAAACGTCCAATAGGAGCGGGCGTACTATATATGCAGGGGATTATCGTGATTGGTCAGCGGGGCTTAATAAACAGAGTGCACACAGGAAGTGTATCTCTCCGATGGATGTAGGATGAAAGATCAGTCGACCTAGTCTCAGATTAGTCCTCTGGGGGGCGCTGTGTCGGTTGTGTGGAAAGACCCTCCGGCGAAAAGCTTCCGCTCCTCCGAATGAATCACAGCAAAAAATTTTTTGCTGTGATTCATTGGCTGGCCCGAGGTTCGACGTCACTTCCGGTCGTACGGCGACAGACTGCGCTTCATGCTGGAACGCATAGCGCGTCCTATCCTGGAAACACGGCTCCTGGATCCCCTGCCTGCAGCTGTAAACGATCGTTGTGACCCTTGACCAGCCGTTAACCCCTGATGTGCCCTTGCTCTCAATTGTTTTGTGAGTAGCCAATCTACTGTTTACTACTATTTTTACCTCATTAAATCCCTATTTTACTACACTTAGTTTGGCGCATGTCCTTCTTGTCTACATATGTCTAGAAGCTCTGACTGGGGATAGTAAACTCAATTCAGACTCCAGTCAGCCTGGGCCCTAGAACAAACAACAGTATATACAGTGAGGGAAAAAAGTATTTGATCCCCTGCTGATTTTGTACATTTGCCCACTGACAAAGAAATGGTCAGTCTATAATTTTAATGGTAGGTTTATTTTGATCCTCTTTCAATCAGCAAGATTTCTGTCTGCCAGGTGTCTTCTATACAGGTAACAAGCTGAAATTAGGAGCACTCTCTTAGGCCTCGTACACACGATCGGACATATCCGATGAAAACGGTCCGCGGACCATTTCCATCGGATATGTCCGATCTGGAGTTTGATCCGATGGCGTGTACACACCATCGGATCAAATTCCCCGCCGGCGGACGGCGCGGTGACGTGTCGGTGACGTTGACGCCGCCATGTCACCGCTACGTCACGCACCAGGAAGTAAACACTTCCGCGCGCATGCGTCGGATCCATTCACAGGATACGACGCATGTGTGGGAGGATATGTCTGCTGGTTTACCGTACTAACCAGCGGACATATCCGACGGACAGGTTTGTAGCGGACAAATTTCAAAGCATGCTTTGAAATTTGTCCGATGGACAAATCTGTCCGCTAGCCCATACACACAATCGGAGATGTCTGCTGAAACGGTCCATCGGACCGTTTTCAGCGGACATATCCCCTCGTGTGTACGAGGCCTTAAAGGGGTTGTGATCAGGTGATTGACTCAGACATTGCAGAATACTCCACTTCTTTTCCTTCAAAAGCTCCTGGGTTGCTTTTGCAGTGTATTTTGGGTCATTGTCCATCTGTACTGTGAAGCTCTGTCCAATCAACTTTGCTGCATTTGGCTGAATTTAGGCTGACAGTATTATCTCTAAACACTGCAGAATTCATCCGGCTGCTTCTGTTTTCTATCACATCATCAATAAACACCAATGACCCAGTGTCACTGGAAGCCATGCATGCCCATGCCATCACACTGCCTCCACCATGTTTTACAGATGAACTTACCTTCCGCAATCATCCCTATCACGGAGACCTCTTCTTTTGCTGTGGCCAGGATCTGAGTAAGAAAGCTGTATGTAAGTTTATTTTGCACATTCTAAAAATATGTACAAAATTGTTTAGACAACATTATTCTCGATCCTTGTTCAAATCTTGAAGGTATGTTCTCAATAATCTATATTACAATCTGCATTTACTCTCCATGCAATGTAAAATTGACAGCGCAGTTCAAGACTGTAAACTCTTACAGGTGAGGAAATAGTATTTTGCTATTGTTCTATGCTTTTTTTTCTGATACAGATTTTGTAACTTGTCATTACGTACATTCTTGTATGACTTACTTTGTACAGCACCACTAATTGGTACTATATAAATTAGTAATATCAAGATATATTAACATCTTAAAACCAAGTAGATTAAAATCCTAAATCCAGTAGAAATGTGAGAAATGTGTGTGTGGGGGGGGGGGGGGGGGGGGGGGGTGTTGTGTTTACTACTGCTGTCACGTCATCAGGGCTGGACCTAGCCTGTCTCAAATGGAGGTGCAGGAAAAAAAGAGTCAGGGGGGGCATACTGCCAACTGGTGCATGGGAGCTCCGATGCATTCTCCATCTGGGAGCTTGGCTTGTATTACCTTATTGGTCAGAGGCAGCAGCATCTGCTTTGTAAACTAAAAAACAATATACTGTAACAGTATAACAAATCTCTAATGTAATCTGACAAAGGCAATTAACTAGGTAACTAGGTAACATTAGCAGAAATACTTTTTTAGTCTCCCCAAAGTCTATCAAAAAAAAAAAAAACACACACAAACATTTTTTTGTTTCTCTAATTCCCACCCCCCTTTTTTGTTTCTCCAAAGTCCAGTCCTTCTCACACCCCCATCTCCCTTCCCTCCCGTTGTTTGTCTCTTCGAAGCCCAGCTCTTCTCACACCCCATATCTCTTGCCTCCCGTTTTTTGTCTCTCCAAAGCCCAGCTCTTCTCACACCCCCATCTCTCTTCCCTCCCGTTTTTTGTCTCTCCAAAGCCCAGCTCTTCTCACACCCCCATCTCTCTTCCCTCCTGTTTTTTGTCTCTCCAAACCCCAGCTCTTCTCACACCCCCATTTCTCTTCCCTCCCGTTTTTTGTCTCTCCAAAGCCCAGCTCTTCTCACACCCCCATCTCTCTTCCCTCCCGTTTTTTGTCTCTCCAAAGCCCAGCTCTTATCACACCCCCATCTCTCTTCCCTCTCGTTTTTTGTCTCTCCAAAGCCCAGCTCTTCTCACACCCCCATCTCTCTTCCCTCCCGTTTTTTGTCTCTCCAAAGTCC
This sequence comes from Rana kukunoris, assembly GCA_029574335.1. Classification (NCBI taxonomy): domain Eukaryota; kingdom Metazoa; phylum Chordata; class Amphibia; order Anura; family Ranidae; genus Rana; species Rana kukunoris. The sequence goes on from CM056049.1 coordinate 171,525,177, forward strand.
AGCCCTTCTCACACCCCATATCTCTTCCCTCCCGTTTTTTGTCTCTCCAAACCCCAGCTCTTCTCACACCCCCATTTCTCTTCCCTCCCGTTTTTTGTCTCTCCAAAGCCCAGCTCTTCTCACACCCCCATCTCTCTTCCCTCCCGTTTTTTGTCTCTCCAAAGCCCAGCTCTTCTCACACCCCCATCTCTCTTCCCTCCCGTTTTTTGTCTCTCCAAAGCCCAGCTCTTCTCACACCCCCATCTCTCTTCCCTCCTGTTTTTTGTCTCTCCAAAGCCCAGCTCTTCTCACATCCCCATCTCTCTTCCCTCCCATTTTTTGTCTCTCCAAAGCCCAGCTCTTCTCACACCCCCATCTCTCTTCCCTCCCGTTTTTTGTCTCTCTAAAGCCCAGCTCTTCTCACACCCCCATCTCTCTTCCCTCCCATTTTTTTGTCTCTCTAAAGTTTAGCCCATCTCACACCCCATCTCTCTTCCCTCCCGTTTTTTGTCTCCCCAAAGTTTAGCCCATCTCTCTTCCCTCCCGTTTTTTTGTCTCTCTAAAGTCCAGCCCTTCTCACACCCCCATCTCTCTTCTCTCTCGTTTTTCAGCCACTGTGCTCTCCAAAGTCCTTCCCCACTCCCCCCTCCTGTTTTTTTGTCCCTTCAAAGTCAACCCCCCCCCCCCTCCCCCCCCCCCCCCCCCTGTTTTTTTTTCTCTCCAAAGTCCAGACCCCCCCCCCCCCCCACACTTCACATATTTTTGTCTCTACAAAGTCCAGCCCTAACCCCCCCGCCCCTTATTTTCTCCTCTTGCATTTTTCTCTCATTCAGTGTGTCATGGACGTTGCTGGTCCTTGGAATCCATAGCATGCACTGGCACTGTTTTCAAGACACTTAGCAGAGTTCCTCCTCCCTGAACTGCACACAGCTGATAAGAAGAACAGCATCACATAGTTAGAGCAGATCAGACCTGGTAACAATCGGGCATCTGCAGCAGCTGGCTTTGTGCAGGGGCCTGCGGAGAGATGTGTAAAGCAGGCTGTATCTGGATTAAAGAACTAAATAAAAGTGACAATCCCACACTACCTATATAAATATTAAACCTGTGCTGTGAAAATTCACTGTCTGTTATTTGTTGTGTTTATAGCTTTATATCCATTCTTGACCATCTCTTGTACAAAAATGATAGTGCTGTGATTTCCTCCACCTTAGTTTCTCATTATGTGCTCATCTCCATCAATGGATTTGCTAAGTATCAGGTCAGAAGCACTTTCCCCTTTCAGGGTTACTCTCAGTCTGTACCTGGCGGGACTCAGGGAAGCCCTGTGTGGCAGTGCATGGAGGAGGAGTTTGGTGCTTTGGGCACTGTGTTAATAGCAGCCTGGGGGGGGGGGGGGGGCACGACTGAAATATATGAGGGCACAAACCACCCCAGCACCCCCCTAGATCTGGCCCTACATGTCATAGACCTTATTTTCTTGCTATCTTTGGATAATTAGGTCAGTTTCCTCGTAATTTTAATTACTGTTAAGTTGTTTTTTGAGTTTCTAAATTGTTGGTTTATATCTTATGGTTTTATGTACCGGTATATACAATCTGTGTTTTACAAACTAAAATTGAATGCACAATAAAGAGATTTTTCCTACAGTGCTGTGTGTTAGCTAAAGAGACAGATTTCAAGTGCCTGAATTTATCTTGATAGCCTCTAATAATCCCCTGTATAGCAGCACCTTAGCATGGGTTCAATGCTAAGAGCCATTCAGCTTCTGCTGTATTCAAATGTGCTGACAAGGAACATACTTAAGCCTTGTACACACGATCAGATTTTTCGCAGACAAAGCATCAGACTTTTGTCAGAAGGGCGTGTGCCTGGATTTTGTCTTGCATACAAGTGGCACACAATTGTTGGCCAACCAACACGAACGTAGCTATGTACTAGACATACTATGTGGTTTTTCAGCTCTTGAGCGCCACTCTTTGGGCAACTTCTGCTAGTGTAATGTTTGGTGAGCATTAATTCCGAGCATTAGTGTTTGTACTTTTGTCTGACAGAGTTGTGTACACACGATCGGACCGTTGTCCACAGAAAATGTTAAAGCCTGCCATCCAAAATTTGTCTGCATAAAATCCGACAACAATTGTTTGATGGAGCGTACAAATGGTCAGATTTTAGGCCAACAGTCTGCCAATACAAAATTCCCATTGGAAAATCAGATCGTCTGTACGAGGCGTAACAGGAGGAAAAAGTATAGTGAGCAGAGGAATTAGCATGCCAGTCTGCTTCTGCTGTTTTATTGTTGTATCACAGGCTGCAGATAGGAAAGAACCTACATCTTTGTCCAATTACAGGCTGCATGCAGGGTTGTACCTAGATGTACTCATAGTGCTGTATGGCAATTCTGTGTATATTTCAGTACTAGATGAAGAGAAATACAAACTATTTTGCAGGTAAAAACAGCTCACACTTAAAATGTATAAAGAGCTGTTTGCCTGGAATTCAGTTTTAATTGTATCAGTGATCCTAGCAGCTCAGAGTTATGTGTGATGTGTATATATATATATATATATATATATATATATATATATATATCCTCCTGCATTCAGTATGATTCATAAATCAAAACGCTAAAACAAAACTCCATGTGGTTGAACATAATATATTCCTGTTCTAAGCAATTTGCATTTCATTTAATTTAGGCACAGGGAATGTTTATAATCTGTCACCTCTCTTGTTGCTGCTCAGGGCTTTACGAATATGATCTCGCACCCTCTCTGTTGTCACCGAGTCCAAATCGCTGTCAACTGTGACTGCATCAAAACTCTTCAAAGGGACCCCTAGGGAAAAGAAAAACAAACAGCAACACTTATCAAACTGAAGGCCATGAATAAAACCTGCATTACCATGTACCTGCTCCAAAAGGTATGTGACAGTGTGATATAGTTTAGCATTCACTTTCACAGCTTATTCAACCTACTTGTCAAGTATTTTTATTGGTATCTGTGTCTCTTTGGAGAGATTTTTTCTTATTTGTCCCTGTACACGGTCTCATCAGGACAGGAAGAGAGAAGTAATTTTGTGGGTTGAGACATAAAGCGCAATGCAAAATAAAAAAGTTTTTACTGGAGCTGGACTTTAGGCACACACTCCTAGGCCGCGTAAACACGATCGAATTTGTCCGCTGAGACTGGTCCGACGGACCAGTTCAGCAGACAAATCCGATCGTGTGTATGGGCTAGCGGACATGTCTGACAAGCATGCTTTAAAATTTGTCCCCAGGAGACATGTCTGTCGGATATGTCCGCTGGTTAGTACACTAACCAGCGGACATATCTGCTCCCACAAGCGTCGAATGGATGCGACGCATGTGTGGAAGTTTTTTACTTCCTGGTGCGGTGACGTGGCAGCGTCAACATCACCGCCACGTCACCGCGCTGTCTGCCGGCGGGGATTTTGATTCGATGGTGTGTACACGCCGTCGGATGAAAATCGGGAGGAGACATGTCCGCTGGAAACGGTCCGTCGGACATGTCCCTCCGTGTGTACGCGGCCCTAGATGTAGTCAGGTGCCACTTAAAAAAATGTATTTCTATATGTTAGGGATGAGGTTGAAATTTGCTGCATATTTCTGGGCAAACTACCATGTTTTGCTAATACCCATAATGCTCTGTGGTCCCTTCAGTGGCACACCTAGCATACCTGGCAGCCGTCGACAGATCATTTTTTTTTAAAAACACCCATACATAAAAATTAAAAATAAAACAGCAATTTGAAATTTTATGTCATGCATTGGAGCAGAATTGGTTGATGTAAGACAGACAGCAGCAGCTGTAAATATGACTTCAACTGCAGAGAGACTGAGCATGTCAATCTGGCCAATATGCAGGAGCTCAGAGATATCTCCTGCTTAGTTACAACACTGAAAATAGTTAGGAGTGACATTTTAAAGGGATCCAGAAGGCTTAAGCCGCGTACACACGATCAGTCAAAACCGATGAAAAAGGACTGAAGGTCCGTTTCATCGGTCCAAACCGATCGTGTGTGGGCCCCATTGGTCAGTTATCCTTTGGTCCAAAAAAATAGAACTTGCTTTAAAATTGAACCGATGGAAGCCTGACAGATGGGTCAAAACCGATCGTTAGTATGCAAAAGCATCAATTAAAAGGCTGCGCATGCTCAAAATCAAGTCGACGCATGCATGGAAGCATTGAACTTCGTTTTTTTTCAGCGCGTCGTTATGTAAAAACACGTAAACGTCACCGCGTTCTAACACGATAGTTTTTTTAACCGATGGTATGTAGGCGCATCAGACCATCAGTCAGCTTCATCGGTTAACCGATGACAATGGTCCTTCAGACCGTTTTCATCGGATGGACTGATCGTGTGTACGAGGCTTTAGAGGTATATAGAGTGGGAGTAACCTAGCTAGCAAGCAATTGTGCTGCAAGTTTAAGCTCTTGCTAGACCTGCCAGGTGTCACAAGTTTGTTGCACAATTGTAGCAAGTCCACATTGCATGACTCCAGATCATTTTTCTTTGTAAACATTCTGCAAGCCTGCTGCAATTTCTGGTTCAGGGGTCACTATGGTTGAATTGCAGATCTCTTGCTGTAGACTTGCAGAGCTGTTTCTGTAGACTCACCACTGCAACTTTGCTCTTGCTAGAGTCTTGCCATGCAAATTGGGCTAGCGGACATGTCTGACAAGCATGCTTTAAAATTTGTCCCCAGGAGACATGTCTGTCGGATATGTCCGCTGGTTAGTACACTAACCAGCGGACATATCTGCTCCCACAAGCGTCGAATGGATGCGACGCATGTGTGGAAGTTTTTTACTTCCTGGTGCGGTGACGTGGCAGCGTCAACATCACCGCCACGTCACCGCGCTGTCTGCCGGCGGGGATTTTGATTCGATGGTGTGTACACGCCGTCGGATGAAAATCGGGAGGAGACATGTCCGCTGGAAACGGTCCGTCGGACATGTCCCTCCGTGTGTACGCGGCCCTAGATGTAGTCAGGTGCCACTTAAAAAAATGTATTTCTATATGTTAGGGATGAGGTTGAAATTTGCTGCATATTTCTGGGCAAACTACCATGTTTTGCTAATACCCATAATGCTCTGTGGTCCCTTCAGTGGCACACCTAGCATACCTGGCAGCCGTCGACAGATCATTTTTTTTTAAAAACACCCATACATAAAAATTAAAAATAAAACAGCAATTTGAAATTTTATGTCATGCATTGGAGCAGAATTGGTTGATGTAAGACAGACAGCAGCAGCTGTAAATATGACTTCAACTGCAGAGAGACTGAGCATGTCAATCTGGCCAATATGCAGGAGCTCAGAGATATCTCCTGCTTAGTTACAACACTGAAAATAGTTAGGAGTGACATTTTAAAGGGATCCAGAAGGCTTAAGCCGCGTACACACGATCAGTCAAAACCGATGAAAAAGGACTGAAGGTCCGTTTCATCGGTCCAAACCGATCGTGTGTGGGCCCCATTGGTCAGTTATCCTTTGGTCCAAAAAAATAGAACTTGCTTTAAAATTGAACCGATGGAAGCCTGACAGATGGGTCAAAACCGATCGTTAGTATGCAAAAGCATCAATTAAAAGGCTGCGCATGCTCAAAATCAAGTCGACGCATGCATGGAAGCATTGAACTTCGTTTTTTTCAGCGCGTCGTTATGTAAAAACACGTAAACGTCACCGCGTTCTAACACGATAGTTTTTTTAACCGATGGTATGTAGGCGCATCAGACCATCAGTCAGCTTCATCGGTTAACCGATGACAATGGTCCTTCAGACCGTTTTCATCGGATGGACTGATCGTGTGTACGAGGCTTTAGAGGTATATAGAGTGGGAGTAACCTAGCTAGCAAGCAATTGTGCTGCAAGTTTAAGCTCTTGCTAGACCTGCCAGGTGTCACAAGTTTGTTGCACAATTGTAGCAAGTCCACATTGCATGACTCCAGATCATTTTTCTTTGTAAACATTCTGCAAGCCTGCTGCAATTTCTGGTTTAGTAATGTTGTGCGATAGTCATCCCACCACAGGGGTCACTATGGTTGAATTGCAGATCTCTTGCTGTAGACTTGCAGAGCTGTTTCTGTAGACTCACCACTGCAACTTTGCTCTTGCTAGAGTCTTGCCATGCAAATTGGCTACAAATTGGAAAAGTGTCAACTAGAACTTGTGCTTCAAGTGCACTGCAAGTGTACAACCTGCCAGTGAAAATGTGCAACACTGACTTGTGGCAAGTCATCCTTGCTATAGGGCCCCTTTCACACTGGGGCAGCATGTGCGGTGGCGGTATAGCGCCGCTATTTTTTTTTTAGTGTCGGAATTGCCGCGGTATTCGCCCGCTAGCGGTGTGGTATTAACCCCAGCTAAGGGCCAAAAAGGGGTTAATACCGCCCGCAATGTGCCTCTGCAGAGGCGCACTGCCGGCGGTATTACCGCGGTGTCCCATTGTTTTCAATGGGAAGGAGCGGTGAAGGAGCGATATACACACCACTCCTCTCACCACTCCTAAGATGCTGCTTGCAGGAGATTTTATTTTTCTCCCACCAGCACATCACCTCAGTGTGAAAGCCCTCAGGCTTTCACATTGAGAATGCTGGGGCAGGAGTATTCCAGGCGTTATTTATGTGCTATTTTTAGCACTAAAATGCCTGAAATACTCCTCAGCGTGAAAGGGGCCTTAGTGGCGGCTGGTATTGGAATGTATGCATCCGGCACCCTGAAAGTGGCCAGATGCATGGATAGGGGTGGTGGGTCCGTGGGCCCTTCATGGACAGGTCGCCCCTGCTTTCTATCTGGAAAAATAAGCTCCATCATTGCTGTCAGTGTCACTAACAGTAACATTACAAGTAACAGTCATTGGCAGCAATAATAACCCCCAGCACTTGTTTAAGTAAGTGGCAGCAGTAATCTCCCCTCCCCGTCAGTCACAGGCTATAATAATAAACCCCACACACCAGCATTGGTGGTCAGTGGCAGGCTTCAGTTGTAATAATAAATCCCCCAGCATTAGTGGTCAGTGGCTAGCTATAATAATACCACCCACGCCAGCATTGGTGGTCAGTGGTAGTCGGTTACAATAAACCCTAATTAGCCAAAGACATTAGCCAAGAAAAGAAGATCTACGACATGCAGGGACAGATCTGGGGGGGGGGCTGGGGTTGGTTCTTCGTTAGTATAGCGATCTCCAACGCTGAGCTATTGTGTTCTGACAGGGGAATGCCCCCCCACTCCCCACCAGAACCCTCCGATCAGCATTCTCCACCATTGGCTAGGAGCGCTAAAAGGGAGTCGGTCGGCTGCTGGTTTTCCAGCATGCACGACGGACAGACCGACATAAACACAGGCCAAACGCCCGCTGTTTGTTTTTTTAACCGCCCGATGTCTCCTGACATTCAGCCCGTGTGTACCAGGCTGAAAACAGCACTTCCTACGAACAGAAAGCACAATCTTATCTTTGTTCTGTAAACTATTACTCTCACGACCCCTTTGTAATGAAGATAAACATAGGTATAGATGTTTGAGGTCCAGCCTGGGTTTCAATCCTGGCCCCCTCTATACCTACAGTGATATATGAGGTCCAGCCTGGTTGGCAATCCTGGCTCCCCCTATACCTACAGTGATGTATGAGGTCCAGCCTGGGTGGCAATCCTGGCTCCCTCTATACCTACAGTGATGTATGAGGTCCAGCCTGGGTGGCAATCCTGGCTCCCTCTATACCTACAGTGATGTATGAGGTCCAGCCTGGGTGGCAATCCTGGCTCCCTCTATACCTACAGTGATGTATGAGGTCCAGCATGGGTGGCAATCCTGGCCCCCTCTATACCTACAGTGATGTATGAGGTCCAGCCTGGGTAGCTACCCTTGCTCCCTCTATACCTACAGTGATGTATGAGGTGCAGCATGGGTGGCAATCCTGGTTGCCTCTATACCTACAGTGATGTATGAGGTCTAGCCTGGGTGGCAACCCTGGCTCACTCTATACCTACAGTGAAGTATGAGGTCCAGCCTGGGTGGCAACACTGGCTCCCTCTATACCTACAGTGACAGGAAGTGTCTTATTCCCAGGATTATTAATTCAAAATAGAGGAAAAGAATCCTGAAAAAGTAAACTCCAGCAGCAACTGCATCTAAGGAGTGGTTAACAACTGAAATATATTTTTAATATTTTTTGTATCTAGAGATGCTGTGTAAGGCATTCCCTAAATCTGTAATTTAAAGAAGTAGTGAATTTTCCATGTTACCATTAAAGCCACATGTAAACGGTCGTCTCCATGCTGTACATTTGTTTTTGCCATTGGCACAGGTTCCTCCTTCTGGTCCCAAGTTTTCCATGTCTTTTTGACAATAACTTCCCTAAAAGCCCTACTAATGGCCAGAATTAACTAACAAGATCTGCCCCCTATTCATTTAAATGACATTCGGCCAAAATATTTTATTCTCCAAACATTTTGCATGATTTAGCAAAACTTAGAGCGAGTTGAATCTTGCTGGATTCACTGACAACTTTCAGATGAAATCCAAACCGCACCTGTCCAGAGTATCTCCATGGCTCATGCTAAATTAGCTATTATCCAGTGAAATTGTATTCAGTTCATCTAAACAGTTCTCCTGAAGCCCATGTTTATGCAGCTATAAATCCTCTGATGAAGTCCCCCCCCCGGGACGTAACATGTAAGGTGGAGCTTACCTGGTGATGTGACCACATCACAGGGTCGTTCTATGCTTGCCGCTGAGAGTCTGACCAGCAGCGGTTTAGTTTTTGCCTATCATGCTGTATACACTGAGGAATGCCTTGCTGATTGAGTGCTGGAGACATATTTGTTCTTTGTGAGTATACTTGCTGTTTATCATTAATAAAATCTATTTGGCAGAAAGCAATAGATGTTCCTTTGGTTTCTTTCACTATGAGGATTTATGAAATAGAGACACTATGGATTTGATAAGAGTCCTCTGAGTTGATTAAGTCCTACCAGCTTGAGTATTATGATTGGCTGTGTATGGTACATTTACTGGGAATTCTCCATCAGGTTGTTTTATACCTCTTATAATTAAGAGGTCTATGATTGGTTGAACATATAAATAAGAAAGTATTGTGTGCAGTCATGTGTTGTTGGAAAAGGTTATTTATCTTCAATTTATTTTGAAGAGAAAATACCAAGCAAATTATATATATATTTTTTTTATTAAATGTATTGAGGACACTGTCACAATGATGAACAATTTAAATGGACTAGCACATGATGCACAATTGATTTTCAATAGTCGTTTGTTGTTCATGTATCATTTATGTGTATACTGTATATGCACTTTTTTTATCATTGGTATTTATTTGTGTAAGGTGCGTGTATTTGCATAATACAATAATTATTATTTAATTAAATTATTTGATATTTGCACAACAGAAATTTTTTAGGCATTGAGCATATGCTTATTTTATTTTTTTATTACTTGTGTGGTTAAACAGTTTTTGTGCTAGTTAGCTAATTACTGTGTGGTGACATTTTTGTATTTTTTTTTTCTTTTTTTTTTTTATGCAGCTAAAAAGCTGCATTATAAAAATAGAACTGCACTATGAGGATTGCATTCAATTAACCTTCAGCAGAGGCTGAGACATCCAAATATGTTTAGTCATTTCAAGGAGATCCTTACACATACACCTTACAATATGTTTGTTCAACATATGCAAGAATTTTGCTTTTTTATTTAAAATAAAGTTGGGTATACATTAGTAGATATGTGTTCAACATGTTTTATTGTAAGAATGTTTGTTAATTTTTCTAATCATTGGTAAGGTCAAATCGAAGCTCGTTTTCAATCACAATGAGGTGGAAATAATGCATATGGGTGGTAAAAATATGGAAGCAATCTACTCATTAGGGGGAGAACCTCTGGGGGAATCTAAGATGGAAAAGGACCTGGGGGTCCCTAGTAGATGACAGGTTTAGGAATGGCATGCAAGCAAAGCCAACAGAATATTGGCCTGCGTTAAAAAGGGGATTAACTCCAGAGATAAAACAATAATTCTCCCGCTCAACAAGACCCTGGTCCGGCCGCACCAAGAGTATGCTGTCCAGTTCTAGGCACCAGTCTTCAGAAAGGATGTGCTGGAACTGGAGAGGGTCCAGAGAAGGGCAACAAAGCTAATAAAGGGACTGGAGAATATTAGTTATGAGGAAAGATTACGAGCACTGAACTTATTCTCTCTGGAGAAGAGACGCTTTAGAGGGGATATGATTTCAATGTACTGGTGACCCCACAATAGGGATAAAACGTTTCCGCAAAAGGGAGATTAATAAGATATGCGGCCATTCACTAAAAGAGAAGGGGTTTAACCTTAAACTGCGTAACCGGTTCTTTACTGTAAGAGCGGTAAGAATGTGGAATTCTCTTCCACAGGCAGTGGTTTCAGAAGGGAGCATTTGACAATTTCAAAACACCTAAACGACCTCAACATACATGGATATACAATTCATTACTGAAATTAAAAGAGCACACGCAGGTTGGACTTGATGGACTTTTTTCAACCTCACCAATATGTCACTATGTATGAAACAATGACAAGAAAATTTGAAGGAGTATGATGGAAATTTTTTCTTAAACGTTGAGTACCGTCCGTGATACTTTTTTTATTTGCACTAACATACAATTTTTCAGGACAAGCTTTCGGGGTGTTACCCCTTCTTCAAGGTCCAAGCAGTACTGATTCACAATTTTTTTGGCAGAATATTAAAACAAAACAAAACAAAAAAAATCTCTGATGGAAAGGAAAAAAAAGAAAAACAAACACATACATTGTATGTGTTTGTTTTTGTGTTTGTTTTTCTTATTTTTCCTTTCCCTCTGAGATTTTTTTGTTTTTGTTTTAACATTCTGCCAAAAAAATTGTGAATCAGTACTGCTTGGACCTTGAAGAAGGGGTAACACCGCGAAAGCCTGTCCTGAAAAATTGTATGTTAGTGCAAATAAAAAAAGTATCACTAATACGGCAACAATCACGTCACTTCTTAGGCCTCGTACACACGAGGCAATCCATTTGTTCAAATCGGTCGGACCGACCGATTTGAACAAATCTGTCTGCTTGAATTTTGGTTTGCTCGCGTGTACACACGAGCAAACCAAAATCCCCGCCAGCAGACAGCGCGCTGACGTGTCGGTGACGTTGACGCCGCCACGTCACCGCACCAGGAAGTAAAACACTTCCGCGCATGCGTCAAAACCATTTGGCGCGTGTGCGAGAAGACATGTCTGCTGGTTAGCGTACTAACCAGCAGACATGTCGGGCGGACGGGTTCCCAGCCGACGGATTGGTAAGCATGCTTTCCAATCTGTCGGGTGGCCAAATCCGTCTGCTCGCCCGTACACACGATCGAATCTGTCTGCTGGGATGGTCTAGCAGACCGTTTCCAGCAGACAGATTTGATCGTGTGTAAGAGGCCTTAAACGTTCAAATTTCTAACATATGTAGTTTTCATTTGATAGTCCTGGCTCACACTGATGCAAAATATGCTCCGACTTTGGGAGCACGTTGCATGAGGTGTACAAATCAATGGTTCCGTATGAGAGCCGTCTTAACTGGTCCGACACAAGTCGATTTGACTTTAAAAACATTCCTCTACTACTTTGGTTCGACTTTGGTTCGTTTTCAGTCCATTCAATATCATTGAAGTGAGATCAAAGTTATCCTAATCATCCAACTTGTGACATCCGACATGGTTATTACAGCAGCAGGAAAAGGAATTTATGTCATGATGGGATTGTTTTGCTTGATAAAAGGACAAGTCAGACTATCTCAAAGTCAGAGCAAAATCGTACCCTGTTCATTCAAGTCAGATGGAAGTAGGACCGATGTATGACCAATGTCGCAGGGCAAAGTCGGATCAACAGTCGTGCTGTACCAGGGGTTCTGTCGATTTGTGCGCCCTGTTGAAAAGTGCCCGATCATGCGCAGAACGGAAGGGCACTCCAGTTGATTTCCCGATCAGCTGGCATGATGTCACCATAGCGCATGCGCACATCACAGGAGGCATTTTTTGACAGGAGATACTATTTGACTGGCACAATTTAATGCTATGCAAACAGCGGAGGGACACCGTATTTGTCATATTGTGCCTTGCTGTTGCAGCCCGGGTTTACAAATTTTTGTTAGAAACTCTACTCATGCATATCCCCAGCTTGACACTCCAGTAGTGTTCTGCAAATATATGTGAATTATACTGGAAACATGTACACACATACCAGCCACAAGTTTGTATGCTGCCGAGGCCATATGGTCTTCCTTCAGAGTAGAATCTACATGGATCCGACCTGGGACTTCTTCATTTACACCTGTGAGAAGGTTTCAGGATTCATTAAAATGTTATGCACAACATCAAGGTCACCAATATGAGCTCAAGACTCTTCCAAAGGGGAGAACTGGGGGAGGGCTAGTCTGGAGATCTGGTCCGGGTAGTGAGTAAGACTGTATGTGTATTATTAGGGGGGAACTCATACTGGTATTGGTTGAACTGCACCATGCCCAAGTTCAATTGCCCCTGCCCCCCCCTCCCCACTGGTCTGCACTATAACCAAGTGTACCTTAGCACACTTGTATCCATCACCTCTGCCAACCAGACCACAATGATCTCTGTTTCTGTGCACAGTCATCTATGGAGAATTCTGTGCTCAGGCATGGTTTGCACTCACACTGAAGCAAACCATACCTACCACAAGTAAAGCATGCACAGGGCCACCTCTTCCAAGTGGTCCTGAGAACGTTACCTGGACACACCAATCAGGGACACTGTTTCGAGCACTTTTACAAACATATTGGATCAAAGGTGTGAACCATGCCCAGCATTGGTTAAAACTGCCAGTGCGAGTGCACTCTAAAAAACACAGTCTGAGAAAATTATGTTATTGAAACAATGCAGTGTTAGACTCTAAAAAATCCTGCATGCTTAGCATTGCAGGTCTACAGTTTAGCATGGAACTGTTTTTTACCACACAGAAACCCTTAAAATATTTGTTAAGTCTCAAGCCCTGTACACACGGCCCAGAATCTCGTCAGGAAAAAACATTGGGCCAGATTCAGAGAGCCATTACGCCTGTCTAACTGGTGTTAGACAGGAGTACTTTCAAATTACGCGCGCCGAATCACTAGTTTGAATCCTCAAACCATGATACGGCGGCGTTGGGCTTTGATCTGGTAGGCTTACGTCTTCGTACGCCTTCGGATCTACGCTGCAATCTTTTTGCGGCCGCTGGGTGGAGTTCGCGTCGTTTTCAGCTTCGGGGTATGCAAATGAGCTTTTTCCGGCGATCCACGAAGTTACGAGCGTCGTTCGCAATCGCGTACGTCATTTTTTCGCTACGTAAAGTTAAACCAGCTATTAGCTGGTCTAACGTTACGCGGCCCATGTTAAGTATGGCCGTCGTTCCCGCGTCGACTTTCAATTTATTTTTTATTTTTTGCGTAAGTCGTCCGGGAATAGGAATGTCCGTAAACGACGCTACTAAAAAAAAAAATGACTTAACGACGTGATTTTGCACAATGTACGGCGGGAAATTTCTGAACGGAGCATGCGCAGTTCGATCGCCGCGGGAACGCGCCTAATTTAAATGCCTTACGCCCCCTAATCGCGTAGTTTAATTCCGCCGGGAGAAATACACTACACCGCCGTACCTTACGGGCCAAAATCTCTCTGAATTCCTCCTAGAGCCAGGTAAAGTACGGCGGCGTAGAGTATCTCTGATACTCTGCGGGAATCTAATTCTACCTGAATCTGGCCCATTGTTTTTTTCCAACGAGATTCTTGGCAAGACTCCATTCAAAAGATCCGCTGTTCTTTTAAATGGCACGAACGCGGTGACGTCATCGAGTATGACGAGCATGCACTCGCCACATTTAATGCCATCGCCGCCATCTTGCTTCACCCTACCTATTCCTTGGAAGCTACCGTGCATGCGTCAAATTCATTTCCATGGTTTCCATGGAGAGGTAAGTATACACATGCAGAGAATCTCACGACGAGAAAATAAGGTAACAGCCATACTGATTTGTCACCCTAGGAAAGGGAGTGTGTTAGCACTACGTAACAATGTGGTAGGACTACTTAACACCTTCCTCTGTTCTTCATGCCAAGGGGAGCTGTTTTGTAGCTCACAGAGATGGCAGGGAGCACTGCTTAATGATAACAGAACATAAAACAGAAAGTACAGGAAGTTATCAGCACACAAGATTTCTGGCTGGGTGAACAATTTTTTTTTTTTTTGCGCATGTTAAACAGATATAATATAATTCTTTTGATGGTTTATTTAACAAAAGAGAGAAAATACGAAAAAATCGTTAGAGTTTACATACACTTTAAGCTACATGCACACAGCTGCAAGTCGACTAACCCCTTGGTAACCCCTGGCTAACCCTAACTTCCAAAAACTGGATTTTTGCCTAGACATAATTGGAGATTAAAGTCAGCACAGCTTTATCTCATTTACTAAAACAGGTGAATATTCATCTAGCCTAGTAAATGAGATTACCGGTAAACTCTGTTCACTTCAATTATCCTATTATATTCAGGAAAAATCCAGTTTTCTTAATTTTCATTACACATGACAAGGTATTCTTTGCTTAGTGAATTTTCTACTGGCAGCGAAAAACAGTGACAGATTTATTTTTCTGAAAGTTTTATAATACAATATACAGGTGAAACTCGAAAATGTTGAATATCGTGCAAAAGTTCATTTATTTCACTAAAAACTTAAAAGGTGAAACTAATATATGAGATAGACTCATTACATGCAAAGCAAGATAGTTCAAGCCGTGATTTGTCATAATTGTGATTATTATGGCTTACAGCTCATGAAAACCCCAAATCCACAATCTCAGAAAATTAGAATATTACATGCAATCAATTAAACAAGGATTGTTCATAGAACAATATTGGACCTCTGGAAAGTAGAAGCATGCATATGTACTCGCTACTTGGTTTGGGCCCATTAGTACTTGGTTTGGGCCCCTTATTGCGGCGTGGCATGGAAGCCATCATTCTGTGGCTCTGCTGAGATGTTATGGAAGACCAGGATGCTTCAATAGCAGCCTTCAGCTCTTCTGCATTGTTCGGTCTCATGTCTCGCATCTTTCTCTTGGCAATGCCCCATAGATTCTCTATGGGGTTCAGGTCAGGCGGGTTTGCTGGCCAATCAAGCACAGTAATCCCATGGTCATTAAACCAGGTTTTGGTACTTTTGGCAGTGTGGGCAGGTGCCAAGTCCTGCTGGAAAATTAAGTCAGCATCCCCATAGAGCTTGTCTGTGGAAGGAAGCATGAAGTGCTCCAAAATCTCCTGGTAGACGGCTGCGGTGACCCTGGACTTAATGAAGCACAGTGGACCAACACCAGCAGATGACATTGTTTCCCAAATCAACACAGACTGTGGAAACTTCACACCTTGCAGTGTGTGCCTCTCCATTCTTCCTCCATACTCCGGCTTCTTGGTTTCCAAATGAGATCAGAAAAGAGAACTTTGGACCACTGAGCAACAGACCAGGTCTGTTTTTCTTTAGCCCAGGTAAGACGCTTCTGACGTTGTTTGTTGTTCAGGAGTGGCTTGACAAGAGGAATACGACATTTGAAGCCCATGTCCAGGATCCGTCTGTGTGTGATGACTCTTAATGCACTGACTCCAGCCTCAGTCCGCTCCTTGTGAAAGTCCCCAACATTTTTGAATGGCCTTTTCCGGCAATCCTCTCCGGGCTGCGGTCATCACTGCTGCTTGTGCACATTTTTCTTCCACACTTTTCCCTTCCACATAACTTTCTATTAATGTGCTTTGATACAGCACTTTGGGAACATCCAACTTCTTTTCCAATTACCTTTTGAGGCTTTCCCTCCTTATGGATGGTGTCAATGATGGTTTTCTGCACAACTGTCAGGTCAGCAGTCTTTCCCATGATTGTGATTCCTACTGAACCAGACTGAGAGACCATTTAAAGGCTCAGGAACCCTTTACATGTGTTATGGCTTAATTAGCTGATTAGAGTGGGACACTTTGAGCCTAGAATATTGCACCTTTTCACAATATTCTAATTTTCTGAGATTGTGGATTTGGGGTTTTCATGAGCTGTAAGCCATAATCATCACAATTATGATTATGACAAATCACGGCTTGAACTATCTTGCTTTGCATGTAATGAGTCTATCTCATATATTAGTTTCACCTTTTAAGTTGCATTAGTGTAATAAATGAACTTTTGCACGATATTCAAAGTTTTCGAGTTTCACCTATATAATGTATACTATATACGCACGCGTTGATTAAAAAAAGTTTTGATGGCTACACACATAGGGTGCTACGGTGAAAATGGGCAATTATCTGTGCTGAAAAAAAAAAAAGCAAGGATTTAATTGTGGCACACACAGTGCATCGCAGTGAAGCATAAGGATAATAGCAGCATGCCTTGATAGTGACAGGCCTACATGGGCCCCAATGGGCATTTGTATATCATACACAGCTAACAATCAGTCAACAGTTTCAATACACAGGCAATCATTACAATATGTGCGCAGAAAACAGCCAATATGCTGCTAAAAAAATGCAGAAACATGACAATGTTGTGCATTGTGCAATCAACAATTGTTCCTATGTGGGCAACAAACAGACAATCATAACTAAATAAGGACAACGACCTGGCAATCATGACAATATACAAGAAATTGTAAAATTATGCAGGCAACAAATAGGCAATTGTGACAAGTCATGGCCATATATTCCTCCTCTCTCCTTTCTCAAGAAAACCCTCCACCAGCAAATTAATTCATCTCCCAGCACAACCCACCATTCCTCATTAAGCCCCATACACACGATCGGACTTCCATTTGACTTTTCCGTGGATTTTTGTCCGAAGGGGCATTGACCTTGAAATTGGTATGCATACACACAGCAGAACATTTTCAGTCAACATTCACCAAATCACATGGTTTTTCATTTTTTTTACCGCCACCCTTTGGGCAACTTTTGCTATTGTTGTCTGATGTTTAGCATGGGTTCTGAGCATGTGTGTTTGTACTTTGTATTTTAGTCCGATGGACTTGTGTACACACGATCGGATGATCCGCTGTAACACATTTGTTGTTGGAAAGTTTGAGAGCATGCACAGTGAACATTCATCCGTGGAAATTCCGACAACAATTGTCCAAGGGAGCCTACAGACGGTCGGATTGTCTGATAAAACACGTCTGTCGGACCGTTGTTGTCAGAAAGTCCAATCCTGTGTATGGGCCTTTAGTATGTTTTTTTTTTAAAGTGTGGCGTTGCACTTTTATTTCCGGTAAACACATTTACAAGGTTTGATGTTAAATTAATTCAAATTCAAGACTTACTTAAACTGAATGTACCACTTGTATTTAGCTGGGAGTATAATTGTTTTCTCTCTTCTTTGGATTGTAGCACTTCCCTTCCACTGAAAAATGTTTTTTCAACAGAAACTGGATTTCCCGCTGATCCATCTATGTCCCTCCTATAATTTGGGAGAGCACAGGAGCCATCAGGTTGCAGATGACCTTGGTTTTTTGTGACAACCTCTGTGTAGGATTTTTTATTGTCTTCAGATCTTATGGTGTAGACTCCATCCAATGTGTCTATTTGAGAGGACATATCTTGCGTATGATTGAGATCCTTAGAAATGTCTGTTTTTTTACATTCCATTTTACCTACATGAGTTTCAGAGCTTATTGTTACTTTTGGAAAAAAGGAAGGTGTATCATGTGAAGATACATTGGGAACATGATCTTGTTTCTTTGGATATTTATCCAACCTACTGTCAATCACCTGATCTTCCCTGACAACCTCAAATTCATGGTTTGAAGATAAATGACTGACAATAGAACCCTTAATCTCCAAACTGTGAATGCTGGGAGGCTCAGAAGTATATACTTGGCTCATTCTTGAGATCTGTCCCCCCAGAGACTCTATGCTGTCTCTCCTTTTCCTGTGCTCCAGTGCAACTGTCTCCTCTGCGCTGAATTTAAGAGCAGCTTGCAAGTCATCTTCTAGCTCCTCCTTGAACTGCTGCAAGATATCTTCTCTCCTTGATGTATTTAGGGCAAAATGGTCCCCTGTGCCTTCACGTAAAGGAAGGGAGAGAGACACGTTTTCAGAATCATCTTCAAAATGTCTTCCTTGTTCAGCCTCCTTGTCCCCACCACAAGCAATTGGTTCAACCATTCCTTGCTTGAACTTTACTGCAAAGTCCTCTGTGCAGACACTTTCTGCAGAGTTGGAATCACTCTGGTACTCCTGGTTGTCTGCCTGGTCGGGCCCAAGGAACTGTGCTAACCTCCATTTGTACTCATCTTTCTTAGTCTCGGTATCTCTCCTCTGCTCACCAGATTTAGGGGTAAGGCCTTCTTTGGACTCCTGAGAGCTGACTTCATGCCGTTGCTCCATATCTGCACAAGAAATGGACAGGGCATAAAATAATTTGTTGTGTGCTTTATGTAAGGATCATACAATGTAAAATTCTCATCCTTGCACATGCTTCATTATTTCTGTGATATCAACCAAACCAAGCTTGGCAAATTACAATTCAAAGTCTTCTTGGAGTTGACATTTTGCCATCCTTTAAAGAATGATATGTTAACTTTATTTTACAACTATAAAATGGAGTTGTTATGTATAAATGAACTACTATTACACTACAATGTAGTTTATCTATTATTTGTCTAATCTTCCAGTCTAGTTTTACTGTTTTTAAGGCCAGATTTAAATCAACAAAAGTAAGAAAAAATTCTTGTATCTGCAAAATCCAGAATAGCTCTGATCAAATTTTGGATAATGCCTACTCAGTCATGCAGTCCTCCAATTTACCGGCCCTATTTGACACTGTATAGGTTCTTTAACATGTTGCTAAACTCTTTTTTTTATTTCAGAAGAGGAGGTCCAAAATTACACAAGATGATTGTGTCTTCTTCTTTAAAAAAAGTTCCTTTACACAGTGCCGTATCACAAAAAATGGCCTGGTCATTGAGCAGCCAAATCTTCTGGGGCTGAAGTGGTTAAGAAAGATAAACAAAACACCATTTTTCTTTTTTTTAATGGTGTTAGTTTAAAAATAATTAAGAGTTTTACTGCAAAAAAAAAAAAATATATAAAATATTCTTTAATTCGTCATGTGACCCTAAAATTATGACTTTGCCACAAATCATTACAAAGTTATTTACAAATGGAATAAAGTGTGTTTTTTTTGCACTTTTTTTTTAATGTGAAATGTGTAAATATATGGTAATAATGTAAAAATTACGGAACAAAACACACAAAAAAGGCTTATATATAATAAGTATTAATGGTTAATAAAATGAAAACGAAAAAAAAAAAAAAGGCAGCAGGAAAATAATAATTGAATGGATAAGGAGAATGAGACCCTGTACACACGGCCAGGAATCTCCGATGTTTTTTTTTCTGACGGGAAGCTTTTCTTGCAAAGCTGTGCACACAGACTTCCATTCAAAACAACCCCTGTTCTTTTGAATGGCAAGAACGCGGTGACATCATTAAAGCTGGCAAGTGATACATATGTACAGTACCTAACAGCCTGCCTGCCCTGGCTTAACTTGTGAGGAACATTAGTAATTAATCAGGGTTTCTAAACTATTGCAATCAATAATTATTTCTAAGAGCCATTTCCTGCTGCTCCAGACATAACAACCATGTCCAATCAGTAGACACGTATTACATATCTATTGCTAATAAGACAAATACTGTTTTCTCCATAAACGTTTCTCTCTCTCCACCTCACTCTTCCATTCTTTTTCAATTCTGTGATCCAAGTCTGCATGTTTAAAAAAGATGTCATCACTCACACTCTGAACTCTCATCCAACTGCCCTATGTCTGTCATTGGCCAGCTTACTACCTCCCAGAGCTTTGATATAATTAAACTAAACACATTTATTTTTTTAGTTACTTATTCTGAACATTCAGGCTTATCTAGTATGGCAAAGAGAAAAGTGTTAACTTTAGCAGCCCTAAGTAATATTAAAAACAATTATTTCAAAAATCTGACTGCAGCAATAAAAAATAAAAAATATAAATTGGTTGCTATGGGTTACTGCACTTTACTTCTTACACAACTTTATTAAGTAAGCCAGTTTGTATTTAAACACCTAATTTTTAGTATAGCTGTATATAACTATACAGCTATGTATAACTATTCAGCTTTGTATATCCTTGTAGCATGCCTATTAAAATAATCGAATGCTGGTTTAAGTAAAAAAAAGTATAAACAAAAAACACCACTAGATGGCAGAAGAGAGAAGAAATAACAGCATTACCACTTGTCCAAGCCGAAAAAAAAC
Source organism: Rana kukunoris (assembly GCA_029574335.1). Lineage (NCBI taxonomy): Eukaryota > Metazoa > Chordata > Amphibia > Anura > Ranidae > Rana > Rana kukunoris. Next base: position 171,545,510 of record CM056049.1, read on the forward strand.
AATTTTAAAATCATGCTCCAAGATATAACTTTACATTAAAAGTTCCTCCTTTTGTAGACTCCTGTACTAGACGATCGTCTATCCCTTTTTGTATATACTGCATGTTTAATGATCATTAAACATGCAGTATATACAAAAAGGGATATATTTATAAAACAGTGAATCTGACATTTACCAAACATTCACTGCAGGTGCATATGTTTCAAATGCAGTGGCAGCTGGTGCTCATCAATTGCCGCCACTGTGCCATCAAACGCAGCCACTATGCCCATCAAACACAGCCACTGTGCCCATCAAACATAGCCACTGTGCCCATCGAACGCAGACACTGTGCCCATCAAACGCAGTCACTGTGCCATCAAACGCAGTCACTGTGCCATCAAACGCAGTCACTGTGCCATCAAACGCAGCTACTGTACTCAAACAAACTGAAAAAAAAAAAACATCAATTGCAGCCACTGTGCCCATCAATTGCCGCCACTGTGCCATCAAACGCAGCCACTATGCTCATCAAACACAGCCACTGTACCCATCAAACACAGCCACTGTACCCATCAAACACAGCCACTGTGCCATCAAACGCAGCCACTGTGCCCATCAAACACTGTCACTGTGCCATCAAACGCAGCTACTGTACCCATCAATTGCTGACACTGTGCCCATTAATTGCTGCCACTGTGCTCATCAATTGCCACTACTGTGCCCATCAACTGCTGCCAGTGTGCCTATCAACTGATGCTACTGTGCACATCAACTGATGCCAGTGTGCCCATCAATTGCCGCTACTGTGCCCACCAATTGCTGCCAGTGTGCCCATCAATTGCCACTACTGTGCTTATCAAATGCTGCCAGTGTGCATCCCCCACCCACCTGGCACTTACCTTGTCTCGGTGGGGGAGCGGTGTCCTCCACGCTCCTCGATGTCTTCTCCCGTCCTCTCTTTCCATCCTCTGCTATTATTGGATGCAATTCAGGTCCCCGTTGCCCGAAAAAGGGTGGCAGCGGCGACCATAGATAAATTCTTGCAGTGCATAAATCTATCTATGGTGATAGAGAGGTGGCAGGAGAGAGGGGGTGGCGCTCATGCGCCCCTTATAAACGCACCGCCACTGTTTAAATGACAGTAATTGAGTCACCACCAGTAAATGTCACATTTACTGCTTTATTAATATGCCTGTGTGTGTTTTGGCCACTCTATTCTCTTCTGCAATTTTTATAGATTTAGGCAGATAAAATATGTTATGTAGTGATGTAAACTGATCAGTACTTATTTGTGACCATTAATGCATACTGCAGGTCACAGGATTATAAAAATCTGACAATCATGTACTGCACACACACACAATATATATATATTATGTAAAATAAATATAATCTCATAAAATTATATAAAGTAAATCCTTTTTAAAGCACATTACAGATGATGCGTGTAATCCTCTAGGGAGCTGAGAGGCTTACACACAGCTTGTACTAAGCTAGTTACCAACAATGGGGACAGTGTGGAACCTAGCACAAGCTAAAAAAAGTTGGTAAAAGGTTTTCGAAGTGCGTATTTCATAATACACATGTTTCTCTTTTGGTAGTTTTTATATAAGTCCCAATATAGAGAAACATATTGTATTTGGATAACTATATGTGGCTAAAAGCTGTAACGGCAGTATATAGTATATGTATTCTTTTTTTATTTCACATGCCTTTATTTACCGTATATTTTTCATACATGCAGACCAAGCATTTTAACTTAAAACGTGTAAGCCGGGGTTGGGTTATATTTATTTTTTAGTCACTTTGTTAAAGGGGATGTCTTGGCTAAATAAAATAAGTACATATATATATATTATTATACAGGATTTATATAGCGCCACCAGTTTGCGGAGCGCTTAACAAAATGAAGGCTGGCATTACAGTTAAATTACAATATGGTACAAGAATCAAAGGGCCCTGCTCATTAGAGCTTGCAATCTAGGAGGGAGGGTCAATGGATACAAAAGGTAATAGCTGTGGGGAATGAGCTTATGGAGGAAGTAAAACAGTGTTAGTTAGAAGCAGGATAGGCTTCTTCAACCTCTTGACAACCGGGCCTATTTTGTCATTTCTCTCCTTCATGTAAAAATCACAATTTTTTTGCTAGAAAATTAATCAGAACCCCCAAACATTATATATATTTTTTAGCAGACACCCTAGGGAATAAAATGGCGGCCATTGCAACTTTTTTTCTCACACTGTATTTGCGCAATCATTTTTCAAACGCACATTTATTATTTTAGGGAAAAATAACAAAACAGTAAAGTTAGCCCAATTTGAAAGATGATGTTACGAAGGGTAAATAAATGTCACGCTTTAAAATTGCGCACACTCATGGAATGGTGCCGAACTTTGGTACTTAAAAATACCCATAGGCGACAATTTTTTTTTTTACAGGTTACTATTTTCGAGTTACAGAGGAGGTCTAGTGCTAGAATTGTTGCACACGCTCTAACGCATGCGACGATACTTCACATGTGGGGTTTGAACGGTGTTTACAAGTGGGCGGGACTTGCATGCGTGTTTGCTTCTGCGTGTGAGCTACCGGGGACAGGGGCGTTTAAAAAAAAAAATATTATTTTATTTTACTTAATTTCTTTATTTTTACACTTTTTTTTTATCACTTTTATTCCTATTACAAGGAATGTAAGCATCCCTTGTAATAGTGTCACTGTGACAGATCCTCTTTATGGAGAGATGTGGGGTCACCAGGATTACATGAAATCAGTGAAAAAAGAAAATCACCGATCACATACCGACAGCCGCAATTACGGCTTTGTTTACTTCCGGGTACCAGGCGTGATGTCATAACATTGCCATCTGGTCACCAGTCATCTCTATGCTTTCCAGGCAGCGTCGGTCGATTCCCTCTCCGGGCTCAAGTGGCGGAACTGCCGCTTTGATCGTTCTTATTGTGCACAGAATCGCCGGCTGAAGACGGTGATATCTGAATGATGCCTGTAGCTGCAGGCATCATTCAGATATCACCGCACAAAGCCAATGATGTCTGTTGACATTCAGCGGTTGTAAAGTGGTTAAAGAGAAGAGTTTTCAGGGATTGTCTAAAGATGGATAGATTAAGGGACAGTCAGACAGATTGGGGTATGAAGCTCCAAAAGATGAGAGAAGCTCTGGAGAAATCCTGGAGGCGCGCATGGGAGGAGGTGACAAGGGAGCTACAGAGCAGGAGGTCTTAAGAGGACCGAAGAGAGCAGCTTGGTTGGTATTTTGGGACTAGGTTAGTGATGTGGAAAACAGTAAAGAAACTGCGCTAAATACTAGACAAACAAGAAAGAAAGAGAGAAAAACTGCAATGAAATCACAGTCTATTCAATCCGAGAGCTACGATTACCATGTAAACAATAGATACAAAAAACAAACAGTGAAAAAATATAAATCGCGCTACCTCTAACCATGTGAAACAAATATTTGAATCACAAAACACACAAAACTATGTGATATATATTGATATAAATCAAACAAATAAATCATGTGGTGTATGATGATATATATAAATCACTAATATACCAAAAAACAAGAGAGGTTGATAGCCACTAGAGGACACTATATAGCACTCTCAAGCCCCTCAATAACAGTGAAACAGTGATAAATGAACATCAACATTTTTTTAGATCATATCATTAGATCAATAAATATTAACCCAATGGATGGGTGTCTGGGAATTTGTCTACCGGCGGGCACATCAGATTCAAGGCATTTTTTTTACTGCATGTTTGTAAGTGCAACACAACTTTTAATAAATATTTTTTTACTCATTTATTGCGCTATGTGGAGCTGTTATTGTTTTTTACATGGTGGGCATTGATGTTGGTGAAGTTTAATCACTTGTGGATGAGACCCAATGTTAAGGACCGTATCTGTCTGAACTGCAAGACTGGGAGCGACTACCTATTATATGCTGTTCATGATCCCGCTGTCATCAGGGCCGTTTGGAGAAATTTGGGGGCCCCAAGCAAAAAAAAAGTGACTTTTCAAGTTGAGAGGCGGGGAAGCGGGGGGGGGGGTGTTGGCGGCTTACCTCTATCCTCCGCCTCACACGCCGGCATATGTTGGTGTGCGCACAGGGGACCCAGCAGGGAGGGCCCTTGCCGCATCGCTGCGTCCTCCTGCAGTCCGGTCGGCCGTGTACCATAACCGCGCGGTACAGGAGATTCAGTTTGCTGTTCCCGGGCCTGGACTGAAAGGAAGTAAACACTCAGTGTGTGCACTTCCTGTCAGTCCGGCCAAGAACAGGAACCTGAATCTCCTGTACCGCGCGGTTATGGTACACCGCCGACTGGACTGCAGGAGGACGTAGCAGTGTGGTAAGGGCCCTCCCTGCTGGGGCCCCTGCCCAGCTCGGGGCCCCAGGCAATTGCTTGCTTTGCCTGTCGGGTTCCGACGGGCCTGCCTGTCATAAGGGATCATGGCGATTTGGTAAGGAGCCAATCTATAGTTTGGTGGAGGATACATCACTTTTCTTTGGACACGTTTTCAACTGATTTTGGAACTTGGCACAGAGCACAGGCGTTTGGCATTTCATATGTTAAACATTTATGGACTTAATTGCTACAATATTTGTTTTATTTATATGTCTATATATATTTTTATTTTTGGTTAATATTTATTGATCTAATGATATGATCTACAAAAAAATTGATGTTCATTTATCACTGTTTCTCTGTTATTGAGGGACTTCAGAGTGCTATATAGTGCCCTTTAGTTGCTATCAACCTCTCTTGTTTTTTGGTATATTAGTGATTTATATATAAAAAATACAGGAGGTGCAGCGCTATCAAAGATTGATAAATAACATACAAATTAAATATTAATAATGTGAACATAAGCTCATTAGGAATAAACCGGAGGAGAGCTTAAAGAAAAAAGAAGAGAAAAAATAAAATAAATCTCCAATGCTGAACAGTTGTGAGATCTAGTAGAAAAGTCCAGTGTAAATCTTGTGAAGAAAGTAGCCACGTAGACTCCAAGGTGCTATAAGATGAAGGAGGATATCCACCCTGCACTCGTGAAATAAGACTGCCTGCTTACCACAAACAAAGACTGCTTTGCATCAGTCTCATGAAGCATAGGGACGTTCGGTCTCCCTGAAACCAATCCGTATGTAAACAAGGTACAGCTCAGCAATGGGTCCGGGACAAGCACCAACTGGCTCTTCACCTTTGTATCCTAAACATCTTTTTAGTCTTCATTCAGCCCAGAGTTGCCCTCACATTGACGAAAACCTCCACGTGGTGCAACTCAGCTTCTGCACTCTGCTCTTATCCTTACTGAAAGTCAGAAAAGGACACAGCATGAGTGTCCCTCCGTCCCCCGGGAGCCCTGATATCAGTGAACGCCACCTGTGCCGAGCTCCGCTGAGGTCTCCCTCCTCCAAGTTCCCGCCTATTTTCCTGCACAGGTTCCCTCACTCACAGGCACTCCCCGCACACTCCTCTTTCTGTATGTGACACGGCACAGACATCCAAAGCACTGCAATGTGCCCTCTAGTTGCTATCAACCTCTCTTGTTTTTTGGTATATTAGTGAATTATATATACCATCATACACCACATAGGGCCAGATTCAGGTAGATGGGCGCTTCTTTACTTTGGAGTAACGTTTCTCATTTACGTTACTCCGCCGACACTTTCGGCGCAAGTACTGTTATTCACATAGCACTTGCGCGTAAACTTGCGCCAGAGTAACGATAATGCGCTGGCGTAACCCGACGCAAGTGGAAGTGGGTGTGATCATATGTAAATGATGGGCGGAGCCCAGCGCAGAGGCTCACGTTCAGCGCATCATCCACGGAGCATGCGCAGTAAGTGAGGCTTCACTCGCCCCCTTGTGCGCATGCTCACAACTTCCGTCGGCACCACTTCACGGGAAACGTCAGCGCAATGCGTTCCGTTGGGCGTTTAAATGCGCCCATAGATGCGCCATTCCTGCACTAAAGTATATCCTGTTCCCCCTCCCCGCAGTGAAGTTACTTTTGTTCTGAGATGGCTGCTCCCATTCCCTGCAAACACACAGGAGAAAGCTGAACTCTAAAGGCCAGGAGCTGTCAGCCGTCATCTCGGCTATGGAGACCTATGATGTCTTCCTCCATGGCTGTAAAAGTTGACAAACAAGCATGGACAGAGGTGTTGTCCTGCAAGTGGGGGTGCTCAGCTAGCTCTTATCGTCGGTAACGCTGCTGTAGCTGCTCTCCTGCTGACCTGTGGCTGTCTGGAGTAAAGATAAAGCAGCTATTTGTAGAAATAACTTTGCGCCGGACGGACGAGATACGCGCGGCGCATTTAGCCAGCGTATGGTGCTAATCTGTTCGCGAATCGGGAAATCTCCCTCATTTGCATATTTGCAGGGGAAATCAATAGGCGCGACTGATGCGCCAAGCGAAATTATGCGCTGACGAGACTCTGGCGTCGGAAAGTTAAGCCGATCGGAAATGGCCCGTTTTCTGTCGCATCTAGTTTGGTGGGTACGGCCACATAGAAACGACGGCGCATAATCACAGTTACGCGGCGCATATCGAATTACTTCAGCGCAAGTCTTGCTGAATCTGGCCCATAGTTTATGATTCATATCAATATATATATCACATAGTTGTGTTTTGTGATTTAAATATTTGTTTCACATGGTTTAGAGGTAGCACGATTTATATTTTTTCACAAGGTTAGTGATGTACCTGGGGGCCGAGTTGTGAATGGCTTTGTAAATTATTGTTACAGTAGTACTTTGAATTTTATTCGTTGGGTGAGTGAGATCCAGTGGAGCGATTGACAGAGAGGGGTGGAGGACACTGAATGGTTGGTAAGGTGGATGAGTTTTACAGCAGCATTCATGATGGACTGAAGGGGGGATAGTCTATGTAAAGGTGATCCAATGAGGAGGGAGTTGCAGTAATTGAGGCGAGGAAAAGATTACACAGTCTGCAGAGCTTGGCAGATATTGATGCTTTGCAATTGCAACTGCCTCCATTTACTTCTATTGAAACGTACCACAACTGCACCTTAAATGTGCCCATTTTAGCCTTTTAAAGAAAAAAAAAAACAACACACAGGGCATTTGAAAAAAGTGCTGACTAATGCAACATGAATGCCTGTACAACACATCCTAATTGCTTATAACACTATAAGAGGTTAATGCGTTTTTAGGCTGCTTTCAAATTCACTGTAGGTGTGAAAAAAGCCCTTAAAACTTTTAAAAATAAACCCTATAGGTACAGTGGTGTATCTAGGGTATGGCAGCTATGGCAAGTGCCATGGGCGCCATGGGGAGGGGGCGGCAAAAAGCCACCCCCTCATGAAAAAAAACACCCGTCCTCCCGTGGCCGCCTCCTGCACTAATCTCCTGGAGCCGTGGCCGCCCTGCTGGAGCGTGTCGCCGGCATAGCAATTGCTAATAATTCTCCTTCTGCCTGGGGAGGGGTGTGACAGGTGCCCCCATGATGGCCGATGATTGGCCAGACTGGATCCACGTAGGGTAGTGTAACAGTGGCAGAGGCGGAGCCTAATGCTCCGCCTACCCTATCATCTTATCCCCAGAGCAGGGAATGGGACGTGAGGTGAGGAGAAGAGAGGACAGGAGAGAAGGAATGTATGGTGGCCTGATGAGCATCCCCGGCCCCAGCAGCAGCACCATATTTATGTGTGCCACCTACCAGCACTTCACTATATTCATGTGCCAACTGGCAACCAGAAGCATGCAGCAAAATATAATGCTCAGTGGATTAAATAAATATGCATAGCCATATCATAAATGAACTGTAATAAAGTGATTTGTGAACAGCTGTTGCACAAATCACGTTATTACACTTTATTAATCATATCTATGGCTATGCATATTTATAATTTATTTCATATTGAGCACTATATTTGATGCCTGCACACACGCACAATCGCACATGATGATGACTTAAAACTTTTAAGTCATCATGTGAGATTGCGCCCCCCCAAAAACTTTCAGCACCAGTCGTCAGTGGTCCCCAGTGTCCCTCTCTGTCCCCGCCATGTCCCTGGTTATCTGAAAGATGAGTTTCAAATGTTTTGACAGAAGTGCAGTTTCAGTGCTTGCAATAGGCGCAATTTTCACTAGATACGCCTCTGTAAAGGGAATGTTTGGAAAATCGAGAGACTGTTACAGTTGATATGACAGGTCAAATGTTAACGTATGATGCTATTGTAACAAGAAGACCTATCAACTAGAAAATGCATTTCCTGCAGAAAATGTGTGGGAATGCTGAATAGCTGAATTGCTAACTGGGTGAATAGCTTAAATCCGTAAGAAAAAGTTGAAGTGAGAATCAGCATTGCCACTAATTACAGTAGCATCTTTTTAAAAGTAATTACCTTTTGCAGGAGCTGCCCCATAAAATTTCTACCATCAAACCTGCCCCCATCAAAATGCCTCCATCATATTTCCCCCCATCTTATTACCACCATCATATTACCCCCCATCTTATTACCACCAACAAACTGCCACCATCAAAAAACTGCCCCCATCAAAAAAACTGCCCCCCATCAAAAAACTGCCACCATTAAAAAACTGCCCCCCATCAAAAACTGCCCCCCATCAAAAACTGCCCCCCATCAAAAAACTGCCCCCATCACATGCTCTTATTGACTTCAATGTTAAAAAAAAGTGTTAAAAAGCATAATATTTTAAAAAGTATAAATAGTAGAAAAAAAAGTTGAAGAAGTCCCATCATTAGCTGAAAGAGCTGAACATTTTAAAAAGTTGAATGGTTTTAATATCTGAAAGTATGAAGAAGTTACGCAGAGCCAAAAAAACGTACAGAATAAAATTTCAATAAAAATGTAAGATAAATAAAAAAAAAAACTAATAATAGTGGGACTGCTGAAGCATTACCACTAAATATAAAACATTTTTTTTTTCTTATTTAACAAAAAATAAAAACTGCAGACGTGATCAAATGCCACCAAAAGTAAGTTCTATTTGTGGGAAGAAAAAAAAAAATTATAAAAAAAAGTCATTTGGGTACAGCGTTGTATAACCGCTATTGTCATTCAAAGAGTGACAAAGCTGAAAGCTGAAAATTGGTCTGGTCAGGAGGGGGGGTTAACTGCCTGGCAAGCAAGTGGTTAAGAAAAATCGTCTGTTATTTTTGAGTCATCAAGAGATTTCAAAAACAACTCATGATGAATCCGCAAAATATATATTTTTTTAAATAACTGACAATTTTTTTTTTAAAGGAAAAAGCCTGACAGGTTCTAATAATCCCTCTCTACTTAATCCAACACTAAAAATAAACAGGATTTTCTTTTATCTGTAATGTAACAAATGGGGGGGGGGACTATTGGTTTGGCAGTTAAAGGGTTATAAACTAAAAAAATATATGATTTTGTAGTGAAAGGGTTAAAAATAGAGAAATAGTTGGGGTGTAATAACGAGAAACTGAAAAGATGTTATCATAAGAATAGACATCTATATTTCAGCCATGGGACTGAAAGGGTTAAATCTTATTCACAATAACATCTTCTTAAAGGAGCCGTGTCCCTATTAGATCCATATACTGATCCTACAGGCTGAATTCACAAAGTTCAAAAATAAGGACGTGGCTCCTTTAAGAAAAAATGTCAGTTATTTTTTTTGCTGAGTCATCATGAGATAAAAAAAAAAAAAAAAGTTTATATATAAAAATGTAGGTGAACGTGCTAAACCCAATTCTTCTTTTTTTTATTGCAGATGTACGCAGTATTTACTGCAGAGACAGCTCACAAGGCAGGACTGCCCTAGTGAGCGAGACAGAATATGAACGTTGCACGGAGGCTTCAGCAGAATGTGATGTTCACACGGAGGCCTCAGCAGAATGTGACTTTCACACGGAGGCTTCAGCAGAATGTGACGTTCACACAGAGGCTTCAGCAGAATGTGACGTTCATACGGAGACTTCAACAGCCTGTGATGTTTACACGGAGACTTCAACAGCATGTGACGTTCACACAGAGACTTCAACAGCATGTGACGTTCACACAGAGACTTCAACAGCATGTGACGTTCACACAGAGACTTCAACAGCATGTGACGTTCACACAGAGACTTCAACAGCATGTGACGTTCACACAGAGACTTCAACAGCATGTGACGTTCACACAGAGACTTCAACAGCATGTGACGTTCACACAGAGACTTCAACAGCATGTGACGTTCACACAGAGACTTCAACAGCATGTGACGTTCACACAGAGACTTCAACAGCATGTGACGTTCACACAGAGACTTCAACAGCATGTGACGTTCACACAGAGACTTCAACAGCATGTGACGTTCACACAGAGACTTCAACAGCATGTGACGTTCACACAGAGACTTCAACAGCCTGTGATGTTCACATGGAGACTTCAACAGCATGTGACGTTCACACAGAGACTTCAACAGCATGTGACGTTCACACAGAGACTTCAACAGCATGTGACGTTCACACAGAGACTTCAACAGCATGTGACGTTCACACAGAGACTTCAACAGCATGTGACGTTCACACAGAGACTTCAACAGCATGTGACGTTCACACAGAGACTTCAACAGCAGGTGAGGTTCACACAGAGACTTCAACAGCATGTGACGTTCACACAGAGACTTCAACAGCATGTGAAGAAGATGGGGGCAAGGTTACCAGAAAGGATAGGCAAATACTAGTGGTAGGGGATTCAGTTATTGGAAGAATACAGAGGGAAATCTGTCACAAAGACCATTTTCGCCAAACAGTATGTTGTTTACCGGGTGCTCGGGTTCGGAACATTGCAGATTGCATGGACAAATTATTGGATGGCGCTGGGGAGGACCCAGCTGTCATGGTATATATCGGTACCAATGACAAAGTTAGAGAAAGATGGAGCTCCCTACAAAATGATTTCAGGGACTTGGGGGCCATAGTGAAGAAAAGGTCCCCTAAGGCAATATTTTCTGAAATACTGCCTGTACCTCGAGCCACACCACAGAGACAGCAAGAGCTTATGGTACTTAATAAGTGGCTGAGGAACTGGTGCAGGGAAGAGGGGTTTGGCTTCATGGCGAACTGGGCTGACTTTTCAGGCCGTTACCATCTTTATAGTAGTGAAGGATTGCACTTAAATGGGAGAGGTGCAGCTTTCTTGGGATTGAAGATGGCCAAAATGTTGGAAGAAAAGTTAAACTAGGTGATGAGAAGAGGACGATTTGCTAGTGAATATGAGGGAGAGGATCTTCATTTCAAGCCATCATGACAGGCAATCCACTACGTCATCAATCTCTTAAAAGATGCTCGTAAGCAGCTTCTGAATCACCAACTATCAATGTAATTGGACAAACAAGACAATTGGCTGTTTCTAGAAGAAGACTCTACAAAAAGTCTGAGGAACTCTCCTCAGGGACCAGGTACGACTGTACCAACACAGGTCCCTACACTGGTGGCGGCTACCACTCCAGTAACCGCAGGATCTTCCCAACAGCCCTCTATTTACCTTTCTGCAGCTTCTGAATCACCTAACTATCAATGTAGCTGGACAAACAAGACAATTGGCTGTTCCTAGAAGAAGACTCAACAAAAAGTCTGAGGAACCTACCCAGGGGCCAGGTACGGCTGTACCAACACAGGTACCTACACTGGTGGCGGCTGCCACTCCAGTAACCGGAGGGTCTTCCCATCAGCCCTCTATTTAACTTTCTGCAGAAGCTTTAAGGTTCGACAATACATTGCCCAAACATAATCACCTGTAAAAAAAAGTGTCTGAGATATTTGTGGTAAACAGCCTGCTAGGCCCGAGGGGAACCGAACCAAGCCCTCCAAAAGCTGCCTCATATCCAAAAGATGCCAAAAGTGTATATGTAGACATTAAGCTTTAAAGGTTAATCAAAAATATAACACTCTAAAGGGAAAGGTAGAACAGAGGGGGAGTATGGAAGAGGGAGAGAGGGAGGAAAGGGGGAGAAGGGAAGGTTAGAGGAAGAAGGGGGTGAGGGTTGGGGGTAACCCCCACACTCCTTCCTTACCCAGAACTTTCCATCCCGCCTACTTTCCTCCCTCTCTGCCTTTTCCATACTCCCCCTTCCCTTGTTCTACCTTTCCATTTAGAATGTGAGATTATTGATTAACCTTAAAGCATAATGTCTACAGTTACACTCCTGGCAACTTTTGGATATGAGGTAACTTTTGGAGGACTTGGTTTGGTTCCCCCGGGCCTAGCAGGCTGTTTACCACCAACATCTCAAGCACGTTTTTACAGGCGATAGGTTTGATCTATGTATTGTCGATCGACATAAAGTAATTGATTATGTTGTGAAGTTTGAAGGCCAGTATGAGGGGAGGCTGAAGGCCGGTATGTTTTTGAGACGTGTGCTGGACTGGCTATAAGGGGAGGTTGAAGGCCGGTATGTTTTTGAGGCATGTGTGGGACCGGCTTCAAGGGGAGGTTGAAGGCCGATATGTTTTTGAGGCGTGTGTTGGCCCGGCTATAAAGAAATGTTGAAGGCCGGTATGTTTTTGAGGCGTGTGTTGGACCCGCTATAAAGGCCGGTATGTTTTTGAGGCATGTGTTGGACCGGCTATAAAGGGGAGGTTGAAGGCCGGTTTGTTTTTGAGGCGTGTGTTGGACCGGCTATAAAGGCCGGTATGTTTTTGAGGCGTGTGTTGGACCGGCTATAAAGGGGAGGTTGGGGGAGTTTTTAGGCGTGTGTTGGCTATAAGGGGAGGTTGGAGGCCGGTATGGAGGCGTGTGTTGGAGAGAGGGAGGTTGGAACTCTTTTTGTCTTCAAGGGGAGAGTCTTTCCAGCTTTCTTTAGGCTTTCTCTGCTGGAGAAGGAACTCTTCCAGTAGTGAGGTCCTTCATAAGAAGGGTGGTGAGAATCTGTACCCTGTTGGGGGCATTAACCCCAAAAAAGGAACCATGTGGGTGCCCACACCCTGGGTGCTTCGGGCCTGCATCGGCACCCAGAGTCACATTGGGTACAGTTACTGCACCCCAGTTCCATGCTGGGAACCCTGTGAATTCTGTCATGGCCCTCCCATGGGGAGGAATAATACCCCCCGGATGCTAAGGGTGAAGGAAGAGGTGCTAATTTGGTGTACACCTCTTTGTTATTTGGCTGTGTTTTATTACAGGAGTGTTATAGATTGTAGTTTAGGATAATGATTTCTTCTACTTTGTGAACATAAGGGATTTACCCTGCTCAGCGGGGGCGGGCCTTAGAGAAGCTGGGCAGCACAGAGGCTTAGTGTTAGCCTTGCTCACTGGGGTCTAGTTTCAGATTCTGACCGGACACTATCCTGAGTTTCTCCCTGGCATTTCCTCCGGGACTCCGGTTTCCTCCTACACTACAACTTTTGCGTTGGTGGGAGTGGTAAGTAGCTGCCTTCCAAGCAGCTGTGATCCCCAGCCAACGCCATCTCCAATACTTGAGCTTTAAAGAGAAAAGCGACCAGCGGAGTATATTAGCGGTGGAATACAAGAGAATGTGTGGAATGTTTGAGGAAGGACAGAATCTAGAAGGAGAACCCAGCAACTATACGCTTAGCTTTGATCACACCTAGGCATTCCGGATGCGGGGAATTACTGCAATTTCCTCTGCTTATGTTACTTTCAATGCCGTCCCAATCACAAGAGAGCAAATCACACAAACAAAATGACGGGATGCCTGTTTCCCAAAAGCAGTATCGCACGACAATCGCGGCAAAATACTGGATATTGAAAGGGAAATCCTCTCCACCCTGCAGGAATATTACACCACCCCTGTCTAGATTAACATTAAAGTTTCAAATACAAAAAGCCTTCATTGTGCAGACCTCAGCACACGCCATGGGGTAACCACTTATAGACCACAATAAATATATACCTTCACAAAAGTGTACACCCCTCTGGTGTGGGAGATCACATACAGTATTCACAAAAGTAAGTACAACCCTTGCATTTGTGTAAATCTTTTCTTCTATCTTTTCATGTGACAACACTGAAGAAATGACACTGCTCAATGTAAAGTAGTGAATATACCTGTATAACAGTGTAAATTTGCGCCCCCTCAAAATAACTCAACACAGAGTAGGGGGAAAAATCACGATCCTGACCCCCCCGCGCGATCTCCAGGGCGGTGAACCCGGTTTTCGGGTGGTAGGAAAGTCCCCGACTTCGACCTATCTCCGGAGCGGTGGCCATCTTGGTACCCCCGGGGGTCAATAGAGGGCGTGTCGGGCTGTCCGGAGGGGATGCAGGAAGAGGTGTTGGTGTCATTATGGAGCTTGGCTCCGTCACTATCACCGGCCTGAGGCAGGAGAAGGAGGTGTGTGTGAGCGCGGACCAGCCCTGGACCCTGTATACATTATTGTGGGCGTCCTCTGTTAGGGGGGGTCCTCCTGTCCCTGGTGTGCGTTAGGGGGGTCCTCCTGTCCCTGGTGTGCGTTAGGGGGGTCCTCCTGTCCCTGGTGTGCGTTAGGGGGGTCCTCCTGTCCCTGGTGTGCGTTAGGGGGGTCCTCCTGTCCCTGGTGTGCGTTAGGGGGGTCCTCCTGTCCCTGGTGTGTGTTAGTGGGGTCCTCCTGTCCCTGGTGTGTGTTAGGGGGGGTCCTCCTGTCCCTGGTGTGTGTTAGGGGGGGTCCTCCTGTCCCTGGTGTATGTTACTGGGGTCCTCCTGTCCCTGGTGTGAGTTAGTGGGGTCCTCCTGTCCCTGGTGTGAGTTAGTGGGGTCCTCCTGTCCCTGGTGTGCGTTAGTGGGGTCCTCCTGTCCCTGGTAGGGGGGGTCCTCCTGCGTTAGTTACTGGGGTCCTCCTGTCCCTGGTGTGAGTTAGTGGAGTCCTCCTGTTCCTGGTGTGAGTTAGTGGGGTCCTCCTGTCCCTGGTGTGCGTTAGTGGGGTCCTCCTGTCCCTGGTGTGCGTTAGTGGGGTCCTCCTGTCCCTGGTGTGCGTTAGTGGGGTCCTCCTGTCCCTGGTGTGCGTTAGTGGGGTCCTCCTGTCCCTGGTGTGCGTTAGTGGGGTCCTCCTGTCCCTGGTGTGCGTTAGTGGGGTCCTCCTGACAGGTAGAGGTGTGGTAGGTGGAAGCGTGGTGGTGGGTAGGTAGAGGCTTGGTAGGTAGAGGTGTGGCAGGGTAGGTGGAGGAGTGGCTTGGTAGGTAAAGGTGTGGTGGGGTAGGTAAATGTGTTGGGGGGTAGGTGCCTGTTTACATGTTAAATTTTAAAAGCAGCAGCAAACCTTAAATGCGTGCTTATGTGACAGAACGCCTCTGATTTTCACATTTAGTTAGCAATCTAAGCCCCAGACCAATATGCTGCTAAATGCCCAGAGGCGTTTTTACAATTCGGCACTGCGTCGCTTTAACAGACAATTGCGCGGTCGTGCGACGTGGCTCCCAAACAAAATTTGCGTCCATTTCTTCCCACAAATAGAGCTTTCTTTTGATGGTATTTGATTGCCTCTGCGATTTTTATTTTTTGCGCTATAAACAGAAATAAAGCGACATTTAAAAAAAAAAAATCAATAGGGCGGTGATAAAGGGGTTAAAACTTTATTAGGGGGGGTACGGGGCTACCCTGGACCGAACACTAATGCCGCGTACACACGATCATTTTTTGTGATGAAAAAAACGACGTTTTCTGTGAAGTAAAAAACGACGTTTTCTGTGAAGTAAAAAACGACGTTTTTGAAACGTCACTTTTCAAAGACGATGTTGCATACACACCATCGTTTTTTTCACAAAAAGCGAGGTTACGTTCACCACTCTTTTCCATTGAAGCTCGCTTCATAACTAGCTTCTGGGCATGCGCGGGTTGAAAAACGTCGTTTTAAAGACGTTTTTGCTACACACGGTGACTTTTTGTGAAACAAAAAACGACGTTTTGAAAAACGACACAAAAAATTCAAGCATGTTGGAATTTTTTTTGGGTCGTTTTTTTTAAGACAAAAAACGACGTTTTGCCCACACACGATCAATTTAAATGACGTTTTAAAAAACGACGTTTTTTTTCATCGCAAAAAATGACCGTGTGTACGCGGCATAACTGCCTGTCACACTAACACTAAATGCAGTGATCATATATTTACTGATCACTGCCTCCAGTGACAGTGTGATAGGGGGGTGGGGTGATCGCAAGGGGTTAAATGTGCCTATGTGTACTGGTGTCAGTGTAGTGTTGTGCAGACTTACTGTGACTCTTCTCTCCTCTCTGCGGTTTGAAAATACCGCAGAGAGGAGAGCTGCATCACTTCCTCTGGCAGTGTTTACATTTTACAGGCAGAGGAAGTGACACGGTGGGGGCTCACGGGATTGGCTGGGAGCGATCACGAGGGGACGGACAGAAACGAACAGCTGCCCCCTCAAGACGGATCGCTCCCGCAGGTAAGCCGCCCGCCGCACGCAGCGTAGGGGGTCCCGATCTGACCCCCGACCCGCTAGAATGCAGGGACGTACATGTATGCCCATCTGCCTGTACGTGCCATTCTGTGGACATACATAGGCGTGCGGCGGGCGTTAAGTGGTTAAATGTGAAAATCAGACGTGTTCTTTCACATTAGCAAGCATGTGAGGTCAGCAGGTTTGCTGCGGCTTTTAAAATGTAACATGTAAACAGTCTGTCAGATTTACATATTCTGTATTTAACTACATAAGCTCCATTTTGTGTTGAAAATAACTTTAAATAAATACAATTTTGAGAATCAAGATCTTAATTTTATACAAAAGAATCGCGATTCTCATTTTTCCCAGAATCGTGCAGCTCTAACACAGAGCCATTAATGTCTAAATCTGAAGGATTTTATACAGGACAGTCAATGGAAGAAAGTAGGGGTGCAACGGATCAAAAAATTCACGGTTCGGAACGCTCCTTGGATCAGAGTCCCGAATCGGATAATTTTTCGGATCGGCAAAAAAAAAAAAAATTCTCCCCCACTGTAATATTCACATCTCCTCCACTGCAGTGGCTTTACTAGGGTTGGTGTCACCCGGTGCAAAAAAAAAAAAATGGTGTTCCCTCTCTATAAAGATAATTTTTTTAAAGCTCTCTGCTCTAGCAATGACATCATCCACTCTAACCCAGCTCTATAGACATTGGCCCGGATTCATAGAGATGGGCGCATATTTACGCCGGCGTTACGCACACATAGTACGCTACGCCGGCGCAGCGCGTAGAGGCATGCACTGAATTCCGCAAGCTATTGCTCCCAACTCTGCGCCGGCATAGCGTACATTTCGAAGGCGCAGGCTGGCGTAAGTTGAAGTAGGTGGAAGTGGTCGTGATCAATGCTAATGAAGCGTGACCCTATGCAAATGATGGGCCAGGCGCCAGACAAGTACTTAAAACTAACTGCGCATGCGTCAAGACGTGGACATATCCCCGTGCGCATGCTCACAACCACGTCAGAACAACTGCCTAAGATACGCCGGATTACTGTACGCCGTGAACGTAACCTACGGCCAGTCTGACACATGTCGGCCCATATTCACAGACGTCCAACGTACAATACGTAGGCTTGTGTTCCCTGGTCCATACCTTTGCATGGGTTGCGCCTCATCTATGGGGAATAACTTTACGGCGGACGTAAAACTTACGCAAACCGGGCGCCGGGCGCAAGTACGTTCGTGAATAGCTGTATTTCCCTCATTTGCATATTTGAATGCCTAATCAATGGGAGAAGCAACATACGTCCAGACCATATTTGCGCCCACGCCACGCCAGCGTAAGTAAGATACGTCGGGTAGGATGGCCTATTTTTAGGCTTATCTTGGTTTGTGACTCTGGCGCACACATACGCCGGGCGCATATTTATGCTACGCCGGGAAAAGGTGAGTTCCGTCGGCGTAAGTGCTTTGTGAATCCGGGCCATTCTGTTTAATCGATAACATTTTCTGAAAAACTCACCAAACTTAAACTGCTTTTTCACAAAAACTGTAAACGATATCAAACTGAAAAGATATAGCCAGATAGCTGAATATTTTGTGAACATTTTAAAGATTTTTTTCGTGTCTGTAAGTGAAAGTATGAAGGAGCTGAAACTTTTGGTAGCGACTTCAATGTTAAAAAAAGTGTATAAAAACTTAATATTTAAAAAATAGTAGAAAAAAAGTTGAAGAAGTTCCATCATTAGCTGAAAGAGCTGAACATTTTAAAAGTTGAATGGTCTAATAGCTGAAAGTATGTAGAAGTTACGCAGAGCCAAAAAACGTATGGAATAATAAAAATCAAATGAATAAGAATAATAAAAAACAAATAACAATACTGGGAAAGCTATATAGCATTCCCACTAATTACTTGCAGTTGTTACAAGGTGACCTATGCATATATTACTGATATGAAGCAGTCAGAAATACAGTATATATAGCAGTATATATATATATAGAAAAGTTATATGACAGGCAATCCATTCTCCATAAAGACTTATTGACTGCAAAGAAAGATCACCCTGTTAAAGTGCATTATACTGTATGTACAGTACATTGCAGAAGGAGACATTGTCCTGAGCTGAAAAATTCTTTAGTCAGATCCTTCCAGACTGATCTCACATGCTGTTTATACTGTAATTCATTCCCCAGCACTAAGGCCGCGTACACACGATCGGTTAACCAGAGGACAGCGGTCTGATGGACCGTTTTCATCGGTCAAAACTGATCATGTGTAGCCCCATCGGTTAATTAATCTTTGGTTAAAAAAAAGCCAACGTTCCTTAAAATTTAACCGATGGACAGTTCTCCCTATCAGGCCACAACTCCCCCCTCCGCCCTATTATTGGGCACCCCAAATTTGAACCCGGTCTGGGAGACCGAAGATTTTTGGAACTTAGGCGGACTGGGCTTTTTCAGGCATCCCACTTCAGTGCTATGGGTAGATGGAAATCTGTTTCAGAACTGGCGGAGTATACAGGCTTGACTTTCTGAGGGCAAACTGAACCACTTTCTGCATTGCCCCCCCCCCCCCCCCCGTAGAACCGCAAACCCCCTCCACAACTTTGGAGGACCTATGTGTTGAATCTGGGGTACTTCCACATGCGCTCTCCCTGATGTGCTCCATGTTGATCACCCCCCCTGGCGACTACCAGATACCGGCTCTTACTAAGTGGGAGAGGGACCTGAACACTCAATTTTCCACTACCAAGAGGCAAAACATACTCAGATTTACCCACAAATTCTTTCTCTGCTCCAAAACACAAGAGACGAATTATAAGATTCTCGTAAGGTGGTACAAAACACTGGATCTCCTGAATAAAATCTTCCCTACCTCTTCAGCCACCTGTTGGAGATGTCAACGAGATAGGGGTACACTCTTACATGTTTTTTGGTTGTGTCTTCGGATCAGGGGCTTCTGGGAGGAGGTGCACCGCGTTACCCAGAAATTCACAGAGAGTGTAGTGCCGGAAGACGCAGCGTACTTTCTGCTCCACGCGACAGACATGTCAGGTGGGGCCTACAAAAAGTCGATGGTGCGTCACCTTTTGGACACGGCTAGGGCCTGCGTGCCTCTTCACTGGAAGTCCCCTCATCCGCCGACAATTGCGCTTTGGCTTAGAAAAGTTGACGAGATAAGCCCTAAGGAAGACTTGGTCCTTTCTAGCCAGCAGAGACAGGAGGTGTACACCAGTACCTGGCAGATGTGGAACATGTTCAAATACTCGGAGGAGGGACAGTCGCTCAAAGAGGCTGAGTGACCCCCGATCACACAGCTATGGTAATTGTTCTTATTCGGTCAAGCTCTGGGATACCCACTAAAGTAGATTACGCCCTTCGGGGCGCCTTGATATACCCTTGCTTGTGCAACCCCTACCCCCCTTTTTTTCCTTTCTTTTTCTCTTATCTTCTCTCTTTTCCGCATCTATTTCCTTCTTTCCAGCTTTACCTGCTTTTATTCTAATTCTCTGCGAAAAACGGAAAATGGAAGGGAGGCTGGGTTACCCGCGCCCTGGCGCCTGTTTTTTCACCTGTGCCCATACAGTCATGAATATTGAGTGGGATAGATAGAGACAGCCTATTGGGGCCACATTGTGGTGAAGAGAGTGACTTGTTATGGCTCCCATGTTCGGGCTCTTATGGAACTTCCCCAGAAGACACAAGTCCACCAGGGACTCACTAATGACAGGGGCCAAGTGTGACACTATGACACCATGTATTAACTGTCTATGCACTTTATCCCTCTGTCGATTTTGTTGTGATGATTGTATATGTTATGGTCCGGACGGACCGGCTTCTCCGTTTATAAATAACATTTTGGAAAAAAAATATTTAATCGACCATCGGTTAAAAATCCATGCATCCTCAGAATCAAGTCGACGCATGCTTGGAAGCATTGAACTTCATTTTTTTCAGCACGTCGTTGTGTTTTACGTCACCGCGTTCTAACACGATCGGTTTTTTAACCAATGGTGTGTAGGCACATCAGACCATCAGTCAGCTTCATCGGTTAACCGATGAGTACGGATGGACTGATCGTGTGTACGCGGCCTAAGTGTTAAAGTAGTTGTAGAGCCTTAATTTAGCAAACAGGCCAATGTTACTCAACAGATTTCTATGCAGAATGCAATCTCTAAAATAATAGAAATCACTTAATTTCTACCTTTTAATCAGCATTTTATACATTGTATGTGACCACAATTTCCCCTGCAGATCATAACACTCATTCATAAAGAATTCCACTGGAATTTAAAAATGTTGGTGCTGGGGGGGCTTCAAGACACCCGGCTTCAGCTCCATAACACCAGAAACATCCGCTGCAGTTTCCAACTGCTCAAGTGACGTGCTGACCAGTGGAAACAAGGGAGAATTCCCGCGGCCAGCTCCCCAACATAGCGCCGCGGTGGCCTGTGCACAGAAAGCGCATGGTGGGGAGAAATATAAGGAGGGGGTGGGTAAACTCCCAAAAAACCCCAAGGACTTGACCAGGTAACCCCCCAGAGATGTCAGAGAGATCTGACCCAGGGGCCCAGGCAGAGGCTGGCACTGTTACAAAGCCAATTGACACTGAAATGGAGGAGGAAGAGGACAGGCAAGGAGCTGCCGCTAAGTTAGATCAGTAATACTCACTACTGAAGTGGAGTAGACTGAGCAGCCCGGAGAGGAGGAGGGAAAACAACAAACCTTAGAAGCAATTCTAAGGCCTCGTACACACGATCAAATCTGTCTGCTGGAAACGGTCTGCTAGACCGTTTCAGCAGACAGATTCGATCGTGTGTACGGGCAAACAGACGGATTTGGCCACCCGACAGATTTCAAAGCATGCTTTGAAATCTGTCGGCTGGGAACCCGTCCGCCCGACATGTCTGCTGGTTAGTATGCTAACCAGCAGACATGTCTTCTTGCCCACTCACCGAATGATTTTGGCGCATGAGCGGAAGTGTTTTACTTCCTGGTGCGGTGACGTGGCGGCGTCAACGTCACCGCCACGTTACCGACACGTCAGCGCGGTCTGCTGGCGGGGATTTTGGTTTGCTCGTGTGTACACGCGAGCAAACCAAAATGCCAGCAGATAGATCTGTTCAAATCGGTCGGTCCGACCGATTTGAACAGATAGATTTACTCGTGTGTACGAGGCCTAAGAGCTGTTAACAAGTGCACAGCCTCAGTTAATAACCTGCAAGAATGTTTTGGTGGTCTCAAAGAGGAGGTCAGTCTGATCAGACAGGATTTACAAAACATAAGGGGGAGAACAACGGCTGCAGAGAGCAGGATCGGTGACATAAAAGACAAGTTTCCCAATATGCCTAGGGAGTCCCAGTCAACTGCAGGCACAGCTAAAGCCACAGATATGCGTTTCAAGGACTGTGAGAATCGTTTAAGGTGGAATAATGTGCGAATCGTGGAGTTACCCAAGAAGGCGGAAGGTCGTAATCCCACTCAATTCGTAAAACAGTGGCTAACGGACATCTTTGGCAAATAGACCATCACGCATCTATTTACAGTGGAAAGGGCTCACAGAGTCTCCACTAGGCCATTACCCCCTGGGACATCCTACACATTTGCTTCTGGCGAGGCTCCTGAACTACAGGGATGGAGAAATTATTCGGAAGCTGGCCCGAGAACGTATAAATATCCAGTTTAATGTCGCATGAATAACATTTTACCCTGCGTAGATCGCGTTTTTCTGACATTAAAAAATGCCTTCACAAATTACAGGCTCCATATGCTATTCTTTATCCTGCTAAACTGTGCATCACCTCCAGGGAACAAGCGCATTTCTTTGAGAATGCAGTGGAAGCTTTAGCTTGGCTGGATGCAAACGAGAATGCGCTCAGACAGGCTCAGAGGCCTATGGCTGAGGAGGATTAAATCCATCATGATAAGAGCCTGGATATTACAAAATGTTATTTTACTCCTTCCTCTTAGGCAAGGGAATCAATAGAAACATACAATGATTTACTTTACAAAAAAGCAAGTTTCGGACTGAGTTTATTACATTAAAAAAATTCTATTACTGTTTATCTACGTCGTTAGTGGTCATTCAGACAGTCGATGGGACCTGTTGTCCTGTATAGTTCAATGGTTTGGTGCCTAGTTATACTTACTACTCAGGATACACAAGCTAAATGGCCAAACAAGCTATTCCTTGTACTATTTCCAAATGGCTATTGCATCAAGACAAGATGAAGAAGTTTCAAGCACCGTTGTGCTTACTGGGTTGGTTTCCTTGGAAATGTTTTTCTAGAGCATTTGAAGGTTTTTTCTTGACTTACAGACTGGATGGTCAACACTGAATTACCGGTCCGTGTCTGCGGGAAGGACCCCTTTGCCGCCTAATGCTCCGGCTGGAACACAATCTCTTCACCCTGAAATTAATATATTTGTCCCCTTAAGATGACAACAGTGCCCGTGTTGTCTTGGAATATCAAGGGGCTACATGACCCTTTAAAATGCACCATGGTGTCTTTTCCTACTTCAAAAGTACTTGCCTGCTGTTTGTGCCATGCAAGAGACTCATATCTCAGCTGACTTTGTTGCCTGGTTGAATTTTGGCTGGGTGGGGAAGGCGTACCACTCCACTCACACCACATATTCTAGGGGTGTGACTTGAGTCTACTGGTACATAGCTCATTGGATTATGAGGAAATTGACTGTGTATTGAATGATGAGGGGAGGTATGTTTTTTTTTTGCCGGTTATACTCTCTTAAATGTATCCTTGCCTTTGTGAACATCCCACCTCCCTATAATAATCAGACCCTTAGAGCTCTGCTGGAATGCCAGAGGAGATATCCTGAGATACCACTCTATGTCATGGGAGATCTTAAAGGGGTTGTAAAGGAAAAAAAATGTTTTCATAATAAGCATCCTTTACCCGCAGACATTCCTCTTTTCACTTCCTCATTGTTCGTTTTTGCTCAGAAGTTGCTCTATTTCTTCTCTAGAGAAAAGGGAAACTGCCGCTCCAGATGAGTGCACTCAGCAATCAGTGTGCTCTCAGAAGCGTGGGTGCAGGCAATGCACAAAGCGAAGACTGGAGAAAAAACTGGACAGCCACACTTCCACTAAATTCTTTGAAAAAGTTGCCTGATACCCCAGTGCAAAACGCATCAGCTATCTACCCCACTGTCTGCTGTGACTTGTAGTGCTGTTTCCATTTTTTTTACCATTAAAGGCAACTTTTAAAAATAATTTTGTGGAAGTGCGGCTTTCCAGTCTTTTCTCCAGTCTTCTATTTCTTCTCTGTTCTGTTCACTTCCTGCTTGTCTGATTTTACTGACCACCGTGAAGGGAGACTTTACTGAGGTGGTCAGTAACGTGCTCGCCCCCTCCTTGGAACTACATCTGTGTGGCAGGACGCTCTCTACGTGTTAGAGACTTCAAGGAGGTGTGAATTACTGGGCGTGCCGCAATTCATACTGGGAAATTTAGTTCTTACATGAACAAGTGATGCAAACCAGAAAGTGAATGAGAGAACAGAAACTAGAATGCCGGAGGTGATATAGATGAAGGAATTTAATAGGTGTTTACTTGTTTGTTAACATAATCATTACACTATTCTGTCTGTGTACCTTGCAAACATTAATTTTAGGCAAAACATTTTTTTCCTTTACAACTCCTTTAACCACTTAAGGACCTCCGCACGCACATTTACGGCCACAGAATGGCACGGATGGGCACAAGGGCGTAAATTTACGTCCTCGCCCAGTAGCGGGTCGGGGGTCCGATCGGGACCCCCTCCGCGGCGTGCGGAGGTCCCCGTGTCTCCGGGAGCGATCCGGGACGAGCGGGCGGATGTCCGTGTTTACCCCGCCCCCCCGCGATCGCTCCCAGCCAATCGCTGCGCTCTCGTCCGCCCTGTCACTTCCTCCTCCTGTGTTTACACAGGAAGGGGGAAGTGATGTTATCTCTCATCGCAGCGGTTTTTATTTTTTCCAACCGCTGCGATGAGAGGAACAAAAATAGACCTCACAGTAAAAAAAGTGTGCACCAATTTTTTGCATTACACTGACACACACACACATAGGCATACTTAAAAAATTTTTTTTTTTCCCCTTAGGCCGATCGTATTGCCCCCCCACCCCCCCTGTCTACATTTTTGTGTCACTGAAAAAATGCAGTGATCTAATCACTGCATTTAGTGTCAGTGTGACAGGCAGTGTAAAATCAGTTAGTGTACAAAATAGGTTCAGGATAGCCCCCCCCACCCCCCCTAATAAAGTTTTAACCCCCTGATCACCGCCCTAGTTAACCCTTTCACTCCCTATTGCCAGCGTCACTAAGCAATCATTTTTCTGATCGCTGTATTAAGTGTCGCTGTTCCCGCTAGGTAGCTATTTTTTTTTATTGCGATTTTGGCGGACACTTCGGACACTTTTACTAAAGACATGTGGCTAAATAAATTTTGGCCTAAATGTTACAGTGAACAACTAAAATTTAGTTTATTTGATTTTTTTTTAACTGTATAAATGTGACTGGCAGTAGGGGTTAAAAGGGGGCGGGGATAGTGTTTTTTTTTCAAAAATGTCGCTCTATTTTTGTATATAGCGCAAAAAATAAAAATCGCAGAGGTGATCAATTGTGTCCCTATACAAGGGACACCAAAAGAAATCTCTATTTGACAGGACGTGGAGCTCTGTGTTTAAGAAAAGGACGCAAATTTTGTTTGGGAGCCACATCGCATGTGCCCGGCGGCGATCGTTGCCGCGGGCAATTGTCTCGCACCGGGTTCCCAAAGCGACGCAGTGCCGAATCGCAAAAACACCTTGGGTCATTTACGAGCGTATTGGTCCGGGTCTTAAGTGGTTAATTGTGCTAAAGACCCAGCTTTAGATAAGCACCCCCCTGCCACAGTTGGGCGTAGGATGCACCGTACTGCTTTGCAAAAATGTATGGATGAGGTGGGGTGGATGGATCCGTGGCCTGCAAAACACCCGGGTAAAAGCAATTTTCATGCTTTTCCAAGATTCAGGCCCCGTACACACGTCCGAGAACCTCGGTCGACGACGGGACGATCGTCGAAAGTGTACACACAACCGATTTTCTCGGCAGAATATGTCTCCCAGTGAGCTTCTCGCTGGATTCTGCCGAGAAGCTCGGTGGTGTGTACGGGGCCTCATTCCTCATTGACCCGTATAGACCTATGCATATGCTCGTTTGCAGCTGACCGTTATATTTTAGAGATTAACTATGACTTCAGAAGTATATCTGACTACTCCCCACTAATTGTACAATGGGAGGTCTGACCTCCTTCAACCATAGCCAAGGCTACATGGAAGTTAAATGCCTTCTGGCTTCATTTCTTTCCTTCTCATGAGAAAATTGTGTCTCAAATTACAGAATCCTGGCATATTCATGCTGATGCAATTTGACGCATGCTCGGAAGCATTGAACTTCAGTTTCTCTGAACTTTTGTGTGACCGTGTGTATGCAAGCCAAGCTTGAGCGTAATTCCGTCCGAAAAAACATCCAATATTTTTATTAACCATCCGTGTTTATGAATGAATGAATGAATGAATGAAAACTTATATAGTGCAGCACATGCGAAGTAAATCGCCTCTGGGCGCTTGTTGTTCCTGTCTCCTTTGAGATTAAAAGAGATGAGTCTTAATCTTTCTCCTGAAGATTAAGTAGTTCTCCTCCAGCCGAATGCTGGCTGGTAAGGCATTCCATAGTCTGGGACCTTGGACAGCGAATCTCCTGTCTCCTTTGGACTTGTATCTGGCTTTCGGTATCTGAAGCCGATTTTGATTGGTGGATCATAGAATACGATTGGGATTGTGAACTTTTAATTTTTCGCATAGATAATGGGGAGCATTCCCATGGATACATCTATGCGTTAGACAGAGAGCTTTAAAGGTGATTCTGTCTTTAACTGGTAGCCAGTGAAGGGATCTCAGTGAAGGTGAGATTGATTCCCAGGGTTTTTTCCCAGTCACAAGTCTGGCGGCCGTATTTTGAACGACTTGAAGACGAGCGATTTGGTACTTGGGGAGTCCGAGGTAAAGGGCATTTGCATAGTCCAGTCTGGCGCAGCAGATGGTGAGATCCGCCGACTACTGACCCTATTTGTGCGTTCATTGTCATGTCGGAGTCAAAGATGACCCCAAGACTTTTGACTTTGGCGCTAGGGGTGATGATTTTGCCCAGAATGGGCGGGGGGATCCAGGTTGTTGCCGATTGATTCCTACGCTTGGCGTGAAACAGAAGAAGTTCTGTTTTCGCTCCGTTGAGTTTGAGATAACTCTTTGTCATCCAGTCCTCTATCAAAGAGAGACAAGTCTCTAGATTGAGGTGGTGATCCTTTTTATTGCAAATGCGGAAGTACAGTTGCGTGTCGTCTGCATATGAATGATAGAGCAGTTTTTGGCTGCTGATGATTTCGAAAAGAGGACGCACATAGATGTTGAATAACATTGGCGATAGGGGAGATCCTTGAGGGACCCCGCACGATAATGTGCGTTGTTCAGAAGTGAAGGGTCCTAGCTTCACTATTTGCGATCGGTTTTCCAAAAAAGAGGAGAACCAGGATAGATCGCTTTCTGCGACTTTGGCTATTTTGGCCAGTCGCGTCAATAACAGCTTGTGATCTACTGTATCAAAGGCTGCGCTTAGGTCCAGCAGAACCAGAAGAGAAGATTCTCCTTCGTCTGCGGCCTCGAGAACGTCGTCCCATATCTTAAGCAATGCTGTTTCCGTCCCGTGTCCGGGACGGAATCCTGTTTGAAATGGGTCGAGTAATTATGCCCTCCCTGAAGGATTGGTTGATAAGCTGCGTGACAGGAGGTGCCAGGATGTCGGCGCATTCCTTCAGCAGTTTGGTGGGGATAATATCATTTGGCGCAGTGCTGTTGCGCAGAGTGCCGATGATATTTTTTGTGGTCTGAATGGAGATGGGTTCCAGCGTGAACTCACCTAACTGTGGTGAATTACTGCCGGTGCTGTGTAAATAACTACGGGGGGGCTGGGAGAGCAATTGTTTTGCTGAATGCTTTGCCGGATTGCCTCAATTTTGTTAATGAAGCAATCCGATAACTCATCGCAAAATTCTTGTGTATCCAAGTTGGGGGCTTCAAGACATCCTGGATTCGTGGTCTGAGTGACCAGCTTGAAGAGTTCGCGGGGGCGGTTTAGGGCACCGTTGATAGCCTCAGAAAAATAGTTTTTCTTGGCTTCGAAGATTTGCTTGTAGTATTTTCTGGTTATTGCCTTGTAGATCGAGAGGTTCTCATCTGAAGAGCTTCTTTTCCAGGCTGCTTCTGCCCTTCTGCGCTCTTGCTTCAGTAACGCCAGCTGGTTGTTGAACCAGCTGGAGTTATTTTTCCTGATCTGGGTCTTTCTTTTCGGCGCTATCAAGTCAGCTGACTGCAATAGTGCTGTGTTTATGGCCTCCAGTGTTTCTTCCGCTGTTTGGTGCGGCTGAATTGTGTTTATTTTTTCCCCTAACGTGGCTTTGAAGAGTTCCGAGTGGAGCTTCTTCTGACATCTGGTCCAGTGTGTTGTCACTGGATTTGATGTTTTTGTTAAGGGGGGGAATTCGGAAATAATGAATTTAATTGCATGGTGATCTGTCCATGGCAATGGTTCATTTTCCAAGATTTTTATTTCCAGATCTTGTCTGAAAATAAGATCGAGCGTGTGACCTGAAGCATGTTTGGGCCCACATACTAGTTGCTGAAGCCCTAATCCTTCCAGGTGGTCGATGCAGGCGTCGGCAATGGGGTCTTGCGGGGAGTTGGTCCAGAGGTTGAAGTCCCCGAGCAGCAAAAGGTGTTTGCTGTTCAGGGTATAAGTGGAGACAAAGTCCGTCAAAGATGGGAGCAGCTGCGACTTGGGGCCGGGTGGCCTATAGCAGAGTAGAATCCGGACGGTCTCCTGGCCGTTTACTTGCAGTTGAAGAGTAAGGGTTTCCATGAATGGAAGAGGGTTTTGGAGGCTTGGTTTTGTGATCCCAAGACGCGTCTTATGGATCACCGCCAGTCCTCCTCCTCTTTGCCCTATTCTGTTTTCCGTTATATAATACGGTAGTTTTCTGGCACCAATTCTCCTAGAATGGTGTTACAGTCGGCTGTGAGCCAGCTCTCTGTAATAAAGAGGCAGTCTAAATCATGTCGCAATAAGAAATCATGGATTTCTAATCGGTGTTTTACTGCCGATCTAGTGTTGATCAAAGCACATGAAAGCCCGATTAGTGAAATAGTGCCGACTGTTGGCGGGTGGGGAGCGGTGCGCCGCTAGGCCGCGGATGAAGCCGCGGCCTTTCCTGATAAACATAACATATGATAAACATGTCCAAGCTAGATATGTAAATAACCTGTCACTCAAAGCAAGAAGAGAGAAATGGACTTTTTATTTAGACAGGTTTTTATCTGGAATTCTGTTAATTTTCACTGAACAATAAGGGCCAGATCCACAAAGAATTCCACAAAACAAGATACGCTGGAATTACGCTAAGAAACGACTGGTGTAACGTTATTACACCATCGTCTCTTAGGTGCATATTTACGCTGGACGCTAGGGGCGCTTCCGTCTATTTCCAGCGTAAAATATGCAAATGAGCGCATTCCATTTACGCCGTTTGTGTAAGCGTATCTCCGGCATAAAGCTACCCCTGCTATATGGAGGCGCAGCCAATGTTAAGTATGGACGTCGGGACAGCGTCGTGTTGTACGTCGTTTACGTTATTTGCGTATGCCGATCCAGAATGGGCCTGGGCGTAAGTTACGTTCACGTCGTTTTCATTGACTATTTGCGACGCGATTTCACACATGCACACTAGGATACGTCCACGGCTGGCGCATGCGCAGTGTAAAAAAAGCGTTGTTTGCATCGGGTCATTCATAGTTATAATAAAACACGCCCCCCACTAGTAAATTTGAATTACACCTGCGAACGCCGGCCCATTTAAACTACGCCGCCGTAAGTTACAGCGGCATTTCTTTGAGGATAAGGAAAACGCAGCTGTAACTTACAGCGGCGTAGCGTAAATGGGACACGCCGCGCGGGCGGCCAAGGTATGTGGATCTGGCCCTAAGGCTCCATGCACACTGAAGCTGATAAACTGCAGTTTATTGGCGTTTTGGCTTTTTTTTTTAAAGCCCATAAACTGAACTCTATGTTAGCCTATGTGCCCATGCACACCGGGGCGTTTTTCAGTGTTAATGAGCTTTGGAGTTTATTGGCTTTATTCTGAACGCCCGAAATTTGCGTTCAAAGTGCCGTTTTTCGGCGGGACAAAACGCAAAGCGCTGAAAAATGCTGAAAAACGCCGGCGCCAGCGTCTTTTAGCGTTTTTTTTATCCATAAAAAAAAAAAAAAGTAAAAAAAAAAAAAGCTACTGGCGTTTTTTTTTTTTTATAGCTCTTATCAGCTTCAGTGTGCATGGAGCCTAAAAGAAGATTGATCAGAGCTGGATTAACTCTGTGTGGCACAGATGATAGGAAATCTTATACTCTACATTGTGACATCCACTTTAAGCGGGCTGAATACAAATGCACGCCACACTTTTTATATATTCATTTGTATAAAAAAATGAAAACCATGTATATGTGTATGCTCCACGCAGCGGGAAAAAAGAGAACAAGTTCTCATTTTTTTGCTCGCAGTTTTTCTGTCGGGAAAACTGCTATGGAGAATACACACGGCCTGTTTTCCCGACCTAAAGCTCTCATGGCAGTTTTCCCGTCAGAAAAATTGATCGTGTGTACGAGGCATAAGGATTGGTAAATTGCAATACATCCCATTTTTGGTTTTGGGTTTTATAATGCGTTTAAGGATCTCACCTGCTGCACTTGTGCCTTTGGTCTCATCAGTGTTTCTGAGAGAAGCCTTGAAACTGGAGCATGACTGAAAGAAAAATAGAGAGATAAAGGGATTTATCCTCTGGGAAGAATAACTATTTTACAATTCATGGAATCATGCAAACAAATGTCAGAACACATTACGTTTTACAAGCAAAATGTCCTCTTGCAGATCCCTGACAGACAACTACAGTATGTATACTCCCGCAGCTCTCTAGAGGAAAGCATGTAAAAATAAAAAATTTGGGGAGGAAGTACACAGATCCGATGTGTAACTTTACTCTGTTTTCTGCAAGATTGTGCTTGGACGGTGGGCAAAAAGTATTGTGATCACAAACCTCGATGTACAGGGGTGGACTGGGACACAAATTTGGCCCTGGACTTCATCCAGACCGGCCCACTTAATTTTTGCAAACACACACACAAAAACAGTATATAGTCTATACGCAATTGCGCAAAAAAAAACATTCTGCTGTAAGTATAAACTGCTTTTTTATTCTGTGACCAGTAAATTCATTCATCTGTAACCGTGACCAGTGGCAGTACATTAAGACCCCTTTCACACTGGAGCGTATTGCAGGCACTATAGCGTTAAAAATAGCGCCTGCATTCCACCCTCAAACAGCTGCGCCATTGTCTCCAGTGTGAAAGCCTAAGGCTTTTACTTCTCCACCGCTCCTGTCTATTGAAATCAATGGGACAGCACGGCTATACCGCCCACAATGCGCTGCTTCAGCAGCGCATTGTGGGCGGTTTTAACACTTTCTTGTCCGCTAGCGGGGGGAAAACCGCCCCGCTAGCGACCGAAATACACCGCAAATCCACCCATAGCGTTGGCGGTAAAAATAGCGGCGTTTTACCACCAGCGCTATGGGAGGCTCAGTGTGAAAGGGGTCTAATACATCAGTTACTATGACCAGTGGCAGTGCATTTACCCCCCCCCCATGCTGTATATTAAAAACAAAATCTCAGACACATACACTTACCCCCCTCCTGACACACACACTGACCCCTCCTCCTGACACACGCACTGACCCCTCCTGACACACACACTGACCCCCCCTCCTGACACACACACTGACCCCTCCTGACACACACACTGACCCCCCCTCCTGACACACACACTGACCCCTCCTGACACAAACACTGACCCCCCCCTCCTGACGCACACACTGACCCCTCCTGACACACACACTGACCCCCCCTCCTGACACACACACTGACCCCTCCTGACACACACACTGACCCCCCCTCCTGACACACACACACTGACCCCTCCTCCTGACACACACACTGACCCCTCCTGACACACACACTGACCCCCCCTCCTGACACACACACACTGACCCCTCCTCCTGACACACACACTGACCCCTCCTGACACACACACTGACCCCCCCTCCTGACACACACACACTGACCCCTCCTCCTGACACACACACTGACCCCTCCTGACACACACACTGACCCCCCCCTCCTGACACACACACTGACCCCTCCTGACACACACACTGACCCCCCCTCCTGACACACACACTGACCCCTCCTGACACACACACTGACCCCCCCTCCTGACACACACACTGACCCCTCCTCCTGACACACACACTGACCCCTCCTCCTGACACACACACTGACCCCTCCTCCTGACACACACACTGACCCCTCCTCCTGACACACACACTGACCCCTCCTCCTGACACACACACTGACCCCCTCCTCCTGACACATACACTGACCCCTCCTCCTGACACATACACTGACCCCCTCCTCCTCCTGACACATACACTGACCCCCTCCTCCTCCTGACACATACACTGACCCCTCCTCCTCCTGACACATACACTGACCCCTCCTCCTCCTGACACATACACTGACCCCTCCTCCTCCTGACACATACACTGACCCCTCCTCCTGACACATACACTGACCCCTCCTCCTGACACACACACTGACCCCTCCTCCTGACACACACACTGACCCCTCCTCCTGACACACACACTGACCCCTCCTCCTGACACACACACTGACCCCTCCTCCTGACACATACACTGACCCCTCCTCCTGACACATACACTGACCCCTCCTCCTGACACATACACTGTGCGTGCACACCATCAGTTCAAAAACCGTGTCAGAACGCGGTGACGTAAAAAACACAACGACGTGCTGAAAAAAAGTTCAATGCTTCCAAGCATGCGTTGACTTGATTCTGATAATGCGTGGATTTTTAACCAATGGTCGTGCCTACTGACGATCGGTTTTGACCTATCGGTTAGGCGTCCATCCGTTAAATTTTAAAGCAAGTTGGCCTTTTTTAAACCGAAGGTTAAATAACCTATGGGGCCCACACACGATCGGTTTTGACCGATGAAAACGGTCCATCAGACCGTTGTCCTCTGGTTGACCTATCGTGTGTACGCGACCTTAGACAATGGGGCCAACACAAGATGTTCTTACCAGGGGCGGACTGACCATTAACCACTTCCCCACCGCGCCATAAGCATTTTACTGCTACGGCGCGGTGGAGTTGCTTTGACACGACGTCCCTGGGACGTCCTCGTGCACTTCCGCGATTGCGCGTCCCCTGGGACGCGCTCGCGAAAGTGTCCGTGCTCGCCGGGTCTAGAAGACCCGGCGCATCACGGATCACGGTAAATTGCCGCTGATAGCGGCCGTTTACCACGTGATCGCGCCGTCGAATGACGGCGCGATCACTTGTAAACAAACCGGCGTCATTTGATGACGCCGGTTCCTCCCTCTCCTCGCTCTCCTCTCTGTACAGTGTGCGAGGAGAGGGGGGGGGAGCGGGGTGTCAGCAGCTGAGCTGTGGCTGGATCTGTGAC
This sequence comes from Rana kukunoris, assembly GCA_029574335.1. Lineage (NCBI taxonomy): Eukaryota > Metazoa > Chordata > Amphibia > Anura > Ranidae > Rana > Rana kukunoris. Next base: position 171,578,537 of record CM056049.1, read on the forward strand.
AAATGCAGTCACAGATCCAGCCATCCCTCAAAACATCCCAGCTCTGCAATCCCCTAGTACCCTGCAATCCCCAGTACCCAGCAATCCCCCAGTACCCAACAATACCCCCACAATACCCCAATACCCCAGTACCCCACAATACCCCAATACCCCACAATACCCCAGTACCCAACAATACCCCACAATACCCCAGTACCCCACAATACCCCAGTACCCCACAATACCCCAGTACCCAACAATACCCCAGTACCCCACAATACCCCAGTACCCCACAATACCCCAGTACCCCACAATACCCCAGTACCCAACAATACCCCAGTACCCAACAGTACCCAACAATACCCCAGTACCCAACAATACCCCAGTACCCCACAATACCCCAGTACCCCACAATACCCCAGTACCCCACAATACCCCAGTACCCAACAATACCCCAGTACCCAACAATACCCCAGTGCCCCACAATACCCCAGTACTCAACAATACCCCAGTACTCAACAATACTCAACAATACCCCAGTACTCAACAATACCCCAGTACTCAACAATACCCCAGTACTCGGCAATACCCCAATACTCGGCAATACCCCAATACTCGGCAATACCCCAATACTCTGCATGATACTTTGCAATACCCCAATACTCGGCAATACCCCAATACTCGGCAATACCCCAATACTCTGCATGATACTCGGCAATACCCCAATACTCGGCAATACCCCAATACTCGGCAATACCCCAATACTCTGCATGATACTCGGCAATACCCCAATACTCGGCAATACCCCAATACTCTGCATGATACTTTGCAATACCCCAATACTCGGCAATACCCCAATACTCAACAATACCCCAATACTCAACAATACCCCAATACTCAACAATACCCCAATACCCTGCATGATACTTTGCAATACCCCAATACTCTGCAATACCCTGCGCGATACTCTGCAATACCGCCTATGGGGATTTTTAAGTAGCGAGGTTTGGCGCCATTTCACGAGTGTGCGCAATTTTGAAGTGTGACATGTTGGGTATCTATTTACTCGGCGTAACTTCATCTTTCACATTATGAAAAAAAATTGGGCTAACTTTACTGTTTTGTTTTGATTTAAGCACAAAACAGTTTTTTAAAAAACACGCGTTCAATAAATTTCTGCGAAAATACCGTGCGAGATAAAACATTGTAACGGCCGCCATTGTATTCTCTAGGGTCTTTGCTAAAAAAGCATATATAATGTTTTGGGGTTCTATGTAATTTTCTAGCAAATAAATGATGATTTTTCCATGTAGGAGAGAAATGTCAGAATTGGTCTGGGTGTTCCAGAACGCCTGATGGCGCTCCCTGCATGTTGGGCCTCTGTATGTGGCCACGCTGTGTAAAAGTCCCACACATGGGGTATCGCCATACTCGGGAGGAATAGCAGAATGTGTTTTGGGGTGTAATTTGTGCTATGCATATGCTGTGTGTGAGAAATAACCTGCTAATATGACAGAAACAAGTTTTTTTTTTTTTTTTTTTACAGAATTTTCAGTCGTTTTTCTTTTATAGCGCAAAAAATAAAAAACCCAGAAGTGATCAAATACCACCAAAAGAAAGCTCTATTTGTGTGAAAAAAAGGACAAAAATTTCAAATGGGTAGAATGTTGTATGACTGAGTAATTGTCATTCATATTGTGAGAGCACCGAAAGCTGAAAATTGGTCTGGTTAGGAAGGGGGTTTAAGTGCCCAGTGGTCAAGTGGTTAATGGGGCCCCCGGGCAATAGAAGATTATGGGGCCCCAGGCTTACAGATGGCCACCAAGCCAGGTGGCAGTACAGAGGCGGGGTAGCTAAAATTTTGGGATTTTCACATCAAAAGCATGTGTCCGGGTTCCTCAAATGGTCAGTCCGCCCCTGTTCTTAACTCCTGTAACTAAGCATGACTATAGATCAAGGTAAAAATACAAAAGAGAGTGTATATCTAATACCTAATTCTTATTTACAACACCAGGCATGTCAAACTTGCTTTTTTGTGCTCTATGCTGCCTCTTTGCTCCTTCTTTGTTTTCAGCTGGTTAAAGGATAGATGTCCTTATATGATTTTGCAGCTAAATATGTAGGGAAATGTCTTATACTAATATTCTTACAAAAAGCTAAATTGTAATTTATACAGTGAAACCTTGGATTACGAAAGCATAATCTGTTCCAGGAGAATGCTTGTAATCCAAAGCACTAGCATATCAAAACGAGTTTCACCATGGAAACTTAAAATAATTTGTTCCACATTGACTTCTATTGCATGCAATACCGCATGTGACCAGAGGTGGGGGGGCACCGGAGAGACTCGAAAATACTTGGAGACCATTCGGCTGCATTCAGAAGCCCTCAGAAACAGAGAATTTTAGAGTATTTTGGAGTGTTTCCCAGTATTTCCAAATGGCTCCTACCTGCACTGACCTACCTGCACTGACCTACCTGCACTGAACTATCTGACCTACATACACTGACCAGTGACCTGCATGACCTTAACACACACTGACCTACTGACAATGGCATAGATACATACACTGACTTACCTGAGCTCAGCCATGGTGTCAGTCACTCGTCACTGTCAGAGAGGAGAGGAGTTGCCATGCCGAGGAGGAGGAGAGGAGCTGCCATGCTGAGGAGGAGAGAGGAGCTGCCATGCTGAGGAGGAGAAGAGGAGCTGCCGAGCCCATGAAGAGAGGGAGGAGAGCCGCCCGCCCCGAGCAGGGATATTGTTCGGCGGCTGCATTTTGAAATTCCCGCCTTCTGGAGACTCTGCAGGCTATGATGGACACACCACGTCACACGTCCCATGGTACTCCTGGCATTGGCGCTGCAGGCTCCAGAAGGCGGGACCTATGGCACTCGGCTGAACTCGGCCAAACTCAGCCGCACTCGGCCATCAAATCGGTCCCGGGCCCCGGCGTTTGGGGACAACAATACAAAGCACAGTTCAATAGATTCTGGGCTTTTTCGGAGATTAGGTATCTATGGCCACCAGTAGAAATAGCATGACTCCTTTGAAGACTAATTCTGATTATTTTAGCCCATTATTTCATTTCAATTTGACATGCCTGCCTTAAAGATTCGGAACCTTTACTCAACTACAAATGTTTTTCCTCCCAGTCACTTCTTTTTGTTGCACCAAATTCAACGCAGACGCGCTTAATTACGATGTTCCTACCTGTAACTGATCGAGTTGTTCATCTATAGCATCCAGGAGGTAATCACAATGGTCTCTTTGTCTTTCATCCATCTTCTCAGAGGTAAGAAGGGGCACTGACATATCTGTAATTAATCTTCAATCAATAGTGCAAGAATACAAAGACCACCTTCTCAATGGGAAGTATCTGGCAGCAGTTATGGAAGAGAACAGAAAATAATTCCTAAATCATGAAATAAATGAATGCGCCTCTTACTTATCCCAAGATCCTCTTCTGCTGAATCTTCAAACTCGGAGTCCTTTTCCTGAACTGTACACGCCATGGCGCCTAGACATGTGACGAGAAAAGATCTCCATAAGGTTTTCCAGAATTGTCTCTAGTAATTTAAATGTACCACCCTTTTGCACACAATAAAATAAATTTTTGCTAATGCTTTCTTTTATTTCTTTATTATTAAAAAACGTATAAACTGCAGAAACCCACCCAATATATAATTTAGTACATTCTAATGTTATTAGGAGTGATACAAAGTCACATGTTCTGGTATGGCAGTAAAATGAATCTGTAAATGTTGGCTACTATGGTAAAGTTTTTGCAACCAGTTAGATGTAGGGAATAGTGTTGAAACTGGAAGCCAAATTATATTAAAGGGTCACTGAAGGATTTTTTTTTTTTGCTGAAATGACTGTTTACAGGGTATAGAGACATAAAAGTTAACTAATTCCTTTTCAAAATGATTAAAAATAGATAAAAATCAATCATATAATGTGCCTGCAGGTTAGTTTCACTTTTGAACTGGCTTCATGTTTCTGTGAAGTAGAAATAGGCACACAGAACAAAAACAAACACATCCAGGGCAGTGTTTTGTTTTTAAAATGAATCTGATTGGTTCTAGGAAGTTTTAGACACACAGTAATGACAGCTTAGACCACCGCGAGAAAGCTCCCAGCACTGTGGTTATAAGGAAACAGACAAGCAGGAAGTGTGGAGAACGTAGCAGGATTACAGCAACTTCAAAGCAAAAACGAACAATAAGGACATGAAACCAGTACTGCAGTAAGGTAAAGGAAGCTATTTAGCTAAAAAAAATGTTTCCTTTAGTGATCCTTTAAATTAGGGAGAGGCGTTTGAAGAAAATCATCTATGCATACTGAAAGTTGGTAGTAGACCTAAAGCCATAATAACTCACATAGGTTAAAGGGGTTGTAAAGGTAATTATTTTTTCCCTAAATAGCTTCCTTTGCCTTAGTGCAGTCCTCCTTCACTTACCTCATCCTTCCATGTTGCTTTTAAATGTCCTTATTTCTTCTGAGAAATCCTCACTTCCTGTTCTTCTGTCTGTAACTACACATCGTAATGTGAGGCTTTCTCCCTGGGGTGGAGTGTTGTGCTCGCCCCTCCCTTGGACTACAGGAGAGTCAGGACGCTCTCTATGTTGCAGATGGAGAGAGGAGCTGTGTGTTAGTGGGCGTCCTGACTCTACTGTAGTCCAAGGGAGCGGGCGAGCACAACACTCCACACCAGGGAGAAAGCCTCGCATTACTGTGTGGAGTTACAGACAGAAGAACAGGAAGTGAGGATTTCTCAGAAGAAATAAGGACATTTAAAAGCAAAATGGAAGGATGAGGTAAGTGAAGGAGGACTGCACTAAGGTAAAGGAAGCTATTTAGGGGAAAATGTTTTCATTTACAACCCCTTTAAGATGGAAACCAAGGAATAGAGTCATTGTCCTTTTTTGCTGAATCCTGAATGGGATATTGACAGTGCAATGTGCTCTGTTTCTCTGTCTTCTTCAGTTAAATGCATATTTTGAAAGTTGTTTATTTTTCATTTTGAATTTCCAATAACACACAAAAAACAATCTATAATGCAATAACAGTTAAAAAGAGAAGGGGGGGTTACAAAACTAAAATAGTTGTGACTAGGGGACATTGGGGTCTCCCCACAGTAGCAGAATGTTTTTTCGTGTGTTTTACCACTTTAACCCCCGGACCATTTGGCTGCCTAATGACCAGAGCACTTTTTGGCGATCCGGCACTGCGTCGCTTTAACTGACAATTGCACGGTCGTGCAACGTGGTTCCCAAACAAAATTGTCCTTTTTTTTTTTAAAAGCGTCCTTTTTTTCCCACAAATAGAGCTTTCTTTTGGTGGTATTTGATCACCTCTGGGTATTTTTTTTTTTTTTTCTGCTATAAACAAAAATAGAGCGACAATTTTGAAAAAAAAATGCAATATTTTTTACTTTTGGCTATAATAAATATCCCCCAAAAAAATATAAACATTTTTTTTCCTCAGTTTAGGCCGATACGTATTTTTCTACATATTTTTGGGGAAAAAATCATCGCAATGAGCGTTTATTGATCGGTTTGCGTAAAAGTTATAGCATCAACAAAATAGGGGATCGTTTGGCATTTTTATTACGTTTTTTTTACTAATAATGGCAGCGATTTTTATCCAGACTGCGACATTATGGCGGACACAACGGACACTTTTGGCGCTATTTTGGGACCAATTACATTTATACAGCGATCAGTGCTATAAAAATGCTTACTGTGTAAATGTGACTGGAAGGGGTTAACCAGTTGGGGGCGGCGAAGTGTGTCCTAGTGATGTGTTCTAACTGTAGGGGGGGTGGGCTATGTGTGACACGACACTGATCACTGCTCCTGATTACAGGGAGCTGTGATCAGTGTACTGTCACTAGGCAGAACAGGGAAATGTTTGTTTATCATTTCCCCGTTCTTCCTCTCCGTGAGACGATTGCGGGACTCCTGGCGGACATCGAGTCCACGGGACCCGCGGTCAGACTCACTGAGCCTTAAAGGTGATGTATATATACACGTCAATCTGCCCAGCCGTGTCATTCTGCCATATATAATCGTGCAGCAGTCTGCAAGGGGCTAATGTGAAAGAGTTTTTGCAGCAGGAGTATCCTAGAAGAAATACTTCCCAGTAGGCTGGTGGTAGTAGGCCAAGGCATGTCCACAGTTTCATGTAGGTTGAAAACTATGAGTAGTAGTAGTATCCAGTGTTATTCCCCTCCACCACAGGCAAAAATGGTCGCTTACCAGATTGCACAGACCTCCTATTATGGAAGGTAAAAAAAAAAAAAACTCACCATAGTGTAAAAATCTAAGAAGAAGAGCATATAATCACATTACAGTCAACTTCACGCTGGCCGGTAATCACATGTTCCCCAGACGACGTCATCTTTTGATGAAACGCGTAGGGAAAAGCGACATGCTGACGTGACTGCACTTCTCGAATTCCAGAAGGACGGGTAGCTGAGATTAGCCGGTCAGCTTGAACTTGACTTTAATGCGATTATATGCTCTCCTTCTCGTAAGCAGGGCTTTTTTTCTGGGGGAACTTGGGGGAACTCAGTTCCACCACCTTTGGCTCAGACCCTTTGGTGCCCGCTCACCACAATCACTTGTGAACACAGAAGTCTGGTTTCTGTGTTTACAAGTGACTGCTTTGTAACCCCCTGAACTCTGCACACTGTATGTAATGCAATTCTGGTATTTAATGCCCCTTTGAGACCCTTCTACTGTTTGTGAAATCTGAACGGGTCGTGGTTGAGTTCCTGCACCTATTTTCTGAGAAAAAAAGCTCTGCTCGTAAGTGCAATATTTTATGTTTACAATAAAGTTTTAAGGATTTTTACAATATGGCGAGTTTTCTATATTTTGTGTATCGTTTGTGATATTGTTTTTTGGATGAGGATTCCATGTGCCTTAAGAGACTCCTGGACACCTAAAGGTCTTGGTTGGGTTTAGAGCCACAAGTGACCCTGACCTTCCATGATAGGAGGTCTGTGCAATCTGGTAAGCCCCCATTTTGCCTGTGGTGGAGGGAAATAACACTGGATAACAATAACTTGTTTCGTAGGAACCCGTGGTAAAACAATGTCCTGCATTTCTGCAAAAAAAAGCATGAAAAAATGCATTGGTGTGAATGGAGCCTTAGTCCGTAGGATTCAATATTGAGGTGGGCCATCCTTTGCAGCTATAACAGTTTCAACTGGGGTGGAGGAACTTGACTGGCCTGCACAGAGTCCTGACCTCAACCCGATAGACCACCTTTGGGATGAATTAGAGCAGAGATTGCGAGCCAGGCCTTCTCATCCACATCAGTGCCTGACCTCACAAATGCCCATCTTGAAGAATGGTCAAACATTCCCATAGACACACTCTTAAACCTTGTGGACAGCCTTCACAGAAGAGTTGAAGCTGTTATAGCTACAAAGGGTTGGCCAAGTCAATATTGAACCCTATGGACTTAGACTGGGATGCCATTAAAGTTCATGTGTGTGTGTAAAGGCAGGTGTCCCAATATATTTGACAATATAGTGTACATGTGTGTCAGAAAAGGTCAAATAACCCAGTATAGGATCTCATCTGCAGCTTTTATTGCACATCGGGATCTGTTGCTTTTACGTTTTTGTAACAAGTTTTAATTGAGTTATCCATAGCCCCTCTTTTGGAGATGAATTGCAACTGATCATTGAAGCCTGGAAGCCATGCATTTAGCATACAACTCCATGTCAATACAGACCAAGGGGACAGGCCAATGTTTTATCATACTGTGCGGTTCCTGATGGATTTTGGTTTTAATAAAATATAGGCCTCCAGGTAAGGGCATTGGGGAAGTTGATTCTATTAGAAAAGAGAGACAGGCTTATTTGATTACGTTGTATACATTTGAACTGCTGGCAGAGCTTTCTTGCCGAGTAAACCGAGCAAGGATTTCAGGTTTCTCATCTGGAAATCTGGCCAGAATCTCGGCGAGAAAAATAGAGATCCTGCTCTCTATTTTCTCGTCAAGATTCTTGTCGGCCTGTTTCCCGACAAGAAACCAGAGCGTCTATACACTTACCTGTCGCCGTGGAAACCTGCGCATGCTCGAAGCTACATTGACGCATGCGCGGTAGCTTCCACGACATAGGTAGGGTGAAGCAAGATGACGGCGACGGCATCGAATGTGACAAGCGCATGCTTGTCGTGCGTGATGACGTCACCACGTTCTTGCCTTTCAAGAGAACCGCGGTTCTTTTGAAAGGTCTGTCTGCATTGGGAAAAACAACGTTCTTGCCCGTGTGTACGAAGCTGAAGTATGTAGTATATGCTGATCCATAGATGTCTTGCTGACTATTAGAAGGAGAAGATTTGTTAAAGGGATTGTAAAGGTTTGTTTTTTTATTTTCTAAATAGGTTCCTTTAAGCTAGTGTATTGCTGGTTCACTTACCTTTTCCTTCGATTTCCCTTCTAAATGTTATTTTTCTTTGTCTGAATTTCTCACTTCCTGTTTCTCCTCAGTAAGCTTTCCACCATCATCCGAGATGTTCTGGTTGGGGGTTAGTCAGCCAGAACAGCTTACTGAGGAGGAACAGGAAGTGAGAAATTTAGAGAAAGAAAAAAAACATTTAGGCCTCGTACACACGAGGGGATATGTCCTCTGAAAACGTTCCGATGGACCGTTTCAGCAGACATCTCCGATCGTGTGTATGGGCTAGCGGACAGATTTGTCCATCGGACAAATTTCAAAGCATGCTTTGAAATTTGTCCGCTACAAACCTGTCCGTCGGATATGTCTGCTGGTTAGTACGGGAAACCAGCGGACATATCCTCCCACACATGCGTCGTATCCTGTGAATGGATCCGACGCATGCGCGGAAGTGTTTACTTCCTGGTGCGTGACGTAGCGGTGACGTGGCGGCGTCAACGTCACCGCCGCGTCACCGACACGTCACCGCGCCGTTCGCCGGCGGGGAATTTGATCCGATGGTGTGTACACGCCATCGGATCAAACTCCAGATCGGACATATCCGATGGAAATGGTCCGCGGACCGTTTTCATCGGATATGTCCGATCGTGTGTACGAGGCCTAAGAAGGGAAATGGAAGGAAAAGGTAAGTGAACCAACAATGCACTAGCTTAAAGGAACCTATTTAGAAAATAAAAAACAAACCTTTACAACCCCTTTAAAAATTAGCATAATAAGTTATAAGATTCAAAGAATTATGGCTCTAATGCTAGACAATTGTACTGTAGCCTCTAGGGACAGGTGACATGTATCTGCAATTTCTTTTTTTGTTTACAAAAGCTTTATTTGGAAGACTAAATTATGACAGAGTTGGAGTACATACATAATACATTATACAGTGTGACAGGGCGTTGGTATCTGCAATTTCTAAAGCCTGCGGTTGGTTAAAGGGGTTGTAAAGTTTCGTTCTTTTAAGCTAGTGCATTGTTGGTTCACTTCCTTTTTCCTTCGATTTCCCTTCTAAATTTTTTTTTTCTTTGTCTGAATTTCTCACTTCCTGTTCCTCCTCAGTAAGCTGTTCTGGCAGACTAACCCCCAGCCAGAACAGCTCGGATGATGGGGGCAAGCTTACTGAGACGAAAAACAGGAAGTGAGAAATTCAGACAAAGAAAAAAAACATTTAGAAGGGAAATGGAAGGAAAAGGTAAGTGAACCAACAATGCACCAGCTTAAAGGAATCTATTTAGAAAATAAAAAACAAACCTTTACAACCCCTTTAAGAATTTTGACAATAACATTGGAATATTCTTTCTTTAGGTTTAAACCGACTGATCTGTGGGAAAGCTTTCAAAGCTTCTTTTTGTAATACAAGTAGTGTACAAGCGGAGAGACCTGTTATGAAATCACATATTATTTAAGAAACAGCTTGTTGGGAAGTTAAATCATGAAGGAAATAATCATTTGTCACACCTATTCTTGCTGTTGAGCACCTTGAGTTTTAGAAAAACAAGGGTGTGATCCGGCTTGATGAAAGATCTTAGGTCAACGGTTGGTTTACAAGCTAATGTACTGTAGCTAGTAAAGAAGTATTTTTAAGGAGGTTGTGTTAATTGTTCTAAAGGCCCGTACCACGATTGGATTTTCCGACGGGAATTGTTTTATGGCAGGCATGTTGTCGGAAAATCCGTCCGTTGGTATGCTCCATCGGACAATTGTTGTCTAATTTTCCGCCTACATATGTGTGATAGCCTGCTGTAAAATTTTCCGACAACAAATGTGTGTTGTCGGATTATCCAATCGTGTGTGTACACAAGTCCTTAGGAAAAAACTCCAAAGTCAAACACGCATGCTCAGAAGCAATGCTCACCATAACACAACATTAGCAGAAGTTGCCCAAAGGGTGGCACTAAAGAGCTGGAAAAACATGTAGCTTTCGTGTTTGTTGACTGACAATTCTTTGCCGTTTGTATGCAAGACAAAGTTCATGGCCAACGCCCTTCAGACAAAAGTCCAATGCTTTGTCCACAGAAACATTTGATTGGTGTGTACCAGGATTTAGAGAGGTCAATGGTCAGTTATTCACCATAAGAACTAAACTCGCAGATAGGGATTTCTTTTGGTGGTATCTAATCACCACTGGGTTTTTTATTTTGTGCTAAATAAATGAAAAAATCCAAATATTTTGAAAAAACTAATACCGTATTTCCCGGTGTATAAGACATTTTTTTAACCCATGAAATTCTTCTTAAAAGTCGGGGGTCGTCTTATACGCCGGTAACCTAACATGCAGACCGAGGCTGTCCATTTTTCAAAAGCCGCGCCTCTTCCTTCTGCTGTTCTGTGATAGGCGGAACACTCAGCTTCCCAGCAGAGCCTCTGTTCAGTGTTCTGCTTATCATGGATGCCCTCTCGTCCTTGATCTCGGACGGGAGGGCATCCGTGATAGGCGGAACACTGAACACAGGGTCTCCTGGGAAGCTGAGTGTTCCGCCTATTTCGGAACAGCACGAGGAGGAGGCGCGGCTTTTGAAAAATGGACGGATTCTCCATGTCAGGAATAAGGTAAGGGATCGTCGAAACATGCAATGGCACAGTGAGGTATGCAGTGACACAGTGAGGCATGTAATGGCATAATGAGGCATGTAATGGTGGCACAGTGAGGCATGTAATGGCACATTCTGGCATGTAATCGTGGCACAGTCTGGCATGTAATAGCACAGTGAGGCATGTAATAGCACAGTGAGGCATGTAATGGTGGCACAGTGAGGCATGTAATGGCACATTCTGGCATGTAATGGTGGCACAGTCTGGCATGTAATGGTGGCACAGTCTGGCATGTAATAGCACAGTGAGGCATGTAATGGTGGCACAGTCTGGCATGTAATGGTGGCACAGTCTGGCATGTAATAGCACAGTGAGGCATGTAATAGCACAGTGAGGCATGTAATGGTGGCACAGTCTGGCATGTAATGGTGGCACAGTCTGGCATGTAATGGTGGCACAGTCTGGCATGCAATAGCACAGTGAGGCATGTAATGGTGGCACAGTCTGGCATGTAATGGTGGCACAGTCTGGCATGCAATAGCACAGTGAGGCATGTAATAGCACAGTCAGGCATGTAATGGTGGCACAGTCAGGCATGTATGGTGGCACAGTCTGCCATGCAATAGCACAGGCATGTAATAGCACAGTGAGGCATGTAATGATTGCACAGTCTGGCATGTAATGGTGGCACAGTCTGGCATGCAATAGCACAGTGAGGCATGCAATAGCACAGTGAGGCATGTAATAGTGGCACAGTCTGGCATGTAATGGTGGCACAGTCTGGCATGCAATAGCCATGTGTCAGGCATGTAAGTCTCAGGCATGTAAGTCAGGCCATGGCGCATGGCACTGGCATTGCAGGCCACAGTGGCATGGCACAGTCAATAGCACAGTGCAATGTGCACAGTCTGGCATGTAATGGTGGCACATGCAATAGCACAGTGAGGCATGTAATGTATGTGGTGGCACAGTCTGGCATGTAATGGTGGCAGTCTGGCGGCACGCATAGGGCATCCGTGATAGGCGGAACACTGAACACAGGGTCTCCTGGGAAGCTGAGTGTTCCGCCTATTTCGGAACAGCACGAGGAGGAGGCGCGGCTTTTGAAAAATGGACGGATTCTCCATGTCAGGAATAAGGTAAGGGATCGTCGAAACATGCAATGGCACAGTGAGGTATGCAGTGACACAGTGAGGCATGTAATGGCATAATGAGGCATGTAATGGTGGCACAGTGAGGCATGTAATGGCACATTCTGGCATGTAATCGTGGCACAGTCTGGCATGTAATAGCACAGTGAGGCATGTAATAGCACAGTGAGGCATGTAATGGTGGCACAGTGAGGCATGTAATGGCACATTCTGGCATGTAATGGTGGCACAGTCTGGCATGTAATGGTGGCACAGTCTGGCATGTAATAGCACAGTGAGGCATGTAATAGCACAGTGAGGCATGTAATGGTGGCACAGTCTGGCATGTAATGGTGGCACAGTCTGGCATGTAATAGCACAGTGAGGCATGTAATAGCACAGTGAGGCATGTAATGGTGGCACAGTCTGGCATGTAATGGTGGCACAGTCTGGCATGCAATAGCACAGTCTGGCATGCAATAGCACAGTGAGGCATGTAATGGTGGCACAGTCTGGCATGTAATGGTGGCACAGTCTGGCATGCAATAGCACAGTGAGGCATGTAATAGCACAGTCAGGCATGTAATGGTGGCACAGTCAGGCATGTAATGGTGGCACAGTCTGCCATGCAATAGCACAGTGAGGCATGTAATAGCACAGTGAGGCATGTAATGATTGCACAGTCTGGCATGTAATGGTGGCACATGGTGCATTAATAGCACAGTGAGGCATGCAATAGCACAGTGAGGCATGTAATGGTGGCACAGTCTGGCATGTAATGGTGGCACAGTCTGGCATGCAATAGGTGGCATGGCACAGTCTGGCATGTAATGGTGGCACAGTCAGGCATGTAATGGTGGCACAGTCTGCCATGCAATAGCACAGTGAGGCATGTAATAGCACAGTGAGGCATGTAATGATTGCACAGTCTGGCATGTAATGGTGGCACAGTCTGGCATGCAATAGCACAGTGAGGCATGTAATAGCACAGTGAGGCATGTATTGGTGGCACAGTCTGGCATGTAATGGTGGCACAGTCTGGCATGTAATGGCACAGTGAGGCATGTAATGGCACAGTGAGGTGAGGCGAGGCATGACTAGTAGGAAGGGGGTCATCTTATACGGTGAGTATATCCCAAAACCAACATTTGAGCTGAAAAATTAGGGGGTCGTCTTATACGCCCAGTCGTCTTATACGCCGGCAAATACGTTTCTTAGTTTCTGTCTAAAATTTTGGAGACACTGTTTCTGTGTAACGAAAGGAGAGCTGATAACAGGGAAATAACTATTTACATTTTGACAGCTGTGATTGGGCACATCTAATCACATGGTAAAGGGCTGCTGTGATTGCCCTTTACCTCGATCTGTGATCAGCTGTGTCCAAAGCACACAGTGGTCATAGAGCATGTCTGATGGGACATCCTCCAAGAACTGAGGCTGTCTATTGGCTATAGTGCAGGCAGAAAGTGGTCAACATCCAGGACTGAGGTGGAGAAGGATTTGTGGAATGTGATGAACTTCTCTTTGGTTTTAGATTCAGGGCTGCTGCTATGATAACAGTAAATATTTTAAAACAGATTTATTGGAAGAGGATCACTTCAGGCTCCTTATGCTTGGAATAAAGTATCAGAATAGTATTATTCAACCTTTTTTAGCCAAGGCACCCTTTAAAATTCCGCAAAGTCTTGAGGCACTCCATTCCAGGGATGTATTTAGGTTTTGTGCTGCCCTAGGCCTGACTAAACTCGTTCACCCCTAATTTAAATATGACCCACCCCTTCCTGTCAAGGCCACACCCCTTGCTGTTAAAGACTTGCTCTTCCCTTACCTTACCCTTACTCTATCCAAAATTAAATAGAAAAGTGTTCCTATAGTTCTGCTTTAGGCACAAAATTCTGATAATTGTATGGAGAGGACTAAAAAGAAATAACCATGCCAATGGTACAGCAGAAAACATATAGCACAGTGAGGAAGGTTTGTGGTCCAGGATGATAGGACAGTCAAGATTAGAAGCTCCGCCCCCTACAGTTGAGGAATGCTTGCCTCTCTGCCCAGTCCGCCCCATAAGACTGGCGCTACACTAATAGTGCTACACTAATAGTGCAAGCCAACGGAGACTCTTTCCGTGCTGCCCCCCTGCAACCTTGTTGGCCTAGGCCAGGATACAGCTCTGCTCCATTCTAAAATGTAAAGAACTAAACACATAGCTTTGCAGAACACAGCAACATCCACACATGTCCAACATTTGAGGCGATTTATTCTTACAAAACCAATACACTTTCACACCTTGGTACTGACTAGTATTCTAGCGTTCCTCTTTTGCCTCACTCAGAAGGTCGCTAAAGTGACCCCAGTGCTGATGAAGAGGTGTGTGAGAGGCGCAAACAAGCAGGGCCGTTTGAGGGGATTTGGGGGCCCCGAGCAAAATGGACATGGAGGCCCCCCCTGCACGTACGCAAAGCCTACAGGAACCACAACATAGCGATACAGTTTAAAGGGGGTGTAAAGGTAAAAAATGTTTTCCCTAAATAGCTTCCTTTACCTTAGTGCAGTCCTCCTCCACTTACCTCATCCTTCCATTTTGCTTTTAAATGTCCTTATTTCTTCTGAGAAATCCTCACTTCCTGTTCTTCTGTCTGTAACTACACACAGTAATGCAAGGCTTTCTCCCTGCTGTGGAGTGTCATGCTCGCTCGCTCCCTCCCTTGAGGGGGCAAGCAGGAGAGTCAGGACGCCAACTAACACACAGCTCCTTTCTCTATCTGCAACATAGAGAGCGTCCTGACTCTCCTGCTCGCCCTCTTTTCCCTCAAGGAAGGGGGCAAGCACAACACTCCACACCAGGGAGAAAGCCTTGCATTACTGTGTGGAGTTACAGACAGAAGAACAGGAAGTGAGGATTTCTCAGAAGAAATCAGGACATTTAAAAGCAAAATGGAAGGATGAGGTAAGTGAAGTAGGACTGCACTAATGTAAAGGAAGCTAATAAATATAATAATAATAAAAAAAAACCTTTACGACCCCTTTAAGTTCACCCACACTTTATATAAATAAAAAATGTTTACAGTGCAAATACGGCTGTTGCATATAATATGCATAAAATTAGAAATTTTTTAACGATTGAACATTTGCAAAAATCACCACTGTACCATAAAATCAATAAATATACATAAAAAAAAAGTGCACAATAACTAAATCCAACATACTTAAAACACACACACTCACATTAACATTTTTCAGTTCTCACAAACATGTGCAAATTATCTAAAACTGCTGTTTGCGAGCCTTGTTTTCTGCAATCACAATGTCCTCCACGTCCAAAGACTGGCAAACATCACACTCAATTGACATACGTGCCAGTCCTGTGAGCCTTTCTTGGCCCATGGTGGACCTCATGTCATTTTTTATCAGCTTCAAAGCTGAAAAGCTCCTCTCACCAGAGGCCACTGACACAGGCAGAGTCAGGAGTAGACACATGTTCTTTTTACCCCCCCCTCCCTATGTTTTTTTTACTCCCCTCCCATGTTCTTTTTACTCCCCCCCCCCCCCCCGCGTCCTTCTTACTCCCCTCCCTATGTGTTTTTTTTACTCCCCCCCTCCCTCCCTCCCTATGTTTTTTTTACACCCCCCCCCCTCCCTACCGTACCGCGTGGCAGGAGATTCAGTTTCCTGTTCCCGACTGGACTGAAAGGAAGTGAGCACTCAGTGTGCACTTCCTGTCAGTCCGGCCAGGAACAAGAAACTGAATATCCTGTACCGCACAGTACCCGGCCACGCTACAGGGAAGGGGAAGTGGTGACGAGAGAGGCGGCAGTGCTGCAGCCGCCTGAGGCTCTCTATAGAGCGCTCAGGCGGCTGCAGCATTTATAGGAAGCGCAGAAAGGGCCCTGCTTGGGGCCCCAAGCAATTGCTTAGTTTGCTTGCCTTGTCGCGACGGGCCTGCAAACAAGGATGAAGGCACCTGACACTCTCTCTAACAACCAATTACTTCATTGGTTGTTAGGATGCCAGCAGCTGGCCCTCACAGTGCCCAAGGTTGTAATGATACACAATAAAAACCTGTGGATTGTGGAACAAAAAGGCATGCTTGATTCACTTCCTATCTTGTTGACAATTTTTAGGCATTTTGCCAAGGCACCCGGGTAGGAGCCAGAAGGGCACTGTAGGAACTGAGCCTGATGCCGCGTACACACGGTCGTTTTTTGCGATGAAAAAAAACGACGTTTTTTAAAACGTCATTTAAGTTGATCGTGTGTGGGCAAAACGTCGTTTTTTGTCTTCAAAAAAACGACCAAAAAAAAATTCCAACATGTTTGAATTTTTTGTGTCGTTTTTCAAAACGTTGTTTTTTGTTTCACAAAAAGTCACCGTGTGTAGCAAAAACGTCGTTTAAAACAACGTTTTTCAACCCGCGCATGCCCAGAAGCTAGTTATGAAGCGAGCTTCAATGGAAAAGAGTGGTGAACGTAACCTCGCTTTTTGTGAAAAAACGATGGTGTGTACGCAAAATTGTCTTTGAAAAGTGACGTTTCAAAAACGTCGTTTTTTACTTCACAGAAAACGTCGTTTTTTTTCATCGCAAAAAACGACCGTGTGTACGCGGCATTAGAATAGAGAGCTGAGTCTGCCCATCTGAAATTGTGTGCTTCTAGGACAAGGAAGAGAAGGAAAAAAAGCAGGCATTCCCTACTGCCTTTATTTTAGCCAACAGCCTGTCATCAGACAACAATAGCAGAAGTTGCCCAAAGGGTGGCGGTAAAGAGCTGAAAAACCATGTGATTTGGTGAATGTTGGCTGAAAATGTTAAGCCGTGTGTATGCAGAACAAGTTTACGGCCAACAGCATTCGGACCAAAATCCACTGAAAAATCTGCTGGAAGTCCGATCGTGTGTACGAGGATTTAATGATATATGTACAATAATCTACAGATATCCTTTCTACAACTCTTTGCACTTGTAACACATTGTTACAATAATAGTTACAACAAAGTAACTTTTATTTTGACCTAGATCAGATCTTTAGGCTTTATATGTATAAAAACTAAAGAAGGGATCTAAGTTTTCCTGAAAGCTTGCATATTTAACCGGTAAAGACCCGGACCATTATGCAGGTTAAGGACCTTGCCCCTTTTTGCGATTCGGCACTGCGTCGCTTTAACTGACAATTGCGCGGTCGTGCGACATGGCTTCCAAACAAAATTAGCGTCCTTTTTTTCCCCACAAATAGAGCTTTCTTTTGGTGGCATTTGATCACCTCTGCGGTTTTTATTTTTTTGCGCGTTAAACAAAAATAGAGCGAC
This sequence comes from Rana kukunoris, assembly GCA_029574335.1. Lineage (NCBI taxonomy): Eukaryota > Metazoa > Chordata > Amphibia > Anura > Ranidae > Rana > Rana kukunoris. Next base: position 171,595,951 of record CM056049.1, read on the forward strand.
AATTTTAAAAAAAAAAACAATATTTTTTACTTTTTGCTATAATAAATAAGCCCAAAAAAGATATATATATAAAAAAAAAAACATTCTTCTACCTATTTTTGGTTAAAAAAAATTGCAATAAGCGTTTATCGATTGTTTTGCGCAAAATGTATAGCGTTTACAAAATAGGGGATAGTTTTATGGCATTTTGATTAATAATTATTTTTTTACTACTAATGGCGGCGATCAGCGTTTTTTTTTCGTGACTGCGACATTATGGCGGACACATCGGACACTTTTGACACATTTTTGGGACCGTTGTCATTTTCACAGCGAAAAGTGCACTGGTTACTGTGAAAATAACAATGGCAGTGAAAGGATTAACCACTAGGGGGCGCTGTAGGGGTTAAGTGTGACCTCATGTGTGTTTCTTACTTTAGGGGGGCATGGCTGGACATGTGACATCAGTGATCGTCGTTCCCTATATCAGGTAACAGACGATCACTGACACTGCCACAGAGAAGAACGGGGAAGGTGTGTTTACACTCACCGATCCCCGTTCTTCAGCTCCTGTGACCGATTGCGGGACATCCGCTGCGATTAGGTCCACGGGTTCCGTGGGCGTGGTCACGGAGCTTCGTACCGGGTCACGAGCACGTCGGCGGTGCGCTCGCAACCCACGGCTGGGCTCTTAAAGAGGATGTGTATGTACGTCCATGTGCCCAGCCGTGCCACTCTGTCGATGTATATAGTCGTGCGTCGGTCCTTAAGTGGTAATACTTTAGATTAGACAATTTGTGCAATAATCGAAAGCTAACAATCTACGATCGTTATTTTGACCTGTAATAGCACTAATATTGTGTCCAACACTATACAGTCCTTCGTCTAATTCCTAGATAAATAATAGTTTGCATGCTCAAACAAATTGGTTTTGCAAAGTACTGTGTTCAAATGAGTAACAAAAAAAGCATTCAGTGATTTATATACAGTAAGCAATACATTTGTCATTTCCCATGTACATTGTAATTCTCTGTTGTAGTGATTCCTAAATAACTGAAAAATATAAACCTTATGACACTTTATTTGGATTTTCACCATAATAAGTCGCTCATCTAATTCAACAACAAATGCCTTTCACACTTTGATAGGATATGACATTTCAATTTTGTGGAAGTAATTTGTTTTCCATCAAAGATTTGAAATACCCACACTAATTAATCACTTAGCACTGGTGGCAGGTCCTGTGTGTCTAATCGGGATATTATTAATTGCCATGTATGTGTGATATCTGTATCTGACAGGCAAGCAGCGTCTACCACAGTGGGTATGAATACATGTTGGACAGCCTTTAGATTAGATACAGTGGCTGTTTGAAATAACAACATTTTAGGGTACTTTTTACACTGAGGCATTGCGCCACCGTCGGTAAAGCGCCGCTATTTTTAGCGGTGCTTTAACGTTGTTTTTGCTGCGCTATTTGGCCACTAGTGGGCGCATTTAACCCCTGCTAGCGGCCAAAAAAGGGTTCAGCGGCTGCTAGCGGCCAAAAAAGGGGTTGGGCAGGGGCGCCTCGGTGGGCAGGGGCGCGGTAGGTATACATCGCTCCTACAGCGCCTCATCGCTCCTACAGCGCCTCAAAGATGTGGCCAGCGCACCGCTCCTGTGTGAAAGCCCTTAGGCCTCGTACACACGAGGCAATCTATTTGTTCAAATCGGTCGGACCGACCGATTTGAACAAATCTGTCTGATAGGATTTTGGTTTGCTCGCGTGTACACACGAGCAAACCAAAATCCCCGCCAGCAGACGGCGCGCTGACGTGTCGGTGACGTGGCGGTGACGTTGACGCCGCCACGTCACCGCACCAGGAAGTAAAACACTTCCGCGCATGCGCCGAATCCATTCGGCGGCGGTGCGGGACGACATGTCTGCTGGTAAGTGTACTAACCAGCAGACATGTCGGGCGGACGGATTCCCACCCGATAGATTTCAAAGCATGCTTTGAAATCTGTCGGGTGGCCAAATCCGTCGGCTCGGCCGTACACACGATCGAATCTGTCTGCTGGGACGGTCTAGCAGACCGTTTCCAGCAGACAGATTTGATCGTGTGTACGAGGCCTTAGGGTTGGAGTGAGAAAAGAGGTTCTTTCAGGGCACTTTGCAGGTGCTATTTTTAGCGCTATAGCGCCTGCAAAGCACCTCAGTGTGAAAGTAGCCTAAGTGCAGAATTGTATGGTATATAATCTTCCTTTTTAGTGCAATGGACCTTGGTTATGTTACCACTGAGGCCGCGTACACACGAGGAGACATGTCCGATGAAAACCGTCCGCGGACCGTTTTCATCGGACATGTCTCCAGGGGGATTTTGGTCTGATGTGTGTACACACGATCAAACCAAAATCCCCACGGACATACAGCGTGGTGACGTGACAGTGACGCCGCCACGTCAGCAAACCAAGAAGTAAAATGCTTCCACGCATGCAACAAATCCATTCGACGCATGCAGAAGATTTCGGTCCGCTGGTTAGGCGTACTAACCAGCGGACATGTCCGACGGACAGGTTTCCATCGGACAAGTTTTAAAGCATGTTTTAAGACTTTTGTCCGCTGGAAACCAGTCCGCTAAGCCGTACACACGATCGGATATGTCTGCTGAAACTGGTCTGCGGACCAGTTTCAGCGGACATGTTCGATCGTGTGTACGTGGCCTAAGAATGCTCTCTGCATTGAGTTTACATGAGGTCCTCCTGTGTAGGCTTCCATCTAAATCTGGCCTAATATTATTGCTAAAGTAGATTTGATTATGAGTGCTTTTGAAGCCAGAGACAAATTTTGCACAGCAAGCTTTTAGGCTGGGTTCACACCAGTGGCGGGTGTCGATAGTGGGCGCAGGAGTGCTGCCCCCTCTCTCCTGCACTGCCACTGAAACAATACATAGATTCATGCACTGCATGAATCTATGTATTGTCGCTGACGCCGCTGTCGCCCACTATTCAGATGGCCGGCCCCCTGTTGAGCGCCGGACATCTGAAAACAGCAGTTGGTTGATTTTTGAAGTGTCTATCAGAGCCAGCGGCTGATAGGCTTCCCGAATACAGCCTGTGGGCTGTAATCGGCTTCCAAACAGTAAAACAGGGGATGCACGGTGTGTGCATTCCCTGGTTAACACTGACACGTGTCTCAGCCAGTCTTACCGGTAACCTGATTGGCTGAAGCGTCACTGAGGGCGGGAAAAGACATCGAGGGACAGTGGAGGATGGCTGACCCCAGAAAGGTAAGTGCTGGGCGGGGGTTGTCTGGTGGTATTTGAGAAGGCAATCTGGCAGCATTTTACAGGGCAAACTGTTGGTTTTTGAGGGGGCAAACTGGTGGCAATTGATGGGCACAGTGGTGACAATTGATGGGTACAGTGGGGATAATTGATGGCACAGTGGCTGCGTTTGATGGCATGGCACAGTGGTGACAATTGATGGGCACAGTGGCAACAATTGATGGCACAGTGGATGCGTTTAATGGCATGGCACAGTGGTGACAATTGGTGGGCAAAGTGGCGACAATTGATGGCACAGTGGCTGTGTTTGATGGCATGGCACAGTGGCGACAATTAATGCTACAGTGGCTGCGTTTGATGGCATGGCACAGTGGTGACAATTGATGGCACAGTGGCTGCGTTTGATGGCATGACACAGTGGTGACAATTGATGGCACAGTGGCTGCATTTGACGGCATGGCACAGTGGTGACAATTGATGGGCACAGTGGCAACAATTGATGGCACAGTGGATGCGTTTAATGGCATGGCACAGTGGTGACAATTGGTGGGCAAAGTGGCGACAATTGATGGCACAGTGGCTGTGTTTGATGGCATGGCACAGTGGCGACAATTAATGCTACAGTGGCTGCATTTGATGGCATGGCACAGTGGTGACAATTGATGGCACAGTGGCTGCGTTTGATGGCATGACACAGTGGTGACAATTGATGGGTACAGTGGCGAAAATTGATGGCACAGTGGCTGCGTTTGATGGAATGGCACAGTGGCTGCGTTTGATGGCATGGTACAGTGGCTGCGTTTGATGGCATAGCACAATGGCGACAATTAATGACACAGTGGCGACAATTAAAGGGCACAATTGCTGCATTTGATGGCACAGCGGCAACAATTGATGGGCACAGTGGCTGCATTTGATGGACACAGTAGCTGCGTTTGATGGGCAGAGTGGCTGCATTTGATGGACACATTAGCTGCGTTTGATGGGCAGAGTGGCTGCATTTGATGGGCACAGTGAGGCTGCAATTGTTTTTTTTTTTTCATTATGTACCGTCTACAAAATAGGGGGTAGTTTTTATAAAAATGCCCTAATTACCGTGTAAATGTGACTGGCAGTAAAATGGTTAACCAGTAGGGGGCGGGGAAGGGGATAAGTGTGTCTTAGGGGGTGATTCTAACTGTTAGGGGAGTGGCTTACTGTGACACGTCACTGATCGCTGCTCCCGATGAGAGGGAGCAGACGATCAGTACTGTGTCATAAGGCAGAACAGGGAGATGCCTTGTTTACAAAGGCATCCCTCCGTTTTGCCTTTCCATGACCCGATCGTGGAACATCGAGTCCACGGGTCTCGCAGCATGGTCGCGAAGACCTGCGTGGGTGCCCGCTAGGCAGCAGGTTCAAAGCAACTTATATATACGTTGCTTTGCCTGCCCGTGGCATTCTGCCAACGTAAATGTGCGCGAGGTAGTTGGCAAACGGTAGGCAGCAGATCACCAAAGTTACAAATCAAAATCCGTTTATAACATATCATTGGAACTAAGAAGTTTTACATACACAGAAAGGTTAAATTAGTTGTATAGCTGAATACGTTAAATAAACACCAAGTAGATTTCAATGACTGGCGTTGTGTGGTTTACTGGAGCTGCCAATTTTTTAAAAAAAATACAATATACCACTCCACAGTAAAACTTTTACAGATGCTTGCAGAAAAGAAAAGCATTTTTTAAATGTTTATTTTTTTGTGTGGGGAGGAGCGCCTTTTACCAGGAGCTTGCGGGGCAATTGGCCATGTGTCTGCCCTTCTGTAACACTACCACAATGTCATTGTGCAGCTCTGCTTTGTGTTATACATTTGGGGCCAGATTCAGCAAAGGTTACGCTGGCGGATCGAGTGATCCGCCAGCGTAACAGTGGCTTTGAGCCGGCGTTTCTGTTTTCTGTAACCAGAAAACAAGAAACGCCGGGTTGAAGTTCCGATGCGGTGAGCGTAACTGAGTTTCGCCATCGCATCGTTACTTCAACTTAAAAATGGCGCCGGGGGCGTTCCCGCCGATTTACGCTCAAAAAATATGTTAATGAGCGGAAATCGGCAATTCACGATCGAAATCCGGCGCGACGCAGTGACGTTACGACGTTTCCGGACGGGATACGCGGCGCATAGTTATACCTACATGGGGCTGGCGTATCCTATGTTAGGTATAGGCGTCGTCATCGCGTCGGGAAAAAAAAAAAAAAACGTCGCTTGCGTAAAACGGTCATGAATGGGAATGTGACGTCATTGACGTTCATTCACAGATTTTGGAGCATGCGCACGGGGATGTTTTGACACTCGACGCATGCGCAGTACGTCGGCGGCGGAATCGCGCGTAGTTAGCATACTACACGCCCCGTACCCGCCCAATTTGAATTCCGCCGGCTCATTTGTGATGCGCTGCCGCAACTTTAGGAGCAAGTGCTTCATGAATGACAGCACTTGCTCCTAAAAAATCGGCAGCGCAACGCAAATGAGAAGCGTTACTCCAGAGCAAAGATGCTCTGGACTACGTGAATCTGGCCCTTGGTGTGTGCCCAGAGAAAAGAAACAAAGAGATATATTGTTTCCATTTTGTTTCGTTATCACAGAGAGAGGAGATCTTATCAGAATATTTTTATATTTCAAAAGACACATTTCTAATGAATTGACCTTTTTTATTTCACATATACCGCCTCTGCTTCGTTGTCTTGAAGAATCTCTCATATCACAGGGTCTATCTGATGGAAAATTATAGACTCTGCAGTATCTAAGGAACAATGCTTTTGGTAGTCAGAGACCATTGTATCTTTACCTAGGAAGGCAGCGGAGGCTAAAGCCTGGTACACACGATTGGATTTTCCGCGGATAAAGCGTAGGACTTTTGTCCGAAGAGCGTTGGTCATGAACTTGCATACAAACGGCAAATAATTATCGGCCAACAAACACGAAACAACGTGCTCTTTCAGCTCTTTAGTGGCACTTTTTGGGCAACTTCTGCTAATGTTGTGTTATGGTTAGCATTGCTTCCAAGCATGCGTGTTTGTACTTTGGAGTTTTGTCTGAAGGACTTGTGTATACACGGTATAATCCGACAACACACATTTGTTGTTGGAAAATTTTAAAGCATCCTATCCAACATTTGATGTCGGAAAACAGTCGGATTATCCGACAACAGCCTGTCATCACACAAGTCCCGCCAGAAAATCCGATCGTGTGTATAGGTCTTAAGAAGCAGTCTTTTTTATTTATTGCATATAAGGCCTGGTTTACACCTATGCATTTTTTTTTGTGCATTTTTAGTTTTTCAGAAACACACTACAGCATTGTCAAGAATATTCTTAGGAGAAACTCCAATGGAGGGGAATTGTTTGGAACCTTCACTGCAGCTGTGTGTGATGTCAGTTCCCAAGCTCCACCCCATGCGCTTCCAGGAATATTCCTGAAAATGCTGTGAAAGGACTGGATTCCAGAAGTCAGGATTGGGGGGACGTGGGCTGAGGTGACTCGGGGGACATGGACTGAGGTGACTCGGGGGACGTGGACTGAAGTGAATTGGGGGGACCTGGACTGAGGTGACTCGGGGGACGTGGGCTGAGGTGACTTGGGGTACGTGGATTGAGGTGACTAGGGGGACGTGGACTGAGGTGACTCGGGGACGTAAACTCAGGTGATTTGGGGCACATGGACTGAGGTGACTCGGGCGACGTGGACTGAGGTGACTCAGGGGACGTGGACTGAGGTGACTCGGGCGACGTGGACTGAGGTGACTCAGGGGACGTGGACTGAGGTGAATTGGGGGGACGTGGACTGAGGTGACTCGGGCGACGTGGACTGAGGTGACTCGGGCGACGTGGACTGAGGTGACTCAGGGGACGTGGACTGAGGTGAATTGGGGGGACGTGGACTGAGGTGACTCGGGGGATGTGGATTGAGGTGACTTGGGGGACGTGGGCGGAGGTGTATCAGGGGACATGGATTGAGGTGACTTGGGGTACGTGGGCTGAGGTGACTCTGGGACGTGGATTGAGGTGACTCGGGGGACGTGGGCTGAGGTGACTCGGGGGATGTGGATTGAGGTGACTCGGGGGACGTGGGCGGAGGTGTATCAGGGGACGTGGATTGAGGTGACTCGGGGTACGTGGGCTGAGGTGACTCTGGGACGTGGATTGAGGTGACTCGGGGGACGTGGGCTGAGGTGACTCTGGGACGTGGGCTGAGGTGACTCGGGGGACGTGGGCTGAGGTGACTCGGGTACGTGGGCTGAGGTGACTCTGGGACGTGGATTGAGGTGACTCGGGGGACGTGGGCTGAGGTGACTCTGGGACGTGGGCTGAGGTGACTCGGGGATGTGGACTGAGGTGACTCGGGGGACGTGGACTGAGGTGACTCGGGGGATGTGGATTGAGGTGACTTGGGGGACGTGGGCGGAGGTGTATCAGGGGGCGTGGATTGAGGTGACTCGGGGTACGTGGGCTGAGGTGACTCTGGGACGTGGATTGAGGTGACTCGGGGGACGTGGGCTGAGGTGTATCAGGGGACGTGGATTGAGGTGACTCGGGGTACGTGGGCTGAGGTGACTCTGGGACGTGGATTGAGGTGACTCGGGGTACGTGGGCTGAGGTGACTCTGGGACATGGATTGAGGTGACTTGGGGAACGTGGGCGGAGGTGTATCAGGGGACGTGGATTGAGGTGACTCGGGGGACGTGGGCTGAGGTGACTCTGGGACGTGGGCTGAGGTGACTCGGGGGATGTGGACTGAGGTGACTCGGGGACGTGGACTGAGGTGACTCGGGGGATGTGGATTGAGGTGACTTGGGGGACGTGGGCGGAGGTGTATCAGGGGGCGTGGATTGAGGTGACTCGGGGTACGTGGGCTGAGGTGACTCTGGGACGTGGATTGAGGTGACTCGGGGGACGTGGGCTGAGGTGTATCAGGGGACGTGGATTGAGGTGACTCGGGGTACGTGGGCTGAGGTGACTCTGGGACGTGGATTGAGGTGACTCTGGGTACGTGGGCTGAGGTGACTCTGGGACATGGATTGAGGTGACTCGGGGGACGTGGGCTGAGGTGACTCTGGGACATGGATTGAGGTGACTCGGGGGACGTGGGCTGAGGTGTATCAGGGGACGTGGATTGAGGTGACTCGGGGGACATGGACTAAAGTGACTCGAGAATCCTCTATTATACACACACTGACCTCTGTGATTTTCGGGTCCTATCATGTGGTGATGCGTTACCACTTTTAGGCCTGGTTCACACACTACAGTCCATATAACATGGTTTCCTTTGGGTCATGTTCACATCTGTGCATTTTATGGAAAGAGCCAGGGATTTTTTTCTTTTTTGGTTCCATAGACTTCAATGGATGAAAAGCATGAATTGAAAATGCAAACTGCACCTGGAATATGCAACCCGCATAGGTGAGAACCAGGCCTTCGGGCTCATTCTTATCACAACACATGCATGTTGCACCGTTGTAACACATTGCCATCGTTTTACATGCGGTTTGTTTGTTTTTTCCTTGTTTGCCTCGCAGTGCATTGCATTTATGCGCTCTTTTGGACATTTGCATGCGTTGTGTTGCATTGTGCTGCACAAATGCAATGCACTGGTGTCAACTGATTTCATAGTGAACTATTATTTTTTGGGGTTGCCATGCGTTGGGAATGTGCTGACAATGCGTCTGGGGTAAATGTATTCCTTTACTCCGTGGTGGTGATCATTACTCCAGGAAGTCATGAGGGTGATGTCCGACTGGTGGTCTCACTCCAAGTGCTGCAATTTTTAGAATAAGCTTCGCTATTGTAAAGGATGCAATGCATTTTCCAGCACACTGAGAAGATCACCAACCTACCTCATGCTCACAGTCCTGCCAGCCATGCATTATAATTATATTATGATGCAGAATTGTAGTGATGTGGAAGCTTTCCTCCTACCTACCTCCCCCAGCCCTGGCTCTGCTCTCTATAATGAAGTGAAGGATCACTTACCGTCCCGTCGCTCGGTCTGCACACACCTCACAGCCAGGTGAAAACTTCTACAGTTACAACTAAGGAGGGCGCTCTGTAAACTTCGAATCTTCGTCTCCTAGCAACCGCGGAACGCCGGATATCCCGGCTGCCGTTGTCGTGGAAACCGTAAAATGCTGGAAGCCGTCCTTTTCTCTGATAGGCCGGCATTTTCTGCGGCTGCCTAGAAAGGAGGTTACAGCAGCGCCAGATTGTGGTCGTTGAGCGGGTGTGGAGGAATGACGTGACGTCACTATTAGACGGAGAGGGCGAGATGTGGATAGTCCTGAGGATGGATGGACTCCACAATGATGGCGGGCGGGCTCACCATAAAAATGCCAGGGGCCTGGCTGCTGACTGATCCCAGACCAGAATGTCAGAGAGACCTCTGCCAGCCTTCTAAGAGCCCAAAACGTCAAGGAGAACCTGTGTATGCCCAGCTATCCTAAATGCTTTTTCACCTGGCAGCAGCTTTTTAGCATGAAAAAAAAAAAAAACACTTGGCACATTTAGATTAGGGTGGCCACATTTCCAAACTGCCATTCAGGACCACCCACCTTCCCCCCAGAAAATTAAGGTGGGGGGGCAATGTAGTCTCAGGGATGACGGGGAATTTGGTGTGATTTGTTGGGTGAATGGCTGGTGTCAGCACATAAATCACCCCACGCCATGCTAGATATGGTGCCAAATCACATTCTATTACCACATTGTGACATATCATGAAATAGTTCAACTCACTATAATGCAGAATCAGTGGGAACCCTGAGCTTGTCACTTGCCACCAGATGCAGCGTGCCAATTGCCACCCATAGTCTGCCACCATATACAGGGCCAGATTCAGGAACACTTGCGCTGGAGTATTTCGATATGCGCCGCGTAACTGTGATGATGCGCCGTCGTTTCTATGTGCCCGTACCCACCAAACTAGATGCGCCCAGTAATGGGTCATTTGCGACCGGCGGAACGTTCCGACGCCAGAGTATCGTCAGCGCTTAATTTCGCTGGGCGCATCAGTCGCGCCTATTGATTTCCCCTGCAAATATGCAAATGAGGGATTTTTCCCAATTCACGAACGGATTAGCACCATACGCTGGCTACATGCGCCGCGCGTATCTGATCCGTCCGGCGCAAAGTTATTTCTACAAAAGGCTGCTTTATCTTTACTCCAGACGGTCACAGGTCAGCAGGAGAGCAGCTACAGCAGCGTTACCGACGATAGGAGCTAGCTGAGCACCCCCACTTGCAAGGACAACACCTCTGTGTGCCAACATGCCAGGGGCACTCGTGGTCCTAGAACTACTGATGGGTCCCCTGGAACCAAGAAGGCGGCCACGTGAGAGGATATACCGCACTCGTATGAACCTCTTTGGCATGGGGGATGAGGAGGTGTATCGCCTCTTCAGATTCAGCCCTGTTGCAATACTTGAACTAACCACAACCCTGCAGGATGACATCACCAGCCCAACACACCGATCACAAGCAGTGCAGCCACTGGTGAAGGTCCTGGCAACACTCCATTTCCTTGCAAGTGGATCATTCCAGCGTACAAGTGGAGTGGTGGCTGGGATGTCACAGTCCTCCATAAGCAGATGTGTGCACCAGGTTGTCCCTGCAATCCTCAGACGCATGTCCAACCAGTTCATCAGACCCACCACTGAGGAGCTGCGGCTGAAGGCAATGACAGATTTCTACAACATTGCCAGATTCCCACGCACTGTGGGGGCCATTGATTGCACACATGTGGCCCTACAGCCCCCCAGTGCCACAGAGCACATATACCGCAATCGGAAGCATTGGCATTCCATCAACGTACAGGTGATAGCCGATGCCCAACGCCTCATATGGCACGTCCGTGCCAAACACCCCGGGTCCAGCCATGACAGTTTCATATACCGTCAGAGTCCCATCCCAGCAGAATTTAACCAGAACATGTATGGGGACAGCTGGCTGGTTGGTGAGTGACATGGGAGTCAGGCATGACTATCCCCTCCCGTCATGCACAACAGAAATCGCACATGCATGACTAACATTCTCCTGTCTTTTCCCTTACAGGTGACTCTGCATATGCACTGGGACCCCATCTAATGACTCCTTTCCGGAACCCCCAAACCAGAGGAGAGAGAAAATACAATGAAGCACACATCAAAACCCGTGCAGTGGTGGAGCAAACATTTGGGCTCCTGAAGTCCCGTTTCCGCTGCCTGGATAAGTCTGGGGGGGCCCTATTGTATTCCCCTACCTTTGTGTGTCAGATCATCGGTGCATGTTGCATACTACATAACTTTGCTATGAAAAAAGGCCTGCATATTGACATACGTGATGACCTGACCCCCGACCCACACAGTCCCCCCCTGCCAGAGGACACCCAGTCTGCTGATGGAAGAGCAGTCAGGAGGGTCCTCGCCGTAGGCATCTTTGGACACTAAACCAAAACATTAATTACACAGACAATGCACGCGTGTACACCACTGATGTCCCTAGATCACACACACCACATGCACATCGCATTGGATTAGCCCAAGTCCAGCATGTAGGAGTTGGGAGCAGTAACGCCAGCGTCAAGGCCCCAATGATGTCACTGTCCATTCACACACCTTTCACACATCATTCATTCAGCCGTGGGGTTCACTTCACCACCACGGCCGAGGGTGACACCCCTTACTTTCAGGAGTGCCACCCTCTCACATTCACACACCATTCACACTGTCCCCTGCACTCCTGACCGTGTGCAGTACAAAAATAAATTAGAAAGATCATATCCTGATCAATAAAAGAAAAATAATCTCATAACCTGAGAAAAATAAAAAATAAACTCATGACCTGAGTATGTGAAAAATAATAATATAAAACCAGCCACAAAAAAAAGGCCTCATCGGGGATGCCGGGGGCTTCTTCTGGGGGCCCCTCTCTGGCTCCGCAGCTGCCTGGATGGAGTGGGTGGGGGTGGGGGGGCATCTGGAGGTGGCTGATCCCCAGGTGGGCCACTCCTGGCAGGTGTGGCCTGCGTGCCCTCCAAGGCCCTGGCTATCCGTCCAAGATAACTGTTGGTCTGGGCCTGCATCCGGAGCTGACGGGTCATCTGGTAATGCTGGGCCCGCCGACTCAGCCTCCCCTGCTCCCGGATGGCAGCACTGTTCCCATGGATGGCAGCAGTGTTGGCCTGGACGGCTGCAGTGAGGTGCTGGATATCCCCCTGCACCTCCCCCAAAGTGGTGACCACTGCAGCGCAATTAGAGCTGACATCCTGCACTGCGTTGCTGAGGTTGGCAACGGAGCCCAGGCTGTCCGACACTTTCTGCAAGTGGTCCGCTATGGCCCCCATTTGTTCTGTCTGTCTGGCGTGATCCCTTGCCAACTGGTCCTGGACACCATCAGACACCCCCCTGGTCTTCTGGGTCGCCTTCCTGGGGCCAGAAGATGTATGTCCTCGGGTGGAAGGAGTCGCCCTTGAGGGGCTTCCAAGGATGGGGGAGGGGACGACAGACGGGCCAGGAGAAGGGGAGGAGACAGACAAAACCAAAGAAAAGTCCTGCTCTGCCACAGCAGGATCTTCCACAACCACCTCGGCAGGTGTGGTGTGGCCACTCTCCTCCTCCACAACCTCTTCACCACCCAGTGGCTCGGGCACACGATGGCGTGGGGGGGATGGGGTGGAATGCACGCTGACAGATGATGGCCCAGCTCCGTCATCTGTGGATGACACAAAGCAGACACATGTTGGTGGTCCCACACACTTGGCACATGTCCCCCCCCCCCCAAATGCAAAACAACAAATAGGGGATTATAAAACACTTACCTGTCCTTGTGCCTTCCTCCACGGAGTCATAGCCTGCGACCCCCTCCACCTGCTCCCTCTCCAGGCACCGAGCGACCACCTCCTCCTCTGCGGTCAGGGTGACAGGACATGGGGGACCACCACCTGTGCCCCTCTCATACCTCCTGATGGAGGCCACCTTGTCCCTCACCTTGCGCCGCAGGTCATTTATTTTCTTTTGTATGTCCCCAGCAGTCCGGGTGGAGTAGCCCAGGACATTGACCCTGGCAGCAATCGACTCCAGGATGCCCTGCTTCCTCTCCCGGCTGGTCTTCCGGCTTTTTTTGCCATGGAGAAATTCATTCTCCGTCTCCATAGCCGAGATAATGACAGAGACCTCCTGGGTATTAAAGTTGAGGTTCCTCCTCTCTCTGGGGGTAGCGGGAGCAGCCATCACAGAGCAAAAGTATCTTCCCTGGGGTGGGGGGAAACGGAACTACTTTTGCGCCGGAATGGCGTTTCCGCCAGCGCTTTTAAGCGCCCAGCGGAACGCATTGCGCTGACGTTTCCCAGGAAGTGGTGCCGACGGAAGTTGTGAGCATGCGCACAAGGGGGCGAGTGGAGCCGCACTCACTGCGCATGCTCCGTGGATGATGCGCTGAACGTAAGCCTCTGCGCCGGGCTCCGCCCATCATTTACATATGATCACACCCACTTCCACTTGCGTCGGGTTACGCCAGCGCATTATCGTTACTCTGGCGCAAGTTTACGCGCAACTGCTATGTGAATTACAGGACTTGCGCTGAAAGGGTCTTCAGAGTAACGTAAATGAGAAGCGTTACTCCAGAGGAAAGATACTCTCATCTACCTGAATCTGGCCCACAGTGTGCTACTTTCCACCCATATCCTGCCACCATATACAGTGTGCTACTTTCCACCCATAGTCTGCCACCATATACAGTGTGCTACTTTCCACCCATAGTCTGCCACCATATACAGTGTGCTACTTTCCACCCATATCCTGCCACCATATACAGTGTGCTACTTTCCACCCATAGTCTGCCACCATATACAGTGTGCTACTTTCCACCCATATCCTGCCACCATATACAGTGTGCTACTTTCCACCCATATCCTGCCACCATATACAGTGTGCTACTTTCCACCCATAGTCTGCCACCATATACAGTGTGCTACTTTCCACCCATATCCTGCCACCATATACAGTGTGCTACTTTCCACCCATATCCTGCCACCATATACAGTGTGCTACTTTCCACCCATATCCTGCCACCATATACAGTGTGCTACTTTCCACCCATAGTCTGCCACCATATACAGTGTGCTACTTTCCACCCATAGTCTGCCACCATATACAGTGTGCTACTTTCCACCCATAGTCTGCCACCATATACAGTGTACTACTTTCCACCCATAGTCTGCCACCATATACAGTGTGCTACTTTCCACCCATATCCTGCCACCATATACAGTGTGCTACTTTCCACCCATATCCTGCCACCATATACAGTGTGCTACTTTCCACCCATATCCTGCCACCATATACAGTGTGCTACTTTCCACCCATAGTCTGCCACCATATACAGTGTGCTACTTTCCACCCATAGTCTGCCACCATATACAGTGTGCTACTTTCCACCCATAGTCTGCCACCATATACAGTGTACTACTTTCCACCCATAGTCTGCCACCATATACAGTGTGCTACTTTCCACCCATATCCTGCCACCATATACAGTGTGCTACTTTCCACCCATAGTCTGCCACCATATACAGTGTGCTACTTTCCACCCATATCCTGCCACCATATACAGTGTGCTACTTTCCACCCATAGTCTGCCACCATATACAGTGTGCTACTTTCCACCCATATCCTGCCACCATATACAGTGTGCTACTTTCCACCCATATCCTGCCACCATATACAGTGTGCTACTTTCCACCCATAGTCTGCCACCATATACAGTGTGCTACTTTCCACTCATATCCTGCCACCATATACAGTGTGCTACTTTCCACCCATAGTCTGCCACCATATACAGTGTGCTACTTTCCACCCATAGTCTGCCATCATATACAGTGTGCCACTTTCCACCCATATCCTGCCACCATATACAGTGTGCTACTTTCCACCCATAGTCTGCCAACATATACAGTGTGCTACTTTCCACCCATAGTCTGCCACCATATACAGTGTGCTACTTTCCACCCATATCCTGCCACCATATACAGTGTGCTACTTTCCACCCATAGTCTGCCATCATATACAGTGTGCTACTTTCCACCCATAGTCTGCCACCATATACAGTGTGCTACTTTCCACCCATATCCTGCCACCATATACAGTGTGCTACTTTCCACCCATATCCTGCCACCGTATACAGTGTGCTACTTTCCACCCATAGTCTGCCATATACAGTGTGCTACTTTCCACCCATAGTCTGCCACCATATACAGTGTGCTACTTTCCACCCATAGTCTGCCACCATATACAGTGTGCTACTTTCCACCCATAGTCTGCCACCATATACAGTGTGCTACTTTCCACCCATATCTGCCACCATATACAGTGTGCTACTTTCCACCCATAGTCTGCCACCATATACAGTGTGCTACTTTCCACCCATAGTCTGCCACCATATACAGTGTGCTACTTTCCACCCATAGTCTGCCACCATATACAGTGTGCTACTTTCCACCCATAGTCTGCCACCATATACAGTGTGCTACTTTCCACCCATAGTCTGCCACCATATACAGTGTGCTACTTTCCACCCATATCCTGCCACCATATACAGTGTGCTACTTTCCACCCATATCTGCCACCATATACAGTGTGCTACTTTCCACCCATATCCTGCCACCATATACAGTGTGCTACTTTCCACCCATAGTCTGCCACCATATACAGTGTGCTACTTTCCACCCATAGTCTGCCACCATATACAGTGTGCTACTTTCCACCCATAGTCTGCCACCATATACAGTGTGCTACTTTCCACCCATAGTCTGCCACCATATACAGTGTGCTACTTTCCACCCATAGTCTGCCACCATATACAGTGTGCTACTTTCCACCCATAGTCTGCCACCATATACAGTGTGCTACTTTCCACCCATAGTCTGCCACCATATACAGTGTGCTACTTTCCACCCATAGTCTGCCACCATATACAGTGTGCTACTTTCCACCCATAGTCTGCCATCATATACAGTGTGCTACTTTCCACCCATAGTCTGCCATCATATACAGTGTGCTACTTTCCACCCATAGTCTGCCACCATATACAGTGTGCTACTTTCCACCCATATCCTGCCACCATATACAGTGTGCTACTTTCCACCCATAGTCTGCCACCATATACAGTGTGCTACTTTCCACCCATATCCTGCCACCATATACAGTGTGCTACTTTCCACCCATATCCTGCCACCATATACAGTGTGCTACTTTCCACCCATATCCTGCCACCATATACAGTGTGCTACTTTCCACTCATAGTCTGCCACCATATACAGTGTGCTACTTTCCACCCATAGTCTGCCACCATATACAGTGTGCTACTTTCCACCCATATCCTGCCACCATATACAGTGTGCTACTTTCCACCCATATCCTGCCACCATATACAGTGTGCTACTTTCCACCCATAGTCTGCCACCATATACAGTGTGCTACTTTCCACCCATATCCTGCCACCATATACAGTGTGCTACTTTCCACCCATAGTCTGCCACCATATACAGTGTGCTACCTTCCACCCATAGTCTGCCACCATATACAGTGTGCTACTTGCCACCAGCAGCCTGTCACCAGATGCAGTTTGCCACTTGCCACCCTTAGTCTGCCACCATATACAGTGTGCTACTTTCCACCCATATCCTGCCACCATATACAGTGTGCTACTTTCCACCCATAGTCTGCCACCATATACAGTGTGCTACCTTCCACCCATAGTCTGCCACCATATACAGTGTGCTACTTGCCACCAGCAGCCTGTCACCAGATGCAGTTTGCCACTTGCCACCCTTAGTCTGCCACCATATACAGTGTGCTACTTTCCACCCATATCCTGCCACCATATACAGTGTGCTACTTTCCACCCATAGTCTGCCACCATATACAGTGTGCTACTTTCCACCCATAGTCTGCCACTATATACAGTGTGCTACTTTCCACCCATAGTCTGCCATCATATACAGTGTGCTACTTTCCACCCATATCCTGCCACCATATACAGTGTGCTACTTTCCACTCATAGTCTGCCACCATATACAGTGTGCTACTTTCCACCCATAGTCTGCCACTATATACAGTGTGCTACTTTCCACCCATAGTCTGCCATCATATACAGTGTGCTACTTTCCACCCATATCCTGCCACCATATACAGTGTGCTACTTTCCACTCATAGTCTGCCACCATATACAGTGTGCTACTTTCCACCCATAGTCTGCCACCATATACAGTGTGCTACTTTCCACCCATATCCTGCCACCATATACAGTGTGCTACTTTCCACCCATATCCTGCCACCATATACAGTGTGCTACTTTCCACCCATAGTCTGCCACCATATACAGTGTGCTACTTTCCACCCATATCCTGCCACCATATACAGTGTGCTACTTTCCACCCATAGTCTGCCACCATATACAGTGTCCTACCTTCCACCCATAGTCTGCCACCATATACAGTGTGCTACTTGCCACCAGCAGCCTGTCACCAGATGCAGTTTGCCACTTGCCACCCTTAGTCTGCCACCATATACAGTGTGCTACTTTCCACCCATATCCTGCCACCATATACAGTGTGCTACTTTCCACCCATAGTCTGCCACCATATACAGTGTGCTACCTTCCACCCATAGTCTGCCACCATATACAGTGTGCTACTTGCCACCAGCAGCCTGTCACCAGATGCAGTTTGCCACTTGCCACCCTTAGTCTGCCACCATATACAGTGTGCTACTTTCCACCCATATCCTGCCACCATATACAGTGTGCTATTTTCCTCCCATAGTCTGCCACCATATACAGTGTGCTACTTTCCACCCATAGTCTGCCACTATATACAGTGTGCTACTTTCCACCCATAGTCTGCCATCATATACAGTGTGCTACTTTCCACCCATATCCTGCCACCATATACAGTGTGCTACTTTCCACCCATATCCTGCCACCATATACAGTGTGCTACTTTCCACCCATAGTCTGCCACCATATACAGTGTGCTACTTGCCACCAGCAGCCTGTCACCAGATGCAGTTTGCCACTTGCCACCCTTAGTCTGCCACCATATACAGTGTGCTACTTTCCACCCATATCCTACCACCATATACAGTGTGCTACTTTCCACCCATAGTCTGCCACCATATACAGTGTGCTACCTTCCACCCATAGTCTGCCACCATATACAGTGTGCTACTTGCCACCAGCAGCCTGTCACCAGATGCAGTTTGCCACTTGCCACCCTTAGTCTGCCACCATATACAGTGTGCTACTTTCCACCCATATCCTGCCACCATATACAGTGTGCTACTTTCCACCCATAGTCTGCCACCATATACAGTGTGCTACTTTCCACCCATAGTCTGCCACCTATATACAGTGTGCTACTTTCCACCCATAGTCTGCCATCATATACAGTGTGCTACTTTCCACCCATATCCTGCCACCATATACAGTGTGCTACTTTCCACCCATATCCTGCCACCATATACAGTGTGCTACTTTCCACCCATAGTCTGCCACCATATACAGTGTGCTACTTTCCACCCATATCCTGCCACCATATACAGTGTGCTACTTTCCACCCATATCATAGTCTGCCACCATATACAGTGTGCTACTTTCCACCCATAGTCTGCCACCATATACAGTGTGCTACTTTCCACCCATAGTCTGCCACCATATACAGTGTGCTACTTTCCACCCATATCCTGCCACCATATACAGTGTGCTACTTTCCACCCATATCCTGCCACCATATACAGTGTGCTACTTTCCACCCATAGTCCTGCCACCATATACAGTGTGCTACTTTCCACCCATATCCTGCCACCATATACAGTGTGCTACTTTCCACCCATAGTCTGCCACCATATACAGTGTGCTACTTTCCACCCATATCCTGCCACCATATACAGTGTGCTACTTTCCACCCATAGTCTGCCACCATATACAGTGTGCTACTTTCCACCCATAGTCTGCCACCATATACAGTGTGCTACTTTCCACCCATAGTCTGCCACCATATACAGTGTGCTACTTTCCACCCATATCCTGCCACCATATACAGTGTGCTACTTTCCACCCATATCCTGCCACCATATACAGTGTGCTACTTTCCACCCATAGTCTGCCACCATATACAGTGTGCTACTTTCCACCCATAGTCTGCCACCATATACAGTGTGCTACTTTCCACCCATAGTCTGCCACCATATACAGTGTGCTACTTTCCACCCATATCCTGCCACCATATACAGTGTGCTACTTTCCACCCATAGTCTGCCACCATATACAGTGTGCTACTTTCCACCCATAGTCCTGCCACCATATACAGTGTGCTACTTTCCACCCATAGTCTGCCATCATATACAGTGTGCTACTTTCCACCCATATCCTGCCACCATATACAGTGTGCTACTTTCCACCCATAGTCTGCCATCATATACAGTGTGCTACTTTCCACCCATAGTCTGCCATCATATACAGTGTGCTACTTTCCACCCATAGTCTGCCACCATATACAGTGTGCTACTTTCCACCCATAGTCTGCCACCATATACAGTGTGCTACTTTCCACCCATAGTCTGCCACCATATACAGTGTGCTACTTTCCACCCATATCCTGCCACCATATACAGTGTGCTACTTTCCACCCATAGTCTGCCACCATATACAGTGTGCTACTTTCCACCCATAGTCTGCCACCATATACAGTGTGCTACTTTCCACCCATAGTCCTGCCACCATATACAGTGTGCTACTTTCCACCCATAGTCTGCCACCATATACAGTGTGCTACTTTCCACCCATAGTCTGCCACCATATACAGTGTGCTACTTTCCACCCATAGTCTGCCACCATATACAGTGTGCTACTTTCCACCCATAGTCTGCCACCATATACAGTGTGCTACTTTCCACCCATAGTCTGCCACCATATACAGTGTGCTACTTTCCACCCATAGTCTGCCACCATATACAGTGTGCTACTTTCCACCCATAGTCTGCCACCATATACAGTGTGCTACTTTCCACCCATAGTCTGCCACCATATACAGTGTGCTACTTTCCACCCATAGTCTGCCACCATATACAGTGTGCTACTTTCCACCCATAGTCTGCCACCATATACAGTGTGCTACTTTCCACCCATATCCTGCCACCATATACAGTGTGCTACTTTCCACCCATAGTCTGCCACCATATACAGTGTGCTACTTTCCACCCATAGTCTGCCACCATATACAGTGTGCTACTTTC
Organism: Rana kukunoris; assembly: GCA_029574335.1. Lineage (NCBI taxonomy): Eukaryota > Metazoa > Chordata > Amphibia > Anura > Ranidae > Rana > Rana kukunoris. Next base: position 171,616,490 of record CM056049.1, read on the forward strand.
CACCCATATCCTGCCACCATATACAGTGTGCTACTTTCCACCCATAGTCCTGCCACCATATACAGTGTGCTACTTTCCACCCATAGTCCTGCCACCATATACAGTGTGCTACTTTCCACCCATAGTCTGCCACCATATACAGTGTGCTACTTTCCACCCATATCCTGCCACCATATACAGTGTGCTACTTTCCACCCATATCCTGCCACCATATACAGTGTGCTACTTTCCACCCATAGTCTGCCACCATATACAGTGTGCTACTTTCCACCCATAGTCTGCCACCATATACAGTGTGCTACTTTCCACCCATAGTCTGCCACCATATACAGTGTGCTACTTTCCACCCATATCCTGCCACCATATACAGTGTGCTACTTTCCACCCATATCCTGCCACCATATACAGTGTGCTACTTTCCACCCATATCCTGCCACCATATACAGTGTGCTACTTTCCACCCATAGTCCTGCCACCATATACAGTGTGCTACTTTCCACCCATAGTCTGCCACCATATACAGTGTGCTACTTTCCACCCATATCCTGCCACCATATACAGTGTGCTACTTTCCACCCATATCCTGCCACCATATACAGTGTGCTACTTTCCACCCATAGTCTGCCACCATATACAGTGTGCTACTTTCCACCCATATCCTGCCACCATATACAGTGTGCTACTTTCCACCCATAGTCCTGCCATATCATATACAGTGTGCTACTTTCCACCCATATCCTGCCACCATATACAGTGTGCTACTTTCCACCCATATCCTGCCACCATATCAGTGTGCTACTTTCCACCCATAGTCTGCCATCATATACAGTGTGCTACTTTCCACCCATAGTCTGCCACCATATACAGTGTGCTACTTTCCACCCATATCCTGCCACCATATACAGTGTGCTACTTTCCACCCATAGTCTGCCATCATATACAGTGTGCCACTTTCCACCCATATCCTGCCACCATATACAGTGTGCTACTTTCCACCCATAGTCTGCCACCATATACAGTGTGCTACTTTCCACCCATAGTCTGCCATCATATACAGTGTGCTACTTTCCACCCATAGTCTGCCATCATATACAGTGTGCTACTTTCCACCCATAGTCTGCCATCATATACAGTGTGCTACTTTCCACCCATAGTCTGCCATCATATACAGTGTGCTACTTTCCACCCATAGTCTGCCATCATATACAGTGTGCTACTTTCCACCCATAGTCTGCCACCATATACAGTGTGCTACTTTCCACCCATATCCTGCCATCATATACAGTGTGCTACTTTCCACCCATATCCTGCCACCATATACAGTGTGCTACTTTCCACCCATAGTCTGCCACCATATACAGTGTGCTACTTTCCACCCATATCCTGCCACCATATACAGTGTGCTACTTTCCACCCATATCCTGCCACCATATACAGTGTGCTACTTTCCACCCATATCCTGCCACCATATACAGTGTGCTACTTTCCACCCATATCCTGCCACCATATACAGTGTGCTACTTTCCACCTATAGTCTGCCACCATATACAGTGTGCTACTTTCCACCCATATCCTGCCACCATATACAGTGTGCTACTTTCCACCATATACATATCCACCCATAGTCTGCCACCATATACAGTGTGCTACTTTCCACCCATAGTCTGCCACCATATACAGTGTGCTACTTTCCACCCATAGTCTGCCACCATATACAGTGTGCTACTTTCCACCCATAGTCTGCCACCATATACAGTGTGCTACTTTCCACCCATATCCTGCCACCATATACAGTGTGCTACTTTCCACCCATATCCTGCCACCATATACAGTGTGCTACTTTCCACCCATATCCTGCCACCATATACAGTGTGCTACTTTCCACCCATAGTCTGCCACCATATACAGTGTGCTACTTTCCACCCATAGTCTGCCACCATATACAGTGTGCTACTTTCCACCCATATCCTGCCACCATATACAGTGTGCTACTTTCCACCCATATCCTGCCACCATATACAGTGTGCTACTTTCCACCCATATCCTGCCACCATATACAGTGTGCTACTTTCCACCCATAGTCTGCCATCATATACAGTGTGCTACTTTCCACCCATATCCTGCCACCATATACAGTGTGCTACTTTCCACCCATAGTCTGCCACCATATCTGCCACCATATACAGTGTGCTACTTTCCACCCATAGTCTGCCATCATATACAGTGTGCTACTTTCCACCCATAGTCTGCCATCATATACAGTGTGCTACTTTCCACCCATAGTCTGCCATCATATACAGTGTGCTACTTTCCACCCATAGCCACCATATCAGTGTGCTACTTTCCACCCATAGTCTGCCACCATATACAGTGTGCTACTTTCCACCCATATCCTGCCACCATATCAGTGTGCTACTTTCCACCCATATCCTGCCACCATATACAGTGTGCTACTTTCCACCCATATCCTGCCCCATAGTGTGCTACTTTCCACCCATATCCTGCCACCATATACAGTGTGCTACTTTCCACCCATACCCATATACTGCTACTTTCCATATGCCACCATATACAGTGTGCTACTTTCCACCCATATCCTGCCACCATATACAGTGTGCTACTTTCCACCCATAGTCTGCCACCATATACAGTGTGCTACTTTCCACCCATATCCTGCCACCATATACAGTGTGCTACTTTCCACCCATATCCTGCCACCATATACAGTGTGCTACTTTCCACCCATATCTGCCACCATATACAGTGTGCTACTTTCCACCCATATCCTGCCACCATATACAGTGTGCTACTTTCCACCCATAGTCTGCCACCATATACAGTGTGCTACTTTCCACCCATATCCTGCCACCATATACAGTGTGCTACTTTCCACCCATATCCTGCCACCATATACAGTGTGCTACTTTCCACCCATAGTCTGCCACCATATACAGTGTGCTACTTTCCACCCATAGTCCTGCCACCATATACAGTGTGCTACTTTCCACCCATAGTCTGCCACCATATACAGTGTGCTACTTTCCACCCATATCCTGCCACCATATACAGTGTGCTACTTTCCACCCATATCCTGCCACCATATACAGTGTGCTACTTTCCACCCATATCCTGCCACCATATACAGTGTGCTACTTTCCACCCATAGTCTGCCACCATATACAGTGTGCTACTTTCCACCCATAGTCTGCCACCATATACAGTGTGCTACTTTCCACCCATATCCTGCCACCATATACAGTGTGCTACTTTCCACCCATATCCTGCCACCATATACAGTGTGCTACTTTCCACCCATATCCTGCCACCATATACAGTGTGCTACTTTCCACCCATATCCTGCCACAATATACAGTGTGCTACTTTCCACCCATAGTCTGCCATCATATACAGTGTGCTACTTTCCACCCATATCCTGCCACCATATACAGTGTGCTACTTTCCACCCATAGTCTGCCATCATATACAGTGTGCTACTTTCCACCCATAGTCTGCCACCATATACAGTGTGCTACTTTCCACCCATATCCTGCCACCATATACAGTGTGCTACTTTCCACCCATAGTCTGCCATCATATACAGTGTGCCACTTTCCACCCATATCCTGCCACCATATACAGTGTGCTACTTTCCACCCATAGTCTGCCACCATATACAGTGTGCTACTTTCCACCCATAGTCTGCCATCATATACAGTGTGCTACTTTCCACCCATAGTCTGCCATCATATACAGTGTGCTACTTTCCACCCATAGTCTGCCATCATATACAGTGTGCTACTTTCCACCCATAGTCTGCCACCATATACAGTGTGCTACTTTCCACCCATAGTCTGCCATCATATACAGTGTGCTACTTTCCACCCATAGTCTGCCACCATATACAGTGTGCTACTTTCCACCCATAGTCTGCCACCATATACAGTGTGCTACTTTCCACCCATATCCTGCCACCATATACAGTGTGCTACTTTCCACCCATAGTCTGCCACCATATACAGTGTGCTACTTTCCACCCATAGTCTGCCACCATATACAGTGTGCTACTTTCCACCCATATCCTGCCACCATATACAGTGTGCTACTTTCCACCCATATCCTGCCACCATATACAGTGTGCTACTTTCCACCCATATCCTGCCACCATATACAGTGTGCTACTTTCCACCCATAGTCTGCCATCATATACAGTGTGCTACTTTCCACCCATAGTCTGCCACCATATACAGTGTGCTACTTTCCACCCATATCCTGCCACCATATACAGTGTGCTACTTTCCACCCATAGTCTGCCATCATATACAGTGTGCTACTTTCCACCCATAGTCTGCCACCATATACAGTGTGCTACTTTCCACCCATATCCTGCCACCATATACAGTGTGCTACTTTCCACCCATAGTCTGCCACCATATACAGTGTGCTACTTTCCACCCATAGTCTGCCACCATATACAGTGTGCTACTTTCCACCCATAGTCTGCCACCATATACAGTGTGCTACTTTCCACCCATATCCTGCCATCATATACAGTGTGCTACTTTCCACCCATAGTCCTGCCACCATATACAGTGTGCTACTTTCCACCCATAGTCTGCCACCATATACAGTGTGCTACTTTCCACCCATATCCTGCCACCATATACAGTGTGCTACTTTCCACCCATATCCTGCCACCATATACAGTGTGCTACTTTCCACCCATATCCTGCCACCATATACAGTGTGCTACTTTCCACCCATATCCTGCCACCATATACAGTGTGCTACTTTCCACCCATATCCTGCCACCATATACAGTGTGCTACTTTCCACCCATAGTCTGCCACCATATACAGTGTGCTACTTTCCACCCATAGTCTGCCACCATATACAGTGTGCTACTTTCCACCCATATCCTGCCACCATATACAGTGTGCTACTTTCCACCCATATCCTGCCACCATATACAGTGTGCTACTTTCCACCCATAGTCTGCCACCATATACAGTGTGCTACTTTCCACCCATATCCTGCCACCATATACAGTGTGCTACTTTCCACCCATAGTCTGCCACCATATACAGTGTGCTACCTTCCACCCATAGTCTGCCACCATATACAGTGTGCTACTTTCCACCAGCAGCCTGTCACCAGATGCAGTTTGCCACTTGCCACCCTTAGTCTGCCACCATATACAGTGTGCTACTTTCCACCCATATCCTGCCACCATATACAGTGTGCTACTTTCCACCCATAGTCTGCCACCATATACAGTGTGCTACTTTCCACCCATAGTCTGCCACCATATACAGTGTGCTACTTTCCACCCATAGTCTGCCACCATATACAGTGTGCTACTTTCCACCCATAGTCTGCCACTATATACAGTGTGCTACTTTCCACCCATAGTCTGCCATCATATACAGTGTGCTACTTTCCACCCATATCCTGCCACCATATACAGTGTGCTACTTTCCACCCATATCCTGCCACCATATACAGTGTGCTACTTTCCACCCATAGTGTGCTACTTTCCACCCATATCCTGCCACCATATACAGTGTGCTACTTTCCACCCATATCCTGCCACCATATACAGTGTGCTACTTTCCACCCATATCCTGCCACCATATACAGTGTGCTACTTTCCACCCATAGTCTGCCACCATATACAGTGTGCTACTTTCCACCCATAGTCTGCCACCATATACAGTGTGCTACTTTCCACCCATATCCTGCCACCATATACAGTGTGCTACTTTCCACCCATATCCTGCCACCATATACAGTGTGCTACTTTCCACCCATAGTCTGCCACCATATACAGTGTGCTACTTTCCACCCATATCCTGCCATCATATACAGTGTGCTACTTTCCACCCATAGTCTGCCACCATATACAGTGTGCTACTTTCCACCCATATCTGCCACCATATACAGTGTGCTACTTTCCACCCATAGTCTGCCACCATATACAGTGTGCTACTTTCCACCCATAGTCCTGCCACCATATACAGTGTGCTACTTTCCACCCATATCCTGCCACCATATACAGTGTGCTACTTTCCACCCATAGTCTGCCATCATATACAGTGTGCTACTTTCCACCCATATCCTGCCACCATATACAGTGTGCTACTTTCCACCCATAGTCTGCCATCATATACAGTGTGCTACTTTCCACCCATAGTCTGCCATCATATACAGTGTGCTACTTTCCACCCATATCCTGCCACCATATACAGTGTGCTACTTTCCACCCATAGTCTGCCATCATATACAGTGTGCTACTTTCCACCCATATCCTGCCACCATATACAGTGTGCTACTTTCCACCCATAGTCTGCCACCATATACAGTGTGCTACTTTCCACCCATATCCTGCCATCATATACAGTGTGCTACTTTCCACCCATATCCTGGCACCATATACAGTGTGATACTTTCCACCCATATCCTGGCACCATATACAGTGTGCTACTTTCCACCCATAGTCTGCCACCATATACAGTGTGCTACTTTCCACCCATAGTCTGCCATCATATACAGTGTGCTACTTTCCACCCATATCCTGCCACCATATACAGTGTGCTACTTTCCACCCATAGTCTGCCATCATATACAGTGTGCTACTTTCCACCCATATCATAGTCTGCCACCATATACAGTGTGCTACTTTCCACCCATAGTCTGCCATCATATACAGTGTGCTACTTTCCACCCATAGTCTGCCATCATATACAGTGTGCTACTTTCCACCCATAGTCTGCCATCATATACAGTGTGCTACTTTCCACCCATAGTCTGCCATCATATACAGTGTGCTACTTTCCACCCATAGTCCTGCCACCATATACAGTGTGCTACTTTCCACCCATAGTCTGCCACCATATACAGTGTGCTACTTTCCACCCATATCCTGCCACCATATACAGTGTGCTACTTTCCACCCATAGTCCTGCCACCATATACAGTGTGCTACTTTCCACCCATATCCTGCCACCATATACAGTGTGCTACTTTCCACCCATAGTCTGCCACCATATACAGTGTGCTACTTTCCACCCATATCCTGCCACCATATACAGTGTGCTACTTTCCACCCATATCCTGCCACCATATACAGTGTGCTACTTTCCACCCATATCCTGCCACCATATACAGTGTGCTACTTTCCACCCATAGTCTGCCACCATATACAGTGTGCTACTTTCCACCCATAGTCCTGCCACCATATACAGTGTGCTACTTTCCACCCATATCCTGCCACCATATACAGTGTGCTACTTTCCACCCATAGCTACTTTCCACCCATATCCTGCCACCATATACAGTGTGCTACTTTCCACCCATAGTCTGCCACCATATACAGTGTGCTACTTTCCACCCATAGTCTGCCACCATATACAGTGTGCTACTTTCCACCCATATCCTGCCACCATATACAGTGTGCTACTTTCCACCCATATCCTGCCACCATATACAGTGTGCTACTTTCCACCCATATCCTGCCACCATATACAGTGTGCTACTTTCCACCCATAGTCTGCCACCATATACAGTGTGCTACTTTCCACCCATAGTCTGCCACCATATACAGTGTGCTACTTTCCACCCATATCCTGCCACCATATACAGTGTGCTACTTTCCACCCATAGTCTGCCACCATATACAGTGTGCTACTTTCCACCCATAGTCCTGCCACCATATACAGTGTGCTACTTTCCACCCATATCCTGCCACCATATACAGTGTGCTACTTTCCACCCATAGTCTGCCATCATATACAGTGTGCTACTTTCCACCCATATCCTGCCACCATATACAGTGTGCTACTTTCCACCCATAGTCTGCCACCATATACAGTGTGCTACTTTCCACCCATAGTCTGCCACCATATACAGTGTGCTACTTTCCACCCATATCCTGCCACCATATACAGTGTGCTACTTTCCACCCATAGTCTGCCATCATATACAGTGTGCTACTTTCCACCCATAGTCTGCCACCATATACAGTGTGCTACTTTCCACCCATAGTCTGCCATCATATACAGTGTGCTACTTTCCACCCATAGTCTGCCACCATATACAGTGTGCTACTTTCCACCCATAGTCTGCCACCATATACAGTGTGCTACTTTCCACCCATAGTCTGCCACCATATACAGTGTGCTACTTTCCACCCATAGTCTGCCACCATATACAGTGTGCTACTTTCCACCCATAGTCTGCCATCATATACAGTGTGCTACTTTCCACCCATAGTCTGCCACCATATACAGTGTGCTACTTTCCACCCATAGTCTGCCACCATATACAGTGTGCTACTTTCCACCCATATCCTGCCACCATATACAGTGTGCTACTTTCCACCCATATCCTGCCACCATATACAGTGTGCTACTTTCCACCCATAGTCTGCCACCATATACAGTGTGCTACTTTCCACCCATAGTCTGCCACCATATACAGTGTGCTACTTTCCACCCATATCCTGCCACCATATACAGTGTGCTACTTTCCACCCATAGTCTGCCACCATATACAGTGTGCTACTTTCCACCCATAGTCTGCCATCATATACAGTGTGCTACTTTCCACCCATAGTCCTGCCACCATATACAGTGTGCTACTTTCCACCCATATCCTGCCACCATATACAGTGTGCTACTTTCCACCCATAGTCTGCCACCATATACAGTGTGCTACTTTCCACCCATAGTCTGCCACCATATACAGTGTGCTACTTTCCACCCATATGCCACCATATACAGTGTGCTACTTTCCACCCATATCCTGCCACCATATACAGTGTGCTACTTTCCACCCATAGTCTGCCACCATATACAGTGTGCTACTTTCCACCCATAGTCCTGCCACCATATACAGTGTGCTACTTTCCACCCATAGTCTGCCACCATATACAGTGTGCTACTTTCCACCCATATCCTGCCACCATATACAGTGTGCTACTTTCCACCCATATCCTGCCACCATATACAGTGTGCTACTTTCCACCCATAGTCTGCCACCATATACAGTGTGCTACTTTCCACCCATATCCTGCCACCATATACAGTGTGCTACTTTCCACCCATATCCTGCCACCATATACAGTGTGCTACTTTCCACCCATATCCTGCCACCATATACAGTGTGCTACTTTCCACCCATATCCTGCCACCATATACAGTGTGCTACTTTCCACCCATATCCTGCCACCATATACAGTGTGCTACTTTCCACCCATAGTCTGCCACCATATACAGTGTGCTACTTTCCACCCATAGTCTGCCACCATATACAGTGTGCTACTTTCCACCCATATCCTGCCACCATATACAGTGTGCTACTTTCCACCCATAGTCCTGCCACCATATACAGTGTGCTACTTTCCACCCATAGTCTGCCACCATATACAGTGTGCTACTTTCCACCCATATCCTGCCACCATATACAGTGTGCTACTTTCCACCCATAGTCTGCCACCATATACAGTGTGCTACTTTCCACCCATAGTCTGCCACCATATACAGTGTGCTACTTTGCCACCCATATCCTGCCACCATATACAGTTTGCTACTTTGCCACCCATAGTCTGCCACCATATACAGTGTGCTACTTTCCACCCATATCCTGCCACCATATACAGTGTGCTACTTTCCACCCATAGTCTGCCACCATATACAGTGTGCTACTTTCCACCCATAGTCTGCCACCATATACAGTGTGCTACTTTCCACCCATAGTCTGCCACCATATACAGTGTGCTACTTTCCACCCATAGTCTGCCACCATATACAGTGTGCTACTTTCCACCCATAGTCTGCCACCATATACAGTGTGCTACTTTCCACCCATATCCTGCCACCATATACAGTGTGCTACTTTCCACCCATATCCTGCCACCATATACAGTGTGCTACTTTCCACCCATAGTCTGCCACCATATACAGTGTGCTACTTTCCACCCATATCCTGCCACCATATACAGTGTGCTACTTTCCACCCATATCCTGCCACCATATACAGTGTGCTACTTTCCACCCATAGTCTGCCACCATATACAGTGTGCTACTTTCCACCCATAGTCCTGCCACCATATACAGTGTGCTACTTTCCACCCATATCCTGCCACCATATACAGTGTGCTACTTTCCACCCATAGTCCTGCCACCATATACAGTGTGCTACTTTCCACCCATAGTCTGCCACCATATACAGTGTGCTACTTTCCACCCATAGTCTGCCATCATATACAGTGTGCTACTTTCCACCCATAGTCCTGCCACCATATACAGTGTGCTACTTTCCACCCATATCCTGCCACCATATACAGTGTGCTACTTTCCACCCATAGTCTGCCACCATATACAGTGTGCTACTTTCCACCCATAGTCTGCCACCATATACAGTGTGCTACTTTCCACCCATAGTCTGCCACCATATACAGTGTGCTACTTTCCACCCATAGTCTGCCATCATATACAGTGTGCTACTTTCCACCCATATCCTGCCACCATATACAGTGTGCTACTTTCCACCCATAGTCTGCCACCATATACAGTGTGCTACTTTCCACCCATAGTCTGCCATCATATACAGTGTGCTACTTTCCACCCATAGTCTGCCATCATATACAGTGTGCTACTTTCCACCCATAGTCTGCCATCATATACAGTGTGCTACTTTCCACCCATATCCTGCCACCATATACAGTGTGCTACTTTCCACCCATATCCTGCCACCATATACAGTGTGCTACTTTCCACCCATAGTCTGCCACCATATACAGTGTGCTACTTTCCACCCATAGTCTGCCACCATATACAGTGTGCTACTTTCCACCCATAGTCTGCCACCATATACAGTGTGCTACTTTCCACCCATAGTCTGCCACCATATACAGTGTGCTACTTTCCACCCATAGTCTGCCACCATATACAGTGTGCTACTTTCCACCCATAGTCCTGCCACCATATACAGTGTGCTACTTTCCACCCATAGTCTGCCACCATATACAGTGTGCTACTTTCCACCCATAGTCTGCCACCATATACAGTGTGCTACTTTCCACCCATAGTCTGCCACCATATACAGTGTGCTACTTTCCACCCATAGTCTGCCATCATATACAGTGTGCTACTTTCCACCCATAGTCTGCCATCATATACAGTGTGCTACTTTCCACCCATAGTCCTGCCACCATATACAGTGTGCTACTTTCCACCCATATCCTGCCACCATATACAGTGTGCTACTTTCCACCCATAGTCTGCCACCATATACAGTGTGCTACTTTCCACCCATATCCTGCCACCATATACAGTGTGCTACTTTCCACCCATATCCTGCCACCATATACAGTGTGCTACTTTCCACCCATATCCTGCCACCATATACAGTGTGCTACTTTCCACCCATATCCTGCCACCATATACAGTGTGCTACTTTCCACCCATATCCTGCCACCATATACAGTGTGCTACTTTCCACCCATATCCTGCCACCATATACAGTGTGCTACTTTCCACCCATAGTCTGCCACCATATACAGTGTGCTACTTTCCACCCATATCCTGCCACCATATACAGTGTGCTACTTTCCACCCATATCCTGCCACCATATACAGTGTGCTACTTTCCACCCATAGTCTGCCACCATATACAGTGTGCTACTTTCCACCCATAGTCTGCCACCATATACAGTGTGCTACTTTCCACCCATAGTCTGCCACCATATACAGTGTGCTACTTTCCACCCATATCCTGCCACCATATACAGTGTGCTACTTTCCACCCATATCCTGCCACCATATACAGTGTGCTACTTTCCACCCATATCCTGCCACCATATACAGTGTGCTACTTTCCACCCATAGTCTGCCACCATATACAGTGTGCTACTTTCCACCCATAGTCTGCCACCATATACAGTGTGCTACTTTCCACCCATATCCTGCCACCATATACAGTGTGCTACTTTCCACCCATATCCTGCCACCATATACAGTGTGCTACTTTCCACCCATATCCTGCCACCATATACAGTGTGCTACTTTCCACCCATATCCTGCCACAATATACAGTGTGCTACTTTCCACCCATAGTCTGCCATCATATACAGTGTGCTACTTTCCACCCATATCCTGCCACCATATACAGTGTGCTACTTTCCACCCATAGTCTGCCATCATATACAGTGTGCTACTTTCCACCCATAGTCTGCCACCATATACAGTGTGCTACTTTCCACCCATATCCTGCCACCATATACAGTGTGCTACTTTCCACCCATAGTCTGCCATCATATACAGTGTGCTACTTTCCACCCATATCCTGCCACCATATACAGTGTGCTACTTTCCACCCATAGTCTGCCACCATATACAGTGTGCTACTTTCCACCCATAGTCTGCCATCATATACAGTGTGCTACTTTCCACCCATAGTCTGCCATCATATACAGTGTGCTACTTTCCACCCATAGTCTGCCATCATATACAGTGTGCTACTTTCCACCCATAGTCTGCCATCATATACAGTGTGCTACTTTCCACCCATAGTCTGCCATCATATACAGTGTGCTACTTTCCACCCATAGTCTGCCACCATATACAGTGTGCTACTTTCCACCCATAGTCTGCCACCATATACAGTGTGCTACTTTCCACCCATAGTCTGCCACCATATACAGTGTGCTACTTTCCACCCATAGTCTGCCACCATATACAGTGTGCTACCTTCCACCCATAGTCTGCCACCATATACAGTGTGCTACTTGCCACCAGCAGCCTGTCACCAGATGCAGTTTGCCACTTGCCACCCTTAGTCTGCCACCATATACAGTGTGCTACTTTCCACCCATATCCTGCCACCATATACAGTGTGCTACTTTCCACCCATAGTCTGCCACCATATACAGTGTGCTACTTTCCACCCATAGTCTGCCACCATATACAGTGTGCTACTTTCCACCCATAGTCTGCCACCATATACAGTGTGCTACTTTCCACCCATAGTCTGCCACTATATACAGTGTGCTACTTTCCACCCATAGTCTGCCATCATATACAGTGTGCTACTTTCCACCCATATCCTGCCACCATATACAGTGTGCTACTTTCCACCCATATCCTGCCACCATATACAGTGTGCTACTTTCCACCCATAGTCTGCCACCATATACAGTGTGCTACTTTCCACCCATATCCTGCCACCATATACAGTGTGCTACTTTCCACCCATATCCTGCCACCATATACAGTGTGCTACTTTCCACCCATAGTCTGCCACCATATACAGTGTGCTACTTTCCACCCATAGTCTGCCACCATATACAGTGTGCTACTTTCCACCCATATCCTGCCACCATATACAGTGTGCTACTTTCCACCCATTTCCTGCCACCATATACAGTGTGCTACTTTCCACCCATAGTCTGCCACCATATACAGTGTGCTACTTTCCACCCATATCCTGCCATCATATACAGTGTGCTACTTTCCACCCATATCCTGGCACCATATACAGTGTGATACTTTCCACCCATATCCTGGCACCATATACAGTGTGCTACTTTCCACCCATAGTCTGCCACCATATACAGTGTGCTACTTTCCACCCATAGTCTGCCATCATATACAGTGTGCTACTTTCCACCCATATCCTGCCACCATATACAGTGTGCTACTTTCCACCCATAGTCTGCCATCATATACAGTGTGCTACTTTCCACCCATATCCTGCCACCATATACAGTGTGCTACTTTCCACCCATAGTCTGCCATCATATACAGTGTGCTACTTTCCACCCATAGTCTGCCATCATATACAGTGTGCTACTTTCCACCCATATCCTGCCACCATATACAGTGTGCTACTTTCCACCCATAGTCTGCCACCATATACAGTGTGATACTTTCCACCCATATCCTGCCACCATATACAGTGTGCTACTTTCCACCCATAGTCCTGCCACCATATACAGTGTGCTACTTTCCACCCATAGTCTGCCACCATATACAGTGTGCTACTTTCCACCCATAGTCTGCCACCATATACAGTGTGCTACTTTCCACCCATAGTCTGCCACCATATACAGTGTGCTACTTTCCACCCATAGTCTGCCACCATATACAGTGTGCTACTTTCCACCCATAGTCTGCCACCATATACAGTGTGCTACTTTCCACCCATAGTCTGCCACCATATACAGTGTGCTACTTTCCACCCATAGTCTGCCACCATATACAGTGTGCTACTTTCCACCCATAGTCTGCCATCATATACAGTGTGCTACTTTCCACCCATAGTCTGCCACCATATACAGTGTGCTACTTTCCACCCATAGTCTGCCACCATATACAGTGTGCTACTTTCCACCCATAGTCTGCCACCATATACAGTGTGCTACTTTCCACCCATAGTCTGCCACCATATACAGTGTGCTACTTTCCACCCATATCCTGCCACCATATACAGTGTGCTACTTTCCACCCATAGTCTGCCACCATATACAGTGTGCTACTTTCCACCCATATCCTGCCACCATATACAGTGTGCTACTTTCCACCCATATCCTGCCACCATATACAGTGTGCTACTTTCCACCCATATCCTGCCACCATATACAGTGTGCTACTTTCCACCCATATCTGCCACCATATACAGTGTGCTACTTTCCACCCATATCCTGCCACCATATACAGTGTGCTACTTTCCACCCATATCCTGCCACCATATACAGTGTGCTACTTTCCACCCATAGTCTGCCACCATATACAGTGTGCTACTTTCCACCCATATCCTGCCACCATATACAGTGTGCTACTTTCCACCCATATCCTGCCACCATATACAGTGTGCTACTTTCCACCCATAGTCTGCCACCATATACAGTGTGCTACTTTCCACCCATAGTCTGCCACCATATACAGTGTGCTACTTTCCACCCATATCCTGCCACCATATACAGTGTGCTACTTTCCACCCATATCCTGCCACCATATACAGTGTGCTACTTTCCACCCATAGTCCTGCCACCATATACAGTGTGCTACTTTCCACCCATATCTGCCACCATATACAGTGTGCTACTTTCCACCCATAGTCTGCCACCATATACAGTGTGCTACTTTCCACCCATAGTCTGCCACCATATACAGTGTGCTACTTTCCACCCATATCCTGCCACCATATACAGTGTGCTACTTTCCACCCATATCCTGCCACCATATACAGTGTGCTACTTTCCACCCATATCCTGCCACCATATACAGTGTGCTACTTTCCACCCATAGTCTGCCACCATATACAGTGTGCTACTTTCCACCCATATCCTGCCACCATATACAGTGTGCTACTTTCCACCCATAGTCCTGCCACCATATACAGTGTGCTACTTTCCACCCATAGTCTGCCACCATATACAGTGTGCTACTTTCCACCCATATCCTGCCACCATATACAGTGTGCTACTTTCCACCCATAGTCTGCCATCATATACAGTGTGCTACTTTCCACCCATATCCTGCCACCATATACAGTGTGCTACTTTCCACCCATAGTCTGCCACCATATACAGTGTGCTACTTTCCACCCATAGTCTGCCATCATATACAGTGTGCTACTTTCCACCCATAGTCTGCCATCATATACAGTGTGCTACTTTCCACCCATAGTCTGCCATCATATACAGTGTGCTACTTTCCACCCATAGTCTGCCATCATATACAGTGTGCTACTTTCCACCCATAGTCTGCCATCATATACAGTGTGCTACTTTCCACCCATAGTCTGCCATCATATACAGTGTGCTACTTTCCACCCATAGTCTGCCACCATATACAGTGTGCTACTTTCCACCCATAGTCTGCCACCATATACAGTGTGCTACTTTCCACCCATATCCTGCCACCATATACAGTGTGCTACTTTCCACCCATAGTCTGCCACCATATACAGTGTGCTACTTTCCACCCATAGTCTGCCACCATATACAGTGTGCTACTTTCCACCCATATCCTGCCACCATATACAGTGTGCTACTTTCCACCCATAGTCTGCCACCATATACAGTGTGCTACTTTCCACCCATATCCTGCCACCATATACAGTGTGCTACTTTCCACCCATAGTCTGCCATCATATACAGTGTGCTACTTTCCACCCATAGTCTGCCACCATATACAGTGTGCTACTTTCCACCCATATCCTGCCACCATATACAGTGTGCTACTTTCCACCCATAGTCTGCCATCATATACAGTGTGCTACTTTCCACCCATAGTCTGCCATCATATACAGTGTGCTACTTTCCACCCATAGTCTGCCATCATATACAGTGTGCTACTTTCCACCCATATCCTGCCACCATATACAGTGTGCTACTTTCCACCCATAGTCTGCCATCATATACAGTGTGCTACTTTCCACCCATAGTCTGCCACCATATACAGTGTGCTACTTTCCACCCATAGTCTGCCACCATATACAGTGTGCTACTTTCCACCCATATCCTGCCATCATATACAGTGTGCTACTTTCCACCCATATCCTGCCACCATATACAGTGTGCTACTTTCCACCCATAGTCTGCCACCATATACAGTGTGCTACTTTCCACCCATATCCTGCCACCATATACAGTGTGCTACTTTCCACCCATATCCTGCCACCATATACAGTGTGCTACTTTCCACCCATATCCTGCCACCATATACAGTGTGCTACTTTCCACCCATATCCTGCCACCATATACAGTGTGCTACTTTCCACCCATAGTCTGCCACCATATACAGTGTGCTACTTTCCACCCATATCCTGCCACCATATACAGTGTGCTACTTTCCACCCATATCCTGCCACCATATACAGTGTGCTACTTTCCACCCATAGTCTGCCACCATATACAGTGTGCTACTTTCCACCCATAGTCTGCCACCATATACAGTGTGCTACTTTCCACCCATAGTCTGCCACCATATACAGTGTGCTACTTTCCACCCATATCCTGCCACCATATACAGTGTGCTACTTTCCACCCATATCCTGCCACCATATACAGTGTGCTACTTTCCACCCATATCCTGCCACCATATACAGTGTGCTACTTTCCACCCATAGTCTGCCACCATATACAGTGTGCTACTTTCCACCCATAGTCTGCCACCATATACAGTGTGCTACTTTCCACCCATATCCTGCCACCATATACAGTGTGCTACTTTCCACCCATATCCTGCCACCATATACAGTGTGCTACTTTCCACCCATATCCTGCCACCATATACAGTGTGGTACTTTCCACCCATATCCTGCCACAATATACAGTGTGCTACTTTCCACCCATAGTCTGCCATCATATACAGTGTGCTACTTTCCACCCATATCCTGCCACCATATACAGTGTGCTACTTTCCACCCATAGTCTGCCATCATATACAGTGTGCTACTTTCCACCCATAGTCTGCCACCATATACAGTGTGCTACTTTCCACCCATATCCTGCCACCATATACAGTGTGCTACTTTCCACCCATAGTCTGCCATCATATACAGTGTGCCACTTTCCACCCATATCCTGCCACCATATACAGTGTGCTACTTTCCACCCATAGTCTGCCACCATATACAGTGTGCTACTTTCCACCCATAGTCTGCCATCATATACAGTGTGCTACTTTCCACCCATAGTCTGCCATCATATACAGTGTGCTACTTTCCACCCATAGTCTGCCATCATATACAGTGTGCTACTTTCCACCCATAGTCTGCCATCATATACAGTGTGCTACTTTCCACCCATAGTCTGCCATCATATACAGTGTGCTACTTTCCACCCATAGTCTGCCACCATATACAGTGTGCTACTTTCCACCCATAGTCTGCCACCATATACAGTGTGCTACTTTCCACCCATATCCTGCCACCATATACAGTGTGCTACTTTCCACCCATAGTCTGCCACCATATACAGTGTGCTACTTTCCACCCATAGTCTGCCACCATATACAGTGTGCTACTTTCCACCCATATCCTGCCACCATATACAGTGTGCTACTTTCCACCCATATCCTGCCACCATATACAGTGTGCTACTTTCCACCCATATCCTGCCACCATATACAGTGTGCTACTTTCCACCCATAGTCTGCCATCATATACAGTGTGCTACTTTCCACCCATAGTCTGCCACCATATACAGTGTGCTACTTTCCACCCATATCCTGCCACCATATACAGTGTGCTACTTTCCACCCATAGTCTGCCATCATATACAGTGTGCTACTTTCCACCCATAGTCTGCCATCATATACAGTGTGCTACTTTCCACCCATATCCTGCCACCATATACAGTGTGCTACTTTCCACCCATAGTCTGCCATCATATACAGTGTGCTACTTTCCACCCATAGTCTGCCACCATATACAGTGTGCTACTTTCCACCCATAGTCTGCCACCATATACAGTGTGCTACTTTCCACCCATAGTCTGCCACCATATACAGTGTGCTACTTTCCACCCATAGTCTGCCACCATATACAGTGTGCTACTTTCCACCCATATCCTGCCACCATATACAGTGTGCTACTTTCCACCCATAGTCTGCCACCATATACAGTGTGCTACTTTCCACCCATATCCTGCCACCATATACAGTGTGCTACTTTCCACCCATATCCTGCCACCATATACAGTGTGCTACTTTCCACCCATAGTCTGCCACCATATACAGTGTGCTACTTTCCACCCATATCCTGCCACCATATACAGTGTGCTACTTTCCACCCATATCCTGCCACCATATACAGTGTGCTACTTTCCACCCATATCCTGCCACCATATACAGTGTGCTACTTTCCACCCATATCCTGCCACCATATACAGTGTGCTACTTTCCACCCATATCCTGCCACCATATACAGTGTGCTACTTTCCACCCATATCCTGCCACCATATACAGTGTGCTACTTTCCACCCATAGTCTGCCACCATATACAGTGTGCCACTTGCCACCAGTAGCCTGTCACCAGATGCAGTTTGCCACTTGCCACCCTTAGCCTGCCACCAGGCTACATGAAATAATAAAATCTCAATATTTATTTGGTAGTTTTCTGCCCGCATCAATTCCATAGTCAAAAATGTGCTGTCAGTGTATGCTGTCACATGACTGTTCATGAACATTGTTCTGTTCTGTAATACTGCAATCAGCTTGAAGGCATCCTAAGGCTGTCCCCTCTGTACAGTGATTGGTACACGTTGCCCAGATCTGAGGGGGACACGCATTAAAAAACAGCATTTTAGTTTGCACATGTATGGATGATAAAATCAGCAGAGCTTCCCCTCATTTCAGATCTACAGCGACTGCACTCCCAAGTGCAATTTGCCTTTCGTAAATAACCCCCTATATGTATTGGGAGCAGGGTCGGCTTTAATATTTATTGGACCCTGGGCTTAATCCACTTGGGCCCTCCCAAATCCACTTATCAACTATTTGGGGCAGTGGGAGGCTTAAAGCGGAGTTCCACCCAAAATTGGAACTTCCGCTTAATCCACTCCTCACCCCCTTACATGCCACATTTGGCATGTCATTTTTTTTGGGGGGGGGGGGGGGCTTCAGGAGGAGTGGGACTTCCTGTCCCACTTCCTCCTTCCGCCGAGGGGCTGGTAAGGCGATTAAGCTTAATCGCCTTATTGCAGCCCCTCCCCTAGGTGATCGCCAAGGACACTGACAGGTCCTAGACGATTGCCTGTCCAATCAGTGGCGGGCCGCGCGCGCATGCGCAGTGCCCCTCGCGCATGCGCAGTGGGTGCCCACAGTTACAATGAAGACACCGGCCGGGGAGGGGGGGAGAGGAGCGGAACCCCCGGCCGGCGCGTTGATGGAAACCTGGAGCAGGTAAGTGAATGTTTATTAAAAGCCAGCAGCTACACTTTTTGTAGCTGCTGACTATTAATAAACATAACATTTGGCTGGAACACCCCTTTAAGGGGCAGTTGCTTTGGGCACCACAACAATGACTGGGCCTGGGGCAGCTTCCCCTTTTACCCTGCGTTAAAGATAGCCCTGATGGAGAGAGGCGTAAGGGCAACATAAAAAAAAATTGCAACTGCCATCTTTATCATTCTGCAGGACCTTGTTAAAAAAAAAATAGTGTTGTGCGGGCTTTAAGTAATTTTATAGACAAAAAAGCAAATTGTTGGGGATAAAACCTGGAGGAATGTGCATGTTATTGTATTGACGTACTTTTTTTTTTTGCAGGTAAGATACAGTTAAGGTGGACCTTAGGGTTGCCACCTTTTCTTCAAGTCAAACCCGAACACTTTAGCGGCACACAGCAAACTTTTTTTATGATATAAACTATATATATATATATATATATATATATATATATATATATATATATATATATATATATATATATATATATTGCAATTAAATCACAAGAGTTCCCCTTTTATATCTGAACTCGCAGGTTTCCCTTTGACTGTAAGTGGGGACTCTGCAGACTCTGATGTAAGGGAGAACTCTGGGCATTCTAACATAAGGGATGCTCTGGGAACCCTGATTTAAGAGGGAACACTGAGAACTCTGATGCACGAATAGGACTTTAATGTAAGGGGGTACACTGTGGCTTCTCTTGTAAAGGGGATTGGGGTTGTTAGTGCTGCCTTTGTGTAGTGTGAAAGGGCTTAGACAACTGCAGGCAGCTACCCTGTTGGGAAGCCATAATACAGTCTGAATATTGTGTCTGGGTTTCAGACACCCGGACACATGATTCCAAACCCGAACTGTCCAGGTGAATCCCAGACAGGTGGCAATCCTAGTAGACCTTCACCCTTTTTTTTTTACGTTTTTATACAGAGCATTTATTTTTCTTTGATGCAAATAGAGCAAAGAGATTTCAGCTTCATCAGCTAAGGCCAATAGTCCTAAATTGCTAAGAAACATGGAAAGAGTTACCCTCTCCTAAACCTAATCTAGACTCCCCTTTGCCGTAGGGAATGTGCTTTAAAGTGGAAATAAACTGTCACTGGCATAGATTGGCCTTTGCCATAATGTGCAAGAATAAACAGCATATTTGAACATTATAGGCGCCCCACTTTGGCGCTGCAGTGACCACGATGTCCTCTGTCGCTGTCCTCTTGTAAATATGCCATGGGAGAGATGTAGTGTATCATGGTTTTCTAAAATAGCTTTCAACAGCAACGTATCCCTGAAAATAATTCAAACACTTTGACAACTTGGTCTTCCGTGTGTTATTCAATCAACTTTCAGTTTTCTGTGAGCTAACTGCAGAAATCTGGTTGGATATGCAGTATCAGCTTCCCACATTTTCACAGGCTCCAGTTCAAGTGTGTGCTATAGTAATTCTGGCCACTAGGTGGCAACATTGAGCTCTGTATGACTGCACACACCAAAGGTGCTTGTCCAGTCGATTCATATCCTTGTGAGAGTGATGGGTTATATATATTGTATATTCGCAAAGCTCCCAACTGTCCCTGATTTGGAATAATGTCCCTCTGTCCTCCTCATTTGTCCCTCATTTTAGTCTGATCTATATAATTGTATATAAAATGTACTTTTTATCTTTCAAAAAGTGTTTCCCAGTGTTTAGCATACTAGCTCATTATGTGGCACTTCCCTGAAATCGAAGCCCCCGAAGTGCTCCTCGTTCCCCTCCACCGCTGCCGCCATGTCCCCTCGGAGCTTCTTCCTGGTATTGCCGCTCTGGCACTGTGATTGGTCGGAGCGGCGATGACGTCACTCCCACGCATGAGCAGCATAATCCCATTTAGAATGCCGGGGTGCTCAGTGCGCCTGTGCTGTTTTCTACGGCGCGCATGCACCATAGACATTGGTGCAGTGTTTTCTGCATATATCTCCTTAACCGTGGAGGTTTAGGAGATATTTCTTGCACTTACAAGTAGGCCTTAATCTAGGCTTACCTGTAGGTGCAAGTTGTCAAAGTGAGTTTACAACCACTTTAACCACTTAAGGACCGCCTCCTGCACATATACGTCGGCAGAATGGCACGGCTGGGCACATCCACGTACAGGTACGTCCTGTACTAGTACACAGCCGTGGGTCGCGGGCGATCGGTCCCCGGAGCTGAAGAACGGGGAGAGCCGCGTGTAAACACGGCTTCCCTGTTCTTCACTGTGGCAGTGTCATTGATCGCGTGATCCCTTTTATAGGGATACACAATCGATGACATCACACCTACAGCCACACTCCCCTACAGGTGTAAACACACATTAGGGAACACATAACCCCTTCAGCACCCCCTTGTGGTTAACTCCCAAACTGCAAATGTCATTTTCACAATAAACAATGCAATTTAAATGCATTTTTTGCTGCGAAGTGTCCGCCATAATGTCGCAGTCACGAAAAAAATTGCTGATCGCCGCCATTAGTAGTAAAAAAAAAAATAATGAATAAAAATGCAATAAAACTATCCCGTATTTTGTAAACGCTATAAATTTTGCGCAAACCAACCGATAAACACTTATTGCGATTTTCTTTTTATACCAAAAATAGGTAGAAGAATACGTATCGGCCTAATCTGAGGAAAAAAAATGTTTTTTTATATATTTTTGAGGGATATTTATTATAGCAAAAAGTAAAAAATATTGCATTTTTTTTTCAAAATTGTCGCTCTATTTTTGTTTATAGCGCAAAAAATAAAAACCGCAGAGATGATCAAATACCACCAAAAGAAAGCTCTATTTGTGGGGAAAAAAGGACGGCAATTTTGTTTGGGATCCACGTCGCACGACCGCACAATTGTCTGTTAAAGCGATGCAGTGCCGAATCACAAAACCTGGCCAGGTCCTTTAGCTGACTAAAGGTCCGGGTCTTAAAGGGGTGTTCCAGCCAAAAGTTTTGTTTATTAAAAGTCAGCAGCTACAAAAAGTGTAGCTGCTGGCTTTTAATAAACAATCACTTACCTGCTCCAGCGTTCCAGCGACGCGCCGGGGGGGGCTCCGCTCCTCTCCCCCCCACCCTGTCCGGCGTCTTCATTTCTACTATTGGCACCCGGCCGTGAAAGCCTTCGACTTCACGTCCGGGCAACCACTGCGCATGCGCGAGCCACACTGCGCATGCGCGCGCGGCGCGCCGCTGATTGGACAGGCGATCGTCTAGGACCTGTCAGTGTCCTAGATGTTCGCCTACAGGGAGGGGCTGCAATAAGGCGATTAAGCCTAATCGCCTTACCAGCCCCTCGGCGGAAGGAGGAAGTGTGACAGGAAGTTCCACTCCTCCTGAAGCCCCCACTCCCCCCCAAAAAAAATTACATGCCAAATGTGGCATGTATGGGGGTGAGGAGTGGGATAAGCGGAAGTTCCATTTTTGGGTACAGTGTTGCATGACCGTGTAATTGTCATTCAAAGTGCGACAGCACTGAAAATTGGTCTGGGCAGGAAGGGGGTGAAATTGCCCAGTATTGAAGTGGTTGAAAGTAAATCAATCAAACTAGATTGGAGAAAGCAAGGCTGCCTGTCTTGAAAAAGAAAGGCAAAGGAGAAGGGACATGTGGTTTTCATTTTGGGTGCAGGCGGTCCACTGATGTGTTAGATGGAAAAGAAAGAAGCTTCACATCCTGAGGGTTTCATGTGAACACAGCAGTGGATACATTCTGAAGTGTCAAGTCACTTGTTTAGTTACATGTTATTCATTTTGTTTTATGTGTAAGGATCCCAACAGGGGATACAGTTGACTTGTTATTTTGTATGCACAATTTTATAGAACCTTTTTTATCCACGGTGCTTTTTAACTAAAGTGGTTCTTAGATCAGGGGTGTCGAGCTTAATTTCATTGTGGGCCACATTAGCATTTAGTTACTTAAAGGGCCAGTTGTAACTGTAAGACTAGATGTACAGAGCACCACCCCCCCTTAAATCAAATATCAAGAGCCCTCACCATCAGAAGTCAAGAGTCTGCCACCCTCCCTTACTTTACAGTGCTTCCCCCATACCTTGTGCTGCTGCTGCTGGAAAGAAGCTGGGGCAGAGCTGGGAAGTATAAAGTGCAGGGCCTGGAGAAGGACCAGAGGAGGGGTGGAATTAGCTGCTGGAGTCTACTGAATGCTGAGACCAGGGGAAGCAGAGAAGAGGGAGTGCTGCGGCTCAAAGGAAGTGCAGGATCTGTTGGAGGAGTTCTGTCCTTCTCTCTGCTGCTGACTGCTGAGCCAAGGTTGGGGCAGAGATGCAAGGGCCACATTAACCACTTGCCACCTGCCAATGACATATTGATGGCGGCAAAGTGGTTACTAGTTCCTGACTTGACGTCATATGATGTCGCCAGGAAATTGAGCCGCTGCGTGCCCCCGGGGGCGCGCATCGCGGCGATCGGTAATGCGGGGTGTCAGTCTGACACCCTGCATCCCTGATCTCGGTAACGGAGCCTCGTTACCACATGATCAGCCGTGTCCAATCACGGCTGATCGCGATGTAAACAGGAAGAGCTGTTGACGGCTCTTCCTCACTCGCGTCTGATAGACGCGAGTACAGGAGAGCCGATCAGCGGCTCTCCTGACAGGGGGGGTTTGCGCTGATTGTTTATCAGCGCAGCCCCCCCTCGGATCGCCACACTGGGCCACCAGGGAATGCCCACACTAGACCACCAGGGAATAAAAAATAAAAAAAGGGACAAAAAAATGGGCACTGATTGGCAACATGGATGCACTAGTGCTACCCCTCAGTGTCCATCAGTGCCACCCCACAGTGTCCATCAGTGCCACCCCACAGTGCCAATCCATGCCCAGTGCCCACCTATCAGTGCCCATCAGTGCCACCCATAAGTACCCATCAGTGCCACCCATAAGTACCCATCAGTGCCACCCATAAGTACCCATCAGTGCCGCCTATGAGTGCCCATCAGTGCCGCCTACGGGTGCCCATCAATGCCGCATACCAGCGCCGCCTATCAGTGCCACCTCATCGGTGCCCATCAGTACTACCTTATCTGTGCCCATTAGTGCCACCTCTTCGGTGCCCATCAGTGCCGCCATATCAGTGCCCGTAATTGAACGAGAAAACTTACTTATTTAAAAAAAATGAACAGAAAAAAAACCCAACATTTTTCAGGCTTTTTTTTAGTTGATGCGCAAAAAAAAAATCGCAGAGGTGATTAAATACCACCAAAAGAAAGCTCTATTTGTGGGGAAAAAAGGACGCTGATTTTGTTTGGGTACAGTGTAGCATGACCGCGCAATTGTCATTCAAATTGCGACAGTACTGAAAGCTGAAAATAGGCTTGGGCAGGAAGGTGCGTAAGTTCCCGGTATGGAAGTGGTTAAGCCCACGGCCTTTGTGTTTGACACACGTGTCTTCGATTATATTTATCACAAAAATTTGATAGCAGGACTACGATATGATATTTAAATGATAAGAGAGATGCATCATTCACATTTGAATTTGAATGGATTAGTTGAAAATTGCAATTCATTTAGAAAGGATCAAATTCCCAGAGCCTGCATATTGATAATCTCATCTCTAGCAGATGATGATGAGTATTTCTGGAGTGATGATGCTGTGCGGTATTTCTTATCAGCTACAGGAATCTGCAAGAGCACAAAGGGCCAGATTCAGGTAGGAGAGCGGATCTTTATTTTGGAGTAACGTAAGTCATTTACGTTACTCCGCCGAAACTTTAGGAGCAAGTACTGTTATTCACTAAGCACTTGCTCCTAAAGTTGCGGCGTAGCGAAAATAAGCCGGCGGAATTCAAATTGGGCGGGTAGGGGGCGTGTATTATTTAAACTAGGCGCGATCCCGCGGCGAACGTACTGCGCATGCGTCGACTGTCAGTGCGTATGCTCCAAATTCTGTCAGTGAACGTCAATGACGTCAATCCCCATTCACGGACGTTTTACGCAAACGACGCTAAACTTTTTAAATTCGACGCGATGACGACGGCCATACTTAACAAAGGATACTCCACCTAGGGGGCATGTTTTTCTTTACGCCGCGTATTGCTTACGGAAACGTCGGAAAGTCACTGCGTCGGGCCCGCGTACGATCGTGAATCACTGATACTCCAGCCTAACTCTACCTGAAAGAGTTTTGTGGAAAGCGGTCCACTTAGTGGAAAAAGACAAGATTTCCTTGTCCTTGACACAAGGACTGTTGAACATCGGGTTTCCTGTTCTTGTACTGTGGGGATTCACGATGGAAAACAGGTAAACACATTAGTATAACCACCTGCCAACCGTCTCCTGTAGCTTTACTGCTACAGGGCTGTTTGGCTGCACAGGATTAGCACTTCCGAGTAGGAAACACGCATGCACTTGCTGCCCCAGCTATGCTATAATTTTCTACAGCACAAACTGATCAGTGAGTCCCAGCCAATGATTTATTGCTAGAACCTGCTGATCGGCTGAGCGAATGACAGTAGAGAGGCCTGTGTAGGTAAACAGCACAGGGCTCTCTACTGAGGACAGTGATGCGCCATTTTTTTTCAGCACATTGCTTAGTAAAATCAGCACATACATACTAAACATTGTTAGGCACACATTTAGCCCCTTGATCGCCCTAGATGTTAACCGCTTCCCAGCCAGTGTCATTAATACAGTGACAGTGTATATTATTAGCACTGATCACTGTAATAATGTCACTGGTGATGTCAGTGGCAGTCAATTCCCCACCCAGCATCAGTTAGTGTCAGATTGACCACCGCACTATCACAGTCCCATTATAAATCGCTGATCACCGCCATTAGTAGTATAAAGAAATATATAAAATTTCTATATATATATATACACACACACAGGGCCACTGATAAGGCAGTACAGCCAGCCTTCCTGTACTAAGCATGGCCCCCATCAGTTCAAAAGGGGGGCCCGGGCACCTGCTGAGCAGGAGGTCTGGCTGTACTGTCTTAGTGCAGACACCAATCCTCTTCTGCCTCCCCCTCCAGCGCTGCAAGCTTCTTTTGCTCTTTCTCCCTCTGGCTGCACTGCAGGGGGATTGGTCCTAGCACATGTACTCCTTCTATCTGCTGTCTGGGCTCCCTGTTTGCCTATTTCCGCCGCAGCACTTCTGACTAACCTTCTCTGCTCTCCCACCAGCAACTACGGGCACAAGGGAGATGTTTCAGAATAGAGAGTTGGTGAAAAGGGCCCACTAAATGTGTAATTTACTGGTCCCTTTCTTTCCTGAATAAACACAGTGAGCAGTCAATACCAATCACTTCTGTGTCCATTTACCACTGCGTTTACTATGCTTCAGTTTGTGAATGAGCATGAAGCCTCAAGAGCATTTCCTATTCATTAATCTGTGCTGTTGTCCTGAAAAGAAAGGGACTGATAAATCTATGTCCTCAGTCACTTTTAGCCGGGAAGGGGGAGGGGCCCCTTTCGGGTAGGCTGTTTGGGGCCTTGTGATTTATAACAGCATTCATGTATATACATACACACACTTTATATTTGAGCAAATCATTTTGCTGTGTGTGTGCAGCAACCCCTTGTATTTTGTGTTTTTGGGGACACGCCTTGTTAGGCTTATCAAGACATTGAGTTATTTACTAAAGCTGGAGAGTGCAAAATCTGGTACAGCTCTGCACAGAAACCAATCAGCCCCCAGGTTAAACTGCCAAAGCTTAATTGAACAAGTTGAAGTTAGAAGCTGATTGGCTACCATGCACAACTGCACCAGATTCCGAGTGCCCCAGTTTTAGTAAATCTCCCCCCATTTCTCTAGGTTTAGGGAAATTCTGACAAGAAAAGCATGGATTTTTTCTAGGGATGTTACTGATCAAAATTTTTGTGTTCGATTAATCATTTTTTATTTTAATCGATTAATCGACTAATTTCGATTAATTATAACGCACATACAGATCCAACAACTTTTAGCTGATCTCCTTGCAGGCTGATTCCCAGTGCAGCTGCCAACAGCAGGATACAAAAAAACACACAAAAGCAGCGCTCGATGGGAATGGCATTAAAACTTTTATAATCTTCAAGTAGGTAACAAAATAAATATTGCACTGGAGATAAAATCGATGTAGCTACATAAACTGTAAAAATGGTGCGAGTAATACCAAACGGTACCAAAAGCAGTCATAAAAATATGTAGCCAAGTATGATACTGGTATAAAAATGTGTACAACGATACCACTGCTGAATCCAGATGAGGAGAGGTTACCATCAGTCCATCGGCATGTATCTGTCCCATGAAGGGAACTATCACAACTCCAAGTGGATGGTTGTAAAATCCCAGGTTAATAAAAGGAAGTGATAGAGGGAAATGTAACAGCTACTATGTGGCAGATAGTGAAGGCACAGCTAAGGAGCCCTTCAGATGGATACGGCAAGCCCCGCCGGTGTCCGTGACGTTACTGGATCTCCGACGGAAGCCCCAGAAGCCGGCGGAGAGGCGAGTACCAATCAAAATAATTTTAATCGATCAAAAATATTTTGATCGATCAAAAAAATTAAAGATTAATCGATTAATTAAAAGTTAATTTGCACAGCCCTAATTATTTCTGACGGAATGTTGGCTCAAACTTGTGTTGCATACACACGGTCTCACAAATCTTGTCTGAAATTCCGACCGTTAAGAACGCGGTGACGTAAAAGACATACGACGAACCGAGATCAATGAAGTTCAATAGGCAGTTCGGCTCTTCTGCTTGATTCTGAGTATGTGTGTTTTTTTTGCTCGTCGGAATTCCATACAGACGAGCGGAAGAATTTTTTCTGTCGGAAAAATAGAGAACCTGCTCTCCGTCCTTTGCTGGAGGAAATTCTGCCATAAAATGTTGGATGGAGCATACACACGTCGGAATATCCGACCAAAAGCTCACATCCAACTTTTTTGGACGGAAAACCCTATCGTGTGTACAGGGCATTAGATGATGAACTTGTCCCTATGGCAGCTGCAAAAAGTTCATCTACAGTATTTTTCTTTTATTGAGACATTTGTTTTTCACAATGAGTGTTGCAATTGTATTCAAGATGACATTTTTGAAAGGTTCTGTGCAGTGCATTTTGTTCTTTTATACCAGAACAGGTGATTGGTGCAGATTATTGGAAGACCATGTGGTGGAGAAATGAAATCACAGCCGATAAGCTTCACAGCTTTACTCTTTTATTCACATTTCAGTATAGCCACCAAATTTCTGACAGTACAACCTTATCATTTACAGTCGCCACCATTCACATAATCCCAGTACAGTCCTCTAAGACCTGTTCATGTACATTATTCCTTTGGTTAATTCTTGTTCTGACCCCAAGTCCTCCATCCCAGCTTTTCATTGAGACTTCACAGTGATGGGACCAGACATTTCACATAATTAAATTCACTTATGTAAATATTAACTGCTACACCCTGAAATCCAAACACGATTTTTCAGGATATAATGACAAATAGTTTCCAAGCCTGTAGTGAATATAGTATATCCCAAACATAGTAAGTATGACCTTGTTGCTGGAAGCTTCTTGCACACATGCCCTCAAATCTTTTTTCTAGTGTGTGGCCTCGTACACACAGGCAAGAATCGCGTCAGGAAAAAAACGTTTTTCCCCCCCGACGAGTTTCTTGGGCAAGGATCTCTTGCTGCCCGAGTTTACACACACTCCTTTCAAAAGAACCGCAGTTCTCTTGAAAGGCAAGAACACGGTGACGTCATCACGTATGACGATCATGTGCTCTTCACTTTCGATTCGTCGCCGCCATCTTGCTTTACCCTACCTATGCCGTGGAAGCTACCTCGCATACGTCAAAGTAATTTTGAGCATGCACAGGTTTCCACGGCGATAGGCAAGTATACACACTCTCGGGTTTCTCGTCGGGATACAGGCCGACAAGAATCTCGATGAGAAAATAGAGAGCAGGATCTCTATTTTTCTCATCGAGATTCTGGCCAGATTTCCAGACGAGAAACCTGAAAGCCTCGTACACACGCTCGGTTTACTTGGCAAGAAAGCTCTGCCAGCTGTTTTCTTGCTGGTTCTTGCCGAGAAAACCGAGCGTGTGTACGAGGCTTTAGTGTTAGAAAATGAGAACAAGTATCTTACATGGTTGCTATGGACAAGACCTCTTCCTTTCCGTTTGAGTTAATACATTAGCTTCATTGTAGGTAACGTAGTAACGGACAGCCGTATTATTGTGTAGCTCCTTGCAGAGAAAGATCTGGCTTCAGCATGAAATATTCTGGTTTAATCTTCCTGCAGTACTTTAAAAAATCTTAGAGTACATCTGTGAGTTATACATGAAAGGCTTTGTATTTTGTTTGAAGGCAGCCGATTCAGGCACTAGAAAATCATCACAGCAACATCTTACAGAATGCAACCGGATTGCAGAGAGCACATACGGCATGAGAAAGGCTCCATAACCAACTCTTCCTCTGTACAGATACATCTTTGTTCAGCACTCTGTTTGCATCTTTGTTCCACCTAATTAGAGTTTTATTTCCACAGCTTGGACTGAGCTCTACAAACACTACATGTCAGCTTCACTGTTGGCCAGGTTGAACCAATGCCCCTGACACACGATCGAAAATTCCGACAGCAAAAGTCTGATGTTAGCTTTTGAACGGAAATTCCGACCGTGTGTATGTTCCATCGGATTTTTGCTGTCGGGATTTCTGCCAACAAAAGATTGAGAGCAGGTTCTCAAAATCCTACCGCCTGTAGCAATTCCGATGCGCAAAATTCCGATGCATGCTCGGGAACAATTCGACGCATGCTCGGAAGCATTGAACTTAATTTTCTCGGCTCGTTGTAATGTTGTACGTCACACATTCTTGGCTGTCGAGAGTTCAGAGAACTTTTATGTGACCATGTGTATGGAAGCCAAGCTTGAGTGGAATTCCGTCTCAAAAACCATCCAAGGTTTTTCCAACGGAAAATTTGATCGTGTGTACGGGATATTAGGCAGGTCATATATTATGCAATTTTTCTTCCTTCAACCACAGGGCGAAGGAAAGAAAATTGCCTGATTTTCCCACCAACACAGTGAATGTTGATGGCGGAATTCCTCCCGCAGCACTATTGTGTTCTGCTGGCTGGGAGCATGGGACAGCCTTCCCCACCAGTGGAATACATTGATGACTATAACCGCCAGCAGTGATCTGGGGAAAAAAACTGACAGGTTGGTTGTTGATTGACTTCAGTACAACCTTACCAATATTCCTGCTGAACCAGGTGAAATGAGATCTATCTAAAGGCCGTACACCCGATCGGATTTTCCGACAACAAACGTGTGATGCAAAACAAAAGAAAGACTTCTTCTGGACAGCCGCACTCCGAATAAAATTGCCTTTTTTGTGAAATCCAAAACAGCACTACAAGTCACAGCACACTGGTCTAAACTAAACACTAGTATAGTGTGAAACGTGTCAGCTTGACCGGTGTGCTGTGACTTGTAGTGCTGTTTTGGATTTTGGATTTCACAATAAAGGCAATTTTATTCGGCGTGCGGTTGTCCAGAAGAAGTCTTTCTTTTGCCTTATATGTGCATTGCCTGCACCCGTGGTTCTGTGAGAAGTGATTACCTTGAAGATATTCTCACCTGAGCAGCTCTCTTTTCTGTAACAAACGTGTGATGGCAGGGTTTTGTCGGCTTCTTTTCTCTATCTGCAACGTAGAGAGCGTCCTGACTCTCCTGTAGTCCAAGAGAGGGGGCGAGCACGACACTCCACACCAGCTCTCCCCGTTCTTCAGCTCCGAGGACCGATTGCGGGACTCCAGCGGCGATTGGGTCCGCGAGTCCCGCGGTCCCGGAGCTTCGGACCGGGCCCCGGAGAGCGCGAACCACGGCTGGGCACTAGCACAGGACGTACCTGTACGTGCATGTGCCCAGCCGTGCCATTCTGCCAACGTATATGTGCAGGAGGCCTTCCTTAAGTGGTTAAAGAAACTAAAATAAAACCCAGTGGCATTTCTGCGGATTACTATGGTCAGTGCCAACATTTCATTAGTCGTCAAGCTGCATACATGAGAATTGATCACATCTTTTAGAAAAGCCGACATACATTACCTACAAGAATCAGGAGATAACATTGCATATTGGTCTCAATACATACAAGTTGATGAGCGAAATTTGTTTTTCAAATAGGGCAAGGAAGCTCACAGATCAAACATCCACAAGCCTTCCTCTCTCAAAGGAATTTTCACATCCACAAAGCAAAATATGTTTTACCACTTTAATTGGAGAGCAATATACAGAGGAACAACCCTTACTTTATACCATTATAATATAGAATCATTTTCTAAGGCAGCATTAGAACACTAAACCATTGTCATCTTTCTTGTCTTCAAATGGCTCAGTGTCTCTTGCTCACCAAAAAAATAAGGCAAGTGGGAAACTTTCTGGGCTGTCAGAACAGTTCTCGAGGAGAAGTATGTTAGAAACCCAAGGACACATATTACTGCCATGGGATCTTGCTCCACAAGTAATGAGGTCTTTTAATTTGTATTGCAGAAGTGGAAACCATTTTAAACGGATCCTGTCAGGATGCCCCTTACCTGCTCAGCCAATGATTTCTCTCCAATGCCAGAAGCTGCCATCGTCCGAATCCTGAAATCAGTACTAGTTGTGGGGCACGGAGCATGATGGTACAGATTTGTGTTCTGCCCTAAAATTAGCATCAGATAATGGCAGCCGCTAGAACTGGCTGTTCTTGGTTGCTAAGGAAAGGGAAGCCATAAGGATTCTAACCTCTCCTTTTAAAGGGTATACCCCTTCCCGAATAAGAAAAACTATTGAGAATAAATTGGACTTTTATAGTCTATATCATTGTAAAAGATGTAAAAAACAAAACAAAAACAATAGATTATTCAATACAAATCACCTAAGAAAAGTACTATATATACATATTTTTCTTCAAGAACCCAATCCAGAGAAGAATATAATGAATACAAAATAATACTATTTGATATTCCTCCTGAAGAAGTGGAATTATCTATGAATCACGTCAAGGGATCTCAAGTTGAAGGCCTCGTACACACGACCGTTTTCCTCGGCAAAATCCAAGAATCAAGAAAAATGTTGGCAGAGCATTTTTGCCGATAAAAACGGTTGTGTGTAAGTTTTTCGTCAAGAAAACTGTCGTGGATCTCGACGACAAAAAAAGAGAACATGTTCTCTTTTTTCTCATCGGGAGTCTCAATTTCCTCGTCGTGTTTCTCGTCTGGCTGGTTTACGACGAGAAACACGGTCTGGTGTATGCTTAGAAACCTGCGCATGCTCAGAATAAAGTATGAAACGGGAGCGCACCTTGGGTAAAAGTAGCGTTCGTAATGGAGATAGCACATTTGTCACGCTGTAACAGACTGAAAAGCGCGAATCGTCTCTCACTAAACTTTTACTTAACACGCAGTAACATGAGATTAGCAAAAGCAGCCTCAAGGGTGGCGCCAGTGGAATCGAACTTCCCCTTTATAGTGCCGTCGTACGTGTTGTACTGTACGTCACCTCGTTTGAGAACGACAAGATTTTGTCTTGGCAGTGTGTATGCAAGGAAAACTTGACAAGAACTTGACAAGATTCTCTTCAAGCCTGACAAGAACCTCGTCGAGGTAAACAACGTTTCTTTTACGACGAGATTCTCGGTCGTGTGTACAAGGCCAACAATAACAATGTATTTATTACTATAGGCGATGTTATAAGCCCTATATTGGGTTCATGAAGTACCGGTACATTTTATATATACCACTTTTTAGGCGTTTTTAACCTTTTTTTTTCATACTGAAAAAAATTGATTGTATTTAACAATTTTCCAATGATGCAGACAACTTCTATACCTTAAAAATGTCATTTATTCTCAATAGTTTCTGGTTTTATGCTCTCAGTTGTTACATGTAGCAGCCATTCTAATAGGAGAAACAATATACAGAAGACACTTCATTTGGACAGAAGAAACAGTTGCATTGTATAATGTTTGTCATTCAATAGTTACTCCGTCTCCTCCATAAGTGCTGGGTTGTCCTGCAATGTGTGGCACTGTGCTAGGTTGCAGGAGCCCCAGGCACTTGAAACAACTGTAGAACGTGGCACAAGTTGTATATACGGTAGGTAGCCCCAGACCGATTTCTACGTATATGTACAAGTTTAGTTGTCCTTTACATTGTAATATAGCTAGATATATATTGATATATAAAAATACAGCTGCAATAATATAATGAAGAATATTTCTAGTTAATTCTCTAAAACTACATATGTTTTTACACTATACTAGGTAGCTTATAGTGCTATGCTTTTCAGACATAATATAATTAAAAATAATCCCATTAAAATCAAATTATAACCAGTGCCGGTAAAGAATCGAATTCAACATGTTGTTCTGTATAAAAAGGATAACTTTCTTTTTTTAGATTTACAAAGATATGTTTTAAAAATTCACGTCTAATGATGAACAGTTTGTTTTTACAAGGTGCTGCTAAAATCACTGGATCGTTATTAAAGGAGTTGTAAAGGAAAACATTTTTTTGCCTAAAGTTAATGTCTGCAAGGTAGACAGACAGAATAGTATAATGATTCTGTTAAAAAACGAGTACATACCTATTAAATTCCTTCATCTATATCACCTCCGACGTTCTAGTTTCTGTTCTATCATTCACTTCCTGGTTTGCATCACTTGTTCATGTAATAACTACGTTTCCCAGTATGAATTGCAGCACGCCAAGTAATTCAGACCTTGAAGTCTTTAACACGTAGAGAGCGTCCTGCCGCACAGATGTAGTTCCCAGGAGGGGGTGAGCACGTCACTGACCACCGCAGTAAAGTCTCCCTTCACGTTGGTCAGTAACATTCAGACAAGCAGGAAGTGAACAGAACAGAGAAGAAATATAGTAACTTCTGAGCAAAAACGAACAATGAGGAAGTGAAAAGAGGAATGTCTGCAGGTAAAGGATGCTTATTATGAAAAAAAATGTTTTCCTTTACAACCCCTTTAAATATTAAGGAGAACATACAAGCCCATTCTCTGCTGTGAATACTGGCTGGCTTATTGAATATAGTGAAAATCAGTAACTCACAGCAACCAATTAAAGATCAGTTTGTAAAGTGCAGTACCTCACAGCAACCAATCAGAATTAATTTGCAGCAGATCTCAGTTCACTAAATTTGCAGCTGATTGGTTGCAGTTTGCACACCTCTCCTTGCAGTGATTTATTTAATAAGTTTGTATCATAGTGATGTATTTTTTCTCAGTTAGCTTTTGCTGGGCACAGACTAAAAGATGCTTTTAGTACAATATTCATGTTAGTGTCCTTTTTAACAATCCTGGCACGCATAAGTACTGAATTATTGCATACACACGTTTCAATACCAATCTTTTGGAAAAACCTAAAAAACAATGAGTATGGCAAGTGTTAAAACTGTTGAAAAAATTATTCTGTGCAGACGATGGACAATAAAAACATTGATGTTTGCCTACAATCATGTGTACATCCATCATCTAAATTCTCAAAAATCAGGCAATGCACTATTTCTATCCCCAGAATTCAATGAAAAAAAAGAGGGTAATATGACCTTGAGAGGTCACAAATTTTTGAAAATACCACTAACTCAAAAACGGTTTTCTTATTGCAACCCCTACAAAATATTTTCTAGCGACCATAAATCTAGGCCATCTACATCTAGTGGATAAGCCAGTTCATACTTTGCATATCCTTTCTTCTCACAACAGATATTCCTGAAAAAATAACCATGTTGCCTCTGCCTTTTAGTTCCCTATGCTTTTATAGTTGTCATCACACTGTTTATGCCCAGGAGTAGACATGACATTGCAAACCCTGAACCTGCATCCAGTATGAAGTTGAAGAGTGAGAACACAGATAGTATATAATCTACATACATGTTTGATTTAACATTTTCACTGCCAGCAGCAATAAATGACAATTTATATGCTGCAGTGCACTCAAGCAGTCATTGGAGATCACAGACTGCTAGAAGCAGAAAAGATTAGTTACATTGTAGAGAGCACATTTCTGCAGACCAGGACAGACAGCAAGTAATTTATGAGGGAAATATACACGACGACATCATTTGTGTGACGAAACGCGCGTTGGGAGAGGAGACATGCTGACGTTATTGCTTGACAGTCCGAGTGGACGGGCGTTCGTTTAAGCCGGCCGGCTTTATTTTATGCTTCTATGTGATCGTTCTCTTGATCCATTGATATATTCCACTGGTGTGTGCTGCAGTCCATGACTAAAGGCCCGGGCTGGGGTTTACAGCCGCAAGCCATTTTTGCTTGCCATCTGGTAAGCCTGCATTTCTTATGGTGTCTTCATTTTTGGTGGTGTGTTTTTTCTTTGGACTTCACTGAACTCATGATTTTACACAGCTGTTATTGCTTCATTTGTATTTTTTTTTGCTATAGTTCATATAGTTTTTTTCAATTTATCACAGCGCAACTACATTTTTTCTATTATACATTTTCATAGTTGGCTGTCTCACAGGTAATATAGGGATAGGAAAAAAGGGCTTAACTGAACTTATGAACAGGCAGTTTGTGAATTACACTGTTTAGATGAGTGCTTTCCAGCACAAACATCACAATGTACTATATGTCTTCTGGCAGTGAAGACGTTGAATCATACAAGTAAGTGTAGCAGATGCCTTCTTTGTTCTCTCTCCTTATCTGCAGATAAAAACTAACCAGTTCAGTGGTTATACTGAAATGGGCCTGTGATGAAAGCAATACAAGCCCAAGGAAAGAAGAGACAGATAGAGGTTGTGTTTGCAAAGGTGCTTGCTATCCTAGGATAATTTAACATGTCTAATCTGTTTTAAAAGTACAGTTAGGCCCCTTTCACATGGGTCAGATCTGTTTTTTTCAGCAGGGGATCAGTCCGCTGATCCCCTGCTGAGCTGAGCAAGCGGATGACAGGTCTGTGCCCGCTCCACTTATGCAGAGTGGACATTGACATAGTCCACTTTTTTCCATTGACAGTCAGATGTAAAGGGGCCAACTGTCTAATTACACCAAACTACACTCCAATCCGGTCAGACAGAGGGGACCACATCCACTTCTGTCTGTTTTTGCAGATTGAATTGGATTGGATTGGAGGAGGGTGGCTGTAACTGGACACAAGTCCATTTACAGCTGCTGCTCCATAGAGGAGAATGGAGGCTCTCATTGGGTCCACTTGAAAAACGGACAGGTGGACCCGATTTGACCTCTCTTGTGGAAGGGGTCTAACGCTGTAAAGATTAAATATCTGGATGCAGGTTCTCTTTGACTTAAACTGTATGCGTGATCCCCCTACTTTCTTTGCTGCTCACACAATACAATTAGCAATAAAACTGCAAAGATACCTGTCAATGGCATGGGGCTGTGTGTGTGTGTGTGTGTGTGTGTGTGTGTGTGTGTGTGTGTATATATATATATATATATATATATATATAGAGAGAGAGAGAGAGAGACATAAATTAGTATTTGCAATAATTCCTAAAAAAAATCATGCAGTTTCATGTCTTGTTTTTTTAAAAGGAACAGTCAGGATGGCTAATACCCAGGGTACCACCAATGTGGACTAATGGAAGTTCTTCTAGTCACTGGGCATTGCTGGCACTTTGTGTGATGCTGAACAAGTGTGCTCTGCCCCAGAACAAAAATGACTTCTATTGGGTTACAGCAGCATCCCTTGCAGAATGGAAGCCTCAACTGTGCCAGCAAACAGATGTCCTGGCAGAATCCATTCAACGCCACCTTATTAATGGTCCAGGTATACAAAGCACTGCTGTCCCATGACATGACCACCTACTGTGCTACATACAGCTTCACAGAGAGGACTGGCTAATAGAAATGGACACAAATCTTTGGAAATTAATCAATAAAAGTGCACTAATCAGTCAAAAAATAAAGTGATATTTTTACACAGTGATCCCCCCCCCATGTATTTCTGAATTCAGCACACCATTGTTTCTTGTACAAAGAACTGTACAAATGGCCACCCACACAAAAAGAATTTCTGATATTTTCTACTGCCCATAAAAAAAGCACACTTAATTCATTGTTAACAAGAATATACATATGAATATAATGTACATAAATAAAATTGCTAAAATTACCATCATTTCATGTTCTCCTTGAAACCTAGGATTGTACTAGAATCACTTTGGGAAAAAGCTACTGAAAAGCCAGAACCATATATATATAGATATATACATTTATATGTGTGTGTATACAGCATAACTTAAATTAAAAGGCAATAAAATAAATAAGCTGATGTCCCAACTATTATAATTTGCTACAAAAAGAAATTCTATAGCAAAACAAAAAATTCTTTATCTTTAGAAAATATGTTTCGGATTCCTGATCACGGCACCACTATTTTTTCTATTTTTTACCCTCCCACTCAGATGCTTTGTGTTTTGGCATGTGTTTTGGTTTTCCCCTCAACTTTTTGTCATTGGAAGTTGGCCTTTGCCATCTTTTCCTGAGCGCTGCCATATTCTGGTCTGTGAGGCACTCTGTGTGCCCAGCTTGAGGTGGTGAGATTTGTAGCTTTTTTTTTGTCCTAGGTCAGAAAATATCAGGACAGATGGACCAGTCTTGTTTTTCTTTGCTCTCCCAATATCCTCCTTTGTAAACACATATGAGCTCCCCAGTGAAAGAGTCGACCTTCCGCTCGAACCACAGTGGCTGATATCCTTCATAGTCATTACCTGTATTGGATAAATAATTGGTTAGTAAGAACTGTGACAATCCTGCACATAACCAATGAGGTTCTTAGGACAACCTGCACACCATTCCATCTTAAAACAACTGTTCTCCAACTGGGCTAGGCAATACTCCAACACCAGATAAGCTGAAGGGCTAGAATGGAAGTGAGGGGAGCTGTTTTAAGCTCCCTGAACCCTTGGGAATGTTGCAGAAAGAAGTTTCAAGGCTCCCCTATTTGCACACCTGTTAGGTAATATCAGTATTACCTCAGGGCAGAAGGTTTTTTCCCCTCCGCCCCTTTAAGGTGATGGGTCAAGGTAGCCAGGACCAATGGGAAGGCACAGTAAATGTCACATGTAGGTTAAGAATGTTCTAGAAGCTTAAAAATCTATTTAAGTAGGCTCAACAACCCCTCTGTGACCAGATTTTCCTGAAGACCGTACCTGGAAACTCCCATCTCTCCCTTGTCGCGGCCTGTATTATTACGTGGTACTTCCCCTTGTTTTTTTTTGTTAAACAAGGGGGTTAGTTAATAAGGAGTTCATTCCAACCCGAGTCGTAGTGGCTGGGTTG
Source organism: Rana kukunoris (assembly GCA_029574335.1). Taxonomy (NCBI): domain Eukaryota; kingdom Metazoa; phylum Chordata; class Amphibia; order Anura; family Ranidae; genus Rana; species Rana kukunoris. The sequence goes on from CM056049.1 coordinate 171,655,693, forward strand.
ATGAAGGTATTGGTTAATTACATATATGATATGTTTTTGCATTTATAGCTATCTATGGGTATATACATGATAATTAATATGAGTGATATATTGAATACCAGCAATAAAGGCCTGCTGCCCAGTTGATCCCACCTTGTTTCTGTGGTCGTTATTCATAGTAATATTTTGGCATACAATCCCATGCATATTCCTACTAGATTACTCCTGATTTACATGGATGGCCAAGGGCTTAGCTGAATTTATGCACAGGCAGTTTGTCATCTGCACTGATTAGCTTTCCAGCACAGAAATCATAATGTTCTGTATGTCTCATGGCACAGAAGACTTTGAATCAAATTGGTAATATCAGCAGGTACCTTTCTTGTTTTCTTTTCTTGCCTGCAGATACAAACTCAATGTAAACAGTTAAGTCCAGGCATGTAATGTGAGCAAGCCAGGATAAGCATTCTGAAAAGTTTTTGGACCAGCCAAGGCATGAGAACCACCTTTGGTGGAAAAAAAACTCTGCTATCTCAGAGGCCATCCAAAAGCAGAAAGAGGCATCTAGAGACCATCTATTTGGACCAGGAACAATTGCAGCATGGTGGAGAATCCAAGATGGCGTCGGCAGCCAAGTGTGCTCAGGATGACAGAGACTCCAGCAGGCATAATGAGACCAGAACACCATGCCTTTAGAGCGCAGTGAGTCCTAGTCCCCACCACCTCGTTGCTCCCCACTAAGGTCTCCAAATTGGTCCACCAGAGGTAGCTCTAAAACACCAGGGAAAGCATATAGGGACTCGCTGGTGGAGCTACACCAGTACACAAAGCAATTCTTAAAGACTTACCCACTGAGGCAAATTACTAAAATACTAACAAAGTATAACTAAAATTAAAGCTGAAACGAAGAGACTAAATATGAACGGTTTTCTTCCCACAAGCTTTAAAGGATAAGACAATGAGGCAGGATCACACTATAAAGGAAATATTATTGCAGCTTGTTGCTTAGTAAATTAGGAGTCCCTGCTCCAACATCAGAATTAGGGGGCTGCCAGAAGCCACGGAAGCAAAGGGCCTACAGCCAACCTTGATATCTTTAAATAAATCCTGGGCAATTGCACAGAGCACAACATTAAAATAGATAAGGATAGGGACACAAGCTGTGTTATATTTACATAAAATTATGCCTATAGATCAACTCGGGGAAGAATGGGGCTCATTTCTAAAGGATACCTGGAGGTATTCTCAACTGAAACATTTCTTTCATAGCTTGGGAAGCTCTTGAAGAACACTAGGTACACTGTAGAACTTAGAAACATGATGTGTGGTGAGAATATAGGATATTAAAGTGTTACTAAACCCACAACAGTCAAATTAGTCTGTATATGCAGTAAAACATGCTTGTTATACTCAATGTGAAACCTAAGGATTGTGTAAAAAGACTGTTTGATCCTGTCTTCTCTGACCCTCCCCTTCTTTTACTGTCCCCAATCCATCTGTTGATAGTACAGAGCCCTTGGGGCACTGTGCATGCTCAGTTTGGTGTGTATTGCTTCCTTTTTTTTAGGGAGGGTGCATGTGATCAGCACAGGGCCAATCAGCACTGTCCAGACAGAGGGTTAGGAGTCATGCCACCTCATAGGACAGTCAGAGTAGAATGAAAACTCCAAACTGCGGCCCTTTGCTTGCCTTTATCCAGCCCTTGGGGCACTATTCTTTCCACTTATATAAGTCACTATTCTGCCCTCTGACACCAAGAATGGGGCATTTTTCCTGCCACTGACATGAACAATGGGGCGCTGACTCCCCATAATACAAAAGAGCAGGCACTGTTTACTTCCACTGATACCAGAAAAAAATTATATTCCCACTGGCCACAGTCTTACCCCCTCTAAAGTCTGAAGGACAGTAAACTGACCCTTTGTTTACAAAGTTTGGAGACCGCCTGGTCTAAACTATACTCTAAGCAGTACAGTGTACTAGCCTGGCAGGCATTAATGTATCATAATATCTTAGCAAACTGCTGGAGAGGTTGTGGTCTAGATGGAACATTTGTCCATCTTTGGTGAGATTGTTCCATAATAAACCATTTTGGTCTGCGGCACAAAATATAATGCATCTGTATTTTAATTTCTTGATCCGATTGCACTATTGTTTTTTGATACCCCGACCTCTATTATGCGCTACAAAAAGACTAATACCTCACCATAAATGCCGTATACCCATGTGATGGAAAACCAGCAGAGCCCCATCATTAATGGTTTAATAAAGTGAATGAGATTGTTGAAAATTTAAGGCACCTGATCTTCATTCACACCTGAGACCTTGTAACACTAACAAGTCACATGACACAGGGAAGGGAAAATGGCTAATTTAAAAATTACAAAGAATGGATGGACGGCCGCACACCGGAAAACTCTTGAGTTGTCTTTATTGAAAAAGCATAAGCAGGCACCACAGATACACAGCAAGAATCAAAAAACAGCCGACGCGTTTCACACTTGGTTAGTGCTTATTCGTAGGCCATGAATAAGCACTAACCAAGTGTGAAACGCGTCGGCTGTTTTTTGATTCTTGCTGTGTATCTGTGGTGCCTGCTTATGCTTTTTCAATAAAGACAACTCAAGAGTTTTCCGGTGTGCGGCCGTCCATCCATTCTTTGTAATTTCTATTGCCTAGTGCATTGCCAGCACCCGAATATACCTGGACTGATCCACGAGTGCACTTGGGATTTCCCTGGAGCGGTGAACCCCACTTTGCTTTGTAAAATGGCTAATTTGTACCCAACTTGGACATTTTCACTTAGGGGTGTTGAGTTATTTTGAGGGGACAGCAAATTTACACTGTTCTACAAGCTGTACACTTACTACAGGCATACCCCGCTTTAAGTACACTCACTTTACATACACTCGCGAGTAAGGACATACCCACGAGTATATGTGAAGTGCCTTACAAGTACCCTAAAAGGAGCTGAAGCTCCAAGAGCATAGCCTGCCCTGTTCTAGTGTGCCCTTGACACCTCAACTACAGCCCCTGAGACCTCAACAACAGCTCCTGACACCCCCACTACAGCCCCTGACACCCCCACTCCACCCTAAAATTTAAAAAATTTATTGTTTCACTTTAAGTACATTTATGTTTTACATACATGCTCTGGTCCCATTGTGTACTTAAAAGTGGGGTATGCCTGTACTTTACATTGTAGAAAAGTGAAATTTCTTCAGTCTTGTCACACAAAAAGTTATAATAAAATATTTACAAAAACGTGTCGTTTGTGAGATACTGTATATGGACCCAACTGTATAAACACTAGCCGTATATTAATATTCTGCGATAGAACTCTTATGCGAGAGTCTGAAAGATACACTTCTAGAGAAAAGGGTCTGCTTGTTAAGAACGACTCTTCATATTATAAATGAAAAACAGTAGGTGATTTACCGTCTTCTAAAGCTTCTACGGCTTCTGCCTCTCGCCTTCTTCGCACAGCCCTCTGCTTCTCTTCCAGACGCTGCTTTTCCACGTTTGCCTCGTCCCACTTGCCATTCTCCATTAGCCTCTGGTCTGGTCTATGTCGGCTATCGGTGGGGGCAGTGCAGTCATCAGGCTCATTAAGAGTCAGTGCAAGTTCAGAGAAAAAGTACATATTCTCTGCATTCTCTCTGAAAGTCAGCAAAATAAGGGAAAATAGATTTAAATACAGCACACCCATATCTGCCTGGCATATCCTAGAGCAGTGGCCCAGTCAAAATTAAAAGTCAGCAGCTAAAAATACTGTAGCTGCTGATTTTTGATAAACAGGTACTCACCAGCTCAGGGATCCAGCGTTGTCATTACCCAAGACAGTTCTTTGCCAGTCTTTGGGTCCCTGTGACTGCCATCTTGTGTGTAGGAATCCAGCTGCAACTTCCAACTGGCTCACAGCTGGCTCCCCACTACGCATGTGCGTGATGCGTTGTGCTTTCTGAATAGTCTGCAGCCACCTGAGACATGTCCCAGGAGATTGTGGCTGAGGCAACTTCCACACTGCTTACCTAGGCAAGCAGAGCATAAATGGGAGTGGTACTGGTACCTGTCAGAAATAGGTATATACAATATATACTGTGTCAGCCGAATCCTTATATTTGCTTATGGGTACATACAGTATATGTATACAGTATATATATTCATTTGTACTATTAAGAGAACAGTTGTTTATGGATTACATCTACATAGAGAAAAAAAGCAGTGTGTGATAATATATTTTACACTGTTTGTTGTTCCAGTGTAGAGAGGGAGAGCGCTGCAATCATGAGATAATCTTCTTATGAGAACTAAAGACACTATTGAGGTGAGATTGGATTGTGAAGAGTGGTTGAGTTGTTGAATAGTTACTGCTCTGGAAGATTGGGAAGCACTGCCCTTTCTTTTTAATTCTGAACATTCTGAACATAATGTAATATTAGCACAAAGACATTCTTTCCCCCTGGTCAAAGATACATTTTGGCAACGCCACCTGAGAGAGAAGGCCTACACAATCACGTAGGTGAGGTTTGAGCGATTTCAGGCTTTACTTTCATAGCGGATTAGAAAGGGCACCACTGGGAAATAAGAAGTAAATGAAGAAGCGTGTCTTTTCTCCTTTCCTGGCGAAGCCCCTCCTAATCCACCAAGGCTTGAAACTATAGGAACACTATGGGATAGTAAAAGACCTGGGACGCCTTTGGGTGCCCCAAGGAGAGTAGTAATGCGAATTGCGTAGTGAGCTGCGGTGAACAGTGGGTGTGGCTAAATTGTGTTAAAACAAAAGAAGACTTGTACCCATAAAATATGCTTAGATTAATAAAACAAATGTCACTCTAACAATATGAATGTAGTTCCTTAAAAGTGGACTGCAGTCCCTGCTCTGGGCTGCAGGGCCAATGCAAGGATTTTTTTTCCCTACACAGGTGAAAGTGCAATTTGCCTCTCCCTGAGGCCCTGTTCACACATGCATGCTCCTGGAAACAAGCTGTGACAGAACCCACTGTCACTGTGTGTTTTGGAGGGGGCTGTGGGCTGGCCTCCTACCCAAAGGCTATGGCCTGGCACAGAAAGAGACTTGGGGACAAAATGGCATTGAGATAATGTAATGTAATGCTACATCCCTTCTCCCCCCCCCCGGGTTGCTGTGTTTAATTGTGTTGGATCATGGCACGTAGACAAAGGATGTGGAGACACATCCCAGCAGGGGATGTGTAAGGAGGGGCTGCCTACTTATCATAATCCCTTGGTGTGTTTCAACTGCAGTTGTTTGAATATACAAGTGTCGAGTTTCCATTGGTTCTTCCTTGTACCCCACCCCTCTATGTCAAGGCTAATGATAGTGTCCCTAACTGTGTTTAAAAGTGTATGGTACTTAACCACTTAAGCCCCAGACCATTTCGCTGGCCAAAGACCAGAGCATTTTTTGATGTCCTTTTTTCCCCACAAATAGAGCTTTCTTTTGGTGGTATTTGATCACCTTTGCGGTTTTTATTATTTTGCGCTATAAACAAAAATAGAGCGACAATTTTGAAAAAAATTCAATATTTTTTACTTTTTGCTGTAATAAATATCCCAAAATTTTTTTCCTCAGTTTAGCTGATATGTATTCTTCTACATATTTTTGGTAAAAAAAATAATTGCAATAAGTGTATATTGATTGGTTTGAACAAAAGTTATAGCGTCTACAAAATAGGGGATAGTTTTAAGGCATTTTTGTTGTTATTTTTTTTGCTAGTAATGGCGGCGAACTGCAATATTGCAGTGTACACATCGGACACGTTTGACACTATTTTGGGACCATTCACATTTATACAGTAATCAGTGCTATAAAAATGCATTGATTACTGTTTAAATGTGACTGACAGGGAAGGGGTTAACACTAGGGGCGAGAAAGGGGTTAAAGCGGTTGTATACCCTCTGATACTACTTTTACCTACAGATAAGCACATCTTTGGGATCATTGTCATTTTTACAGCGATCAGTGCTAAAAAAATGCACTGATTACTGTAAAAATGACACTGGCAGTGAGGGGGTTATCCTGTAGGGGGCACTGAAGGGGTTAAGTGTGACCTAGGGAGTGCTTCTACCTGTTAGGGGGTGTGGCTTGCCATGACACGTCACTGATCGATGACAGGGAACAGACGATCAGTGACAGTGTCACTAGGCAGAACGGTGTCACTTGCCTCTCCCCGTTCTGCAGCTCTGTGACCCGATCGCGGGACAAATATGCAGGCTCTCTGCGCCTGATCCTTGGCACCGAGAGGCCCCATATTTGTGTGAATTGCTGTCACGAGAGCTGATACCGGTGCCTAACTGAAAGCTCCTGATCACAAGCAGAAAATCATGACGGTCACAAGATCTTAAGCCCCACCTCCCGGAATCATAAACCTCTTTAAGGCCCAGGAGGTGCTGGCGCAAAGTGGTTAATTCTAAATTGCATCCTAACTACAGCTAGCAGACATACGTAGAGCTAGCAGACGTGTGCCAAAACACACAAAGCTCACCACCAGTAAATGTGCGGGAGCTGTTTTGGTGCATTTGTCACATGTAGGGCAGCTTATTCAAGTGAAAGGGCTGTCCTATGTGATTTGAAAAAGGTTAAAAAACACGCAGTGGAAATGTGCATTTCCACTATGCCTAGTGTGAATAAAGCCTAAAGCAGTTTGCCCCCCCAAACTTGAATTTTTTTTTATTATCCAGTGCAGTCTCCTATCACCACTAACACACTCAGGTCTATGACAGCCATCACTACACAAATGTGACAGGTACACTTAGTCCAATATGTGAGGCTTGGGCCTGTCAATGACAGCAAATACTGGGCAGGATAGATCCCTGGACCCCGCATCTACTCCACGGCTGGCCAGTGATCAGGGATGGTAGAGCAGTGATGGGTGAACAGTGGATTGTGCCATCATGGAGCATTTCCTCCTCCCACTTCTCCCTGAAGCTGGGCTCCTCATTCTGCAGACTGGGCTGCAGCACGAAGTGGGACATGCTGCCTGGTCTCCACTACATGAGTTACCAGTGGCCTCACCGGAAGAAGAACGGAGCTGAGGAGATACAATCTCATTGAGTATCCCACTCAATGCGGCGCCCAGGGCATATACCGCCCCTCCTCCTCCCTAGTTTCGGCCCTCTGAGCACATAAATGGTAAGTAAGGTAAAAAAAACTGCCCAGACCTAAGGGTGTGTACCTTTCGCACAATTCATGGAAAAGCACAATTCAGCATTCTTTTTTTATAAGCTACATCATTTTCATTACAGATATTTTTAATTACAATAATTGCTACTATAATAAATATCCTGACATATTTTGGCCCATTCTAGAGCAAGGCCGGGTCCACACTGGTTGACTGCATTTTTGCAGCAGTACGGATGGATGCATGGTTTACGTGTGTTCTCCCCGAGGTCCCACGGACTTCTATTTCGTCTTTGCTATGCCTTCAAAAAATGTGGCAAAAATGCACAACCTAATAAAAGCCAATGAGACTGTGGCTAAAAACACATGTAAACCGTGCATACACCCGTGCTGTGGCCAAAAGACAGCGCACTAGTTTGAACCTGGCCTAAAATTCTAATTTTATTGTCAGTTCCTAGTGCAGCTTATAAAATGGAAGAATCTAATTTCTTACATCAGCACTGTCTCTCTCCTTTGTTAGACCTCATTGTTGCCCTCATTTTAAATACCTGCCATTAAAGCGGTTTCATGAAAAATAGTCTGCCAGCAAAGGTTAATGAAATACGTGTGCGTGCGGAATTGGAGGGAAGTTGGCTTATCACAATATACAATGAATCGATGCAGAACATTGCCTTTTCATAGTCTCTTCAAATACATAAAAACAAGACAAGATAGAACTGTATATACTGTATATTAGCATTATAAACGTGATGACCTTTATTAGGAAAAACCTATATTCAGAAAAAGATACAGGCTGCCATTGTTGACCTTTCATTCTTAAAATGCTAACTGCCTTCCTGCCGTGCTGATCAAAAGACTTCAATACTTGGAGTCACTTACCTAGGACAAGTATGCAGGTGTTATGACTTCATGGGCCAGATTCAAATAGTATTTACGTCGGTGTATCAATAGATATGCCGCGTAAATACTAAGAATAGCCGGCGTATCTTTTTTTGCTATTTAGAAAAGAAGATACGCCTGAATTCTGCTAATATACGAGCGGTGTAACTCTGTTACACCGTCGTATATTAGTTGCAATTTTACGCTGGCCGCTAGGTGGCGCTTCCGTCGTTTTACGCGTCGAATATGTAAACTAGGGAGTTACGGCAATTCCCGAACGTACTTGCGGCCATCCGCTGTAGTTTACTTCGTTTGCGTAAGCGTTATTCTGGCGTAAGGTTACCCCTGCTATAGCAGGCGCAGCCAATGTTAAGTATGCACGTCGGGACAGTGTCGAATTGTACGTCGGTTACGTTGTTTGCGTAAATCGTTCGGGAATGGGGCTCGACGTAAGTTACGTTCACGTCGTTTACATTGACAACTAGCGACGTGATTTCGCACATGCGCACTGGGATACGTCTACGGACGGCGCATGCGCCGTTCACAAAAACGTCACTAACGTGGGGTCATAATTCATTTACATGAATCACGCCCCCATCCATTTGAATTGCGCAGCCTTGCGCCGCCACAGTTACACTACGCCGCCGTAACTTGAATGAATGAATGAATGAAAAACTTATATAGCGCAGCACATGCAAAGTAAATCGCCTCTGGGCGCTTGTTGTTCCTGTCTCCTTTGAGATCAAAAGAGATGAGTCTTAATCTTTCTCCTGAAGACCAAGTAGTTCTCCTCCAGCCGAATACTCGCTGGTAAGGCGTTCCATAGTTTGGGACCTTGGACAGCGAATCTGCTATCACCTTTGGACTTGTATCTGGCTTTCGGTATCTGAAGCCGATTTTGATTGGTGGATCGTAGAATACGATTGGGCTTGTGAACTTTTAATTTTTTCGCATAGATAATGGGGAGCATTCCCATGGATACATCTATGCGTTAGACAGAGAGCTTTAACCACTTAAGGACCGCCGCATGTACATTTACGTCGGCAGAATGGCACCGACAGGCACATCAACGTATATATACGTTGGTGCCTTGGGGGGGATCGGGGGTCCGATCGGACCCCCCCCCCGTACATGCGGCGGTCCGCGCGGCTGCAGGAGCGATCCGACAAGTGGGGGCGGCTATCCGTTTTCATCCGCCCCCTCCGGATCGCTCCCAGCCAATGCGCGCGCCCGCCTGACCTGTCACTTCCTCCTCCTGTGTAAACACAGGAAGGAGGAAGCGACGTGATCTCTCCCTCGGCGTTTGTTTCAAGCGCCGCTGAGGAGAGATCACTACAGAACAAGTAAGTCCTGCACCAAACAGCACACTGACACACACATTTAACCCCCGCGATCGCCCCCCCTCCCCCCTGTCACAGTGTCACTGAATGCAGTAATCATGTATGATTACTGTATTTAGTGTCAGTGTGACAGACAGTGTGACAGTCAGACAGTCAGTAGTGTCAGGGTAGCCCCCCCCACCCCCCCCCAATAAAGTTTTAACCCCTTGATCACCGCCCTAGTTAACCCTTTCACTCCCTATTGCCAGCGTCACTAAGCGATCATTTTTCTGATCGCTGTATTAGTGTCGCTGTTCCCGCTAGGTAGCTATTTTTTTTTTAATGCGATTTTTTTTTTTACTAAAGACATGTGGCTAAATAAATTTTGGCCTAAATGTTTGACTAAAATTTAGTTTATTGTTTTTTTATTATAACAAAAAGTAAAAAATATTGATTTTTTTTCAAAAATGTCGCTCTATTTTTGTATATAGCGCAAAAAATAAAAATCGCAGAGGCGATCAAATACCACCAAAAGAAAGCTCTATTTGTGGGAAAAAAAGGACGCAAATTTTGTTTGGGAGCCACGTCGCACGACCGCGCAATTGTCTGTTAAAGCGACGCAGTGCCGAATCGCAAAAACCCCTTGGGTCATTTGCCAGCGTATTGGTCCGGGTCTTAAGTGGTTAAAGGTGATTCTGTCTTTAACTGGTAGCCAGTGAAGAGATCTCAGTGAAGGTGAGATGGATTCCCAGGGTTTTTTCCCAGTCACAAGTCTGGCGGCCGTATTTTGAACGACTTGAAGACGAGCGATTTGGTACTTGGGGAGTCCGAGGTAAAGGGCATTTGCATAATCCAGTCTGGAGTTTACAACTGCTCCCACCACGACCGCTATGTCTTTCTTGGGAATAAATGGCGTGAGTCTGCGTAGTAGGCGCAGCAGATGGTGAGACCCGCTGACTACTGACCCTATTTGTGCGTTCATTGTCATGTCGGAGTCAAAGATGACCCCAAGACTTTTGACTTTGGCGCTAGGGGTGATGATTTTGCCCAGAATGGACGGGGGGATCCAGGTTGTTGTCGCTTGATTCCTACGCTTGGCGTGAAACAGAAGAAGTTCTGTTTTCGCTCCATTGAGTTTGAGATAACTCTTTGTCATCCAGTCCTCTATCAAAGAGAGGCATGTCTCTAGATTGAGGTGGTGATCCTTACGGCGTAATAGTTTCTGAATAAGGAACCTGCCACTGATAGTTACGGCGCGTAGTGTATCTGAGATACGCTACGCCTGCCTATAGATAGGCAGAGGTATCTGAATCTGGCCCCATGTGTTTCATGCTTTTTCTAAGTCACTTTGCTAGATGTCTGCACCCAAGATATGATGGTGTATTTTGCCTTTCAAAGCCACTGCAGTCGATTAAAACTAATGCATATGTGTTTTCATATGCACCCCATTGATTTATTAATATATGCATAGAGTAATGCGGTAAAATTATGTCTAATGTCGCGTACACACGCTCATTTTTCGGAATGAAAAAAAAGTTTTTAGCATGTAGAAAAAACAAAAGTTTTCCAACTTCATCATTAAAACTACGTTGCTCACACACGATCGTTTAAAAAAAATGCTCTAGCAAAGCACGGTGACGTACAACACGTACGACGGCACTATAAAGGGAAAGTTCCATGCGGATGATGCCACCCTTTGGGCTGCTTTAGCTGATTTCCTGTTAGTAAAAGACCATTTGCGCTTTTCTGTCTGTTACAGCGTGATGAATGCGCTTACTCCATTATTTACCAGAAGCGCTCCCTTCTCATAACTTGCTTCTGAGCATGCGTGGGTTTTTAACCTCGTTTTAGCCCACACACGATAATTTTTTACAACCCAAAAAACGACATTGTTTAAAACGTCGTTAAAAAATGCAGCATGTTCGCAAAAAAAAAAATTGTTGTTTTTCCAAAAAATGATGTGAAGCCCACACACGATCATTTTACATTTTTTTTAAACAACGTTTTTTTCATGCCGAAAAATGATCGTGTGTACGCGGCATAAGGACTAAAAAGGTACAGCAAAAAAAGGAAGGCTTCTTATTGAAGGAGCTAGCAGAACTTTGAGACGTCACCTAAATATTCATCGATCAGCTATATCATTATGACCACCCACTTAATATTGAGTAGGTCCAACTTTGGCTGCCAAAACAGCCCTGACCTGATGAGGCCTAGACTCCACTACCCTTCTGAATGTATGCTGTGGTACCAGGCACCAAACTGCCAGTAGCAGATCACTGCCCTCACTACTTTGCTGTCATAACATCCTGGTGCTTTTGGCTGTAGACGCAGGTCATCACGGGCCCTCTAACTGCTTTGCAGCTACACATCCCCATACACAACTAACTTCAATGCACTATGGGGTTTATTTACTAAAACTGGAGCACTCAGAATCTGGTGCAGCTGTGCATGGTAGCTAATCAGCTTTGGCAGTAATACGTGGCAGTAATACCTTCTATGCAAAGCTGCACCAGATTTTAAACTCTCATATTTTAGTGAATCAACCTTACCTTTCTATCAGAACCAACATTAAAGCTGAACTTCATCCAAAAGGGGCAGTTCCACTTGTTTGCACCCCCCTTCCCCACTACCACATCTGGCACTTTTTTTTTGGGGGGGGGGGAGGCGGGTACCTGTTTTTGACAGTTACCTTCTTCAGATCTCTGCTGTGATCTGTGCAGAAGTTTAGCCCCCTGCCTTTTCCCCGCAGTCTTCTGGGACATATCACAGGTCCTAGAAGACTGTGGGATCATTCACAAAGCACAGCATGGCTAGTGCATGTGCAGTAGGAAATCAGCTGTGAAGCCGGTGTTCTGGCGAGCTGGTTCCTACCATCCATACGGTTCCCGAGCCTACGGAAACCTCCGAGCGGGAACAGCTGTTCATCAGCTGTAGACGCGCTCGCTCCCGATGGCTAATTATACACTTTATACACGCCGCTCTACACAGCAAGGGCCAGCAAGGGGCGGATGTGGTATTGACCAGTGGTTTTTTGATTGGTTATCCACGCCGCTCTTTACAGCAAGGGGCAGATGTGATACAGACACTTGCTGTATAGAGCGGCGTGGGTAACCAATCAAAAAAGCACTGCTCAATATCACAACCGCCCCTTGCTGTGTAGAACAGCGTGTACTATAGAGCGCCGTGTATAAGCAGGCTTCAGGCAGCGGGAGCAAGCTTGTCTAAGCTGACAATCAGCTTTTGAGGCTTTGAAGATGTCTGTGGCCTCCTACTGCGCCTTCCCAGTCGAGGCAGGAACCATATTGATGGAGAAAGCAGCTCGACAAGACACCGGAAGGTTTTACTGCCAGTTTCCCTTACCTACGATGAATTGGCTTGGGTGAGAACATCCTAGATCCCTGGACAGGTAAGTGTCCTTAAATGTAGCAGTATTTGTAGCTGCTGACATTTTTTTGCGGGGGGACTGGAGCTCCCCTTTAACTTTTTCAGAGTTACAGTAGCTTTTCCATTGGATTGGACTACATGGTCCAATAAGCCTTGGCTGTCCATGATCCTGCTGTCAGTTTTCCTTCCTTGGGACACTTTTGGTAGGTCCTGGCCACTGCAGACTAGAAACATCCCACAAGAACTGCAGTTTTGTAGTTGCTCTGACCCAGTCTTCTAGCCACTACAATTTGGCCCTTGTCAAAACTCTCAAATGCTCACAATTGCCCATTGTTTCTGCTTTAAACATATCAACTTTAGGGATAACATGTTCACGTGCTGCCTAATATATCCAACCCACTTGTATGTGCCATTGTCACAAGATAATCAATGTTATTCACTTTACCGGTCAGTGGGCATAATGTTATGGCTGATTGGTCTTCTTATCGCGTGTATTTTGCCCTAATACAAAATTAAGAACTTCAAAGGCAGCTTAAAGGGATATTAGCCATTCTTACTTCATCCCCTATCCCAACAAAACAGGTATAAATATAATTTCAAGGGTTAAGGTGAAGAAACTGAAGTCTTTTGAAATCTCAACTTGTTACCAAATAAGTTTGAACATCTTCCCTCTTAGGCTAAATTTAGATGTGTGGTTGAGGGGCAGTAAAAATGCACCCTTAAAACGCTCCCTCCTTAAAGGGGTTGTAAAGGTTTGTTTTTTATTTTCTAAATAGGTTCCTTTAAGCTAGTGCATTGTTGGTTCACTTTTCCTTTGATTTCCCTTCTAAATGTTTTTTTTTCTTTGTCTGAATTTCTCACTTCCTGTTTCTCCTCAGTAAACTTGCCACCATCATTCGAGCGGTGATTAGTCAGCCAGAACAGCTTACTGAACAGCTTACTGAGGAGGAACAGGAAGTGAGAAATTCAGACAAAGAAAAAAAACATTTAGAAGGGAAATTGAAGGAAAAGGTAGGTGAACCAACAATGCGCTAGCTTAAAGGAACCTATTTAGAAAATAAAAAATAAACCTTTATGTGACGGTATTAGAGCATATCTCCGCCATCCTCTCCCTTCTTCTCCCATAAAAGAAATCACCCAATATTCCCCGACTTAGGAATATCCCTGGAATCGCCGAATCATCCACACATGAGCCATGGCTTAATACTGGATGTAACAGGACACACTTTAATGGCAAAAACTCTGCAAATTTATACACAGTTACAAGCTTGTCATCAATCAAAGAACAATGAAATCTCCACCCCCTTTTCCACACACTGGGGGTTTCCATACAGAGGCATTTCGGCACCGCAAGGCTTGACACATCACATTCTTGAATTTGAATGCAATTAACCTTTAGAATACACAATCACAGATCTAAAAGACATTTAGTAATTATCTCCCAGAGAGAGAAGCCCCCAGGGGGTAATTACTACAATGAAGCAATCAGAACAACAATTAACATGAGTCAATTATCTAATCGGTTGGCTAGGTCGTCTCGTCTGTGACACGGCTATTCATCTGCAGAACACAATGGAAAGGTATTTCACAAGCCACTTAGCATTGAAAGGTCATTGTCCCGTACTGGCAGCATGGCAATCTGGTTTAAACAGGTTTTACAGATGCCTCTACAAAGGGGAAAGTAATCCAATTATCCAGGCTAGAGGCAGAACCCCATAACGCACAGACATTAACATTAGCAGGGAGAGGATTAGACTGAAGTATATAGGCAATTGTATAAAAGTCCTTCACAATGGCCCCCCCTTTTCTCCCTGCTCCGGCAACTCGGTTGGACCTTTCCTGGTCCAGTAGAGTTGACGGGTTCAGAGCTTCTAGTCCGAGGTTAACTCCGTTTGGCGTGACAATCCATCGGCATTCCCGTTTTGCTTGCCTGGGCGGTAATGAATCGTAAAGTCATAGGGCTGTAAGGCCAAGCTCCAGCGTAGCAAACGGCCGTTGTCCCCTGAAACCCGGTTAAGCCACACCAAGGGGTTGTGATCGGTGATGAGAGTGAAAGCCCGGCCATAAAGGTAAGGTGTGAGCTTTTTGAGGGCCCATCCGCCTTCCTGGTTTGAGGCCCTGGCCCATAATCGGACGGCAAGAGGCTCGCATTCAGTCCTCTCCAAAAGCCCCTGTCCCGGCTAGGCCTGTCACACATCTCCCCTTTTGGCAGGGGACTAACCCAGTAGGAGACACCAGATGGGTTGTCTCTGAATTCAGTCAGTAGTTCCAGTCCCCCGCTGCCGGTATCCATACAGTACCCCAAATCACTTGCTCCAAACCGAGCATTACTCACCCCGCCATCCTCTGCCTCTCTCAGGGAACACGTCTGCCGCTGGGGAGAGGCCTGGACTAGCCCTTCTCCCTGGAGTCCTTTCAGCCGCTGGAGAGATGACAGGGTGGCTGGGCTCAGTCCATCATGCTGTTGGGGATCTGGGCCAACTGGCCACCATTTATGGGTTATACCAGTGGAGACTGAAGTCTCATCCACTGGTGTGATGTGAAAATCCCCCAGTGCTTGCAAAGCAAAGCCGACATCCTCCTCTTTCAGTCCTGTACCATTTTCTGGGGTTGTGCCAGTGGAGACTGAAGTCCCATCCACTACCACAGGGACCCCTTCTTCTGTTAGGTGAAAGCAGAGGCCCGGGGCACTCTGCTCTGTTGCCAGCTCTTCCGCTGGGTTGCTCTGAGTGGAGACCACAGTCCCATCCACCGATATCCGCTCAAGCTGTAGTGGGGTGCAGCCGCCAGTAGCATCTTGTCCTGCTGCCAGGGATTCTGCTGGGAGTAAGAGCTTTACCACCTCAGCTGGTTGCTGGGGAGGGGGGCCAACCGCCCCGGCTCCCTGGAACTCCACAGTTGGTCCCGGTGCTGGGCAGAGATGGCTGGCAATCTGCCCTGTTGCCAGCACTTCTGCTGGGGATGCATAATCCATAACATCCTCTGAACAGTCCATACATTCTGTAATCTGTGGCTGGGGAGTGATCGCCATCTTCTCACCCTGAGCCTCCAAAACTGCCACAGGGGTGGGGCAGAGGTCTTGAACCCTCTGTCCGGTGACCAGCGCTTCAGCTGGGGAAGTTCCTTGTAACTCCACAAATACTGCTCTTGGGGCTGGGCAGAGCACAGTGAAGTGTGGCCCTGATACCAGCTCTTCTGCTGGAGGCCCATCAGGTTGTTCTTCCTCAGCAGAGAAGTCTATCAGATCCCCTGTCTCTGCAACTGGTGTCTGGGGATAGAGGTTCACCATCTCCTGTCTTTCATTTGGTGCTGCTTCTTTAGGCGTTGTCACCGATCATCGTATTTCTGCAATTCTCAGCTCATGTTGCCGCTCTCGTTCTTTCTCATCAAAAGCTTTAAAAGCTCTAAACGGAATCTTCCTTGTGTCTGCTGTGCTGTACTCACTGTTTGGAGAATGTGCGGCTGCTTGTTGAACTGCTGCCAGTTTTAACTGTAGTTCTGCGTTTCTTATTTGTTTAGCCTCCTCCGCTACCAGGGTCATCACTTTCAGCACCACATCCGCCGTTGGGTTCGGACCGAACCATGCTAATTTCTCTCTTATTAGCTTGTTAGCTGGTGATTCCTCATCCTGAATCACTGGTGTCCCCATCTTCTGTACTGCAGGCCTTGCTGCAACCGAGTTCTCCTGGTCTAGCTCCATTTATTCTGCTATGATGACACGCTCGGTTTTGCTGCTAGCAATCCTTCCACAAACTTCCAGTAGTCCTTTCCGTGTATTTCTTTTAAGCAGGGTGTACCAGTCTTCCATTCACTGTTCCCAGTGTCTGCTTGGAATCCTGGTGTAAAGGAAGGTAGAAGGGAACATCCCGCTGCTGCCAACCAGTGTGACGGTATTAGAGCATATCTCCGCCATCCTCTCCCTTCTTCTCCCATAAAAGAAATCACCCAATATTCCCCGACTTAGGAATATCCCTGGAATCGCCGAATCATCCACACATGAGCCATGGCTTAATACTGGATGTAACAGGACACACTTTAATGGCAAAAACTCTGCAAATTTATACACAGTTACAAGCTTGTCATCAATCAAAGAACAATGAAATCTCCACCCCCTTTTCCACACACTGGGGGTTTCCATACAGAGGCATTTCGGCACCGCAAGGCTTGACACATCACATTCTTGAATTTGAATTCAATTAACCTTTAGAATACACAATCACAGATCTAAAAGACATTTAGTAATTATCTCCCAGAGAGAGAAGCCCCCAGGGGGTAATTACTACAATGAAGCAATCAGAACAACAATTAACATGAGTCAATTATCTAATCGGTTGGCTAGGTCGTCTCGTCTGTGACACGGCTATTCATCTGCAGAACACAATGGAAAGGTATTTCACAAGCCACTTAGCATTGAAAGGTCATTGTCCCGTACTGGCAGCATGGCAATCTGGTTTAAACAGGTTTTACAGATGCCTCTACAAAGGGGAAAGTAATCCAATTATCCAGGCTAGAGGCAGAACCCCATAACGCACAGACATTAACATTAGCAGGGAGAGGATTAGACTGAAGTATATAGGCAATTGTATAAAAGTCCTTCACACTTTACAACCCCTTTAAGTTACAAATGGCAGCGGATGGGGATGGTCATGATTTTTCGTGCAAAAAGTACCCAACATGTCATGATTGGCAGACAGCAATTTGGAAAAGTTCAAAAAAGCTGTGGCTTTGCCCTTTCCAACTTAATCAGCCTCTGTGTTATTTTTGGGCAAGGTATTGGTCTGTTAATTGGTTATATGAGCATATGCTTCTCAGCAGTCAAGTATCTGTTGCTATAGTTCACTGTGTTTTGCACTGCATAAATGAACATACCTATAGTGCTCACTTATATACTTCATTGGAAGCCAAGTGTAAGAAAGAATTTAATCTGAACTGTCAGTCTAAGCTGCAAAGACTTACGGTAGAGGGTATTTCTTCCACAGTAGCTTTGGCGGAAGGGTTTGGTAGACGGTTTTCTGCTTGCCTTCTCCACTTCCATTGCCTTGACTGCTCTGCACAATCTTTGCACATTCCATCTTTTCATCCCATGTTCCTGACAGGACATAATGTGCTTTTCCATTTGCATCAGTCACGACCCCAGTGACCTAAAAGAGATCAGAAAAGTCAGCTTAATTGTTATGGTCAATGTACCAGCCCAGTAAATAAAGCGTAGGAGGGGACACATACATTCACTAGCCTTGCCTGATACTGGGTTATCACTGATCCATAAACATAAACAAATATTACCATTGTACGTATATAATTGCATGCCATATAGGAAGTAGACATATAGGAGAGTAGATTATAGATGCCATTAGAGATATAGGCCCGGATTCACGTAGGATTTACGCCGCCGTATCTTGATATACGTCTTCGTAAGTACAAATGTGCGCCGTCGTATCTTTGCGCCGATTCCCAAAGCTAGAGACAACGAAAAATAAGGCTTTAGCCGCCCGACGTAACTTGCCTACGCTGGTGTATCATGGGCGCATAGTTACACTGGGCGCATTTGGCGTTCCCATTTTAAATATGCAAATGAGTAAGATACGCCGATTCACAAATGTACTTGCGCCCGGCACATGTTTTAAGCGATTTGCGTAAGGGCTACGTCCGGCGTAAAGTTATTCCTCATATAGGAGGCACAACCCATGCAAAGGTATGGACCAGAAAACGAACGCCGTCGATTTTTATGCCGTTTACGTGGTACGTGAATAGGGCTGTGCGTAGGTTACGTTCACGTCATAGGCAGTGATTCGACGTCTCTTAGGCAGTTATTTTGACGTGACTGCGAGCATGCGCACTGGGATGCGTCCAAGATACGAGGCATGCGCTGTTCATTTTTAGTACTTGTTTGAAGCTCAGCCCATCATTTGCATGGGTTCACGCTTCATTTAAATATATCACGCCCACTTCCACCTACTTTGACTCACGTCGGCTTACGCCGACGAATATACGCTACACCGGCGCAACGTTGGGAGCATTTGCTTTGTGAATTCAATGCTTTCCTCTCAACGTTGCGCCGGAGTAGCGTAAAGAAGATACGCTAGGCCCGCATAAAGATGCGCCGAGGTACATGAATCTACCCCATAGATGTCATATAGGAAGTAAAAGATGGGCAACATATAGGAGGTAGACAACACACAACCAGAACCACCAGCTTGTCCTTTTCACAGGAATTTATTAGCCAGGTACAGAATGCCTCATAACTTGACAACTTGCATACAGAAAATTTCATTAGTACAGGACATCAAGCTCTATGAATGAACTTTGCTTTATTTAGAGGCATTTTTTACTTCTTTTTTTAAGAAGTGACTGTAGGATACCACCGGTCCATTATATTCCAATCTTTTATACACAGCATTTTTCCCAGCTGCTGCAAAAGGGAGGTTACATATGAAAAACAACTGCATGTTCACTCTGTGCTCAGTGGCAGATAAACCTTGTTGCATTTGAACAGTCTTGGGCCTGAAAATAGGGTGACCACATTTCCAAACTACCATTCAGGGACACCCCCCTCTTCCCAAAAATCATCTTGTGGTGTAACAAATCACAGCACAGTGATTGGACACAAGAGGCAGAATTTATGATTTCTCCAATCACAAGCAGGGGGCGGGGACTGTGTTCCTCCAAGCATTCCTGGCCAGGATAAGTACTGTCAGTGAGTAAAGCGGTGATGTGGTGGCCTTTTTTGGGGGCATTAGCTTGGCTTGGGGGGTGGCTGTGTCAGTTTCATTCTGGGACACTGTATTGTCCTGGAATGAAGGTGCCCGGGACAGACCTGCAAAATGCGGGACAGTCCCGGGCAGTCCGGGACACGTGGTCACCCTACCTGAAAAGCATTGTAAATATCAGCTTTTTCTAGCCTTTAGACAGATGAGGTCACATATGATCCTACCTTAGATATATTTGTGGCAGCTGGCACTGTATCTCAGAGAAGAGTGTCCTGATCCCTCCAATATTCACACATCTTTGTTGTTCTGTGTTTTGTAGTAACATTGATTTTTAGAGGTTATAATGTATCTTGCATTCTATGTAGTCAATATCTCAGAAATGTCACTATATAGACTTATAGGCTTCTGTCACTCAAGGAATACAATATTGATGCATGTGTTGACACGCATTGTGCTGTAATCACAAACCATGGTGTGACAGAATCCTATTGCTTAGAGAGCAGGGCCCTCTGATTCCTCCTGTATTGACTTATATTGTAACTGTACTGTTTGCCCTAACGTTGTAAAGCTCTGCGCAAATTGTTGGCGCGATATAAATCCTGTATAATAATAATATTGATTTCTCTGGACCAAAAATAATTCTTTAGCTTAAAAAAAGTAACAGAACAAAGCAAAAGCAATTGGCCGGCATTTGTTGGATTTATTAAATTCACAAATTAATTCCTTGATCCAGTTACACTATAACCTTAGAAATATATTCAGAAGGAAAGCTCTTGTTAAATGCCAGGCCTCCCCTGTCTACAAGAAGCCGTGTTCTGCAAAACACACGCTTTTAACAGTAAGCAAACAGGAACACTGCTGAGAAATGTAAGTACATGTTTTATTCTACAAGGCAGCAACCAGCATGGGGCAACTGTATTAATGCCTGCCGGGGTTCACTGCACAGTGCTTAATCAGTCTGCTTGATGTCATTTCACTACACCTACATACTGTAGATGTTCTAAAACACTTTTGTGACCAAAGGTAATAATTGCCCATGTCAACTTCAGCAGAATAAGTATGCCCCTTTGACTAAATAAGAACTATTAGCTTAACACATTAGTCTAAAATGTTTTAAAGGTGAGGTATAACCAAAGCTATTTTAGCTTTACTTCTCCTGTTGGTTACAGGAGTGTAGTTCGTTCTCCTATGACCCATTTTCAGTCGACAGTGGGCAAAAGTCCTCTGTTGGTTGATGTCATTCAGCCAGTCCAGGCTTGGGAAAAATTCAGACTTTACAGTTGGGATCCACCCAGATGACTGGATCTGCACCTGACTCAGCCTCTTACTGATCCGCTGAGAGCCTAAGCCAGCCCCTGCTGCCCCTCGCCACAGCCGAGCACTCCAGTAAGCACTAGAGGGGCAGAGGACAGTTCTGGTGACTAACAGCCCTACTCTCTGCTCAGAACGGTGGGGGAGAAGCGAGCGATCAGCGGTGTTTGATCACTCAGTTCTCACTGCAGAGCCAGCGGGGGACAGATGCAGCAGCATTCACCTAGGTGAGTATAAATGTTTGTTTGTTTTATTTTTTAAGTCCACAATCTTTTAAATTCAATTTAAATATTTCTCACGATAAACCTACTAAAACAGCAGTCCTTAACCATTTGTACATGCGTAAGTACTTTCTATTTTTTATTGAATTCGTTTAAAACTATATAAACAATCAACCCTTTTATAAAAATGAGCTCTTACTTACTGTGGTTAACTTGGCATGTTATACATGAATATGGTTCCTAAACGGATAATGGCAGCTAATGGCAGTTCTTGTAAAACTATAATAAATGTAGTTGTAGCCAATCAGAGAAATCATATAGCAGTCTTCCTTAAAGCGGTGGTTCAGCCTAAATATACTATGTCCCATCCGATCCAGCATACTGGCGTCAGCGCCAGTATGCTTTTTTTTTTTTTTAATTGCTCTACTTACTGTTTAATCATTAATTTTCATTTCTATCCCCCACGGTGGATGGCGCCGCTATAGCGCGTCACGGCTTCCGAAAATAGCCGATTTAGGCCTCAGGTATTTCCGGCGCTATACGGCGCCTGTGCACAGACATAGGAGGTGACTGCGCAGGCGCCATATATCTCCGAGTCCTATGGCTATGGCACGTCACGCCCTCCGAAAAAAGCCGAAATAGGACTCGGAGATATACGGCGCCTGCGCAGTCAGCTCCTAGGTCTGTGCGCAGGCGCCGTATAGCGCCGGAAATACCCGAGGCCTAAATCGGCTATTTTCGGAAGCCGTGACGCGCTATAGCGGCACCATCCACCGCGGGGGATAGAAATGAAAATTAATGATTAAACAGTATACTGGATCGTATGGGACAGAGTAGATTTAGGCTGAACAACCGCTTTAACACACATTTGACTGCTGTTTAATAAAAATGTACTCTGTTTTAGGCGTTATGTCTTAACCACTAGAGGCCCTCGCTATAGTCAAATAACGGCTACAGTGTGGGACTGAAAATTCGGGGCGCATGCGGCGCGCAATGTGATTACCGAGTCACTGAGACTCGGTGGATCACAGATCCGTGTAAGAGGCCAGTCCCCTTACCACGTGATCAGCTGTCAGCCAATGAACAAAGCTAAAGCTAAACAAAGGATCGC
The DNA here is from genome assembly GCA_029574335.1 of Rana kukunoris. Lineage (NCBI taxonomy): Eukaryota > Metazoa > Chordata > Amphibia > Anura > Ranidae > Rana > Rana kukunoris. The sequence continues at coordinate 171,677,745 of CM056049.1, forward strand.
CAATCGTTTTTTTTTCTCCTCACGCTGATATCGTGAGGAGAAAAAAAAGCCGATCACTGGATTGTTTACAAGGGACATCGGTCCTGAAGAGGAAGTAGGCACATCAGCCTCATCAGTGCCCATAAAAATCAACTGCCAGTGCCACCTGCCATTGGCACCTGCCAGTGCCCGCAGTGCCACCCATCAATACCCACAGTGCTACCTGTGATGCCAATCAGTGCCACCTAGTAATTCTGCCTGTCAGTATAACCGATCAGTGCCCATTATTGCCAGTCATCAGTGCCCATCACTGCCAGCTATCAGTGCCCATCACTGCCCATCACTGCCAGCTATTACTGCCAGCTATTAGTGCCACTTCTCAGTGCCCACCAGTGCCACCTATCAATGCCCTTCAGTGCTACCCTCTCAGTGCCCACCAGTGCCGCGTATCAGTGCCCACCAGTGCCGCCTTATCGGTGCCTATCAGCACAGCCTCATCAGCTTACATCAATGTAGGGGAAAAATTACCTGTTTGCAAAATTTTATAACAAAATATAAAAAAAAATTCTGTCTTTTTAATTTTTTTTAACAAAAAAGAAAAACCGCAGAGGTGATCAAATACCACAAAAATAAAGCTCTATTTGTGGGAAAAATTATAAAAAATTAATTTGGGTACAGCGTTGTATGACCGCGCACTTGTCATTCAAAGTGGGACGTCACTGAAAGCTGAAAATTGGGCAGGGGGGGGGGGGGGTGTAAGTGCCCAGTAAACAAGTGGTTAAAAACGAAAAACTGGGCTAAAATACTTTTCTTTATAAATCTCTAATGTTTAGATCTGTCAAAATAACCTATTTAGAATGTTTTTTTCGTTTCCTACTGCAGGAGAACTGCTATTATACAGGTAACCAGATCTTTAAAAAAATTCTTATTCAGGGTGAGATCCCTGCAAGTGAGTGCTTGCCATGCTTCCATTGCATCACTATGACTGACAGCATAGCTAATGGCTAAAAAGAAAAGAAGGAACAAGCTGGAGCAATTTAAACCTTCACTGTTCTACATGCTGAGCCGGAGCAGTGGCTATATATAGGTCCTTTTTCCTTTATTTCTTTAGATATATGTTTTAGAGCCACGGGGCCCCTAAAAGAAAATGTGTTTTTTACAGACAAGGTTGTTGTTTATCTGACAGTATTGTGTATTATGTCATTATGGTCAATTTAGATTTAAACATTGATTAACCACTTCAGCCCCAGGGGATTAGGCTGCCAAATGACCGGGCCACTTTTTGCGATTCGGCATTGAGTCGCTTTAACTAACAATTGCGCGGCCGTGCGACGCGGCTCCCAAACAAAATTGAAGTCCTTTTTTTCCCACAAATAGAGCTTTCTTTTGGTGGTATTTAATCATCTCTGCGGTTTTTATTTTTTGAGCTATAAACAAAAATAGAGCGACAATTTTGAAAAAAAAAAAAAGCTATATTTTTTACATTTTGCTATAATAAATATCCCCCAAAAATATGTCAAAAACATTTTTTTCCTCAGGTTAGGCCGATACATATTCTTCTACATATTTTTGGTAAAAAAAAATTGCAATAAGCGTTTATTGATTGGTTTGCGCAAAAGTTATAGCGTCTACAAAATAGGGGATAGTTTTATGCCATTTTTATTTTATTTTTTTTATTTTTTTACTAGTAATGGCGGCAATCAGCGATTTTTATCATGACTGCAACATTATGGCAGACACATCGGACACTTTTATTAATATTATTATAATACAACATTTATATAGCGCCAACAGTTTATGCGGTGCTTTACAAAAAAAATGGAGACAATACAGTTGTAATACAATAAAATACAAGAGGATCAAGAGGGCCCTGCGCAAAAGAGCTTACAGTCGAATACTTTTGACACTATTTTGTGACCATTCACATTTATACAGCGCACAGTGCTATAAAAATGCACTGATTACTGTATAAATGTGATGGTCAGGGAAGGGGTTAACCACTAGGGGGCCGAGGAAGGAGTTAAGTGTGCCCTAGGGAGTGATTCTAACCGTGCGGGGGCTGGGCTTACTGTGACACAACACTAATCACTGCTCCCGATGACAGGAAGCAGATGATCAGTGTCCTGTCACAAGGCAGAACAGGGAGATGCCTTGTTTACACAGGCACCCTCCCGTTCTGCAGCTCTGTGACACGATCGCGGGACATCAGCGGACATCAAGTCCACAGGTCCCCCGGGCAAAGTCACGGAGCTCACGGCAGGGGCGCGCATGCGCCCACATGGTGGAAAATTTAAAGCCATTTGCCTGTCCGTGCCATTCTTCCGATGTAAAAGTGCGTGCGCTGGTCGGCAAGTGGTTAACTGTTCTGATCTTTAAAGCAGCTCTAGAAAATAAGTAGCATACTGTATATGTACTGGGTTTCATAAAGAGTGTTTTTGGCAACACAATTTTCTTCCATTAGCTTGAATGGGCCTGAATACCTACTGCAATTAAGCTTAAAACAAACCTGTGCTGGGCCATGCAGAACACAAAGCAATAGGTTCGCTTTAGTGCCCCCTCTACAGCAGTACATTTACATTAATCGCTGTAGGCTTCATTCAGAAAATACATGGTACTTATACCATGGTGCATGTACAAATACAGGACATCTGGTGAGCAGGAGCATGCCATCCTTCCTGCCATGTGACTGCACTGGTGGTTGGCCCTGTGTTGTCTCTTGCTTCCATGATGCCAAGCAGTTACGCTGAGATACAGGAAGCCAATCGCTGCTGCGGAGGGGGCATTAACCACTTAAGACCCGGACCAATATGCTGCCAAATGACCCAAGGGGTTTTTGCGATTAGGCACTGCGTCGCTTTAACAGACAATTGCGCGGTCGTGCGACGTGGCTCCCAAAAAAAATCACGTACTTTTCTTCCCACAAATAGAGCTTTCTTTTGGTGGTATTTGATCGCCTCTGCGATTTTTATTTTTTGCGCTATAAACAAAAATAGAGTGACATTTTTGAAAAAAAAAAAAACAATATTTTTTACTTTTTGTTATAAGAAAAATCAATAAACTAAATTTCAGTCAAACATTTAGGCCAAAATTTATTTAGCCACATGTCTTTAGTAAAGAAAAAATCGCAATAAAAAAAAAATTAGCTACCTAGCGGGAACAGCGACACTAATACATCGATCAGAAAAATGATCGCTTAGTTATGCTGGCAATAGGGAGTGAAAGGGTTAACTAGGGCGGTGATCAAGGGGTTAAAACTTTATTAGGGGGGTACGGGGGCTACCCTGAACCCAACACTAACTGACTGTCACACTAACTGTCACACTGACACTAAATACAGTAATCATACATGTATGATTACTGCATTCAGTGACACTGTGACAGGGGGGAGGGGGCAATCGGGGGGGTTAAATGCGACTATGTGTAGTGTTAGTGCAGTGTAGTGTTGTGCAGACTTACTTGTGATGTGATCTCTCCTCAGCGGTGGTTGAAAAAAACGCAGAGGGAGAGATCACATCGCTTCCTCCTTCCTGTGTTTACACAGGAGGAGGAAGTGACAGGGCGGGCGGGCGCGCGCGCGCATTGGCTGGGAGCAATCATGAGGGGGCGGACAAAAACGAATAGCCGCCCCCTCTTGTCGGATCGCTCCTACAGCCGCGCGGACCACCGCATGTATGGGGGGGGGTCCGATCGGACCTCCGAACCCCCCCAAGGCACCAACGTATACATACGTTGATGTGCCTGTCGGTGCCATTCTGCCAACGTAAATGTACATGCGGCGGTCCTTAAGTGGTTAAAGTGTATCTTGCCCTAACATTTCATATTCCTGATATGTGTATTTTGTACCGTGTTAAACATTATCCTGTTCTCTTTGTATTTATTGCTTGTGTGAAATACCTGGTAATCCCATCAGTCCTGCTTTCCTATTTCATACTAACCACGCTACGCATAGAAGCGCATCCTTCCCAGTGTGGTCAGTTTTCTGGCTGTGCTTGGAGCACAGCCTATATAACAAAGGGATAAAAAGCCCCAGACTCTCTGTGTATTAGGATTAAGTTAATAAGAATTTGTTATCTCAGCTGTGTCAACCAGGTCACCTTGTTATAGGTAGAAATCTACGATTATATGGGGATATTTGGTGCGATTGCACTACACATGTGAGGTATCATTGAGAATGTCAGATCGAGAGCAATTATTCTAGCACCAGACCTCCTCTGTATATCTAAAGTGGTAACATGTAAAGTTTTTTCAAGCGTAGTCTATGGATAATATAATTTAGGTCGTTTGCCACCATTCCCTGGGCGTGCGTAATTTTAACCGCTTAAGGACCCCTTCATGCCGATATACGTCGGCAGAAGGCCACGGCTGGGCACAAGCACGTACCTGTACGTCGCCTTTAAGAGCACAGCCTTGGTACTTTTCTCCGTGACCGCACCCGCGGGACCCACAGACCCGATCGCTGCCGGTGTCCCGCGATCGGGTCACAGAGCTGAAGAACGGGGAGAGGTAAGTGTAAACAAACCTTTCCCCGTTCTTCCTAGTGTCACTGCCACTGATCGTCTGTTCTCTGTCATAGGGAACGACAATCAGTGACGTCACACGCCAAGCCATGCCCCCCACACAGTAGTAATCACTCCCTAGGAAACACTTAACCCCTTCAGCGCCCCCTATAGGTTAACCCCTCCACCAACACTGTAATTTTCACAGTAATCAGTGCATTTTTATAGCACTTTTCACTGTAAAAATTACAATGGCCCCAAAATAGTGTCAAAAGTGTCCAATGTGTCCGCCATAATGTCACAGTCACGATAAAAATGCTGTTAGCCGCCATTACTAGTAAAAAAAATATTAATAAAAATGCCATAAAACTATCCCCTATTTTGTAGACGCTATAACTTTTGCGCAAACCAATCAATAAACGCTTATTGTGATTTTTTTTTCTAAAAATATGTAGAAAAATAGGTATCGGCCTAAACTGAGGGAAACAAATATTTTTTATATATTTTTGGGGGATATTTATTAAAGCAAAAAGTAAAAAATATTGCATTTTTTTAAATTGTCGTTGTTGTGTATAGCGCAAAAATTAAAAAACGCAGAGGTGATCAAATACCCCCAAAACAAAGCTCTATTTGTGGGAAAAAAAGGATGTCAATTTTGTTTCAGAGCCACGTCGCAGGAACGCGCAATTGTCAGTTAAAGCGACGCAGTGCCGAATCGCAAAAAGGGGCCTGGTCCTTTAGCTACAAAATGGTTAGGGGCTTAAGTGGTTAAAGCATGACATGTTCGGTATCTCTTTACTCAGTGTAACATCATCTTTTTTTTTTTTTTTCTTTAAAGTGTATTTTTGTGCGTGAACTCGAGAGAGAGGAGCCGGACTACAGGAGTTGGGAGTAGGCAGACCCTCCCCCCGGAGGCATTTGCCATCCTTCTCCATGCCCCTGGTGGCAATGGCGGGTGTGAAGGGGGGCCTCCCACTCACCCCGCCCTACCTGCTCCTCTTGAGAGCCCAACCGGGGCCCAACGGGACCCCAATGGGGCAGAGGGACTCCCCCTATGAGGGAGTGAGGGGGCCTAGCCCACCCAGCCAGCCCCGTAGGTCCTTCGCCTCTCTTTATTTTAGGAGACCGCATGGCCAAAGTGCGTGTGTTTTAAACCAATTTCGTGTGCGTGCAAGTGTGGTGTTTTTTTTTTTGGGGGGGGGGGGGTGGGCGTACTAAGCACAGGCGTACCTTGCATAGCACACCCACCGGGAGCCGGGCTGAGACCACCAAACTCAATTCACATGTAGCCGAGACTGGGATCCGAACCCTTGGCTGCAGAGGTGAATGGCTTGTCAACGCAGTGCCAATCACGTTGAGCCACCACAGCTCCCTGTAACATCATCTTTTATATTTTACTAAACAACTGGGTATTATATAGTGTTTTTGTGTATTTTTTTCCCAAAAAATGTAAAAACTGCTGTGCAAATACGTGGCATAATAAAAAAGAAATTGTAGCACCCACCATTTTGTTCTCTAAAAGAGCCTTTGCTTTAAAAAATATATAATGTGTTGGGTTCTAAGTAGTTGTCTAGCAAAAATACAGATTTTTACATGCATGTGAGAAGTGTCAGAAACAAGCCGAGTCTTTTATGATACTTAAATTCCACAAAATGTATACTGTAAATGATTCTCACAGCATATATTCCGATGCAATACCTTTCTTGCAATGTCCCTTGAGAAGTAGCTGTATGGGGTGAATTTCATTTGGCATTTGTCCTTGGTTTTAAAGTTTGTAATTTCAATATCTCCAGACTATATAGGAAGAAAAGAGATAATAAATGAACAGTATATGCTTAAAATGAAAGAAAATAACAATAAGGTCAACCACACAGCATTTGACAACCATAGCAATTGATCGTATTTACTGTGAAAGCTGCTCTATCCGTTTATTTCAAGTTGAAAACAGTCGTCACGTCTTAGCTATCTGCTACATCGGTTGTGGCAGCTGCACATGTTCAAGAACCAGCTGTATGGTTTATACAGCAAGGAACGGATGTTTTCTTCATATTGCACCTGCCCAGTGTCCCAAAGTGAGTAAACTTTGGTAGCGCTCCAGACTTCCTATTATAGCTAAGGAATATCTGTGAAACTATTTTATGTAGGTCTTTTTCAAGATCTTCTACATATTTTATACATATTATGAGAACTAGATTCTCTTGGAGGCCCCATTCACGTTTGGTCATTTGGGATCGCCGACACAATCAACGTGATTCTGCCCATAGCTCCTAATCATGGTAAAACATAAGACAAGCTTTCGGATGGCATTAATTTCTTTTTTTTTCAACAATAGTTTTTATTAAGTTTAACATAGTACAGATTATACAAGTAGAGTACATACCAGTTCTTCGACAAGAGTGGGTATACAAAGTCATATACAGCAGACAAGTTATAACCAATCGTTTTAGCTAAGTAGCATAGTTCAGATAACACAACAAAATAAGGGTGCACAGAGAATTTATCAGTCATACATGGTGTAAGGCGTTAACTAAGGTCAGAGCCCTGACAACCCGGGTGCGTGTGCAACCACCGGGCTTACAGAAATAGAGCTGTGTTGGACCAACGAGTCCATGAACGCCACACTTTGTGGGCTTCTACCATGTGTCCTTTGCTAGAGGCCAGCGTTAGCTCATAGTTGTAGTGCAGATTGATTAGCTCAATAGTGCTCTCTATTGTCGGGGGTTTGGTAGATTTCCAGAGTCTGGTAATGCTCAGCCGAGCTGCCAGAAGGATATTGGTGGCCACTAGACGTGAGTCAGCAGGAATCTGATCTATGTTAATGTTTAATAATGCCATCTCTGGTGAAGGAAGTGTAAGACTACCTGTGATGTCTGACAGTATACGGAAGATGGCCGACCAATACACAGCAATGGACGGGCAAGTCCAGAATATGTGTAACATATCTCCTTTAGTGCCGGCGCATCTCCAACATGTGTCAGGGCTGTTTGTACCAAATTTAGCTATTCTAGCTGGTGTGAGGTACCAGCGCAGGGAGATTTTTAATGTGAGTTCCCACAACGCCGCGTTTCGGGTGGCTCTGTAGATGGACCTAAGTGCAGACTTGCATTAATTTCTTATGACACTCCAAACGCGGTGCAATTTTGCTGTTATTGTTGTGTGACAGATGCCATGAAACATCTGATCATCTACCTTTCTTAAAGTGGGTTGTAAAGGTACATTTTACCTTAGTGTAGTCCTCTTTTACTTACCTCATCCTTCGATTTTGCTTTTAAATGTCCTTATTTCTTCTGAGAAATCCTCACTTCCTGTTCTTCTGTCTGTAACTCCACACAGTAATGCAAGGCTTTCTCCCTGGTGTGGAGAAAGCCTCTTAAGGGGGAGGGGGGCGAGCAGGCAAGTCAGGACTCTCTCTATTTTGCAGATAGAGAAAGGAGCTGTGTGTTAGTGGGTGTCCTGACACTCCTGCTCCCCCCCTCAAGAGGCTTTCTCCACACCAGGGAGAAAGCCTTGCATTACAGTGTGGAGTTACAGGGGATCCCCGGAGACCCTGAAAACCGACAGGTATTATGTGGGCAGGGAGGACTATACCGGTACAAGGTAAGGTATTTATACTCAACCAGAGTGAGGCAAAGGATAATTTAGAAAAGCATTTTTAATCACATAATGTACATAGAAGCAGAGATATAATAAAAAAGAACAGACAAAACATTTAAAAAGCAATACATAAACAGCGACGAGGTCACCAGTTGTGCAATCCCTTCAGAGATGTAGAGGGGGTACGGGTGGGCCAGAGGCGCTGTGAGACAAGTGGTGCACAACTGGTGACCTCATCGCTGTTTATGTATTGCTTTTTAAATGTTTTGTCTGTTCTTTTTTATTATATCTCTGCTTCTATGTACATTATGTGATTAAAAATGCTTTTCTAAATTACCCTTTGCCTCACTCTGGTTGAGTATAAATACCTTTCCTTGTACCGCCGGTATAGTCCTCCCTGTCCACATAATACCTGTCGGTTTTCAGGGTCTCCGGGGTTCCCCTGAACCCGTCAACTTTATCTACAATATTAGGACGATGGTACACCCTTAACCCTTTTGTATTCTCTATTAAATTGAGAGGTTTAAATTCTATCTAGTGTGTAGTTACAGACAGAAGAACAGGAAGTGAGGACTTCTAAGAAGAAATAAGGACATTTAAAAGCAAAATCTAAGGATGAGGTAAGTGAAGGAGGACTGCACTAAGGTAAAGGAAGCTATTTAGGGAATTTTTTTTTACCTTTATAACCGCTTTAAGGACATCGATAGGCCCACAAGTTTGAACCCAAATTATATTTAATCCAATCCGCATTGTATTGAATAGATCAGAGATTTTTTTTTTTTTGTATGAATGCATGGGAATTTCAGCAACCAATATTGAGCTTTTTAATTATATGTTCACCTTTTGGAACATGTTACACATCACAATCATATTTAGGGTGTAATGTGTAGCATGCTCCAGGTCTGTACCCCCCGACCCCCCACCTGTGACAGCGGGCGGAGGATCAACTGCCCGCACCTGCTATCACTTTTCAAAAACGGCTTACACAGCCGTGTCATTCATTTATAGCAATTAAATGAACTACAAGTCAGCTCTTCCCACATTTGCCGGATGGCTTGTAGCTCTCAATGAACTGCAAGGGTGCCACTGAGTGTGCCGTTGTAGTTCAGGGACACTTCCTCCAGCTTTGTAAATGTCTGCCCGTTTGGCAGGACAGGCAGGCAAGCTAGAGGCAGTGTCTGTAGGAGCATTGCATCTGTGATTTACTGATCATGCAGGCTCATCAGAAAAAATAATAATAAATGCACTTTTTTTTCCCTGCAAAAATATGTGAATTTTTTAGCATTTAAGTGATCATTTGTTAGGCATTGAGATATATTTAGCTATTACAGCTACCATTGTTCTTGCTGGCCACTTTTAAAAACATATGAAACTTTGGCAAAATAATTAAATTAAATACTATTATTTTTACGGTCTTCATAATTCATATTTACATTTATTATTTTCATTGCCTCTTCATTCACTTTTTAATAAATGTATTTACATAAGATATGAGTCCTATGCACTGCCGGTATCTAAAACCTCCACCAAAGATTGCAAAGGCATTATACAATTACACAAATAGTTTTGTGTAATTCTGATACATATGTGAATGACTTCTGTTACAATTTACGTATAAATATTTACATTTATTCTTAATGTCACATAAACAAAGTTATGTTTTATTAAGGATTTCCCTTTATCCTTTATAATGGTGCTCCCCAAATTGTGGCCCACGTGTCGAATGAACCTTTGTTTGCCTTTAACCAGCTCTCTCCTACACCAACAATGGTTCACTGTTTTTCCACTGACATTAATGCTCAGACGCCATCAATGGGGCATCATTCCCCCCACTGAATACAACAATGGGGCATTATTTCTCCTCTCACTCAACAGAGGTGCTGTGTAGTCGTTTACTCATGGGGCATATTTTACTCTGAGGCCGCGTACACACGATGCGACATGTCCGCTCAAACATGTCCGACGGACCGTTTCCAGCGGACATGTCTCATCGGATTTTGGTCCGATGGGGTGATCAAAATCCCCGCTGGCAGACAGCACGGTGACGTGGCAGTGACGTTGACGCGCCACGTCACCGAACCAGGAAGTGAAAAACTTCCACGCATGCGTCGAATCCATGTGCGGGCAGATATGTCCGCTGGTTAGTGTACTAACCAGCGGACAAATCCGACGGACATGTCTCCAGTGGACAAATTTAAAGCATGCTTTGAAATTTGTCCGCTAGACAAACATTTCCGCTAGCCCATACACACGATCGGATTTGTCTGCTGAAACGGTCTATCGGATCAGTTTCAGCGGACAAATTAGATCGTGTGTACGCGGCCTAACTGACCAATGATGCCAAAATAAATTTTGAAGGTCAACGAAGAGAAAAAAAAACAGCATTTTTGCCTGCACACGATTGGATAATGGAAGTCAGCAGAGATCCCCCTCATTAAATGGGCTCTGGAGCAAGTTCCTTTGCAGAATGCAACTGTTTTTGTAAAGTGCACATCTATTTGTAGTTAATAAATCAAACTCATTGGGCCCGATTCAGGTAGAGTTAGGCTGGAGTATCAGTGATACTCCAGCCTAACTGTCACTTTAAGCCGGCGTTACTGTTTTCTGTAACCAGAAAACAAGAAACGCCGGGTTGGAGTTCCGATGCGATCGGCGTAATTGAATTTCGCCATCGCATCGCAACTTTAATTTAAAAATGGCGCCGGGGGCGTTCCCGCTGATTAACGCCGAAAAAATATGTTAATCAGCGGGAATCGGCAATTCACGATCGTATTCGGGCGCGACGCAGTGACTTTCCGTCGTTTCCGTAAGAGATATGCGGCGTAAAGATAAAGCAGCCCCCTAGTGGAGTATCCTATGTTAAGTATGGCCGTCGTCATCGCGTCGAAAAAAAAGAAATTTGCGTTGCTTGCGTAAAACGTCCATGAATGGGGATTTGACGTCATTGACGTTCACTGACAGAATTTGGAGCATGCGCACTGGGATGCATTGACAGTCGACGCATGCGCAGTACGTTCGCCGCGGGATCGCGCATAGTTTAAATAATACACGCCCCGTACCCGCCCAATTTGAATTCCGCCGGCTCATTTTCGATACGCTGCCGCAACTTTAGGAGCAAGTGCTTCATGAATAACAGCACTTGCTCCTAAAATTTCGCCAGAGTAACGTAAATGAGAAGCGTTACTCCAGAGCAAAGATGCTCTCATCTACCTGAATCTGGCCCATTGAGTGCAAAGCTGGGGTTCACCCTAAAAAAAAAATTCTAACAATACATGGAGCCAACCTAGGAGAGCGGCAGTATGCTGTTTTTTGTTTTTTTTGCGTACATATCATTTTAGGGCCATTTTCACCCCCGGCTTCCGGGTAGGTAATTGTGCGGGACTAGGCGCTCCTAATCACAGGCTGTGATTGACGTGCTTCTGACCGGCGCATACTGTGCGTCACGAGTTGCCAAAAGAAGCCCGAACGCCTGCGCACCAACGTTCAGGCTTCTTTCGGCAACTCGTGACGCGCAGTATGCGCCGCTCGGAAGCACGTCAATCACAGCCTGTGATTAGGAATGCCCATTCCCGCACGATTACCTATCCGGAAGCCGGGGGTGAAAATGGCCCTAAAATGTTATGTACGCAAAAAAAAAAAAAAACAGCATACTGTCGCTCTCCTAGGTCGGATCCATGTAATGTTAGAATTTATTTTTTAGGATGAACCCCCACTTTAATACAAGTTAAATGGTAAACAAATTATTATTTAAACTGTTTAGATAAATAGTAAACTGACCTGATCTATCCAGAGCTTGCCCACAATGATGTTATGGACAGTTGATGTGACTTTCTTCCAAACGTAGTGATTCCCACTGGACGCGAAGTCCAGATGAATATCCCCTGAATAAAGACACACATATTGTATTCAATATTTAAGATCCATTTATAAAATTTCACTTTAACAATGTATACTATCAGTTTTTAAATTTTGTTATTTCTCACAAAACCTTTTCAGTTCACCCAAAATCAAACCCATCCAGTTTTCACTGTGCCTTACCTAATGGCATAATTGAGAGATATTTGCCCCTGAATTTACTGGCAATGGTAATTTCTTGCCATAGAGTCCACCCATTCTTGGAATAAACATGATGTGCAGCTGCTGGCGGATGGTGACTGACCTGCCAGGAATAAAATTAGATTGTTAACCAAATGCATATACTGCAAATATGTTTGTGTTTTGCATAATGATTTGATGTGGATTGGAAAGGACAAACATCACACTAAATGACAGTTATGACAGGCCTTGTCTGTTTTTTAATTTATATCAGAATATGTGACAGACTATTTCACTGCAGTTATTTCTCCAGAGTTAAGGGGTTATGAAGAGCTCAAATGCACCGTAACAAGAAAGGTACAGAAATCTCTAAAATGAATAGCATAGCTTACAGATGCTACTCACCAGTTTAGTTGACCTATCCCCTAATAAACAAGGTAATAAACTATCAACTATCCCGTACAGAGGATTCCAAGTGTCTACCAAAATAACTAACCTCCTAGGGCTGCAAAACCTGCCCTTTCTGTTCACAGAAGGAAAAAGCAACAGTTTATTACCTTTGCAATGATCAGAATCAGTTTGGTGCGATTTATCGTCTCACATTTTGCTATACATGTTCCATGCCTTCAAGAGGATTGATTATCTGCCTATAACCTCTCTACCATAGTTGCAAAATAAACTGCATGCTGCTTACGTTACCTGCAGCTGGCTGGAAGCCTTTCACATTTTGGAAAACTTCCTACTTCCGGAGGCTTAATCCATTCCAAGACAGTGAGACTAATCTCCTTTCTTGTTACCTTTCTGAACCTTGATCGTCCCGAAGAAGCCTCAAAGCAAAACGCGTAGGCACACAAAGGCTCACTGTACAAACCATCATTTTATATGATTTTTAATTTTTGAATACCGTTATTATACTATGTATGTTTTTCAATAAATATTATTATTTTTTGCCATTTCTCCATTGTTTCCATGCCTTCAAAGTCCGACCAATGGTTACTGTAACCCTTTATGTTTTTCCTTACTGTTCACAGAAGGGTCTTACCACCCCAAATCTTTTCAAACTACTGTATATCTCAAGAATATAATCTCCCACCTATGGAGATTTTCCATTTCAAATCACTGGTTTTTGGAAACAATTTATAAGATAAAAAAAAACGTAAAACCCAATTTTCTTGATACCCTTCTGAGCCGCAGCATCACCTCAATCTCAGCCATCTACATACCTCTTCGCTCTTTGTTTAACAACACCTGATGCCCTGTACACACAGTCAGGATTCCCGATAGGTCAAAGTCCGTCAGAAATCCAACGGGAAAATAGAGAACCTACTCTCCCGTACACAGGGTTTTCTGGCAGGAAAACTCAGATGACAGCTTTTGGCCGGGAATCCAGGCCATGTGTATGCTCCGTCTGTGTGTTTCTAATGGGAAAACTGGCAAAAATATGTGTTTCTCTCATTATTTCACTAACTGTTTGGAAGCCTTTTAAAAGTTTGTCCACAAGATTCTCAGTCAGGAAGTCTTTGACCCATTTGGATACATTTGATCCCTCTAAAGCCCTGTACACAAGACTGGGTTTCCCAAAGGGAAAACTGCGAGGAGAGCTTTTGGCCGGGAATCCCAGCCGTGTGTATGCCGGGAATCCCAGCCGTGTGTATGCTCCTCGCAGTTTTTGGGACGGGAAAACTGCCCAAAAACTGCCGGACAAAAATAGAGAACCTACTCTTTTTTCCCGCCGGTATTCCCAGCTGACTTTTGCCCGCCAGGAAAACCCGGCCGTGTGTACGAGAAAACTGGCTATATTCCCTACTTCACCTCCAAGGACAAACTAACTTTCAATGCCTCAAAATGTGGGCAACACAATCCCTTTGTAGCACACTGGTCCAGCCAACTTATAACACGCTTCTGGAACCAAGTTAAAATGTGCATAATGTTGATCAACTGTACTCAACTGTACTCTACCACCATGTGACCCTTTTTTTTCTGTTATTGACCTTTGATGACCAATCTGTAAGCCTTACACCAAAATAGCAACTTGCTGACTCATAGTTTATGCATGTCTGCCTACTTGCCGCAAGATGATCCATCATTTAAGAAATGGAACTCTTCTCTCATTTACACTATCAATGATGTCTAATTGGCTATTCACTGTATCTATGCAAATGGAAAGCTTGTTGCAAAACGAAATCTGCACCTTCTCAATTATTGCCTAAATGGTGGAACTACATGAGAAATTCTCTCTCCACGCAAGAGCGGGAACAGGCTCTATATCCTTTTTGCCACTCCCAGTGGCTCCTTAACAAAGCTTTAGGTGATACATCAGCTTGTTATCCCTTGTGAGGAATCATCTCTACACTCATGCTTCAAAGTCTCCTTGCCTCTTAAACCTCTCTGGGCCCCCTCTACCTTTTGACAAACACACTGTCACCTTCAAACAGTCTTAACTACGGACTCTTCAATGCAACAGCTCCCAATGTTGCCAGCAATTAATCATAATAACTATTTGTTGCTGTAGGTGTGCTTTTACATCCCAAGGTTCATTATTTTCCCTCCCCATGTCTACAATGCCTTCCTTTCTCTAGGCCTTAACAGAAAAACATGATTGTTGTTTACAAATTATGACCTATGCTTGCTTGACATTTTTATGGTTCTAACCATTAGCTGTACCAAGAGCTTTACCAGATCCCTTTCTTTTGAATTCTGTTATTTTTTATGAATAAGATATTTAGCGAGTTAGGTGAGAGCACACAAGGTTCCTACTACGTTCTCAACAGGAGGCCATTCTGTTACTGTTAGTGAGGTAACAGAAGTACACTGACTAAACCCCCATATTTACTCATTAAGACTAGGTGCTTTTAAGCAGCCTTGTAAGATTTTGCATTCTTGTATGTGTGTGCTATTCTCTGTGGTCCTATTCATCAATACAAGTGTGTAGGACATGGGACAACGCATCATATGGCGGAGCTCTATACTCTGTGTACTGCACACATGGCAAATATTCAAGTTGGCAGGCCACCTTAATGTTTGATTCTTCACCTGACCCCGGCCCCTGCCTGGTCCCTGGGCATTGGTTAACAAACCTTCAGGCAAAGTATTATCCTACCTGCAAGAGTTAGTGGCCTGGTTCAGCAAACTTGCAACTTGGAATGGACAGCATTGGTACACCACTGGACTGCGCCGCACCCGCTACATTATTGTGCCCCCTGCCTACACTTCAAAAGCCACCAACCAAGTAATGGCTTTCACTTCCTAACTTGTTCTTGCAAAATGGTAATTACTATGGGCAACACATGTTTTTCTTAACTTCTTGTAAGTCAATCATTGTGTCCTTTGTTTTTTTTTTGGAAGGGGGGGGGGTGGGGCAATATTTTATTAAACAGTCTGGGATTCCACAAGTTCAAAGCTGTTCAGTTCAAAGTTTTATATCTGTACTACATAGTTGTAGTCTATCCGCTAGCTTAAAAAATCTATTTTTCACTTTTGCTCCATGTATAATTCCCTAGAAGCACATACTAATCTCTGTAATTCTGCACAGCTGGGATAAAATAGGTTAAGCCATCATTGCAAACTTGTAGAGGCGTGACATGTGTCATGGAAGGAAACAGTCTGGCAGCAAATCAGTTATAGCATGGATATTTTAAGAAATCTTTCTTGAGAAAAATAGATATGTCTGGACTTCAGAGTTTCCAGATTAGTCAATATAGATTTAGATATCTGTCCTATGTACAACAAAGTTCAGGGTAATTAGTCTTATCTTCTTTTGGTCTATGGATCATCCTAGTCAATAGATGAGTAATATGTTGCACAGTGTCAGTGCTTATCAGTCTATATTGATTTGGATGTCATAGAGAAACGAGAACAAGATAAAATGCATTACAATCCATATAAAATACAGCCACACTTTCTGTAAATATTACACAAGACATACAGAAGCAACAGCTTCATTTTTAAAGCAGGACACACATGTGTTTTAATAAGAATATATATATATATATATATATATATATATATATATATATATATATATACACACACATACACTATATTACCAAATATATTGGGACGCAGCATCACGAACATGAACTTTAATGGCATCCCAGTTCATCCCAAAGGTGTTCTATCGGGTTGAGCTCAGGACTCTGTAAAGGCCAGTCAAGTTCCCCCACCCCAAACCCACTCATTAGTGTCGCCACCGTGACCAATTTTATCAGAAGCAAAATTGCCCAGAGTTTAAAAAAAATATCACTGTTATGGCTGCTTTAATGTAAAAGTAATGTAGGCAGTGGTTATCTCCAGTAAAATTGCACAACCGCTGGGTTTTTAGTGCTTATTTCTTTGCAGTATTTGGCTTGAGTCTTACTTGGGATACTGTGGTATTCACACCCCTTGACATTTTACACATTTTGTCATGTTACAACCCAAAAAAAAGTAAATGTCTTTTGTTGGGATTTTATGTGATAGACTCACACAAAGTGGCACATAATTGTGAAGTGGAAGGAAAATCATAAATGGTTTACCCCCCTGGGTCAATACTTTGTAGAACCACCTTTCGCTGCAATTACAGCTGCGATTTTTTTTGGGGATGTCTCTACCAGCTTTTAATATCTAGAGAGTGTGTGAACAACATTTTTCAAGTCTAGCCACAGATTCTCAATTGTATTTAGGTCTGGACTTTGACTGGGCCATTCTAACACATGAATATTCTTTTGATCTAAACCATGTTTCATGGTGGGGATGGTGTGTTCAGGGTGATGTGCAGTTTTAGTTTTCTGCCACACATGTGTGTTTTTGCTTTTAGGCCAAAAAGTTACATTTTGATCTCATCTGACCAGAGCACCTTTTTCCACATGTTTGCTGTGTCCCCCACATGGCTTCTCACAAACTGCAAATGAGACTTCTTATGGCTTTCTTTCAACAATGGCTTTTTTCTTGCTACTCTTCCATAAAGGCCATGGGGCAGATTCACAGAGAAATGGATTATCGTAGCGTAGCAGAAATACGCTACGCCGCCGTTTTTTACCTTGCTCTACGTGGAATTCAGGTAGATTTTCTACGGTAAACGACGGCGGCGTAGTGTATTTCTCCCGTCGCAATCCATATAGACGAGTAGGGGGCGTGAAACATTTAAATTAGGCGCGTTCCCGCGGCGATCGATCTGCGCATGCTCCGTTCGCAAATTTCCCGCCGTGCATTGCGCGAAATCACGTCGTGACGTCATTCGTTGTTTATGTAGCGTACTTTACGGGCGATCCACGTCCCGACGAGTTACGTAAATAAAAAAAAAAATTAAATAAATTCGAAGCGGGAACGACGGCCATACTTAACATGGGCTACGTAAAGTTAGAGCAGCAAAAAGCTGCTCTAACTTTACGTATAAAAAAATAGACGAAAACGACTGCGCCGCTCGCTCGTTTGTTCGTGAATCCCCGTAAAAACACATTAGCATATCCCGACGCATTAAAACGACGCGAACTCCTCCCAGCCGCCGCAAATAGATGGCAGCGTAGATCAGAAGGCTTACGAAGACGTAAGCCTCTCGGATCGAAGCCCGAAGCCGGCGTATCATGGTTTGAGAATTCAAACTAGTGATACGCCGCGGGAAATTTGAAATTACTCCTGTCTAACACCAGTTAGACAGGCGTAATTGTTTTGTGAATCTGCCCCCATATTTGTAGCGTGCACGACTAATAGTTGTCCTGTGGACAGATTTTTCCACCTGAGCTGTGGATCTCTACAGTTCTCCCAGAGTTACCATGGGTCTCTTGGCTGCTTCTCTGATTAATGCCCTCCTTGCCCGGCCTGTTAGTTTAGGTGGACGGCCATGTCTTGGTAGGTTTGCAGTTTTCTGATGATGGATTGTGCTCTGTAAGATGTTCAAAGCTTGGGATATTTTTTTTATAACTAAACCTTATTTAAACTTCTCTACAACATTATGCCTGACCTGTCTTGTGTGTTCATTGGCCTTCATGGTGCGGTTTGTTCACTAAGGTTCTCCTACAAACCTCTGAGAGTTTCACAGAACAGCTGTATTTATACTGAGATTAAATTACACACATGTGGACTATATTTACTAATTAGGTGACTTCTAAAGGCAATTAGTTCCACTAGATTTTAGTTAGGGGTATCAGAGTAAAGGGGGCTGAATACAAATGCATGCCACACATTTCAGATATTTATTTGTAAAGAATGTTAAAAAATAATTATGATTTTTCCTTCCACTTCACAATTATGTGCCACTTTGTATTGATCTATCACATAAAATCACATAAAATCCCAGTAAAATACATTTATGTTTTTGGCTGTAACATGACAAAATTTGAAGGAGTATGAATACTTTTTCAAGGCACTGTATCTCAAAAGAAAAACAACATTTGCTGTAACTGCTTGTGTAACAGCAGTGTGAGCTGGAGTTTGGCTTTAATTTGTTACTTTATCTAAATCTGCTAGTCCATCCAACATCCCCCCTCCCCCATACTGACAGTGCTGCTGTCCAAAGGTGTCCCCTCGGTGCTCCTTCATCCAGACTGGGGCCACTTTAATACAAGAGGTGTGTTATTGGCCAAACCACCAGAAGAAAACAGAAAAGAAAGCATAAAAGTGAAAACTGATGCAGCCACCACATCTAAGGATTGGTAAGCTGCAACATATTAAATTTTTTTGATTTTAGAATTATAATTCTTTTTTTTTTTATAATCCTGCACCACTGTAGACTATGATTTTTAACTGATTTTCACTAAGAATTTCCCATAGCTACCTTTTCATCTAGTGGAAATGCATTTTCTGGTCTTACACTCTAGTGCTGTATGCTGGCATAGCCGAGTAACAGTCACACTATCATATTTAGACAGGCTTTATAGCTGCTATAACAGGAAAGTGGAGATAAGGGAATTAATATGGAGTTGTCTTTTCTACTGAATTCCTCTAACTTCAATAGGCCTTTAAAATATAGTGGCAGTTTCCCTGGCATTTAGCCAGACTGGCCTTTGTCTTGATTCACTAGACATGTGCATTTTGGTCCGAATTTCATTGAAATCTGTCATTGAAGGCTTATGGGGCCAGATCCACAGAGAGAGTACGCCGGTGTATCTACTGATACAAGGGCGTACTTTCAAAGTTCCCACGTCGTATCTTTAGTTTGAATCCTCAAACCAAGATACAACGGCTTCTGGGTTAGATCCGACAGGTGTACGTCTTCGTACGCCTTCGGATCTAAGATGCAATACTTCGGCATCCGCTGGGTGGCGTTCACGTCGTTTTCCATGTCAGGTATGCAAATGAGCTTTTTCCGCCTATCCACGAAAGTATGCGCGGCCGTCGCAATCTCTTACGGCGTCTCTGGTCGGCTTTTTCCGGCGTATAGTTAGAGCTGCTTTTATCCGGCCTATAGTTAGACTTGCCATGTTAAGTATGGCCGTCGTTCCCGCGTCGAAATTTTAATTTTTTTAAATTTTTGCGTAAGTCTTCCGTGAATAGGAATGTACGTAATTTAAGCTAGTCAAAAAAATAACGTTGTTGCGACGTAATTTAGCGCAATGCACGGCGGGAAATTTCTGAACAGAGCATGCGCAGTTCGATCGCCGCGGGGACGCGCTTCATTTAAATGAATCACGCCCCCTACTCGCCGATTTGAATTCCGCCGCTAGAAATACACTACGCCGCCGTAACTTACGGCGCAAATTATTCCAGGATTCAAAGTTAAGCCAGGTAAGATACGGCGGCGTAGTGTATCTCTGATACACTGCGCCAATCTATTTGTATGTGGATCTGGCCCATGGTGTCTGTCGAAAGTTCTAAGAAGATTCGACAAGTAGCTAAACTGTATGATGCCACAATCGTACATTTCCAGTCAAATGGTCTGCCCATAGGCTATAGAAGAATTCAAATGTTGGTTGACTAGTAATAATAATTTATAAATATCATTATTATTATTGTCATACAATATTA
Organism: Rana kukunoris; assembly: GCA_029574335.1. Lineage (NCBI taxonomy): Eukaryota > Metazoa > Chordata > Amphibia > Anura > Ranidae > Rana > Rana kukunoris. Next base: position 171,697,790 of record CM056049.1, read on the forward strand.
GAATTCTTCCATAGCTTGTAGGCGGAACATTCGACCGGAAATGTATGATTGCGCCGTAATACAATTGAGCTGGTACGTCGAATCTTCTTGGAACATTCGACGGACACCATAAGCCTTCAATGACAGATTCGACCGTAATTAATTTGGATTTTCAGACGAATGCATTTTTTAAAACGAAACTAAATAAATAAAAACTAATTTCGGGAGTAACTAAATTAATTTATTTTTCGGACCAAAACAAAATTCCGAAACAAAATATTACAGTGTGAACATGTCTATAATCCACTACTTAGCCATGGTCATTTCGTAAAGTAAAACTGACAACTTGGGTTCATATTTTGCATGATTTTGAGATGTGAAAAGGGCAAAAATATGGTCTTTTACAAATTGTACTTGTTGTGTATGCTCACCTAGAGTTGTTGCTTTAGAGGGTCCAGTGGTCATTTTCATAGACTTGCTCAACCTGAGTGCTGTACAAGGTACTTTGCCTGTTTTTCCCCCTTGGGGATTATTATATTGGTGTTGTGTATGGTGGTCATTATTTTAATACTGTACTTTTCCATTGTGTCCTATTGATGTTGTATTCAACAAAGTTTCTCTTTTTTTTATATTTTCATTTTTACACCTGATGTTCTCTATTTCACCAGTACCACAATAGTCCAATCGCCCCCCTCCTTTTGGCTCTTTGGTTTGGGGACCTTAGACCCAATTTCTTTATACTTTGCCTGTTCAGCATTGAACAGCAACATGTCCTTGGTGAACCCTACTACACAAATTTAACTGGAAAATTAACCACCCTCACGCCTGACAAACAGGGACAAGTGGTTGCATCCATACAGCCACTGCATCCCCCACACACTTACATACTGTAGGTTGCCTCTACACAGCACCCTGAGGCCCCACAAATGTTTAATTTACGGTGTACAGATCTCAGAGTCAGTGTGAATGAAACCTAAAGGTAATTTTGACCATAAGCTTAGTCATTTGGTCACATCATTTTGACGGTGGTGGGGAGAGTCAGCCAACTTGAACATTTATTCTTCCCTTAATCTTAGATCATTTGATGGGTACCTAGATTTCTGGTCATGTAACCAGGCAAGGGAGTGCAGGATGCAACTTTTTTAAAGTAGGAAAGTTAAAGTGGATGTAAACCCAAATGTTTTTTATTTTTATTTTTTGATGTCACAATGTAGACAATAAGATTTCCTATCAACTGTGCCCAGTCTTGCCACACATAGTTAATCCAGCTTCGAGCAATCCTCTTTTATTGTTCAGTGAAAATTAACAGACTTCCAGATAAAAACCTGTCTAAATAAAAAGTCCTTTCCGTTCACTGCACCATACTTTACCTCTCACAATGAACTGTGGATCACCTTGTATTATGATAAACATCCAGGAATGTGCATGTGTCCAAGCTAGTGCACGAGATATGTAAATAACCTGTCACTCGAAGCAAGGGGAAGCAAGGGGACAGAAAGGACTTTTTATTTAGACAGGTTTTTATCTGGAAGTCTGTTAATTTTCACTGAACAATAAAAAAAGAGGATTGTTATGAGCTGGATTAACTCTGTGTGGCAAGACTGGGCACAGATGATAGGAAATCTTATTCTCTACATTGTGACATCAAAAAAAAAAAAAAAAAAATTGGGTTTACATCCACTTTAAGCTTTTCAGTCCTTCCATTCTTATTTAGACATCAGTTTCAGTATTATTATTACCATAGAGGTAAGTTAATATTTGAATATAGGTCTGCTTTAAACTGATGGCATGGCTTTACTGGTTTATATAGGTTTGCACAGTGTCTATATGCTCTGTATAGAATATCATACCTGTACGATGTCATGTTTAGGTTATACACATTTATTTTAGCAGCACAGTTCGCCTATGGTCCTCCTTACCTGTTCACAAATGGAACAGAATCCTAAATCTTCTAGTCTGTCCAGCTCAAAGGTTTCTCCTAGCAAAGGGTTAAATGGTTTTGCTGTCCGATGGACCGTGGTGGAATAGGAAGACACAGAAAAGGCTGCAACAAAGCACATCTGTTCTATAGAGTTCTCGCATTTCGCTGCCTTGTCCAACAGCTCATGGTACTCCAGGTCTTCAGTTAGCCTCTGCAGCATGGACAGTGGCTCATTAAAATTCACCTATGAAAAGAAGACGCAAAGAAAATGTTATTCAAAAGATTTCAACATATGAAATAAAAGAACATATGGACATTTAGTAGTCAAACTCTGTTTTTGTGTACCATTACCCCAAAACATACCGTTGCAAACCCAGAGGGATTTTCAATGTCATTTTTAGTTAAAACAAGTTACATTTTATTACATAGAAATGGGAAATATCAACTGTACAAGGAAGTCAAACTACAGTGGGGATCGAAAGTTTGGGCACCCCAGGTAAAAATTTGTATTAATGTGCATAACGAAGCCAAGGAAAGATTGAAAAATCTCCAAAAGGCATCAAATTACAGATTAGACATTCTTATAATATGTCAAAAAAAGTTAGATTTTTTTTTATTTCCATCATTTACACTTTCAAAATTACAGAAAACAAAAAAATTGCGTCTGCAAAAGTTCGGCACCCTGCAGAATTTATAGCATGCACTGCCCCCTTTGCAAAGCTGAGACCTGCCACTGTCATGGATTGCTCTCAATCATCGCCTGGGAAGACCGGGTGATGTCAATCTCAAAGGTTTTAAATGCCCAGACTCATCTGAACTTGCCCCAACAATCAGCACCATGGGTTCTTCTAAGCAGTTGTCTAGAAACCTGAAACTGAAAATAGTTGACGCTCACAAAGCTGGAGAAGGCTATAAGAAGATAGCAAAGTGTTTTCAGATGTCAATATCCTCTGTTCAGAAAGTAATTAAGAAATGGCAGTCATCAGGAATAGTGGAAGTTAAAGCAAGATCTGGAAGACCAAGAAAAATATAAGACAGAACAGCTCGCAGGATTGTGAGAAAATCAATTCAAAACCCACGTTTGACTGCACAATCCCTCCAGAAAGATCTGACAAACACTGGAGTTGTGGTACACTATTCCACTATAAAGAGATACTTGTACAAATATGGTCTTCATGGAAGAGTCATCAGAAGAAAACCTCTTCTACGTCCTCACCACAAAAATCAACTTTGCAAATTAACATATAGACAAGCCTGATGCATTTTGGAAACAAGTTCTGTGGAACGATGAGGTTAAAATAGAACTTTTTGGCCGGAATGAGCAAAGGTACGTTTGGAGAAGAAAGGGCACAGAATTTAATGAAAATAACCTCTGTCCAACTGTTAAGCATGGGGGTGGATCAATCATGCTTTGGGGTTGTATTGCAGCCAGTGGCACAGGGAACATTTCACAAGTAGAAGGAAAAATGGATTCAATAAAATTTCAGCAACTTTTGGATGGTAACTTGATGCCATCTGTGAAAAAGCTGAAGTTAAAGAGAGGATGGCTTCTACAAATGGATAATGATCCTAAACACACCTCAGAATCCACGGGGGATTACATCAAGAGGCGTAAACTGAAGGTTTTGCCATGGCCTTCACAATCTCCTGACCTCAACATAATTGAAAATCTATGGATATCTTTAAAAGAGCAGTGCGTGACAGACAGCCCAGAAATCTCACAGAACTGGAAGACTTTTGTAAGTAAGAATGGGCAAAGATACCTGAAACAAGAATTGAAAGACTCTTGGCTGGCTACAAAAAGCGTTTATGAGCTGTGATGCCCAAACTTTTGCAGATGTCATGTTTTGGTTTTCTGTATTTTGAAAGTGTAAAATGATGGGAATAAAATCTAACTTTTTTTGACATATTATAAGAATGTCTAATCTGTAATTTGATGCCTTTTGGAGATTTTTCCATCTTTCCTTGGCTTCGTTATGCACATTAATACAAATTTTTACCTCGGGTGCCCAAACTTTCAATCCCCACTGTATATATCTTGCAGCAATAGAAAACTGGCGCAGTCCAATAGCTGGTCGTTGTCTAAAAGGTTAATCAGAAAGGATATTCAGAGATGTTCCTGCAGCCAATAGCTAAATAAATGGCTGAGATGCCACATACACATGGCATTGAGTTACATAAAACAAACACCTCCTGGATCACAACTAACCATTTTATAATATGAATATCAATATGAGCGCATAGACATCTGAGAGGTGAAGGTTGGGATTCAGGGGACCACCAGGGAGGTACAATAGTTCTTAATTGTATCTATATTATTCAGTATATGGACTGAGATTTGTGCACAAAACCCATAAGTTAACTTATATTAAAACATGGCACAGGTATAAAGCATCATCAATTTCACCTCCTACCAGTGCATATTGGCATAGGAGGAGACATACATACCAAAGTAGCAAATTACTAAATTACAGCAAAGGACTTTGCAGCCACATGAGGCTGCCCTGCCATATAACCAAGGAAAATTAATGATGGATATTACTCCAGTCAGTGGTGTCTCATCATCAAGAAAGGAAAAAAATGAAAAAAGTTTTGCCTTTAGTTAACCCAATACTTGTCCAAAAATTCAGCCTGCAACAAACCAAACTGAACTTGTCTAACTGTTCACATTAAAAACAAAGGGTTTGGTGTGTACACGTTTCACATTTAGAAATACATGCGTAAGCTTGAGGCCTCGTACACACGATCGGACATATCCGATGAAAACGGTCCGCGGACCATTTCCATCGGATATGTCCGATCGGGAGTTTGATCCGATGGCGTGTACACACCATCGGATCAAATTCCCCGCCGCCGGACGGCGCGGTGACGCGGCGGTGAGGTTGACGCCGCCACGTCACTGCCACGTCACCGCACCAGGAAGTTAAACACTTCCGCGCATGCGCCGAATCCATTCGGCGGCGGCGCGGCGGCGGTGGGGGACGACATGTCTGCTGGTAAGTGTACTAACCAGCAGACATGTCGGGCAGACAGATTCCCACCGGATAGATTTCAAAGCATGCTTTGAAATCTGTCGGGTGGAGAAATCTGTCCTCTAGCCCATACACACGAGCGGAGATGTCTGCTGAAACGGTCCATCGGACCGTTTTCAGCGGACATATCCCCTCGTGTGTAAGAGGCCTCAGAGGCCATGTCACGGCACCTCAGTATACTGCAGTCCTAACTCTATAATTTGAGAGTCTCCAAAGGTGAAGCATATACTGTCAGGGTTTGACAAATTTGCTTGGAATCTAGGAGCCAGATAAAAAAGTTAGGAGCCAGATAACGCGCCCTGTCCCGACGAGCTTGCGTGCAGAAGCGGACACATACGTGAGTAGTGCTCGCATATGTAAACTGCGAACCACACGTGAGGTATCGCCGCTATCGTTAGAGCGAGAGCAATAATTCTAGCCCTAGACCTCCTCTGTAACTCAAAACATGCAACCTTTAGATTTTTTTAAATGTCGCCTATGGAGATTTTAAAGGGTAAAAGTTTGTCGGCATTCCACGAGCGGACGCAATTTTGAAGCGTGACATGTTGGATATCAATTTACTCGGCATAACATTATCTTTCACAATATAAAAAAAAAATTGGGATAACTTTACTGGTGTCTTATTTTTTAACCACTTGACCACTGGGCACTTAAACACCCTTCCTAACCAGACCAATTTTCAGCTTTCGGTGCTCTCACAATTTGAATGACAATTACTCAGTCATACAACATTCTACCCATTTGAAATTTGTGTCCTTTTTTTCACACAAATAGAGCTTTCTTTTGGTGGTATTTGATCACCTCTGGGTTTTTTATTTTTTGCGCTATAAAAGAAAAACGACTGAAAATTCTGTAAAAAAAAAAAAACTTGTTTCTGTCATATTAGCAGGTTATTTCTCACACACAGCATATGCATACCACAAATTACACCCCAAAACACATTCTGCTATTCCTCCCGAGTATGGCGATACCCCATGTGTGGGACTTTTACACAGCGTGGCCACATACAGAGGCCCAACATGCAGGGAACGCCATCAGGCGTTCTGGAACACCCAGGCCAATTCTGACATTTCTCTCCTACATGGAAAAATCATCATTTATTTGCTAGAAAATTACATAGAACCCCAAAACATTATATATGCTTTTTTAGCAAAGACCCTAGAGAATACAATGGCGGCCGTTGCAACTTTTTATCTCGCACGGTATTTTCGTAGAAATTTTTTGAACGCGTGTTTTTTAAAAAAAAACTGTTTTGTGCTAAAAAAAAAAAAAAAAAAACAGTAAAGTTAGCCCAATTTTTTTTCATAATGTGAAAGATGACGTTACGCCGAGTAAATAGATACCCAACATGTCACACTTCAAAATTGCGCACACTCATGGAATGGCGCCAAACTTCGCTACCTAAAAATCCCCATAGGCGATAGTATTTGGGTATTTCAGAGTATTTGGGTATTTCAGAGTATTTGGGCATTTCAGGGTATCGCACAGGGTATTGCGGTATTGGGGTACTGAGGTATTGGGGTACTGGAGTATTGGGGCACTGGAGTACTGCAGAGTATTGGGGTACTGGAGTACTGCAGAGTATTGGGGTACTGGAGTACTGCAGAGTATTGGGGTACTGGGGTATTGCAGAGTATCGGGGTACTGGGGTATTGCAGAGTATTGGGGTACTGGGGTATTGCAGAGTATTGGGGTACTGGGGTATTGCAGAGTATTGGGGTACTGGGGTATTGCAGAGTATTCGGGTACTGGGGTACTGCAGAGTATTGGGGTACTGCAGAGTATTGGGGTATTGCAGAGTATTGGAGTACTGGGGTATTGCAGAGTATTGGGGTACTGGGGTATTGCAGAGTATTGGGGTACTGGGGTATTGCAGCGTATTGGGTTACTGGGGTAATGCGGGGTACTGGGGTATTGTGGGGTACTGGGGTATTGTGGGGTACTGGGGTATTGTGGGGTACTGGGGTAATGCAGGGTACTGGGGTATTGTGGGGTACTGGGGTAATGCAGGGTACTGGGGTATTGTGGGGTACTGGGGTAATGCAGGGTACTGGGGTATTGTGGGGTACTGGGGTAATGCAGGGTACTGGGGTAATGTAAGGTACTGGGGTATTGTGGGGTACTGGGGTAATGCGGGGTACTGGGGTAATGCTGGGTACTGGGGTAATGCTGGGTACTGGGGTAATGCTGGGTACTGGGGGGATTGCTGTGTACTGGGGATTGCAGAGCTGGGATGTTTTGAGGGATGGCTGGATCTGTGACTGCATTTGTCACAGATCCAGCCACAGCTCAGCTGCTGACACCCCGCTCCCCCCCTCTCCTCGCACACTGTACCGAACGGTACAGAGAGCAGAGGGAGGAGAGGGAGGAACCGGCGTCATCAAATGACGCCGGTTTGTTTACAAGTGATCGCGCCGTCATTTGACGGCGCGATCACGTGGTAAACGGCTGCTATCAGCGGCAATTTACCGTGATCCATGATGCGCCGGGTCTTCTAGACCCGGAGATCACGGACACTTTCGCGAGCGCGTCCCAGGGGACGCGCAATCGCGAAAGTGAAGGACGACGTCCCAGGGACGTCGTGTCAAAACTACTCGACCGCGCTGTAGCAGTATTTTCGCTATAGCGCGGCCGGCAAGTGGTTAATTAAAAAAAGTGTATTTTTTTCCCAAAAAAGTGTGCTTGTAAGTCCGCTGCGCAAATACGGCGTGACAAAAAGTATTGCAACGATCGCCATTTTATTCTCTAGGGTGTTAAAATTTAAAAACATATATATAGATGGAGATGGCAGTGAAAATAGTGAAAAATTACACAGAATTGCTGTTTAATGTGTAATGCCAATGGCCATCACCAGATGGGGCCAGCTCACAAAAGGGAGAGCTTGGGACTTCACAAGGCCGCAAAGCCGTGGCCTCAATTACCGGCCGCGGCGGGGGCGCATGGAGACACAGGATCATGTGCCTACATGCGCCCCCACCTTCCCCCGCCGCGCGATCGCGGCGGGACCGTGGCGGCCGATAATTGAGGCCGCGGCTTTGCAGGCCTTGCAGGCCTTGCAGGTCGCAAAGCCGCGGCCTCAATTACCGGCGGTTGCGGGCGCCAGGTCACAATTTATTGTCGCAATTTCGACCTGGCGCCCGGATATTGTCGACCCCTGCTGTATATATTAATGGATCGATTAACCACTTCCCCACCGCGCCATAAGCATTTTACTGCTACGGCGCGGTGGAGTTGCTTTGACACGACGTCCCTGGGACGTCCTCGTGCACTTCCGCAATTGCGCGTCCCCTGGGACGCGCTCGCGAAAGTGTCCGTGCTCGCCGGGTCTAGAAGACCCGGCGCATCACGGATCACGGTAAATTGCCGCTGATAGCGGCCGTTTACCACGTGATCGCGCCGTCGAATGACGGCGCGATCACTTGTAAACAAACCGGCGTCATTTGATGACGCCGGTTCCTCCCTCTCCTCGCTCTCCTCTCTGTACAGTGTGCGAGGAGAGGGGGGGGAGCGGGGTGTCAGCAGCTGAGCTGTGGCTGGATCTGTGACAAATGCAGTCACAGATCCAGCCATCCCTCAAAACATCCCAGCTCTGCAATCCCCTAGTACCCTGCAATCCCCAGTACCCAGCAATCCCCAGTACCCAGCAATCCCCCAGTACCCAACAATACCCCACAATACCCCAGTACCCAACAATACCCCACAATACCCCAGTACCCCACAATACCCCAATACCCCAGTACCCAACAATACCCCACAATACCCCAGTACCCCACAATACCCCAGTACCCAACAATACCCCACAATACCCCAGTACCCAACAATACCCCACAATACCCCAGTACCCCACAATACCCCACAATACCCCAGTACCCAACAATACCCCAGTACCCAACAATACCCCAGTACCCCACAATACCCCAGTACCCCACAATACCCCAGTACCCGGCAATGCCCCAGTACTCAACAATACCCCAGTACTCAACAATACCCCAATAATCAACAATACCCCAATACTCGGCAATACCCCAATACTCGGCAATACCCCAATACTCGGCAATACCCCAATACTCGGCATGATACTTTGCAATACCCCAATACTCGGCAATACCCCAATACTCTGCATGATACTTTGCAATACCCCAATACTCGGCAATACCCCAATACTCAACAATACCCCAATACTCAACAATACCCCAATACTCAACAATACCCCAATACTCAACAATACCCCAATACTCAACAATACCCCAATACTCGGCAATACCCCAATACTCGGCAATACCCCAATACTCTGCATGATACTTTGCAATACCCCAATACTCGGCAATACCCCAATACTCGGCAATACCCCAATACTCTGCATGATACTTTGCAATACCCCAATACTCTGCAATACCCTGCGCGATACTCTGCAATACCGCCTATGGGGATTTTTAAGTAGCGAGGTTTGGCGCCATTCCACAAGTGTGCGCAATTTTGAAGGGTGACATGTTGGGTATCTATTTACTCGGCGTAACTTCATCTTTCACATTATGAAAAAAAATTGGGCTAACTTTACTGTTTTGTTTTGTTTTAAGCACAAAACAGTTTTTTAAAAAACACGCGTTCAATACATTTCTGCGAAAATACCGTGCGAGATAAAACGTTGTAACGGCCGCCATTGTATTCTCTAGGGTCTTTGCTAAAAAAGCATATATAATGTTTTGGGGTTCTATGTAATTTTCTAGCAAATAAATGATGATTTTTCCATGTAGGAGAGAAATGTCAGAATTGGTGTGGGTGTTCCAGAACGCCTGATGGCGTTCCCTGCATGTTGGGCCTCTGTATGTGGCCAAGCTGTGTAAAAGTCCCACACATGGGGTATCGCCATACTCGGGAGGAATAGCAGAATGTGTTTTGGGGTGTAATTTGTGGTATGCATATGCTGTGTGTGAGAAATAACCTGCTAATATGACAGAAACAAGTTTTTTTTTTTTTTTTTTTACAGAATTTTCAGTCGTTTTCCTTTAATAGCGCAAAAAATAAAAAACCCAGAAGTGATCAAATACCACCAAAAGAAAGCTCTATTTGTGTGAAAAAAAGGACGAAAATTTCAAATGGGTAGAATGTTGTATGACTGAGTAATTGTCATTCATATTGTGAGAGCACCGAAAGCTGAAAATTGGTCTGGTTAGGAAGGGGGTTTAAGTGCCCAGTGGTCAAGTGGTTAAGGGCAGGTATGCCTGGAGGTAGCACACTGGACACCCAGTAACAGCACATTGGCAGCAAAGGTATCAAAAATCACCAAAAATTCAAACAAATAACAGCCACCCCAACCTATAACTGGCCTTTACATTTGGATTTGAGTTAGAACTACAGTACACTGGGATGCTGTGTTGTGGCCTTTGCAACTTATGCATGCATCTGTAAATGTGTGCAAACTAAACCCCTTGTTTTTAATGTGAACTGTAAATTTAGTTTGTTGCAGGCTGGCTAGGTAAGTGAGCTGGGAATTTTTGTTTGTTTCTTGACATGCGTTGCCTTTCCTTGAGCTCCTTGCTATAAAGGACAGATATAGGTTGGGGTGGTTTCCATGTGTTTGTATTGATAAATATGTTAAACAGTTTTCTTAATAAAATGCGAGTTAGACTTTAAAACACCGCTTTATCTTTATCTGCAAAAATGAAGCTGAAAAGAACAACAACAAATAAACCTCAAGTACGTGTGATACAAATGATAAATGTGTTTGTTTTATGTGGACCACCTGATCCCATCTTACCTGTTAAAATTCTATAGCTATAAAAAAGCTGCCTTACATTGTGTCTTTGTGATTTACAACCTCTTCTATAGCCAATGAACCTTTCTATGTCTGTTCTAACACCCTGGTTCCATAGCAATCACTTATTTTTAAAATGATTGCATGAGTCACCGAACATGATTGTCACCAGACCTAGCACGTCAGGCATAGCCTTGGGTCCATATTAACACATTAGAAGTCTTCCTAATTAATTATTGAATGGAAAACTGGTATTTGTTACATCTTTATTTTTAGCATATGGCATAATTTATTTCACTCCAACACCCTTTTTTCTCAGTGTGGTTTCTTCATATGACCAGAAGATGCCCTGTGTCTTCATTTGACCTGGTAGGCTAGCTATGTGGTATAATCAGTGATGAAACAACATGGTGTACAAGTGCTGCAATAGAGCTTCTACCCTGTGACTTTTCACAGTTCAGATTCTAGTATTATTGTTGGGGCCCTTTCACACTGACGGATCCCGTGAGGATCTGATCCTTTAATATCCACTTGCTCAGCGGGGATCGCTGCGTTGATCCCAGCTGAGTCGGCAGATGACAGGTCAGTCCCTGTGCAGGGACCGCCCTGTCAGATCTCTGCTCTACTCCATGGGGGGATTGGATGAACACGGACCGCGTGTCCGTGTTCACCCGATCCGATCTGCAGACAAATGGAAAAATAGGATTTGCAGAATCGGTCCATAGCAAACACAGATGAGATCGGGTGTCAGCGGATGTTCATACGCTGACACCCGCTATCCCATAGGGATACATAAATGTCTGTATTTCATCCGAAGACGGATGGATGAAATACGAACATATGGTCCGCATGTGTGAAAGGGCCCTAAGAATAACTAAAACCAAGAACAACAATACAGTATATTACAGCTTTCCAACCTTAGATGTGGTAGCTGCATTTGTTTTCAATTTAGGAATATTTTCAGAAAATACAGAAAAGACCTGTTGATCTTGCCAGAAATGCAGTGTACTTGTCACATTCTGTGAGCTGCACCGAAAAATATCTTCTTTCCTAGCTATATTCTGTAAACTGTGAAAAACATATTCCAAAACCCTAAAATTAGTGTAGTAAAATATAAGCAGCGCGGTAAACAATGCAAGATGAAATATCCGTTTTCACAGGTATTCAAAAATAATGCTAATGTCCATATACATTAACACTTTCACAAAGCATTGACAAAAGTGAATTATGTGCACAAATTCCCAAAAATATATATAAATGTGTTTAAATATTAATTAAATATAAGTCCATATATCACATCAAGTAGGTTTGTGAAAAAATAATGATAATAGCTTCCAATCTTCCACCACACCCGGTGTCAGTGAATCCTCTCCGTCAGATTCAAAACTCACCAACTCAAATTGCCTTACACTCTCGTGTTTGGCGTGTACAAAAAGACCTCACTGGTAGGTATAGCAGATAATCCGAGTTCCAACCAATTCAATGAATCTCAAAAAATAGAGCAATACTTTTGATCAATCCCATGACTAAGTCTTTTAATGACGAAACATGTCGCCCGACATGTTTCGTCATAAAAGACTTAGTCATGGGATTGATCAAGTGTATTGCTCTATTTTTTGAGATTTGTTGAATTGGTAGCTGCTTTACTCTTTTGCAAGTTTGATTAATACTATTTGTTCATAAGCGCAGTGGTGGAAACACAGAAAGCGCAGATTTATCTTTGTTACCATTATTTATATATTCTGTAAACTACCAATTGCCTTTCCATCCAAATAAGTAGCCTAAAGTAATAACCATCACTCCATCCATAGATACAATGGAGGAATGGTGTAGCCACCCAGGGACAAGAAGCGTGTTATTTGCAGGATTACCAGGTGAAAATAGAGCAAAAGAAAATAAATGCAGCCACCTCACAAAGGACTAGTAAGATGCAATAATTGGGGAATTCTGATGACACTCTTGAGATTCCAAAATATATATTGAAAGCTAATCATATCACCATCTCAAACACAATGACACCTTCATGTCAATAGAGCCATACGATTTTCTCACTGGGGCGATGGTCTTCCAAGACATGCCAATTGTTAGGTGATTTATTAATGGTGGTAACATGTTTTGCTTTGCAGGGGGGGGGGGGGGCACATTTCTGTTAAATGAAGATAGCCCTGTGTTGTTTACCTATTTTCAGCTTTCTTCAGTCCAGTCACATGATCTTGCTCCCAATTGTCAGCCAGCACAGCTGCAGGGGAGAGGAGGGAGCACCGACGATGGATGGGCCATAGGAGCCTATGGGTGATACCACCGCTCCAGGCTTTACCAGCCACTATTGAGCACTCTCTACCCTCCCTTGAAGCCACCCACTGACTAACACAGGGGAGATCACGTGGCAATGGCTAAAATCTACAAACTGCACAAGTCAACAGCTGTTCTCAACATTATTAGGTTTTCTATTTGAATGCCAGTCCTACACAGCTGCTTTCTCTGATTTCACTGCATGCGGTAAGCTTCTTACAGTGTGCATTAGAAGATACAGAAAGTCAGAAAGAGCATTTCTTATTTCCTGACTGGAAGACATCAGCACCATCTAACCAGCTATAAAAACCCTAAAAAAAAAAAAAAAAACGAATGCAACCACCACATCTAATAATTGGCAAGCTACATCATATTACATTTGTGGTTTTGGGGCGTGTGTAAGGCACGCTCTCTGGCTGCTGTGTCTTTTAGGCACAGCTGATCACAGATTGGGGTAAAAGGCCAATCACAGCGGCCCTTTACCATTTGATCAGCTCAGAGCAATCGCAGCTGATCACATGTAAACAGACTTGCCGGTTATGGGCATCCCTTTCCTCACGTGCTGTGTCCGTGTGAGGAAAGGATTGCCGATAACCAGGAAGGCTGTCAGTACATTCTTTACACTGATAATCAGAGCACTGATCATCAGTGCCCTAATTATCAGTGGAGCCCCATTAGTGCCACCTCATCAGTGCCCTTCAATGCAGCCTCATCTGTGCCCATCAGTTCAGTCTCATCAGTGCCCATCAGTACAAAATATCAGTGCCTATCAATGCAAGCTCACCAGTGGCTATCAATGCAAGCTCATCAGTGCCTACCAGTGAAGAAGAACAATTACTTATTTGCAAAATTTTATAACAGAAACAAAGAAAAACTTTTATGTAAAAAAATATTTTTTTTTAGTTTGTTTAGCAAACAATAGAACAAAAAAGTAGTGATAAATCAAATTTATTAATGATGCAGTAGTACACCTATACAATCAATAAAAACAAAAAAGGGACAAAAGTTGTAGAGAGCGCATATGTGACAAAATAAGGTTAGTCCATGAGAACCAAAGAGCAAAAAGTAGTGATTAAATATCACCAGAGAAAATCTCTATCTGTCTCCAAAAAACGGTAAAGATTTCATATGGATACAAAGGGTAAAGTGTCCAGGTGAGATGGGGAGGAAGACCCAGGAAAAATACAAGAAGAGTGAATAGAAACATAGCAGAGTAATGGAACCTGTGACATCAGGTAAAGCTTCTTTTGGTGATCCATATTGAAAAAAAGATTAAATGCAAAGAGAATCCCTTCAGGTAGGCCATTTTCACCCCAGTATAACCATTTCAGAACAGGATTTACTTTTTAGCTTAGCTGGAATCCACATGCACAGCAATCCTGCATGGTTATAATAACAGCATTTACTGAATCCACACTTCAATTCTCTCGGCACACACTGAGACAACACATACGTGCCATGTAATCTTGCTTCTTTCATGTTACCATTTCTGTCCCTCCAATACAAGTGTGTGCTGAGCTAATCCATATGAATTGCTAGGTATTTTATAAACACTTTCAACAGATACAGGTATGCCTCATTTACACTGGGTGTCAAAATGGCCTCATTTAAGGGTGCTTGCCCCCCCCCCCCCTAAATGCCCTTCTACTGTTGCCTATGTGTCCATGCACACATAGGTGTTAACGGGCATTTAGAGGTAGAAAAAAAAATTACTTGAGTGTTCAGGAGAGGAGCGTTTGGGCACAAAAAACACCAAACGTGCCTAAACTATCAGAATGAGCAAACATTCTGGCCAATGGAATGAACGAATGCTATAATATTTGATGTGCCTAAATGTGTTTGGCACATTTTTTTATGCTGCTTTTCTACTACCAGGAGAAAATGCATTCAGAAGAGCTGGGCAAATGCCAAGTGTGCATTAGGCTGTATTGTATATTAGGTCATTTACATTAAAGTGACACTATACAGTATTTTTTTTTTTATAAAAATCTATTCAAACATGTATTCGTTACTCCAAAAAAAACTACTATTGCTCTCAGCCTCCTCCAAAAATTGTTTTTTTTTTTGCTGCTGTGGTCTGACTTCCTGCTAGAGGGTGGCAACCTTCATTCTTCATGGTCCTCATGTATATAGAAACATAACCACCCTCTTTTGCTCTCTTCATAGATAGACTATGGGATCTGTAGAGTACACAGAGCAGTATACATGATGGCAACTAATGTACACTGCTAGTTACAATCAAACAGAATGGGGGGGGGGGGGGCGTTTCGGGAACTGTTACAGGGAACCAAAAAAACATAGTAAGAAACATTCTCATAAATTTAGATTACAGAGCCATTAAGCAGTGGATTTACACTCACTGACCACTTTATAAGGTGCACCTTGCTTGTACCGGGTTGGACCCATTTTGCCTTCAGAACTGCCCTAATTCTTTGTGGCATAGATTCGACAAAGTGTTCCTTTAGAGATGTTGGTCCATATGGACATGATAGCATCACACAGTTGCTGCACGATTTGTCGACTGTGGAGGCCATTGGAGTACAGTGAACTCATTGGTCATAATCAAGAACCCAGTGGTGAGATGATTTGAAATACTCAGACCAGCCAGTCTGGCACCAACAACCATGTTAAGTTGAAAGTCACTTAAATCCACCTTTCTTCCCTATTCTGATGCTCGGTTTGAACGTCAGCAAGTCGTCTTCACCACATTTAGATGCCAAAATGCATTGAGTTTCTGCCATGTGATTGGCTGATTAGCAATTTGTGTTACCAAGCAATTGAACATGTGTACCTAATAAAGTAGCTGGTGAGTGTATGTACCCCTGTCCCTGTCAGATAGCACAATCAACACAGCATTGGTCAAGAACACAGAGTTAAAACACACTGCTTCTTTACTTAACATCATAACACAACACCTCTCCTCATTCTGCTTTTTTTTTCCGCATGTTCCCTGTCAGCTCATGTGTAGTGGAACAGAGCTTGAATGGCTGCCAGTGATGGCCCTCTCTGCCATTCAAACTGCTTTACTGAGGTTACAAGAGTCTGACTTCAAGACAAATTCAGGTACACCCAATAGCTGTTGATCGATCAACTTGGGTACAATCAGACTGCACGTAGATGGTTCAAATCTGCAGGGATTCAAACAGTCTGTGGCCAGTTTTATTCTTGTATAGTTTTACACTACATTAATGAAAATAAAATAACTGCATGGAGGCTTGTGTGCGCTGATGGGCCAATCCTAGCGCACCAAACGATTTACTTTTTTTTTTGTTAGAACACAAGTGATATTTCATTTAGTCATGTTCACAATAGCAGCATTGTGTTATGGTGGTTAGCATCAAAGTACATTGTGCTGAAATTGTACAAGTGGTGTGAACAGGCGGCTCTTACCCCTTTGATGACAATGTAAGCTGTCCCAACAGCCACTCCCACTGGCAGGAAAGCATTAGGTGGTGGTGCTGAGGAAACGCGGCTCAGTGGGCTGTGCCCTGTTTAAGGCTGCCCTCCTCATGTCTGTATAGAAAAACTTGTTACTTCTGGGCAGCCACATGCAACCGAGAACCATGGTCAGTAGCAATGTTTTGGCCTGGAGTACTAGAGATTATGGACAAGTACCCAAAGGATTCCAGCACAATGCTCATACCACAGATGCTCTTGGAGGATTGGACCACCTTATCATCCCTCTTATCTAAATACCTGCTAGGTAGGGTGCCCACGTGTCCCAGATTGCCCGGGACTGTCCCACAATTGACATGTCTGTGAGGCCTGTGCCTAGTGCAGCACTGCTGTCCCCACCCACCTCGACTCCTCCTTTTCCGGCACCCAGTGGCAAGCAGCAGGGACTGGTGTGATCTTCACTCTCCAGATAGTGATGCCACTCCTTTCCTTCTACGCACGTGGCTCATGCAGAGGGAGTGACAGCAGCACTGCATTTGGTGGCACAGGACGGGTGGCAAGCAGCACTGCATCTGGTGGCAGGTTATGGGCGGCAATCGGCACTGCATCTGGTGGCAAGTGGCACAATAACCTGACAAATAACCCGCTGCCAAATTCCCCATCAACCCCGAGGCTACATTTCAAATCCCGCCCCCCCCCTCATGTTTTTTTGGGAAAGGTGAGAGGGGGGTGTGTCCCTGAAAGGCAGTTTGGAAATGTGGTCACCCTACTGCTAGGTTGCTCAAAGCATCCTTCTCCCAAACTAAACATGTACCTCACATAGCACGTACCTCATATAGACAAGTAAAATTCATTATCCAACCGTAATTTTTTAATTTAAAATTATCTATAATTGTTTAGAATCAGCTAAACGAGGTGCCCTTATCCTCAAACCTCACAGTATTTGATTTGATAATTTTTTTTGGTCCTGGCAACCAGATTCAACCTTTAATTCTCACACTATACTAGCAACACAAAAGAGATTCAGATTGCTATGGACAACTAGAACTAATGAACTCATCTTCCTTAAATACTTTTAAAAACGAGATCCTGTATGACTGAGTGCTATGGGAAAATAAGCACCGTCATTTTATGGCACATTTATTCATGAGGCTCACAGCTCATCGAAAAAAAACAGCCAAGATCCAATATACTGCTATAAATTGGTTATGTAATCACTGACTCAGCGATTGCACAGGGCGGAAATGTCACATAAGTACAAGAAATTCATATTTCACCACCAACAGACAAGACTTCTAATTTTCACTACACCCATTAAAAAGCCGTTAACATCTCTAGAGCCATATGGAACAGCTGCGGGTTCCCTGTAATAAGGCCACCATATTTTCTCATTACTAGCAATGCGGAGAACAGCAGAAATTCCCACTTCTGAAATTAGCATGATAGCCATTATAAAGTCCTCTCTTTTTATATATCTATATATATATATATATATATATATATATATATATATATATATATACACACACACACACATACAGCATACTTCAGGTGCGGCCAGACCAGAGTCTTGTAGAGTTGTAAAAACATAGCTTTATCTCTTGAGTTAATCCCTATATAACACACACACACACACACACACAGTATCTCACAAGTGAGTACACCCCTCACATTTGTGTAAATATTTTATTATATATTTTCGTGTGAAGACACTGAAGGAATGACTAATGTCTAAACCGCTGGCAACATAAGTGAGTACACCCCTAAGTGAAAATGTCCAAATTGGGCCCAGTTAGCCATTTTCCCTCCCAGTGTCATGTGACTCATTAGTGTTACAAGGTCTCAGATTTGAATGGGGAGCAGGTGTGTTAAATTTGGTGTTATCGCTCTCACTCTTATACTGGTCACTGAAAGTTCAACATGGCACCTCATGGCACAGAACTTTCTGAGGATCTGAAAAAAAGAATTGTTGCTCTACATAAAAATGGCTATAAGAAGATTGCCAAGACCCTGAAACTGAGCTGCAGTACAGTGGCCAAGACCAAGCAGTGGTTTAACAGTACATGCTCCACTCAGAACAGGCCTTGCCGTGGTCGACTAAAGAAGTTAAGTGCACGTGCTTGGTGTCAAATGCAGAGGTTGTCTTTGGGAAATAGAAGTATAAGTGCTGCCAGCATTGTTGCACAGGATTGAAGGGGTGGGGGGTCAGCCTGTCAGTGCTCAGACCATATGCTGCACACTCAATCAAATTGGCCTCTTCTAAAGATGATGCACAAGAAAGCTCACAAACAGTTTGTTGAAGAAAAGCAGTCATAGACATAGTTACATAGTAGGTGAGTAAGAACAAAAGATGATCAGGACAGCCGCACCCCAATCCAACGTAACTAATGTAAAAAAATGGAAACGGGCACTACAAATCACAGCAACAGAACCTAGGACAGCTGACGCTTTTCAAACTAACTTCAGTGTTTACTTATGAGTAACCACTGAAGTTAGTGTGAAACGCATCAGCTGTCCTAGGTTCTGTTGCTGTGATTTGTAGTGCCTGTTTCCAGTTTTTTCTATTAAAGTTACATTGGATTGGAGTGCGGCTGTCCTGATCATCTTTTGTTCTTATTTGCCATGTGCATTGCTAGCACCCTCAGTTCCTGAGAAGAAGATTTGCACCCAACAAGACCTGCCTGGCGCGGCAATTTCTGTCTCTACATAGTAGGTGAGGTTGAAAAAAGACACAAGTCCAACCTATGTGTGTGATTATATGTCAGTATTACATTGCATAACCCTGGATGTTGTGGTCGTTCAGGTGCTTATCTAATCGTTTTTTGAAACTATCGATACACCCCACTGAAACGATCGCCTGTGGAAGTGAATTCCACATCCTGGCATCTCTTACAGTAAAGAACCCTCTACACAGTTTAAGGTTAAACCTCTTTTCTTCTAATCTTAATGAGTGGCCATGTGCCTAATTAAACTTCCTTACACAGAAACGTTTTATCCCTATTGTGGGGTCACCAGTACGGTATTTGTTGCCATTCTCTGTACTCGCTCCATTTCCAGTACATTCTTCCTGAGGACTGGTGCCCACAACTGGACAGCATACTTCAGGTGTGGCAGGACCAGAGTCTTGTAGAGTTGGAGAAATACAGCTTTATCTTATGAGTTAATCCCCTTTTTAAGGCATGCCAATATTCTGTTTGCCTTGTTAGGAGCAGCTTGGGATTTCATGCCATTGCTGAACCTATCATCTACTAGGACCCTCAGGTCCATTTCCATCCTCGATTCCCCCAGAGGTTATCCCCCCAGCGAGTAGATTACATTCATATTGTTGCCACCCAAATGCATTATTTTAAATTTTTCCACATTAAACCTCATTTGCCATGTAGTTGCCCACCCCATTAAGTTGTTTGAATCTTCTTGCAAGGTTTCCACATCTTGAGGAGAAGTTATTGACCTGCTTAGCCTAGTATTGTCCACAAATACAGAGCTTGAACTGTTTACCCCATCCTCCAGGTCATTTATGAACTAATTAAATAGGATTGGTCCCAGGGGGACCCCACTTTCCACCCCTGACCATTCGGAGTACTCCCCATTTATCACAACCCTCTGAACTTGCCCCTTGTAGCCAGTTTTCAATTCTTGTACTCAACCTATGGTCTATGCCAACAGACCTTACTTTGTACAGTATACATTTATGGGGAACTGTATGAAATGCTTGTGCAAAATCCAGATACACCACATCTACGGCCTTCCTTTATCTAGATGGCCGCTGAACTCCTCATAGAATGTTAATAGATTGGTTTGGCAAGTATAATTCTTCATGAACTCATGCTGGAACCACGTCATGTGGTCTGATGAGACCAAGATAAACTTATTTAGTTCAGATGGTGTCAAGCGTTTGTCTTGCCTACAGTCAAGCATGGTGGTGGGAGTGCCATGGTCTGAGGGAACCATGAAAGCCAACATGTACTGTGACATACTGAAGCAGGGCATGATCCGCTCCCTTCAAAGACTGGGCTGCAGAGCAGTATTCCAATATGATAACGACCCAAAACACACCTCCAAGACGACCAATGTCTTGCTATAATGATATTATATTTTTGAAATGTTCTGTATGGAACAAAAACTGTATATTTTTCTTTTTACTTTGTTGCATCCTTTCTAAATATCCTGTTTGCCTCTTACCTGTATCATCCCTGGGGCATTCCCTATGTACACATTTCTAATTGGGATGTGGCAAGAAGCTGAGGGTAAAGGCACTAACCAAGTGTGAAACGCGTCGGCTGTTTTTTTATTCTTGCTGTGTATCTGTGGTGCCTGCTTATGGTTTTTCAATAAAGACAACTCAAGAGTTTTCCGGTGTGCGGCCGTCCATCCATTCTTTGTAATTTCTATTGCCTAGTGCATTGCCAGCACCCGAATATACCTGGACTGATCCACGAGTGTACTTGGGATTTCCCTGGAGCGGTGAACCCCACTTCGCTGAGGGTAAAGGTCATGGACTGACCAAGCATCTAAACCCTATTGAGCATCTGTGGGGCATCCTCAAACGAAAGGTGGAGGAGCGCAAGGTCTCTAACATCCACCAGCTCCGTGAAATGTGGGGATAACAAATTTACACTGTTATACAAGCTGTACACACGCTACTTTACATTGTAGCAAAGTGCAATTTCTTTAGTGTTGTCACATGAAAAGATATAATAAAATATTTAAAAAGAGATACTGCATATATGCACATGGAACTTATAATTATGTATGATTAAAATACACCCACAACAGATAAGCTGCCCACAGATGTTTAAACTTTACAATACTTTTTTTAAATAGTTTAATTGTAAGCCATTTTCATGCAATGTTGTTACACACATTACCCATGCACAATTATAAGGTAATTTTACTTATACCATGCAGCTTACAATTAAATAGGAAGGGGAAAAAAACAAAAAGGCAAATCTTGTCCTGAATCTAGGGAGTTGTTGATGGACAAAGTACTGGACGACCTGCTATTGGAGACATTTTTGAATGCATGCTGTCCAATAGTCCTATGGTATATTAAAGTGGAATGCTAGTCAGAAAAGTAAGTCCTGAAAGATCAGTTCAGTCTGGTCCTAGTTGCAGGTATAGCTACAGTATGTAAAATATTACGGCCTAGATTCACAAAGCGATTACGCCTGTGTAAATGTTGTTAGACTGGAGTAATTTCGACTTACGGGCGTTTTTACGCTAGTCGAAATCCTCAAACCATGAAAAGACACCTGCGGGCTTCATTTCGACTGTATTACGTGTTAGTACGCCTTCAGATCTACGCTGCAAGAAAATTGCGGCCACTGGGCGGACTTCCTGTTGTTTTTCGCCGTCAGGGTATGCTAATGAGCTTTTGCCTGCAATCCACAAAATTTCGCACTTTAAACGCAATCTCTTACGGCACCTTTAGTCATCTTTTTTTTCCGTTTCACTATACCAGCTTTTTGCTGCTCTAATATTAGACAGCCCATGTTAAGTATGGCCGTCGTTCCCGCGTCGAATTTCAACGTTTTCCGATGTCTTTTATTATTTTTAACGTAAGTCGTCCGGGAATAGGAATGTTCGTAAACGCCGCTACTCAAACAACGAATGACGTCACGACGTGATTTCGCGCAATGCACGGCGGGAAATTCCTGAACAGAGCATGCGCAGTTCGATCGTCGCGGGGACGCGCTTAATTTAAATGCTTCACGCCCCCTAATCACGTATTTCGATTGCGCGGCGGAAAAAAAATACGACACAATAGCGTACGCGCAAAAAAACTACCTGAATTCGGTGTAGAGTCTGGTGAAATACGGCAGCGTACCGTATTTCGATTACGCAGCGGAATATTACGTCTTTGTGAATCTGCCCCTACATTTTTATCATTTTTTTTTTACACAAATAGAGCTTTCTTTTGGCGGTATTTAATCACCACTGGGTTTTTTATTTTTTGCTTAATAAACAAACACAGACCAAATATATATATATATATATATATATATATATATATATATATATATACATACATATTTTGCAAGCAGGTAATTTTTCTCCTGATGTCTGCTCAAAAGGAATACGTATAAAAAGATACCCATAGTGTAGTATATGCAACCATTTATTGATAGTAAAAAAGTTCTACTCACATTTAAATAAAGAACATCGGCTCTGATGATATCACATCCCCACCTACTTGCCACGTTGCATCTATTACGACTTTCTCAAAAGACAAGCGATGAAGGACATGTGCCCCAGGTTCCCAGCTAAACACTCATACCACAAAGGATCTTATCCCCCTTCCCAGAGCTGGCCAGCCTTACGGCCACAAGACCTTGGAAACCCACTGTAATCATGAACGGTAGTTTAATATAGCTGAACAGAAGAGGACTAATAGAGGTGTGACCTTTCACCTTCTGGTAAAGCTTAAATCAAATTTTAATTAAAGTGGAAGTAAACCCTCCTATTGTTTTCAGCCGAGGAAGCTGCCATCTTGGCCTCTGTTTAAACTACAACTGCCATGATGCCGCACATGTGATCAGTTAGGACACCAACCATTGGATGGTTTGAAAGTTTGGTTGAGAGCACAACCGATGGGAGTGTTACATTTCTGATTAAACTGTTGAATGGATAGGTTTACATCCGTTTTAAGTGCAGCCAAAATGACAAAGATAAAAATCAATACAATTGACTTAACAGTGAGTAGGATTTGTCCCTTGTGTTCATTGCTCTTGTGTTAGCGAAAATGTTTGCTCTGTCCTGCAACCCCCCTAACCCCTACCCCCAGAGGGTTGTAATCTTCTGGTGCAGCAGGTGTTAATACAGCCAAGGGGCTGTCACAAGATTTAAACAAGAGAGCCCCACTACTGTATGCCCACGCTTTCCACCTTGATCCCCATTTATTGAAGCCGTACTACAGCTTTTATGAATTAAACATGATCTTTGAATGGAGAAGATGGGGCTATCAATCATCCAGCCATCCTCCATTCAGAGGTTGCTTTCTAGTCACAGAAGCTGTAATATGATGAGCATTTATTCTAGATCTGGTGAGAAAGGGCAGGCATAGTCAGGCTCCCCGTATAAGAGCCAATGACAGCCCCTTAGTTGTATTAAACCCTGCAATGCTGGAAGACAGCAGGGGGGGGGGGTGGGAGGACCAGGAAGGAGGAAGATTTTTACTAAAAGAAGAGAAATCAGCAAAGATCACGTGGGAACAAGTGGGAGCAAGTACTTGTCAAAACCAAGTAACAGGGCGCCAAAAAATAATAATTGCCAAATGTGATAAAAGAGCGAGGGAGGAGGTCTTAAAACTGAATATCCACCTTTTGGGTAAAGTCCCACTTTAAGGCATTTGTTACTCCAACACTTAATATTCCTGATATGTGCCTGATGTACCATGTACTTGTATGACAAAGTATCCAGTTCTCTTCGTATGACTTCCTTTATCCTGCCAGTCCCTCGCCTTTCCTATTAAAAACTGACCACAATAAGCAGGAGAGCATACTGTGGTCAGTTTTCTAGCTATGCTATACTCTGCTTGATCAGACTTGTCCTGACAATCCCCGCCCCCCCTTCTTCTCCACAGACATTCATGGGCAAGCTCAATTTGCTGCTGCTTTTCCTTCCCCAGCTCTTGTGCAGCTGAGAACAGAAAGAATGTGATCACTTATAAAAAAAAAGGAAAAAAGGTATTTATAATGTTTTAGATTTTTTTTTAGATCGCTGAAAAAATGTTTTGCTTTTCATTTCTATTGTAAACTGAAATGGTTGTTTTACAAGGTGATTGTTTACTTTCAACTATGTCCCTTGATATTTTGGCGGCATTTAGGCTCTAAAGAGCACCAATGGAAGGTGTTCCTCATGATTTACTTTATTAGCTGGTCTTAAATCTTGTTTCATCTTGATAATAATATCTAAATAATAAATGGCAAATGCCTAAGTAATTCAGTCATACCAGCAGCACACTTTGATTGCCGATATAGTTTACTACTTGATTTAGCCGATATATTTCTGCCTAATCCTTGTCAGAATTGGCCAGGTGGGAGTTTGAATCATTTGATTTTTCTGTTTCCCAGGTTGTCATCCAATTCTGTGCTCTGATGGATTGAATTCCTCGGGGGTAACAGATGCAATCAAGGTCCTTCATTCCCGGCATGTTGAGAGGTACCACATATCCAATCTCCAATCAACTCACGTACACCGATGATGTTTTCAAATCTCTAATACCTCCTGGCAGGAATCGGCAGCGTAATAAAATGAACCGTTCAAGCATGTAATACCATATGTAGCTACTATTAAATAATGACATCAGGCAAGGCAAGACACACAACAGCAGAGGCCTTGCTACATAAGCCAATTTCTATTGTAACCATAAATAATAACGGGACTCCTAAAAGCTGACACCAGCACCTTGGTTAGGCCATAAACTATGGAGAAGAAATAATAAACACAGAAAGTAAAGTTCTAAAAAACATTCATAAATGCAAGGTACAAATTCTTCCTAAATTTTTAATGGCGAATGAACGTGATTGAATGAAAGTTGTTTCTTAACGAATAGATCCAGACTTTTTTTTTGGGTGGGAGGGTGTTGGGGTGGGGATCTGTACCGGGAGAAATATACAGGCTACCATTGTGGACCTCTTGTAAAAAATGCTAATTAATCACATTTCCAGGTTCAACCTTTCCGACCTGAAGGAGAGATAAGCAATAGCAGCCTACAAACCCCTTTGGGGCAGGTTTAAGAAAACCCTAATGCCGCGTACACACGATCATTTTTCGTCATGGAAAAAAACGAAGTTTTTTCAACTTCATCATTAAAACGATGTTGCCCACGCACCATCGTTTTTGAAAAATGATGAACAAAGCGCGGTGACGTACAACACGTACGACGGCACTCTAAAGGGGAAGTTCTATTCGCCTTTGGGCTGCTTTTAGCTGATTCCTTGTTAGTAAAAGACGATTAGCGCTTTTTTGTCTGTTACAGGGTGATGAATGTGCTTACTCCATTACGAATGGTAGTTTTACCAGAACGAGCGCTCCAGTCTCATAACTTGCTTCTGAGCATGCGCGGGTTTAAAACATCGTTTTAGCCCACACACGATCATTTTTTACAAGCCGAAAAACAACATTTTTTAAAACGACGCAAAAAAAATGCAACATGTTTGAATTATTTTTTTTACGTTTTTCAGAAGATGAAAAACGATGTAAAGCCCACACACGATCATTTTAAATGACGTTTTTAAAAACTTTTTTTTTTTCATGCCGAAAAATTATCGTGTGTACGCGGCATTAGGCTCAGTTCACGTCTGAGCAATTTGGATCACGTTGCGATTATGCCCGCAATTCCAGAGATGTGGGAAAAAGCGTAGCGCATTTGCGATGCCATTATTTCTTAAAGCGGAGGTTCACCCAAAAATCAACTCTCTGACATTAGATCCAGCATACTGCTAACATCTGCAGTATGCTGTTTTTTTTTTGTTTGTTTTTTGTACTTATCGTTTTATAAGCCAAGAGGCGTTCCTAAGCCAAGAGGAGTCGATTGAAGGGCTGCTAAGGCGCATCACGCCTTGCGAAAATACCCGAGTGTCACTTCGGGTATTTTCGGAAGGCGTGACACGCCTTAGCAGCCCGTCAATCAACTCCTCTTGGCTTAGGAACGCCCATTCCCCGCAGGATTCCCTGCTCGGAGCCGGATAAAAATGATGAACAAAGCGTGGTGACATACAACACGTACGACGGCACTCTAAAGGGGAAGTTCTATTCGCCTTTGGGCTGCTTTTAGCTGATTCCTTGTTAGTAAAAGACGTTTTGCGCTTTTTTGTCTGTTACAGCGTGATGAATGTGCTTACTCCATTACTTCAGGTATTTTCGGAAGGCGTGACACGCCTTAGCAGTCCGTCAATCAACTCCTCTTGGCTTAGGAACGCCCATTCCCCGCAGGATTCCCCGCTCGGAGCCGGATAACAACGGCTCATAAAACGATAAGTACAAAAGAAAATTAAAAACCCCCAGCATACTGCAGATGTTAGCAGTAGGCTGGATCTAATGTCAGAAAGTTGATTTTTGGGTGAACCTCCGCTTTGACACCCCAACGAGATGCAATTCTGTTCTTATCCCTCTCCACTCTGTCCAAAACTAAAAAATAAAGTTAGTTATACTGTAAATGTTAAAATTTAAAATTCACGAACAGTACTCAACAGTTTCTCAGAAAAAAAAATACAGGACAATAATTTAATGGGTAATGCATTAATTGTACATTTTCTCTTTTTAACTGTTATAATTGTAACACCTTAAAGGTGTAACAAGACAATACTCCGCTGTGTTTTTGTAAGTGCAATATTGTGGCTACACGCCGTATTCTAAGAAATATGCTTAGTACACAGAGACCTTGTATCGAAACCATTAACCAGTAGCGGCGGAGTGGCTGCTCTGCGCCGGATCACATACATCCAGCATTTCCAGGTAGTGGGCATGGGCCCACCGCCCCATTTTTGCTGTGATTTTGTACAGCACAAGTCAGTCAGCAGGTCCTGGCCAATGATTTATAGTCGTGCTGCGTTAAGAAATCAATGTAAGTGAAAGGAACTGGTTAACCAAGCAGTTAAACTATATTTATGGTCGAAATGTAAACCATGTATTAATTTCCACATTGTGTTTTAATCATTTATAACCTACTCCTATTACTCTGAACAATCTTGAAATCTGTAAACTTAGTTCCCCACACATTTACTTTCTTGAATTCTGTGACACGTAATCACTATGTCCTGTGGGTAGCTACTGCTGTGTCACACATTTCACAGAGCCTGCTTTCTGCACTACAGAGGTGCTGGGGGAGGGGTTTCAGGAGGCAGAGTCAGTACAGGAATCACTGCTTTCAGGCAGTAAGGTACCATGGGATATGTAGTCCTTAGAAATTGAAAGTAAACAGCAGAGGAGAAGCTGGAAAGCATGATGGGAATCCAGAAATTTGTTGAAAGAGATGGCCAGCAGACAAACAGAACTCACAACATGAAGGAGCATTTTCAAGTAAGCTTATATTAGAGTGTCAAATAAAAAATAATTTACTGTATATTGTTATGCTATTGCTGTTGTTAAAAAAATTAAAGTGTATGCTGTGACCATGAGTTTCCTTTAAGTCACTACAACGATCAAATTCCCCCAGACAATATAAAATACATCACTGGAAACCCAGTCAGTTACAAAGCCAAAAAGATGTTAAAACCGTCTTCTCCCGGCAAGACATCCAGCTTAAAATAGAACATATAAAATAATACACTGACCTCATCACATTTCCCACCTCCGCAGCTGAAATCTCACTTTTATTTTTATCTGAAATATTTCATCTGTTGCTGAAGTCTTCCACAGACTCAGCCCTGCTCTATGTGCAATAAATCCTCTATATTAAAAAGGATCCATGCTGTTTACTTGTCATACCCACCTGAATAAAAATGCCCTGGCACTGACCTTGTCTTCCTCAACAGAACTTGCCCTACAGTGCTTTTCAAAGTTTTATATAAAATTTAGCATGTCTAAGGAAAGGCGGCTTTACCTTATACAGCGAGGTGGTATCTCATGTTTTATGCAGAAGATGTATAGTTGAGATAATGATGACGGTTGAAAACAAACAGCTGAAAACACTCAGCAGTTGCTTTATTCCAATAGAGGAGCAAAAAATACAGAACAGTAAGGGCTTGTTTACAATGGCACTTGGGGGGCAGTAAAACAAGGTGATTGAGCTGCATTTTTACTGCCCCTCAACTGCTTTGCCTTTTGCTGCAGAGCTCTTTCCAGCCTGGTGCTCCGCTGAGCACTGGAGGGGCAGAGCAGAGAGCAGTGATTGAGTCACTGCTATCTGCTCAGAGCTGTCTAAGAACTGAGCAATCAGCGGTTATGTGATCTCTCAGTGTTTAAGCTTAGAGTCAGCAGGGGGCAGGTGCAGCATCAGACCAATGCTGCAGCATGGAGGTAGGTTTGTTTTGTTAACAACTCCAAACTTCTCCACCGCTTCATGCCCTTAGGAAGTATCTGGTTAAAGCAGAGTTCCACCCAAAAAAAAGGGATTTTTAAATACAGCTTACCTGTAAAATCCTTTTCTTGGAGTACATCACGGGACACAGAGCGGCATATTCATTACTATGTGGGTTATATGGAGTACCTTCAGGTGTGGACACTGGCAATCTCAAACAGGAAGTCCCCTCCCTATATAACCCCCTCCCCTAGAGGGAGTCCCTCAGTTTTGTAGCAAGCAGTATGCCTCCCAAAATGGTCACCCAAAAGAGGGGTGGGAGCTCTGTGTCCCGTGATGTACTCCAAGAAAAGGATTTTACAGGTAAGCTGTATTTAAAAATCCCTTTTTCTTTCTCGTACATCACGGGACACAGAGCGGCATATTCATTACTATGTGGGATGTCCGAAAGCAATGCTTTAATGAGGGGAGGGAGACATCTTCCTAAGAAGGATTCAATTTAGAGGTAAACTCAAATAATAATAATAATTCCAACTTAGTCAAGAAAAAACTTCTCTTTTTTTTTTTTTTTTTAACCAAGGGTGCTTCTGATCCCGAGGATTTCAAACTGCAGCCTGTAGTACTGCCTGTCCAAAGGCAGAATCCGCATTCCTTCTCACGTCTAGTTGATAAAACCTTGTAAACGTGTGGACTGATGACCACGTTGCCGCCTTGCATATCTGAGCCATAGAGATCTGATGGTGTGCTGCCCAAGAGGCGCCCATGGCCCTGGTAGAATGGGCCTTTACCGACAACGGAGGAGGCAACCTCTTCAAACCGTAGGCTTGAATGATTAATTGTCTAATCCATCTCGAGATGGTGGATTTTGCAGCTGCCTGCCCCTTCTTGGGGCCATCTGGTAGAACGAACAACACATCTGTTTTCCGGATCTTTTCTGTAGCTTTAAGATAGGCCTTCATGGCCCGGACAATATCCAAGGTATGCAGCAACCCCTCCTTTCTAGATGTAGGTTTTGGAAAGAAGGATGGAAGTACCAAATCCTGGTTTAAGTGAAATTTGGATATAACCTTTGGTAGAAAGGAAGGATGGGGCCGGAGAACTGCCCTGTCCTTATGTAGAACGAGATATGGTTCCTTACACGATAAGGCTGCTAATTCTGACACTCTCCTGGCCGAAACTATGGCGACCAAGAAAACCAACTTTCTTGTCAGTAAGACTAAAGGAATCTCAGCCAACGGCTCAAAGGGTTGTTTCTGTAAAGTGGACAGGACAAGATTTAAGTCCCATGGACAAATTGGTGACTTGACAGGAGGATTAATACGCAAGACCCCCTGTAAGAAGGTCTTTACCAGCGAGTGGGTGGCCAGCGGCCTCTGAAACCACACTGACAGAGCTGAGATCTGTCCCTTGATTGTGCTTAGTGCCAGGCCTTTATCCACTCCTAGCTGGAGAAAACTTAACACCCTATCAATAGTATATTTGCGGGAATTCCATCTTTTGGATTCACACCAGCCTACGTAGTTCCTCCACACCCTGTAATAAATCACCCTGGAGACCGGCTTTCTAGCCCTAATCAGGGTAGGGATTACCTGCCTAGACAGACCTCTACCCCTGAGAATCAGGGATTCAGCCTCCAGGCCGTCAAATTTAGACGCTGTAATGTAGGGTGGAGGATCGGGCCTTGTGAGAGTAGGTCTGGTTGTAGAGGAAGAGTCCAAGGGTCTCCCACTGCCATCTTCAGGACTAGTGAGTACCAAGTCCTCCGGGGCCAAGCCGGAGCTACTAGAATGACTGGCTTGTGCTCCACTCTGATCTTGCGCAACAGGCGAGGGAGTAACTGTAGCGGAGGGAATGCATATAGAAGTTTGAATTGATGCCAAGGGCAAACCAACGCATCGGTTCCGCAGGCCATAGGATCCCTCGCTCGAGACACGAACCTGTCTAGTTTCTTGTTGAACCTGGATGCCATTATATCTACGTCCGGCATTCCCCACCTCTGGCAGATTGTCTGAAAGACCTGGGGATGCAGAGACCACTCCCCCGGCAACAGACTCTGGCGACTTAAGAAGTCTGCCTGCAGGTTGTCCACTCCGGGAATAAATATCGCCGAAATGCAGGGTACATGAACCTCTGCCCACTGAAAAATCAAGCTCACCTCCCTCTGAGCGGCCTGACTCCTGGTTCCCCCTTGGTGGTTCATGTATGCCACCGCCGTGGCATTGTCTGACTGGATTCTCACCGGGAACCCCTTTAATCTGGAGGTCCATGCCAGAAGGGCTAGGCGAGCAGCTCTGATCTCTAAGATATTGATGGGGAGCTGCCTCTCTGCTCTCACCCAAGTTCCCTGGTGAGAGAACCCCTCGAAGACCGCCCCCCAGCCTGCCAGGCTGGCGTCTGTGGTAACTACCTTCCAGACAACAGGGCTGAAGGATTTTCCCTTTAGAAGGTTCCGAGGGTTCAACCACCAGGCCAGGCTTTGTCGGACCCTTGATGATAGCGTCAAAGGGGACTCTAAGGCATGTGCCCTCTTGCCCCAGGCTGCTAGAATGGCTGCCTGTAGGACGCGAGTGTGGATCTGAGCATATGGTACTGCCTCGAACGTGGCCACTAGCTTGCCTAGTACTCGCATACACAGGCGAATAGTTGGTTTTTTCTTGTTTAGAACCAACTGAACCAACCCCTTGATAGCTTCGATCTTTACCAGGGGCAGGAACACCTTTTGCTGTTCTGTGTCTAACCTCATGCCGAGGTATTCCAACTGCTTTGTAGGCTGGAATGCTGACTTTCCCCGGTTTAGGACCCAGCCGAATTCTTCGAGGTACCGAACCGTGAGGTTTACTGCCTTTTGCAGACCCGACCGTGAGTGATCTATGATTAAAAGGTCGTCCAAGTATGCTAGGACTGTGCCCTGGATCCTTAAATTGGCCAGAACTGGGGCTAGGATCTTCGTGAATACCCGGGGGGCCGTGGCCAGCCCGAAGGGGAGCGCCCTGAATTGGAAGTGTCGCTGCCCCACCGCGAAGCGTAAAAATCTTTGATGCAACTGAAAGATTGGTACATGAAGGTAAGCATCCTTTATGTCTATGGAGGCCAGAAAATCGTCCTTCTGAAGCGCGGCGGCTGCTGACCGGATGGATTCCATCCGGAAGGAACGAACTTTTAGGTAACCGTTTAACCTCTTTAGGTCCAAGATTGGCCTGACATCGCCGTTGGGCTTTGGTATAACAAAGAGATTGGAATAGAAACCTAGCCCCTGCTCTTGGGCTGGCACTTCTATAATTACGTCCTGGCAAAGCAGGTGATCCAAAGCTGCCAGCATTGAGGCCTTCCTTGCTGGATCCCTTGGTAGCCTTGATTCTTGAAAATGAGGCGGAGGATACCTTAGAAACTCCAGTCTGTAACCTGTGGTTACAGATGCCCGGACCCATTTGTCGGGGATCTTGGCCTCCCAAACTTCTGAGAAGAAACGAAGCCTTCCCCCCACCCGCGAGAGTGGGGGCGCCCCTTCATAAGGCAGACTTAGGGGCTGTCTTTGACGGCTTGCGATACCACGGCCTCTTACCCCCAGGGGCCTGTCCCTGCGATCTACTGTTAACGTTGGATCGTGCAGGCGGCCGTCGATACTGCCTGGAATTTGAGGGCCCCGAGACAGGAAAGAGCTGCCTTTTAAATGTAGGAGCCCGGAATGTCTTTTTGACCGGTAAAAGGGTACTCTTGCCATTTGAAATAGTCTGAATATATTTATCCAGATCCTCTCCGAAGAGTCGTCCTCCATGGAAGGGAAACCCTGCCAGAAGCTTTTTGCATGGGGGCTCCGCCGCCCAGTTCTTCAACCATAAGAGCCTTCTCATGTGCACCAAAAATAGAGATAAACGAGAGGCCTGCTGGATGGAATCTTTTATAGCATCTACAGCAAAACACAGAGCTCTGGGAATGTCAGAAAACTTTTCTGCTTGTTGGGTAGGCATGTCCTTTAACATTTCCTTTGTCTGGTCTTTTAACGCCTGACAAACACCAATCGCAGCCACCGCTGGCTGCACCACTGCTCCTGCCGTAGCAAAGGATGCTTTTAAAAGTGTCTCTAACCTTTTATCAACCGGATCTTTAAACATATGTATGTTTTCCACCGGGCAAGTTAGTGATTTATTCACACATGAGATGGCTGCATCCACTACTGGGAGCCTCCACCTCTTGGAGAATTTTTCCTCCATGGGGTAAATGACCGCAAATCTTTTCGGTGGCAGAAAAATCCTGTCCGGCCGTACCCAATCCCGAAAGATCAATTCCTCCAAAAGAGGATGGACTGGAAAAAACTGCGTTGCTTAACGGAGCTTTCAAAGAGCCCAGAGAGGATACCGGAGGAACCTGAGGCTCTGGCAATGGTAAACTAAATGCCGAGCGGACCATGTCCGTCAAAGACTGTACCCACAGTCTTTCTGTCTGGGAGTCTGAAAATGGTTCCTCCGAGGCAGACCCCTCAATCCCTGAACCCTCTTGGTTCAGGTCTATTTGATCCTCCTGTGATTCCAATTCCTCCGGAGAGAGAATCTCAGCATCTGAGGATACACCTCTTGGTGATGGGGATCTAACCCGTTTTTTTACCAGGAATAGCTCTAGCGATCAATGCTGCTATTCTCTCTTCTAGCCCCCCTAGGGATACGGCTAGCATCTCCTCTGTGATAAACACAGGGCTGGGCTGATCTGGGCCAGCCTCCGCACCAGATCCCCCTAATGGCTCATCCAAGGCGCTTTTTATGTTAATAAGTTGCGGGGAAAGTATCGGCATATCATCAGAATCAGAAAGGGAACCCTTTTGTTTTTTGGTCTTTTTTGTACCCTTTGACCCCGACCTTTGGAAGCCATAATACAAAATCGAGGGACTCCGCCCACACAACAGACTGTAGTGGGCAGGAGTACAAAACCAGAGTTTAGGGGACAATAGATCACTAATGCCCAAAAACTGATGGGATCCCGTATGTTTTTTTTTTTTTTTTTAAATATATATTATATATCTTCTTTTTACAACATACAGTCCAAACTAAGTTTGCCAGCCTCCACCCTGCTGCAAAAAGGGGAATTTCCTGGCTTAACAAAAAAGGCATTGGAACAAAGTCCAGCATGTACTTCCCCTCTTCCGCCACCGGGAGTCACTGTTCTGCCGCTCTGCGTCCTCTCCTTCTGAAAATCAGCCTCAGACTGAGCACTGACAATGCCTGCTGTCTATAACAGCACAAAGTCGCGCCCCTGTATGACGCCGCAGGCACGCCCCCCCCCCGCCCTCCTGTCTGAACGGCGCGAAAAACGTCTATAAGACGTGCGCGCGCACGCGCGCGCGCGCGTATGCCGGAAACAGGAGGAACATGGAGGAGCCGCGCTGCTGGAGATCCAGGAACGCAGAAACAGGCGGCAGATTCAAACCCCCGGCCAGGTAGGACTCTCCAAAGGCCCCTAGGGATCCTTACTAGCCCTAGGAAGAAACAGCAGGTTTAGCTAGCAACACATTCTTAGACAGGGGAACCTAGTGATGGGGGAGAAAAGGGTGTCATCCTGTCTCTTTTAGACATAGTGAGCAAGGTTGCCCATGCAGAGCATACTTAGGCTATCCCCCTTTTAGGTTACCCCGGAGAGCCTGCTGTCGAACCAAGTCCCGCAGGCTCCCCCTTACCTGCTCCATGCTGCAGGATGTTTGTCCAGCAAACTGATCCAATCTTCTCCCATCTCCGTGGGTAGCGTAGTAGACCTTCAGGCCCTGGGGTCCTATGAAGGTACCCACTGTCCTGGACCTATATAGCACCCTGGCAAACAGGAACTTATGGTTTTTACAAACTCCAAGTCCTGGGCCCAGGGTCCAGCCCTCCAAAGAGGAGCATTATAGGCAAAACCCCACGGCTTGGGGCCCGGGTACTGTCCACTTTGGCACTGAGGCTCCTTGGACAGATCCGGTTAGCCCGCCCTTAATCCCAAGGATGTGGAGCAAAGCTATTCCGTGACCAACACCTAAGACACTGGCGAAAAAACTGAGGGACTCCCTCTAGGGGAGGGGGTTATATAGGGAGGGGACTTCCTGTTTGAGATTGCCAGTGTCCACACCTGAAGGTACTCCATATAACCCACATAGTAATGAATATGCCGCTCTGTGTCCCGTGATGTACGAGAAAGAAATTAAACTTCCGCTTTTCGGAACCCCCCCCCCCCCTCCCCTCCGGTGTCACATTTGGCACCTTTCAGGTATTTCCACCCACTTCTGGAAATGACTCCCACGGGAGTCACTCAACTACCTGTCCCCCCCCCACTGCATTCTGGGAAACCCACTGGTTCCAGGAGACAGCAGGGGCTACTGGGAACTCGCTGCGCTACTCATGCATGCGCAGTAGGGAACCGGGCAGTGAGGCCGCAAGGCTTCACTTCCTGATTTCCTCACTGAGGATGGCAGCGGGGGTAGCAGAGAGACGAGGGATTGCTCGTCTTCTGCTGCCGACATCGCGGGTGCGCTGGACATGTAAGTGTCCATGTAGTAAAAGTCAGCAGCTGCTGTATTTGTAGCTGCTGGCTTTAAAAATTTTTTTTTTTCACGGGACCTCCACTTTAAAGTAGTTATACCACCATCATGGCTGCCAGCAGTATTACAATTTTCAGCAGTCAGTGGGCTGTAAAAGCGATCCAAGCGGCTCTACCGCTGCCTGATAACTTCTTCAGAGCGCAGAAGGAACCCCCCCCCTTTTCTGCTGCAGCCCACCATAACCAGTGCAATTGAGGAGCCTGGGACTACTGCCACTTGTCAGGTCTGGTAAACAAAGAGGGGGAGGTACATCCATACCTTCCTCCCCTCTAATAGACCCCAGATCTTTCAGTAAAGAGTACCTGTCACTGCCCATGCTATCACAAGGGATGTTGTTCATCCCTTGTGATAGCAATAAAATTGTTCCAAACAATATATAAAGAAACAAAAAAAAAAGTAAAAAAAAGAAAAGTAAATGAATTAATTAATACAATTAAAAAAAGTAAAGCGTCCCCTGTCCCTCCATACTTACGAGAAAATCCGAATGCATACGCTGTATGTAGGTCCTGCATGCATATGTAAATGGTGATTAGAACACATATGTGAGGTATCGCCATGAATGTCAGAGTGAGAGAAATAATTCTAGCACCAGACCTCCTGTTTAACTCTAAACTGATAATATGTAAAGCCTCTTAAAGTGTCGCCTATGGATAGCAAATAGAAAAAAAAAGATCTTAAAAATTGCACATGCCTGTGGAAAAAGTGTCAAACCACAGTACATTATACAATAGTTTGTCACCATTCCACAGAAGTGCTCAATTTTAAAGCGTGACGTGTTTGGTATCTATTTACTCTGTGTAATATCTTTTAAATTTTACCTAAAAATTTGGTAATATGCACTTAAACTCTTGAATGTGCATCTTTCCTGAAAATGTTTGTTTTAACCACTAGCCGCCACAGTTTTACAGCGGCAGGTCGGCTCGGCTGTGCGAAATCACTTATAATTACGTAATTTTGCATTTCAGCCACTAGGGGCGGCGCACGTGTGCACCCCCTGCTCGCCCCTGGCTACTGCTGCTGTCAATCACAGGAGAGGAGAGCAGGGGAGCGTGGCTGAGCTGTGTTGTTGTGTGTTAATGCCTGGACACATACAGCCCAGCTCTGGATTGAGCCCGCAGGAGTGTCCCCATAGCATGCGACTTCCCATGGGGTCACTTAGCAGGGGGAGGAGCCTGGAGTGCCAGCAAGGGACTTCAGAACTCCCCCATGCAAAACCATTCCTTTAGAATGACTTTAAGTAATGTCTAAATGTTACACTTACAGGTCATATTTACTTCTCACAGAGGTCATAGAACTCTTCTTGGAAACACCATAAAGAGCCATTTTTGCTCAAACATCATCCATGGTCAACATCTACTTCTTGGACTAAGATGCTGGCTGACCTAATAATGTAAATCCTGGTACCTGAGCAGTTCACAAATGTCTCTCACAGATCAGTCCTCTTGCTAAGTACAATGTTAGAATCTGATCACTGGAGAAATGTTATCACTCTGATGC
This sequence comes from Rana kukunoris, assembly GCA_029574335.1. Lineage (NCBI taxonomy): Eukaryota > Metazoa > Chordata > Amphibia > Anura > Ranidae > Rana > Rana kukunoris. The sequence goes on from CM056049.1 coordinate 171,734,183, forward strand.
AGGCAGGAGGAAGCATCAACTTAGCCAAGGCAAAGTCACTTTACATGCATTAGGATTACAAATAAATACAACTGTAGCACTACCCCCGGAGGAGCTGCTGGTTTGTTTTGGGTGGCACATTTACCTCGTGGCTCTCTGAATTCCTAGGGGTGTATGGTGCATATAGCAGAAGTAAAGGAATTTCCGCAACAGGTGTCTTTTGCTGTGCTCTTTATTACCCAGCCGGGTAAAAACAATAAACTTGTGGTGAAGAAGGTAAAGTTGAAGGAAGAAGGAGAATAGCAAATTCAGGCGTAGTATTAAACAGTAGTAAAAGTGGTAAACAGTCCTGCTCCCACGTGTAACACTTCTTTGTGCCACTCCTGCCTGAGTGGGAATAGCGTACCTGGACAGGCCTCTCTCACTGACCTGGCAGCCAGAGTATCGCTCAAAACTTTGAGAAGAAGTCTCTGCCACAGACCCTTCTGGAATAGATTCAGTAAGGAACCTCTGCCACAGGCCCTCCTGATTTGTAGTTACGAAGATGTATGTACCTTAGGGTGACCAAGTGTCCCGGATTGCCTGGGACAGTCCCGCATTTTGCATGCCTGTCCAGGGCACCTTCATACCAGGACAATACAGTGTCCTGGAATAAAACTGACACAGCCACCCTCCAGAGCTGATCTGATGCCCCCAAAAAAGGCCTCCACATTGCCGCTTGTCTTGGCTGGGAATGTCTGGAGAGGCACAATCCCCGCCCCCCTGCTTGTGATTGGAGAAATCATAAACCCCGCCTCTTGTGTCTAATCACTATAGAGCCAGCGTTGGAACAAGCTAAAATGGGCCTCGGCTGGCCAGGAAAAGTACAGCCAGTGAGTACAGTGGCAATGCGGCGGCCTTCTTTTGGGGGAGGGTGCTTCTGGGCAAAGTGCGCACCCGTTGCCCCAGCTGTGCTGTGATTCGTTACAGCACAAGCTCATTTTTAGGAAGGGGGGTGTCCCTGAATGGCAGTTTGGAAATGTGGTCACGCTAATGTACCTCCTTAGTGAAATTACGCCTGGATCTCCTTCTTATCTCTTTCAGGTACTGACTGACAGATAACCAGCCTCTCAGTGTCCGGATACCTCGATCTTGGGTGAATTGTCGAGACCCTATTGGATCGCCAGCCTCTCATTGGCTCTCCTCAGATGGACTCCCCACTGAACAGCTATAACGCTTGGGATCTATAGGATTGGGAACCCAGTCAACCATTGGGCTCCCTGCCACGACTCAAATGTTCCGGACCCATATGGTCCCGGAACCAGGAACCCTGCTTGGCATGCATGCCCCCGGCCAGGTAGGTCAAAACGCCGGGGCGCCGTGGTGCAGACACCGTAAAAGGTGGATGCCTCACTTGAAGAAGAAGACCCAGAACTAATGGTGTCTGCCCCATAAATACCCTCCCCCAGCATGCACAGCGAGGCTCAACCATTCTGATTGGCTGCTGGGGAAGAGCACCCAAACCTTGACTCCACTGCTGCCACCCACTGCACTAGGGTGGGAAGAACCCCCATTACAACAGAATGAGCCCACAGTACAGGCAAGCTGAGACAAAGACCCAATTTGAACATTTTAACCAGATCAGAGTTTAACTACACTCTGATCTCCCTCTAAATTTAAATAGCCCCGGTACTTTGAAGTAACCAGGCGCTACACAACTTTTATAAAGATACAACAATGATAGCTACAAGGGCAAATAAGCTTCCAACATAATACATCAACGGCACAAATAGTTGAAAACTCAAACACCAGGGACATTAATAAACCACAAGACTAAAAAGATAAAAATACCATGCAGGCAAATCCAGGACATAAGCCACTGCTAAAGACTGTAATTTACACCCTAGCAAGAGTTCAGCATTTCTTGAACTTATGGTCCCAAATGCTGTTGTGTGATTGATTTCCACAATGTCACCGTCCTCTCAATTGGTCTATAATAAAACGTCATGTATGGTGAAGAAGATGAAAGAAGCTGGTACAAGAGGTGCTAAAAGGGCTGTGAAAAAAAAAAAACAGCATCCTACTTTATCCACCATGGCAATTCCTAAGGGGATAATCATTAAAGCCATTCTGAGTTACAAGTAATAGAACAGAAGACAAATTGGATTATTTTCTGGACGGGATCAAGCTATCGGCTTACTGCTACTTACAAGTTCAGACAATTTTAAAGGCACAAGCCAAATAAACTCACGTACAGGCATGGGGATCTTAGACAGCTCTTTGCCAATGCAGTTCTTCATTATACTCCAAAGATTAAGGCTGTAGTTTGGTTTGTCAGGAATTCGGGTCCTTCTCCTTTTCTTAGGTAAGACATCTTTGCGTTTAGAGTCAAAATAACTGCCTTCGTGTGAGCTGCGGAAAACCTGGAGGTGAAACAATACCAAGCATTACAAGATATGATCTAACAGTTCAAATCAAAACCCAAAATTTTGTACAGCAATCTATCTATGCAATGTTAGTAGAGCGATCTCCCCCTGCTGATCTATTGTGTTCTGACTGGGTGACAGCCCCCCCCCCCCCCACCAGAACACTCTGGTCAGAGCTCTGAGCCATTGGCCAAGAGTGCTGATCAGGAGCTGGTCGGCAAACCATTTTCAGTCATTCCCCATTGACGGAAGCCGGACAGCTTCTGTCGGATCGGCTGCAGTACACATGGGCCAAATGTCGGGTGGTTTCTATTGAATCGACCAATGCCGCCCGATTTCCGACCCATGTGTACTAGGCTTTAGTTTCAAATTTGCACTGACTCACGAGTTTGCAACCCTGTGACTACAAAATCTTTATTAGTAGTCACCAAACATTGACATGTACAAAGAACCTGCTTTATAAGGACCTGATTTTGTTTCCAGAGATAGACGCATGCCCTGCTGTTACGTTGAATACTTTTCTCCAAGTGGAGTAGCTCTGTTTGGTTTTGTATATGGATCCTCACAGAGGCAGTTTTCTTTCGTACCTGAATTCAGTTTTGAAAATGCTCTCCCTGGGTTGCTGAAAGTGGAACTTCATCCTAAAGGAGAAGCACCACTTTAAGTTCTCCTCCCTCCTTATTTGGGGGGGGGGGGGGCGGTATTTATTCTGACTTCTGGTCAGATCTCCTAGGTCACAGGCAGAGCTGTATCCTGGCCTAGGCCAACAAGGCCCAGGCCTAGGGCAGCACCTTGCAGGGGGGCAGCACGAAAAGAGTCCCCGCCGGCTTGCGCTACACTGTTAGGAAAATTAGTCTAGCGCCCCCATAAAGTGGCCGCGCTGCTTCTAGTATGCTGTCGGCCGGCATTCCGCAACTGTGTGTGGGGGGGGGGGGGGGGCGCTTCCAATTTTGACTGTTTTGTCATCCTGGACCACAAACCTTCCTCACTGTGTTATGTTTCTGCTGCACCATCTACTTAAAGCGGAGTTCCACCCAGGAAAACCACATTTGCCCATCTAGCTTAAAAAAATTAAATAAATAAAAAACGTGAAAAAAAAATACTCACCCGAAATACCTGTTGCTATGCGGAAGTCCGTAATCTGCCTCTTCCACACCGCAGTGTCTTTCCTTCTGCTTCTTCTGCTCGTGAATGGGGCGCGCTGCTTTCTGGGAACTGTGTGTGTTCTCAGAGAGCAGCGCGCCCATTCACAAGCCAGCATGAGACTCACGCAGGCGCAGTAGGAAATGGGCAGTGAAGCCGTACGGCTTCACTGCCTGTTTCCCATAGTGTGAATGGCGGCGCGGGACCTGGATCGATCGTGGGACCGGCATCGGGGGGGCCATCAGTGCGGGCAAGTAGGACAAGGAAAGTGTCCTTATTTAAAGTCAGCAGCTACACTGTTAGTAGCTGCTGACTTTAAAAAAAAAAAAATTGCGGCTGGAACACCCCTTTAAAGTAGAACTATAGGCAACACTTTTACCATCCCTGTCCCATTGCGAAGAATTCCCTTCATTCCCTGCTCTATGGACAACCAAGAAGTAGGGGGAAAACTAAGTAAATTAAGGGAAATCCATTGCCCCCCCCCCATGCCCTCAGAACTAGTGTCCTCACTCGAAAATTTCAGGGCGGGTCTTAAACAACACAGGGTGTGGTCGTGACAGGAAGGGGTGGGTCATATTTAAATTAGGGGGTGCACGAGTTTAGTCAGGTCTAGGGCAGCACAAAACCTAAATAGACCTCTGGTCACAGGGCCACATGAAATGGCCTCCAGGCCTTTTCATGTGGCCCTCGCACCTCTCTTACAGCTGCAGGAGAGCTCCAGCCCTCCTCTGGTCCTACTCCAGACCCTTACTTTCTGCTTTCAAGAAATGCATCCAGCTAGAGGGAGCTGTGGTGGCTCAACGTGATTGGCACTGCGTTGACAAGCCATTCACCTCTGCAGCCAAGGGTTCGGATCCCGGTCTCGGCTACATGTGAATTGAGTTTGGTGGTCTCAGCCCGCCTCCCGGTGGGTGTGCTATGCAAGGTACGCCTGTGCTTAGTACGCCCACCCCCCCCCCAAAAAAAAAACCACCACACTTGCACGCACACGAAATTGGTTTAAAAACACACGCACTTTGGCCATGCGGTCTCTTAAAATAAAGAGAGGCGAAGGACCTACGGGGCTGGCTGGGTGGGCTAGGCCCCCTCACTCCCTCATAGGGGGAGTCCCTCTGCCCCATTGGGGTCCCGTTGGGCCCCAGTTGGGCTCCCAAGAGGAGCAGGTAGGGTGGGGTGAGTGGGAGGCCCCCCTTCACACCCGCCATTGCCACCAGGGGCATGGAGAAGGATGGCGAATGCCTCCGAGGGGAGGGTCTGCCTACTCCCAACTCCTGCAGTCCGGCTCCTCTCTCTCGAGTTCACGCACAAAAATACACTTTAAAAAAAAAAAAAAAAAAAGAAATGCATCCAGCCTCTTTCTAGCAGCAGCACAAGGAAAGGGGTTGTGCACTGTGATTGTAAAGGAGGGTGGGGGACTCAACTTTTGATGATGGGGTGGCTCTTGACATCTAATGTAAAGGGAGGGGATGCGCTGGACATCTAATCTTACAGATACAACCGGCCCTTTTGAGGACAACCATAACGCTGATGCGGCACGTGATGAAATTGAGTTTGACACCCCTGATCTAGGTGATTCCATCTTAAGTTCTCCCCCTTCCCACCTCCCTGCAACCTTCTGGAACACGTCATAGGTCCCAGAAGGATACAGGCTCATTCACAAAGTGCATCATGGCACACGCATAACTGTAAAAGCCACAAGGAGTCACAGCAGGCTTCCCACAGTTTACATTCCAGGGACCTGAAGACCAGTTAGGGTGAGGATGGCACTGGCTCCCTGGACAGTTAAGTGTTCTTTTATTAAAAGTCAGCAGCTTCAGTATTTGTATTTGTAGCTGCCCTGTTTTTCAAACAGGGTGAAGAACCTCTTGAAGGAGGACAAACTCATTAAAGCTGAAAAAGTTTCATTAATAAATATTCCTCAACAGCCAAATATATAAATCCACTTTGTATGAGCCACATGCTTTGCAAATCCAGATAACACCCTTAAAAAGGAGCAGTGACAGTATCACTGAGCTTTATATAGCTTGTGCATAGAGAAGAAAGCTGTGGGTGGGACCCAGCAGGTCCACACACTACAGGCTGTCTACAAAAAACTACAGGGGGCGGATACAGGACCTATTACCCTGTAAAAGATAAAAGAGCAACAGTCAGCAGTCTATACTACACTACTCTTAATTAACTTATTGTTCTCCTTCTGCCTTTAAAGTATAACTAAATGTAAAAAAAAAAAGAGTTTTGGACAGAGTGGACCCCATATGAAAACACCATATTTAGCTTTAGCATTTAGGTACACTTTAAAAATAAACTTACATTGTCATCTAGGTGCCAGTCTTCTGGGTGGCCTCCACTAGCACTGCTGAGATTACTTCCAGAATGCCTTCAAAGAATGGAAAAATTTAGATCTACTTCAGTTTAACACTCAGAAATGTGCTAATAAAACAATGGCTGCACAATCTAAGTATCAGAGATTCTGAGTACAATTGTGCTATAATAAATAAATCAGTACTAAACTAAGATATAGACAACAGCAATCTAATCACAAATCACAAAACAAGTTAGGTTGCCAACTAGTAAGAGCCGGTTCACACAGGGGCAACACGACTTCCAGCACGACTTTGGGAGGCAACTTGGACACGACTTGACTATGAATCATCAGGCAACTTACAAGGCAATTTCAAGTCGCCTCCAGGACAGGAGGCTTTCCAGTGGCCAATCAAACAACAATCAGCTCTGTGGGAGGGAGGGGTTTGCCTGAGAAATGTATGTTATCTTCCTGTATTATTGCTTCAGTTAAGACAGTGATCAGACTTCTGAGGCAACTTCCACTGAAATCAATGGGTACAAGTTGCCTACAAGTTGCCTAGAAGTCGGATTGAAGTAGTACAGGAACCTTTTCTGAAGTCGGGGAGACTTCAGTAGTGTGTATTAAGACGGCTCCATTCACTTCCATTGGGGCAACTTCAAGTCGAATCCCAGGTCGCCCCAGTGTGAACCGGTTCTTAGGAGACAAGAGAAAGGAGCTCAGTCAGGGGTGTAGATATTTTGTTCTTGGGCCTTCCTAAATAGAATTCAGAAATTAGAGGATTTTATACAGTATGAGGCCTAGTATACGCAAGCAAAGCCTGTGTAAAACACCTTGCCAAGTTTGTCCCCTTGAAATACTTACATGATAAATGTTTGTATTTATCTAGAAAAAGGGTTCCCAACCGGTGGCCTACAGAGCCCTCTGATGTGGCCAGTGACCTCCTGCTTTGGGATGGCGAGTTGGCAAGCCCAGATCAGCCATCCCAGAGCATCAGTTTTGTGGATGGAGCCAGCGCTTCTGAAAGCAAATGACTACAGAGGGAGCAGGAGCCGCATAAGCAGATGCTTTCTTTATACCACCAGCTCCTGTCCCAGGCAGAGTGCATTTGGTATCACTCTGCCTCAGACAGGTATCCAGTAAGTCAGTTTATGAAAAAATACGTTTTTTAGCACTGGGCATATTTATTATATGAGCTTTGCAACGGGTATAGTTCTTTAATGCTTATCATGCCCTGTACACACAAGCGGAATTTTCATCTGAAAAAAGTTGGATTTTTTTTTCCGACAGAATGTCGCTCAAGCTTGGTTTGCATACACGCGGTGACGTACAACACTACGATGAGGCGAGAAAAATAAGTTCAATGCTTCCGAGGCAAACGGATTTTCCGTTAGGAATTTTTTTCATCTGAAAAATTGAGAACCTGCTCTCTAAGTCCGTCGGAAATTCCGACAGGAAAAATTCAGATGGGGGCATACATATGGAATATCCAATGAAAAACTCCCATCAGAAATTTCCGATGGAAAAAGTCCGACCGTGTGTACAGGGCATTAGGCAGCTTTCATACTAATCCACGGGTGCAGCAGAGTGCACCTTCCCTGCAGGGTGCCTGCACTAAGCCATAGACTTATTATATCCTGCGGGTTCGGTGTGCTTTCAGAAAGTGCACCACACCTGCAAAGCCCAGTTAACCTGCAGGAAAACTCTGGGTGCCCCCTTCATGCGATCGGTCTGATCGGGTCTTTTAGTCTGTTTTTCATGTGTACCCGTTCAAACCCCCACTTCCATGGACTGGTGGATGTAAACAGCCTACCTTCGATCTGATACACCAAAAAAAAAAAATGGAAGGGGATTCGTCTCCCTCTGTCTGGGTGGATTGAAGGGCCCATAGAGCAGAGTGGCCTGTGTCCATGTCTGCTCTGCATATACAGAGTGGACACAGACCTGTCATCTGCCAGCTCCGCTCAGGTGGGGATCAGCAGACAGATCCCCCATTGAGCAAGCGGCTTACCGCCCCGTGTGGCCATATACTGTAGGGGGCTCAGGACAGTAAGGGCTCATTTACATTACATTGTGGCCCCCGACTGTTTACCAAATCCTGTAAGTTGCCCTCACTTTTCAAACGTTTGCGTGCCCCTGATCTAGAAGGTCCCTTTAAGGCTCTCTTTTTCTTTCAAAAAATTAAGAAGAAACCTAACGTGACCCTAACAAATTAAATCATGAAATGATATTAATACATTTGTAGTTTTCCACACTAGAATAACTTTAGTCTTTTAGTTTGTGAAATATCTGTTGTGACATAAAGCAAGTGAACCTGCCTTTCTCTATCATCATTGGCTTTGTCCTATTTAGCGCTGTTTCAATATTCTAGAGCAGAAGGAAATGTTTGAGGGTTCTATGCAAGGAACAGCTACTTAAAACTAAAATTAGATGTATTCAGGACAAGAGGAACAAACCCCTGTTCTGTAAGCAATTAAACAGAAACAGTAGCTTACACTTGACAGTACCTAATGTGGTTGTAAACCTTTTTTTTTTTTTTTGGTTTTACACAGAGCAGCCCCAATCCTCTTTTTCTTGGGTGCCCCGGGTGGGGTTCCTGGCTTCTGCCCCCCGCTGGGTGTCCACCATTTTCAAGCGCTTGATACACACAATGCAGCTCTGCCCCCGCTCCCTGTTCCCTCCTCCCTGGCTGTGATTGACAGCAGCAGGAGCCAATAGCCCCCACCGCTGTTTCTGAGTCTGAGGAGGGAGAGCAGAGAGTTGCTGCTCTTGTGCACAGCGCTGGATTGAGATCAGGCTCAAGTTTAAGGGGGGCTGGGTTGAAAATTTGCACTCAGGTTTTTTACCTTAATGCAGAGAATGCATTCAGGGGAAAAAAATGAAAAAAATCTGCCTTTATATGCCTCAAGGCCACAATTAAGGTTCAATAAAAGTTTTATTAGAAAATTTTCAGACAGAAATCAGAAGAAACAAGAACCGGACCCCCAACAGTGGGTGGGCCGATTCTTAACATAATACAAAATGAATTTTCCACAGTACAGAATATAATATGGGTAAGTTTGCCACCTCATTGAAGTATTTATATAAACTTATCCGGCACTCAACAGAACATGTCCCACAGCCGCATCCTCCAGCCAGGGCGCCCCTTTGGGAGCCTGCTGCGCCCGTGGCCAGGAGAACGCAAGGGGACAATATCCCAACGCCAGGGATGTCACCAAGAACGAGATAGCAGTACTTCCATAATTCCAAGGCAACAGGGAGTGCATCAAGGGATTGAGCCTCTAACAACATGAGAATAGGGGATTACCTTGGACTAACCAATCCTGTATGTGGAGGGCAAAAGAAGTACCGGAAAAGAATGGAGAGGGAAAGGTCAAATAAAAGAACTAGTAGAGGAAAAGAAGGAAAGGAGAGAAGAGGGTAGGGAGGAGGGGGGCGGGGGGCGGGGGGGGGGGGATGCGGTGCGCTCGGGCCTCCCGCGTCTTGAACCTGTTTTTTAAGCTCAGGTCCTCGCATACCTTTTAAGGCAGTGGGGGCCTCGAGTCAGGTGGGAGCATTTGTTTTAATTTGTCTGAGGAAGAATGGTACCTCCATAGTCCCCATGTAAAGGAGAACTTAGCGTGGTTATCTAGAGCCTTAGCCTGGAGTTCTTTCATCAACATGACTCCATTCATTTCAGAGACCCATTCAGCTAGTGACGGGGGTGATGAGGATTTCCAATGTCTGGCTATGAGTTGTCTACTCGTGCTGAGACAAAACCTGAGAAGGGTGTGTTTCTGGAACTTGAAGGAACCCGGGAGAATGGACAGAAGGGCCACAGTAGGGGAGGGAGGGAGGGGCTCACCATACATGTCTGAATACATTTTGAATATCTGATTCCAGAAGGGGCGGATAATCTCGCAATCATATGTGAAGGTGCGTACCCGTAGCCAAGTTACATCTCCAACATGAGTCCGAGGTCGAGGGAAACATGATCCTGAGGGCGCACCGTGACAGCAATTTATAATTTTTTTCCCGAACATAACTCGAGACAGAAGATTTATGAGTGTAATAGAAGGCTTTCTGCCATGCTGCCTCACTAATATCTTGCCCTAGCTCCCCAGACCAAGCTGCGGTGAATTTGGGAAAGGAAGCGCTCGTATGCCCTAGGATAATTTTATATATCATGGAGAGAGTATGACGGGGGACTTCATGGGGCGAGCACAGTTGCTCAAACTCCGTCGGGGGCCTATGGGTCTGTCTCGTGTCGTGAAGTTGTTTACAGTAAGCTGCCAAGTGTATGTGGGTGAGCCAGGTCACTTTCGGGAGGGGAGAGAGCTCGTCCATCGCGAAAGATCCCGTGGTAGCGTCTACAAACTGTCGTGCTGTGGGCCAATGGTCTCTTTTGTACCCATTAAGTGAGTGGGCGGATTTGCCCTCCGGAAGTGCCGGGTTGTCAAACAGGGGAGTCATCGGGCTCGGGTCGGTGGTTAAGGCAAAGACTGTCCTCCGTCGGTACCAAACTGCTAAGGCGTCTCTAGTCAAGGGTGAGGAGTCTGTAAGGGCCCGAAGTGACTCCCCATGGCCCCAGAGAAGGGCCCGGAGGTCTACAGGGGAAAGATCTTGTTCGACCGATGTAGAAACCTTACTAAACAGACGAGGGAACCATTCCAGGATTCTCGAAAACACCACCGCTGTGTGATATAGTTCAAAGTCAGGAAGACCTGTCCCCCCTCTAGTGATGGGGGAGCAAAGCAGCTTATGTTTCAATCTGGGGCGATTCCCTCTCCACACAAACCGAATCGCCATCGAGCGCAGTGCCCTAAAGAAGGCAGAGGGTAGGGCTATTGGCAGAGCCTGGAACATATATAATAATTTAGGTAAGATGTCCATTTTCAGGGCGTTCATCCGTCCAAACCATGATACTGGCAAATTCAAGCGATCCTCAGATAGGCGCTTGAGTTTGGTCAGCAGCGGGCCATGATTGAGGGAATATATCTCCGACAGGTTGGCCGGTATCTCCGTCCCCAAGTATGTGATGGATTTCGTCCACCATTGAAAGGAGAAGTTCGATTTCAAGAGCGATAGGACAGGTTGTGACAATGAGACATTCAGGGCTTCCGTCTTAGAGAGGTTAAGTTTATAGTTGCTCAGGGTACCAAACCTTGCAATCTCAGCCAAGATAGATGGGATGGTGACATGTGGGTGTGTGACGTATAGCAAAAGGTCATCTGCATAGAGGGAAAGTTTGCAATGAGATGAGGGGGTCTGTATCCCCTGTATACTTGGATTCGCCCTCAGCGCCTGTGCTAGATGCTCTATAACTAAGGCAAATAAGAGGGGGGAGAGGGGACACCCCTGTCTGGTGCCGTTTGCAATCGGGAACGCCTCTGACACTACGCCGTTGACCAGTACCGATGCAGAGGGGTTACTATACAGGGACATAATACGTGCTAACATTTTTGGACCCAGGCCTTTTTGGGCGAGAGTGGACCTCAGGAAAGGCCAGCTGACCCTATCAAAGGCCTTCTCTGCATCGCAAGAGAGAAGGCATGTCGGAATCCGGTTGCGCTTAGCGTAGGCAATCAGGTGGATCGTCTTAGTGGTGTTGTCACGAGCTTCTCGGCCTGGGACGAAGCCCACCTGGTCGCCATGTATGATTTGAGGGAGTAGAGGGGAGAGGCGCTCCGAAAGAATCTTGGTGAATAATTTTAAGTCCACATTTAATAGGGAAATCGGCCTATAGTTGGGGCAGTGGGAATGGTCCTTGCCAGGTTTTGGGATCACGACTAATTGGGCGTGTAAAAGGCCTGGGGAAGGGCAGAGAGTCCCGTCAATGGCGTTGAAGGCTTTCGCAAGTAGGGGAGACAACTGGGGCGCGAATACTTTATAAAACCTGGGGGTAAACCCATCAGGGCCAGGGCTTTTACCATTTTTCAGTTTCTTAATGGCCAGGAGGAAATCCTCTTCCGACAGGGGTGCCTCCAGCTCCTCCACCTCCATCAGCGGAATAGTAGGGAGGGCCGTTTCCTGAACATAAGAGATTATGGCATCCGCAGACCCAGGTCCCTGGGCCGGGGATCCCATCCTTTGAGGGGGAAGGTTATAGAGGCCTGCATAGAAGTGCCAAAACTCTTCCGCAATCGCCTTGTTGTTGTGTACCTTCCCATTTTTGGAAGAGACAACGAAGGGAATGTGCTGCCTGGCTGGGCGCGGTTGTATCGTATTCGCCAAGAGCCTACCGCAATTGTTGGCTTGGGCATAGTGAGTAAAACGCCCCTTGTCTCTGGCCACTAAAGCCCTGTCTGCAAAGATCTGCAAGAGGTCCCTCCGAGCGTTAGCCAGATTCACTAGTGTAGCGGGCTCTGGAGAGCGCTTATGGGAGTCCTCTAGCGTGGTGATTGTATCAAGGAGGCGAGCAACATCCAGGGTGCGGGCTTTCTTTAGCCGGGACCCATGTTGGATGAATTTGCCTCGAAGGACACACTTCAGGGCTTCCCACTTCGTCAAGGGGTTGGTCTCGTCCTGAGCATGGTCAGAGACAAAGTTCGCAATTGTCTGTACAATATCAGCCGTACAAGCCATGTCCGTGAGCAAATTGTCGTTAAGTCTCCAGGACGACCGGGGTTTGTGGGAGGGGATCCTCCCCAATGTCAGGTGAACAGGGGCGTGGTCAGACCACAGTTTAATGCCAATAGAAGCTGTCGGGGACAGGTCAAGCAGGGATTGTGACACTAGGAGGTAGTCCAGTCTACTGTACGAAGAGTGTGCGGGGGAGTAATAAGTGTAGTCCCTATCTGAGGGGTGCAGGACTCTCCACACATCAGTAAGGGAGAGGTCGGAGAACAGGGAGCGCAGCTTGGCCAGGGCAGCCAGGGAGATCGAGGACTTACCTGTGGATGTATCCACACGGGGGATCAGAGCAGCATTGAAGTCACCCCCCAGGATCATGTTGGTCGTGCTGAACGTCTTTAGGCGTGAGACCACGGAGGAGAAGAACTGTAGCTGATCCTGGTTGGGAGAATAAACGTTAGTAATGGTATAAATCGAATTTTTGTAAGATAGCTTAAGCATGATATATCTCCCTGAGGGGTCAACATGGGTATCGAGAACGTCTGGCATAAATGAGGAGTGGAAGGCTATTGAGACCCCTTTGGACTTAGCCAGGGGGTTGGTACTATGGAACCAGGTGGGGTAGTGTTTACTAGTAATTTTAGGGATCGAGTCTGACCTGAAATGGGTTTCTTGAAGAAGGAGGATCTGGGTGCGCATTTTATGAAAATGATATAGTATTTGCCTCCTTTTCTCGGGTACGTTAAGGCCTCGGCAGTTCAAAGAGGAAACTTTCAAAGCGGTAGGGGTAGCCATAGGAAAAACAAGGAGGGGTATATAAGAGCGTAAGGGAGGAGCGAGCACACCACATCAGGGAGTTCGAAGGGGTGGGGAGGGAAGAGGTGGGCAAGAGGCCCATAGGTGGAAGGTAAGAGAGACAGGAAGACAGAAAAAAGAAAAATTATGGAAAAGGAACATCGTGGCCCCAAGGGCCGCACTAATCTTGTTGCTAGCAACATTCCAGCTGATACCAAAATGGCAGCTGAGTAACCTAAGTGGGGTAACGCGGGCAACACACAGCGAGATGCCCGCACACGCCGCAAACATAGAACCTCTTAAACAATATAAATTATCGACTAATCGAAGATTATGGGGATCCCCCGGGCGGCAGGAAAGGAGCCAAAAGCTCCACTGGGTCCGGGGCACTCAAGCCACCGTCCGTAACCCATAAGTCATGCCACCCGGGGGGCTCCAGTCAACATGAATAGACACACCAAGAGCAGCCCTAGTACACAACCAGGGCACAATCAGGGCAGGGGGGGGGAAAGGGGGGAGAAGGGCTGGGAGAGCCCTTCTAATAGCAGGGGTCAAGGCTGAACCTGGGGACAGGTAGGCCCGAGTCAGATTGGGAACAGAATCAAACCAGCAAACAGACAGATCTGGGTCTATAACAGTAAAAAGAAAACATTGCAATGAGGGATAATAAAAAAAATAGAGAAATAATAATAAAAAAAAAATAAAAAAAAATAAAGAACACTTCAGGAACATTTAATAGTGCAATGTACTAACAAAAATCAGACCAGATAGTCCGCCAGGGAGCAGTTCAGCTGACCCGTCTCTTAAATAAGAGAAAGAAAGAAAAAAAAAAGAAGAACGGAGGGAGAGAGAGGGGCTCTGCCCATCACTCCGTGGGTAGCATGGGAGCTTCAGCTCTGGAGCGTTTCGGTTTTTTGGATTGTCTCTTCCATCCGGAGGAGGGTAGGAATCCAGGGGTCGGGGCCTTCAGCGGCCAGTCTGGCAGGGGCATCTGTGGGAGCTCAAAGGTGCCCAAAAACTTGGGGAGATCTCCGAGGGTGCGAAAGACAGCTGACTTTCCATCGTGGGATGCTGAAAGTTGAAAGGGGAAACCCCTATCTGATTTGTTTAGCGTGGAAGGCCCCGGTAAGTGGTTTCAGTGATCTACGTAGGTCTAAAGTCAGCTTAGAAACATCCGGCAAAAGGTGAATGCGGGTTTCATCGAAGTAAATGGATTCTTGTGTGCGAGCTGCCTGCATGATGGCATCCTTAATAGCAAAAAAGTGCACTCTGCAGATCACATCCCTGGGATAGGCCGGATTGGGATTCTTGGGCCCCAGAGCTCTGTGGATCCGGTCAAGCTCTATCGGGTTTTCCTTATCTTTTTGGAGCAGTTCATTAAATATTCCAATAACCACTGGAGCTAGATCCTTTATTTCAACTGCTTCAGGGAGGCCTCGGACACGTATGTTATTGCGTCTGGCCCTATTCTCCTGTTCGTCCTGGGAAAGCATGAGCTGCTGGATCTGTGCAGTGTGTTCATTCAGGATAACTTCATGAGCCTGCAGCGTGGAGACTGTTTACCCCACACTATTTTCCACTTCCTCCAACCTGTCTGTGACATCTCTCCTGAGCTCAGAGATTTCTTGCTTATATGAGCGCTCCATCCTCTGTACACAGGCCTCAAAATCATGCCTGGTTGGTAGAGCCTTGATGTAGGCCTCAAGATCCCAGCCTGCATAGGAGCGATGGGAATCAAGAGAATGGCAGGCTGAGCGGGTCGAGCCAGCATCTGACTCAGGAGGAGACATAGCCCTCTGCCGGGTTCTCATAGATGAGGAAGACTTCTGGGATGAGGGGCCGTGGGAAGCCGAGTGCTTCCCTGAAGAGCGGGCCGCCGCCATCTTGGACGGGAGGGGGTTGCGCTGCTCCGGCCGGATTTTGTGGAAGAACCGGTCTATTTCGCCGTCTCTGCCCGGATCGGGGGTATGGTGAGAGTCTCCCCCTCCCTTTCTGCCCATTACTGACCTGTATTGCGGTGTGTGCGCGGTATGAAGTCGATCTCCAACGCGGCTTGTGCGGGAGCTCACAGGGTCAGCGTCTTACTCCGCCATGCGCCAGGCCACGCCCCCCCCTCAAGGCCACAATTAGATACAAATTAAAACCAGCTTTTGCCACAATAAATTCACCTTACATCCAGAGATTTCCCATTGCAGTACTTTTTTTTTTTGCCAACAGATGTCCTCAGTCTGATGGCCAGCATCATTCGACTCACTTCCTTGGAGCCTAGGTTATTGAATCCTGACTCTACACAGCCTATGACTGAACAGTGAAAGGAGAAGCAGCACCACACCATGATGACTTTCTGTCACCTCTCAGCATGCTTTTTGTCAGCACATGAACTGATTGGCTGTTTCTGCTGCTTCTTCCTCTCACATTCCAGCCCTGCTGCACAGGGACTGCAAGTGGCTGATACCAGTTTAAACTCAGTATTTAAACTGCATGCATTTAAAGATGCACGTAATGGTTTATTGGTGAACAAAGACTGCAATTACTGTATTTATTGGCGTATAACACTCACTTTTTTACCCGGAAAATAGAGGGTAAACCGTGCCTGCGTGTTATACGCAGGGGGCTGTGGAAAGTTTTTTTGCTGAAACTTAAAGATAGGGTGCATGTTATACGCATGTGTGTGTGTTGTATAAATACGCCAATAAATACGGTATTTGTATCTTGATATGCCTAGAGCTCAGCTTTAAAAATAACTAATCTAAATACTGTCCCATATGAAACCCCATTAAACTCAGATAACCCACAACCCTTTTTGTAAATCTAAACGACCTCCTATGGTGTTGAAACTAAACTTAATGCAAGAAGGCAGTAGCATAGGTGTGTGCAGCCTATTGCATTAGGGTGTGCACCCCAAAGCTCAATCCTTTCTCTGCAGCCTCAGCTGCAGAGGACAGTGAATGAATGAGAAATTCTCTGTGCTGAGCGGCTTCCTGTTCATTCACAAACTGAAGCATAGTAAACAAAGTTTGTTACGCTTCAGTTATGAATGAACACAGTGAGTGAGTGTGTTCACCGTGTTCATTTAGAAAATGAAGGCGTCGGTAAATGACATAGTTATTAGCCCCTTTCCCCACTCTCAAGCCCTGTACACACGGCCAGAATCTCGTCAGGAAAAAAAACGTTGTTTTTTCCCGACGAGATTCTTGGCAAGAATCTCTTGCTGCCCGAATATACAGACAGAAGGCAAGGAGATAGCATGCGCTTGTCACATTTGATGCCGTCACCGCCATCTTGCTACACCCTACCTATGCCTAGGAAGCTACCGCGCATTCGTCAAAGTCATTTCGAGCATGCGCGGGTTTCCACGACAACGGGTAAGTAATCACACTCTCGGGTTTCTCGGCAGGAAAACACTGCAAAGAATCTCACGACGAGAAAATAGAGGGCATGTTCTCTATTTTTCTCGTCTAGATTCTGGGCAGTTTTCTTGTTGAGAATCCTGAAAGCCTCGTACACACACTCGGTTTACTCAGCAAGAAAGCTCTGCCAGCAGTTTTCTTGCTGGTTCTTGCCGAGTAAACCGAGCGTGTGTACGAGGCTTCACTCCTGAAACATCACCTGCAGTAGCTGGAGGGAGGGGTGGGGTCAACACTGGGGAACACGGGCAGTAGGGGTAATTGGCACTGCATGTAGTGATTAGGGTGTACCCAGACACACCCTATGGGCTTCTGTTCCTATATAAAGCCTATTCTTCTCTGCAGCCCCATTTGGCTTCTATGTACAGAAAACACTCAAATCTACCATGTGTATACAGGTGCTGTCAATCGGCATGATTAATAGAGATGATGGCAAAGACACGTTTAGGCCCCTTTCACATGAGCGGACGAACGGTCCGCTAATTACAAGTCCGTTTACGGACTTGTAATGTGTCCCTATGGGAGCGGATCCGTTAGCGGATGATGCATCCGCTAACGTCCGCCTACGATCCGCGTCCGTCTGGATCCGTTTTGCGGACGGAAGAAAACCCTATTTTTCCGGGGATGTCTGGTGACCCTAGGCATCAGGGACTGTTCTATATATTAGGTTCTCTGTCATTGCAAAGAAGGAAGGTTAATGTGATTTATCTAAATTTAGTGTTTCAGCAGTTCCTCACTTCAAAACAATATCCTCATTTTTAATTAGTTTTTCTTCAAGTCTGCTGGAGGTGAAAAATAAACTCTTCAGAAAAAATACTAATGTGTTTTAAAGCTGATGCTGAGAGAGCTCTTTTCTGACACTTTAGTTGTTACAGAGCTACATGTGCCATGATCCAGAGTCATAACTAGCCATCCCTGGTTTATACATAGCTGTGGGGAATTCTGGGAGTATTGCGTGTCAATGTCAAGCTTCTCCAGGCATTTTGACAGAAAGCTAACTCTGCCAGTGGCAGTCTAGAAGGTCTCTGGCTAGCTATTTTAAGCTGTGCAAAAAATCCCCCCCCCCCCCCCCAGTGCATTAATGTAACACAGATGAGAATAAAATTAGCAGCACAGTAACAGCCAGCACCCCATAATATATGTGAATGCAGTCTAAGCAGCCACACGTGTTTCTCACCAATAAAATCAATCAACATCAAGGTAAAATCTGCAATGAAAGGGTTCAAGTGCAATTCTTTTTAAAAAGATTTCTTCATTTTGGAGTGGAGCAATGAACCTTGTAGTCCCCCATACTGGTAGATGTCCCATAATTATGCCCTCTGCAGTACGTTCAATAGAAGTATGTGAAGAAAGTTAACGCCAATGACATCACATCGCTTCTTGGCCAGGCTTATCACCTATCATATATATGTGTTAGGTGAGAGATTGCCTTTATGTTAAATTCCAGGACAGTGGGGAACACAGACTAGGGTTAAAAATCAGCTTCTTGTACAGTCGCCCTTAAAAGCAATTCAAGCTAAATAGGCCTGCAGTACCTCATTTGGTCTGAGGTACGGGGGCGCAGAAGCTGAGCAGAACCGAAAATAGGCCTGCAGTACCTCATTTGGCCTGAGGTACGGGGGTGCAGGAAACAAGCCAAAGTGTCCTCAGGCCTTTTCGTCCATTTTCGTCGCTCTCTGGCGCCCCCCCCACCTCTGGCTGTATTCGGTATTGCATCCCATTGAAGTCAATGCGGAACTAATTATTTTAGTTTCCACTGACTTCGATGGGAAAACTTGCTTTAATATGCGAGTACTTTGGATTACGAGCATACTCCTGGAACAGATTATGCTCGTAATCCGAGGTTCAACTGTAATATGAATCCAATTATGTAATGCATGTTAGAGAGGGAAAATATATATATATTTTTAAAATGCAGTAGTCTATAGCAACCAATCAGAATGGTCTTTTACTGATTTGTATGGGTTTCTTAATTTTGTACTACTTATTAGTGAATAGGCCTTTATGTGTTATACTCATACTCATACAAGTGATGGTAAACCTTGGCACCCCAGATGTTTTGAAACTACATTTCCCATGGTGCTCATGCACTCTGCAGTGTAGTTGAGCATCATGGGAAATGTAGTTCCAAAACATCAGGGGAGCCAAGGTTCACCATCACTGCTCTATACTATATATGCAAGTATAGATTACCTGTGCTGTTTAGGGTCAGTTGTTACTGTGATAAATGCTGGTGCGTCCTCCATGGCATCAAAGTACTCTGTCTCCTCATCTTCATCACTGGCTTCCCCTTTTACAGCCTGGACGTTCCCTGAAATTAACAATACATACAACAAAAACAAGTCAGTCCTTGCTCTTTAAATTGTCAGGTGCCACATCCCTCAACATAATGTGAGAAGGACTAGACAATGGATGGGATGTCTTGGAAACCACAAAAAAAATACAAATGAAAACACATGAATTGTATTGTAAATTGGTTAAAAGAACAGACTAAAGGTCACAGTGGATTAAACAAATCATTATAAAACATCACACGACAGTCATCACGCTCATCAATCCACATGGGGATTGTGGTGCTTAAAAAATTCCATCCATTGTCATTGTCTTTTTTTGTTCCGTTTCGTATCGTTCCGTTTTTTTGTTTCCGTTTGTTTTTCGTAAGACGCCCGTTTTCCTGTTCGTTCCCGTTCGTTTTTCGTACGACTCGATTTTTTTCGTATTCCGATCGTTTCGTATTTTCGTTACCGTTTTATTTTCGTACATGCGGGATGGTCCGTTATTCTGTTTAATTCATGTTCGTTACTTGTTAGACAATAATTTTCGTGAATTTTCGTCAATGATTTGCATTCTGTATCTTGAAACCCTTTTCTTTTGCTATTTTCAGTCGTATGTTCATATGACATCTATAACAAAAGATTTGCATTCTGTATTTTGAATTCCTATTTTCTGTTCGTATTTTGTATTCAAAATACAGAATGCAAATCTTTTGTTATAGATGTCATATGAACATACGACTGAAAATAGCAAAAGAAAAGGGTTTCAAGATACAGAATGCAAATCTTTTGTTATAGATGTAATTTTCGTTTTTTTGAATGGGCAGTGAGTGTAGTTAGTGAAGCAGCTTCTCTTTTGTTCTGAGTACACTAATACAGTGAGTACACTAATACAGTGAGTAGTACAGTAAAGCCAAATAAACTTTTCTGTGGATTTTCATCTGAAGGGAGACTTTTGAACCCAAAAATGGTTTTCTGATGGAGTTTGAAAACAAACAAACAGAAATGATCGTTTTTATGTTTGTGGTTAAAAAAGTCTGACCAAGTGTATGGGGCTTAACAATAGTTAATATGGATGAGCCGCGTGTTGAAAGCGCCGCGAATCCCGCAATATATTTACGAAAGTACAAAATGACGAAAATCCTTTTTCTGTTAGTATTTTCAGTCGCATGTTCATATGACATCTCAGAAAATTTGTTCGTTTTCAAACTACATCAGAAAACCATTTTTGGGTTCAACAGTCTGGCCAACTGATCTCCCTTCAGATGAAAATCCACAGAAAAGTTTATTTGGCTTTACTGTACTACTCACTGTATTAGTGTACTCAGCACAAAAGAGAAGCTGCTTCACTAACTACACTCAGTCACTGCCCATTAAAAAAAAAGAAAATTACATCTATAACAAAAGATTTGCATTCTGTATCTTGAAACCCTTTTCTTTTGGTATTTTCAGTTGTATATTCATATGACATCTATAACAAAAGATTTGCATTCTGTATTTTGAATACAAAATACGAACAGAAAATAGGAATTCAAAATACAGCATGCAAATCTTTTGTTATAGATGTCATATGAACAATGAACATACGACTAAAAACAAACAGAAAAAGGATTCAAACAAAATACAGAATGCAAATCTTTTGTTATAGATGTAATTTTCGTTCTTTTGCCGTTTTGTCGTTTTTTTCGTTGGAACGTTCGTTCGTATTTGCGGTTGTTCGTTATGCGGCTCATTCGTAATCCCGTCGTTTTCGTATTTTGTTGCTTTAATTTTTCCGTATGTACACATTATCCGGCGGGTACGAAAATGAACATTTTCGTACGAAAATAACATTCGTACGAATGGGTATACACATATCTACTCCTAACAACAATGCATACAATGTAAACTAGTACCAGCAAAAGTACAGTTAGCAGAATTGACCAAGCATCAGATACATTTTTCCATGGTAAGTGCAAGTGAATGAGGTGTGTAAGTAGAACACTTGCAGGTATTTATTACCTCTCAAACAGCTTCCTGTACTATCCTGATATTACTCTCAACTTCCTTTTCCCCAGTGGGCCAGCACCACGCAACTCCATCAAGAAACTTTTGATAATTAAAAGATGAAAAGCAACAACCTGCTGGATTTAGGTGTTCATGCTACAATTTATAGCAAACAAGTGTTTACATTCTTCCACAGGCTGCCGAGAAGGCCAATTATGATCTTTCTCACATACCAGCAATAAATCTCTGGTCTGTGAGATACCAGAAGTACAGCATTGTTTTCTTTAACGTAGAGTTCAATTACAATATAGAATTTAGCAATCAAATGTATAAAGTAGTGCTGCACGATTATTTGTTAAGAATCAAGATCATGATTTTTTTCCCCCCATGCGATCTTAACAGAGCATTTTCCAGTGCCCAGTTTCACAACATTCCTCAGCTGAGCTAACTATAAACATTGTAACAAACTTCGGTCTGTAAATGAGGTCAGTTTAGCAATTTAAAGACTAAGGGGCCTTTCACACGGACGGATAGAATGGTGCTTTTAGCTGCGGATTTTACTGCAGCTAGAAGCACACAATGCTTTCCTAAGACATCATTCACACACTACGGTTCCCTGCGGTTTTGTTCCCTGCGGTTTTGCTCAGATAGAAAAAATAGAACTGTATGCGTCCAGCTGCGAAATCCCGCAGCTATCAGCACATAACCGCAGGTAATCTGTCTGGTATGAATCTTGAGGGGGAACTCCACGCCAAATTTCAAATAAAAAACCGGCATCCCCCTACAGGAGCATACCAGGCCCTTGGATCTGCTAAAGATTTTAAGGAGACACCCCGTACGCCGAAAAAATGGCATGGGGTTCCCCCCAAAATTCATACCAGACCCGTTTTCGAGCAGCAGCCCGCCCGGTCAGGAAAGGGGTGGGGACGAACAAGCGCCCCCCTCCTTAACCGTGCAAGGCCACATGCCCTCAACATGGGGGGGTAGGTGCTTTGGGGCAGGGGGCACCCTGTGGCCCCTCCACCCCAAAGCACCTGTCCCCATGTTGATGAGGACAGGGCCTCTTCCCGACAACCCTGGCCGTTGGTTGTCGGGGTCTGTGGGAGGGGAGCTTATCGGAATCCTTTAAGAAGGGGGCCCTCAGATGCCGGCCCCCCGCCCTAGGTGAATGAATATGGGATATATCGTACCCCTACCCATTCACCTGGCTGAAAAAAAAAATGTAAAAAAAAACACCACACAGTTATTAAAGTCATTTATTAGTCAGCTCCGGTGCCCCCCCTCTCTTCTTTAGCTCTTTTACGAGGGGGGGCCTGCTTCTTCGATGTCTTCTGGGGGGGTGTCTTCTGCCGGGGGGGCGGTTTCTTCTTCAGCTCTTTTACAGCGGCCCCCTCCCTCCCGGGCTTCTTTGGCGGTTTTGGCGGGGGGGGGGGGCATGTGCTGGTCTTCACCACCGTCTGGTTCCCTTCCGCCGGGGGGGGGGGCGCTTTCTTCTTTAGCTCTTTTACAGCGGCCACTCCCTCAGGCTTCTCCTCCGACGTCTTCAGCGGGGGGGTCCAGGCTTCTGTTGCCTTCTTCTGCTATTCTCTTCTTCTGTCGCCTTCTTCTTCTCTTCTTCGATGTTGACAGGTCGCTTCCTCCCACTGTAATGCCGGGTGCGTGGCTCGCACCGATATATATATAGGCCTCTTATGACGTCACAGTCCCAGAATGCTCCGGTACCACCAGGAGCATTCTGGGACTGTGACATCATAAGAGGCCTATATATATCGGTGCGAGCCGCGCACCCGGCATTACAGCGGGAGGAAGCGACGTGTCAACATCGAAGAAGAGAAGAGAAGAAGAAGGCGACAGAAGAAGAGAAGAGCAGAAGAAGGCGACAGAAGCCCGGGCACCCCCCCGCCGAAGACGTCGGAGGAGAAGCCCGAGGGAGGGGCCGCTATAAAAGAGCTAAAGAAGAAAGCGCCCCCCACGGCGGAAGAGAACCAGACAGCGGTGAAGATACCCCTCCCCAGAAGACATTGAACAAGCAGGCCCCCCCCTCGTAAAAAAGCTAAAGAAGAGAGGGGGGGCACCGGAGCTGACTAATAAATGACTTTAATAACTGTGTGGTGTTTTTTTTTACATTTTTTTTCCGCCAGGTGAATGGGTAGGGGTACGATGTACCCCATATTCATTCACTTAGGGCCAGCATCTGGGGGCCCCCTTCTTACAGTAGGCTTCCGGATTCCGATAACCCCCCCTCCCGCAGACCCCGACAACCAATAGCCAGGGTTGTCAGGAAGAGGCCCTGTCCTCATCAACACCTACCCCCCCATGTTGAGGGCATGTGGCCTGGCACGGTTAAGGAGGGGGGGCACTCGCTCGTCCCCACCCCTTTTGATGACTGGCCGGGCTGCTGCTCGGATACGGGTCTGGTATGAATTTTGGGGGAAACCCCACGCTGTTTTTTTGGCGTACGGGTGTCTCCTTAAAATCTATAGCAGATCCAAGGGCCTGGTATGCTCCTGTAGGGGGAACCCATGCCGTTTTTTTATTTGAAATTTGGCGTGGAGTTCCCCCTCAAGATTCATACCAGATGCAGTGCTTGATATTGGCAGGGATCCAAGTCGGATCCCCGTTCAATATTGTGCCGCGGCTAAACGCAAACGCAGCTAAAAGCAACCACAGCTAAAAGCACTGTACAAATGCAGCTAATCGCTGTGCCTGGAGTCTTGAATTCCAGCAAAACATAAACATGCTTTTAGCTGCGGCAAAAAAGCTGTCCGTCTGAAAGGGGCCTAAACCTAAACCTTGTTGGTTTCAAGTTAAAAATCATAATTTTTTGCTCGAAAATTACTTGGATCCTCCCAAACATTATACATATGTTTTTAGTAGAGACCTTAAAGAATAAAATGAGGGTTGGTGCAATATTTTATGTAACACTGCATTTGTGCAGCGGTCTTTCAAATGCATTTTGTTTTTGGAAAAAAATACACTTGAATTAATAAAAAAATACGAAACAGTAAAGTAAAGCCCTGTACACATGGGCGAGAATCCTGTTGAATAAAAACCATTGGTTTTCTCGACGAAATTCCTGGCAAGATTTTCTTGCCAAGCCCTGTGTACAGACGTAAATTCAAAAGAACCGCCGTTCTTTTGAATGGCAAGAACTCGTTGACGTCATCGACTACGACGAGCATGTGCTCGTCACATTTGATGCCGTCGTCGTCATCTTGCTTTACCGTACCTATGCCTTGGAAGGTACCGCGCATGCGTCAAAGTCTCATCAAGCATGCGCGGGTTTCCATGAAGGTAGGTAAGCATACACAAGCTCGAGTTTCTCGGCAGGAAAACACTGCCGAGAATCCAGACGATAAAAAACAGAGAGCAGGTTCTCTATTTTTCTCGTCGAGATTCCCGGCAGTTTTCTCGACGAAAAACCATACACACGAAAGGTTTTCTCAGCAAAAAGCTCTGCCAGCAGTTTTCTTGCTGTTTCTTGCCGAGAAAACCGGTCGTGTGTAAGAGGCTTCAGTTAAATTTTTTTGTATAATATGAAAGATGATGTTAGACCATGAGAATCGTGATATTTATTCCAAGCAAAAAAATTGTGATTCTCATTTTGGCCAGAATCGTGCAGCTTTAGTATAAATTAAAACCTATGGGCCAGATTCAGGTAGATGGGCGAATCTTTAATTTGGAGTAACTTTTCTCATTTACGTTACTCCGCCGAAACTTTAGGAGCAAGTACTGTATTCACAAAGCACTTGCTCCTAAAGTTGCGGCGGCGTAGCGAAAATGAGCCGGCGGAATTCAAATTGGGCGGGTAGGGGGCGTGTATTATTATAACTAGACGCGATCCCGCGGCGAACGTACTGCGCATGCGTCGACTGTCAGTGCGCATGCTCCAAATTCTGTCAGTGAACGTCAATGACGTCAATCCCTATTCACGGACGTTTTACGCAAACGACTCAAATTTTTTTTTTTTCGACGCGATGACGACGACCATACTTAACATAGGATACTCCACTAGGGGGCTGCTTTATCTTTACACCGCGTATCTCTTACGGAAACGTCGGAAAGTCACTGCGTCGGGCTAGAATACGATCGTGAATTGCCGATTCTCGCTGATTAACATATTCTCGGCGTTAATCAGCGGGAACACCCCCAGCGCCATTTTAAAAATTGCAATTCCGATATGACGGCGAAATACAATTACGCCGGTCATATAGGAACTCCAACCCGGCGTTTCTTGTTTTCTGCTTACGGAAAACAGAAACGCCGGCTCAAAGTGAGAGTTAGGCTGGAGTATCACTGATACTCCAGAGTAACTCTACCTGAATCTGGCCCTATATGTTCGGGTTAGATTGAGCCAAATTCTAGCGAACGCATACAGGGTGATGTAGAAACCCTTTGGAACTCGTTCAGGGTGTATCTGTCGATGCTGGCACGGAGGTTGGAGGGTCCATACTGGACACTCTTTCCTCAGTGCCCTCCCTCCCCAGTCAATCACGACAGACCCATGGCCAAAGACTTTGTACCAGGGTGGGCAGAGCCTGATAGGGAACAGAAATTCTAGTGCTCCATGAGGTCTAGTGAGTGGATCGATAGTCAATATTTAGTCTAATAGGCTTTCAAATCCACCTACTTTTGTGTGCAATCAATCACATGAAAGGTGGACCTGATGGGGAACTAGTTTGATTTCCTTATCAGGCTACACCCACCTCGCAGGCGCAGCGGCTATTTATTGTTGGGTGGGAGGGGTCTTATGGCGAACTCTGTCTCCGGGACTAGTTTCCCATAATGTCTGCCTTTCCTTTGATTGACAGCAGATGGCAATGGGCAGATTCCAAAGCCACTACTGGACTGAATAATGCCTATGGAATCCACACACTGCCACCCACTGTCAATCACAGGCACAGTGGACCTGATGTGGAACTAGTCTCTCGGTATTTTGTTTTTTGCTTTACTACCTTTCCAATTGACCACATCTTCTGCAAAATTATTTTCCAGAGAATGAAGGCTTACTTTGATAGCTAAGACAGCAACCACTTAATGTACATTTGTTATTCCACTTACATTACTAAGTGTATATGGTATGTTAAGTGTATATGGTTCAAAGTGGAAAATTGTATGCATTAGTTCTTTCTATACCTTGGTATTTTCAAAAATTCAATAGAAATTGCAGGACAGAAAACAATCAATGTGACCTGTGCATTTATTTAATCTTTAATGTATGAAGAGTAATGCCAGGTACACATGATGAGATACAGGATGATTGAGCGTCTGTTTTTTTTTTTTGCATGCTAGTCTTATATTGAAAATAAAGAGGTTACTAAAGTAAAGAAAATTCTCGTACGACAGAATAAAAATTTAGAAGTGATGTAACGTGTTGTAGTGTGTTTGTATTGTATTTTCAGATAACAACTGTACTGATTAAAGAAAAATCGCACAATCTGGTATCGTACGAGAAAAAGTTTTGTGCTTGTCCCATTGTGGTATTTTTCATCCAATTTTCTGATCATGTGTACGGGCCCTAAGTCCACCTAAAAGTAATATTTTGATTCTTGTAGAACCTGGTAAGATTAGTCAACCCCTAATTTTGTATACCTCTTTAAATAAGATAAAACAGGGAGCGTAAATCAAATTGTAACAGCCCTGGCAAATTCAATCGCATGCAAAACCCCTTAGAAACATAAGATACTGTTGGGTAATTTAACTCTCTGACATCTATCATAAACTGGAATATAAAAGTCTTAGGACATACCCCATTAACGCAATTGGCACTGACACCTAATAAATGAGAGTGTGAATTTCATTGGCTGAGCTAACCAGGTAGACATGTGATGAAGGACCTCCTCTAACTTTTTGAAGAAGAGTTCTGCTAGTTATGTATATTAGCTGCAATACACAGCCACAATGCAATTTCAGAGAAACATTATTACATTTCTGAGGAAAAAAAATGACAGGGTCCTCATTTCTAACATTTAGGCATGTGGAAGTATACGACAAAAAAAAAACAAAAAAAAAAACAGGTCCCTTGTAGGGCCACTATTTCTCAATATGTCTTAGCTGACCACGTCTGACATGGGAATATAGCTCTAGATATAACATAATAAATTATGTGATCCCAATATTTTGTTCTTTGTTAACTGTGCTTTAAATTATCAGTTGGTAGAGAAAGGACACAACCTCTAAAGCCTCTCACACACGATCAGATTTCCCGACAGGAATTGTGTGATGACAGGCTGTTGGGGTAAAATCCAAACGTTTGTATGCTCCATCGGACAACTGTTGTCGGATTTTCCGCAGACAAATGTTGGATGGCAGGCTTTAAAATTTGTGCTGCAGAAAGTGTTGATTGATGTCTAATGCCGCGTACACACGATCATTTTTCGGCTTGTAAAAAACAAAGTTTTTCAGCCTCTACAAAAAAAATTTTTTCCAACTTCATCATTAAAACGACGTTGCCCACACACGATCTAAAAAAATAAATGCTCTATCAAATCGCGGTCACGTACAACGGCACTATAAAGGGGAAGTTCCATGCAGATGGCGCAACCCTTTGGGCTGCTTTAGCTGATTCAGTGTTAGTAAAAGACGATTCGCGCTTTTCTGCTTACTCCATTCCGAATGCTAGTTTTATCAGATGCTCCCGTCTCATAACGTAGTTTTAGCCCACACACGATCATTTTTTACAACCCGAAAAATGACAGAGTTTAAAACGTCTTTAAAAAATGCAGCATGTTCGAATTTTTTTTGGACGTTTTTCAGAACCCAAAAAATCATGTGAAGCCCACACACGATCATTTTAAATGACATTTTTAAAAAACTTCGCTTTTTACAAGCCGAAAAATTATCGTGTGTACGCAGCATAATACTTAGGAAAAGTGCTCCTTATCACACACTGTTCCAACATGTTAGAAAATGATGGATGCAGATTATCTCCATTTTCATGAATAAAAAAGAAAAACACTTTTATATTATGTAGACAAGGGAGAAGATTGCAGTGGCTTCTGCCAGTATAGTCGTGTGAAAGGACAGCTGTCTCATTTCCTGTTGCTTTCAGTTACATCTGCAGCTATATGGTCTTAGGCCCCGTACACACGAGCAAATAGATTTGTTCAAATCGGTCGGACCGACCGATTTGAACAAATCTGTCTGCTGGTCGTTTTGGTTTGATCGCTGTACACACGATCAAACCAAAATCCCTGCCAGCAGACAGCGTGCTGACATGGCGGTGACATGGTGGTGACGTTGACGCCGCCACGTCACCGCACCAAGAAGTAGATTACTTCCGCGCATGCGTCGAATCAATTCGACGCATGTGCGAGAAGATATGTCTGCTGGTTAGCGTACTAACCAGCAGACATATCGGGCGGACGGATTCCCAGCCGACAGATTTTAAAGCATGCTTTAAAATCTGTCGGCTGGCCAAATCCGTCTGCTCGCCCGTACACACGATCTAATCTGTCTGCTGAGACGGTCGGGCAGACCGTTTCCAGCAGATAGATTTGATCGTGTGTACGCGGCCTTAGAAGGTGTAAGGAGATCATCCTAAAGGGCTATTCTAATACTGAAATTGATAGGGAGATCGATAGGATTATGAATATTGACCGAACCACCCTGACAACCGAGCGACAGCACATCACTCAAGAGTCACGTTTTAAAAATTCTTTTTTTACCACCTTCTCCACTCAATATAGACAGATTAAACAAATCATTGCTAGGCACTGGAATATTTTGAAGAGCGACTGCATTCTGGGACCTTCGCTCTCTGCAAATGCAGCGGTAATTTACAGAGGGGCTACATCTCTGAAAAATCAAATTGCCCCAAACATCCCAGACCCTCCAGTTAAGCCGAGTTTTTTTCCTCTTACGAAGGGTTTTCACCCCTGCAGAAAATGTAAAGTCTGTATTCATAATGTTTATGGGAGGAAAAAGACTACATCTTTTAGATCCACCCATACAGGAATAGAGTTTCCTATGAAGCATTTCTTTACTTGTGCTACTACCAACATTGTTTACCTTATCACCTGCCCTTGTGGGAAACAATACGTTGGGAGGACCATACGTAGTTTCTCCACAAGGGAGGGTGAACATGTTGCAAAAATTAAAAAAGGGTGTACCAAACACACGGTGCCGAGCCATTATCGAGAGGTACATAACAAAAAACTTGATGGAACTAGTTTTCAAATCATTGACAGGTTCGTTCCACACTGGAGGGGTAAACCCAGTACAAGAGGGGTTTCAAAGTTGGAAGTATTTTGGATATTCCAACTTAAATGTTATACACCCTATGGTTTGAATGTAGAGTGGGATGTAAATGCCTTTATTAACCAATCTTAAACAAACCCACCCTACTTGCTGTTTTCAACATTAGTTTGTTTTATCTATTGGTTCATGTTATGAATTTGTAATAGGTTCTTCAATCTGGGATATCCACACCCGGAGACCGCCTTCTTACATACGTCTTGGTGTTGGGGCCTGTGACGAGACCCTTTCTCGCCCAGGTCCTGCTCTCCCGACACTCCTCTGCTTCTATCGGATCAGATTGCAGCTTGCAACATCTGATGGTCCAGTCATCCAAGATTCCGGGATCCAACCTACAGCTATGTGCCGATTGGATCCATGAAGAACACACACCAAACGAGTTGTATGAATGTTCAACCAGAACTCGACTTTATTGAAACACTCAGCTGGTTGTATACAGGTTACAGCTTCCATCAATCAAAGAACAATGAAATCTCCACCCCCTTTTCACACACTGGTGTTTCCATACAGAGGCATTTCGGCACCAATGTATTTAGCATGACTTTACTACCTCAGAAAGAATGACATTCCTGTAGACAATGACATCAGTGAAGTTAACAGAATACGTTATCTAGCCAGCTTGTCTCCGCATAGAGAGGAGGTCATTACTACATCTGAGAGATCACACTTTTTTAGATAATGACATGCTAATCCAATACTCCTGATAATCAAAAGGCTCAAAACAGTGTTATCACACAATAGAAAGGTCAAAGAGCCGACTGACTTAACACCTCTACACACTGGACAATGAATGTCTTTCACAAGCCACTTAGCCTTTCAATAGTCCTCAATAGTCTGATTCAGTTCAATCCCCATCTAGACAGACACCTCATAATGTCCAAAGGCATCCTGCAATATGTCATATCCATAATGTCTCATATTATGTAATACATGAAGTATGATTTCACGGTCCATGACAGGGCCTCTCCCCCTAATATCTTGCATTGCAAGTTGCACCATTTCACTTTGGTTTATTAGAATATTTACTATGAGTGAATTTTGGCAATTTGACTTCTCTTTGCCCTTGCCCCCCTAGTGTGGTTTCCCAGGATGATCTGTGTGTCCCATGGAGTGCACACTACGAGGTGGTGCAACGCATGACGCTGCTGCAGTTCCGTACAGGTGACACGCACGCCGCAGCGACACAGCGTGGAATGCATCGGATGATGCAGAGTGGAACGCACGAGCGTGTGATGTCATGACGCTCGTAGCGTACACGGAAGCGGAGTTGACCCATTCAACGTAGCACGCTCCAGACCTCCTAATGATTGGTTATGGAGGAGGCGGGACACAATATCGCCAAGCGATTGGTGAATGGGAAAGCCACTTCCGGGCTTTGGAACGCTCAGGGTACAGGAAATGGCTTATTATTGATACGCACGCCATTTCTCCATTAAGGGAAGCAAATAGGGTCTCACGGCTGTGGAATCGCTGAATATATAAGTGCAGGTAAGACAGGGCAGTCTAGCTACTTACCCCAGTTGATGTCTTAGGAGACGAAACCGGTCGGGTATGCTGACTTACCAAGTCCCCACTGCACATTTTATTGCCAAACACCTCTGTTCATCCTTCATTGGGGGATAGTGGATGTGCATATATCAATTTTGTTGCTACTTCACGTGTGATTATGTCCAATTTTTATACTTTTTAATTTGTTTTGATCACGTTTGGTGATTTGCCGTTTTTAATTAAATATACGCTTTTTACACTATGAGGAGTCCATCTCTTCTTGTTCCCCTTTTTTCCCTCCTTCTCGGAGGTGAATAGTTACCATTGCGGTGCTACCATCATATTGATTTGTGGTTGGAAGTTCTAGATATCAACTCCCAGACAACTGCTGGATGTCCTGGAACCATCACTGGACAGCACTCTGGAAAGGGCAATCGGCCACAAAAAGCTCTAAAGACCCCCGCACTATATGGTGAATTGGGGTCCACCGCTCCTGGTAAGAGTACCCATCTATCTTCTGTTGTGATATTAGAAGATTGTTTTACTCTGATCAATCAACACCTCAGGAACATTTAAGAATACGTCTGTATGTTCAAGATGAATGGACTGATTTCTTTTATGTGATGGACTCCTTTATATGTCTATTTCCAATATTCACTTATTTGAATTTTCATATATGATATATTCCTTTACAGGATCTAAGGTTATTTGTTTTTTACCGTCACTGGTTACTAAGCAATTTTAATTAATCGTTTGAATATTCACTCATTTGAATTTTCATATGTGTTTTAGTCCTTCACAGGATTTAAGGTTATCTTGTTTTCTTATTGTCATTGGTTACTAAGCAGTTTGGAGGAAGGTTTTATTTTCCCTTCCCCTTCTTTCACATTTTCTGTTTGGTCACAGATCACTTGCACTTAGGTGGACTTTTGCAACCAGGAAGGCCCAATATTTTTTATGGTGTTTTTATACACCATATAAGGTGGTTATTTGACCCCAATTAAACTCTCTGTCTGGGAGGGTTCATGATTGGCGCTACATTTATTTCACACATTCATTTCACAATATCCACTTGTAGTGTTGGCAGCCTTTACATTTATTTCAATCCTAATTTCTTTTGCGCAATACATTTTTTACTAGATCATTATTAGTAATGCTATTGATTCATAGGATTTTGGAAAGAACATGTTGTTTGCTCCTACAGGCCTACTATAATAGATGGCTGTCCCACCTACCCTGGTAAAACAGGGTAGGTAGGACAGAATACTGAAAGGTAAAAATATTGAAAAAAAACTTGCGTACATTAGCATATAAAACAAAATTTATACATATTATTGTCAAATTAATTTCCACATTTTTACCATTTAACACAGAAAATGTTAAAATACAAAAGGAAATAACATGTAAAACCAGCTATGCCATTTCCAAATAGGAGAAGTTTTCACAGATTTTTATTACCCCCTCCCCAAGTTTTCAATGATATTTATCATTATCCCCTACAGGGTCAGAATTCACATATTCCTAACAAGCAGAAAAAGAGCAATCCCTAACTGACCTCTCTAGCTATAGATGCTGTGAAGCAATTCATCCTCTATGTTTAAAAGCACTTAAAGGATAAGTTCACTTTCAGGAACATGTTACATGTTCTACACGTTTTTAGAGTGGAACATGTCCCTGCTCCTCCAGCTGCCCCCCCTTAACCCTGTGACAGTGAGCCAGGGATCCTCTCCCCACACCTGCTGTCACAATTTGAAAACAGCGTGACTGCGTGAGGAGAGTTCTGTGTCTATCGGGGGTACTGGTTGACAGCTACATTGACAGTCTGCAGGAGCCTGACAATGCACCTGCTATCTACTGATCGCAAGTGTGATGCTTTACAGGCTCCAAAGGAAAAAAAATTGTGAACACAAATTTTTTGCAGTTAGAAAAATGTGTATTTATTATTTTTTATCCTTTAACCACTTGCCGGCTGCGCTATAGCAGGGACGGAAAGTTTTGGGAGGGCACCAATATGACGACCTCCTGTGATTGTGCCTGCTGCGGGCTGTCAATGAGTGCCCACCAGTGCCTCCTCATCAGCGTTCCCTACCAGTTTTACCTATCAGTGCCGCCCATTAGTGCAACCTATCAGTGCCGCATCATCAGTGCCCACCAGTGCTGCCTATCAGTCAAGGAGATAAATGACATATTTGCAAAATGTAATAACTATGAAAAAGTTTTGTTTTCTCACAATTTTTGGTATTTTTTCGTTTGTTTAGCAAAAAATTAAAAACAAACAGTGGTTATTAAATACCACCAAAAGAAAGCTAAATTTGTGTGAAAAGAATGATAAAAAATTTTGTTTGGGTACAGTGTTGCATGACCGCGCAATTGTCATTCAAAGTGTGACAGTGCTCAAAGCTGAAAACTGGTCTGAGCAGGAAGGGGGTAGAAGTGCACAGTAGACAAGTGGTTAAATCATTACCTCTCAGCAACTCAGTTTATCCTGCTCCCCTCTCCCAGAGCACCTGCTTTGTGTTTAAATTAGAGATAGAAAGGTTGCTGAGCCACTGCTGGGGGTAGAGCCGCTAAGAGAATAAGTTCAACAACTTCACTGCTTCTGGTGAAAACTTTCAGGATGAATTGCTCCACAGTAACTTCAGCTACATAAGTGAATTGGGGATGGTTGTAAAGCTCACGTTAATAACATATAAATCATAGGCGTAATAAATCATTACTGACACTAATTTCTACCCTACTGACAGCATTCACTGCTCTAATGACACCATCAGTATATACACACATACACATGAACATGTGTTTGAGCCTTGGGGTGCACGCCCTAATGCAATGGGCTGCGCACACCTATGATATAAATATTTTATGTAAATATATATGTCCATAGCCTGGGCCTAGTTCTACTTTAACCACCTGGAGCCCGCGGCATTGTAATATGACAGCCACAAGGTGGCTCTACAATGCTGGGAGGACGTCTTTTGACATCCTCGGTTCCTCCGGCCACTGGGGTGACGATGCGCGCACCTGGTGGCCACGATGTCCGCCAGGTGCCCACAATCGGCTGTTACACAGACAAGGATGTGGAGCTCTGTGTGTAAACACATAGATCCACGTCCTGTCAGGGAGAGGAGACCGATGCTGTATCCCTTGTACATAGGTCACCTCCCCCAGTCAGTCCCCTCCACCCACAGTTAGAATCACTCCCAGGGTACACATTCACATTTATACAGTAATCAATGCATGTTTATAGCACCGTTCGCTGTATAAATGTGAATAGTCCCAAAAATGTGTCAAAAGTGTCCGATGTGTCCACCATAGAGTCGCAGTCTCAATAAAAATCGCAGATCGCCGCCATTACTAGTAAAAAAAAAAAAAAATCCCAATTCTGTCCCCTATTTTGTAGGCACTATAACTTGTACGCAAACCAATCAATATACGTTTATTGCATTTTTTTTTTTTTTTTTACCAAAAATATGTCGAATTGATTTTTTTTTTAAATTGTCGCTCTTTTTTTGTTTATAGCGCAAAAAATTAAAACCGCAAAGGTGATCAAATACCACCAAACGAAAGCTCTATTTGTGGGAAAAAAGGACATCAATTTTGTTTAGGAGCCACGTCGCATGGCCGTGCAATTGTCAGAGCGACGCAGTGCCGAAAGCTGAAATTTCGCCTGGGCAGGAAGGGGGTTTATGTGCCCAGTAAGCAAGTGGTTAAACTGCAAAATAATAAGTAAATATTGGTTTTAAATATCCAAGGATGAAGCCAGGAAGAGTTGAAAAGAGTCAGACGCTGCTCCTTCCACATGACCCAATACTTATGTTCACTTTCACCCAGACTCCATGTCACCTAGGAATATTATAACGCTTCCATGTGGAATTTCTACACATGACTCTCAGAAGGCACAGACATAACACCAAGGCTATTTTCGGTCACATCATACAAGTTATCTCTAAACCGTTGCACCACATCTATAATTAAACAGTCTCACGTATTCAGATTTCCAAGATTATTAAACTATACAGTCCCATAATGGCAAGCAAAAAATAAGTGCATTACAGTTTTAATTCTAAACAACTGCTGAAAATGTTATGGACTCTAAAGCCCAAATCCAGGAAGTCCTTTTTTCTTCCGGATGTTATCACTATCTGTGTCCCTGTTAGGAAGATTTCACCTACTTCCTGTCCTGGTGACAGGGAGTCAAACTGGAAGTAAGGGGAAATCTGTAACGGATAAAAAGAGAAATAAATGCACTGTGTATAGGAGCGTAGAATGGTTTGAAACCTCTGAAGTTTTCCTTTATTGATAACTGTTCCCACTATACAATATCTTTTCCTGGTGTCCTCAGAAAAGGAACGATGAAAAAATCTCACAGTATTGAAGACCTGGAAGATAAGCCTTTAATTGTATTTATTTAAAAATCTCACAGTATTGAAAACCTGGAAGATAAGCCTTTATTTTTATTTATTTAAAAATCTCACAGTATTGAAAACCTGGAAGATAAGCCTTTAATTTATTTTTATTTTTTAATTCATAAAATCTTTTGAGTAGAGTTGGGCTTTTTAAGTTCACATGCTGCGTATTACTATGGTCATATATTATTTTTACTTTCCTAATAAAAATGTCCCACCCTGCTTTATCCCTATGGGAATGCTGTTTTATTGTACAAAATCTAAAAAAACAATGGCATTGTTTCATACAGTTTTGTTTTCGAGTTACGTGGCTCCATATAAAAAAGGCCACTTAGCGATCACTTTAAATTCGGTGTTCAATGTAATAAATTATAATGGATCAACTGAGTTCTAAGTAAAATCACATTAGCCTGCATACTAAATACACATACACAGGAAACTCACCCATTATCAGTAGTCCCACTCAGAAACTCAGCACTGCAGATTCAAATATGATTTGTGCCAGCAGATAATCCGAGAAGAATTAAAAACCATGTCAGCTGGAAAGCTCGGACCCACAAAATTCAGTCACAGCTTCCCAGTAAAAAGCAACTTTACTCACTGCTTTATGATGCAAAGTACTGAGGGTCATTTTTAGTCCTGGTTTGGGAGTTTAAAAATAATATCAGCAGCTATTTTTGCACATTGCGTCCATTCCAAAATAGTTAGGAATTTTGGTGCCGAGTAACTCCTACAATGTAAATCTTAAAGTACATTTGGTACTTTCAAAATATATCTCAACCTGGCTAGAAGAAGAAAAAAAAACGCAGCCATTCAGAGATTTCCACGTTTATGTTCGGATGATGGTTGCCTTAAAGTATAACTAAAGGCAAAAAACTGTAAACTTAAAACGTTTTTAGTTTTGGAGAGAGTAGACAAAGATTCTACCCCCCCCCCCCCCAAATAGGTGAGAAGGACCGTTACACACCTTCCCATATTCTTCTAGTGTCACATTCTTTACTTAGACATAATAACAAGACATACATAAAAACATACACA
Organism: Rana kukunoris; assembly: GCA_029574335.1. Classification (NCBI taxonomy): domain Eukaryota; kingdom Metazoa; phylum Chordata; class Amphibia; order Anura; family Ranidae; genus Rana; species Rana kukunoris. Next base: position 171,770,213 of record CM056049.1, read on the forward strand.
TTAAAAATAAAAGCTGTGGATTGTTCCCCATCTTTCTTTTATAGTTCCAATCTACTTTTTTTTTATTTTATTTTATTTTCCTTTTCGAGCTTCATAAGGCTTTTGGTTTTATCTATCTATTTCCTGGTTATGATTTTCCCAGATTTACCAGATTTTTTTAAATTTCTCCTAATTTCATGTATCCATTTTTCTGCTCCCATTATTAGAACTACTTCCCTTTTCCATTCTTAAAGGGTGGGGCATGTTGCTTGTTTGCAGTACCTTGGTATTAATCTTTTGGCTGAATTTAATTAATGTGGTACAATGCTGTTTTTTATAAGTTTTTATAGATCTTGTGGTTCCATGGAACAGGAATTGTAACAGTGTAAACTCTTATTGTATCCTCCGACATTTTCCTGATCCATGGCGCCACTTCCTCCCAAAAGATTCTTATCCCTGGACATGCCCACCAAATGTGGAGGTATGTTCCCTGCTCCCGGCACCCCCTCCAACATCGATCATCTCTTCTTGGATATATTTGAGCTAATCGCACCGGGGTGCGGTACCATCTAACCAAGAACTTATATGCCATTTCCTGAGTGGCTGAGCTTGTGGATGTGGCATGTGTAATTGTGATTATTTTTTTTAATTGCGATGGGGGGAATCTGCATCCTAGTTCTTTTTCCCATTCTTTAATAAAGTAGGGGGTTGTTTTATTCTGTTCACTACATATTATTTTATACATTTGTGACAGTAAGTGGTCCAGTTTTAATATCTTTCTACATGTTTTTTCAAATATGGTTAGGGAATTCAAAGTTCTTACTTGAGGGTCTAGTCTTTTGAAAATACTTTGCATCTGACTATATCTCCACCCTGTCATTACCATATCTCCTTGTGTTGATACTAAATCTATCTGAGGCATCAGGACCCCCAGTGGGGAGTCCCTGAGCATACCTCAGGCACATTGTGTTGCCTTCCGATTCCCATGGGCCTAATGCTCCCTTTTCCTCTCCTGGAGGGAGCAATGGGTAACCCCCCGGTGGTGCCAATGGGGATGTTTTTGGGGCATATTTGCCAAGTTGATTTATCCTATCCCATACTGCCAGTGTATTCCGAGTTAATGGGGATGTCCATTCTGATAATCCCCTGGCCTTTGTTGGTATCTATGCTGCCCCCACCAAGTTCCTCCCCGCCATATTTGTCTCCATTAGTACCCATGCTCTATTACCTTCATCATGGCACCAGTGCAGTATACGCCCCAGAGCCATTGCTTTATATGCTCTCTCTGTCCAATTTCCACCCCCCCCAGCTAACCTAAGAAGGATCCCAGACTGTGTGCCGCTCCGTGGGGGATCAGCTTGAGGAGAACCCGGAGGCAGGTGATCCAAAAGGGTTGGAACAAACCATTGGGGATCCGGTGACCGGGAGATTGACAGGTGCACCTCAAACTGTCAACCGGTGACTCTGACTGAACTTATTGGGAAGATTCGCTCAAGAATCCATTTAGCTCACTCAAGTACTAGGCCTGAGGCAGAGGCCCGAGCCAGGCCTGTGGCAGAGGTCTGTTCCTCCCAGCAAATCAAAAGTACCAATACCTGGTTTAATGACCATGGTATCACTGTGCTTGATTGGCCAGCAAACTCGCCTGACCTAAACCCCATAGAGAATCTGTGGGGTATTGTCAAGAGGAAGACGAGACACCAGACCCAACAATGCAGATGATCTGAAGGCCACTATCAAAGCAACCTGGGCTTCCATAACACCTCAGCAGTGCCACAGGCTGATCGTCTCTACGCCATGCCACATTGATGCAGTAATTCATGCAAAAGGAGCACCGTCCAAGTATTGAGTGCCTGCTATACTGTACATGGACATACTTTGTAGTAATCCAACATTCCTGTATTAAAAACTTTTTTATGTAACATTCAGATGTTCTGAGATAATGAATTTTGGGTTTTCACTAGTTGTAAGCCATAATCATCAAAATTAAAAGAAACAAATGCTTGAAATACATCACTCTGTGTGTAACGCATCTTGAATTGAATTACTGAGATAAATGTACTTTTTGATGACATTCTAATTTTATGAGATGCACATATACATATATATATATATATATATGGGCCAGATTCAGGAACACTTGCGCTGGAGTATTTCGATATGCGCCGCGTAACTGTGATGATGCGCCGTCGTTTCTATGTGCCCGTACCCACCAAACTAGATGCGCCCAATAACGGGTCATTTGCGACCGGCGGAACGTTCCGACGCCAGAGTATCGTCAGCGGTTAATTTCGCTGGGCGCATCAGTCGCGCCTATTGATTTCCCCTGCAAATATGCAAATGAGGGATTTTTCCCAATTCACGAACGGATTAGCACCATACGCTGGCTACATGCGCCGCGCGTATCTCGTCCGTCCGGCGCAAAGTTATTTCTACAAAAGGCTGCTTTATCTTTACTCCAGACGGTCACAGGTCAGCAGGAGAGCAGCTACAGCAGCGTTACCGACGATAAGAGCTAGCTGAGCACCCCCACTTGCAGGACAACACCTCTGTCCATGCTTGTCTGTCAAATTTTACAGCCATGGAGGAAGACATCATAGGTCTCCATAGCCGAGATGACGGCTGTCAGCTCCTGGCCATTAAAGTTCAGCCTTCTCCTTTGTGTTTGCGGGGAACGGGAGCAGCCATCTCAGAACAAAAGTAACATCACTGCGGGGAGGGGGAGCAGGATATACTTTAGTGCCGGAATGGCGCTTCTACGGGCGCATTTAAACGCCCAACGGAAGGCATTGCGCTGACGTTTCCCGGGAAGTGGTGCCGACGGAAGTTGTGAGCATGCGCACAAGGGGGGCGAGTGGAGCCGCACTCACTGCGCATGCTCCCTGGATGATGCGCTGAACGTAAGCCTCTGCGCTGGGCTCCGCCCATCATTTACATATGATCACACCCACTTCCACTTGCGTCGGGTTACGCCAGCGCATTATCGTTACTCTGGCGCAAGTTTACGCGCAACTGCTATGTGAATTACAGGACTTGCGCTGAAAGGGTCTTCAGAGTAACGTAAATGAGAAGCGTTACTCCAGAGGAAAGATACTCTCATCTACCTGAATCTGGCCCTATATATATATATATATATATATATATATATATATATATGTATTGTCCCTGTCCCTATGAAATTGGAGGTAAAATGGACACAGGATTTGCGTATCTGCGGATCGCAGAACTACAGAGTGTAGAGTTTAAATGGAGAAAACTGCTCTGTCAGTTTTCTCCAGGTTTTGCTAGTTTTGATTGGGGCTGTGTAGTTGGAGATCCTGCAGAGACTTGGGTGGGATGTGGTCTCCAACCCTGTGAACAGGTCTTGTGAATAACCAGCAGGTTGTGTGCTCAGGTGCCAACAGCCAATATAATCAGGGACTGGTGAGAGCAGAGGAGAGGAAGGTGGAGTGTGTGCAGCTGGCTGTTGCTGCAAGACAGACCTGTGTGTGGGGATCTGTCTGTCTGTCTGCCCTGTGAAAGACTACATCCCTGGTGTGGGGGGACTTTGTGCCTGGTGGACTGGGAAGCTGGTAGGCCTGAGGTGGCTAGCGAGTCCAAGGGGGGCTGAAGAAAGTCTGGAGGTCTGGGAGACAGTAAGCTGGAGAATCCTGTTGAGGCCAGGAGTGGGCCAGGTTTAACAGGTACTGCAAGGATAAGTAAGCCTAGGAGCCAGGAGGCTTGGCATTTTCGTTATATGAACATTACTGGAGAAGAACCCCTGAGTGGGAATCCTGTGTGCGAACTGTTATTTTGTTTTCTTTCAATAAAAATGGGCTGCCATGCCCTCAAACCGAACATCTGACTACCGTGGACTCGCTAAAAATCACATTTACCACTTGAGTTAAACCCCCAATGTTTACAATATATATACACACACACACACACACACACTATATTGTCAAAAAGTATTGGGACGCCTGCCTTTACACACACATGAACTTTAATGGCATCTCAGTCTTCGTCCGTAGGGTTCAATATTGAGTTGGTCCACTCTTTGGAGCTATAACAGCTTCAATTTTTCTGGGAAGGCTGTCCACAAGAAGTGCGTTTATGGGAATGTTTGACCATTTTTCCAGAAGCGCATATGTGAGGTCAGACACTGTTGTTAAACAAGAAGGCCTGGCTCGCAGTCTCCGCTCTAAATCATCCCAAAGGTGTTCTTTCAGGTTGAGGTCAGAACTAGTCAAGTTCCTCCACCCCAAACTCGTTCATCCATATTTTTATGGACCTTGCTTTGTGCACTGGTCCAAATCATTTGGTGGAGGGGGGGGGGGTTATGGTGTGGGGTTGGTTTTCATTTGTTGTGCTTGGCCCCTTAGTTCCAGTAAAGGGAATTCTTAAGGGGTCAGCATACCAAGACATTTTGGATAATTTCATGCTCCCAACTTTGTAGGAACAATTTGAGGATGGCTCCTTCTTGTTCCAACATGACTGCGCATCGGTTGACACAAAGCAAGGTCCATAAAACGGAAACTGTGAGCCAGACATTCTTGTTCACATCAGTGCCTGATCTCACAAATGCACTTCTGGAAGAATGGTCAAAGATTCCCATAGACACACTCCTAAACCTTGTGGACAACCTTTCCAGAAGAATGAAGCTGTTATAGCTACAAAGAGTTGGCCAACTCAGTATTGAACCCTACGGACTAAGACTGGGATGCCATTAAAGTCCATGTGTGTGTAAAGACAGGAGTCCCAATACTTTTGGTAATATAATGTATATGTGTGTGTCCTTTGTCTACAGCTAGAAGAAAATGTATTATTCTGGTCATTGTTTGCATCATGTTATTTATATTTTAAAGAGCTATCCTGGAGTATGTATAATATATTCCTTTTCCTTAGGGAAAAAGATAACCGATTTGTTATTAATATATGCTTGCAGAATGACTGGCTGGAGGAATTTTTTGTAAAATGTTTATCTTTATTACAACAAGACTTCCATTAAAATACAATACAATAACCCATACAGTAACGCAAATAAATGCAGAGCCAACCCAAGAGCCTCCCCAGGGCACTTCCCTCCTAATGCAGCAGATTCCTGCAATTCTCTTATAAATAAATGATGAACAAAGGAAAACAAAAAAAATAAAAAAATAACGTCCATTTTGTCTGGTAAATACTTTGCATTGGATATGTTAGAGTGCGATTTCTATTACGTCCTTAACAAAGGTGGTCTTTGTGTGTTGTAGAAAGTATTTGTTTTCTTTTTTATTCATACAAATAAATAATATTGATCACCTGATAGTATTTATGGGAAAATTAAGAGTAATGTCCCAGAAGCAACTACTGGTGCTTACTCATAGCTTATCAGCACTTTAGGGTCCTTTCACACGTGTGGTCCATTTTTCGGTCCGCTCCGTGTGTCCGTCGGCTCAGCGGTGGGGTCTTTCCCCTATGGGGAATCGGATGGAAACGGACCGGGGACAAGAAAACCCTACCAAATTTATCACAAAAATTTGTTAAAGCTCTGGAAAGACAGAGAACCGGTGTCCGCAGTGGTGGCGGTACAGTCAGGGGACCAGGTAGGGATCGACCTGGTGCAGGTTGCAGCTACCCTAACTAGGCCCCAAACCCAGCAAGTAAAGGAGTTTCTGCAAAGAAATGGGGACATGTTTTCAGGGTTGCCAGGACTCACCAACGTCATCGAGCATGACATTGTGACCGAGCCCAAGGTGACAGTCCGGCTTAAACCCTACCGTATCCCAGAAGCTCACAGGGTGGCAGTGTCTGGAGAGGTGAAAAGGATGCTTGAACTTGGGGTCATCGAAGAGTCGCAGAGCGAGTGGTGCAGTCCGATCTTATTAGTGCCCAAACCCAATGGTACTCTCCGCTTCTGCAACGACTTTAGAAAACTCAACGAGGTCTCCAAGTTCGATGCATACCCCATGCCACGGGTAGATGAGCTGATTGAGAGGTTGGGTCCTGCCAGGTACATCACCACACTGGACCTCACAAAAGGTTACTGGCAGATTCCCCTAACCAAAGAGGCCAGAGAGAAAACAGCTTTCTCTACCCCGGAGGGTCATTTCCAGTACAAGAGAATGCCGTTTGGTTTACACTCCGCCCCCACCACATTCCAAAGGGCCATGGACAAAACTTTGCGTCCACACCAATGATATGCCTCCGTTTACCTGGATGACATTGTCATTTTCAGCACGGATTGGGATTCCCACCTTCCCCGCGTACAGGCAGTGGTAGACTCCTTGAGAAGGGCAGGGTTCACCATCAATCCGGAGAAGTGTGCGGTTGGGGTGGAGGAAGCCAAGTATCTTGGATACATTGTGGGTAGAGGGTCAGTGAAGCCCCAAATTAGCAAAGTAGAGGCCATACAGGGCTGGCCCCGCCCCCTAACAAAGAAACAGGTCAGAGCGTTTTTAGGCCTAGTTGGGTACTATAGGAGGTTTGTCTCCAACTTCGCCACCATTGCGGCATCGCTGACTGACCTCACCAAAGTCCGAAAGTCCGTCATGATCAAATGGAATGCCGAGGCTGAAAAGGTCTGGGTCTCACCCCAGCAGATAGGAAGTCTGAGTACCAGGAGTCAGGAGAGCTCCACGGGGGAGCCAGTGCAGCAAGAGGCTGCTAGCTGTGTGCACCAAGTTGGTCAGTGAAAGTCTGTATGAGACAGACAAGGGCCTGGAGTGTAAGGCCAGAGTAGCAGTGCTGCAAGTGAGAGCCAACTAGGCTTAATGTCATTTTGTTGATAAAAAAAGGAATGCTGAAAACCCCTGTGAGGGTAACCTATGTAAGCTCTACATTTGACGCTAGTCATATTTTATTTATATATATATATATATATATATATATATATATATATATATATATATATATATATATATATATATATATATATATATATATATATATATATTGTAAAAGACTAGCGTCAAATGTAGGGCTTACACACAGTATCTCACAAAAATGAGTACACCCCTGACATTTTTGTAAAATATTTTATTATACCTTATCATGTGACAACACTGAAGAAATTATTCTTTGCTATAATGTAAAATAGTGAGTGTATAGCTTGTACAACAGTGTACATTTGCTGTCCCCTCAAAATAACTCAACACACAGCCACTAATGTTGAAACTGCTGGCAACAAAAGTGAGTACACCCCTAAGTGAAAATGTCCAAATTGGACCCAAAGTGTCAATATTTTGTGTGGCCACCATTATTTTCCAGCACTGCCTTAACCCTCTTGGGCATGGAGTTCACCAAAGCTTCACAGGTTGCCGCTGGAGTCCCCTTCCACTCCTCCATGACAACATCACAGAGCTGGTGGATGTTAGAGACTTTGCACTCTTCCACCTTCCGTTGTACTCCTCACCTGGTTGCCACCACACACATCTGCCACCATCAGAACCAAATAGGTTTATCTTGTTCTCATTAGACCACAGGACATGGTTCCAGTAATCCATGTCCTTAGTCTGCTTGACTTCAGCAAACTGTTTGTGGGTTTTGTGCCTCATATTTAGAGGAGACTTCCTTCTGGGATAACAGCTATGAAGACCAATTTGATGCAGCGTGTGGTGTATGGTCTGAGCACTGACAGGCTTACCTCCCACCCCTTCAATCTCTGCAGCAATGCGGGCAGCACTCATACATCTATTTCCCAAAGACAACCTCTGCATATGACACTGAGCATGTGCACTTAACTTCTTTGGTTGACCATGGCGAGACCTGTTCTGAGTGGACCCTGTCCTGTTAAACTGGTGTATTGTCTTGGCCACTGTGTTGCAGCTCAGTGACCAGTATGAGAGAGTGAGAGCGATAACACCAAATTTAACACACCTGCTTCCCATTCACACCAGAGACCTTGTAACACTAACGAGTCACGAGACACCGGGGAGGGAAAGTAGCTAATTGGGCCCAATTTGGACATTTTCACTTAGGGGTGTACTCACTTTTGTTGCCAGCAGTTTAGACATTAATGGCTGTGTGTTGAGTTATTTTGAGGGGACAGCACATTTACACTGTTATACAAGCTGTACACTCACTACTTTACATTGTAGCAAAGTGTCATTTCTTCAGTGTTGTCACATGAAAAGATATAATAAAATATTTACAAAAATGTGAGGGGTGTACTCACTTTTGTGAGATACTGTTATATATAAATATAATCCCAGGCAGTGGGTGGTAATTAACGGAAAAAAGGTGATTTATGTAAATATTAACAGTTGACAGGCCTGTCAGCCCCATTGAGATACATCATCTCTCCGGCTGTATGACTATAAAGGTGAAATGATGTTTCAAAATCGAAATGGATTGCAGTCTCTTGGTCTGTAGTGAAGGAGTATTTTTGGGATTTTTAATTTTTAATTTTTAATTTTTAATTCAGTTTTAATCTCCCGGCATTTGATAAAAAAGGATATACTTTTTTATATATAGTCATTTTTGTACGTTTGTGTACAATTTTTTATATATAATTTCTATATTTTTTATATACTATGAGGAATTTATACAGGCTTTGCTCTATATTTGTGCTTATATGCACACATACTGGCTTTTATATTGTATACACTCGATTTGATGATGGCTGATTTTATTGCATTTTATTCTATTTTTTATTTTTATTTTAATATTCTAATATATGTATTTTTCTTATATATGTATTTAGATATTGATATTTCCATGTGTGTGCGCTTTTATATATATTTTCACATTATACGTATTCTGTTTTAACCAGTCCAGGTAATGAATATTATAGGAACATTGATTAGTATTGCTGAGCATAGAAATACATGTGGGGCCACAAACATACGGATGGATGTGTTCAAGTGAACACATGCATTCCGGATTGTATGATATGTGTGTCACCAGGCTCAGCAATTTTAAACATTCGAATGGTGGAGCACTCCTTAATTATGAATTATAGCTTTCTTCTATTGGTCAATTGTATTTCACTTAACTCAGCGGTTGCAGTCAATGGGCCAGATTCAGGTAGATGAGAGCATCTTTGCTCCAGAGTAACGCTTCTCATTTACGTTACTCTGAAGACCCTTTCAGCGCAAGTCCTGTAATTCACATAGCAGTTGCGCGTAAACTTGCGCCAGAGTAACGATAATGCGCTGGCGTAACCCGACGCAAGTGGAAGTGGGTGTGATCATATGTAAATGATGGGCGGAGCCCAGCGCAGAGGCTTACGTTCAGCGCATCAACCACGGAGCATGCGCAGTGAGTGCGGCTCCACTCGCCCCCTTTGTGCGCATGCTCACAACTTCCGTCGGCACCACTTCACGGGAAACGTCAGCGCAATGCCTTCCGTTGGGCGTTTAAATGCGCCCGTAGAAGCGCCATTTCGGCACTAAAGTATATCCTGCTCCCCCTCCCCGCAGTGATGTTACTTTTGTTTTGAGATGGCTGCTCCCGTTCCCCGCAAACACACAGGAGAAAGCTGAACTTTAATGGCCAGGAGCTGTCAGCCGTCATCTCGGCTATGGAGACCTATGATGTCTTCCTCCATGGCTGTAAAATTTGACAGACAAGCATGGACAGAGGTGTTGTCCTGCAAGTGGGGGTGCTCAGCTAGCTCTTATCGTCGGTAACGCTGCTGTAGCTGCTCTCCTGCTGACCTGTGGCCATCTGGAGTAAAGATAAAGCAGCCTTTTGTAGAAATAACTTTGCGCCGGACGGACGAGATACGCGCGGCGCATGTAGCCAGCGTATGGTGCTAATCCGTTCGTGAATTGTGAAAAATCCCTCATTTGCATATTTGCAGGGGAAATCAATAGGCGCGACTGATGCGCCCAACGAAATTAAGCGCTGACGATACTCTGGCGTCGGAACGTTCCGCCAGTCGCAAATGACCCGTTATTGGGCGCATCTAGTTTGGTGGGTACGGGCACATAGAAACGACGGCGCATCATCACAGTTACGCGGCGCATATCGAAATACTCCAGCGCAAGTGTTCCTGAATCTGGCCCAATATGTTGGGTAGGTCTGCGCCTCCTGTTGTCTCCCGATGAGGATTCGATGGTGGCAACAGTGATGGGCATTAACCACTTAAGACCCGGACCAATACGCTGGCAAATGACCCAAGGGGTTTTTGCGATTCGGCACTGCGTCGCTTTAAAAGACAATTGCGCGGTCGTGCGAAGTGGCTCCCAAACAAAATTTGCGTCCTTTTCTTCCAACAAATAGAGCTTTCTTTTGGTGGTATTTGATCGCCTCTGCGATTTTTATTTTTTTTGCGCTATATACAAAAATATTTTTTACTTTTTGTTATAAGAAAAATCAATAAACTAAATTTTAGTCAAACATTTAGGCCAAAATGTATTTAGCCACATGTCTTTAGTAAAAAAAAAAAAAATCGCAATAAAAAAAAAATTAGCTTCCTAGCGGGAACAGCGAAACTAATACAGCGATCAGAAAAATGATCGCTTAGTGACGCTGGCAATAGGGAGTGAAAGGGTTAACTAGGGCGGTGATCAAGGGGTTAAAACTTTATTAGGGGAGGTACGGGGGCTACCCTGGACCTAACACTAACTGACTGTCACACTGCCTGTCACAATGACACTAAATACAGTAATCATACATGTATGATTACTGCATTCAGTGACACTGTGACAGGGGGAGGGGGGCGATCACGGCGGTTAAATGTGTATATGTGTAGTGTTAGTGCAGTGTAGTGTTAGTGCAGGACTTACTGTGTGGTGATCTCTCCTCAGCGGTGGTTGAAAAAACCACCGAGGGAGAGATCACATCGCTTCCTCCTTCCTGTGTTTACACAGGAGGAGGAAGTGACAGGGCGGGCGGGCACGCGCATTGGCTGGGAGCGATCCGGAGGGGGCGGACAAAAACTAATAGCCGCCCCCTCTTGTTGGATCGCTCCTGCAGCCGCGCGGACCGCCGCATGTACGGACCCCCGAACCCCCCCAAGGCACCAACGTATATATACGTTGATGTGCCTGTCGGTGCCATTCTGCCGACGCAAATGTACATGCGGCGGTCCTTAAGTGGTTAATAGCGCAGTACGACCTACATGCATGCACTTCCGCCCGGTCTTGAGCACTGTGAGCAATCACGGCCAAGCTAGAGCGGTCTTCAGGGTCCAGAACCGGGATACAGATAAGCGCATTACATGCTTGTTTTTACCATTTTGTGGTACGCATATTTATAGAAGGGAATGTTTGTTTTGGGGGAGTTTTTTCAATAAATTTATCGAAACGATACTTGCACCATATGGATTCTTTTTTCCCCCATGTATGCTGAATATTGCTTTAATGGTGAAAATCTGACGGATATCGAGGAGGTGGATTATAAGCTGTTCACATCATCCGGATGTTGATTACATGCTGATTTCTTTTTACCATCTGGTAAGTGCATCCCCTTAAGGGGACTCCTTATCCCCCCACGTGGTGAACAGCATTGGTGATTGGAGCACTTTAATTTTTCCTCAACACTGCCTAGGAGTACAGCAAGCGTAGAGTTTTCAGCGCTGCTGCAGGACTGTGATTGGCTCTGTGGGAGTCTTGTTTACATTTTCTGCTATTACACACACATATATATATATATATTTCATGTTTTCTTCAGACTCAGCCAATGACGACTTTTGACACACATTAACCTTCAGCTGCTGATGAGAAGTGACAGAATAAGTAGAGAAAGCACTGGCTTTACTTTGCTCTGGTGACAGCGTGAGTCATAACACACATTGTCAGTGCACATAATGTCAGCAGCAACCAGCAGCCAATCAGAGCAGTTTTAGACAGTAGATTGCAATCCAGTGAAGAACGATCTTGTGTTCTGGTTCTTGCCTTTTATATATGATTTACCCATCATAATGTTAGGGCTGTAATGTCCTGCATAGAAGATATACTTTGTTCTTTTCAGTTGTAAGAGTTCAGCTGAACCTGCATTACAGATGTACTGTTTTTTACAAAATGTTTTTCCATGTCTGCATGAAGTTAACATTTTCTCCTAAGGCTTGGTTCACATATATGAGGGTCCAGTTTCTGTGCAGAGTTCGGCGCAGTTTCCACTCGGCGGTTCAGGTGCGAATTTGACACTTAACCTGAACTGAAAAATGCACAGGACCCTTTTTTAATTTGCACGACAACCAACCTGCATATATGTGAACCGACTCCATTAAAGGCTAGTCTGGTTTACATGTTATGCGAATCAGATACAGTGTGTGAACCGAGCCAGTTGATAAATACTCTGGGCTGTACTTTAAATAAATTGCTTTAATCGGCTACTTAGTTTTGCTATGACCACAAATCTGTGGCCAAGCAGTTATCAACAATTTTTACAAAGCCTAAAGCACAAACAAAAATCAGAACAAGGGACATAACTTACAGACAGTAGGATGTGTGTCTCGTGCGGATTGCTCTTCTGTTATTGAAACTCTTCATCCATCCTGTCCCCCCATCCCCTCACTGCCATACTCTTTCGGTGAGACAAGGGTTACAGCAGTAGTAAACTCCACATTTTGACTTGTACCTACAGATAAGCCTATAATAACGTTTACCTGTAAGTGCAGTGAATGTCTCCTAAACTTGTGGTGTTTATGAGATATTTATGCTTCAAGGAGCCGATGACATCACCGCCACATGCGCACTGCGCTGTGAATGGACTGTCCATTCACAGTGCTGTGCTGCAACTGTAACTCCTGTGTGTAGGCTCGGGACTAACATCATTGCGGCCCGGACATTCAAACAGCCAAACGGTGAAGATGGAAGTGCCGACAGCGTGCTGGAGGGCTTTATTTTAAAGGCAAGTCTGTCATAATGTGCTAGTATGTGTTGCAAACTAGCACAATATTGCTTGAATCACCCAGGGGCCCACATTTTGTTTTTTAATTCAGGAGCTTGCTACTGCTTTAATACAACTAAGGCCCTGTACACACGATTAGACATGTCTGATGAGACTTGTCTGACGGACCGTTTTCATCAGACAACTCTGAACTTGTCTGATGTGCGTACACACCATCAGACCAAAATCCGATCAGACCAGAACGTTTTGATAAACTTACAAAAGTAAAGGACCATAATGATGTATCATGTCAGCCAATTTCAATGTAGCCAAATGATTGTTATATAATGTACAGCAGACTGTATCACAATGTAGCAGTGCAGATTATATAACATTATCATACTACACAGTGTACATAGTAGAACTGAGTCATTTAAAATTTTTCAACATAGTGCACAACTTGGAAAGGTGTGGACTATGTAACGTACAGCACAGTGCACACATTGGAAATTTGTGAAGTAAATTACTTAAACTATAATAAACAATGTATTCAACAGCATATGTAGTGCAAAAGTGTGGAGAACAAAAAAGTACTGTACAATGTATGTAGTCGTGGGATGTTTAATAGTAGAGTAGTGAATTGTGTAAATTCCAATATATGTTTTTGATTACAATATTTTAGTAACCCCAGGTGAGAAATGATCTGAAGGTAGTAACATTACCACCATCACAAGTGATCTTTTTTCATATGGATAATATAGCACTGAAGACTTTTTGAGATTTTCTACCGCAATCAATCTTATCAAATAAAGCAGCGTAAATGGCAATGTTAATGAACAGACCACTGACAACAACACACAAATTATGGGTACTATTGGAAGATCAGCAAAAAATGATTTAGGATTGTTGGTTTGGGAGTGAACGTCACTCTTGGCCTTAATGATTAAATTCAGTAATTTTTTTGCCTTTTACAGAAGGTGATTTACCTTTTACAGAGCTGGGGATTCCTGTAGTGTTGGAGGACAGGCCAGGTGCTCCTCGGCAAGCTCGTTCCAAGCTGTTGTGCTGCTTTGCTAGTTGCTCAATAGTCTCTTCCAGACGGACCCTTTGCTCACGTTCATACTGTAAAGCACGGTGCCATTTGCGACTGTGGGTATCTGCTAACTCCAAAAAGTCGCGACATGCCTGTAAGAGAATGAAACCCTCAGTCTTTATTTGATCTGTACAAAAAATGATGTGAAAAGTCATAATAAATCACTATAGCTAGAGATTTAGTGTAGTATATCTTAACAAACTATTAACAATGTTCTTCTCTAGCCCTGTTTGAGAAATCTTCTTTTCCAATGATACAAGACAGGAGAGAGAGGGAAAATGGCACCTTAGACAGTTGTCACCAAAACAATTGGCCTTTCCCCATGTCCTAGTGACACCTGTAACATTCTGGATTCTCCTTCACTTCCTGACCTGGTAAAAAATGGCCACTGAGACAAATGGAAAATGGAAGTGGCCCTGTAATAAAAACCTTACTTTCGTAGATACCCCTTAAATGTACCAAAATAAAGTGTCTTAACAGGAAGAACAAGTACAAAGCACTAAGTTCCCAAAGCAAGGTTGTGCATTGGGTTAGAAGGAATATACAGTCACATTAGCATTTATCATGTGTTTTTAGCATGCAGTGCCTAGCAGTCAGATTATAAGGTCCTTTTCTCTATACATTTTATATATATTTATTTATTTATTATGCAGAATAAGGATCTAGCAGGTTTAAAATAGGGCTGTACCCATTTCCTTCATGTACTCCATACAAAAACTGTCACTATTCTCCCTAGGCTGGGTGTTTGGCCCCTTGCCCCCCCCCCCCCCACACACACACACACTTCCATGCCATCGTAAGGGCAAAATTGGTATCAGTCATTAATGTACACCACATAACCTGAACCTGGGTGACTGATAATCATCAATCTGTAATTTCTTAAAGGATCACTAAAGGAATTTTTTTTTTTAGCTAAATAGCTTCCTTTACCTTAATGCAGTGCTGTTTTTATGTCCTCATTGTTTGTTTTTGCTTTGAAATAGCTGTAATACTTCTCTGATCTCCACACTTCCTGCTTGTCTGGCTCCTTATGAAAAATCTCATGGCAGCTTTTCACTGTGGTCCAAGCTGTGTATCTAAAACTCCTCAGAACCAATCAGATTAATTTTAAAAACAAAACACTGCCCTGAATTTGTTTGTTTTTGTTCTGTGTGTCTTCTCTACTTCACAGAAACATGAAACCATTTTAAAAACAAAAGTGAAACTAGAGGCACATTATATGATTGATCTATTTTTAATCATTTTTAAAAGGATTCAGTTAACTTTTATGTCTCTATACCCTGTAAACAGTAATTTCAGCAAAAAAAAAAAATTCCTTTAGTGACCCTTTAAGTGTTAAACTACAATACCCAATCTTTTCAAACAGTTTTCAATCCCAGGTTTTGAATATATGCAGTCATTACATATTCTCTGATTCACCAATTGCTGAGCGTTACTACTGATGTCTTTGCATTTTGCATGGGGGAGGGGGTGACACGTTTCAGTGCTAATTGCCAACATTTCTGGATAACTTCTGGCATTACTTCACTTTATTTTCTATTATCTTCTTTTTACAGATTTTGAATTATGAGATGGCTGCTTTTCTGTTAAAGCAGAATCAATGCTTCCCACAAAAAATAATATTTTGTTATATTTTGCTTGTAGCAGACATATTTAAGGGGCACACATAAAGTGGACCTGAATTGAAGAAATGAAGATCTGCTATCTTACATGGGACATTTAGAATTGTTAACTTTGTCCAAGCAGTACCCTAAAAATGTTACCCTTTGTCTGCAAGTTCCTCTATATTTCAGCACTGCCTTAACTAACCCTCTTGGTCATGAAGTTCACCAGAGCTTCACAGGTTGCCGCTAGAAGCCTCTTCCACTCCTCCATTATGACGTCACGGCGCTGGTGGATGTTAGAGACCTTGTGCTCCTCCACCTTACTTTGAGGATGCCCCACAGATGCTCAATAGAGTTTAGGTCTGGAGACATGCTTGGCCAGTCCATTACCTTTACCCTCAGCTTCTTTAGCAAGGTAGTAGTCATCTTGGAGGTGTGTTTGGGGTCCTTATGTTGGAATACTGCCCTGCAGCCCAGTCTCCGAAGGGAGGGCATCATGCTCTGCTTAAGATTATGTTTTAAAGATTAAAGGTCTATGAGGTACACAATCAAATGCTGTAGCAAAACTACATAAACTACACAAACTACATCCACTGGACTTTCACCATCCAATTTTTCACTTGCTTTCTCATAGAATGATAACAGGTTGCTGTGACAAGGACAGACTTTGATAAGTCCATGCTGGTTGTCATTTATGATACATTAACACAAACACATTTTTGAATTGAGTCCCTTACTATTCTCTCAAATACCTTACATACTATTGATGTTAGGCTCACTGGTCTGTAGTTTGCTGGTATACATATCGATCCTTTTTTGTAAATAGGTACCACATTTGCTCAACTTCAATACCTTGGTTCCATTCCAGTCAGTAATGTCCTTTAAAATAAATTGCGGCATGGGCCATAAGTGAGCTAAGTTCCCTATGGAATTGCAGGTATAAGCCATCTGGACCTGGTGATTTGCTCACATTGGGTTTCTCTAGAGAAACCCAATGTACCTGGTTTTCTGTCATCCACAGAGGTACCTTCATTAGTATTACTGTTACAACTATAAAACCCATCTTTTTCATCTGTAAAAATTGAAGAGGAAAAAATGATTTAATACATCTGCCTTTTTCTTGCCATTTGTGACATATGAAGTCACACTTAACCACTTTAGCACCCCCTAGTGGTTAACTCCTAAACTGTAGTTGTCATTTTCACAGTAAACAGTGCATTTTTATAGCACTTTTTGCTGTGAAAATGACAATGGTCCCAAAAATGTGTCAAATTTGTCCGATGTGTTCGCCATAATGTCGCAGTCACGAAAAAAAAATCGCTGCCATTAGTAGTAAAAAAATATATATTAATAAAAATGCAATAAAACTATCCCCTATTTTGTAAACGTTATAAATTTGGCGCAAACCAATCGATAAACGCTTATTGTGATATTTTTTACCAAAAAGAGGTAGAAAAATACGTATCGGCCTAAACTGAGGAAAAAAAACGTTTTTTTATATATTTTTGGGGGATATGTATTATAGCAAAAAGTAAAAAATATTGCATTTTTTTTCAAAATTGTCGCTCTATTTTTGTTTATAGCGCAAAAAATAAAAACTGCAGAGGTAATCAAATATCACCAAAAGAAAGGTCTATTTGTGGGGGAAAAAAATAAACCAATATTGTTGGGGAGCCACGTCGCACGACTGTCAATTGGCAAGTAAAGCGACGCAGTGCCGAATTGCAAAACGGGGCAAGGTCCTGCATAATGGTCCGGGTCTTAAGTGGTTAAAGGCCTGTTTGTTCTCATTTATTTGGTATGTTCAACGCTTGAATTTAGCTGAACTCGCACGATTTCACTCCCGCCTGGCAGTCCCGATTTCAGCCGCGATTTCAGAGACATCTGTGCACAGATGTCAATGTAAATCGCGGGCTGAAATCGCAAAAAGTAGTACAGAGACTACTTTTTGAAATCGGTGCAATGCCGCAGATGCAGCGTCGCACCGATTAGGACACTGCCATTGCCGGCAATTTGCGGCAAAATCCGCCGTTTTGACATGCGATTTGACATGCCAATCGCATGTCAAAACGCACCAGTGTGAACCAGGGCTTAAAAGAAAATCAGAAGTGGCAGCTGCCTCATTTTTATCCTCATGAGTTCACTATAAATATTGACTAGGGAAAAGCTGCAGAGAATCCTGCTCATGTGTGATTAGCATGTAGAAGAAAATGAAGCCAATAAGAAAGAAGTGTGGTCACAGCTTTAGTCAAGTGGGAGATTTCACCCTGAATTGTAAGCTCATTTCACTGTGGAATATAAAAACAGGAATCCCAGTTAGTCTGGGAGATTACGTACATCATTGTGATTTTTATGTATAGGTGCGTTTCCGAATAAATTGTAATTATAAAATTCTATACCATAAAGTGCAAATGATTATATACAAAATGTAAATCACAAATGCAAACAAAAAAGTGCTATTGCAAAGTATAAGAACACATGTCAATATAGTTGTGGTCTATCTCTTTCAATGTCCTTGCAGTCTTCAATATGTTGCAAGGACCTTGTGGGCACTACAGGCACATTGCCCATCAGGAAGGGGTTTAAGGGCCATAGTTTGTCTAAACATTATAGACTACACCGCAATAGGGATCCCTCTTTTCTTACACTTGTTGGCATAGAAAGATATTGGAGAGGAAATCACTGTATCCGCGGAATCTCCGGATTGGAGACTCATTGGATATATTCACTCAAGACATATTATCCATATAGACTTAACAAAGCTTGGTATCTTAATAGACTCTTGTCCTGTAACTGCTTTCTGATGGCGTTAACTTATTTTAAGTAATTTTTAATGTGATGTTTTTGATTTTAACCACTTAAGGACCTTGCCTGTTTTTCAGACTTGGGGCCAGATTCATCGAGCCATTACTCCGGTCTATCTCCTGTTAGACCGGAGTAATTTCAAATTACCCGCGTCGTATCATTAGTTTGAATCCTCAAACCATGATACGGCGGCTTTGGGCTTCGATCCGACAGGCTTACGTCTTCGTACGCCGTCGGATCTACGCTGCAATCTTTTTCCGCCCACTGGGTGGAGTTCACGTCGTTTTCAGCGGCGGGGTATGCAAATTAGCTTTTTCCGGCGATCCACAAAGTTACGATCGTCCGTCGCATTCTCTTACGGCATCTGTAGTCATCTTTTTGCTGCGTAAAGTTAGGGAAGCAAAAATCTGGTCTATAGTTAGACAGCCCATGTTAAGTATGGCCGTCGTTCCCGCGTCGAATTTCAATTTTTTTTTTTTTGCGTAAGTCGTCCGGGAATAGGAATTTACATAAACGACGCTACTCAAAAAAAATCTGAGGTAACAACATAATTTCGCGCAATGCACGGCGGGAAATTTCTGAACGGAGCATGCGCAGTTCGATCGCCGCGGGGACGCGCCTAATTTAAATGCCTTATGCCCCCTAATCGCGTATTTCGATTCCGCCGCGAGAAATACACTACGCCGCCGTACCTTACGGGCCGAAATCTACCAGAATTCGTCTTAGAGCCAGGTAAAATACAGCGGTGTAGTGTATCTCTGATACTCTGCGCCAGGGCAATTGTACCTGAATCTGGCCCTTGGTGTTTACAAGATTAAAAAAAAAAAATTTTTTGCTAGAAAATTACTTAAAACCCCCAAACATTATATATATTTTGTTCTAACACTCTAGAGCAGTGATGGCAAACCTTGGCACCCCAGATGTTTTGGAACTACATTTCCCATGATGCTCCACTACACTGCAGGGTGCATGAGCATCATGGGAAATGTAGTTCCAAAACATCTGGGGTGCCAAGGTTCGCCAACACTGCTCTAGAGAATAAAATGGCGGTCATTGCAATACTTTTTGTTACACCGTATTTGCGCAGCGGTCTTACAAGCGCACTTTTTTTGGGAAAAAATATACATTTTTTTAAACTAAAAAATAAGACAACAGTAAAGATAGCCCAATTTTTTTTTATATTGTGAAAGATAATGTTACGCCAAGTAAAATGATACCCAACATGTCACACTTCAAAATTGCGCCCGCTCGTGGAATGGCGTCAAACTTTTACCCTTAAATCTCCATAGGCGACGTTTACATTTTTTTATGGGTTGCATCATTTATTGCTCTCGCTATAACGATCGCAGCGATACCTCACTTGTGTGGTTTGAAAACCGTTTTTATATGCGGGCGCTAGTCACGTATGCGTTCGCTTCTGCGGGCAAGCTCGTCTGTAAGCGGCGGAGGGCATGGGAGAGCGGCAGAATACTTTGTATTTATGATCCTCAGCGAGGAGATTTACAATAGAGGCACATTTTAATTCCATTAATTTCCATTAAGTTTGACGCCATTCCACGAGCGGGCGCAATTTTGAAGTGTGACATGTTGGGTATCATTTTACTTGGCGTAACATTATCTTTCACAATATAAAAAAAAAATTGGGCTATCTTTACTGTTGTCTTATTTTTTAGTTAAAAAAAATGTATATTTTTTCCCAAAAAAAGTGTGCTTGTAAGACCGCTGCGCAAATACGGTGTAACAAAAAGTATTGCAATGACCGCCATTTTATTCTCTAGAGCAGTGTTGGCGAACCTTGGCACCCCAAGTTTTGGAACTACATTTCCCATGATGCTCATGCACCCTGCAGTGTAGTGGAGCATCATGGGAAATGTAGTTCCAAAACTAGGCGCTTTTATTGTGTTAATTATTTTCCATAAATACAGCTCTTTGGATTGTTTATATATTGGAGAACGACAGTCTTTCTCTGTACCAGCTGGTGTATTGAGGAATTGCTGGCTCACACATGTGCAGAATAGGCAGCTCCATCAGTATAAAAGATCTGTCACTGGCATTGCTGGCCATGCTCCACACCCCTGATAATGCTTATTGGTGGTAAAAACATGTTGGACAAGGCCTAGCCGGTGATGTCATCATGCCCCCCGGACTCTGTACTTTTTTATTTATGCACTCTTGTTTTCTTTACTGTGTAAGTACCTGTCTATTTTAAACAAAGGTTTTAATGATATAACACTATCGTTGCCCCTTAAGCCTTGTCTTTGGAAGAGGATTGGAGGATAATTGTATGGCAATAGTTGTGCTGGACAGCTCCCTGTCTGATCTGCTGGACAAACCTACCTGATCCATTGGAATACTCTGCCTCGTGTCTTGATTGTTGTTGAACCTTGAACCCTTTGCTCCTCCCATGAACTTCCTATAAAAGCCTTGTCTCAGCACTTCCCCATTGCCAGGTTATTGTGCCTTCCCAGCCAGTGCCTTGCGATTTGTCTGCTCTGCTGCAATTTTTTACCTGCAACCACCCATGTTTGACCCTCAGCCTGTTCCTGGACTACTCTTCTGCCTGATCCCAATCTGCAACCACCACTGTTTGACCCTCGGCCTGTTCCTGAACTACTCTTCTGCCTGATCCCAACCTGCAGCCACTCGTGACTGATCCATTGGCTTGTTTACTGACCACGCTGCTGTTTCATCCTTGTCTGCTCATCCGCTACTGTACCCCGGCTTGCTCACACCCTGGTGGGGCAAACTTGAGGACAGCGACCTGGTACTAGCTTGCAGCTAAATCCATCTCCACCATCAGGAGCTCTGAGGAAAACCAGCTAGTACTTAGACTCCGCACTTCTGGGGAGCCTGTGTTATCTGCCAGAAGTGACTGCCTGTATACCTGTCCTGCCACTGCTATTGCAATTGGCCTCTAAGCCTGACGCCTGATCGTGTCTGAGGTTTCTGAGAGATCTGACGGCTATGTTTTTATTTTATTCAGTGGGCTGCAGCCTGAAATCTGGGTTAGGTAGGAAGGAGAGAGCATAGATGTCAGAGGTTTTTTTTTGGAGGGGGGGTGGTGAAGTGAGGAGGGATGAAATCAGTTGTTGCATACTGTGCATAGCATACTTCTAAACCCTGCGCACTCCTGAACCCTGAGCTCCCTACCCAGTGCACTCCTGATAATGCGCTCCCTACGCAGTGCACTCCTGAACCATGCGCTCCCTATGCAGTGCACTCCAGAACCCTGCCATCCCTACGCAGCACACTCCTGAATTCTGCGTTGCGTCCCTATGCAGCTCAAGAAAACTTTATTGGAGACTGCTCAGACTGAACACTATGGTGGAGGGCAGATACAACTGGCCCTTTGAGGGCAACCAAACTGCTGATGCGGCCCCTGATGTATTTAAGTTTGACACCCCTGGTCTAATGCTTCCATGCTGTAGAACAGTGTTTCTCAACCTTTTTTCATTCAGGTTACCCTTAAAATTATGGACAATCTTAAGTCACGCCAAGAGAAACAGGGCGCCAGGTCAGTGTGAATAAAGACAACAATTTTTTTTTCCAATATCCACTTGCATCTAAAAAAGCTTGTATGTAGAGGTGCTGTGGTATCATACGTGGTAATCCAAGATGATAGACAGGTTAGACTGGAGGGCTGTTAGGAATGTCCAGACCCACTGGAGATGACAACTGGGGCTAACAGCATAAGGAAACTCTAAGGCCCCATACACACGATCGGACATATCCGATGAAAACGGTCCGCGGACCATTTCCATCGGATATGTCCGATCGGGAGTTTGATCCGATGGCGTGTACACACCATCGGATCAAATTCCCCGCCGCCGGACGGCGCGGTGACGTGGCGGTGACGTTGGCCAACAAAGGGCCAGATTCAGGTAGAGTTAAGCTGGAGTATCAGTGATACTCCAGCCTAACTCTCACTTTGAGCCGGCGTTTCTGTTCTCTGTAGTCAGAAAACAAGAAACGCCGGGTTGGAGTTCCTATACGAGCGGCGTAATTGTATTTTGCCGTCGTATCGGAACTGCAATTTTAAAAATGGCGCTCGGGGCGTTCCCGCTGATTAACGCAGCGAATATGCTAATCAGCGAGAATCGGCAATTCACGATCGTATTCGGGCCCGACGCAGTGACTTTCCGATGTTTCCGTAAGAGATACGCGGCGTAAAGAAAAACTAGCCCCCTAGTGGAGTATCCTATGTTAAGTATGGCCGTCGTCATCGTGTCAAATGTAAAAAAAATTGCGTCGTTTGCGTAAAACGTCCGTGAATGGGGATTGACGTCATTGACGTTCCCTGACAGAATTTGGAGCATGCGCACTGACAGTCGACGCATGCGCAGTACGTTCGCCGCGGGATCGCGCCTAGTTATAATAATACACTCCCCCTACCCGCCCAATTTGAATTCCGCCGGCTCATTTTCGTTACGCCGCCGCAACTTTAGGAGCAAGTGCTATGTGAAAACAGTACTTGCTCCTAAAGTTTCGGCGGAGTAACGTAAATGAGAAACGTTACTCTAAAATAAAGATTCGCCCATCTAACTGAATCTGGCCCAAAAAGTATAGGTCTTATATTCTCCATTTTTGCAAACTGGTAGCGACTAGTATTTTAGCATTTCTCTTCCTTTAAAGGTCCACCCAATTTTTTTTAAAAGCCAGCAGCTACTTATGTGGTTCATTAGGGGTTTGTTTTTGTTTTTTGGGGGGATAGGGGGGGAAAGGAGGGGGGATATATAGGAAAATAATTACATAAGGCAGGTGATCCATGTTCTTAGTGTACCAGTATAATGTCTTACTCTGGATTTTGTGAATACCTATTGATGTGATGTATCTGGCCCCGTACACACAAGCAAATACATCTGATCAAATCGGTCTGACAGACCGATTTGAACAGATTTGTCTGCTGGGATGTATTGATTTGATCGTGTACACACGATCAAACCAAAATCCCCGCCGGCAGACAGCGCGCCGACGTAGCGGTGACGTTCTTGCTGCCACGTCACCGCACCAGGAAGTAAAACACTTCCGCGCATACGTCGAATCCATTTGACGCATGTGCGAGCAGAGATGTCTGCTGGTTAACATACTAACCAGCAGAAATATCGGTCCGACGGGGTTTCCAGCAGACAGATTTGAAAACATGCTTTCAAATCTGTCGGCTGGCCAAATCAGTCTGTTTGCCCGCACACACGATCAAATCTGTCTGCTGAAACGGTCCGTCAGACGGGTTTCAGCAGACAGATTTGATCGTGTGTACGCGGCCTCTATGTTATGTTTATTGGTATACTATTGCTTTATTATTATTGTTGGTTTGACATGGAACTGTCTTTTTTGTTGAAAATAAAATGGATATATGAAAAAAACAAATACTGCAGCTGCTGACTTTAAAAAAAAAAAAAGGACACTTACCTGTCCAGCAGACGAGGCCGAGCAATCGCTTGTCTCGCAGATGCTGCCGCCGCCATCCTCGGTGACAGAATCAGGAATTGAAGCCTTGCAGTTTCACTGCCTGGTTGCCTATGGCACATGCGCGAGTAGCGTGCGCACCGTCACTGGTCCCCGCTCTCTCCTGGGACCAGTGTGTTTCCCAGGAGACAGCGGGGGGGGGGGAGTGGCATGACTCCCACAGGCCTGCTGAGGAAGTAATCTTTACGCAACGCGTCCGGGGACAGGAACTACCACACAGTCGCTCGTACAGTGTCTGAACCTTACTCTGATGTGATTTCTGTCTGGTCCTACGGTTCTGTTTTGATGCCCATTATTCTCTCACCAAATGTGAGTAAGCTGTGAGTTTTTTGCTGCAATAAATCCTTTATTTTACGGAAGCTCTTAGATGTTTGTTTTTTCTCATCCTTCATTTTTTGATATGTATTATGATTGATGTGAGAGGACCCAGTACAACATCCCTCCCTTGGGCTACCTGGCGGATTCTATGCGCAGTTTGACCATCTGGTGAAACAGTGGTCTAATTCGGAGGTAATAGTACAATATTCGTGTGGTGGTGGGATCACTGTATACCATTAACACTTCGCACTTGGTGGATTCTGATCAACCACACCAATTGAAGGATTGGACTTATTGCACTATTTTATGGACATTTGTTTAAGTCATTTATTCACCTATGCACAATTGTTTTATCACTGGTGGGTGATATCACCTTTTACTGTGTTTCTGTTACACAAGTTTCACTGATTAATGGTGTATGACAAGCACCAATAACATACCATATCTTATTTTATTATATTGTTTGCGCTGCACTATTTTTATGTTGTATGCCCGGAAGTGGGTGAAGACACCGTAGGGGGTTCTGAAAAGCAGAAGTTACATTTTTGGGTGGAACTCCGCTTTAACATGACGCCAGTACTAAAAGAGAGCGGCATAAGGATGCTGTGCAGGTGCCCAATGTCCTCTTTATCAACGGATGATGTCATTAGCTATTGGGATATAAGTGGCTGGCTCACATAGTGCCCAAGGTTGCAATGCTGCACAATAAAAGCCTGGCTTGATGTAAATTTTTGCCATTTTGCCAACGCACCCTTGAAGAACCCAGAAGGCACCCTAGTTAAAAAAGGCTGCTGTAGATTTTGGCATGTAGATAAACTGGGTCTATCCTAATAGATATAATTAAGAATTCAAACTGTATTCCAAGAGGTGAATTTCACAAGATTATGGCAGTTATCTTGAACCATGTGCATGAAATTACTATACCTTTCAATACCATTATGATCACCAATCAAAATCTTACACAATAAAAGTGAAGACAACATCATCATGTGAGTGCAATGTGAAACAGATCTGATCGCTACAATGGAAAGGGAAAATGCTTTATAACAGAGCCGTGTGTTGTACTATAAATATCTTTTCCCTGTGGAGAGTAGCACATTACAGCTATCATTTAGCTTTCATGGCAGAAAGAAAAGTGAATCTATATTTGAACACGGAAATAGAACAACTTCCTCCCAGCGATATAGACATTAATAAGTGATGCCATTAGTAAACATGAGCTCCATGTGGGACTCACATTTTATTGCCTGAAAACATTCATATTCGAATGAACAAAACAAGAATGACAAAAGGGAAACGCGTAAAGATGTCATGTTTAGAGGAGTCGCCAAGAAATCACCAAGGGCTGCACCATAGCAATTCAATCAGCTAAACACAGTTATTTTAAAGGAAGTAATACTGATTCTAAAAAAGAGATGCAGTATACTGAGGGTATTAAGAGGGATTGTTTCTGCTTCAGTGGTTAATATTTAATATACCATAAACACAGAAGTAACCGATTTCATCTGAATGGCCACTGATCTTGTTTACAGACAGCTGCAAGTTCAATCTAGTTCTAAAGGCTATGACACAATTTTGTACAATTTTGTTTTCTTACTCAAATACCCACATGCTATAACCTTTTGCAAAGTGTCAATGAAGTCTTAACGAAATGCTAGTCCATACATGCAGTGCCGTAGATAAGGGGGTACCACCAGCCCTCCTGTACAGGGCCCGGGTCAGCAGAGGGGCCCAGGCAGCAAGGTGAATCGGATGTGCGCAGAGAAGGTGATCAGTTCGGGAGAGGGGCAATTACTGGAACCATTCCACTGTATGGCTTTCTCTGAAACAGCTGAGTCTTATTCTCCTCTCCCTCCCGTTGCTTTTCAGGAGCAGTAATTCCCCCTCCCACCCCGATTACCCTCCCTGTGCACCACATGTTTCCCTTTGCTGCTGCAAGCACACAATAGGATCCTTTAAGATTGAGAGTGGGGAAAAAGTCCAGTACATATATATATATATATATATATATATATATATATATATATATTAGGGTTGTGGAAGTTAACTATTAATTCCTCAATTAATCTTTAATTTTTTTGATCGATCAAAATTCTTTTGATTGGTACTCACCTCTCCGCCAGCTTCTGGGCCTTCAGGGAGTTCCATCGGAGAACCGGTGATGTCACGGACACCAGCGGGGCTTGCCGTGTCCATATGAAGGGCTCCTTTGCTGTGCCTTCATATCTGCATGCCGGCGGGACCTTACTATCTGCCACACGCAAGGGCTGTTACACTTCCCTCTATCACTTCCCTCCATCACTTCCCTCCATCAACCTGGGATTCTACAACCATCCACTGGGAGTTGTGATAGTTCCCTTCACGGGACAGCTACATGCCGACGGACTGATATTAACCTCTCCTCATCTTGATTCAGCAGAGGTATCGTTGTACACATTTTTATACCAGTATCATACTTTGTTACATGTTTTTATGACTGCTTTTGGTACCGTTTGGTATTACTCGCACCATTTTTACAGTTTATGGGCCAGATTCAGGTAGATGAGAGCATCTTTGCTCCAGAGTAACGCTTCTCATTTACGTTACTCTGACGACCCTTTCAGCGCAAGTACTGTTATTCACATAGCAGTTGCGCGTAAACTTGCGCCAGAGTAACGATAATGCGCTGGCGTAACCCGACGCAAGGGGAAGTGGGTGTGATCATATGTAAATGATGGGCGGAGCCCAGCGCAGAGGCTTACGTTCAGCGCATCAACCACGGAGCATGCGCAGTGAGTGAGGCTCCACTCGCCCCCTTTGTGCGCATGCTCACAACTTCCGTCGGCACCACTTCACGGGAAACGTCAGCGCAATGCCTTCTGTTGGGCGTTTAAATGCGCCCGTAGAAGCGCCATTCCGGCACTAAAGTATATCCTGCTCCCCCTCCCCGCAGTGATGTTACTTTTGTTCTGAGATGGCTGCTCCCGTTCCCCGCAAACACACAGGAGAAAGCTGAACTTTAATGGCCAGGAGCTGTCAGCCGTCATCTCGGCTATGGAGACCTATGATGTCTTCCTCCATGGCTGTAAAATTTGACAGACAAGCATGGACAGAGGTGTTGTCCTGCAAGTGGGGGTGCTCAGCTAACTCTTATCATCGGTAACGCTGCTGTAGCTGCTCTCCTGCTGACCTGTGGCCATCTGGAGTAAAGATAAAGCAGCCTTTTGTAGAAATAACTTTGCGCCGGACGGACGAGATACGCGCGGCGCATGTAGCCAGCGTATGGTGCTAATCCGTTCGTGAATTGGGAAAAATCCCTCATTTGCATATTTGCTGGGGAAATCAATAGGCGCGACTGATGCGCCAAGCGAAATTAAGCGCTGACGATACTCTGGCGTCGGAACGTTCCGCCGGTCGCAAATGGCCCGTTATTGGGCGCATCTAGTTTGGTGGGTACGGGCACATAGAAATGACGGCGCATCTTCACAGTTACGCGGCGCATATCGAAATACTCCAGCGCAAGTGTTGCTGAATCTGGCCCTATGTAGCTACATCGATTTTATCTCCAGTGCAATATTTATTTTGTTACCTACATGAAGACTATAACAGTTTTAATGCTATTCTCATCGAGCGCTGCCTTTGTGTGTTTTTTGTATCCTGCTATCCATTTTTCCAGTGGTGCTGCACTGGGAATCGGCCTGCAAGGAGATCAGCTAAAAGTAGTTGGATCTGTATGTGCGTTATAATTAATCAAAATTAGTCGATTAATTGATAAAAAAAAAAACGATTAATCGAACACAACATTTTTAATAAGTAACTAGGGTTGTCCCGATACCACTTTTTTAGGACCGAGTACAAGTACGGATACTTTTTTTCAAGTAGTCGCCGATACCAAATACCGATACTTTTTTTAAATGTGTCCCTAAATGCAGCCGTGTCCCCCCACAAATGCAGCCATGTCCCCCACATATTGCAGCCATGTCATGTCCCCCACATGCAGTCATGTATGTCCCCCCACATATGCAGCCATGTATGTCCCCCACATATGCAGCCATGTATGTCCCCCACATATGCAGCCATGTATGTCCCCCACATATGCAGCCATGTATGTCCCCCACATATGCAGCCATGTATGTCCCCCATATGCAGTCATGTATGTCCCCCATATGCAGCCATGTATGTCCCCCATATGCAGCCATGTATGTCCCCCATATGCAGCCATGTATGTCCCCCATATGCAGCCATGTATGTCCCCCATATGCAGCCATGTATGTCCCCCATATGCAGCCATGTATGTCCCCCATATGCAGCCATGTGTCCCTCATACCTTTTAGATATGCTGATGCCTCCTCTGCCGCATACCGCCGTATGCCCTGCACAATCGCGTAGCGCATTACAAGCTTTCATTCTAAAAACTTGTAAATGGCCGCGCTCCGTGTATTAAAACTCCCCTTCTCCGAATGGAGGGATCCGTCCAATCCCACGCAAGGGGGAGTGTCTATACGCGGATTCGTGCATAGACACTCCCCCTTGCTCGGGATTGGAGGGATCCCTCCAATCCGGAGAAGGGGAGTGTCAATACACGGCCATTTACAAGTATTCAGAATGAATGCTTGTAATGTAAGCTATGCGATTGTGCAGGGGGATACGGCGGTATGCGGCAGAGAGAGGCGGCGTCAGCATATCTAAAAAGGTATGAGGGACGCATCGCTGCAATATGGGGGGGGAAGTATTCTATTTCAGTATCGGGGGTATTTGCGGGAGTACAAGTACTCCCGCAAATACTCGGTATCGGTCCCGATACCGATACTAGTATCGGTATCGGGACAACCCTAGTAACAACCCTAATATATATATGATATCAGCCAGCCCCTTCCTTTCCTGAATGTACACAATGAGTGAGCGGGTCAGATTTTGCAGGCTCCAGTTTAATTAAAGTGATACTAAAGCCCCCCCCTTTTTTTGCTTTAAAAATAATAAACATGTTACACTTACCTGCTCTGTACAGTGGTTTTGCACAGAGCAGCCCGGATCCTCCTCTTCGCGGGTCCTTGGTGCTCCTGGCCCCTCCCCCTCCTATGGAGTGCCCCCACAGCAACCAGCTTGCACAGCTCTTTGTGTCCATTCAGACACAGAGCCATGGTTTGATCCCACCCCCTCTCTCTCCTGATTGACTGACTTTGATTGACTCCCGGATGGCTGAGGCACTCATGCACATCACTGGATAGACATGGACCTCAGGTAAGTATGAGGGGGTTTGCTGCACACAGAAGGTTTTATTATCCTAATGCATAAAATGCCTTAAAAAAAAAAAAACCTTATGCCTTTACAACCACTTTAATTCTCACCCAATGTGTTTCAGATGCTTTTATTTCATTAGGGATAAAAGTCATTGAGGATGCAGCATGAACGTATGGCAAATTAAGAAATCAATTTTTCCAAGAAAGCTGGGTTTTAACTTGACTTGTTTCTAAATTTGGCCCTTTATGCTACACTGCACCTACATTTTACATCACATTCATAAAATGCATATGGTGGTGTGGGGCTTGTAGTGTCCCATGAGTACTCTTTGCATAACACTGCAGAGACCATTCATTGATTGGAAGAGAAGTTCGTCACATGACTTTGATAGCTCATGTAAAAGGATTTCCTTATTTAAACGGGACTTTGCTTGCTTAATGCCGCATACACACGATAATTTTTCGGCATGAAAAGAATTTTTTTTTTTTTTAAACGTAATTTAAAATGATCGTGTGTGGGCTTCACATCGTTTTTTATCTTCTAAAAACCGAGAAAAAAAAATTTGAGCATGCTGCATTTTTTAACGTCGTTTTAAAAAATTTTGTTTTTTGGGTTGTAAAAAATTATCGCGGGTGGGCTAAAACGACGTTAAAAACGGCGTTTTAAACCTGCGCATGCTCAGAAGCAAGTTATGAGACGAGAGCTTGAATGGAACTTCCCCTTTAGAGTGCCGTCGTACATGTTGTACGTCACCGCGCTTTGCTCATCATTTTTTAAAAACGATGGTGTGTGGGCAACATCGTTTTTAATGATGAAGTTGGAAAAACGTTGTTTTTTCTACATGCTGAAAAACGTTGTTTTTTTCAATGCTGAAAACTGATCGTGTGTACGCGGCATTAGAGTTCAGAAGCAGCAAAGCATAATGCACATTTGTAAAGCACAGCAGTATGGAAACAGTACGACAGTACTGCCGTTTTATAAAAAGACAGAAGCTGATTAAATTTACCTGCAGGGTTCCTTCTTTGCTCTGTACTTTTTTTTTTCTATAAAGTCACTAAGCTCCAGTTACAGATGATTTAAACTGAAAATTCCACAAATGGATCTTTTACTAACAAAAACATTTTCCTCTTGGTTTAAGAACTTAGGCTTTTATAAGATCCAAAATGTACAATAATATTCTGCATACTACATTCATTGTAGCTATGAAATTGGAAACGTTCCTGCATTAACGCATTTTAAATCTCATTATACAGCGCTCAATAATAAAAACAGACAATAATTCCACTAAATTGGATCATGTATGCTCCATGCAATTCTTATGAGAGAACCTATATTGCTGATTGTACTTAATTTACTTTATTTAAAAGGTAGCTGAAAGTTTAATCAAAAAAAAACATTAGGCATAGATACCATATATATGGGCTGTCTTTACATTATTAATTCAGTGCCTTTAGATATTAAGCAAGGTCTAACTAACTAAACTAACTATAATTTTTAAAATGAGAAGCTATTGTAATTTATACAAACAATCAACACCTTCCAAGGTAGGGGAAAATGCATTGGATGCTACCACAGCATTATAGGACCTGAATTTGCTCATCTACGAAAGGATGGAACAAAACCTAAAATTTCTATACATGACCTGTCCACATGCAACACAGTGCATGTAGCAATCTGTTGCCGAGGTGACATAGTCAACAGCAGGTGCCTCACCCCTCATCATTTTCTGAGCAAGGAGACAAATATTAAATCAAACTACAATTGCCATCAATAGGTTTTCAAAGAATGGGAACTGGTCAGTGTCCCTGTTCCACCCCCTCTGTCTCGTTACTGGTCACTAGTAGGAATGAGCTCTGGCGTGTTCACACACTCCACATGCAGAGCCCGCCAGGAAGTCGGCACTGCGCTGCGCTAATGACAGGCAGTGAGACATTATCTGATCTCTGCAGCCGAGCATCGGGAGAATGTCTCACTGCCTGTGATTAGCGCAGCGCCTACTTCCTGGTGAGCTCTGCACGTGGAGTGTGCAAACACGCCAGAGCTCATCCTTAGTCACTAGGATGAAGGTGGTCCCTGCCACACAGCTTACTTAGCTACTAGTAATGGTGAAAAATAAGTTACCCCTTCGCTGCCAGGCCCTGTGCTCCATTTTGTACACTCAGGTGGCCAGACCATTTTTTTAAATTTTTCCTTTGTTTTTTATTTTTTACTTATAGCTTTTAGAATTTGTGAAAGACCCCACTCCCCAAAACATATATTTTATAAAAGCACATGATAAGTAGAATAAAACAAAGGTGCTACTGATTTTTTAGACCCTGTGGTATTTGCGCAAATGTTTATCAAACCAATATATTTGCAAAAAATACACTAAAACCATTATTATCAGATAAAAACACAGCAAATTTTACAAAATTCCTACTAAATATAAAAGATTACCCTGTATTGAGTGAATAAATAACAAATATTTGTAACTTTTAAATTGCGCCTTTTTGCGAAATGGTGAAAATTACACAGATGCAAAAGTGTATATATCCAAATTTCTCAAAAAATCTGAAGGTTTTTATTTTTCCCTTACAGCTTTCAGAATTTGTGAAAGACCCACAAAAACCATATATTGTCTGAAAGCATATGACCTCTAGAATAAAACAAAGTTGCTACTGATTTTTTAGACCCTGCGGTATTTGCGCAAATGTTTATCGAACCAATATATTCGCAATGATAGTGGCTGTGGGGAGCGGGTTTGTGAGGGGGAGCGGGTTGGTGAGGGGGGGCGGGGGGGTTTAAGCCCAACATGCTCTTTGGGTACCCATGAGGCTTTGTATAGTATAGTGGTATAGGTGCAGTTACAATTCCCTATTGTCTTGTCTCCTCTCCCGCTGCTCCCCTGTCTTGTCTCATGCCTCCCCTGCCCTGTCACTGCCCAAGGCTTCCAATGGCTCCTAAAAGCATGTTCAATCATTGCCATGTACAAGGGGGGCTAACAGTCACTGTTTGTAGCACAGCGATTATACATTCTTGTCAGGGTGTCATGAACTCGTCACCTCCACCGCTGTACTTTATACTGACATTACAGTAAGGACACAAGTACTAGAATTGAGGGAGTGATAGTAATAATGTAAGAGCATAATATCCCAAAACACATAACCAACAGTTGCTATTTAAAACCCAACTCCAGCCAAAACGTTTCATTCCGCCTTCCGAACAGAGCAGCAAATGGTTAGAACCTTTGTCAGGTTTTTATTGTCATCTGTGTCAGGCCAGGAAGTGGTCCTTTGTTTAATTTTAGTGGAAAATTAGTGATTCAAACTCCTAGAACCATTTTCAACAGAAACTTTCCTACTAGTATTTCTAGTTCTTATGTAAAGAAAGGCCACAAAGAGACTGGGAGGCTTTAAAAAAAACATTGTAATTGATAACCTTAAAGTGGGGGTCCACCCTAAAAAAAAAAAAATTGCCAAAAAGGCTACAAAACAAAATTCATTTTTGTATTTATTTTTTATACTTACCATAAGTGGCTGTTACTAGGCAGATCTAACACTTCTTGGTCCGTGGTGGTCTTCTTCCTTCTCCTCCTCATGCTGCCTCCTGGGAAATGGGGAGCGGTGTCTTCTGGGACCTTGTGTGTGTCCCAGGAGACATCTGTCAGTTCTAGTAGTTAGAACCGACTTGCGCAGTAGGGAATTGGGCAGTAAAGCCGCAACGCTGCACTTCCTAATTCCATCACCGAGGATGGCGGCGGGGCAGCCGAGACCCGAGAGATTGCTCGGCTTCGGCTGCCAACATTGCAGGCACCCTGGACAATGATGTTGCACATGTGATCCGTTTGGACACCAGCCATTGGATGGCTTGACAGTTTGGTTGAGAGCACAACCAATGGGAGTGCTACAATTTCTGGCACGTGCCAGAAATGAAACCGTTTTATGGATGGGTTTACTTCCGCTTTAACCTACATGTACAGTATAGATGGTAAAAGTATAATCTAAGTGACTGGTTCCCTTTAAAAGACATAGGCAATTCTATTTTGGGCTCCGGCAATCACTGAGGAAATCATATAACTTATTTGAGATGTTGGGTGTCAGTCATGTATAATATGTGACTGCATTTGTCTCTCAAATTCAAATTTGCTCAGTGAATTCCAGAGTCCAGAGAAAATTTTATTTCCGGAAAATTATGCTAACTGCCAGATGTTGCAGGCAGAAAAGCCCAACCACGACAGCTGCTGTAGATGTCTCATTAACAGGCAGGTTCATGTATGAATTCCTTTACTGCAAAGCCAGCGCTGGGTTACCAGGACATATTTAAAAGATGATTAACACATTGTGCTATATAAGACATGTAAATAAAATCAGACATAGACCTCCTGTGACAAACGCATACTTCTTTCTATGCCGTAGTCCTATAGATGCTACACATACATAGTTACATAGTCGGGATTAAAAAAAGACATAACTTATGTTGACATGTCAAATCGCATGTCAAATTGGCAGCATTTGCCGGCAATGACACCATCCTTATCGGTGCACCAATTTCAAAAAGTCGTTTCTGTACTACTTTTTGCAATTTCGGGCCACGATTTACATTAACATCTGTGCAGAAACCTGACCGAAATCGGGACTGCCAGCGGTAGTGAAATAGTGTGAGTTCATTCCTGCAGCCCAGTGTGAACCTGGGATTAAGGTGTCTGATGCGTCTTCATCTGGAGTGTAGGCACCCTAACACAAGATGTGTGTAACTGGTCTGATCACTAGGTAAAAAGAGCAGGAAAATAGCCTAAAAAAAACAAAAAGAAAAACACATCCAATGATTGGTAGGCTGCAATATATTTACAGTATATCTGTCATCCTCATTTATTAAAATCATGCCAAAGCAAAGTATCCATAGAAACCAATCAGAATTCATGATTAAAGGTCTGATTTAGGTTATGTGAACTCTGATTGTCTGCTATTAGTGACTGCACTTTGCACTGTTTAACTGCTTGCCGACCGTAGCTGTACGTCGGCACTTCTGCGGGCGCTAGGGGGCGCGTGCGCGTGCTGGTGGCCGGGCTGCGCGCCCCCGCTCGCCCCCGAGTCCTGTGCGCGTGCCGGCGGGCACGATCGCCGCCGGGCACACGCGATCGCTCGTTACAGAGCGGGGACCGGGAGCTATGTGTGTAAACACATAGCTCCCGGTCCTGTCAGCAGAGGAAACGCTGATCTTCTGTTCATACAATGTATGAACAGAAGATCAGTGATTTCCCCTAGAGAGTCCACCCCCCATACAGTTAGAACACACCCAGGAACACACTTAACCACTTCCCCGCCCCCTAGTGTTAACCCCTTCACTGCCAATGGCATTTTTATAGTAATCCAATGCATTTTTATAGCATTGATCGCTAAAAAAATGCCAATGGTCCAAAAAATGTGTCAAAAGTGTCCGAAGTGTCCGCCATAAGGTCGCAGTACTGAAAAAAAATGCTGATCGCCGCCATTACTAGTAAAAAAATAAATAAATAAATAATAAAAATGCCATAAAACTACCCCCTATTTTGTAAACGCTATAACTTTTGCGCAATACAATCAATAAACGCTAATTGCGATTTTTTTAATGAAAAATATGTAGAAGAATACGTATCGGCCTAAACTGAGGAAAATTTTTTTTTTATATATATTTTTGGGGGATATTTATTACAGAAAAAAGTTAAAAATATTGCATTTTTTTTAAAATAGTCGCTCTGTTTTTGTTTATAGCGCAAAAAATTAAAACCGCAGAGATGATCAAATACCACCAAAAGAAAGCTCTATTTGTGGGAAAGAAAGGACGCCAATTTTGTTTGGGAGCCACGTCGCACGACCGCGCAATTGTCAGTTAAAGCAAAGCAGTGCCGAATCACAAAAAGTGCTCTGGTCATTGGGCAGCAATATGGTCCGGGGCTAAAGTGGTTAATGTGATAGGAATCTAATGACTGAGAAGTAGAGTAAAACACCTGAGGTCACACCCTGAAGTTTAGATGTCCCTGTGAGAATTTATGGCATCAGGTGTGGGAAACCAAGGGTGACAAATGTGTCCAATTAGTTGTGGAATGTCACAGTCATGTCATCCTGGTTGTAGCAGCTGTAGAGTCACAGATCGAAGACAAACTGCATCACTGGCAATTCATCTTACGTTTTGTCCATTCTCAGTTACTGGAATATAGCAAAACAAAACATAAAGTGCCCTTCGCTACCATTTTTTAAACTACATCTGCCATTTATTCTGGCAAATTCAGGAGCTTTGTCGTGTATTTCTTTTCAGCCGGTAATTGGGAAAACTTGGAGCTATGTACATCCCCCTGAGATGTTACCAGAGGGATTATGGTGCGAGAATTAAACGTCTCATAGGTATGGTAGCGAAATGTACATATGACAAGGTCACACCTGTGAAGAAGAACTACTTAACAACTGAGGCAGAGCTAGCAACCGCCATTGGTGCCATTTGTGATCTTGACCCAAAATCCTCACTAAAGCATCTGTATTGTGACTGGTATTAGATAGAAGAATCTGCCATAATTAAAGGGGTTGTAAAGGTAATTTTTTTCCCTAAATAGCTTCCTTTACCTTAGTGCAGTCCTCCTTCACTTACCTCATCCTTCCATTTTGCTTTTAAATGTCCTTATTTCTTCTGAGAAATCCTCACTTCCTGTTCTTCTGTCTGTAACTACACACAGTAATGCAACACTTTCTTCCTGGTGTGGAGAAAGCCTCTTGAGGGGGGATGGGGCGAGCAGAAGTGTCAGGACGCCCACTAACACACAGCTCCTTTCTCTATCTGCAAAGTAGAGAGCGTACTGACTTGCCTGCTCGCCCCCTCCCCCCTCAAGAGGCTTTCTCCACACCAGGGAGAAAGTGTTGCATTACTGTGTAGAGTTACAGACAGAGGAACAGAAAGTGAGGATTTCTGAGAAGAAATAAGGACATTTATAAGCAAAATTTAAGGATGAGGTAAGTGGAGGAGGACTGCACTAAGGTAAAGGAAGCTATTTAGGGATTTTTTTTTTTTTTTTACTTTTACAGCCCCTTTAACATTTCTTACATTGTGTATTTGTATCTACATTGTAGCCTGAAGGACACAGTAGAAGTAACAATTTTTCAGGTACATCAGTGGGAATAAAACAACCCTTTAACATTGATGGTCAGGAGGAAGAATACCTCTAAAACCCCTCCTAAAGTCACAGATCTGGAGTCCTTTATCCTGATAATTTCCTAACCCTTTGAAAAATTTCTAAGCCATAGGAAAAAATGGGGAAGGGATCACCGCTCCAGGTGGATGTGTGGAAATGGCACTCTCCTGAAGGTGGAAGCAACAGGTGAAGGCTAAGCATATAGCAATAGCTATGGTGAGAATGTGAAACGCGTCAACTTTTTTATCCTGTACCCTGCTGTGGTTTATACTTTTGTTATTTTGCACAATAAAGGTGTTTTTTGTTGAAGTGCGGCTGTCCAGACCTTCCCTCTTCTAATTGCTATAG
Organism: Rana kukunoris; assembly: GCA_029574335.1. NCBI lineage: Eukaryota > Metazoa > Chordata > Amphibia > Anura > Ranidae > Rana > Rana kukunoris. Next base: position 171,806,922 of record CM056049.1, read on the forward strand.
GAAAAAATGTCTGAAACCATTTTGAACTAAACCCGTTATGGAAGAAGTAAAGGGGATGTAACTGCTGAGCTGTGCTTTTATGTTGACTGACTTTGTGCCTTCTGAAATAATGGGCCTACAGCAAATAAATATGCAGACACTTGTTCGGGGTCAATGTCTGACTGAAGCAAAATTGTCAGTTACTTACCGGTAGCTGGATTTCTACGATGTCTTACAGGACGGCACCCTGAGAGATGACTGGCTCCACCTGACAGGAAACACAATCAAAAAAGAGGTTAAGAACCCCGCCCCTTCCCGTGCTTCCTCAGTTTGAGATAAGTATTACCCAACCGTGCACGGAAAAAACACCATAGATAAATACAACCAACAATGTATCACCTGGGTGGGAAGTAGGCCTGCCGTCCTGTAAGACATCGTAGAAATCCAGCTACCGGTAAGTAACTGACAATTTCTCCCTCGTCTTCCAGGACGGCACCCTGAGAGAGAAGCAAGTAGCTTCAGGCCTACCTTAGGGCGGGACCACTGCCTGAAGGACTTTTCTGCCAAACGACAAGTCCTGTGGTGACAGAAGTTCCACTCTGTAGTGTCTTAAAAATGTGTTCGGGCTTGACCACGTCGCCGCTCTGCAAATTTGCTCCACTGAAGCTCCTGCCCTTTCTGCCCAGGAGGTTGCCAGTGACCGAGTGGAGTGAGCTGTAACTTTAGGAGCGGCTTTACCAGCCTTTACGTAAGCTAAGGAGATGGTCTGTCTAACCCACCTAGAGATGGAGGCCCTAGAGGCCTGCTGACCTTTTTTCTGACCAGAAAAATTAATTAACAAGTGAGTAGAGTGTCTAAATTCCTTGACTCTCTCTAAATAAACTAATAAACTACGTCTAACATCCAGACAGTGAAAAGAAGCCTCCCTTTCATTCTGGGGGTTTGAACAAAAAGACGGGAGAATAATCTCCTGTGACCTGTGAAATTTGGTCGCTACCTTGGGGAGGTACAGGGGGTCCGGACTTAGGACCACCCTGTCCTCAAATAAACGAAAAAACGGCTCTTTGATTGAGAGCGCCTGCATATCACCTATCCTTTTGGCCGTTGTAACTGCCAAAAGGAAGGCAAACTTAAAGGTTAGTAGTCTAATCGGGATGCTATCAATCGGCTCAAACGGAGACTTAGTTAGTTGGTCTAGTACGATTGACAGATCCCAGGGCGGGATTCTGGGACACCGCAATGGGGACAACCTGTCTCTGGCTGTAAGAAATCTTTTTACCAGGGGATCTAAGGCCAGACGTCTGTCTAAGAAATAAGACAAGGCTGCCACTTGGACCCTAAGAGTCCTTGTGGCTAGACCCTGCTCCACCCCATCCTGGAGGAACTCAAGGATGACCGCAATCTCCTGTTGGGAGACCTGTCTAGCCGAGCACCAGCGAGAAAAAACCCCCCAGTGTTTGGCATAGATGCGCCTTGTGACTTCTTTCCTGCTGGCCAGAAGGGTATCAATGACCCTCTCGGAACAGCCCTTTTCCCTCAAGCACCCCCTCTCAAGCACCAGGCCGTCAGCTTGAAGAAACCTGGGTCTGGATGAAAAAGTGGACCCTGACGAAGAAGATCCTTCCTGATTGGGAGAGGGAGGGGAGGAGACACTGACCTGCGTTCTAGGGTAGGGAACCAGGTCCTCTTGGGCCACCAAGGTGCGATCAGAATCAAATTTCCCTCTGCCAGACTCAGCTTCTGTAGGACTCTGGGAAGCATGTTCAGAGGAGGGAAGGCATAGGCCAGGGGAAAGTTCCAAGCCTGGGACAACGCATCCACTCCTTCCGACCCATGCTCCAGGGAAAGAGAGAAAAACCTCTTCACTTTCCTGTTGGCTCTGCAAGCGAAGAGATCCACCTCTGGTCTGCCAAAGTGTTGGCAGATTAGGTTGAACACTTCTACATTTAGTTCCCATTCCCCCTGAAGAATGGGTCGGCGGCTTAGGAAGTCTGCCTCCCAATTGAGGGTCCCCTTCAGGTGTACTGCTGAAAGCGAGAGGACTCTCTGTTCTGCCCAACCCAGGATCTCCAGGGATAATGCTAAAAGGGTGCGAGACCTGGTGCCTCCCTGGTGGTTGAGGAAGGCTACTGCGGTCGCGTTGTCGGAAAGAATCTGGACCTCCCTGCCCAGGATTCTTTCCTCGAACGCTCTTAGAGCCTCCCCTACCGCTAAGAGCTCGCGGTAATTTGAAGAGGCTCCCCTTTGTCTTGGGTTCCAGGACCCCTGAGCCCTTAGTTCGGCCAAGTGGGCTCCCCACCCCCAGGTGCTGGCGTCTGTGGTAACCCTGACCGGATCGGTCTGAAACCACAAGAGGCCCGACTGCAGGTTCTGTGGGAGAAGCCACCATCCCAAAGAAGCCTTCACGGGTTCTGGGATGTTGACCCTGGAGTCTAGGGACTCTCTTTTCCCGTCCCAGGAGGAGAGAACGAAGGATTGGAGGGGTCTGGAATGGAGCTGAGCCCACGGAACTCCTGGGATGCTGGAAGTCATCAGACCCAACACCTTCATGATAAATCTGAAGGAGTGGTCTGTCTCCTCCAAGACTGACCTGACCACGGCCATGAGACCCCGGATCTTGTTTTCTGGCAAAAAGAGCTTCCTTTCCAGGGAGTCTATCAGAAACCCTAGATAAGGTTTCCTCTGTTCGGGAATGAGCGAGGATTTCTCCTTGTTGATGATCCAGCCTAAGGACTCTAGGGTGGTCATGACCGTGGTTAGGTCCGCAAGGAGGAAATCTCGATCCTGATTGTACAGGAGCAGATCGTCCAGATAGGGGATTACTGCAATTCCTTGCAAGTGCAGGAATGCGATCGCCTCTGCCAGGATCTTTGTGAATACCCTTGGACTGGAGGCCAGTCCAAAGGGAAGAGCAGCAAATTGCCAATGCTGCACCCCCTGGGGGGAAGCGATGGCAAACCTGAGAAACCTTTGATGGTCTGGAAAGATAGGCACATGAAGGTACGCGTCTCGAAGGTCGATGGTGACCATAAAGACGCCCCTCAATAATAGCCTCCTGAGGCTGTAAATGCTCTCCATTCAAAACCTCTTGTGGAGGAGACAAGTATTGAGGGGCCTCAAGTTGATGATCAACCTGAATTTTCCCGAGGGTTTGGGGACCACGAAGATATGGGAATAATTGCCCATAGCTCTCTGGTCCAGAGGTACCTGGACTATCACAGCCTGGTGAGCTAACTCTGCAATGTTCTGCAGAAGACCCGCTGCCTTGGAAGGGTCCCTGGGTAAGTGGGTCAGAATAAATTTTGGAGGGGGCACCTGATTGAATTCTAGCCTGTAACCCTCCCTTATAATTTGTAGGGTGTGGGGGCTTTGAGTAATACTCTCCCACCTGGGAAGAAATTGGGAGAGTCTTCCCCCGACCTTCCCGTCATTTGGGCTAACCCACCTAGAGATCTTCTCTCAGAGGGACGGATTTTGCTACCAAATGACCCCTGGGGGCCTCGAAAAGGTTTTTTCCTATTTTGTTTAAGTTTTGAAGGAAAATGCACTCCCTTTTCTGAGGACCTGGTCAAAACTTGATCCAGGCCTGAACCAAAAAGAAGAGAGCCCTCAAAGGGAAGACCACATAGGCGATTTTTAGACGCCAGATCCCCATTCCATGTTTTAACCCATACAGCCCTGCGGGCTGCATTGATGAGGGCTCCGGTCCTTGCGGTTGAGCGAACTGTCTCAACTGCAGCATCGGCTAGATAAGCCACTGCACTCCCTACGAGCTGTAAGGACTCTAAAATGTCCTTGAACTCTGAGTCCTGGGAAAAGTGATTTGCCAACTTGGAGATCGAGGCATCAGCGTTTCTGGCAATGCAGGCTGAAGCCAAAGCAGGGCTCAAGGCCGCCGCATTGGCTTCCCAGGCCCTACACAGAGAGGTCTCGGCTCGCCGATCCATGGGATCCTTCAGGTTGCCTGCGTCCTCAAAAGAGAGGTCAGACTGTTTGGAAACCTGTGACAGAGGGGCATCTAATCTGGGAGTCTTAAAAAACCTAGATTCTTCTTCCTCTTTAAACGGACAACGCCGTTTCCAGGTTTTAAATTTTATTAGGCTTTTCTCTGGCTCAGCCCATTCCTTGAGGATGATGTCCTTTAGGGACCGGTGCACCGGAATAGTCCTCGGCTGGGGCTTGACCAAACCCTGGTACAATTTGTCTTGGATGGAAAATTGTTCCGTGGGTTGGGGGATATCCTCAGAAACATAAACCGCCCCAAGAAGGCTCCCCATCTCCTCAGCCGAAAACATGAATCTGCCTGACCTCGCATCCTCATCCTCTTCCTCTGCCTGGCTATCTGCCTGATCCTCTCGCTGAGGGAGGATTTCTGAGTCCTCGGAGTCTGAAACCAAGGAGTGCCGGGGTTCCTAAAGGACCCTAAGAGAGGAGGAGGAACTACCCTGAGATGAGGTCCCTGCGGTGGGGGGCTCCAACTCCCTACTTTTAAGAGAACCTTGCAAGTCCTTAAGGGTAGAGAGCATTTCAGACTGGACCTGCAGAAATCCCTTCATGATTTCAGAGGTCTCCTTCCCTGCCAATTTTTGAATACATTTAACACAAAAAGGCTTGGAATTATCTGAGGGTAGCTTAGTGTTGCAATTGCCACATCTTTTAAAACGGGCAGTCACTCTGTGGCTAGCCCCCCCCTGGGCAGTGATGTCCTCTCCTGGAGAAGGAAGACAAACAATTCAGCATAAAAGTGTACACGGGAACATCGTTTTCCTGGGTCCCAGCCCACCCAGTTCCCAGTGTAAAAATAGGTAGAAGACTCACCAACCGAGGCTTCTCCTGCAGCCGAGGCCGTAGCTGGCCGATCCTCTCGCTCCATGTCGCGGGAGGCACGGGCGCTTCTCCCTCTCACTGCTGCTTGCTGTCTGTCTCCTGGCAAATGTGAGTCCCAGAGCGTGCTGCTCCGATGGTGGCCGCCATCTTCACCGCGCCGGACCCGGAAGTGATGCGCACGCGCGTGACGACATCACCCTGCGCCGCGGCCTGACAGGACGCCGATTTCGGCGCCAATTTTGGATCATGGATGGCACCGCTGCGAAATACAGCAGCCAGGGACCCACAGCGCCTGAGGAGAGGAGCCTAGCCACCAAGAACCTTCAAGGTAAGGTGGAGACTCGGTGAGAGGGAGGAATCAGCCCCTGGAGCTCCAGGGTAGGCACTACCCCAAGGAGACTCCAGCACTCAGGGGGGGGGGGGTTGCGAGTTCACATCTTCTGAAGTTTTTTGTTGCCCCCCCTGAGTAAGAGGGGACCCCCTGGGAGGTAAAGACCTGACCGGACCCAAAGACTTGCTTTAGAGCAGGGGTCTCCAAACTATGGCCCTCCAGTTGTTCAGAAACTACAATTCCCATCATGCCTAGTCATGTCCGTAAATTTTACAATACGTCATGAGACATGTAGTTCCGCAACAGCTGGAGGGGAGTAGTTTAGAGATCCCTGCTTTAGAGAGTTGTTTTGGCCTTTGTCTAAAGATAGGGTAATCTGGTGATACATTTGATATGAATGCTGCAAAATCATATCGTTAAAGGGGAGTTCCACCCACAATTTCACTTTTTAAATATAAATACCCCTGTAATACACAAGCTTAATGTATTCTAGTAAAGTTAGTCTGTAAACTAAGGTCCATTTTGTTAGGTTGCTACAGCATTTAGATCGTTTATAATACCATATATATAATAACAGCGTTTATAATCTAGAAATAGACTGTGGCCATCTTAAGTGTGGGCATCATGAAGCCAGACTGTATGACTTCCTGGATTTCAGCTTTGCATATCTCGCACATGCTCAGTGCTGCACAAGCAATGCAATAGGTTTCAGTCAGGTTTGCAAGGACTACTGGGAAACATGATGCCTATCCCAAAAACCCTTGCAAATAGCCTTGTGACTTAATAGCCTAGGCTAATAAGGAGGTGTCAGAGATTCTAAATGGACCAGGACTGTGTGCCTACACAGAGGAGACCAACACTGTATATAGTGGAATAAAAAGGTGTTTTATTTACAAAGGTGAACAAACAGGTTACGACAACCAGTGCACGAAAAACACAAAGCATATATACAAGTCCAGGGGAAATGCCGTAATCATAAACCAAAAGCCAAGCCGGGGTCAAATACCAGAAGATCACCAAAGAAGCTGCAGACAGGGAATGGGCAGGAAGGAAATGTCCAGGAGAGGGATCAGGTCGGGACAGATTGGGTCGGGTCAGAAGTCCAGAACGGGGACAGCAGGCTCAGGGTCAGGTATTAGGGTCCGGTAAATAGACAGAGACCAGGGCGAGTTCTGCTTGAACTTGCCGGGTATAAATAGGGGCGTGTTAATTATGTTCAGGTCACACCTGAACGCAGCAAGTGCCAGGTGCTCCACACTGCCAGGGTCCATCCGCTGGTGGAGGCCAGTACTGCGTCCCAAAGGTGATATACCAGCAGGGGGAAGTTCCCCTGACAGCTCTGAACTGCCAGGAGACCCCTGCTGGTGGGACGCAGCACTGCAAGACAGAACATAAATAGCACCAGCGAATGGAACCTTTCCTGACAGAGGAGAGAGTAATGCAGGACTACAAAATAAAAGTATTTACAAGCAACAAAAATAAATAAAAATTGTCCATTCTGAACATGATGAGATTAGGACATGCAGCACAGACAAACATAAAAAAAATGGGTGGAACTCCACTTTAAGAGTCTTCGAAAAAAAAAAAAAAAGTTTAATTAAACAAAAGAATAAGATCTGTTATAGATTTTTAAAGCGAGGCATCCAAGTCATTTTCAATGTCTTTGGAAAGATAATCATGATAAGATTCTCTTCACCCAAGAATGGAGTGGGTGCAATTAAATAGAGCGTCTTCCATGAAAAGTTATTTTTGGTGGATTTAGAAAAAGACATTGTACCTCTGCTCATTAAATATTTGAACTTTGTACATTCATCACTTTCTTTGAAGAGTCTCTGATCTTCTATTCCAAGAATCTAGGATTTTAATTAATGGAAGGTATATTAGGAGTGACTGCTTCAGGTAGCTCTATTACAGCTAACTTAAAGGGGTTGTAAAGGTAAAAAAACAAAAATCCCCTAAATGGCTTCCTTTACCTCAGTGCAGTCCTCCTTCACTTACCTTATCCTTCAATTTTGCTTTTAAATGTCCTTATTTCTTCTGAGAAATCCTCACTTCTTGTTCTTCTGTCTGTAACTCCACACAGTAAATGCAAGACTTTCTCCCTGGTGTGGAGTGTTGTGCTCGCCCCCTCCCTTGAGGGGGCGAGCAGGAGAGTCAGGACCCCCACTAACACACAGCTCCTTTATCTGCAACATAGAGAGCGTCCTGACTGTCTTGTTTGCCCCCTCCCCCTCAAGGGAGGGTGTGAGCACAACACTCCACACCAGGGAGAAAGCCTCACATTACTGTGTGGAGTTACAGACAGAAGAACAGAAAGTGACGATTTCTCAGAGGAAATAAGGACATTTAAAAGCAAAATGGAAGGATAAGGTAAGTGAAGGAGGACTGCACTAAGCTATTTAGGGTGTTTTTTTTTAACCGTTACAACCCCTTTTAAACTCACATTTTGTACTTTCCTCCAGTTGTAAGCATAATGTGCATGCCTTTTCACCTCTGCAAAAATCCTCCAAAACGATTGATAACATTTTGTACACCTTGTATAACCTAACCATAGAAATACAGAACAATAGATGTGCAACATCCCATTGTAATAAATTGGATCACATTTGTTCTTTCTTCTGGCTAAAGTAATCCAAAATCTATTTTTCTTCTGTGGGATATTGAGAATAGATTGTAGATGAGCAGATTGTGACCCTAAACCTTTAGTTATGACGGCTCCTTAAAAAACCTTGGAAATGTTTAACCACTTTAAACCCGCACGCCGTCATATGACGTCCAAAAAGGGGATCTGTTATCCCGGGTGGACGTCATATGATGTCCTGTACTTTGTGCGGGGATATCAGAATGATGCGTGCAGCTAGAGGCATCATTCAGATATCATTTTCTTCCGGCGGCGATCCTGCGCATCGTAAGAACGATCATAGCGCCGATTATGATGCTTGATCGTTCTTATAGGCGGCAGGAGGGACATCCCCCTCCCGCCTCCATTCGCTGCTTCTCCGGGCTCTCCCCAGTCCCACTGGGACCCAGAGAGATGATCGCCATCCACCGGATGTGCAGCATAGAGATGACTGGTAACTCAAATTCACTGACTAGCTGCTAATTCGTTACTATTCAACGTCAGTAAATAGTTCATGTATCTTCTATTTCTGGTTGAAAAAAGAAGGTGTGCTTTGTAAAACAGGATTCGCAACAGCTTCAGTCACCCGCATGTGGAAATCTCTCCTTCACGCCGTGACCAGGATGCATAGTAAACACCTCCGTATTCTCCTATTTGCTCCAGGTTTTTCTTAATGTATTTCTATTGGTTCCTCAACAGACAGATTGGCAGAGGAACCAATAGAAATGTAGAAGGAAGAATTACGAGTGAGCAGAGTGGAGGAAAGATTGTTCAGGACTCGGGAGTAAGGGATCAAAAAATAGGAGACCAAGTTGACACATTCCCTGCAACACACAGCTTATACCGGTCTCTTCTGCCTGCTGAGCAGGGAAGGCTTAACAGTCCGTAGGAAAGGTGCCTGCATGTGTAACACATCTGGTGTAAACCATCACTTTAACTTTGAAATGTTTAATGCTAAAACATCTATGCTGCAAAGAGTTGATCAACTCATTTTTACTAAACATCCTGACATGGGCACATTATGGTCAGAATTCAGTTACAAAACATCCTTGTTCTTACACAAGTCCCTAAAAAAACCAAAGGAAGTCAAGGGAACAACAAACATTACATTATGCAATAGTCCTGTACAAATGAAGTGATTGATAATGTATTGGTCTTTGCTTTGTAGCCTATTGTTTGCCGTTATTATTTTAGGACTAAGGACATTTAACAAAGGCAACTGACAATTTTATTCTTCAGGAGATCTGCGTCTCTCCCTTCAACTTTTTTTCCAAGAGCATCAGTACTTAATATCTTCTGAAACATTTCCATATCGGTGTGTATAAAAGCACTTTGTAATTGATGTTTGCTAACTTAAAAAAAAAGTGATTCTCTGTCTTCTGGCTCCTAATGTGAGCTAAGCAGAAGCCTTACATTAACCACTTGCTTACTGGGCACATATACCCCCCTCCTGCCCAGATGAAATTTCAGCTTCCGGCACTGCCTTGCTTTAACTGACAATTGCGCAGTCGTGCGACGTGGCTCCCAAACAAAATTGACATCCTTTTTTTTCCCACAAGTAGAGCTTTCTTTTGGTGGTATTTGATCGCCTGTGCGGTTTTTATTTTTTGCGCTATATTTTGAAAAAAAAATACAATATTTTTTACTTGTTGCTATAATAAATATCCCAATTTAAAAAAAAAAAAAACACTTTTTTTCTCAGTTTAGGACGATACGTATTCTTCTACATATTTTTGGTAAAAAAAAAAAAAAAAAAAAATCGCAATAAGCGACTAGTTTGCACAAAAGTTATAGCGCTTACAAAATAAGGGACAGAATTATTATTTTTCATTTATTTTTTTTACTAGAAATGGCGGCGATCTGCGATTTTTATTGAGACTGCGACATTATGGCGGACACATCGGACACTTTTGACACATTTTAGGCACCATTCACATTTATACTGCGATCAGTGCTATAAATATGCACCAATTACTGCATAAATGTGACTGGCATTGAAGGGGTTAACACTAGGGGGTGAGAAAGGGGTTAAATGTATTCCCTACATAGTGTTCTAACTGTGGGGGGAGGGGGGGTGACTGGGGGAGGTGACCGATCTGTGTCCCTATGTACAAGGGACACAGATCGGTCTCCTCTTCAGAAACAGGACGCTGTCTCTGTGTGAGCCAGCAATGAGAGATGATCTCATATGTTTACACAGATCGCGCGGATCGCATAGAAAACGGCCGTACGCCACGATCTGTGATTGGCTGTGTCCAAGGGACATGGCCAACACAGAGCTTCCCTGCCGCGTGCTCTGGAGCGCGCGCGGGGAACGCCCAAAGGGGCAGCCGTCAAAAGACTGCGGCTTGGATATTCAGGTCCACGCTGTAGCCGTCATTCGGCTATAGTGCGGGCCGCAAGTAGTTTAAGGGTCACTAAAGGATTTTTTTTTTTTTTTTTAGCTAAATAGCTTCCTTTACCCTAATGCAGTCCTAGTTTCATGTCCTCATTGTTCGTTTTTGCTGTAATCCTTCTCTGTTCTGCCCACTTCCTGGTTGTTTCCTTATGAAAAAAGTACTGGGAGCTTCTCTCTGTGGTCTCTAATCAAGGAGGTGTGATTACGGTGTGTCTAAAACCCCAGTTTCATTTTAAAAACAAACCCTGCCCTGTATTGGCTCTGTGTCTCTGTACTTCACAGAAGCATGAAACTAGAAGAAAAACAAAACTGAAACCGCAGGCACATTATATGATTGATTTTTTATCTATTTTTAATCATTTTTAAAACCAATTAGTTAACTATTATATCTCTATACCCTGTAAACAGTAATTTCAGCAAAACATTTTTTTTCCTTTGCAACTAACATTTAAAGCTGAGTTCCACCCAAAGGTGCCCCCCCCCCCTCCAGTGCCACATTTGGCACCTTTCGGGGGGAGCGGGGAATGTCCCCATTTCCAAGAGATCTCTGCATGGCGAGATCATGCAGAAGTTCGGCCTGCCTTCTCCTTCCCCCACTGACGGGGTATTCAGAAAGCGCAGCAAACTTCATGTATGCACAGTAAGGAACCGGCTGTGAAGCCGCAAGGCTTCACTGGTGGTTTCCCTTACAGGCAATGGCAGCAGCACCCGAGAGCTGATGAAAACATTGGCTGGGGTGCTGACATTGCTGGATTCCAGGACAGGTAAAAGTCCTAATCGTAAAAGTCAGCAGCTATAGTATATTTATACAGTATAAGTATTCTGCTTTAAGCACATTGCTACATAATTTGAAATTATGTTACTTTAAGACCCCTTTCACACTGAGGCGCATTGCAGGCGCTACAACGCTAAAAATAGTGCCTGCAAATCGCCTTCAAAGAGAGGCTCCATTCACTCCAGTGTGAAAGCCCGAGGGCTTTCACACTGGAGCGGTGCTCTGGCAGGATGTTAAAAAATGTGATGCAAGCAGAATCTTTGGAGCTGTGAAGGAGCGGTGTGTTTTCCTGCTTCTCCATCGCTCTTACTCATTGAAATTAATGGGCACCACGGCCGTACCGCCGGCAAATCGGCGCTGAAGCGGTGCTTTGCAGGTGGTTTTAACCCTTTTTCGGCCGCTAGCAGGGGTTAAAAGCGCCCTGCTAGTGTCCGAATACCTCTGCAAAAATTACGATAAAGCGCCGTTAAAAAAAAGCGATGCTTTACCGTCGATGCTGCCTGCGCCCAGTGTGAAAGGGGTCAAAATGAAAGTATACCTGTCATTGTAACAAATCTCAAACTGAGCACCCCATACTGTGCTGGGCACTGTATCATCCCTTTATTTACCTTTACCACAACGCATCTGCCAGACCAAATCTCAACACTGATCTATAAAATAAAAAAAACATGGTATGGTGCAAAATACAGAGCTTAGAACAATCAATCATCAGGCCTCAGAACAGTCACATATGGGTGGTGGCATGCAATAAAGTGAGCACCTGGTACTGACAGTTTGTGGTGATAGTATGGCACAGCGATGGGCATAGGAGCAGAGTGGGAGATCGGGTTTGTTGTGATGAACACTGCTTAATGTAATAATTGAACCCTCAGAAATTTTATTAAAGGAGTCATATATTGTACCCTTCTAGATACAAAATTGTGCATTTTATTAGATAACAATGAGAAATTTGTAATTTCAAAGACAATAGGAACACCTATTATTATTTCCAGGTATATTAATATTGGACAGTACCTGATTCCAACACTGCATGGTCACTGAACATGACCACAAAGCTAAACCTTTTAAATGCTCAAACGGGAAATACAAATCTCTATAAGCAGTAGCTAAATTTAAGTATTGCTTATTTATAAACATAAAAAATAATTGGGTGGAGTAGGCATGCAACCAATTAAATTCCTGAAATGCTGAAAAATAATTGGTCTCATTCAACAAATAGTTCATTTTCTTAAAAGGAAAACAACAGTGGCTTTGTAGCGAATTGTAGTTAGTCACATTCAGCTGAATTTGTTCTGTAATGTTAAAGATGTCTTGTAGCTTATCCAAGTCACGTCTTCAGTTCTAAGGAGCACCAGGAAGATATGGCAGCATATAGGTAGCACAGAACCCATAAAGCCCAACTCCAGGCAAAGAAAAAAGTTTTTAGCTGGCAGTGTACCCTGCACTGGAGTGCTAATTTTTGTCTTTGGGAAAGGAGAAACCCTTTTACTCGCCTGGCCTGCTGCGGTCTATAGAGCCTGTTCTGGGCTTGATGACATAAGTCCAATAAAGCATCAGGGTGCAGGAGAATCGGTCTTGTGCAGGGAGGACCAGATAAGTATATCTTTTTTATCCCACTCCTAGACAAAAACAAGCAATTAACACTTGCAGTGCAGGCACAGCCTCAATGCGAGGGAATTTTTTATTTTTTCCTGGAGTTCAGCTTTAATCCAATCACCATGTAATAGGTCAAAGCAGATGTTGATTGTCCAAGAACATGATGTTCAGCGTCAGGAAGACTGCATGGGTGTCATATGGCAGATGGTATGAACTGTCACAGTGGCATAGAGGTTGAAACTACATTATACAGTATCTCACAAAAGTGAGTACACCTCTCACATTTGTGTAAATATTTTATTATATCTTTTTATGTGACACTGAAGAAATGATACTGCTAAAAATTAGTGAGTGCACAGCTTGTAAAACAGTGTAAATTTGCTGTCCCCTTTAAAATAACTCCAAACAGTGGACAACAAAAGTGAGTACACCCCGAAGTGAAAATGTCCAAATTGGGCCCAAAGTGTTAATATTTTATTGGCCACCATTATTTTCCACCACTGCCTTAACCCACTTGGGCATGGAGTTCACCAGAGCTTCACAGGTTGCCACTGGAGTCCTCTTCCACTACTCCACGACAACATCACAAGCTGGTGGATGTTAGAGACCTTGCGCTCCTCCACCTTCCATTTGAGGATGCCCCACAGATGCTCAATAGGGTTTAAGTCTGGAGACATTCTTGGTCAGTCCATCACCTTTACCCTCAGCTTTATTAGCAAGGCAGTGGTCGTTTTAGAGGTGTGTTTGGGTCATTATGTTGGAATACTGCCCTGCGGCCCAGTCTCCGAAGGGAGGGGATCATGCTCTCCTTCAGTATGTCACAGTACATGTTGGCATTCATGGTTCCCTCAATGAACTGTAGCTCCCCAGTGCCGAAAGCACTCATGCAGCCCCAGACCATGACACTCCCACCACCATGCTTGACTGTATTCAAGACGCACTTGTCTTTGTACTCCTCACCTGGTTGCCGCCACACACGCCTTGACACCATCGGAACCAAAAAAGTTCATATTGGTCTCATCAGACCACAGGATATGGTTCTAGTAATTCATGTCCTTAGTCTGCTTGTCTTCAGCAAACTGTTTACGGGTTTCCTTCTGGGATGACAGCCATGCAGACGAATTTGATTCAGTACGCAGCATATAGTCTAAGCACCTCTGCAGCAATGATGGCAGCACTCATATGTCTATTTCCCAAAGACAGCTTCTGGATATATGATGCTGAGCATGTGCCCTCAACTTCTTTGGTCGACCATGGCGAGGAATGTTCTGAGTTTAAACCGCTGTATGGTCTTGCCTACAGTGCTACAGCTCAGTTTCAGGGCCTTGGCAATCTTCTTATAGCCTAGGCCATCTTTATGTAGAGCAGCAATCCTTTTTTTCAGATCCTCAGAGAGTTCTTTGCCATGAGGTGCCATGTTGAACTTTCAGTGACCAGTATGAGCGAGTGAGAGCGATAAAACCAAATTGAACACACCTGCTTCCCATTCACACATGAGACCTCGTGATACTAACGAGTCACATGATACCGGGGAGGGAAATGGCTAATTGGGCGCAATTTGGAAATCTATGAATGGCTTTCGAATTTTTAAACATAAATATCTGAAGTATGGTGTGCATTTGTATTCAGCCCCCCCCCCCCCCCCCCCGAGTCATTACTTTGTATAACCACCTTTTGCTTCAATTACAGCTGCAAGTCTTTTTGAGTATGCCTATATCAGCTTTGCACATCTAGAGAGTGAAATGTTTGCCCAATCTTCTTTGAAAAAATATCTCAATCTCTGTCAGAATGAAAAGCATCTGCGAACAGCAATTTTTAAGTCTTGCCAGAGATTCTCAATTGGATTTAGGTCTGCACTTTGACTGGGCTATTCTAACACATGAATATGTTTTGATCTAAACTATTCCATTGTAGCTTTGGCTGTATTGCCCTGTATTTGGCTCCATCCATCTTCCCATCAACTCTGACCAGCTTCCCTGTCCCTGATAAAAAAAAAGCATCCCAACAACATGATGCTGCAACCACCATGTTTCACGGTGGGGATGGTGTGTTCAGGGCGATATGCAGTGTTAGTTTTCCTCCACACATTTTGCGTTTTGCTTTTAGGCGTCCCCCACATGGCTTCTCGCAAACTGCAAATGGAACTTCTTATGGCTTTCTTTCAACAATGTTTTTTTTTTCTTGTGACTCAAAGACCAGATTTGTGGAGTGCACAACTAATAGTTGTCCTGTGGACAGATTCTCCCACCTGAGCTGTGGATCTCTGCAGCTCCCCTAGAGTTACCATTGACCACTTGGCTGTTTCTCTGAATAATGTTCTCCTTGCTGTCAGTTTAGGTGGACGGCCATGTCTTGGTAGGTTTTCAGTTGTGCCATACTCTTTCCAGTTTCAGATGATGGATTGAACAGTGCTCCGTGAGATGTTCAAAGCTTGGGATATTATTTTAAAACCTAACCCTGCTTTAAACTTCTCCACAACTTTATCCCTGAACTGTCGTGTAAGTTTCTTGTCCTTCATGATGCCGTTTGTTCACTAAGGTTCTCTAACAAACCTCTGAGAGCTTCACAGAACAGCTGTATTTATACAAGATTAAATTACACACAGGAGGACTCTATTTACTAATTAGGTGACGTCTGAAGGCAATTGGTTCCACTAGATTTTAGTTAGGGGTATCAGAGTAAAGGGGGCTGAATACAAATGCACATCACACTTTTCAGATATTTATTTGCAATAAATTTGGAAAACAGTTTATCACCATTTACTTTTCTTTTCACAATTATGAGCCACTTTGTGTTGGTCTATCACATAAAATTCCAATAAAATACATTTACATTTTTGGTTGTAACATGACAAAATGTGGAACATTTCAAGGGGTATGAATACTTTTTTAATGCACCGTAGATTGCTCCTTTCAGGTCTCTTGTCTCCTTTGACCAAAATGCTCACTACCCTTAATTTCTTGGTGCTGACAGCATGCAAATATGCAGGCTCTCAGGGGGTGGGCCTTGGTGCCGAACGGCTGCATATTTGTGCACAAAATTGCAAAAACAGTGCTTGTGATCGGGAGCTTTCCGATCATGTGACCGTCATGACAGCCAATCACAGCGGTCACATGATCATAAATTCCACCCCACCTCCTGGCATCTGAAATCCCTTAAAGGGCCTGGGAGGCGCTGGTGCCAAGGAGTTAAAAGAATGTCACTTTTCCTTAAAGGGTCACTAAAGTCAGGGATATTTTTTGAAAAAAATAACAAACATGTGATACTTACCTCCACTGTGCAGTTCGTTTTGCACAGAGTGGCCCGGAAACCTGTCTTCTGGGGTCCCTCGGCGGCTGTCTGGGCTCCTCCTCGCAAAAGCTTTCCTTCTTCATGCGAGGGCGCTCGCATGGAGGAAAGCTTTTGCGAGCGCGCTCCCGTGATACAGCGGCGGCCATAGCCGCCGACTGTATCACTCGGCTCCGCCCCCCAGCGCGCCGCGTCATCCGCCCTGATTGACAGCAGCGCTAGCCAATGGCTGCGCTGCTATCATTCCGCCCAGCCTAGCCAATCAACGACCAGGCTGGGAACCGAAGAGGACGACGTGGACGCGCCCGGGAGATTCGAACGGTCAGGTAAGTACAACGGGGGCTCGGGGGGGGGCCGGTGCTGCTAGATGTTTTTTTACCTTCATGCATAGGATGCATGAAGGTAAAAAAACTGGTACCTTTACAACCCCTTTAAGGTGTAAGAAGAGTCTTGACAAATATAAAGTAATTTTAACATCTTAACAGCATTTTTATCAATTTACACCTTCAGCCATGTGAATCATTAATGTTTAGGCAGATTTCCTGACACCATTGATGTAACTAAAACAGGGTTTCCACAACTTTTACACCTCCATTCTTATTACTAGAACACACATTCCATGGTCATTGGAATAAGGTGTCTGCTCTATCTGCGTGGGTATAAATGTTGGGGTGTCTTCCTTTCTCAACTGAAGAAGTGGCTTATATAAGCTACAAAACACCTTCATCAACACCTTCATCAGAGGAGGTCCGTTGAATGTAGTGAACTACTAGTAGCTATATCATGAACAAATGAGACAGTGGCATTTTTAAAATGTCTAAACATATGTCTTACCCCACTGTTATGTTAGAAATCCTGAAAGACGTATGTAAAGACTGACAAATTGCTGAACTCACATTGATCATTGCATTGGAAGTGATCCTGAAGAGAGTGGCCCTTTCATTCACAGATTTGATCTTCTCGTTGCTCTCTACCGGCAGTTTAAGGCTCTCTAGCTCAGTCAAGGAGCGTTGGAGGGCTGCTCCATGCTTAGCGATGAGGTCATTGCACGTGCTGAGGTCATCCAGCTTACTGGTCAGAGCTTTTAGAGAGCTATGCAACTCACTCTTGTCAGACTGTGAGCTTGGTTCCTCGTCCCCAGAGTCATCTGCATAAACATAGATAGTTCACAATTCAGTTTACGATTAGATATTAGATTCAATATTAGCATTTAAACTACTGAATGCAAACCCCTGCAAAATAAAAGTGTATGTATGCCAACCAATGTGCAACACATATTTACTTTAAAATGATATCATGCAACTTTAGGAATGACTGTTTTTTATAGATCATGTTGCATCAATATCACAATTTGACGTCTATAATCAGTCAATTACCAAAATATCAGATAAAAAAAAAAAATACTGCCAAGTGCAGCATGTTTTTTTAGACCTCTTAACAGACATATGTAGGGCTGCAACTAACGATTATTTTCATAATTGATTAATCGAAACAATAAATCGCCCAACTAATCGATTAATCAGACAATAGTCTTAAAAAAATAATTTAAAAAAATGTTTGTGCCAATTTGTTGTTGGGCAGATTACAAAACACAAATTGACGCAAAAACACATTACATGCTTTTCTGCAGCTTCTCCATTGAAGTATATTTAACCAAAAAAAAAAAATAGCACCGTTTTGCGTTAAAAAGTCCTTGCCCTTTCCAAACACACAGCAGCTAAAAAAAAATCATGGATGTGAATGTGTCCAATAGGAAAACATGTAACAGGTGTGAACCCAGGCATGAGATGTTTAGTAACATAATGGGGTTAAAAAAAACAAAAATAAGTACAAAAAGAGCAAATAATCGCTACTGTAAGGAGTTCATTTTTTTTACTGTGGGACAGGGAAAGTAATATTTACAGTAGCGATTTTCTTTTTTGTACTATAAAGGGCTAATTTTAGTTATTTTAACCCCATTATGTTACTGCCCGATTAATCGATTATGAAAATTGTAATCTAATCGATTAGTTGTCGATTAATCAATTAGTTGTTTTGGCCCTAGACATATGTAAGACAGTATTGTTTTACTTTACTTAAAGCAGAAAATACATACATAAAAAAAATACTTATATTGATCCATGGTCATGTGGCAGTCCTTTTTTTCTGTTCTCCAGTATTTGAATGTGGGTGGCACTCTTAAGCCCTGTACACACGACCGGGATTCCCAGCGATATAAAGTCCGCCGGGAACCCTGACAGGAAACCCAAGAACCTGTTCGATAAGTTTCCCTGTGTACACACGGTTGGATTTCCAGTCGGAGAAACTGCGGGGGAATCCCGGCCAAGTGTATGCTCCCTCACAGTGTTTCCACATAGGATCTCTATTTTTCCACCAGGATTCCTGGCAGTTTTCCTGTCGGGGAAAACTCTGAGGAAGCATAAACACGACCGGTTTTCCCAAACAAAAGCTCTCCTGCCAGTTTTCCTGGCAGGAAAACCGGTCGTGTGTACGAGGCTTTACACCATCGTGTATAATACAGGACCAGCAGCTTACCACTGGTCCTGCATTGTTCGTGGTGATGGCGGTGAGAGGCATGGAAACAAGATTGGTCAGAGACTGGCAAGAAAACTAGCTTTAGGGGACTAGTCAGCACATCCAAAACTGGTGGGGAGGAGGAATGCAGGACTGGGGATTAAAGTATCAAAGTACTCTTCTGTTTTGGAATATTTTATAGTAAAACAATCATTATTTTCTGCATCAGCCAGGAAGGTGATTGATATGTATTTTATATATGCCCAGTTTCTTTAAAAAAAAATCTAATTATACATTTCCACTTGTTCCTGGAGCCTCTGCCAAAATAATGGTTTACCTTTCCTGAAAGTAAATCCTGTTTCCAGACATACTGCCTACAGCCTGTTGCAGTTAAAAACCTGATGGTAAAAAAATGTCATCCATATGATGTCTCCTTTGTACAATAATTTTCTTGTTAATTTGCTAAATGATTACCGTATATATACTCGAGAATAAGCCAAGTTTTTCAGCACATTTTTTTGTGCTGAAAATGCCCCCCTCGGCTTATACTCATGTCACCTTTTGCACCTGATCTTCTGGACTTTGGGGACCCGGTCCCGGCTGGACACATGTAGCCCCATTTCTCCTATACAAGTGAGCAAAGTTTGTAGTCTGGGGGACCTACGGTTGGGGAGCACCGATTTTTCAAAGCTGGGCACCCCTTCCATAGACTCCCATGTTAAATGTCAGTGTAGTCATGGACACAGTGAGGCATGGGCACAGTGAGGCATGGGCACAGTGAGGCATGGGCACAGTGAGGCATGGACATGGACACAGTGAGGCATGCACATGGACACAGTGAGGCACAGATGTACACCCTCGAGTCAATACTTTTTTCCATTTTTTTGTGGTGGAATTAGGTGCCTCGGCTTATATTCGGGTCGGCTTATACTCGAGTATATACGGTACATTGACCTTGGATCTACTTATACATATTAATTTAGACATCAAACTAGCTATCCCAATTTTTTTGCCCTTTTTTGTACTTTAATATCCTTGCCAATTCTCTATATCTTGTTTACAGAAATGTGGAAACTGTACAGAATTCTTAGAATGTGTATGGATCCACAAAAATCACAATTGCCTGCTTGTTTGGATCCACAAAAATCACATTGCCTGATTGTATTGATCCCAAAAAATCACAATTGCCTGATTTTTAGAGTTTCTGGTGCAAGGCCACAATTCATAGCTCAACACCGATATGTGAGAGGAAATCTGAGTATTTACTACAATAAATGGAGTCCCACTGTAAAGCCAGCCACACATGTCAAAGCCTTATTGCACATTCTCTTTAAAGCCTTGTACACACGATCAGTCCATCCGATGAGAACGATCTGAAGGACCGTTGTCATAGGTTAACTGATGAAGCTGACTGATGGTCTAATGTGCCTACACACCATCAGTTAAAAAAACGATCGTATCAAAACGCAGTGATGTAAAACACAATGACGTGCTGAAAAAAATGAAGTTTAATGCTTCGAAGAATGCGTCGACTTCTGAGCATGCGTGGATTTTTAACCGATGGTCGTGCCTACTAACGATCGGTTTTGAGTCCATAGCTTAATTTTAAAGCAAGTTGGCTTTTTTTAACCTCTGTCCTCTGGCTATCCTATCGTGTGTACGAGGCCTTCGATTTACAGTTCTGTACAAGGGCCCATCTGGAGGGCCCAATTGAATGAGTTGTTTAGGTTGGCATTTGTTAATCTAAATAGATTGAATAAAGATTATACAATATTGGCTAAATAGCAAAAAAAATGTTGTAGCAGGTCTTGCAGAATGAAAACAACTGAATGTGAGTGGTACGATTCCACAGTGACTGCTGTTTTCTGCCTTGTTAATGGCAAATTGAAGGCAGCAACTGAAATTGACAGAAAAGTGTGGAAGTCATATAGAAAAATCCCACAGACATAAAGGAATAACATAAGAAACAGACATAAGAAATCTGTAGCAGTGCTTAAAGACATTTCATATTTGTTCCGTTTTGTAAATTGAAAGTCATTATAAAGGATTGTTTTTAAATAACAATGTTTAGGCTTTAGAACCACTTTAAAGTGGAGGTTCACCCTAAAACAATTATCTAACATTACATCCAGCATACTAACGACATGTATAGTATGCTGGTATTTTTATTTTCTCCGTACATACCGTTTAATTTTTATTTTCGCCCAGGCTTCCGGATTCTGATTCCCGAGGGACTGGTCGTTCCTATTGAGAGCTTCGAAGATTGACGTCTGGTGAAAAACTTCCCACTTCCCCAAATGTTTTTTTCTCCGTACATACCATTTAATTTTTATTTTCGCCCAGGCTTCCGGATTCTGATTCCCGCAGGACTTGCCATGGCGCATAAGGCACGTCATCAGTTTTCCGTAAATAGCCGACCTGCGAGTCGGCGCTATACGGCGCATGCGCCTGCCGTGTAGAGCTGACTGCGCAGGCGCCATATAGAGCTGACTCGCAGGTCGACTATTTATGGAAAACGGGAGACGCGCTTTATGCGCCATGGGAAGTTTTTCACCAGACGTCAATCATCTAAGCTCTCAATAGGAACTCCCAGTCCTGCCGGAATCAGAACCTGGAAGCCGGGGCGAAAACAACGATATGTACGGAGAAAAAAAAATACCAGCATACTGTACATGTCGTTAGTATGCTGGATGTAATGTTAGATAATTGTTTTAGGGTGAACCTCCACTTTAAGGTCCCATGCACATTGGGCATTTGGCCAGCTCTTCTAAATGCCAGGAAAAAGCTGCATTTAGACATGTCTAGGTGCATCAAGCACTTGGGCCTTCATTCATTTCATTGGCCAAAATAAAAATGTGTTCTGCCTGTTTAAATGAACGTGTAAGGGTGTTTCGGGGTGTTTAGGCATGTCAGTCATTTTTTTGACCAAAATGTTACTGCTCTTCAACGCACTGGCAGAGTTTTTTTTCCTACCTCCAATGCCTGTAAATTTCTATGTGTGAATGGACACATAGGATAACATTAAGGGGGGTTAGAGGCAAAAATAAAAAACAAAAAAAACAAAATGCCTCTAAAAACATGAGGCCTACCTTTTATTTTAGCAGTGATTTAACAAAGTCAGTTTCAGTGCTAGCAGAATATTTACAATTTCAGCTTACAAGTAGCCTCTATCTAGTCAGAAGAATCAGCAGAGGAAGAACTGAAACATTATAAATAATTATCACATTTAATACATACTCATCTGTGGATGAGGAACTCCACACTGTACTATGCAGACCCCAGGGGAAATAATCTGCTACAAAAGAGATGAACGCTTGTGAAAGACATAATGGTGTCTCTAAGGTCAGCCTTTGCCAGGGGCTAAACGATTCTTCACTATTAGAAAGAGTTACAATCACAGTTAAAAAAAAAAAAAAGCCCTACTAGAAGTATAACATATCCAAACAAAATATTACAAACTACTGGGCTTCTCCATAAATAATAGCTACAATAAAGATACAATGTACTGTAATGAACATTGTCATATATGAGTGATAGAGTAAAAAATTACACTTGGGATTATTTGTATCTAAAATTACTACATAACTAACTAATAATTACAGCCTAAGAAACAGTGCAACCATTTTATTTACAAGGGGCTGTTCATCACAATATTGCAATGAGCAAAATATCACCTGAGCAGTACCATAGCCACCATCCATCTTCTACGAATACATTTTTAGTAAAGTTCTTGGCAACTGTGTACTATTGCAATTTGCACCTACTGCTTTTCCCTTTGTACTATTTATTGAAAAAACATAATAGTGTCTCAAGGTTTCAAAAACTATTCAGGACGGTTTACATTCATGTCCTTGGGTCTTTATTTCTACCATTGGTATTTCTCAGCTAGTTGGAACAGACCAGGAAACAACTAATGAGACAATGCAAGCTTTGCAATCACTAAACAATATATAATGAGGTATAGTTGCGTTTACCAGTATATCAGAGATATTTCCGGTGGTCCCCAAGCCCAGAAACAAGCACAGAGGAGGACTCTTTCACAGTTCAAATTACACAGTGCCTTTTTTGCAAGCGGAGCTCTTACAATCCACGTCCTACGCCATTTCTCTCCAGGCCATGCCCCTTCAATGCAGTGCATTTTGATGTATGGGGTCATAACACTTGTTCTACTCAGTAGCAATCCATGTAATGTATTTCTGCATTGGTACAACCTACAAATAAACTGCGGCTCGAGGGCCAGATGTGGCCGTTGTTAGCCTTTATGCGGCCCTTGGGGCACTATTCCTCCAACTTATATGAGGCACTATTCCACCCATTGATACCAACAAGGGGGCACTATTTCTTCTACTTATATCAATGATGGGATACTATTCCTCCTACCGATAGGGGCCCTACTCCTCCTCCTACTGATAGGGGGCCCTACTCCTCCTCCTACTGACCACCAACCCTGGGGCCACATTTATTCTCACTGGAGCTGGGTCCGGGACATTTTCTGCCCCCCGCTGACCACAATCCGGCCCTCCTAAAGTCTGAAGGACAATAAAGAGGCCCTTTGTTTGAAAGGTTTGGAGACCCCTGACCTACACTATATATGTTGATATATACTGTATTACTGGACAATTGACAACATCACCCAGAACATACTGGTGTCCTCAAACATGGTAACAGAGATTTTGAACCACGGACCTCTTAGTCCTCGGACAAGAGAACGTCCATGATAGGCGGAACATTGAACAGTGTCTGCTGGGAAACTAAGTCCGAGAATGAGAGGACCTCCGTCATAGGCGGAACACTCAACACAGTGGTTGCTGGTAACGCCTATCACGGAACGGTACCAGGAGGAAGCCACAATATTTAAACAATGGACGCCGCCCGCAGTCTAAGAATATTTTCAGGTACACTGGCTCGAGTATAAGCCGAGGGGTGTATAAAACTTGAGTATATATGGTAATCAAATCAATTAGGATTTGAGTATCATGCAAAAATTCAGAGTCATATGGGTTCCCTGAACCACTGAGATTACGGAATGTCTCAGTTCGCAGTGGAGAGCTTGCTTTCCAGAAAATGTTCTAGGAAGGAAAATGCCCTGTCTTACTCCCTCAGTGTCGTTGTGCTGACACAAAGACTGCGTCTATGGCAAGGTTTCTATCATGCACAAGGCCAGAGCTTTGTGGATTGTAGCAGAAAGCAATAAACTGAACAGAATGACAGACTCTAGGACAGCAGAATTAAATGAATTCCCCAAACAGCAAACAAAGCACTTTTTCCACCTGAAACATTTTCGTATGCAGAACAGCACTAATGAAGCTTTAAAATGTTTACTTTTAGAAAGCCAGAAAATGCTGAATCAACCGATGCTTAGAAAGCAATATATTATTCTGTTAAGCCATTAATCTCTTGTGGAGATTCAGCCACAGATGCTAACTAAAATAGAAATAAATGATATGTCAATAAAATACATATAGTGTAGATTTCTCTCCACTCCCTCAGCAAAGAGACTGCTACCCTTAATAGTTAAGGGCAATAAACTGTTTGACCTGTCCTCTATTTGTTAAAAAACGGCATTCTTACCATGAATTAATATGCCCTATATTTACTTAAAGTGGATGTAAACCCCCAAAAAAATGTTTTTTTTTTTTTATGTCACAATGTAGAGTATAAGATTTCCTATCATCTGTGCCCAGTCTTGCCACACCAGAGTTAATCCAGATCTGAGTAATCCTCTTTCAATATTCAGTAAAATGAACAGCCTTCCAGATAAAAACTTGCCTAAATAAAAAGTCAGTTTTCTCTCTTCTTGCTTTGAGTGACAGGCTATTTACATATCTAGCTTGAACATGTTTATGATATGTTATGTTATGTTTATCATAACATGAGGTATAAAAAGTGAGAAATCCACCCCTCCCCTACATAACACATCCTGGTAATATACAATGAACTTTGAATCAACTCATGTTATGATAAACAAAACATAACATATGATAAACATGTCCAAGCTAGATATGTAAGTAACCTGTCACTAAAGGCAAAAACAGAGAAACGGACTTTATAATTTGGCAAGTTTTTATCTGGAATTCTGTTAATTTGCACTGAACGTTACAAGTGGATTACTCAGCGCTGGATTAACTCTGTGTGGCAAGACTGGGCACAGATGATAGGAAATCTTATACTCTACATTGTGGGTTTACATCCACTTTAAAATGTAACTACACTGTATCTGAGCACGACAAACCAAAAGCACTATTTTATTCATTTTTAATATTCAACGCAAAATACTCCATCCATGTCTATGCTTTATTTTGCTGAGAAATCACTTACAAAAACACCCCCCTGACATTTCTAGCCATGACCATCTTCAGTATTTGTGTAGCATTTACTTCTGGAAATCCATCTCCCCTTAGCTCAGGCATGCAGGCAGGAGGGTGTTAGCTGAGTAAACCCCCCCTGAAGAATCCTGGTATATATGACATAATTTGCCTAGGCAAGGAAACTAGGAAGTAAGTAAAGAAATATATATAAAAAAAATTTTCTATCGGTTTACTAATATCATGTGCTAATAGCATAAGGATTCAAAATAGTCTGTTGATTGAGAGAGTGAAATTCCACTTAAAAGTGGTTGTAAACCTTAGTAGTGAAATCTGAACAAAGCACATACAGTATATCTGTAGTGTTTACTTGTCTCTCCAACGCTCTAATTCCCTGTATACATGAGCGGAATTTCTGCCAGCAAAAGTCAGATATGAGCTTTTTATCGAAAATTCCAACCGTGTGTATGCTCCATCAGACTTTTGCTGGCGGAATTTCCGCCAGCAAAAGTTTGAGAGCAGGTTCTCAATTTCTCCAACTGAAAAAATTCCTTTTAAAAAATCTGTTCGTCTGTATACAATTCAGATGGGAAAAACCCCCACGCATGCTCACAAACAATTAGACACATGCTCGGAAGCATAGCACTTCGTTTTTCCGCCTCGTCGTAGTGTTGTAAGTCACAGTGTTCTAAACGCTTGAAAGTTCAGAGAACTTTTGTGTGACTGTGTGTATGCAAGGCAGGCTTGAGCGGAATAACCATCCAACTTTTTTCCGACGGAAATTCTGCTCGTGTACACAGGGCATAAGTGTTTTTTCTCTTTGGTGCTTTGTTCTTTTATTATTAGCATGAGTCACTTCTGACAAGTTTTCCTGACACATTAGATACATTTGTAATGGGGAGGAGAGCTCAGCACACAGCTTGTCTATTCACAGCTCTGTATCCTTCCTTCATTCCTGTGATGTGTGACGGGGGTGTGTCCCTTGCCTCCAATCAGATCTCAAACATTGCACAAGAGCTCTAAGTGCAGCTCCTTGCCCCTCCTAAGATAGGTAGAGAGTTAAGGACCTCACTTTTCAGAGAAGCATTTGTGGGGCAATGTAGCATTACATGTATTTGGAAATTATGCAACAAAAGTGTTCTGGTAATTTTTGTATTGCTCCGTAATGTGACCAGGCCCCTGATATCACATACTTGTTCCAGCTCAGTGACTAGAAGTAAGTAAGGCATTATGGATTACCAAACCAGCTGGGTCATTTTTTTATGTATATAGATTTGCCCATGTAATAGTACCATTGATTTTGAAGCTAGGACCTGATTATAATGAATAAGTGTCTAAAAAATAATAGGTGCCGTAAAATTTCTGTTCTTTCCTTCCAGGGACACACATCTCGGTTTGTAATTGCTAACAAGATGCACCAATGTAATCGGCTGTTAATGGGAATTTTATGGTTCCCCGCAGACCTGTGAATGATATTGTTAAGCATGTGTGTCCTCTTAATTTAAACTTTTACACCTTCTTCAAGATGAAAGGATTAACTTTCTGTTCTATTTGAAAATCAATCTCCCAAAATAGTATATTTTCTTCTGCATGTACAGGAGAAAAAAAAGAAAATGGCTGTATTTTACAGATGGGATCATGTTCTCGATTTTTTCGCTAATGAGAAACAGTGGTTCATTCAATAAGAGAACAGTGACATAACACATCTGATGAGCGGCACAGAATCTCAATGAGTAAAATATAATCAGCAGACTTCCTGTTGATAGACAGGAATGACCTTCATCACAAAAGAGTTCCAGCTTTGTGTTAAAGTATAAGAGTCGGTTCACACTGGGGCGACTTGGGATCCGACTTGAAGTCGCCTCAAGTCGTCCCAAGTCGCTCTGTTCAGAAAAGCAATGTAAGTGAATGGGAGCCGTCTTAATACACACTACTGAAGTCGCTCTGACTTCAGAAGAGGTTCCTGTA
Source organism: Rana kukunoris (assembly GCA_029574335.1). Classification (NCBI taxonomy): domain Eukaryota; kingdom Metazoa; phylum Chordata; class Amphibia; order Anura; family Ranidae; genus Rana; species Rana kukunoris. The sequence continues at coordinate 171,833,523 of CM056049.1, forward strand.
CTACTTCAATCCGACTTCTAGGCGATTTGTACCCATTGATTTCAATGGAAGTCGCCTCCAAGTCTGATCACTGTCTTAACTGAAGCAACTTTCCAGGAAGATAACATACATTTCTCAGGCAAACCCCTCCCTCCCCCTCCCTCCCTTAGAGCTGATTGTTGTTTGATTGGCCACTGGAAAGTCTCCTGTCCTGGAGACGACTTCAAGTCGTGTTGTAAATCTCCCCAGATGGCCCTGTGGTTCATGCTCAAGTCGTGTTGGAGTTGCCTCTAAAAAGTTGTGCTGGAAGTCGTGTCGCCCCAGTGTGAACCGACTCTAAAAGAGACCGGACAAATTTCCAAGCAAGGTTGAATTATAATGATGTTCCCAAATTTGAAAACAGGACACTAAAGAGTATCTATTCTATGTTTTATAATTTCATACATACTTATAGACTAATTTAAAAACGAATACAACAGCAATGATGTAAACTAAACCATAATTACCAAATTTTACCTGGACCCTTCATTAAAGGGACTCTGTTACTTAAAGTTTCGGCAACTGGATGTGTCCACCTGAATGTGGAAGGGTTCTGAATGGGCTGTTCTCCAACACTTCCAAGCAGGGTCGAATTTCCAAATAAGCACTGTAGGCATTTGCCTACAGGCGCCCTTCCTAGAGGGGCACCTGTCCAGAGGCGGACTGGGCCGGGAGGCAGGTTGGCAATTGATGCCCCATAAATAGGCTGCACCAATGCCCAGGTGGCATTGCACAGGCTGCGGATTCATAAAGGCAACACAACACTCTCATCATCCAGAGCAGCTCTGGCCAGTGACAGAGGCAGCGCCTTGGACAACACCTCACAAAGGCTGGAGGTCAAAAGGGGCCCTATGAGAGGCAGATATAATTTAGGCAGTAAGGACTCTAGAAACCATGGAGGAGGCTGACCAAGAGCCCAGGATAAGGGAAGAGACCGGAGCGGAGGAGCTGATAATGGGACTGAGTGCTTCATCCTTACAATACCCAATACTGTACACGGCTCAGTCCAGGCATATACACACAGTGCATGCCATTCCCTTAACATGAAGCCTCAAGCTGTGCAGTTTGTGCCCCCAATGAGGATGACAGAGTCATCTGTGTGCCTGGACAGGATGTGCAGGAAACAGCAAGGGGTATGGACCCCTCCATTAACCCCCACCTCACTCTCTCACCCCCTCTCCCTCTCTCATATCGCCCACCCCCTTTCTCTCACTCAACCCCACCCCTCTCTCTCTTTAATCCCCACTCTGTCACACCACCTCCCCCCTTTTATCCCCCACCCTCCTCTCTCTCTCACCCTCCCTAATGCCCCACCCCTCTCCCTCTCCCCCTCTCTCTCACCCTCCTTTCTCACCCCTCCCTAACTATCCACACCCTCGTTCTCACTCACTTACCCCTACCCCCCTTTCTCTCTCTCTGTCACCCCACCCCCTTCTCTCTCACCCACCCTTTCACACTCCACCCCCTCCTCTCTCACCTTCCTCTCTGTCACCCTCCTCTCAATGTCACCCCTCTCTCTCCCCCTGCTCTCTCCACTCTCTCTCACCCCACCTCTTTTTTTTTTGGGGTGACAGGGTTAACATCACATAAGTCAATGTGGCATGTCATATCTTGAATTTTGGCCAATTCTTGCTGAATTGGCCAAAATTCGAGTTGTGGATACCTCCTCCCAGGTTAACAAAAGTTGACTTCAAATTTGAAGGAGCTACATGATAAATTATTAGCTGAAAATTGACTGCATCCAATCAGATGCAGTCATTGTTTGGGTATTTGGACAGCTATGGGTGCTGGCGCTGTCTGAATAAAAGAGCTTGCAGAGGTTGGGGGAATCAATTGATTATTCTCATTTACAGCCTACTCTGCAGCTCTATGAATAAGGAACCAAAGCCTGAATGTAGTGAGCCTACATGGTGCAATAAAAGACATTACAAATGGTTTCAGACTGATTAAGAATTACGTTGTGCCATACTTTAGGCTTTAGCTAATTATATAAGAGTATTAGCTGCCAGTATATCATAATAGTCAAGACAACTTTCTGGATTTTAAGCTCACTGGTTGCACAGAGGTGCCTTCGGTTTACAGTAATGACCAAGAAATTTTTCCTGCATGTTGAATACAAGTGGAATAATCTCTCCATGTACCCAGATAACACTTAAAGGGTAATTACAGGCAACACATTACATCAAGGAATTGTTAGTGGTATCCAGACAAAACCAAAATAATGGTAAATTACAGTCTGCTCAGTTTATACTAAACTGAGTTGTACAGATGAAACTCGAAAAATTTGAATATTGTGCAAAAGTTCATTTATGTCACTAATGCAACTTAAAAGGTGAAACTAATATATGAGATAGACTCATTACATGCAAAGCAAGATAGTTCAAGCCGTGATTTGTCATAATTATGAACACATAAAACAAATGCTATAAATTAGGTTGCAGTACAGTGAGTAAAATAATTATTTGATTCCCAAGCAAACCGTGACTTAGTACTTAGTGGAGAAATCCTTGTTGGCAAGCACAGAGTTAAGACTTAAGGTTTTTTGTCTGTCTCTTTGCAACTCAAAGTTTCAGCCCTCCATAAATTTTCTATAGGATTAAGGTCTGAAGACTGCCTAGGCCAATCCATGACCTTAATGTGCTTCTTCTTGAGCCACTCTTTTGTTGTGTTGGCGGTATGTTTTGGGTCATTGTCAACCAATCCATGACCCATCTTCAGAGTTCTGGCTGAGGGAAGAGGGTTCTCATCCAAAATTTTACGATACATAGCCCCGTCCATTGGCCCCTCAATGCGGCAAAATCGGCCTGTACCTTTAGCAAAGGAACAGCACCAAATCATATTGTTTCCACCTCCGTGCTGGACTGTAGTGATGGTGTTATTAGGGTCATAGTCAGCATTGTTCTTCTTCTAAACCCAGACGAGTTGAGTTAATGCCAAAGTTTTGGTCAATTTTGGTCTCATCTTACCACAGCAGTTTCTCCCAGTCCTCTGAATCATTTATATGTTCAGTGGCATGACTGTACATGTTCTTGAGGAGGGGGATTCGCCGTGTTTGGAGGAAAAAAAATGCTAACTATGACCCTAAGAACAATCATCCGTTCTGTAAGCCATGGATTCTCAACTTCAGCAATCAATGTCTCTCTGTAGTAATGCATATCACACTCATGATACAGGCTATGGTAATTATACACATACCAAATTATTTTATTTATGAACAACCATGATCATTTAGCAGAAACATTCACAATCCTGCTACCCTCCTACTGCAGCCTTGAGAAATCATAAAAGCAAAGTGGTAAACTTTGTGATCACTTTATCCATTGGAAACAGCAGATCACAAAACAAAAAAGGTACAGAGTGAGGCCCGTACACACGACCAAGCTTCTCGGCAGAATCCAGCGAGAAGCTCGCTGGGATCCATATTCTGCCGAGAAGCTCGATTGTGTGTACGTTTTCGGCGAGCAAACTGTCGAGCGAGGCGTCGAGCCAAAATAGAGAGCAGGTTCTCTATTTCCTCGACGGGCCATCGGGACTAATGGCTCGACGCCTTTTTCGACAGCCTGGTCGACAAACTTGACGGCCGGCCGAGAACCCTGTCGGGCGGAACGATGGGTTTAGCCCGACGAGGTTCTCGTACGTGTGTACGCGGCCTCACAATTATTTGGCCCTGAACCACAGTATAGCAACGAGCGCTCTGCTTCCTGCTTTACCCACTGTGGACGCTGGAAGGTTTTGTAAAGTGTCACTAGAGCCACCCTCAGTATTCCTGATTTCTAGCCACAGTGTCACCAGACCAGTACAGCCAACCACCGTGTCCCCGATCACCACCACATCAGTAGTGCAGCCAGCCACAGTGTCCCTGATCACTACCACACCAGTGCCCTACTGCTGTGGCTCTCTCCCCTCTCCATGCTCTCATAGGCTTGGCTAAGAGCAGTGGGAGCCATTGGCTCCTGTTGCTGTCCATCAAATCTACTGAGGAGGGAGCAAGGCTGAGTTGTGCTATGTATCAATGGATGCACACAGCCTGAATCAGGAGTGAGTCTGTATGTGTACCATTGTAGGAAGTGTGGCACACGGGGAAGAGGAACCCAGAGCATCAGCAGGGGACCCCAGAAGAGGAGGTTGAGGGCTGCTCTGTGCAATAGCACAGAGCAGGTAAGTAAAAAAAACTCAATTTCATTGCAGGTCATATTAGCATTATGGTTGCTCTCAAAGGGCTGGTTGCATCTGTCAGACTAAATGTCAGGAGCCCCCATCAGAAGCCAAGAGTCCCCCACCCTCCTTACATCACAGCGCACCCCATCTTACCTTGTACTGCCGGAAGAAGCTAGGCTTGAGCTGGGAAGCAGATGGTGCAGGGTCTGGAGGAGGACCAGAGGAGGGCAAGAGTCTGGGGAGGCGGAGATGAGGTGGTGCTGTGGCTGCACAGAAAGGTGTAGAATCTGGCAGAGGAGATCTGTGTTCCTCTCTGCTACCGACTGTTTAGACAAGGTAGGTGCAGATATGAGGGGGGTGCCGCAGCTACAGGAGAGGTGTGAGGGCCACATGAAATGCCCTGGAGTGCTGAATTTAGCTCATTAGCCTTGTGTTTGACACATGTGGTGTGGTGTAGGGGCTTCCAGTATGCACAGAAGGAAAACAAAAAAATGTGATGTTTAAATTTGTTAGGTTAACCGTCCGTGATTTTGACAGATGTACTGGGATAAGTCTGGTAATGCTCCACACACACAAAAAAAAAAAAATCACATACAACCCGGTGTATAACCTCAGCATTGCAAGCTGCAAACATTTATTTAAAAAAAAGCACAAGCTAAGATTACCTTTGGTGCAAGCTACTTGTCAAAGTGCTTAATAGATTCAGAGATATGGGCGCCTGAATCTATAAGCAAATCTTCACTTGTCTGTTAGAAGTTTTTCTTGGCCTCCCTACTGGTCATTGTGATAGATGATGTCAGGAACCAGCAGAAAGGAGCAGGAGAAGAAAAGGGGCGGGATTAAGTTTGACTTTTACAGGAAAAGTCAATATCTGCATATAGCTGCGGCTACCTAGACCTCTGGATCTGTCAAACATTTTGGCATGCAATTTTTCCAGAAGGGATTATCCAGCTTGAATTGCCCCTAGTTATAAAATGTTTTATTCCTCTGAATGCAATTGTTCAGGTCCAACTTTTTTTTATTTATTTTTTCTTCAGGCATCCAGATAGTTGTTTAGAAAGAAAAACACATGATTGCTGTTATTTATTTTCTAGAATTTGTGGAAGCTGTTTATCGTATTACTATAATCTACCAGAACATCCCGTAACAGGACACGTACACATTAACGATAAGCATTTTAAAAATCAAAATTTAATAGGATTATTTCCTACATTAGAATTGATTACAAAACGTAGTATTTATACTTGGGAGCTGGGACGTGGAAAAAATGAAGAAGGTTGTCATGGCAACTGGATACTATTTTTATCCTGATTACGTCACTTAATCTCCTTACTGAACAAAAAGCGATCTGTGGATACCAGGTATCAGTCTGTTCAGTCAATAGCAGGCTGTGCTGAAGCTGGCAAGAGAAAAAAATCTACAACCCGTAGACATACTAGATAGTGCCATTTACTAGAATCACAGCCATTAATTCATTAAACTACAATTAACTATCCCAATCCCAAGTGTTAACATTCAACAATAAAACAAATTATTTATAATGGCCCGGATTCACAGACAGCAGGCGCACATTCACATTACGCCGCTGTAGCGTATCCCCTGTACGCTACACCAACGCAGCGCAGAGAGGCAAGCATGGTGTTCATAAAGCCAGTGCTCCTAACGTTGCACCAGCGTGGCGTGGGTTTCAAAGGCGCAGGCCGGCGTAGGTGGAAGTGGGCGTGATCCATACAAATGAGGCGTGACCCCATGCAAATGATGGGCCGAGAGCCAGGCAAGTACGTATAACAAACTTTGCATGCGCCGTGATGTGAACGCATCTCCCTGTGCATGCTCACAACCACGTTGGAACAACTGCCTAAGATACGCCGGATCACTGTATACGCCCAGCCAGACACACGTCCAATGTAAAATACACCGGCTTGTGTTCCCTGGTGCAGACCTGAGCATGTCTGTTGCTGAGTTACACCTTCTTTATGGGGAATGACTTTACGCCGGACGTACAACTTACGCGCACCGCACATAGCCTGCGTTGGGCGCACGTACGTTCGTGAATCGCCGTATTTACCTCATTTGCATGTTTGAATGGCTAATCAATGGGAGCGGCACCCAGCCTAAATGTACGCCCACCCTACGCCGGCGTAAGCAAGTTACGTCCGGGAGGTGTAGCCTGGTTTTAGGCGCATCTCTGTTTGTGGGTCTGGCGCACAGATACAACGGCGCACATTTGCACTTACGTCGGCGTAACTTGTTATACGTCGGCGTAAGTGCTCTGTGAATCCGGGCCTATATATGCAAAGCAAAGAGTGGACTCTTCTCATATCAGATTTGGAGCAGAGATGACATTGTTGGCCCGTTTTAACAGGATTTCGCATGTGTCAAAGGGTTTTGCATTCCTATACAAGTCTATGGGTATGCAAAACCCATTTGAGTAGGTCAAATGTAACCAGAAGAAGGTCATCTGCAGAATAAATGCACCTGTCAGTGACTTCTGAATGATCTCAGAAGAATCTCAAACTGATACCATCGATACGCACTCATAGCCTGACAACGCAAATCCAAATGATGATGTCATCAGGCTCCGCTTACATCATAGTAAGAAAAGAAAATCTGGTGTGGCACTTGCAATTCCTGTATAGTTCAAACAATAAAACATAAATAAATAAAGAAAAGAGGTAGTAGAAAATAAAAAAAAGTAGTAGAAAACCCTCATATACACAAATCCTATACCTACAGCTGTTCCAGAGGAAGGCAAAAAAAGGAATAAAGCATGATCCAATTCGCTCCAGTAGTGGGAAAACATTCCTTACTGATCCCCCAGAAGGCAATCAGATATTCTCTGAATCATCCATCCCTGGTGTTATTACCAGGTATATTTTGTGCATCTTGGAATGCATTCAGCATTTTTTTTAAAACAATTTACTGAGTTGGCCAGAACTAGTTCTTGAGGGAGTCTAGTCCACATTTGTGCAGCTCCTTCTGCAAAGCAACTTTTCCGCATTTGTTTTCCTCCAGACATAGAGTGCCCCCTTGTCCTTTGTAATGGCCTGAACCTGAATAATGCCTCGTTTCCACTAAACGGAGCGGTTCAGTACAGTTTGGAGCACTTAGAATGGTCCGGTCTATTCTGCTAAGCGTTTCCACTGCAAATCGGACCATCCGGGACCATACAAGGTTTAGAAAAAATGCCTAGCATGTCCACCAATCAGTGAGATGTATTGTAGGTCCGCCCTAATCGAACCGTTCCATTTTCTATGGCCCCACATCTGAAGCAGGACCCAGAATGGTCCGGTATGGTTCGCTTTTATGGCACGCTTTCATAATGAAAAAACCCAAAATAGCGTACAGAACAGAACCAACCCGAACCGGTCCGCTTAGTGGAAACGAGGCATAACTCTACACCAAGTTCACTATATGGATCACTTATGCATTTTATACACATTGATCATCTCCCCCTTAATCTCCTCTTCTCAACAGAGAATAAATTAAAGTTCCCCAATATCCTTTTTGTGAATTGGTTCCCAAAACTGAACTGCATATTCCAGATGAGGTCTTATTAATGATTTGTACAGGGGGAAAATCATGTTTCTTTCTGAAGTCTATACCTCTTTTCTAGCTTTAGAAATCACAGCTTGGCATTATATGCTATTATTAGGCCTATGATCTACCAAAAAACCCAGATTGTTCTCCACCATTGACTCCCCCAGCTGTTCTTCTCCTAGTATGTATGACACATGCATGTGTTTAGCCCCTTTACATTTATCAACATTAAACCTCATTTGTCACATAGTTGCCCAATTAAACAGTGTGTTGAAATTGCTGATAAATTAGAGACATGTAAGGACGTTATTCCACTACATAGATTGGTGTCATCTGCAAACACTAATTTCAAACTCTATAACATTTATTTTTATGTTAAAAAGCAAGGGTCCCGGCAGAGAACTGTGTGAACTGTAGCCGATGCCAACCATAATTCAAATACAACTGGAATAGTCTTTACTGACTCCTCTGTAAGGAATAAACTCATGCCTTCTGTAATGGGATTTTTCCCAATCTGCATCAGGGTGCACATGGTTAGTATTTGCTTATCCTTGTAAGGATTCCCCATTACACCACTACTAACATACACTTATCCTATACTTTAGAATAATAAACATTAATAAATCTTGGAGGCCTCAGAACACAGAACCCAGTCAGTTTCCAGCATCATCTAGAACATGTTTTTTTAAAGTATGAAAGTCTTCTGTAGGCAACTTTAAAGCGGTATTTCGACCGTTTTTTTTTTTTTTTTTCTTTTAATTACTGTCCCGCTCTTACCTAGTTTTGATATGAGCCCGTGCGTACCACTCTTTTCGCCGCCAGCATTTTTTTTTGGAACACTATACTTTATAAAATCTGTAGATGGCAGGTTCAATCTTAACTGTCCCACGCTGAAGCCTAGCTCTAGGCATTTCCGGGATACGGTGAATGCTGGCGTCCCAGCATTCACCGCTCTATCCCGCGCATGTGCAGCATGTGCAGTGTTGACGGCGAGCCGCGCCGTCAACACTGCACAGTTCCCGAGTCACGTGACCCGGGATTTGAGCACACAGCGTCTCCTGGGGACGTAAAGACAGATTCCCAGGAGACAAAGCGCCGTCGGGGGAAAATGGATAGGCACGCCCATTCCCCCGCGGTGTACTTTGATTGACAGGCCAGAATTGAATGGAGAAAACGGGTAAGCCTTCACTAAAAAAAAAAAAAAAATGCACGGATTTTGTCTTGTGAATAGAAGGCTGTTTAATACATATTAAGTGAATAAATAGGGTGAACCTCCACTTTAAGTATCAATTTTGTAACACCAGCTTCATGTTGCCAAATGCCACATGATATAGTTTCTGAGCTCAGGAATCCAAACAACATGGCATGTATCTTAAATATCACAACCTGTTTACTATACCATGTTGTGCAAGAGGATGTTGAATATTTTTCAAATGCACCTATCACTTTACAGTGTTCATAATTTTGATATGCACACTGGTCCTTATTCGCAGCAGCAGGAGCCCCGATATCATATATTTATCAGGCCCCAATCCTGCAGTAGCAATGTGGACATGGTACTGTAGATGGGTAATGCAGTGGTATGGAGTTGTAAATACAGCCCAACAGGTATATATTATTTGAGTGAGGTACTACCCAAATTGTTCTGGGTGTAACTGAGGTGAGAGTGTAAGTCAAACATATGCACACCTATGTGTCCTTTGAAGCAGTACACCTTTCAGCTATTCTTTTTTTTTCTTCGAATTCTTTATTTAAGATTCAAAAGATAGCCAAGACAATAAATCAAATCAGAACATTGGTAAAGTAGTCAGGTTATATCAATGCATCAAGTATATAGGTTCTAAACCCAGAACGTGGGCATAACAGTAGAACCACTATCATATTCAGGATAAGACTACTAAGAATGAACACAAAAATTGGTACCCAGATTTTTTAGAGCGGGAGAAAGAGTGACAGGAGGACAGGAAAAGAAGGTCTCCAGGGCCGGGCAAGCCCAGAACACATGCAAGAGTGTCCCCCTTCTCCCCCGGCATCTCCAGCATCGATCAGAGGCCTCAGGAAAGAGGCGGTTTAAAACAGATTTAGTATAGTACCATCTGTTGAGCACCTTATAGTTTCATTCTTGGATGCGGGTACAGATGGAGGACTTGAGGGAAAACCACACTATTTTGCTATCCTGTTCGGACATAAAGGATCACCTCAGGTCTGCTTCCCATTTAATAAGACCTTTCAGCATTTCTACATCCAAGCACTAGAAGTTAAACATTGTGATTATTGTCCCATTTTTAACAAAGGCAATTCGAAATTTATAACTGCAAAAAAGCTATGTAGGCATGTAAACTAATAACAGATCTGAGATAACAAGCTTGGATTTCGTTGCTGCTATTCTGAGAATCTTTAAAGTAAATGCAAAGCAGATCATATTTGCTCTTTGCACTACTACAGGGTGACAAGTGACTTCAGTACAAGAAGGAAACCCCTTCAAAAGAACAGCATTTGGGAAGAATTCAGCCAACATAGCTTAATAATGAGGGAACGATGAGGCGAAGATGGACATGACCATCAGAGCCTAATGATTTAAAGCTCCCTGCTAACCCTATTAATGCAAGCCAGAGCTTGGTTGCCATAGTGATCCACAAAAAGTCACATCGGCATACACAGAATGTCACAAAGCTCCAGGGGAACCGTCCAAACTCTTTAGCTCATAATAAAAAAGGAAGCATAATTGATTGGTTTCTTCAGCAGTGATGCCAGTCATGGGTCATGGTATCCACTGGTTATATTTGGAAGGCTCATTAGCACTTTACCAGCACAATTCTCAATGCTGATCTTTGATGTTTTTTTGCTTTTCAGCTATTAAAATTTTAGAGGTAGAGTCCCGGTTCATATAAAAGGAGATCTCTTCTGAAAAATGTTCCAGTGGTCAAAGCAGAAACCATCAGAGGGTACAAATAAATACAGAAGTGTGCTCTAGAGAGAAAAGCATAGCATAAAACACTTGTGTGTTTACTGACTTCAGTGTCGGCAACCTCCAATTAGCATTGACAGCAAAAGAATGCTGGCTCCTCAACCTTTAGATCCAAATCACCAGAGTGAGGTAATGGATGCAAGTGAAATGCATACAATTACACCTACCTCACCCATCTACATATCTTCAATGTGTATCTAAACCCCAAAACAAAAATGTAATACACTGCAGATTACTAGTCCGCAGATGTAGTGGCTATTTTAGTTTTAATTTTCAGGCTTTTCTTTCTTTTTAATCTGGTGATCCTGCCAGTAATACACTTCATGTCCTAGGGTGACAATGCTCACTTTACTGCATTCCCCCATAGGACATGAAGGGGCAGATTTTCGTAGATCCGCGTATCTACGAGCGGGGCGTAGCGTATGCCATTTACACTACGCCGCCGCAACTTACTGGAGCAAGTGCCGTATTCTCAAAGCACTTGCTTTTGCGGCGGCGTAGTCTAAATGGCCCGGCGTATCCCCACGTAAAACAAAAGGGGGCGGCTTGTATTTAAATTAAGCGCGCCCCCGTGCCGAACAAACTGCGCATGCGCCGGCCTTAAACGTAGGCCACTAGGCATGCTCCGTATAATGCCGCAAATACATTGGTTGCGACGTGAACGTAATTAACGCACAGCCCTATTCGCGACGAGTTACTTAAGCGACGGAAAAACCCGACGCTGTCCCGACGGCCATACTTAACATGGCATACGTAAGGTTACCCCTCATATAGCAGGGGTAACCTTACGCTTATGGAAACAACGTAAACGATGACGAGGTGGCGCAAAAACGTTTGGGAATCGGCGTACCAGGCTCATTTGCATAGTCAAATGAGAAATTGATGTAAACGCCACCTAGCGGCCGGCGTAACATTACATTTAAGATCTGACGGTGTAAGTGACTTACGCCAGTCGGATCTTAGCGTAAAACCGGCGTATCATGTTTTCTGGATAGAAAACAATGATACGCTGGTGGGAAATTCGAATTACGCCGGTGTATCTGTAGATACACCGGCGTAAATACTTTGAGAATCTGGCCCGAAGTGTTTTAAGACTGCAGAACACCTACTCTCCTTATCTCCATGACATAGTAGGAGGTGTTTTATAGTCCTTGAACATTTTTCTGATAACATTGTTTGAGCTAACACTGCAGAGGACATAGTTAGGTTAGAGGACAGCACTGGATTTCTGGAAGGATCAACAGGTATCTTTTGCACTTATCAATGAGATATAACTAAAACACCTTTAATGGTATATTTACCAAACTAAAACCGGAGCAAATAAATGTATTATTAGGGTTTACATACACTTCAAACCTAGAGTTTTTCTATGATTTATGATTTCTATGATGAGGACCATGCTAAATCGATGCACATTGACACCGCTATGCAATTTTCCTATGTGTTCATATACGGATGCAAACAATGACTTCAGCTTTATTACTTTTAGAAGCAAGTTTTACCAGCTTTCATTTGTTGGCCATTAGGGCTTAGTGCTGGGGATCTTCTGTATTTGGTATATAATAATGAATCTTAGAAAAAAAGGGGAAAGAAGAATCCCAGGGTATTATGCGCAGCTGAAAAAATTGTAGACTCTTGAAGAAAGTTTTTATAAATGTATTTATTAATAAGTATCAAAAATTGTTGTACATAAAAGGATGAGGAAAAATGGATCCAATACATGGAGGCATAACATTAAGAGCTCTGGTATGCAATTGATATATGATGTTCACATATACATATCTATATCTCACAATGACCATATGCAGTTAACCATTTGGCTGCCACATACGGATCCCCTATAATAATAAATCTTCCCTCTGTTCACTTTCCCAGTTAGCTATAGGACTATTTTTAAGATTTTTATGTTGGGATCCAAAGTGGTATTTTGCCCAGTGTGGCACCCAAAAGCGTGTACTCAGCTTACTGCAAGCCCAGCAATCTCTGCAAAACAAGGCAAGTACAGTACCGGCTGCACAATATTACACAGGCACAGGAAATTCATGCTATTACAGGAGCAAATAGCTTATTTGGCTGCAGCCTTCAAGTACATGAAGGTGAATGCCATTTTATTTTTTCAGTCATTACAGACATCACATAGATTATACTATAATGGACATCGAAAACGATTGCACAGCAAAACTGGTATAAATCTTATTTCCCCAATGCCCACGAACATGAGCAATGTTCTGCAACAAGATTATCTCCCCTTAGTACCAGGGGACTTATTGTAATAGGAGCAAATCTTCCCTCCTAAAACCAAGCTTTTGAGATGAAAAAACTAAAAAGGGGATTATTCTGCAGAAGAGCCTCTCTTACTTATGAGTTCTGCAGAACGGCCACAATGAAGCACTTAAAACATGAATCCTCATTATGTGTCTCGCTAGTCAGTCACCCTATAATACAAAAGGGCACAAGCCCTTCAAATTGTTAGCTGTTCAATTACAGGCTACAGCATGCATTACTAGCCCTCTAAATGATAAAGATTATGTAATGCTCAACTATTTTTGTTAAATTTCCAGTGTTAAAGCAGATTTTGCAATATAGCATTGATAGATAAATTGCATATTTCATATTTTTCACAATATCCAATAATGAATTCTAAACCTGGTTAAGGGGCCATACAAACCAAAAAAAGGCACACGTATGGCTTTACCTTAGCTAACTTCATACCAAAATAATGTTATTGTGGCTTAGCCCACTTTCTTCTCTACAACTGGCCATTTCCTTACATCCAAGTCCTATATTACCACAGCCAAAGCGAGTAAGATCTCACATCAGAGCTATCATTAGGCACGTGTCTCACCCGAGTTTGCCATGCCATGAAAAAGCGGATGGGGACTCCATGGCGAATAATATTTTCCTTATCTGTCATTACTTTTATTAAATGATATACTTAGAAGTATTTGTGTAATCTCTTATAGTACACATTGAATACAACTCCAAAAAACATACAATATCACGTATCCGTGACAAAACAAACACCCCCCCCCCCCCCCATCTCAAATTGCTATAGGATAACTGAAAAAAAGCATACCAGTAGGTAAGCAAAAGTTAGAGAAAATACTTCTGCATGCAGTACCAAGGCAATGGTGAGGTTGTGGTCCTTCTGGTGAGATTGTGGAGACCTATATACCGTACATAGGGCTCCATTTTGTTTACTGCATTATATTTTCTAATGTGCCAGAATTTCTCTTCACCCAGAAAGGCAGTATGAGTTATGAAGAGATCCAAGATACATTTTATCCTAATGTGTCCACTAAACTTCTATCACTGTGAAGAGGAGATAGTTGAGGTTATGTTTTGCCTGATGACGATCACATGACCTGATGTGTCTTCACTTACTGTACTGGCATATGTGATCTCATATGGATATCAAGATACACCCGTGACCCTACACTTTGGTCTCATTAAAGCAATGATCTATATGTAGTGTAAATAAATGAAATATTACAAAGCAATTTCAGGTTATAAGTGTATTTTGTTTAAATAATGCATCCTAAATAACATGGAAGACCTAGTGCTTTCTGCTCATAGCCAACGTGAGCTTTAGGCCGCGTACACACGATCGAATTTATCCGCTGAAAACGGTCTGACAGACCATCTCAGCAGACAGATTCGATCGTGTGTACGGGCGAGCAGACAGGTTTTTCCAGCAGACAGATTTTAAAGCATGCTTTAAAATCTGTCTGCTGGGAACCCGTCCGACCGATATGTCTGCTGGTTAGTACACTAACCAGCAGACATATCTGCTCGCACATGCGTCGAATGGATTCGACGAATGCGCGGAAGTGTTTTACTTCCTGGTGCGGTGACGTGGCGGCGTCAATGTCACCGCCACGTCACCGCGCTGTCTGCCGGCGGGGATTTTGGTTTGATGGTGTGTACAGCCATCAAACCAAAACAGCCAGCAGACAAATCTGATCAAATCGGTTTGTCCGACCGATTTGAGCAGATTTATTTGGTCGTGTGTACGCGGCCTTACTCCAGCACCTGGACCCATTGAAATATGTCTATATTTTCTGATGAAGGTACAGCATTCCTAGACCCAAGTTCTTAATATGCATCATGGCTCTATCCCATTTCTCCAGACAGCCACTGTTACCTTATCAACCGCCCCCCCCCCCATTCTTTTTTCCACCATCCCTGCTACGCTCTCTGCCCAACTGACTTCACTTTCCTCCTTTATTCCCTCTAATCCCCTCATCTTTTTTTTTTTTTTCTTTCCACTTAAATATTATTCCACACACAATTGAAACCTTTGTTTGCCCAGTATTCTTCAGGCTTTTGTGACTAACTGTAGATGAACTGCTTCACTGGGTACCGTGGCAAGGATATTGGGTCATTTTATAACATAATGCATATTGGATGTCTAGTCAACTGTCTGGGATGTTGCCTCTGGTTACTATGCAGTGGATCAATTGTTGATATGCCTGTATTTTGGCGTATGTGCCCACCAAGCTGGAAAAGTTGTCTGTGGTTGTATGTCGTCTTTGTGGTGAATTGTTATTGCCTACCAGATGCTAGATACCTTTTTTTTTTAAATAAAGTATATACATTTTTAAAAATAAAATTCATCCTTTTTACTATATAAAAGATATTTGTCTAAATATTCTTGTCAAGAATATAGTTTTGAATTAAAAATAGATTTCATTTGCATAATAGATAGCCAGTTTAAAGCAGCATACATGCCAAGTTATTTTGCCAAGTTAATTTTGCAGTGTGTGCTACCCTAGCTGCACATATTCTCTCCTAATTATACACTGATCCAAACTTACAGCACTAATTGCCTTCATTTATTTAATGAGAAATATGACAACATCAAATGTGATAAGAAAAAAGAGAACCGTTGGGACTTTATATGAGGCGGTGACCTGGAAGGTCAAATTGCCCATATCCCTATCTAATTATAAAAAAAAAAGGATAGCAATACAGGGATGGAAGCACATAGTTTTGGTCCAGCTAGGTCTGACAACATCTACTTATCATCTAGTAATCACACTCATTTTGTTTAATTCCCTCTCTCTTAAGGGCCAACACCCTCCCCCCCCCCCCCTTCTACTTAGGTTGGGTTGACGTTCATGCGCCATGCATCAGCATCCCCTCCTGTGCATTGCAGGGGTAGGGTCACATCTTGAGGAGTTAATGGTGCCCAGCCAAGGACGCCTCCCTCCTGCAGTGCATGCCTACGTGACCTTAGTGGGTGTGTGCTGGCCGTGCCCTTATAGGCTTCACTCAGGGACGTCAGATTCACTCTGCGTCGTCGTTCACTCTGGTTCACATCACCTTTAAACTCTGGACCCTATGAACTGTTCACTGTCCAATTGGTAATTAGCATTCATCCCTAGTTGCACTGCACTATTATATTGTCTTATTCAACTTCTTTTTTCAACATTTTACACCCTTTTATTCAATCTTCGGTGATACATTTATGTCTTTATCACTTCTCTTCTTACACATTTGTATGTAATCTCTCCCAGTGATGCGTTTACATCCTCATCACTTTTTATTTCCAACACTTTGGATACCACCAATACATTCTAGTAGACATGTGCATTCGTTTTCGTCCGAATGCATTTTAGTCCAAATTTCAGGTATTTTCGTTATCGTTTTAACCAGAGCTTTTTTTCTCAGAAAATAGGTGCAGGAACTCAACTATGACCCTGTTCAGATTTCAAAAACAGTAGAAGGGTCTTAAAGGGGTATTAAATACCAGGATTGCATTACATACAGAGTGCAGAATTCAGGGGGTTACACGCAGAGTGCAGAGCTGCCACTTGTAAACACAGAAACCAGACTTCTGTGTTTACAAGTGATTGTGGTGAGCAGACACCAAAGAGTCTGAGCCAGAGGTGGTGGAACTGAGTTCCCCCAAGTTCCCCCTGAAAAAAAGCCCTGGTTTTAACAAACGATAACGAAAGCACAGAAAACGAAAAACGAAAGATCCGACATAAACAAATGCTTTATTTTCTTTTTCGTTGCAGTCGAATGTGTCTAACCTTAACTATTATTTCAATATTATTCCACACAGAGAGAAAAGATTCGACATTATAGAGACATGAAGAGTCGACAGAGAGAAAAGATTCGACATAGAGAGACATGAAGAGACAATTTTTTTTATTTTTTTAAAGATTCTGTCAAATCTTTTTTTTTTCCCTTAAAACATTCGACAGACACCAGAAGCCTTTAATGACAGATTTGACATAGAGAGACATTAATATTTGATAAAGAGAGACAGATTCGACCTTAATTTGGATTTTCAGACGAATGCATTTTTTTTACGAAAAACTAAATAAATAAAAATGAATTTTGGGAGTAACTAAATAAATGAATTTTTCGGACGAAAACGGACGAAAACGAAATTACGAAACAAAATATTTCAGTGTGCACATGTCTACATTCTAGTACTCCAATCCTCCTGTTCTTTACCGAGCACAGGACCCCTTGCACGTTTCATATTATAAATGCGTAAATATATATATATATATACATATATATATATATTTTTTTTTTTCAAAAGTCCTGTGTTGATGATTTCAGCACCTATGGTCACTTTGACCACTTCAATTTTTTGTCTTCCCTGGATGGTTCTCTTGCTGGACAGCAGGCTACTCGCACCCCTTCAGCTGCCGATTTACAGTGCCACACTTTCAGTCCAAATAGCAATTATATAGTCAACTTTGTAAGTATGGAAGAGAGATGGGGGTTTTATCTGGTTTGACTGTTTATTTGGTTTGACCTTACTTTCTATTTTTATTTTTTATGATTTATTTTTTCCTTGGGTACGATCAGACCATACAGCAACTCCTATGATATATATATTTTTTTAACTCGCGTGCATGCTTCTAAAGAGTGGATCAATCCACAAAATGCATTGAGTTATTATATGCCATGTTCCTATGATTCAATTGAAATCTGTCAGTATTAAACCCCTAATTTATCACTAAATGAAGTCACAAATAGAATGAACACAGCAATGTCCCACGCCAAGATGGTGGCTATTGACATGGACATGACCACCGGATTTGAGAGTCTATGGAAACCCTGGATAACATATGCTTTTCCGAACGCATTTAATAATGAAGTTGTATTGCCATGGTAGTCCAGCCAAACTGGCACTCCCCCGCTCAAGCCTCTCTCCGGCGACGGAGATCAGGTCGCTCTTGCGGATTCCCCTTCCCCTACCCCTTCTTCCCTTTCTCTCCCCCTCCTTTGAACTCTTGTTCTCAAATTAACAATTCCTATGTTCATGTTTGTTGATACAAAGTTGTATATTGTTGAAATTTCTTGAACCTATATAGCAGAACCCTAGAACAGGACATAACCCTGGATTTAGCCCAGATCAGACTGGTTACATGGCTTATCCCTTAAGCGATCCAGGGTCGATAGTTAGTTAGTCACATAGCTAGTCAGCTAGTCATTTAGTTAGTCAGTTACTATATTTGCTTATTCACTTTGCCACCAATGACTTTGTATGCATTGTTTAATTACCTGTAAATTGTCTCTCTTGTAACCAAAGATATTTAGGTTTACAAGTCAAGAAGTTTCTCTTATGATGTATACCCTCTATTGTACCCTTTTTTCTTCTCTCATTGTTGTTATGCACTTGTACATTCTTTATCACATAAATAAAGATATTTTGACAAGGAAATCTGTCAGTATTTTATACCTTTTTGATATTAATCATTTATAATCATGTGGCAACTCTTCTATATTGTATGTATGGATATACAATTTTATGAATTGTACCAGTTATTATAATTGTATTGGATATACACTCATGATTATGCGTTTATTTGTTAATTTTTATATATTAAACCAAACTTTATACACCTACTTGTTTCATTTAAAGTCCCAATCTCCTCTCCCCCCTTTGTTTGAACATCAAATGTAAAGTAGATAACTTTATTTATCTATCCTAGACCAGTTTTTAAATTTTATATTTCTGTTGTGGGAAATGTAAGAGACCATGCTCTTTAACTTTGGGACACCAAGGGTCATTTATGCAATGGTGCTGGGAACCCAAACTATGCAGTTAACTGTTACTATAATTTTGAAAATCGGTGGGCCCAAAAAAGAAATCCAGCACTTGGAGGCACACTGGTTTAGACAAAAAACAAGAAATTCCATTTTTTTTTTATCTGTTATGATGTACTTAGTTATGCACAACCAAAAGCTGTTCCTGTGTATAGGAAGTTGGCGGTCATCCCAAGCTTACAGAAATAACATGTTATGCTAAAATCTCCTTATCTTCACATTAATTCTGTGAGGGTCACAGCATAAAGAAAATCCGGCCTTATTAGCATCTACTGTACCTTACCCACAGTAATTAAGCAAGTGCATAATCTGTGAAAACACAAATAAACGGATTATGTCCTGTAATTCTGTTTGAGAAAATGTATATATACATACATACATGTCCTATGTACACTAAAGGATGTATAACTTAAAATGTATTGATTTTTTAAATATGGTCAGGATAAGTGTTCTGTTTTAGTTAGGTAATATGGAATGTTGCATATTTTTTTTTTTAAGTGTATTTTGTGCGTGTACTCGAGAGAGGAGCCGGACTGCAGGAGTTGGGAGTAGGCAGGCCTCCCCCAGAGGCAATCTGCCATCTTTCTCCATGCCCCCAGGTGGCAATGGCGGGTGTGAGGGGGTCCTCCCACACAGCCCGCCCTACCTGCTCCGCTTTGAAGCCCAACGGGGCAGAGGGACTCCCCTATAAGGGAGTGAGAGGACCTAGCCCACTCAGCCAGCCCTGTTAGTCCTTCGCCTCTCTTTTTTTTAGAGACCGCGTGGCCAAAGTGCGTGCATGTTAACCCAATTTTGAGTGCGTGTAAGTGTGGTGGTTTAGTGGGAGGGGGGTGGGCGTACTAAGCGCAGGCTTACCTCGCATAGCACACCCACCGGGAGCCGGGCTGAGACCACCAAACTCAATTCACATGCAGCCGAGATCGGGATCCGAACCCTTAGCTGCAGAGGTGAATGGCTTGAGAGCGCAGTGCCAATCGCGTTGAGCCACCGTTCGTTTTTTTGAAGCTCAGCCCATCATTTGCATGGGGTCACCCTTCATTTTAATATAGCACGCCCACTTCCACCTATTTTGACTTATGTCGGCTTATGCCGACAACTATACGTTACGCCGGCGCAACGTTGAGCGCGTATTCTTTGTGAATAGCATGCTTGCCTCTCAATGTTGCGCCGGTGTAGCATAAAGACGATGCGCTACGCCGGCATAAAGTTACGCCGATCTACGTGAATCCGGGCCAGAATATTTTACTTTTTGCTAGAATAATTATCCCAATTATTTTTTTCCAAAAAAAAAAATTTAGGCCGATTTGTATTCTTCTACATATTTTTGGTAAAAAATTGCAATAAGCGTATATTGATTGGTTTATGCAAAAGTTATAGGGCCATATTCAGGTACATCTGCGCATTATTGGACCGGCGTGTTTGTGTATGATTTGGGAATGTGGGGGTGACATTCCTGCCGGAAAAGGGGTGTCACCCTCATTTGTGGTGGAGAAGTGATCCCCAGGTCCGTGTGAATGGTGTATGAATGTACAGTGACATAATTGGAGCCGTGGCATGGCGTTGCTGCTCACAAGTCCTGCATTGTGGGCTTGTGCCAATCCAATGTGATGAGGATGTGATGTGTCTGTGCTAGGGACCACAGTGGTGTGCATGCATGCATTCTCATTGTGCCACGATTAATGTGTGTGTTTAACGTGCAAAGATGCCTATTGTGAGCTGTCTCCTGACTGCTCTTCCCTCAGAAGACGGGGTAGCCTTGGTTAAGGGGGTTCCGTATAGGAGTCATGAGATGAGGTCCCAGTGCATATGCAGAGTCACACTGAAGGGATAAGACAGGAGGATGTTAGTAGAGCATGTGCCCCTTGTGATGTGTGCATCATGGTGGGGGCCAGTCATGCCTGCCACCCATGTCACTCACCAACCAGCCAGCTGTCCCCATACATGTTCTGTTCGAAATCTGTGGGGATGGGGCTCTGATTGTATATGTAGCTGTCATGGGTGTCATGGGTAGTGTCATGTGTTGGGCTGGTGATGTCCTCCTGCAGGGTTGTGGTTAATTCCATGATGGCATATGAGGGGTGAATCTGAAGATGCGAGACACCTCCGAATCACTCATGCCATAGATGTCTATGCGTGTGTGATATATCCTCTCCCGTGAAGAGTGAAGAGTGAGGGGCTTGTATCAGATAAGAATATTGTATTAGATCAGATTAAATTGTAAAGTTTATATAAGCAAAAAAAAAAATTTTCAAAAAAAAATCCTGTGCCCTCCTCAGTGCCCTCCTCCTTCTTTGCTCATCTAAAGTCAGTAGTATAGCTATGAGCATGGATGCCACTGGCATGTTGGCATACAGTTTGTTGGGCAACATGTGTGACTGCTCAGCTCCTCACTAACAGTGTTGCTTTATCTGACATGTAGACGAATTGTCTAATTTTATACCAGCTTTTATATGGTCTAATTTTAGACAGGACATTTAGCTGTTGCGCACAGCGCGTAGCCTGCGCTGCACCAACGTTCTTTTGTGGATCCCCGTAACTCCCTCATTAGCATATTTGAATAGCAAATCAATGGTGTGTCTAGCGCAGTTTTGCGCGGACGGATGCGCCTGTCTAACTAAATTACGCTGGACAAAAAAAAATAGATTTCTTGCGTATCTCGTTTTGGGAGTGCCGTGCATCGAAACGCACGTGCACAATTAGACTTACGCCGCGCATCTCCTGTAACGCCGGCGTAATCGCTCTGTGAATCTGGCCCATAGTGTCTATAAAATAGGGGGTAGTTTTATGGCATTTTAATTATTATTATTTTTTTTTTACTAGTAATGGCGACGATCTGCAATTTTGAATCGGGACTGCGATATTGCGGTGGACTCATCGGACACTTTTGACACATTTTTGGGACCATTCATATTTATACAGCGATTAGTGCTATACAAATGCACTGATTAGGGTATACTGTAAATCTCACTGGCAGGGAAGTTGCTAACACTAGGGGGCATTCAAGGGGTTAACTGTGCCCCCTCACTGTGTTCTAACTGTAGGGGGGAATGGCACTTACTAGGGGAGATGGCAGATCGCTGTTCATACTTTGAATGAACACACGATCAGTCTCTTCTACCCTAAGAGAACCGGGATCTGTGTGTTTACACACACAGATCCCGGTTCTCACTCTGTCACAAGCGATTGCGGGTGCCTGGCGGTCATTGCGCCTGCTGGGCACTTGTATCTGCTCCGGAGGCATGCTGCGGGCAAGCGCACGTGCCTCCATCGGCGCGCGCGTGCCCCTAGTGGCCAAGAGGCGAAGCAACGTAAGGTGACGACACTTCGCCCAGCCATGATATTCTGATGCAGTAAAACTGTGGCGGATGGTCGGCAAATGGTTAATATTTGTATTTTGCTTTTGAGCCAGTAGGTGTAGCTTTAGGCAGCTTTAAACATGTTCTCCTCTATATTCTTCTACCTTTGTTAAAAAAAAAGTCTGTTTACAAAACAATAGCCCAAATGGAAACTTACATACACATGTAAATGAAAAGAGTGACTCATCTCTTAAGCCAGCCTTAGACTGTTTGAATCTGGGCCAGTTCAACAGATTGGCCGAGATTCAAACCATGTATGGGCATGTTGATGGTAACGGGCAAGTCAGATTTTTAGGATGCAAGTATTGCCAGCAGCTATAGCCGCTAGCAATCAGCACTGTGTTCTCCTGGCAGGGAGGCTATCCCCCCACAGTAGTTCCTCAGGAGGGATTCCCCCATCAAAAATGACTGTTGTTGGGGAACTCATGTGATTATTTTTTTTGGAGGAAAGAAAATCGTATTATTTATGGCATGCCTTATGGGATAGTCAGGTTTCAAACAAACAACACCAGCATCACAGAAGACAGTTACTGCTGTGATGACCATTTAATTAACCCATACTACTTTTAAAGTGGATGTAAACCCGATTCATAAAATTTGAGCTGGGCACATATATCTGCAGTGTTTTCTTACCCCTCTTTAAAGCACTAAGTCCCAGGGCTTTATCCTGCTCTGTTCTTCTGTTATCAGCATGATAACTTCTGAAAAGTTCTCCGACAACTATGATAAAATTAGTCTGAAAATTGTGTTGGGGTGGGTGCTATAAATAGATTAGCAGAAAGCTGCTCTACTCACAGGACAGCTCTGAAAGTCTCTGCCTGTGTCTGTGGAGAGGGGGGGAGTGCCTTTCCTCCAATCAGCTGTCTCCTAGTGTAATCCAATACTTCACTGCTACTGCTGAACAAGGAAGTGAAAATTCTAACACGATGTGCACTTTCTAAACAGTATATAAAGCTGAAGACAGCAGATATACATGTAAAACTTATGTAGGAGGATTCACTTTACTGGGTGTATGTGAGGGTTTACATCCAGTCATCCAGTTTAAACAAACTGCCACAAAATTGGTCCTTGTGTGTTTAAATGTTCATGTGGTTATAGGACTGCAGGAGAGACATTAATTTACAAGATCTCCTGGAGCAGGAACAGTTGTGAATGTTTATACTGTGCGTAATCTGTAAACCGTGCAACAGCATATGTTTAGGTTGTATAAATGAGTAATTAAATATTTGCTGATGCTGCAGCAAGGAGTAAATTAAACATAATTTCCCATAAAACGGTAAAGGTAAAAAACAGGATGCATCCTTTCACAATGATACAAATACAGAAAGATTTCAAGCAGTGGTCCTCTTTTGCTTAATAGTAGATAACCCTTTTTAAAGCTAATATCACATTAGTTTTTACATTTCTGGTACACAAAAAATTACCATCTAGTATCCAGGCAAACGTATTGCCAACGTCTATTAAATTCTACAATTACAAAGGCAAATAAGCAAAATGTAATAAAAGAGTAAAAATAAATGCTTCCCATTTATAGCTTTGTGACTGAATTAAAGCCAAAACAGACTTTTTCCTGAATGAGGAGACAAGCTGTCTAGTATGGCAGCAATGGATCTAGTCCAATAGATGTGACTTTTCCCTTTGGGCCATGTTGAGTGAACACTAATTATAGTACAAAGGACAACACAAACTACTAAGATGTACCAAGGTCATACACCAACACTACAAGGATATGACATTTTCTAGCATTATGAAAACAATTGGTAGAGGCTATTCTCGCTCAGTTACTGTATTAAAATATATTTAAAGTAGGGCTGTGACTGATTAAAATTTTTGTGTTCGATTAATCGTTTTTTTTTTTAATCGATTAATCGACTAATTTCGATTAATTAACGCACATACAGATACAACTACTTTTAGCTGATCTCCTTGCATTGCAACTCTGCATTAGTCAGTGGTAAATGTGGAGGGGGCAGCATGGGGGCAGATGTGTATATTCTTGCAGTATGGGAGCAGATGTGTATATTACAGCATCTACCCCCATGCTGTAATATACACATCTGCCCCCAGGGGTGGTAGGGGGGGTTAGACACAGCCAGGGGCGGTAGGGAGGGGGTTAGACACAGCCAGGGGCGGTAGGGAGGGGGTTAGACACAGCCAGGGGAGCAGTGTGACAGGTGGGGGGAGCAGTTTGTCAAAGGGGGGGGGGCAGTGTGACAGGTGGGGAGCAGTTCTGGGGGGGCAGTGTGACAGGTGGGGGAGCAGTGTGACAGGTGGGGAAGCAGTTTCTGGGGGGGCAGTGTGACAGGTGGGGGAGCAGTTTCTGGGGGGGCAGTTCTGGGGGGGCAGTGTGACAGGTGGGGGAGCAGTTCTGGGGGGGGGCAGTATGTCAGGTGGGGAAGCAGTGTGTCAGGTGGGGAAGCAGTGTGTCAGGTGGGGAAGCAGTGTGACAGGTGGGGAAGCAGTGTGACAGGTGGGGGAGCAGTTCTGGGGGGGGGGCAGTATGTCAGGTGGGGAAGCAGTGTGTCAGGGGGGGTAGCAGTGTGACAGGTGGGGAAGCAGTTCTGGGGGGGCAGTGTGTCAGGTAGGGGAGCAGTTCTGGGGGGGGCAGTGTGACAGGTGGAGGAGCAGTGTGTCAGGTGGGGGAGCAGTGTGTCAGGTAGGGGAGCAGTTCTGGGGGGCAGTGTGTCAGGTAGGGGAGCAGTTCTGGGGGGGCAGTGTGTCAGGTGGGGAAGCAGTTCTGGGGGGGGGGGGGCAGTGTGTCAGGTGGGGGGGAAGTGTGACATTTGGGGGAGCAGACATGTGGGGGAGCAGTGTGTCAGGTGGGGTAGCAGTTCTGGGGGGGGCAGTGTGTCAGGTGGGGGAGCAGTGTGTCAGGTGAAGGAGCAGTGTGACGGGGAGAAGTGTGACATATAATACAGCTCATCCGACATCACATACACAGCTCTCTGTGCACCAGCATTACCTTCTCCCCAGCAGCTGCGGCACTGCCTCGCACATCTCTCCCTCCACCTGTTCACGGCTCAGCCTCCTGTTCTCATCTTGGGTGTCCCAGCCAGGTCCCGCAGCACCACCACCAGCACAATCCCCCCTGCCGCCTCCTGCTCCACCAGTCCACCATACCTAGAGCGAGGAAACCCGGAAGTACCCGGAAGTAGCGCGGAGCTACATGTAGGGGAACTTGGCGCTGAGGGGGGAGAAGGAGGATGCCGGATGCTGCGGGTGATGATGACGTCGGCGCGCCGCTACTTGCTTGCCGCCGGGTGGACCAAGATGGCCGCGGCTCCGGAGCTAGGCCGAAGCCGCGGTCTTTCCTATCGGCGAGACCACGGAGCTCACTCCGCGGATCGTCGATCAAAATTTTTTTCGTCGATCAAAGAAATTAACGATTAATCGAACAATTAATCGTTAATTTCCGCAGCCCTAATTTAAAGCCATTTTTTTTAATACTTAATTTTAAGGCAGCACACGGTAAATACATAAACCATATGACGTACATGTCCAGAAATAAAATGTTTGCATAAAGCACATGGAAAACAATAGCTGGACTAGTAAGCAGGTAAACATTTGAAAAGGCGACCCGGAAGACCAGGCAGCAGAGAGTCTCTGTACCCCGTGAGGCATTTTAAACGGTAAACACCTTCAATAGAAGAACACAAAGAAGGAGGGAAAGGTAAGGAAACCAATCATTCCGCCATTTTTCCAGAACCAAGAAATCCATTGGTACAACCTCCAATTTCAATGATTTAATTCAGCAGGGCATTGTACTCTTCAGAGTAAACAAATTTGTGCCCATAGAACCATTTTTGAGGATTTTTTCCCGGAGGCCCCACTCGGTGGACACCACATCCTCCAGCTCAGTGATTTTAGCGACTTTTTTCAATGAGACAGCTATGGATGGTGCAAGCCAAAACTTTTTCATTGGCTTTGTCATGGCTTGTTCACACTGTTGCTATGCATGAAATGTGTGTTGTGTTAAGGCAGCCTATTCATTTTATCTAGCTGCATAGTTCACCAAAAAATGATGTTATTATAGTGTCAATGTAAATCAAAGTTACACTTATCGGTAATGCGTTTTCCAACAGTATTTCAGGAAAGCATCTGAGAGAAGGCTCCCCTTCTAGGAAACCCTGCAACATCAACCTTTGAAAGGAGTCTCTCTCCACCAAACCTTTCGTTATAGTGTTTCTTAGTGTGAAGACATTGCAGGGAAACCTATTGTGGGGCTGCTCTTAGAAGCAGTCTGATGGTTATTGCCAGTGGCTAGTGTTGGAACATAGCCTATATTTGAGCAGTATGCCTTATTTGCTGGTACCTTAGGAAGGATAAGGTTACCTGTATATTTCCACCTCAGATTTCCCTCCGACGAACCCAACTCACGTAAGCCTACTTACTGTATTGCTAGCTTCAGCAGCCTTGACAGCGTCTGCCTGGAAGCCCTAAACCCTTTCCTCGCTCCTTAAAGGAAGTTTAATCTTTTCTCTCGGTCAAGTGGGATTTCAACAAAAAAGTAGGTAAAATTATTTCCTATGACCAATGATAGCTTGTGGCTACCTTGGGCAGGAATGCCAAATTCGTTCTAAATACCACACGGTCCTGAGAAATTTGCAAAAATGGAGCTTGAACCAAAAGGGCGTCCAATTCCCTCACCCTCCAGGCGGTCGTGACTGACTAAAAACACTGACTTTTCAAGGTAACATATTCTATTGGTTAAATTTAATTAAGGAAAAGTCCGGGACAAGATCAGTCTCTGTTTAGACAGAGGCTTAAGAAAAATGTATCCCCAGAGGCTTCTTGGCCAAGGATTTCTCCATGAACACACCCAAGGCTGCCACCTGGACCTTTAGGGTTCTAAGTGCCAACCCTGTATCTACTCCACTTTGTAGGAATTCTAGTACTGCTGTATAACTCTGGGACTCAAAGGCTCTCTCACTGCACCACCTATTTTAACGTTTCCAGACCTTCATGTATATAGCCCCCCACCATCTTTCTACTTGACAGCAGGGTGACTACCAGCTGATCTGAGAATTTCTTATCCTTTAGCAGCTGATTCTGAGTATTCATGCTGCTAGATTTAACCTTTCTACCCAAGGGCATTAGACCGGACCCTGCAACAGCAGACTCTGCCTGTATTGTAGCTTCCAAGGGGGTTCCACTAACAGACTGTTCAGGACTGAAAACCAAGCCCTTGAGGAGCTACTAGGATCAACACGGTTCTCTCCTTCTGAAACGTTATCAGTACCACTGGCACCAACTCAAAAAGGGGGGAAAAGCTTAGCACATGGCAGTGCTGAGACAGAGCACCCATTACGAGAGCTCTGTCCCTCGTGTTTAGGTAAAAAAATAGCAACACCTTGGCATTTTCCCTTGTGGGGAGTTTGTGTATCAAACATTTGCTAGTTTTTCTTATAAAAATACTGTTTTTATCTTTGTAATTTGGTTGCATCTCGGTGCTGCTGATCTGCTACAGCCCAGAAGCATTGGTCCAAACAGTGGTTACTCCGCATGTGGCTTCTTAATTATACATTTATTGATACAAAAAATATATAATAAATGTAAAAGTCAGACTTTACAAAAGTAACAAAAAACACAATACTCTTCACCGAACCCAAAATGTATAAAAGATAAAGTTGTCTTATACAACACCAAAGAATGTTGGGATGCAGAATAGAACCTCTGTGGTTGATGTCACCCTGACACAATTGCTTGGAGACCCCCAGGTCCCCAGAACTAGCGTACCCATTTGAAGATTTCATCTGTATTAGTTTTCTGAGGATAACCCAAAATGTGGGATTTTCTTTTATTTTCACTTTCAATGATGATGGTAAACAGGACAAATAGAGAGGGTGAAACTCCTTAACAGGGGCACAGCCAGCGATAAAAATTGACAAGCGTTTCAATCCCTCTCCACACTATCCAAAACCCCCAAAAAAGTTTTGCCTTTAGTTATACTTTCTTTCGGGTAAAAATACTAATTTATAGGAGTTTACACAGAGGCCATAAAGGTGTCTGGACGTTTGGCTGTGTTGTATAAGACAACGTTGACTTTTTTAATTTTGGGTTAGGTGAAAGGTATTGTAATTTGTTACTTTTGTAATTTTTTACTTTATATTATTTTTGGAATACTTTTTCTAACAATAAATTTGTGTTATTTTTTTTAAATTAAGAAGCCACTTGAGTCATTTGGGGTAACCACTGTTTGGAACAATGTGTCTATGCTATGGCCTGTTTGTGATGGAAATAGCGTCAGGTCTTGGCCACCTTTAGCAAATTTTGGCAAATAACTGGTCAAACTTGTACCGCACTGTCACTGATGGGCAAAGATGGAACTCTCATGCCGCGTACACACGATCATTTTTTGTGATGAAAAAAAACGACGTTTTCTGTGAAGTAAAAAACGACGTTTTTGAAACGTCACTTTTCAAAGACGATGTTGCATACACACCATCGTTTTTTCACAAAAAGCGAGGTTACGTTCACCACTCTTTTCCATTGAAGCTCTCTTCATAACTAGCTTCTGGGCATGCGCGGGTTGAAAAACGTCGTTTTAAACAACGTTTTTGCTACACACGGTGACTTTTTGTGAAACAAAAAAACGATGTTTTGAAAAACGACACAAAAAATTCAAGCATGTTGGAATTTTTTTTTGGTCGTTTTTTTTAAAGACAAAAAACAACGTTTTGCCCACACACGATCAATTTAAATGACGTTTTAAAAAACGACTTTTTTTTTCATCGCAAAAAACGACCGTGTGTACGCGGCATCAGCCTCACCCTGCACAAAGGTTTTCCAGCTTTCGAGGCCACAATCTAAGTGCCAGTCAAGTGAAAGCGATTGTCGCTGGGTGTGGTTAAACACAGTTAATTCTTTAGATCTCAAATCACTGTAACCAAATATTCATCATAAATACCAACGTTTACAACATTACCATTAACAATTATGACTTAAAATAAATGTCTGTAACACATTGTCACCACAGACAGGTATATTCAGTGATTTACTTTTTGGTAGTGCTCTTCAAAAAGATTCTTTAGGTTTTTATTAGTGCATCAGAGAGACCTTTCCAATTTTAAAAATATTGTTTCATAAGTAAGCAGGTAAAATGGCGCCAACAAAATATTTACAGAAAAGGGGTATTACATAAGAAAAATTGATTCTATGCATTTGGCAAAATCTAGTCAATGAGCTTATAATAGCGGTTCTCCTAGATCTTGGCTGATGTTCCTACTTTTTTTTTTTTTTTAAAGGGTAACATTATTACATTTTTTTTACTTGTGTTAACAACAAAGACAAAAAGGAAAAACAAAAAAAAAATGCCCAGCAAGGCACAGCACAGAATGTTCCTTCTTTGATGGTAAAACAAAACCTTTAAACTACTGATACAGCCCCTCTTTTCTGGTCTCTGAGAAGGGTGTTGACAGAAATGAACTGCCTAATGAGAAGGTCTGAGGAGTGATGTATTGGATGTTATAGTCTTTATGAGCATTCTGCTATCCCACCTTCAAATCAGTTTTCTACATATATTAATATATTAATACTGTATCTTGAAATATCTACAGGTTGCATTCTGGTAACCTGTATTTTATGTCCAGCATGAAATTACCGTTTTTTAAACGAATACAAATATAATGGGCATCAGATGGCACCTAGGCAAGTTAATGTGTCCAGTTTGCCCCAAGTACTTTTTAATATAGTGGTGTTTGGACTTAAAATTCTGCTAATTAATTGATAGAGCTAAATATTCTGGTGGTACTATTCTTAACTCAGGAGTTATTAAATAAGTTTTAAATCTCCAGAACGAGATAGACAGAAAACGGTATTCTCCAATTACTCCAGCTAAACTATTTAAGAAGGGTGATTAGCTAGGACGATTGTCTTCTTAAGATTAGCAATTGCTTAAGTTTGGGCTTGACATTTTTACGACGGCTATTAGAGTGAGACTGATATGTGTTTTGTATTAATTCCTATCAAGGAGGTATACGATAGCTACATCAAAGGGTTATCTGTTTGCTATGCTTTGTTTTGATATTGGTTAATTTGTTAAGAGGTTTTGCTGTATCAACACGCTGATGGGGATGTTTGGAATGCGGCGAAGAGGTTTTGATTATGGAAGATACTTATACAGGAATTATGGAAAGAGAATCACTGGTGTTATGTGTCTCCTATTGTTACAAAATGTCATGGCTGACTTAGGAATTTCAAACAAAATGGATGCCCTGTGTCATCTCTCACAGTTTTTGGTGTGTCCAGTGCGCATTATCATCACACTGATATATTACAGTGCTGATGTTTTGGTTTTGATGACCGTAATTACATAGTGAGTTGGCATATAGAATATAAATGTGGTTACTTCTCCTATTTTTTTATATTGTTTAGTGATCTCCTACAGTCTATTGCAATTACTTTCTGTGGCTGTACATTAACGCTGCGAACCAGCTTACTGGTAGTCACAATGGTGGGCCATGCCTGCTTTCTCCATGTGTTACCAGGACCACTTGCAGTGGTGACAACATAAGAGCACAATTGGGAGACAGTTGTCAACCTATAATAGTAGGTACCTTACAAATTACTTTAACATGTTTAGGATTATATTTCTGTCTGGTGACCAAGTTTAGATCTGCTTAGATATAAGTAGTACTGTACTTAAATCTGTGAATAGTACCCTTGATGTACACTTAGGACTCATTCACCCATCCTCAGAGGGCTGTACAGAAGACAAGCTGTTTGCATACACCAAAAGGCAGTGCCCAGTACAAATCGGCTGTACGCAAACACTTGTGACTACTTTGTACGATTTATGGGCCTCTGCAGCCATGTGATTAAGGTCCTACCAATTGTCGAGAGCTTAAGAATTTACCTACAGACCTAGCTATCTAATCACTGAGAACTAAATGATCAGAACCCAGATGATGTGAAAAGATTGGATAAGAACCCAACTAAGGCTGCGTACACACGATCAAATCTATCTGCTGAAAACGATCTGACAGACCGTCTCAGCAGACAGATTCGATCGTGTGTACGGGCGAGCAGACGGATTTGGCCAGCAGACAGATTTTAAAGCCTGCTTTAAAATCTGTCTTCTGGGAACCCGTCGGTCCGATATGTCTGCTGGTTAGTACGCTAACCAGCAGACATATCTGCCCACACATGCGTCGAATGGATTCGACGCATGCGCGGAAGTGTTTTACTTCCTGGTGTGGTGACGTGGCGGCGTCAACGTCACCGCCACATCACCGCGCTGTCTGCCGGCGGGGATTTTAGTTTGATCGTGTGTACAGCGATCAAACCAAAACAGCCAGCAGACAAATCTGATCAAATCGGTCTGTCAGACCGATTTGAACAGATTCATTTGCTCGTGTGTATGGGGCCTGACAGTTTACAATGCCAGGTCTGGTTTCACAATAGAATTGTTAGCACATCAAATGCAGATTATTGCACAAGCCATGCTATTATCTGAGAGTATCTATTTATGAATTACATCTAGGTTTGTTGGCAGGTGTAGTTCCCCTTTTTTCGTAGCCCCTCTTTTGGTGATGTGGCTGTGGAGTATTTTCCCTTTGTTAATACCAGCTGTGGGTGGGGCCTAACAGTTCGGGTACAGAAACAGAAAACCCTGGACCAACAATGTGTAGGTCTGATTCATGTGAAGGGATTGAGAGAGCCCTTTGCAAGGTTGAACTGCGAGGAGGAATAGAGATGGGCACATAGCGGGAAGGTGGAGGGACCCCACCACCCTGATCTTTGATTAACAGACCCTATGCCCTCGTTCTAGGATAACCTTGGGCCTGTGTATAAGAAACACCCTATGCGTGGAGCCATCTGTGGGGGATGACTGGTAACATCTGCAAGGAAAGCTGGTTGCAATGGTACTGTGTACAAAGTGTTCTGTATTGTGAATGTACCATGAAGGAGATGTGTTGCTGTTAGGACCCAAGTTGATGCAGTAAAGCATTAAAAATTACAAAGTCCCTCCCTAAAGGCAGGTGAAGAAGGAGCAGGGTATGACCTGGGACAACTTGGTAAGTACCTTTGTCCAATTCAGGCTCCTTCAAGGTTTTTATCATTACGATTGCATAGGAGGGAGAATTGTTATTACATTATTATACACAATAATTGGCTGTAAATACTATTATAAAATAAAAATGAACAATACTTATTTCCATTTTAAAACTTCTTTTAGTACCCAACATATCTGGCTGACTTGACCTCAAATGCTCACACTATGCTGTTTTTATGTAAGTGGCTAATTTTTCGTGGAATTGGGTCTGTGTGGTCAAAAGGAAATATTATTAGCTGAACTCAAACCATCATTACTAGATTGTGTAGGTCTTGACTAATATTGGCACTTATACTTTTTTCTGCAAGTCACATGGGGTGCAAATAGATCTTTCTGTTCAAGAACTGTCATTATATTTTCCAGCTTCCATTAGGTCAGCGCCACGGATTCAGAAATCATTCTGTAAACACACATTTTTACATTACTAAAACACAGGGCCCACTGAGAGTACAGTGGGATATGTGACACACATAGAGAGGAGTCCGATTGGATGCCAGCTGACTCCTCTAGGACATCATTAAAGCAGCACTGTTGGGACTCAGTACTCACCATAACACCATTAACAGCGCTTTGTCGTTGCAACCAGCCTACCTGCAATTTCCCTCTTTTAAATCCCCTATTTATTTAAAATATCATGCATAAAGGTTTTCAAACATTTTGAGTCACTTCACCCAAACTGTAATAACATAAATAATGGCATTATTAAAAATGTTGTAAAATGTCCGTTTTGCACATGTGCGGGCACTTTTCGATGGCGGGCACCTATCGACACAACACCGGCTTCTGTCCTAGGCAGAGTGATACCAAGTGCACTTCACCTGGAACAGCCTGGAGAGCACAACCAGCAGAAGCTGGAAGAAGAAAAGGTCAGTGTAATAAACATCACATACACTGCACTTTTGCAATGGTCATATTAGTATTTATAAAAAAAAGGGTTATTAGTCTGCTTTCACGATGAATGCAGGAGTTTTGGGGTGCTTTCAGAAAGTGCACGACACCCACAAGATGTAATAAAAGTCTCTGACTCAGTGCAGCTAACACGCATGAAAACCGCAGGTGCATTACACTGCACTCACGGCTTTGGCAAACACAGTGCATCAGAGTGAAAACAGACTTATAGGGCGCTCCGGACATTAAGAGCTTGTTTACATTTTGGGGGGTGGTAAAACCCCATAATTCACTGGTCACTGTGGCCCATGACCAGTTACTAAACCACTTAAGTGGTCCTCCGTCTTGTAAAAGTTGAGCACCCCGGGCTTACACTTTGCTGTTGTATCTGCAATGTGTAAACAGTGCAATTTTACAGGTAGAGGATTGGCAGCACCTGCATACTCCACATGCTACCCGGAGAATCACATTATACAATAGGTTTCCCCCAGCTAGAGCCCCGAAGGCTCAGACATTGCCTATCCCACACAACGCTGGTTGTTAAGATGCCAGTAGACACAACCATCACAGCCATGGTCGTATTTGGACAATGACGGCAGCCATCATCTCTGGCCCCTTTTTTTTACATTCAGCTCTTCTCATTATAAAGGGGGCAGGAGATGTGTCATCGGTTGCTAGAATGGCGGCAGGTGTTGGGGCTCTAACAATCAACAAGGCCTGAGCAGGAAGTCATCACACTTAGGAGCAGTGGTAAATTCAGCACAGAATTAAAGACCAGGCCATTTAATTCGCCAAAGAGCCAGAGGTTGCAGCGAACCCTGTGTGGCTATGAACTTCATTACTTAATAACCCCATCATTAGTTAATAACTTTGTCCCCTCACTCAAATCAAAGTGTTTGGGCTTGTGTTTATTCGGGCCACAGCACTGTATCCTAGATGGAGGGGAAGGTGGTCACAGATTCTCCCAAATCTGGAAATACAGAGTACCGGTACTTTTGATGACTCCAATAGACAATACAGTAGCAGGGAAACACAGTGAAGGTGAAGAACCACTGGGTAGTGTTGTTAGAAGAGTCTGTCCAAAAAAGGCCAGGTTCCTTTTCAGTAAACTAAAATCTGATTGGTGGGTATAGCTGACTGCAGTTTGTATATTATCATTGTAATAAATATATGTAAATTTGTTAATTTTGGGTCCTTAACCACTTGCCGACAGGCTAACGCCGATATACGTTGGCAGAATGGCACGGCTGCGCAAAGCAACGTACCTGTACTCGATGTCCGCAGGGTGCCTGCGATCATGTCACAGAGCTGCAGAATGAGGAGATGCCTACATAAACAAGGCATTTCCCTGTTCTGCCTAGTGACAGGACAGTGATCGACTGCTCCCTGTCATCGGGAGCAGTGATCATTGTCGTGCCACTAGTAGCCCATCCCCCCACAGTTAGAATCACTCCCTAGGACACACTTAACCCCTTCATTGCCCCCTAGTGTTTAACCACTTCCCTGCCAGTGTCATTTACACAGCAATCAGTGCATTTTTTAGAGCACTGATCGCTGTATAAATGGATATGGTCCCAAAAGTGTCTGTCATAATGTCGCAGTCACGATAACAATCACTGATTGGCCGCCATTACTAATAGAATTTTTTTTCTATAATAAAAATGACATAAAACGATCCCCTATTTTGTAGACGCTATAACTTTTGTGCAAACCAATCAATATACGCTTATTGTGATTTATTTATTTTTACCAAAAAAAAATTAAAGAATACATATCGGCCTAAATTGAGAAATATTTTTTTTTTATATACATATTTTTGGGGGTATTTATTATAGGAAAAAAGTTCAAAATATTGCTGTATTTCAAAATTTTCGCTCTCTTTTTGTTAATAGTGGTGATCAAATACCACCAAAAGAAAGCTCCATTTGTGGGGAAAAAGGGACGTCAATTTTGTTTGGGTGCAACGTCGCATGACCGTGCAATTGTCAGTTAAAGCGACGAAGTGCCGAATCGCAAAAAGTGCTCTGGTCAGGAAGAGGGTAAATTCTTCCAGAGCTGAAGTGGTTAACCAACAAAAGGAGTGTAGAAGAATGCTTGTGGTTACGTAGATTGAACAATTCTAATAATGCAAGTAACTGCTTACTAATATGAGGGTTCAACCATGCTAGACAGACTAATGGCGCATACACACGATCTGAAATTCCGACAACAAATGTTCGATATGAGCTTTTTGTCGGAAATTCCGACCGCGTGTAGGCTCCATCGGACATTTGCTGTTGAGATTTCTGACAAGAAAAATTTGAGAGCTGGTTCTCAATTTTTCCGAAAACAAAAGTTCTTGTTGAAAATTCCAATCGTCTCTATGCAATTCTGATGCACAAAAATCCTACGCTTGCTTGGAAGCATTTCAACGCATGCTCGGATTCACTGAACTTAATTTTTCTCGGCTCGTTGTACGTCACCGCGTTCTTGACGTTTGGAATTTCCAACAACATTTGTGTGACCGTGTGTATGCAAGACAAGTTTTAGCCAAAATTCAGTAGGAAAAAAAAATCCACATTTTTGTTGTTGGAATTTCCGATCGTGTGTACGCGGCATAAGAACCTCTAGTGACAACTTTACCAGAATTAATTTGCATTATTCTACATTAACATGCAAATTATCTTAATAGCACATCAACTGTCTGCTTCATAATTAGGCTTAACCACTTAAGATTGCGGATGAGCTAATATGAATTCATGGTAATAAAGTCTGATTTCCATAAAATGACCTGCTGTAAGAGGATGATACATTGAGATTTCCCCTAGTAATGGCAATATGCAGTGTGCACACAGTCACAGGGTATTATTAATGAAATTGGGAATAATCTTCCCTATCATTAGTCACAGACCTGATATTTATATGTACAGTATTGTAAAAACGACTCCAAATTAACCGATATTTGGGTTTGATGAGGCCAAAGCTTAATATATCAAAACATGTATAAACACTATAAACTGCTGCACAATCAAACCTTTCAATCATTTATTTTAATACAAGATATTGCAGTTACTCTTTTCTTCACATATTTTTTTAATGGGGTTAAAGCGGAAGGTCCGCCAAAAAAAATACATATTAAAAGCCAGCAGCTACAAATACTGCAGCTGCTGACTTAATATATGGACGCTTACCTGTCCAGGGCGCCCCCAAAATGTCAGCAGGCGAAGCCGATCTGCTGCCGCAGCCATCCTCGGTAAGGGAATCAGGAAGTGAAGCTTTGCGGCTTCACTTCCTGGTTCCGTACTGCGCATGTGCGAGTCACGGTGTCTTTACTGGTCCCTGCTGTCTTCTGGGACCTGTGTGTCTCCCAGAAGACAGCGGAGGCGGAAAGAGTAGGCGCTGGAAGTGGCGTAGATCACAGCGTCCACTGCAGTGATCTATGCCAGGAAGTGGGAGCAAAAGCAGCCCCTGCCATTGTATGTGTTGAAGTCACCGCGTTTGAGAACGAGGAGATTTGGTCTTGACTGTGTGTACGCAAAGCAAGCTTGTCGAGTTCTTCAACAAGCCTAACAAGGAACTCGACGAGGAAAAGGATGTGTTTTCGCCCGACGAGTTCCTCGGTCGTGTGTACAAGGCCTCACCTAAGAAGGAAGATCAAGAGTTCTGACTTTTCTTGCTACATAATTGTTAAGGGTTAGGTATTCTGAAAGTATATAAAGTATAGTAGCCGCCAAATCCGCATTACAGCCAGCATTTTCAGAAACAGTTCAGTGACAGTGGCTCTCATATTCCTCTCATTACAGGTTTCCTTTACAGTGGTTTCCACTGTCACCCATGGGCTGTATGTGACCCTTAGCTTGCCTTTATCCGGCCCTTGGGGCACCATACCATCCATTGACACCAATGATGGGGCACCATTCTTCCCACAGACACCAATGATGGGGCAGTATTCCTCCGAATGATACCAATGATGGGCACTTATCCTCTCACTCACACCAATGATGGGGCATTACCTCCCCACTGACAATATTAATGAGGTACCATTCCTCCCACGGACACCAATATTAAGGCACTATTCCCCCCACTGACACCAATGATGGGGCACCATTTCCCCCACTGGTACCAATGATATGGTACCATTTCTCCCACTGACACAAATGATGGGGCACTATTCCTCCCACTGACACCAATAATGGGAGATTAACTCCCCACCGACCATGATGAGGTGCCATTCCTCCCACTGATGACAATGATGGGGCACCATTTCTCAAACAATCACCAATGAAAGGTACCATTCTTTCGACCAATACCAATGATGGGGCACCATTCTTCCCATAGACAAAAATTGATGGGGCACCATTCGTTCCTTGGATACCAACAATAGGGCAGCATGCCTTCCACTGATACCAACAACAGGGTACTATTTCTTCCACTAAAACCAATGATGGGGCACGGTTTCCTCTTATGGACACTGTGGTGTTTTCTAATCCCATTGGCCATAGCCTCACCCTCACCCCTCTAAAACCTCAAGGCCAGTAAACTGGCCCCTTTATTCAAAGAGTTTGGAGACCCCTGATTTACACTATAAAGTAATATACATCATCTGACAATCTGATAGGCCAACTCTTTTTACCTAGGCCTAAGATATCAACAGACGTTTGAATGCGTCGCGGAATTGCTAAACGCACTAGTTTTACCACTCCCAGTATAATGGCAGTATGAGTTTTATTTCCAACAATACGTGACTTATATTCTCAGAGGAGTCATCAAAACGATATGACAGCATAGTGTAATTCTAGAAGGCTAAATTTGCATGGGTGACTAGCGCCGGTGCGAATTACAGTGGTAGGAATCGGCTGATTAATGCAGCTGTTTCAGGCACCTATGAGCGGCTAGCTGTGGCTGTCAAGCCCTGTACACTTTAATAACAGGTTGGTCAATAACAGCTGTCAGAGGCCATTTGAACAGCCAGCACTTACCTGTGCTGATCAATGCATGAGCAGCAATCACCGCAGGTCATTGTAGGCTATTCGGACTGCTACGGATAGCTGACGCAGCCGACCTGTTATTGAAATGTACAGGGCTCGACAGCCACAGCTAGCCGGTCATAGGTGCCTGAAACGGCTGCAGGAATCCTGCCGCAGTCATTCAAACTGGCGCTAGTTGCCCATGTGAAAGTAGCCTAAAGCCCTGTACAGTCCAAAACGAGATAGAGGAAATGAAGTCACCGCTCTAGATGGGTATATGAAACGATCAGTATCTTCTCAGAAAAGCCCAGGTGCCGGCAATGCATGAAGCAAAGTAGAAAAGAATGTTTGTTCAGCCGAACTCTGAAAAAGACTCTCAGTTGCTTTTTTTTGGTAAAAAAAAACTTTTTAAACACCAAATATCACAGCAAAAACGCAGCTGACACATTTCACACTACTGGTTAGTGCTTAGTCATAGCTAACATATAAGAAAATGCACTAATAATATATAGTATCACACAAAAACCATATGGTCAACATCAACCAATAATAAATAAATTGTTCCCAATCAAATGAGAATCAATCACAGATGCCCATGCCCAATCCAGACCATTAACCCTTCACAAAAATTGTGAAAAAATGTAAAGCTAATGTGAAAACAAGGAGAAAATCCTTGTGTAATATCACTAATTCATGTATTTATTTACTTTCAAATTCATTTGATATTTACAAATTTGGCACATTCACTGTATTTGCACTTCTTCACATGTTTTACATATACAAAGATTACAATTGTATGTTTGTTTATTGCTATATTTGGACACACACCCTTATATTTACAGTTTTGGATAATAATAATATATATATTTTTATAAGTATCTTTTTTTTAGATATCCGTATGCTTATACTGTTTAAGTGGGCTATATTCCCAGTTTTACATACATACGCTATTTTATACCAGCAGACAGTCATGCATATTTGGATTTACATTGTTATCATAACACTTACACGGACAATTTATTTTTTACACTCTACTTTTCACTTATATTACACAAGGATTTTCTCCTTGTTTTCACATTAGCTTTTAATTTGTTCACAATTTTTGTGAAGGGTTAATGGTCTGGAGTGTGCTCACACACTTAAGTGTTACTCAATCAATGGGCATCTGTGATTGATTCTCATTTGATTGGGAACAATTTACCATTGATTGATGTTGACCATATGGTTTTTGTGTGATACTATATATTATTTGTGCATTTTCTTATATGTTAGCTATGACTAAGCACTAACCAATAGTGTGAACCACGTCAGCTGCATCCCCCAATTTTTGCTGTGATTTGTGGTGTTTGAAAAGTTTTTTACCAATAAAAGGCAACTGAGAGTGCGGCTGTCCAAACATTATTTTCTACTAAAGCCCTGTACACACAGAATCTCATCAGGAAACAACCGTCACCAAGAATGTGGTGAAGTCATCGCATACGACGAGCATGCGCTCCTCACATTCGATGTCATGCCGCCATCTTGCTGCACCCTACCTATGCCTAGGAAGCTACCACGCATGCGTCAAAGTCATTTCGAGCATGTGCGGGTTTCCACCTGGACAGGTAAGTATACACACTCTCGGGTTTCTCGGCAGGAGAACATATTCTCTATTTTTTTCGTCTAGATTCTGGGCAGTTTTCTTGTCGAGAAACCTGAAAGCCTCGTACACACACTCGGTATACTCGGCAAGAGAGCTCTGCCAGCAGTTTTCTTGCCGAGTAAACGGAGCGTGTGTAGGAGGCTTAAGGCCTCCAAGTTGCCCAAATCTCCTTCTTAAAGCAGTTCCATCATAAAGCCCAATACCATTTAAAAAAAATAACATAGTCCATTATAAATTCATATCTCTTGAAATATACTGGATAAATGTAAGTCCTTGTATCCCTACTCCTTGTTGAAATATAAATGTAATCTGAGTTTCTGTGGGCTAACATTGTTTTCTCAGTGCATCCCTTTTCAATGAGCCTGTCCATCTGGTATACCACATGCCCACAGCTCCAAAAGGACCTAAATAATCTCCAAAAATCTGTACGCCAAAGTAATGAGCGACAGAGAAGGCAGAAGCGGAAATATGTAGGAACAATTTCTAATCAACAGATGTCTGCGAGCGCTTGCATAAAATCGCTTTATTAGTCCATAACACAAATAAAACTCATGTCTATTTTGTAGATTTCAGCTCTAATTAGAATGGTTGCCTACTACTGCCCAATAAATGTCACAAACACTACATTTAAACAAAGGTCTCATTTGCACCTATGCATTCTAACACACAACTCTACCCATACGCAGAGGTTTGCTGTGGTTTTCAGCGACGCTAGCGGAATATTAATAAAAATGCCATAAAACAATCCCCTATTTTGTAAACGCTATACATTTTTTTAACCACTTCAATACTGGGCTTTAAAACCCACCTCCTTCCCGGGCCTATTCTGGCACTTCTCTCCTACAGGTACAAATCATCATTCTTTTGCTAGAAAATTACTCAGAACCCCCAAACATTATATATGTTTTTTTAGCAGACACCCTAGGGAATAAAATGGCGGTCATTGCAACTTTTTATCTTGCACCGTATTTGCGCAATAATTTTTCAAACGGCTTTTTTTTGTAAAAAAAATGGTTTCATAAATGAAAAAATAACAAAACAGTAACGTTAGCCCAATTTTTTGGTAAAATATGAAAGATGATGTTACGCCGAGTAACTAGATACCTAACATGTCATGCTTTAAAATTGCGTACACTCATGGAATGGCGCCAAACCTCGTTACTTAAAAGTCTCCATAGGCGACACTTTAACATTTTTACAGGTTACCAGTTTAGAGTTACAGAGGAGGTCTAGTGCTAGAATTGTTGCACACGCTCTAACGCACGCGGCGATACCTCACATGTGTGGTTTGAATGATGTTTACATACGTGGGCGGGACTTACGTGTCACATTTTTTTATCATTATTATTTATTTTTTATTTTACTTATTTATTTATTTTTTACACTTTGTTTACATTTTTTTTTCAATCGCTTTTATTACTATTACAAGGAATGTAAACATCCCTTGTAATAGGAAATGTGTGTGACAGGTCCTCTTTAAGGAGAGATGCGCGGTCAATAAGACCCCACATCTCTCCTCCAGGCTGGAAAGAATGAGATTGTGAAAAAAAATTCACAGATCTCATTCAAACTAGCCGCAATTGCGGTTTGTTTACTTACGGGAACCCGGGCGTGATGTCATCACATCGCGTCCGGGCCTCCGACGGTCATAGAGGTGACTGGTGACCATCTGGTCACCAGTCATCTCTATGGCAAACATCTGGCGGACAGCGATCATCTCTCCGGGCCCCCGATGGGACGGGAGAGCCCGGAGAAGCACCGGATGGCGGCGGGAGGGGAAATCCCCCCTACCGCCGCTATGATCGAAAGCCTAGGACGTCATATGACGTCCACCCGGGATAACAGGTCCCTGTTTTGGACGTCATATGACGGCGTGCGGGTATCAAGTGGTTAATAAACGCTTATTGCGATTTTTTTTACCAAAAATATGTATTAGAATACATATCGGCCTAAACTGAGGAAAAAAAAATGTTTTTATATATTTTTGGGGGATATTTATTACAGTAAAAAGTAAGAAATATTGCATTTTTTTTTTATTAACGCTCTATTTTTGTTTATAGCGCAAAAGAAAGCTCTATTTGTGGAAAAAAAGACACCAATTTTGTTTGGGAGCCACGTCGCACGACCGCGCAATTGTCAGTTTAAGCAACGCAGTGCAAAATGGCAAAAAGGGGCCAGGTCCTTTACCTGCATAACGGTCTGGGTCTTAAGTGGTTAAAATTGTCCACCAACAAATGTGTGTTGTAGGATTATCCGATCGTGTGTACACAACTCCATCACACAAAAGTCACACAAGTACAAACACACATCCTGAGAAGCAATGCTCATCATAATACAACATTAGCAGAAGTTGCCCAAAGGGTGGCGCTAAAGAGTTGAAAAACCACGTAGTTTGTTGGCCGTTGATTCTTTTCCGTTTGTATGCAATAAAAGTTCCTGGCCAACGCCAATTCGGACAAAAGTCCTACGATTTGTCCACAGAAAATCCGATCGCGTTTACGGGGCCTTACCATGTGTGAGGTGCAGAGACACGTACAAATTGAAGAAAAGTCCTTCAATGCGCATTATAAGGCCTCAATTCATGCTGCAACAGAAGTGTGTTAGTTTGAATCCAGCCTCAATATTGCATAGGGTAAATCTATACATGTAGGGAAAAGTGAACGCAGACGAAAAGATAGATTTGAAATGCTTTTTACAAACAGTTTAGGTATATATATATTATATATAAAGACATGAGTTTATTGGAGTTGGTTTACTTGAACCCACCTACAGATCTTTAGTGTAGTCAGAACCGGTGCTACCACTAGGCAAACTAGGCAGCTGCCTAGGGCGCACTGCTGCATAGGGGCGCCAGGCCGCAGGTTTCCCTCTGCAGGCTGCAGCATGTAACTAACTCAGTCTCAGGC
Source organism: Rana kukunoris (assembly GCA_029574335.1). NCBI lineage: Eukaryota > Metazoa > Chordata > Amphibia > Anura > Ranidae > Rana > Rana kukunoris. The sequence goes on from CM056049.1 coordinate 171,876,075, forward strand.
AGCTGCTCCGTTTGACCAGTAAGTGTAATTAGAGGTGCAGCACTGGAGCCAGTGCTAGAGGAAGCAGAGCTGATGTTTTCTGTATAGCACTGCCTCCTCTCACATGGGCAGGGCAAAGGGGATGGTGTTAGGGGTGGAGCCAATGGGGGACAGCAAAATGAAGTGTAGTGCCCTGCTCCCAATGATTGGGGCGCCATTATAAATTTAGGGGCGCCTGAGCCATAGTTGGGCTCAGACTTTACTAATTTCATTGAAATTAGCAAAAGGGAGTTACCGCTCCAGGTGGATCTGCTTATATGATCAGTGTCCTCTCAGGAAATTTAAGGGTGCCAGCAATGCACAAGGCAATTGTTAGAACAAAATTATGGACAGCCATCCTTATTGCAAAAAGGATTGATCAGCAAACATCACAGAAAAAATAAGGGGATAAATAGCCAACGCGTTTCGCACTATTGGCTAGTGCTTAATCATAAGCTATGATTGGAGCGCGGCTGTCCATATTTTTGTTCTCACAATTTCATTGAAATTAGCCTCTGTTCTGGCTATGGTGTGCTTGATAGAAGTGTTCCCCTGTTGCCTGTAGGTGGTGTTACCACCTCAGGCCCATGTTGGAACACAGACTAACCATGGTGTGTTAAGTGACCCTTCTCGGTAGCAGCCCAGTGGCAGTTGTGCCCCGCTGTGCATGCTGGGAAGGGATACTTAAGGGGCAGAAGCCGTTTTTCAGGGTCTTTTGCCTCGTGGCCCTCCTGGCGCGAGGTTTGTGTGTGATCCTTTCAACGGAACCACGTTGGTCCGAGGCTGTATCTCTATTCAGTAGGCTCAGCTGTGCTGGCTGGGGCCTAAGATTCTGAAGGGGATCCCAAGCTGGCCGTCCAAGTGGAGGAAGCTGCTTAATGAAGGAAACCGGGGGAGGACCTGCCCTGGAGGAGACCAAGCAAAGCAGGCTGATGTCTCGGGAGAGGCCTGGTGACTTTGTTAACAAGGAATACACTACTCCTTAAGTCTTACAGCCCACCGGGTCGGCTTAAAGGCTCTTCTACTGTAAGGCTGAAAGTTTGGGACTCAAATCTTGTAGCAGAGGATTCCTGGCTATCCATTTTTCGCTCTCAGATGGTCTGTGGCAGAGACTGTTTCTATACTGTCCATACATTACTCCGGCTGCTAGGCCATGTGAGAGGGGTCTATCCGGGTGAGCAATACCCACTCAATACTGCATACCTGAACCTTCCCCTTCTCTCTGTACTCTGCACTTTCTTCACAAGTTTTATGCAGCAAAAATAAAACTGTTGAAAACAGTTGAAGGTTTTACATTTTGTGTGGACATTGCAATTTCTTCAGACTTTCTTTCCTTGACAACGAACTTGGAGGTTACGTGCAAAACCCAATCTAAACCAGCAGCTCCTTCGGGGGTAGTGCTACAGAACTTTCGCCTAGGGTGTTAAAAAATCTTTGCACCAGCCCTGGGCGTAGTGGAGCTACTGGGCATGCTTCTTTACACCAGTGCATTGAGATAACAAGAGGTAAAATACAAGCACCCCAATGCACATTCCCACATGTTTTGAATTTATAAAATAACTTGTATAGAGGGCCATGAAATAGTATTCATACCCGTTGACATTTTCCACATTTTGTCATGTTAAAACCAAAAACGTCAATGTATTTTATTGGGATTTTTTGTGATAGACCAGGGGTCTCCAAAATGTGTCCTGAGGGCCAGATCTGACCGTTGGGGCACTATTACGTCCAATGATATGAGGCACTATTCCTCTCACTGACACCAACAATGGGGCACTATTCTTCTTACTGACACCAACAATGGGGGACTATTCCTCTCACCGACACCAGCAATGGGGCAATATTCCTCTCACTGACACTAGCAATGGGGCACTATTCCTCCTGCTGGCATGAGCAATGGGGCACTATTCCTCTCACTGACACCAGCAATTGGACACTATTCCTCCCACTGGTATGAGCAATGGGGCACTATTCCTCCCACTGACACCAGAAATGGGCCACTATTCCTCCCACTGGCATGAGCAATGGGGCACTATTCCTCTCAGTGACACCAGCAATGGGGCACTATTCCTCCCACTGGCATAAGCAATATTCCTCCCACTGACACCAACAGTGGGGCACTATTCTTCCCACTGAAATGAGCAATGGGGCACTATCCCTCCCACTGACACCAGAAACGGGGCACCATTTCTCTTACTGACACCAGCAATTATGCACTATTCCTCCCACTGACACCAGCAATGGGGCACTATTGCTCTCACTGACACCTGCAATGGGGCTGTGAGGAATGGCCAAGCTGCGATGACGTCACATGCACGGGGGGAGTCACGGCCGAGTCACAAAGCTCTGAAGGAATGGCATGGGTGACATTACCAGCTGCTGCTAAAGTACATATCTCCTAAACGGTACACATTTAAAGCGGAGGTTCACCCTAAAACTACTCCGTCCCATCCCATCCAGCATACTAGCGTCAGCGCCAGTATGCTGTTTTTTTTTTTTTTTATATTGCTCAACTTACTGTTTAATGAATAATTTTCTTTTTTGTCCACCGCGGGTGAATGGCGCAGCTATGCGCGTCACACCTTCCGAAAATAGCCGATTTAGGACTCGGCTATTTCCGGCGCTATACAGCACCTGCGCACAGACCTAGGAGCCAACTGTGCAGGCTGACCGCTTTAAGAGATATTTACAGTACCTAAAATGTAAACTTTATTATAGGCTTACCTACAGTGCCTTGAAAAATATTCACACCCCTTAACATTTTCCACATTTTCTCATGTTACAGCCAAAAAATGTAAATGTGGTTTATTGGGATTTTATATGATAGACCAACACAAAGTGCCACATACAGTAATTGTGAAGTGGAAGGAAAATGATAAATGGTTTTCAATTTTTTTTAAATAAATGTGTAAAAAGTGTGGCATGCATTTGTATTCAGCCCCCCTGAGTCAATACTTTGTAGAACCTCCTTTTACTGTAATTACAGCTGCAAGTCTTTTTGGGGATGTCTCCACCAGCTTTGCACATCTAGAGAGTGACATTTTTGCCCATTCTTCTTTGTAAACCAGCTCAAGCTCTGTCAGATTGGATGGAGAAAGTCTGAACAGCAATTTTAAAGTCTTGTCACAGATTCTCAATTGGATTTTGGTCTGGACTTTGACTGGGCCATTCTAACATAAATATGCTTTGATCTAAACCATTCCATTGTAGCTCTGGCTGTATGTTTAGGGTCGTTGTCATGCTGGAAGGTGAAATTCCGCCCCAGTCTCAAGTCTTTTGCAGACTCCAACAGGTTTTCTTCTAAGATTTCCCTGTGTTTGGATCCATCCATCTTTCCATCTACTGTTAACAGCTTCCCTGACCTTGCTGAAGAAAAGAATCCCCACAACATGATGCTGCCACCACCATGTTTCACAGTGGGGTTGGTGTGTTCAGGGTGATGTGCAGTTTTAGTTTTCCACCACACATGGCGTTTTGCTTTTAGGTCAAAAAGTTAAATTTTGGACTTGTTTTACCAGAGCACTTTCTTCCACATGTTTGCTGTATCCCCTACATGGCGTCTCGCAAACTACAAACCAGACTTTTGGCTTTCTTTCAACAATGGATTTCTTCTTGCCATTCTTTCATAAAGGCCAGATTTGTGGAGTGCACGACTAAAGCCTCATACACACGATCGGACTTCCATCGGACAAATCCGTGGAATTTTGTTCGAACAGCGTTGGCCGTGAACTTGTTCTGCATACAGACAGCAGAACTTTTTTAGCCAACACACACAAAACAACGTTTTTCAACTCTTTAGCTCCACCCTTTGGGCAACTTCTGCTAATGTTGTCTTATGGTTAGCATTGGTTCAGAGCATGTGTGTTTGTACTTTGGACTTTAGTCCAACGGACTTGTGTGCACACGATCAGATAATCTGATGGAACACATTTGTTATCGGACAGTTTGAGAGCATGGCTATCCAACATTTGTTGTCGGAAATTTCGACAACAATTGTCCAATGGAGCATACAGGCGGCCGGCTTATCCAACAAAACCCTTCTATCACACAATTGTTGTCGGAATATCCGATCGTGCCTTTATAGTTGTCCTGTGGTCATATTCTCCCACCTGAACTGTGGATCTCCGCAGCTCCTCCATGGGTCTCTTGGCTGCTTCTCTGAATAATGCTATCCTTGCCTGTCAGTGTAGGTGGAAGTCCATATCTTGGTATGTTTGCAGTTATGCCATACATTTCATTTTTGGATAATGAATTGAACAGTGCTCCGTGAGATGTTCAAAGCTTGGGATATTTTTTTTATAACCTTACCCTACTTTAAACTTCTCCACAACTTTATTACTGACCTGCCTGGTGTGTTCCTTGGCCTTCATGATGCTATTTGTTCACTAAGGTTCTCTAACAAACCTCTGATGGCTTCACAGAACAGCTGTATTTACTGTATACAACTATACTAAGTTTAAATTACACAAAGGTGGACTCTATTAACTAATTAGGTGACTTCTGAAGGCAATTGGTTCCACTAGATTCTAGTTATCAGAGGTAGAGTAAAGAGGGCTGAATACCAGGGCCGATCCTTCACGGGGTGCAGTGGGTGCCCCGCACCCAGCGCTATCATCCGCGAGGCGCCGAGCGAGCCGCCAAAATTATTATTATTTTTTTTTTAAACCCGAGCCGCCGGGCCGCCGAAGCAATCCGAGAGCCGAGAAGGATGTGACGACGTGACGTCACACAGCCGCCCCAGCATTCACAGCGCGCCGCCTCTGCGGCTGGAGATTTAGCTCCGCTCAGCTCCACCCACCGTGACCTCTGCCACTGCCATCTTCAGACAGCGTGGTGGAGCGAGCGCAGAGCGGAGCATACAGATACTAATACAGCTGCGCTGCCGCCGCCCGCCTGATTCAGCTGAGATTGAGCGCCTCTGCCTGCCATGTACTAATGGGGTGGTTTGTCCTGGGTGGGTCTGCACTAATGGGGGGGTTTATCCTGGGGGGTCGGTACTAATGGGGGGTTTGTCCTGGGGGAGTCTGTACTAATGGGGGGGGTTTGTCCTGGGTGGGTCTGCACTAATGGGGTGGTTTGTCCTGGGTGGGTCTGCACTAATGGGGTGGTTTGTCCTGGGGGGTATGCACTAATGGGGGGGTTTATCCTGGGGGGTCGGTACTAATGGGGGTGTTTGTCCTAGGGGTCTGCACTAATGGGGGGTTTGTTGTGGGGGGTCTGCACTAATGGGGGTGTTTGTCCTGGGGGTCTGTACTAATGGGGGGTTTGTTCTGGCCTGGGGGGTCTGCACTAATGGGGGGTTTGTTCTGGGGGGGTCTGCACTAATGGGGGGGTTTGTTCTGGAGTCTGTTCTAATGGGGAGTTTGTCCTGGTTGGGTCTGTACTAATGGAGGGGTGGTTTGTCCTGGGGGTCTGTACTAATGGAGGGGTGGTTTGTCCTGGGGGTCTGTACTAATGGAGGGGGGTTCTGCACTACTGGGGAGGGGGGGGTTGTCTTGAGGGAGGTCTGTAGTAATGGAGGGGGGTTTGTCCTGGGGGGAGTCTGTACTAATGCGGGGGTTTGTCCTGGGGGAGTCTGTACTAATGGGGGGGTTTGTCCTGGGGGAGTCTGTACTAATGGGGGGTTTGTCCTGGGGGGTCTGTACTAATGGGGGTATGCACTAATGGGGGGGTTTATCCTGGGGGAGTCGGTACTAATGGGGGTGTTTGTCCTTGGGGGAGTCTGTACTAATGGGGGGTTTGTCCTGGGGGGTCTGTACTAATGGGGGTATGCACTAATGGGGGGGTTTATCCTGGGGGAGTCGGTACTAATGGGGGTGTTTGTCCTTGGGGGAGTCTGTACTAATGGGGGGGTTTGTCCTTGGGGGGTTTGTACTAATGGAGGGGGATTGGTTTGTCCTGGGGGTCTGTACTAATGGGGGGGTTGTTCTGGGGTGGTCTTTACTACTGGAAGGGGTCTGTACTAATGGGGGGTGTTTTGTCCTGGGGGTCTGTATTAATTGAGGGGGGATGGTTTGTCCTGGGGGGTCTGTACTAAGGGAGGGGGTTTATACTTAGTTAGGAGTCTGCACTGATGGAGGGGGTCTATACTTAGTGGAGGGGGTCTGTACTGAGGGGCAACTATAGGTGGAGGAAGGGGGGTGACACCATGTTTTATCTCAACTGGTGACAACAACCCTAGTGACGCCACTGCAGCTGCAGGCTCTTCATTCCTCCTCCCACTCCCTCTCCTCCTTCTCTTCACACGCAATGCTGTACTAGTGAGCGATGCTTGCCAGCACAGCCACCCTTTATGTTTTTTCCCCGCCTTCATATTGGCCAGGGAAGAAATAGAATAGAAAAAGGAGCAGAGAAGAGGATTGTGGGACTTGTAGTTCGAGGACTGGCAGCCCCACTGTAAAAAAGAAACTACAGCCCACATGGCATGTTCAGCTGAATGGGAGAGAGAGCCAGGACCCCAGGAAGGCTTTCAGGGAAGTGCACCCAGGACTCCCGAGGGAGAGAACATCATCAGAGAGAGAACCCCGCTGCCGTGCGCCACCAGAGGGAAAGCCACACAGCCTAGTGCCATCCCTGGTGGAGAAAGGAATGGAGTCATTGCCAGAATAAATATCTGGGCTCTACCCAGTGGAGTATCCATGGGTAATTCAGAGTGAGCTGACTCCTGATCAGAGGAACCGTTGTTGCTGTATCGCTGGGTCAGGTAAGAGCCAATCGGTCATTATCTACTTAAGTCAATAGAAACTGCAGTCTCTGACCATCTCCTGTATTAAATCTGCAGTCTCTGACTGTCTCCTGTATTATTTCTCCAGTCCCTGACCGTCTCCTGTAGTATGTCTGCAGTCTCTGACCATCTCCTGTATTATATCTCCAGTCACTGACTGTCTCCTGTAATATGTCTACACTCTCTGACCATCTCCTGTACTATAATTGCAGTCTCTGACCATCTCTTGTATTATGATTGCAGTCTCTGCCCATCTCTTGTATCATGTCTGCAGTCTCTGACCATCTCATGTATTATATCTCCAGTCACTGACTGTCTCCTTTAATATGTCTACAATCTCTGACCATCTCCTGTACTATAATTGCAGTCTCTGACCATGGCTTGTATCATGTCTACAGTCTGACCATCTTCTGTACTATGTTTTGGGGCACTTTCTAACAGTATCAGAGAGGTTCCCCTCCAGGTCTCATTAGTGTCCACTCTTCCAGTATTTTCTTTATTGTTAAAAGATCATGGGAGGATCCCAAGGCAACAAATACTTCTTAGGCCCCATACACACGATCGGATATATCCGATGAAAACGGTCCGCGGACCATTTCCATCGGATATGTCCGATCGGGAGTTTGATCCGATGAAGTGTACACACCATCGGATCAAATTCCCCGCCGCCGGACGGCGCCGTGACGTGGCGATGACGCGGCGGTGACGCGGCGGTGACGTTGACGCCGCCGCGTCACCGCCACGTCACCGCACCAGGAAGTAAAACACTTCCGCGCATGCGCCGAATCCATTCGGCAGCGGCGCGGCGGCGGTGGGGGCCGACATGTCTGCTGGTAAGTGTACTAACCAGCAGACATGTCGGGCGGACAGATTCCCACCGGATAGATTTCAAAGCTTGCTTTGAAATCTGTCGGGTGGAGAACTCTGTCCGCTAGCCCATACACACGAGCGGAGATGTCTGCTGAAACGGTCCATCGGACCGTTTTCAGCGGACATATCCCCTCGTGTGTACGCGGCCTTAGAGGAGCATCTCTGTGTTTGAGTCATTGCCATAGAAACATTTGTAAAGGGGAGGAGTTGGTAAGATGACCACGCCCCCTTTGTGGGGGCGCCAGAAATATTTCTGCACCCAGGTGCCTGTGACCCTAGGATCGGCCCTGCTGAATACAAATGCATGCCCCACTTTTCAGATATTTATTTGTAAAACATTTTGAAAAGGATTTATCATTTTCCCTCCATTTCACAATTATGTGCCACTTTGTGTTGATCTATCGCATAACATCCTAATAAAATACATTTACGTTTTTGGTTGTAACATGAGAAAATGTTAAAAATGGTCATGGGGTATGAATACTTTTTCAGGGCACTGTATAGGTAAAAATCAACCCAGTGAGCTTACTACCCACTAACGTAAACCTGAACCTATAAAGACTTTAATTTTGAACATTCTAGTTGTCTGGTTGTGGCTTCATATTTCCTGAGGCATAGATTTTGAAACAAGTATTCAGATCAGGAGATAGAACTTAACTTTGACATTTTAATCTGCATGCAGATATTGAGCCAGCCAGGCAATCAGCATTCTTCTAAAGAGGTAAGCAATAGCAGATTCCATCTTGTAGGCGCCTTTCATGCGGGCCTGACAGTTTTTTTCAGCGGACCTGAACGGGCACTACTCCATGCAAGCCTATGGAGTGTCTGATGTCAGCGGTGACATGTCCGCTGACATCCAACCCGCTCCGATCCACTAAAATCAGATGTATGGCGATACGTCGCCATCCGTCCATGGTGGATCGGATTGGGTGAGATCTGATGAAAACGGACATGCTGTACGCTTTCGTCTGATCTCTCCATAGGAGAGAGCACCGCCTCGACAAGCCCCTCACCGCTCAGTGAGCAGAGAGGGACCTGTCATCCGCCAGCTCAGCGGAGACCAACGGAGAGATGGCAGACTCCGTAGCGACTGGTCCGCCTCTGCCTCCGTGTGAATGAGGCCTTAGGCCCAGTGAGGTGTGGGGCCTGAGGGAAGTCTCACCTGATGTGACCTTGCTTGGAAACTTTGCATTGCCCAGCACACTAAGTTTACATCTTCTTGTGCTCGGTGTTATTTAGGGAACTTCGAAAACTGGGATATCCCACTGTGGTGTTTTTTTTTTTTCAGCATGATGATCTACTGTACATTCAATTACTAGAATATTGGTCATAAAGTATGGTGAGCTATAGATAAAACTAGACACTGTATTAGACACATACAGTATATCACAGGTTATTAGGAAAATAATCCATACAGCACATTGTCAACCAATCACCAAGGCTCTAACTTCGTAATCACATACCACGCTAATCAATCAAGCTCAAGGTGACCCTGCATTTCTTTAGAAGCTCATCAAAACCCCATACGGCACAACTGTGAGTTACTGCAAGGAGCGAGGCGAGATTCAAATTTCCTAAGCATCCCTTAGCTGTGCTGAGCTTGGAACTTGAAGAATTCTTGGCGTTATAATGAAAGAAAATGGATGCAAGCTAACACAAGGACGTCAAGTTGATGAATGAATCATTCAGCTCGGTAGGACACCAATTCCCCCCTTCTCAGTGTGCAGACCTGTCTCCACCTGTCTCTACGGTATGAAGAGCAGAGATCGTGAACGCTTCTCACTTCGCCTACGGATTGCATCGCACCACATGACAGATCAGAGGCAGGGAATCCAGCCTTGCTGCATTATCACATCTGCTAGGGTGCCAGGAAGAAAAGAAAAGCACAGATTCAAGCATGCTCTTCGAAATCTCCTCCGGATGCTGCAAGGCATGCCAGGGCTGTAGTTAATCATGCAATAACAATACCCGCAGGAGAAGGCTTTCTATCCCTGAAGCGTAGTAAAGCAGAGGAAGTGTCGGGAAGCCGGGGAGGCCACTAACCCTTCTTATACTTATTCAGACAGCCGGTGTTGCAGAAGGAACGAGCGGATGGAGACTCCCAGCAGCCCCTGCCCTTCATTCCCACAGGAAGCTCTCCGGTTGCAGCAAATGCTTCAAGTCAACATTAAGATGGAGAAGAAGCAATGAGGGCAAAAAAAATAATAGAAAGGAATAGAGAGGAATGAATCTGTGAACACGGATGTCTAAGAGCTTCGGTTCTTAGGTGCATCAATGCACTGCGAGCTCCTGTACCACTGTGGGGACTCCTGCCACATGCTCCTATCATTGCAGCACAGCCATAGAAGTTAACGGGAATCACCCAAGCCTGTTACCAGAATGCATCAGGGCTCCCTTCAGTGCTCATAGAATCACTTAACTCCTTCACATCTTATAGAGGAGAAACGGGGACAAAGGGATACACCTTTATGAAGGACAAAACTGCGCTATTATATAACTAGCTAGTCAAAACATATGTACACCAAACAAAAAAACATTCATACACACACACACACACACAATATTATATTATATATATATCTATCTATATCTGGGGCATATCTATATCTATATATATATATATATATATATATATATATATATATATACCACAGTACAGAAGTTTGGACACAATCAAATAAGTTTTCTTTATTTTTATGCACATGAAAATTGTAGAGTCACACTGAAGGCATCAAAACTATGAATACACATGTGGCATTATATATAACAAAAAAGTGTGAAACATAGTGAAAATATGGTCAGTATTCTAAGTTCTTGGTAGTTGGCAGTCAGTGGACACATACTATTAAGAGGAGACTGTGTGAATCCGGCCTTCATGGTAGAATATCTGCTAGGAAACCACTGCTAAAGAAACGCAACAAGCAGAAGAGACTTGTTTGGGCTAAAGAACACAAGGAATGGACATTAGACCAGTGGAAATCTGTGCTTTGGTCAGATGAGTCCAAATTTGAGATCTTTGGTTTCAACCACCGTGTCTTTGTGCGACGCCTAAAAGGTGAACGAATGGACTCTACATGCCTGGTTCCCACCGTGAAGCATGGAGGAGGAGGTGTGATAGTGTGGGGGTGCTTTGCTGGTGACACTGTTGGGGATTTATTTAAAATTGAAGGCATACTGAACCAGCATGGCTACCACAGCATCTTGCAGCGGCATGCTATTCCATCCGGTTTGCGTTTAGTTGGACCATCATTTATTTTTCAACAGGACAATGACCCCAAACACACCTCCAGGCTGTGTAAGGGCTATTTGACCAAGAAGGAGAGTGATGGGGTGCTGCGCCAGATGACCTGGCCTCCACAGTCACCGGACCTGAACCCAATCGAGATGGTTTGGGGTGAGCTGGACCGCAGAGTGAAGGCAAAAGGGCCAACAAGTGCTAAGCATCTCTGGGAACTCCTTCAAGACTGTTGGAAGACCATTTCAGGTGACTACCTCTTGAAGCTCATCAAGAGAATGCCAAGAGTGTGCAAAGCAGTAATCAAAGCAAAAGGTGGCTACTTTGAAGAACCTAGAATATAATATATTTTCAATTGTTTCACAATTTTTTGTTATGTATATAATTCCACATGTGTTAATTCATAGTTTTGATGCCTTCAGTGTGAATCTACAATTTTCATAGTCATGAAAATAAAGAAAACTCTTTGAATGAGAGGGTGTGTCCAAACTTTTGGTCTGTACTGTGTATATATATATATATATATATATATATATATATATATATATATATATATATATAAAACAAAAAAGCATTCAGAGTCCAAAATGAGTCATTAGGTAATAAATGCAAAACAGCGCTAGAGATGGATATAGGTGTCCAACTCCACCATATAGTAGGCAAAAGGATGGAAAATCTTGATGTTAAAGAACAACCAAAGTCTGTGCGTTATCCAAAAGTAGTGTCAGATAGGGAAAAAGGAAGCGTGCACCAGCCTGCCCACTCTCAATCCACCACGTGTTGGAATCAAAATCCCCGCAGGGGTTCAAACTCACCAGACAGACAGTATTATCAGGCACTTCATATATAAATAGTAGGTCACTGATCGGATTTCCAATGGGGATCACTTGCAAGGAATCAGCCTCATATGGGTGGGATAATAAACAAAAAGAGGAAGCAAACATAGTGTAACTCAATTTATTAAAACCACCCTTTCCAGCAAGTATCCCAAGAATCCTACGTACAGAAAAAACAATTGCAATGAACAGTGTAAGTATCACATCACCAGTCACTGTTGTACAGCATAGCGTCCTCAACGCGATCACCGCGAGGTCACCCAGCAGATTGTCTCTTCCTGGTTCCTACAGTGTGGCGTGGATAGCATACCAGGTATTGAGTTACACTATGAGTTACACTATGTTTGCTTCCTCTTTTTGTTTATTATCCCACCCATATGAGGCTGATTCCTTGCAAGTGATCCCCATTGGATGGAAATCCGATCAGTGACCTACTATTTATATATGAAGTGCCTGATAATACTGTCTGTCTGGTGAGTTTGAACCCCTGCGGGGATTTTGATTCCAACACGTGGTGGATTGAGAGTGGGCAGGCTGGTGCACGCTTCCTTTTTCCCTATCTGACACTACTTTTGGATAACGCACAGACTTTGGTTGTTCTCTAACATCAAGATTTTCCATCCTTTTGCCTACTATATGGTGGAGTTGGACACCTATATCCATCTCTAGCGCTGTTTTGCATTTATTACCTAATGACTCATTTTGGACTCTGAATGCTTTTTTGTTATTTTGTGACACATTTTTTAACAGCTGCTTTCGTTTATACACATCTATATATCTCAGCTTAGAGGTATATAGTGTGTTCTATTTTTTCCTTCAAGGGTATTGTCTGTTGGGCGCTGAGGAGTGTATTGTAGGCCTTGAAAATACACTGTTTTGCTATATATATATATATATATATATATATATATATATACATATATATATATATTTTACTTCTGGGGCATATATATATATATATATATATATATATATATATATATATAAATATATATATATAAATATATATAATATACCCCAGAAGTAAAATAAATAAATAAGTATGCACATAATTTTGTTTGGGACACACATACATATACACACACACACACACACACACACACACACATTATAAAAAAAAACATAGTGATGGCAGTAAAGTTTGGAGTTGGAGTCAGTGGACATAATATACTGAATATCGGCACAGACAACTGAAAAGATAAGTGGGGGAGGATACTCTTTTTTTTTTTTTTTTTAAAGGATCCAGTCAAATTTTTGAGTTGTCTTAACCACTTCCCACCCGCCCAATGAGTTTTTACGGCCACAACGCACGCCCGCTGCATCACTCATGTGCCGATGCGCGTGCCTGGTGGCCGCGATGTCCATGTGTATAGGGACAACCATCAGTCACCTCCCCCAGTCAGTCCCCTCCCCCCACAGTAAGAATCACCTAGCAGGGCACACATTAACCCCTTCCTCGCCCCCTAGTGTTAACCCAAGGGTTAACACTAGGGGGCGAGGAAGGGGTTAATGTGTGCCCTGCCAGTCACATTTATACAGTAACCAGTGCATATTTATAGCACTGTTCGCTGTATGAATGTGAATGGTCCCAAAAATGTGTCAAAAGTGTCTGATGTGTCCGCCGTAATATCGCAGTCCTGACAAAAATCGTAGGTCGCCACCATTACTAGTAAAAAAAAAAAATAATAATAATAAAAAATTTCATAATTCTATCCCCTATTTTGTAGGCGCTATAACGTTTGCGCAAATCAATCACTATATGCTTTTTATTTTTACCAAAAATATGTAGAAAAATATGTATCGGCCTAACCTGAGAAAATATATATATTTTAATTCGATATCTATTATTGCAAAAAGTAAAAAAATAAAACATTTTTTTTCAAAATTGTCGTTCTATTTTTGTTTATTTTGCAAAAAAACAAAAAAAAAAAAACGCAGAGATGATCAAATACCACCAAAAGAAAGCTCTATTTGTGGGAAAAAAAGGTCAATTTTGTTTGGGAGTCACGTCGCACGACCGCGCAATTGTCATTCAAAGCGTGACAGTACTGAAAGCTGAAATTTCACCTGGGCAGGTGCCCAAACCTTTTTTTTTTTTTCATTTTGGATAGAGAGGGTTATAACTCCTGTCAGATTTTTTTTTTGCCATTTGTGTGCCATTGCAGATTTCCCTTTACTGCCTGTCATATAGCCAAACAGGAAATCCCTGCAAATTAAGGGAATCCCTTGGAAGCCCCCAGGTCACCAAAACTAGTGTCCCTATTGGAAGATTTCCCCTTGACAACTTTTCTGGGGATAACCCAAAATTGATGGGTTTCTTTTACTTTCACTTTCAGTGATAATGGTAAATAGGACAAAAAGAGAGGATGAATCTCCTTAACAGGGACACAGACAGCAGTAAAAACTGACAGGCAGGGGGTCTAATCCCTCTCTACTCTATCCAAAACTAAAAAAAAAAAAGAAAAAAAACTGCCTTTAGTTATACTTATTATGGCAATGCATTATCATACATTAAAGTGATACTAAACACACAGGGCCAGATTCAGGTACACGTACATATCCGAGATACGCTACGCAGCCATATTTTACCAGCCTCTACACCGAATCCTGGTTGATTTTTGCCCGTACGATACGGCGGCGTAGTATATTTCGAAATAAGCGATTAGGGGGCGTGAAGCATTTAAATGAGGTGCGTCCCCGCGGCGATCGAACTGCGCATGCTCCGTTCAGAAATTTCCCGCCGTGCATTGCGCGAAATAACGTCGATACGTCATTCGTTGTTTGAGTAGCGTCGTTTACGGACATTCCTATCCCCGGACGTTTTACGTCAAAAATAAAAAAAGACGTCAGAAAACTTTGATATTCGACGCGGGAACGACGGCCATACTTAACATGGGCTGTCTAATATTAGACCAGCAAAAAGCTGGTATAGTTTTACGCAGCAAAAAGATGACTAAAGATGCCGTAAGAGATTGCGATAGACGTTCGTAATTTCGTGGATAGTCGGCAAAAGCTCATTTGCATACCCCGACGCGGAAAACGACGGGAACTCCACCCAGCGGCCGCAATTTTATTGCAGCGTAGATCCGAAGGCGTACGAACACGTAAGCCAGTCGGATTGAAGCGCAAAGCCGTCTTTTCATGGTTTGAGGATTCAAACTAGTGAAAAAACGCGCGTAATTAGAAAGTACTCCAGTCTAACACTAGTTAGACAGGAGTTACGACTCTCTGAATCTGGCCCACAATGTTTAATTTACATTGTCCCTTCTCTTTCTGTATGTGGATGATGGCACTGTAAACAAAGTTCTCTTTTCCAAATCGATATACAGCTGTCACATGACCCAGATCTTAACCAGCCTGCAAGGAAACATAAGCTGGAGGAACCTCTGCTGCTGGTCACATGTTCAAAAAAAAAAAAACAGCCTTTGGAATACAGAGTAAAAATAAATCAACATCAATACACTTTTTAAAATTGGTATACATATATATTTGAAATAAAATCGTTATTACTCTTTGGCAATAACATGGTGTGGGTGGAGGTGGATACCTGCCAGTCCACAGCCTGTGTGGCCCCATCTACATGTAATATCCCACCCCCATTGTGTTTAGTTGGTTGGTGGGCATGGAGGGGGAGGGAGGAATTTGGCTGCAATTTACCACTGTGTATACGCCCACATGTGTGACTCTATAGCAGGGGTAGGCAACCTCAGCACTCCAGCTGTGATGAAACTACAAATACCATCATGCCTCTGTCTCTTGGAGTCATGGCTGTGATTGTCAGGGTCTTGTAGTGTCTCTATGGGCAGGAAAAACTCGTCATGCAAAGAAAACTTTACAACTTCCTCTCACTCAAAGAGGTTTTTCCTTCCAGACTTTAGATTGTATTACTGGGCGGCTGTTTCAGTTACTGTATGGTGGTGGGTCTCATAGCCAATGGACAATCCAGCAGTCATATTAGAGGTGACCATTGTGGGGTCTTACGCTACACTTAGTAATTTTGCCTTCCATGGCCTACGTGTACACTCTGAACCCACTAGCCTGATGAGAACCACCATCACAGTTTGGTGCCAGTACACCCCTGTAAGTTTCCCCACACGTGCCATTATTTGCGGCCTTTACCCGATCCACAAATTTAGACCACACTAGGTGTCGTAGCATTAAAACATATCATGTCTGGAGACAGGCTGAAGAGTTTTGCTGAGCTTACAGTGGAATATTATCTTCCTAACTGGATGTTGTTTAGATATCTGCAACATCCACGGTCGAATTTCGAACAAATTTTCTTTTTTTGTGATCCGAAGATGCCACCATTGATTTTTGAAATTCGGCCGACAAAACCTTCATGTTGCCGGGAATATTCGTTTCTCTCCGGGAATATTCTTTTCTCTCCGGGAATATTCGTTTCTCTCCGGGAATATTCGTTTCTCCCTGGGAATATTCGTTTCTCTTCCGGGAATATTCGTTTCTCTCCGGGAATATTCGTTTCTCTCCGGGAATATTCGTTTCTCTCCGGGAATATTCGTTTCTTGCACAAGCACATTTTTTTTCTATTACATTTCTCGCACAATTCTCCCATCATTGATCAGAAAATCGGCAGTTTTTCCGAAAATTTCCAACATGTCGGATTTCTCAAATTTGTTTGCCGCACGAAAATCGGCTGTTGCTGCAGCACACTAACGGTGCGAAATTCGTACGACCATTCTTTGATACGATTTTCGCAAGAAAATTCTTTCAAAATTCGAACCGTGTATGGCTGGCTTTAGACATGCAGTGCTATTACAGTTCCCTTTCCTGATCACTCGAAATCCGACCCCTGGAGAGGTTACTTACCTACAGAGTGATGAGGAAACCCTTATCCTCCATTTATCTCTAACTTGCCCCTGTACACTCAAGTTAATTGAACAGACTTTTCCGGAAGTGGTAGGCTGACCCGCCAGACCACTGAAATGAGTCTGTAGGTTGTTATACAACTAATATGATTTCTGCCAGGTTTATTTAAATACAACTTCTTTATAGGACCTATGAAACCCCTCAACGCTTAGCCACCATATACCCCTCATTTAGCCCCCTGTGTTTTTCGAAAGCTTACTGAGACACCTTCTTTCTTGGACCTGCTCCATACTCCGTGCTTTTTGGGAAACAGTATTGGGAACTATTAATGCTACCTGCAATTTGGCCTTAGGTTTGGATCCTAAAGTGTTGCTCTTGGGTGTTCTGGATGGTGTAGAGCTAAGCCATTATGTAAAACATTTTGTTTTCTATGCTTCCTTTTATGCTTGTAAAGAAATCCTTTTTAAATAGGAGTCTTCCTCACCTCCTACTGTCTATTCCTGGCATACTGCTATCAATAATGTTTTATCCTCTGTACAAATTAACAAAATTAATCAAAGTAAAATGAAAGCCGTAATTGTCCCAAGAAATTTGTTAACCAAATTTCAGAAAATTTGGTTAACATGGATTGACTCATGGGGTGTAGCGACACGACACTCCTTTAGTCCCCTCTTACAGTCCCTTCCTACTGCTCTCACTTTCCTCTTCGGGGTCACGTGGCTGCAACTTTCTAAGTCTTAACCACTTATGGACCCCCGCACGACGATATACGTAGACAAAATGGCACGGCTGGGCAAAAGGACGTACATGTACTTCCCCTTTAAGAGCCCAGCCGAGAGTCGCACAGTGCACCGCCGGCAGCGCGCTCGCAACCCGGTCCTCTTCTCAGTGACCGTGCCCGCCGGAAAAACGGAACCCGATCTCCGCCGCTGTCCCGTGATCGGGTCACAGAGAGGAAGAATGGGGAGAAGTAAGTGTGGCTGTCACTGATCGTCTGTTCCCTGTGTTAGGGAACGACGATCAGTGACATCGCACGCACAGCCACGCCCCCCCCACAAAAAAGAACACTCCTTTAGGGCACACTTAACCCCTACAGCGCCCCCTCCTGGTTAACCCCTTCACTGCCAGTGTCATTTTTACAGTAACCAGCGCATTTTTATAGCACTGTTTGCAGTAAAAATGACAATGGACCTAAAATAGTGTAAAAAGTGTCTGATGTCTCCACCATAATGTCGCAGTCACGATAAAAATCGCTGATCGCCGCCATTACTAGAAAAAAATAATTATTAATAAAAAAGCAATAAAACTATCCCCTATTTGGTAGATGCTATAAATTGTGCGCAAAACAATCAATAAACGCTTATTGCGTTTTTTTTTTACCAAAAATATGTAGAAGAATATGTATCGGATATTGAATTGTCGCTCTATGATCAAATACCACCAAAAAAAAAACTCAATTTGTGGGAAAAAAAGGACGCCAATTTTATTTGGAAGCCACGTCACACGACTGCGCAATTGTCAGTTAAAGCGGCGCAATGCTGAATCGCAAAAAGGGGCCAGGTCCTTTACCTGCATAATGGTCCGGGGCTTAAGTGGTTAAACGGTTTGTCTGAAATTGGGCTTTTGCCTTGTATCCCCTTAGCATCTAGAGGGCTACAATTTGCAATTTAGACAACATACTGTATATGAATAGTTTTTATTGCTATGTTGGTCAAAAAAGGATATCTTCTTCCTCAGGCTTTTATGTGTACACATGTTAACATCAGTTTACTTACATCACTGTGCATGCAAGTAGATATGTTTGCATGTGTTTACACTAATTAAAGTGACACAAAACTCCAAATTCCTCTTTTTTTTTTGCTGCTGCGGTGGTCTGACTTCCTGTTAGAAGGTGGCTACGTTCATTCTCCATAGTCCTACTGTAAGTAGGAACATGGCCATCCTCCTTGCTCGCTCCTGAGATGGACTAGGGACTATGGACTGTGCAGGGTACATGGACCAGTGCACATGACTGCAACTCACGTGTATTCCTCTTCTCAATCTAAAGAAACATTAGCTGGGGGGGGGGGGTGTTAAAAAGCTCACAGAAGACCAGTAGTGTATTTAGGTTTTGTGCTGCCCTAGGCCTAACAAAACTCGTGCACCCCCTAATTTAACCATGATCCACCCCTTCCTGTCAAGGCCACACCCCTTTCTGTTTAAGACTCACCCTAAAAATTCCAAGTGGGGACACTAGTTCTGAGGGCATGAAGGGGCAATGAATTCTCTTAATTTGCAGAGATTATCTCTTACTTCCTGTTTGATTATGGGACAGAAAGTGAAGGGAAATCTCTGCAATGGGACAGGGATGGTAAAAAATAAACTGACAAGGGCTATAACTCTCCCTTACTCTATCCAAAATGAAAAAAAAAAAGTTTTGCCTATAGTTCTACTTTAAGCACAAATTTCTGATAATTTTATGGAGAGGACAAAGAAGATATAAGCATGCGAGTGGTGCAGCAGAAAATATATAGCACAGTGAGGAAGGTTTGTGGTCCAGGATGATAGGACAGTCAAAATTAGAAGCTGCGCCCCCCCCCCCCCCCCACAGTTACGTAATGACGACAGTCCATATACCGGAAGAAGTCCGCTTTATGGGCGCACTAGACTAATTTACCTCTCAGCCCAGTCCACCCCATAAGACTGGCGCTACAATAACAGTGTAGCGCAAGCCGGCGGGGACTCTTTCCGTGCTGACCCCCTGCAAAGTGCTGCCCTGGGCCTGGGCCTTGTTTTAGGCCAGGGTACAGCGTTGCAGAAGACGCTACAAGGAGGCAGAAAGAAAACAAGAACAATTTCACAAAAATAGAAGACAAGGCCATTAAGTAGAGGATGTGTGGATTATTCTTGGAGACTAGGGATATCATTTAGTGTCACTTTAACATGTTTCCTATGTCACCAAACTGCATGCAGTTACTTCCTTTTAGAAAACTGGTTGCCAGTAGAAGCATGAAATTGATGACCAAGTGACCTGTACAATGTTCTATAATTACACTCATTTCAGTACACATCATATTAACCTGGTATGAGCTGCTGTCTGAAATGAGGGCTAATGCCGCGTACACACGATCATTTTTTGTGATGAAAAAAATGACGTTTTCTGTGAAGTAAAAAACGACGTTTTTGAAACGTCACTTTTCAAAGACGATGTTGCATACACACCATCGTTTTTTTCACAAAAAGCGAGGTTATGTTCACCACTCTTTTCCATTGAAGCTCGCTTCATAACTAGCTTCTGGGCATGCGCGGGTTGAAAAACGTTGTTTTAAACGACGTTTTTGCTACACACGGTGACTTTTTGTGAAACAAAAAACGACGTTTTGAAAAACGACACAAAAAATCCAAGCACTTTGGAATTTTTTTTTGGTCGTTTTTTTGAAGACAAAAAAACAACGTTTTGCCCACACACGGTCAATTTAAATGACGTTTTATAAAACAACGTTTTTTTTCATCGCAAAAAACGACCGTGTGTACGCGGCATAAGAGGCCGAATTTCACTATCCATTTTCCACAGAAAGCATCAGACCACACGTGGCACTAGAATGCCTAAATGTGTCCTGGTAAATAACAATGAGTTATTAATATGCTGTAGAGATGTACAGCGTGATAAAGCTATATGCATCTAGGGAACAATTGGGAGAGTAAAATATAGAAAAATCAGGTCATTCCCATAGCAATGCCTCTATGAAATCATCCAATACAGAAAATAACTGCTTCACAAACCCAGCACGTTAATGCAGACTATCAACAGCAGCAGATACTGTTAGATAAGTCAGAGAATCCAGCTGATCAATACACCAATGGAGACTATCTGTAGATAGCATACTAACCCAATACGCATACAACAAAGCTAACACAACAGTGCAATTATGCCATTACATTCTGTTCCCCTTTTTGGTTGATACAACTGCAGAGCCTTAAAGGGGTTGTAAAGGTAAATAATTTTTTTCCTTAAATAGCTTCCTTTACGTTAGTGCAGTCCTCCTCCACTTACCTCATTCTTTGATTTTGCTTTTAAATGTCTTTATTTCTTATGAGAAATCCTCACTTCCTGTTCTTCTGTCTGTAACTACACACAGTAATGAAAGGCTTTCTTCCTGGTGTGGAGAAAGCCTCTTGAGGGGGGAGGAGGCAAGCAGGAGGGTCAGGACGCTATCTACTTTGCAGATAGAGAAAGGAGCTGTGTGTTAGTGGGCATCCTGACACTCCTGCTCGCCCCCTCCCCCCTCAAGAGGCTTTCTCCACACCAGGAAGAAAGCCTTGCATTACTGTGTGTAGTTACAGACAGAAGAACAGGAAGTGAGGATTTCTCAGAAGAAAAAAAGACATTTAAAAGCAAAATCAAAGGATGAGGTAAGTGAAGGAGGACTGCACTAAGGTAAAGGAAGCTATTTAGAGATTTTTTTTTTTTTACCTTTACAACCCCTTTAAGCCGGTCATGCACGTCTAGAATTGTGGCCAATTTAGTAGGTAACAGCCTGGTGGCACCACCTGGCTCATCTAAGGTTGACTGAAAAATCTAAGGAAACAGGTGGGTAATTGTTGGCCAACTACTAGTCACTACTTGGAACTCTAAATGTATATGGATAGTTCTAGTCCAGGCTGACCCCTTGAAAACCGATTTGGTGGCACAAGTCTGAAAACTTGCTTTCTAATATTCTTCTCCTACCAGAATGTACATTATGAAAAACAATGGAACAAAGAACGAGCTTCTGTCTTCCCTAAAATCTGCCCTAGGTCCTATTCTTGCTGTCCATAACCTCATTCAGGTTCTCATGCTTGCACTGCTTAACTGTGGTCCCAAGATGGACAAATATCAGCCCTCTGTTCCAGACAGAATTAAATTAATATCAGCATCCACCATGCCTGAACACAGCGCAACTCTGGGCATTCGTCCCTGAAGGCATACAGCCCTAGATGCGAGTACCGCATGGTACATTGTCCAGCCACCACATCCTGTACTTCAGACTTTGACAGGTTGATGGCAGGGTTCCTGAATGCTGTTCATGCAAGTAGATATGATGCTATTAATTCACTAATGCCACAAAACTGGGTAGGATTGGGGCGTAGTGCTCTGCGCCCTGAGCCCACCCTTTTTTAAAGCCAATTAGAGCCTTGGCCTCTAATCATGTGCTAAAAAAAAAAAAAATTGAAATCCATGCGTCCTGCATGCTGCATGTAGAACAGGGGTCTGGCGCATGGATTAGGGGTTATGGAGTGGCCGCCACTGATACATGCATCTAAACCTTGTGGACAAACTTTCCTGAAGAGTAATGCGTAAACCATGGATTTTATTCCAAACTTGTGCATACACGTGGTCACACAAATGTTGTCTGAAATTCCAAAAGTCAAGAACGCAGTGACGTACAACACTATGACAAGCCGAGAAAAATGAAGTTCAATGATTCCGAGCATGCATCGAATTGATTCCGAGCATGCATCGAATTGATTCCGAGCATGCGTAGGATTTGCAGAATTGCATACAGACAATCAAAAATTTCCGTCAAGAACTTTTATTGTCAGCAAAATTGAGAACCAGCTTTCAAACATTTGTTGTCGTAAATTCCAACAGCAAATGTCCGACACGGTCGGAATATCCGACTAAAAGCTCACATCGAACATTTGTTTTGTCGGAAATTCTGGCATTAAAGCTGTTATAGCTGAAAAGGGTGGGCCAACTCAATATTGAACCCTATGGACTAATGCCGAGTACACACGATAATTTTTTGTGATGAAAAAAAACGATGTTTTCTGTGAAGTAAAAAACAACGTTTTTGAAACGTCACTTTTCAAAGACGATGTTGCATACACACCATTGTTTTTTTCACAAAAAGCGAGGTTACGTTCTCCACTCTTTTCCATTGAAGCTCGCTTCATAACTAGCTTCTGGGCATGCGCGGGTTGAAAAACGTCGTTTTAAACAACGTTTTTTGCTACACACGGTGACTTTTTGTGAAACAAAAAACGACGTTTTGAAAAACGACACCTCTGCCACGGGCCCTCTCTGACTTGTAGTTACGGAGGCAATCCTCCTTAGATGAATTACGCCCGGATCTCCTTCAACTTGTCGCTCAGGTACCGACTGACAGGTGATCAATCCTTCAGTGTCCGGCTACCTTGATCCACGGTGGTTTGTCGAGGTCATTTTGGATCTCCAGCTTCTCAATGGCGCTCCTCAGACGGACTCCCCACCGAACAGCAATACAGCTTGGGATCCTCAAAGGTGGGAATCCAGTCGCTCACTGGGCTCCCGCCACTGTTCAGATGCTCCGGACCATCATGGTCCCGGAACCAGGAACACCGCGTGGCACGCACACCCCGGACAGGTAGGCCACAACGCCGGGGCGCAGTAATGTGGTCACCCTAAAGGTGGGTGCCACACTCGAAGAAGACCCAAAACCAATGGCGTCTGCATCATAAATACCCCTCCCAGCATGCACAGCAAGGTCAAACCCTCCTGATTGGCTGCTGGGAAAGAGCACCCAAACCTTGACTCCACTGCTGCCACCTGCAGCACCAGGGTTGGAAGAACACCCCAGCGCAACAGAATAGCCTACAGCACAGCCAAGCTTAGACAGAGACCCTGTTTTGTACATAACAATTTAAATCAGAGTATAACTACACTCTGATCTCCCTCTATATTTAGATAGCACCGGTACCTAAAGTAACTAGGCGCTACATATATATAATATTATTATTATATTATATATAGTATATCCTTACTATATCCAAAATGAAAAACGAAAAGTTTTGCTTTTAATTCTACTTACATATTTCACCTAGAAGTAGAAGGAAAGGCTAAGTTGCCCAAGGTTTGTATTGTTCCCTCCCCCAGCTCATATACAGTACATGCTGCACACAGTTTGTAAGAAATTTTAGTATAAATACTAGGGTTGTCCCGATACCGATACCAGTATCGGTATCGGGACCGATACCGAGTATTTGCGGGAGTACTTGTACTCCCGCAAATACCCCCGATACCTAAATAGAACACCCCCCCCCCCCCCGCCGCCGCCACATATGCAAAGCCGCCCCCGCCGCCTATACAAAGCCGATGCCGCCATGAACATTGTAGGCACCTGTACTTTCAATAGCTGTTTTCCCTGCAGCGTGCCATTTAAAGGAAACTCCCTCTTGCTCGGGATCTGTCCAATCCCGAGCAAGAGGGAGTGTCCTTTACATGGCGCGCTGCAGGGAAAACAGCTATTGAAAGTAAAGAAGCCTACAATGTTCGCGGCGGCAGCGGCTTTGTATAGGTGGCGGGGGCATCATCATCAGGTAGGGGGGATATGGCTGCAATATGGGGGGAACATGGCTGTATATGGGGGACATGGCTGCATCTATGGGGGGGACATGGCTGCAATATGGGGGACATGGCTGTATATGGGGGACATGGCTGCAATATGTGGGGGGCATGGCTGTATATGGGGGACATGGCTGCAATATGTGGGGGGCATGGCTGCATCTATGGGGGGGACATGGCTGCAATATGGGGGGGACATGGCTGCATATATGGGGGACATGGCTGCAATATGTGGGGGACATGGCTGTTTATGGGGGACATGGCTGTAATATGTGGGGGACATGGCTGCAATATGTGGGGGACATGGATGTATATGGGGGACATGGCTGCAATATATGTGGGGGGACATGGCTGCAATATGTGGGGGACATGGCTGCAATATGTGGGGGGACATGGCTGCAATATGTGGGGGGACATGGCTGCAATATGTGGGGGGACATGGCTGCATATATGTGGGGGGACATGGCTGCATATATGTGGGGGGACATGGCTGCATATATGTGGGGGGACATGGCTGCATATATGTGGGGGGACATGGCTGCATATATGTGGGGGGACATGGCTGCATTATGTGAGGGAGATGGCTGCATTATGTGGGGGACATGGCTGCATTATGTGGGGGGACATGGCTGCATTATGTGGGGGGACATGGCTGCATTATGTGGGGGGACATGGCTGCATTATGTGGGGGGACATGGCTGCATTATGTGGGGGGACATGGCTGCATTATGTGGGGTGACATGGCTGCAATATGTGGGGTGACATGGCTCCAATATGTGGGGGACATGGCTGCATTTGGGGACACATTTGAAAAAGTATCGGTATTCGGTATCGGCGACTACTTGAAAAAAAGTATCGGTACTTGTACTCGGTCCTAAAAAAGTGGTATCGGGACAACCCTAATAAATATGTTCAGCATGATTATGTCATTGCTTAAAGCATTTGTTACCCCAACATTTTATATTCCCAATATGTGCCTGCTGTACCATGCACGTGTCCTGTTCTCTTTGTATTGCTTCCTTTGTGCGAGATCCCTGGTGTTCATGGCAGTCCCTCTGCTTTCCTTATTAAAAACTGACCACACTAAGCAGGAGAACACACCCTGGTCAGTTCTCTAGGTATGCTGGGAACTTAGTGTGCGCTCTTGCAATGATCAGACTCGATCTGACACGCCCCAACTGCACAGCCATTCACTGGAAAGCTCAGTGTACTGCTGCTGCTCGTCCCCCAGCTCTTATGCAGCAGAGAAAAGAGGGAATGTGATCACTTTATAAAAAAAGGTAAAAAAATATATTTTGCCTTTCATTTCAATTGTAAACGGAATGGGTTGTTTTACAAGGTGATCGTTTACAATCACTTTAATTCCAATTCCTTTGTTTTAATGAGAGGCTCAACAATGGGGCAGATTTGCACAGAACCGTCATACAGGGTTGCCAACCATCAGTAAATTCAAGGACAGTTTCTAAAATTGGTAATTTTGACATCTGTCCATGAATGTCCGTTACAGACATGCAGACTGCACATCCATAATAGACATTCACGGATAAATGTAAAAATCGCAGATTTTACAAACTGTCCATGAATTTGCTGACAGTTGGCCACCTTGCGTCATCGTTATGTCACCTACAGCCTTCCATTAGCCAGAGAAAGTTCTCTTCCAACAGCCGCAGCAGCTGCTCATTGACATGGAGGGGCTTAAGATGTGTGATCACGTGCCAGCTCCACAGAAAAGGTATTTACACTGGGATTTTTTACAAACAGTATACAGACTGTATACCAGCAGGGGAAGACAACATTTAAACCCTGGTTATTTCAGCCTTTCCTTCTACTTTAGGTATTAAAGCAAACAAATAAGCAATTGGCAGCAGGAATACCGAATATGAAGCATCTGTCTGGGTGGCTTTTTGTGAAAACAAACATTTCCCATTATCAAAAAAGGTCATTTACAATCTCATCACTTCCCATTCTAAATTAAATTTTTCCAAACATAATCTCTTCATTGATTGCACTCCAGGATTTCACAAGCGATGTAGTTATCCCATGTGTATTAAAAATTTGACACTGTATCCCAACCCCCTCCTTTTCTAACCCTCATCTCATATTCCAAAATCTAATAATAATCCTACACTTATATAAATGCAACCAAAGACCTTCTGGTGGCTAACTATGGGATATTACGTGCTAGCTCTTCATGATTAGTTCTTCATAGCTGGAGAAGTAACCCACTTAGAGAGGGCCCATCGCTAGGCATATAGCATGCAACTTTTACCCAGGATTCACATTTTTTTTACTTTAATTCAATTAGAAAAACGTCTGAATTCTGCTTGAAAACAATAATACAGTGCCTGCCGCCGAGAATGTGTTTTT
The DNA here is from genome assembly GCA_029574335.1 of Rana kukunoris. Classification (NCBI taxonomy): domain Eukaryota; kingdom Metazoa; phylum Chordata; class Amphibia; order Anura; family Ranidae; genus Rana; species Rana kukunoris. The sequence continues at coordinate 171,902,297 of CM056049.1, forward strand.
AGCACGACAGCATCGCGCTGATTCTCGGCGACAGGCTGCCGACATCTCGCACTCGCTGGAATAGTAAAAGCACATTCCAGCGAGTGCGTCATAGAAGTGACGGGGATCCGCAGTGCGCCCCCTGCCCCAGAGCACCTGACCCCCCCCATGTTGAGGGCATGCTGCCCGGTACGGCTCAGGAGGGGGGGGGGGCACTCGCTCGCCCCCACTCCCTTCCTGACCGGCCGGCCGGCGTGCTTTGGATACGGGTCTGGTATGGATTGTGGGGGGACCCCCACGCCGTTTTTTCGGCGTAGGGGGGGTCTCCTTACAACCCATACCAGACCCAAGGGCCCGTTATGCTCCTGAGGGGGGAACCCATGCCAGATTTTTATTTAAAATCCGGCAGGGACTTCCTTCTCAGTATTCATAACAAACTCCACCCACGTGTAGAATTGGCGGGAATCCGCGTCGGATCCCCGTCGCTTCTATGACGGCTTTGTCTCCATCGCGGCAAGCCAGCTCGGTGCTGGCTCCCGCGATGGGGCTCGCAAGTGCTCAATCTCGCTGAGAAAGGGAGCGAGATTGACACAATATCCCAGTCACCTACTGTAAATTTAGACCCCATGGCATGTATTACCTCTCAGAAATCAAAGTACTGTATTTATAGGTGTATAACACTCACTTTGTTACCCTGAAAATGGAGGGTAAACTGTGCCTGCGTGTTATACGTCGGGGGCTGTGGAAAGTTATTTTCCTGAAACTTCCCTCTTAAAGTTAAGGTGCGTGTTATACGCCTGTGCGTGTTATACATCGATAAATACGGTATATTCCCTGACAATATCTGTTTTTCTCCCCAATAAGGATGGAGCCATCTTTGTTCAGCGCATTATTTAGGGTCCCATCTACTTCCTGGTCAGAGATGGCACAATCGCGATTTTTTTAAAGTAATTCAAAAGAAGGGAGGAATGCAGTAATTGCATCTTACGCATATACCATATTTAGCATTGTAGAACATGCACTTTTTCACCCTGATGCAAATAATGTGTGCATGTTATACGCCGATACTTTAATTTGGGCTGCCTCAGAGGGGACGAAGAGAGGGGGGGGCAGGAACGAGCACCATCAGATTACATACAGTGAGAATCTCCTGTTTACTCAGCGGCCTCTGTAATAGGAAGTCCAATCTCCTGGGGTGGCATTGGACCAGTGTTCTGTCCATCATAGAAGCCGGTCCAGGAGGGGAGGATTTTTTATTAAAGAGGCCGCTAAGTAATCAGGAGATTCTCACTGTATGCGATCTGATGGCACTCGTCCTGCCCCCCTCCCTGTCCCCTCTGAGGCAGCAGTATTCTGAGGTGAGGCTGTAAGTGGGCATTGGTCAGGCTGCATTGATGGCACTTGTGAGACTGCAGATGGGCATTGGTCAGGCTGCATTGATGTCACTTGTGTGACTGCAGATGGGCATGATCGCGCTGCATTGATGGCACTTGTGAGGCTGCACATATGAATTGATCAAGCTGCAATGATGGCAATGTTGAGGCTGCAGATGGGCATTGATCAGGCTGCATTGGTGAGCAATTGTAAGGCTAAAGATAGGCACTGATAAGGCTGCATTGATAGGCACTAGTGATGCTGCATATGGGCACTGATGAGGCTGCATTGATGGGCACTGACCCTTTTTTTACTTCTTTATTTAAAAAAAAGTTTTCCTTTAATTTCCTTCTTAAAATGAAAGTGCGTGTTATACTCCGATAAATACAGTATTTGCAAATGTGTGCAAACAAAACCCTCTGTTTTTAATGTAAACTGTTGACAAGGCAAAATTGATTGCTTTGCAGGCTGGCTGGTAAATGTGCTGAGAAATCTTCTGTTTGTGATGAACATTGCCCTTTCACGTGAACCAGTACAGTTCTTTGTACAGTTGGTTGAATTGGGTCAGGTGATGCACTGGATGCCTTTGCTGCTATTATGCTCTTGCTGGGTGTCACAAGCGTCCCTGTGCCTTTACAGAGGTGTGGGCACCCCTCTAGGCACACCTGCCCTTAACCTATCCACTGCTATATGTGCTCCTATTTGGGATACTCTGAAAACTATAGAGTTAGGACTGCAGCATGAGCACTCCTGTTTTTTATGTAAATTGTTAGACAGGGTCAATTTGTTTGTTTTTCCAGGCTGGTTGTTTTTTTGTGATGTGCGTTGCCCTTCCATGTGCACCTTACTGCAAAGGCCAGTTAAAGGTTGGGGCTGTTGCCACTTTTTAATACAGAATACAGTAATGCCACGTATACACGATCGGTTCATCCGATGAAAACTAACCGATGGATTTTTTCATCAGATATCCGATGAAGCTGACTTTCATCAGTCTTGCCTACACACCATCATTTAAAAATCCGTTTGTGTCAGAACGCGGTGACATAAAACACAAAGACGTGCTGAGAAAAATTAAGTTCAATGCTTCCGAGCATGCGTCGACTTTATTCTGAGCATGCGTGGATTTTTAACCGATGGACTTGCCCACAGACGATCTGTTTTTTCTATCGGTTTTTTAACCATCAGATAATTTTAAAACAGGTTCTAATTTTTTTCACCAATGGGAAAAAAACTGATGGGACCCACACCCGATCGGTTCGTCCGATGAAAATGGTCCATCGAACCGTTTTTACCAGACAAACCGATCGTGTGTACGCGGCATAAGGCATTTCAGCAAGGCGGATCTTAGACTGATCCCCTGCTGAATTCGATCAGCACAGAAACAGATGCCACATGTGACAGTAGAGTCCATTCTCAAAAAATTGGTTCCTTGTAATCCCTATTGGTGGATAGATGTAAGTGGACATATATGTTTGCTTGTATCTGTCCACGTCTGGTTGACACATCAAAAGTGGACCTGGACACAAATTCTTTCCTTTTCAGTCTGACAAACCTGAATGGATCTGGCTGTAAGCAGATATAGGCAGGCGCAAGTCTACTTGCATCCTGCCACCCATAAGGATAGATTGCTAAAATAGAATGACAGTATGGCTGTTTGAACAGGGCTTAAGGTGGGCATCAGGTCCCAAGAACCTGGCAAACACAGACACTCCCATGCGCAAGCCCCAGGGGGCGTGCGATTCTTGGACGACGTCATTGTATGCCCTCCTATAATTATTTGACTGTGCTCTGGCCGTCATTCAGCTATGGCCTGGTCGGTAAGTGGTTAAAGATAAAACCATAGCCAATCCTAGTGTGGATGTATACATAGTTTCATAGTAAAAAAAGAATGAATAAAGACAATAGACCATCCAGTTCAACCTGTGTAGGTGTACGTGTGTCAGTGTGTATAATTTTTTCCCATATCCCTGTATGCTGTGTGCTTTAAGATGCACACCCAAGAGTCTTTTAAAAATATCAATACTCCGTGCAGCCACCACCAATTGTGGAAGAGTTCCACATCCTTATTGACCTGCCAGTGAAAAAGCTTCTGTGCAGTTTAGGGTTAAACCGCTTGTCCCTCAATCTCATTGTGTGGCCCGTGTCCTCTTACACTCCTTTTTTCCTATGCTGGGATGGCCATTGAGGTATTTATAAATCGCTATCATATCTCCTCTCAAGTGTTATTTCTCCAGCGAGATTACATTTTGTGTTTGCAGTTGTTCTTCGTAAATGAGGTCCTCCAGTCCTCTATTCGTTTTGTTGCCCTTCTTTGGACTCTCTCCAGTTCTAGCACATCCCTTCTGAGAACTAGTGACCAGAACTGGACAGAATACTCCAGATGTGGCCTAACCAGAGTTTTATAAAGTGGTAGGGTTATCGTTCTATCTCTGGAGTATATCCTTTTTTTTATGCATGCTAATATTCTGCCAGCTTTGGTAGCTAAAGCTTGACACTGCATGTTATTGCTCAATGTGTCATCGACTAGGACCCCCAGATCTTTCTCCATCCTTGATTCCCCCAGTGGTTCTCCCTCTAGTGAGCAGTTTGCATTTATTTTTTTTGCCCCAAGGTGATTACCTTACGTTTTTCCACATTAAACCTCATTTGCCATGTATTTGCCCACTCCATTATTTTGTTCAGGTCTTTCTGTAAAATTTTAATATCCTGATTAATTGCCCTGCTTATTTTTGTTCTGTCCGCAAAAATGGACATTGAGCTATTTATCCCATCCTCTATATCATTAAGAATAAATTAAATAGAATTGGTCCCAAGACAGAACCCTGGGGCACCAGACTTACCACTCCAAACCAGTCTGAGTACACATTATTTTTCACTGACCTTTGGACACACCTCTGTAACCAGATTTTAACCCAAGAACAAACCTTATGGTCCACACCTGCAGACCTCAGCTTGTAGATTAAGCGCTTATGGGGGACTGTAAATGACCAAATGACTTTGCAAAATCCAGGTACACCAAAATCTACGGACCTTCCCCTGTCTAGATGGCAGCTCACTTCCTTTTAGAATGTTAACAGATTGGTCTTTACCTTTCGTAAACCCATGCTGATAACTACTGATATTTTTTTCTTCAGTAAATTTTCGGATCTGATCTCTCATCGTCCCCTCCAATAATTTGCCAACAATTGATGTTAGGATGACTAACCTGTAGTTTCCAGGTATTTGTCTCTATCCTTTTTTTGAATATTGATACCATATTGGCTTTTCTCCAATCAGCTGGTACAAATGCTGTCAGTATGCTGTCCGCAAAGATTAGGAATAATGGTCTGGCTATAACCTGACTGAATTATCTGAGGACTCTTGGGTGTAAGCCATCTGGTCCTAGCGATTTATTTGTATTAAGTTAATTTAAGTCTTTCTGGCCTCTGTTAGCCAGAGGAGTATACCCTGCAAAGTGTCACCAACAGTACTGTCGTGGTCGGTATACCCCTCCTTTTCCTGCATAGAAATTGAGGAGAAGACGGCATTTAGTACAGTTGCCTTCACTGTTTCATGCATAACAATCATCCCATCCTAGTCTTATGTGGGCAATGTGCTCTGATCTTGCCTTTTTACTGCTACCCGCATTTCCACATCTGAGATCAGATTTGGACCGCTCGTAATTAATAAATCTAGCAGGGCGTTCTTTCTAGTTTGGGGTATCCACCAATTGGGACATGAAGTTGCCTTGTAAGACATTCATGAAATGACAAGCCTTTAATGAGACCTTAGTCAATGCTTCTCCATGCCACACCCCCCTGATATGTATCGCCACACCAACTGGGGTTTATGATCAAGCGGAATCAAACATGTCAGGTGGAGTTGTCCGAAGAGCGGCATTGACTGAGGCTTTCACATGTATACATCCACACTAGGATTGGCAATGGTGAGTGGTGACTAGTGGAAGTTTTATGTTTATATGTAAAATATTGCAGATTCTTTTTGGAAAAGGAAGCGGTCCCTTTTCAGTTGATGGTTACTGAAAAAATGTAATGGATCTTTTAACAGTGACTGTTTAAGTTGAATGACGAGTCATACATTTTTTATCACAGGACTCCTTCATACAATACAGCATGGGTCTTCAAACTACGGCCCTCCAGTTGTTCAGGAACTACAATTCCCATAATGCCTAGTGATGTCTGTGAATGTCAGTGTGTTACAATGCCTCATGGGATGTGTAGTTCTACAACATCTGGAGGGCCGTAGTTTGAGGATCCCTGCAATACAGGGTCAATTAGCACAAGCCACAATAAAAAGATCCTACTAGAAGTTAGCCTGGACTCATTTACATCATAACAGATAGACAGGTGGCTGAAGTTGAAAACATCAGCCTCTTTCAATTAACCTGTTGAGTTCAGAATCACACAAATCAAGAATTGTCTTTTACATATATCCTGGGAGATATTGTGGATAAATATGACTGTCCTATTTTAAGTAGTCCAAGATATATTTTCTCAGTCACCCTATGCCCCTAATGGACATAGGGTGATTTAGACATAAGAGGTGCATGGGGAGCTGAAGCAAGGGTATCTCATACTTTCCAAGAGATTATGGGTTCCACGGGCCCTCCTGTTACAGAAGCGGCCCCTTTTCAGTTGATGGTTACTGAAAAAATGTAATGGATCTTTTAACAGTGACTGTTTAAAGCGGAGTTCCACCCAGGAAAACAACATTTGCCCATTTTGTTTAAAAAAATTAAATAAAAAAAAACCTGAAAAAAAAAAATACTCACCCGAAATACCTGTTGCTATGCGGAAGTCCGTAATCTGCCTCTTCCACACCGCGGTGTCCTTTCTTCTGCTTGTGAATCGGGCGCGCTGCTTTCTGGGAACTGTGTGTGTTCTCAGAGAGCAGCGTGCCCATTCACAAGCCAGCGTGAGACTCACGCAGGCGCAGTAGGAAATGGGCAGTGAAGCCGTACAGCTTCACTGCCTGTTTCCCATAGTGTGAATGGCGGCGCGGGACCCGGAGCGATCGTGGGACCGGCATCGGGGGGCCATCAGCGCGGGCAAGTAGGACAAGGTAAGTGTCCTTATTTAAAGTCAGCAGCTACACTGTTAGTAGCTGCTGACTTTAAAAAAAATAAAATTCGCGGCTGGAACACCCCTTTAAGATTTGACTGACAAGTCATACATTTTAAATGGCTCTTGTTCACATGTTATTCATGTGTCCTGTATTACATGTATGAAGAAAATCTACATTTGACATTATTACATGCTTTGAATTAATTGAAAAGCGTTAAAGAACAATAACAAATTTCATACCATTAAAGGAAAATGGCTACACTACAATATGGTAATAAAATACCCAATTGTCATAGACATCAACGCAATGAAAAAGACTTGTTCTTGTTGTTCACCTATTAGACTATATTATATGGATCACACTATCACATAGCCTTGCAAGATATCAAGATCATTAATCAGCTGCTAATAGACTAGTCACCAATATCCCTACTACTGCAACAGTAAATAAAATGTGCCATGCAAGGGATGAGTAGATCTCCTCTGGCAAAGAAAAATTATAACAATGAGACAGTAGTCGTAGATACACAAACACATCTACAAGGTATTAACCGGTTTTATCAAGAACCATTCCCATACACAATACCTGAATGTCATGGGTTAACCTCTTCCCAGCCAGCTGATTTAGGGGCTATTTCATAACAATATCTGAAAAGCTTTATCAGCACAGCTTGTTCCAGGATGTTAATTTCATTATAATACAGAACCCCTGTACCATAATAAAGCATGAGGTAAGCAGTTAGAAACGCATACACACCCATTGATTCTCCGGTACCCATTCATGGTCACTGACCTTGGCAGGTGATGGAGAAAGGTAGTGCTTTGTGGTAGGTTATAAGGCACAGATGACCGATGAAGTTCAGGCACATTATTCCCCAGAAAGACGTCCGAAAACGACATGTTCCTTTCCACCTCTCTCTTGCTGACTGGGAACTGCTTAGTCAACAGTGCTGGCCAGTGCTAGAACAATTTTCTCCATCCCTTCGACCGCCATCAGGCATCTCAACATAAATCCCTCAGACTGTCAATACCGCCTAATCAGTCAGTGCACAGCGTCAGGCAAACTTTATATTATAATCGCACACAGGTCCTAATGCTGAGATATTACAATCTACAGAAAAAAGTTAACACTTTATTGTTTTTATATTAAAAATTAAGTTGCTGGTGCCATTAAATGTATATATTATGGGACTCATATCAGCTTTCCGGAAAAAGGGACTGTAATTGTACATTACAGTAAATAAGAAATGGAATGGTTGTATGGAACAGTAAATACAAATTTGAATTGTTCTATATAACAGTAAATAGAAATTGGATTTTTGTATGTAACAGTAAATAGGACCTGGAATTGTTGTATGGAACAGTATAGAAAAAGAAGAATTGGATAGAACAATAAATAGGAATCAGAATTGTTAGATATAACAGAGATAGAAACTGGAATTGTTCTATATAACTGCAATTAGGAATTGGATTGTTTGGAACACTATAGAAGAATAAGAACTGTAAAGAACAGTAAATAGGAATCAGAATTGTTAGATATAACAGAGATAGAAACTGTAATTGTTCTATACAACTGTAAATAGGAATTGGATTGTTGTTTGGAACACTATAGAAGAATAAGAACTGTAAAGAACAGTAAATTGGAATATTTAGATATAACAGAAATAGGAATTTGAATTATTTTACAAAACAGTAAATTGGTATTGGAATTGTTAAATAGAACAGAAATAGGAATTGGAATTGTTCTGTAACAGTAAATAAGAATAAAAAATGTTGATATCACAGTAAATAGGAATTGTTTCATATAACAGTAAATAGGAATTTTAATTGTTGCATAGAACAGCATTTAAACAATCAGAACTGTATAGAACAGTAAATGAGAATTTGAATGGTTGTATATAACAGTATACAATGTTCAGCATTGTCTAGAACAGTAAATAAGAATAGCAACGGTTGTATAGAACAGTATATAAAATTCAGAATTGTATAGAAAATAAATAAGAATTAGACCGGTTGTATAGAACAGGTTACCTCAGAATGACAGCATACAAATCCGAAGTATGGACTCATACAAAACAAACACTCTTCTATAGCCCTGACCGCTTGTGCGACCCTTTGTCTCAGTCCTTGCTCATCCAAAGACTGGAGACGTGTACCATACCAGTGAAACTCAGCTTCTTCTCTGCTTTGTTCAGACAAGTCACATTACCTGGTTTAGGGCTACAAAATAATCTCCAGGCATGCCTCCCCCAGCCATCACAATCACAAAGACAAGGAAAGTGCCTTACTTCCACCCTGACGCCGTCTTTCCACAAGGACAGAGGACAATCACATTGTGCTGTGCTCCAAGAGGATGACTGTTGTCAGAAATAAAAGGACAAGTCCCCAATCCTTTCCCTGGTGTACTCAGAATTCCTGAGGAGAGATTGCGAGTCGTGCGTCCAGTCCCAGCTGGTGCTGGGCGACTGCCAACTTCAATACAAAAGCCTTATAAAGCGTGTGTCGTGTATAACAGCTCAACAGAGCCACCCTCAGTCTACAACGAGATGATTTCCTTCCTTCCTCATTACTCATTACTATGGATGAGGCAACACCTCTCACACAGCAACGTGTGTGCGTGCTTCCAAGAAATACACAGGCATCCCTGCCCTCCGCTTATGGACTACATGTTAATTAGTGCAATTAGGATTGTTGCAGTTCAGTGAGTTATAGGATACAAATGAAGATAACATGGATTATTGAAGAAACATGAACGCAATGGAAGTATCCATAACCAGAGTAAGTGACAGAGACTGGGGGATTATTAATCAGTCTGTGTCTCTCCTTCAGGAGTTGTATTCAGCACCATGGACAGGACATACAGCTAATGCATACCATGATACACCTCAATTCATTGTTTACCGCCATTATTTCACATCAATACAGAGCGACTTCAAACATGTCATGAGCTGCAAACGCTTTCCAGGAAATTTTGTATGAATGCAGAAAGTGCATTCAAAATCAGAATAAAAACTTGACAGAGGTTCGAACCTTTCAACACTCTACCGAAAAAAAAAAAAAAAAGTATAATTTTCAGCATTGGTTATTCTCTTTGAATCCTGTGTAATTTACCATAGCCGGACTAAGCAAGGTGACTTGAGCTGGAATGATTACAGGTTTTGTAGAGCATTTTGAAGTGTGTTGTTGAGAATTCCTAGCCCTTAAACCACTTCCAGCCCAGGCCAATTCTGACACTTTGCTCCTACATGTAAAAATCATCATTTTTTTGCTAGAAAATGACATAGAACCCCCAAACACTATGAATGTTTTTTTAGCAGAGACCCTAGAGAATACAATGGCGGTCATTGCAACTTTTTATCTCGCACTGTATTTGCGCAGCAATTTTTCAAACACGTTTTTTGTTGGAAAAAAAACAGTAAAGCCGCGTAAACACAATAATTTTTCGGCATGAAAAAAAACTACGTTTTTAAAAACGTCATTTAAAATGATCGTGTGTGGGCTTCACATCGTTTTTCATCTTCTGAAAAAATTTAGTTTTTTGGGTTGTAAAAAATTATCGTGTGTGGGCTAAAATAACGTTAAAAACAACGTTTTAAACCCGCGCATGCTCAGTGTAGAGTGCGGAGTGTAGTGTAGAGTGCCGTCGTACGTGTTGTACGTAACCGCACTTCGCTCATCATTTTTTTTAAAAGATGGTGTGTGGGCAACATTGTTTTTAATGATGAAGTTGGAAAAACTTCGTTTTTTCTACATGCTGAAAAAAACGTTTTTTTTCATGCCGAAAAACGATCATGTGTACGCGGCATAAGACTCGGTTCACACAAAGGCGACCTGTCAGGCGACTTAGGCGCCTGACAAGTCGCGGTCTGCAGTAGTCAATGGAACCGTTCTAATAGGAGCGACCCAAGTCACTCCAAATTAGAAAAAGGTTCCTTTACGACGTTGGGGACAACTCGGGGCGACTTGCATTGACTTCAATTCTCATGCCGCCTTGAGATCGCCCCCAAAGTCATGCCGCCTGTGTGTGAACCGGCTCTAAAGTTAGCGCAATTTTTTTGCATAATGTGAAAGATGAAGTTACGCCGAGTAATAAGATACCCAACATGTCACGCTTCAAAATTGCACACGCTCGTGGAATGGAGCCAAACTTCGGTACCTAAAAATCCCCATAGGTGACGCTTTCATTTTTTTACTGGTTACGTGTTTTGGGTTACAGAGGAGGTCTAGGGCTAGAATTATTGCTCTCGCTCCAACGTTCGCGGCAACACCGCACATGTGTGGTTCGAACACCGTTTTCATATGTAGGCAGGACTTATGTATGCGTTTGCGTTCTGCGTGTGAGCACATGGGGACAATTTAAAAAATAAATACATTTTTATTCTTAATTTTGATCACTTTTATTCCTATTACAAGGAATGTAAACATCCCTTGTAATAGGAATATGACATAATAGGACCTCTTTACAGTGAGATATGGGGTCAATAAGACCCTAATTTTTACCACTAGGCTGGGAGGCCTAAAATTAAAATAAAATAATAATAAAAACGATCACCGCTTCCCAGCCAAGACAGCGCCGTGTTTTTTTAATGCAGAGGCCGGGCGTGACGTCATAACATCGCGCCCGGCCTCTGACGATCATAGAGACTGCGGTGACCATCTGGTCCACCGGAAATCTTTATGACCAGCATCCGGGGCCGGCGCATTCGTTCTCCGACTCACCAATCGCAGCAGTGAGTTGGTAGAAGCAACGGAGGGTGGTGGTGGGCATCCCCTTTTGCCACCCGTAAGAACGATCAAGCGGTGAAACAGCCACTATGATCATTCGTATGGTGTAAGGAATCCCTGGCTGAAAATGCTTATATGTGAATGATGCCTGTAGCATCAACACAAGGTCTCATTCCTGTCCTTTTTGTTACCTTTAGCATAGTATACGTATCATCAGAAACTCCTGAAGAAGCTCAAACGAGCGAAACATGAGTAGCGGTGGTATCGTTACACATGCCCTCTAAATGGAACATATAAATTCTTGACATGAATGTTGTATTTCCTTGTGTTTTTTAATCTTGTGTTAAATTATTAAATCTTGTATTTTTTCCAAATAAGTTGTTTACTTTAGCTCTAAACACCTTAAAAGTCCTGGGGTTTGTAACCCCTCCTCTCCCCCTTTTTTGTACATTCCTGCAGAATGAACACTAAGCCATGCATGCACAGTTCAGTGTTTATTCTTGGCATACCTTTGGTTTTGGGGTGCATTATTTTCTGTGCACACATGCAGGAATTACATTATCCTGGGTTGGACATGCAAAATGAGTGAAGAAACTCAGAAGAAAATGGGGTAAAGATGGAAGCGTTTTTAGAGAACTAGTATGTTTTTGAAATATGGGCAGCAAGGGGTCCCCCTCACCCGTGGAAACCTACGCAAGTGCATGTAGGACATAAAGTCCTCATGTGATTAAAAAGAGTTAAGAAAAAGCAGAATAATATACTGCCTATGCTGATTATTTAAAGGGTTTGCCTAAAGTAAATCTAAAAGCAAAACAACTTTTATTTTTTAAGGAAGGAAGAGGAATTAGAATCACCATCAGGGTTTTATTGCTGTCTGTGTCCCTGTGAGATTAACCCTCTCCGTTTGTGCTGGTGACTACGATCATTGGGATTGGAAGTCAGAAAAAATCTGTCCAGTGTTCCGTTATTTTCTAAAAAAGTGAGCTAACCCTTTAGGCCCCTTTCACATTTATATGACTTGTCTCACGATTTTGTACTGCAAAATCGTATGACAAGTCATTCTCGATGATTTTCAATGAACACCATTCATACTGGCACAACTTTAAGTAGTGCCGACTTCAAAGTAGTCCCTGCACTACTTTGGTCCGATTTTGATGCCACTTACACAGGCATTCATTGAAATCGCGGACCGCGAATTGCGGCAAAATCGCGGCAAAATCGCAGTAAAATTGTGCGACTTTGAAGTCGTACAAGTGTGAAAGGGACCTTAAGTAAGTCCACGTGAATGAGGCCTTTAGAGCCAGTTCACACTGGGGCGACCTGGGATCTGATTTGAAGTCGTCCCAAGTCGCATGGTTGAGAAAATCAATGTAAGTGAATGAGAGCCGTCTTAATACACACTACTGAAGTCGCTCCGACTTCAGAAAAGGTTCCTGTACTACTTCAATTTGACTTCTAGGCGATTTGTACCCATTGATTTTAATGGAAGTCGCCTCCAAGTCTGATCACTGTCTTAACTGAAGCAACTTTCCAGGAAGAAAACATACATTTCTCAGGCAAACCTCTCCCTCCTCCTCCCTCCCCTAGAGCTGATTGTTGTTTGATTGGCCACTGGAAAGTCTCCATTTCTGGAGACGACTTCAAGTAGTGTTGTAAATCGCTCCAGATCGCCCTGTGGTTCATGCTGAAGTCGTGTTGGAGTTGCCTCTGAAGAGTCGGTTCACACTGGGGCGACACGACTTCCAGCACGACTTTCAGAAGCAACTTCAACACGACTTGAGCATGAACCACAGGGCGATCTGGGGCGATTTACAACACGACTTGAAGTCCTTTTCAGGTCAGGAGACATTCCAGTGGCCAATAAAACAACAATCGGCTCTGGGAGAGGGAAGGGGAAGGAGGGGTTTGCCTGAGAAATGTATGTTATCTTGCTCGAAAGTAGCTTCAATTAAAACAGTGATCAGACTTGGAAGCGACTTCCATTGAAATCAATGGGTACAAATCGCCTAGAAGTCTGATTGAAGTAGTACAGGAACCTCTTCTGAAGTCGGAGCGACATGAGTAGTGTGTATTAACACCGCTCCCATTCACTTACATTGCTTTTCTGGACAGCGCGACTCGGGACGACTTGAGACGACTTCAAGTCGGATCCCAAGTCGCCCCAGTGTGAACCGACTCGAAAGTTGTGATGGAAGTCGTGTCGCCCCAGTGTGAACCGACTCTTGGGCCTCGTACACACGATCAGTCCATCTGATGAAGCTGACTGATGGTCTGATGTGCCTACACACAATCAGTTAAAAAAACGATCATGTTAGAACGCGGTGACGTAAAACACAACGACGTGCTGACAAAAATAAAGTTCAATGCTTCCAAGCATGCGTCGACTTGATTCTGATCATGTGTGGATTTTTAATCGATGGTCGTGCGTACTAACGATCGGTTTTGACCTATCAGTTAGGCATCCATCGGTTAAATTTTAAAGCAAGTTGGCTTTTTTTTAACCGAAGAAGGTTAATTAACCGATGGGGCCTACACACGATCGGTTTTGACCGTTGAAAACAGTCCATTAGACTATTGTCCTCTGTTGATGGTGAGATCAAGGCAAAAGCTGTCAAACCCATTAATTTGGGTGGATGTATACACACTAAAACAAGAAAACCGGAAGAAAAGAGCAAAAGCTACCCAAAAACACCAAAATTCCTTGCATCACTTCTACAGTGAATGAAAGCCGAAGGCCAACGGATAGTTATGGGGAACTGCTCTACCACTTTCTATTTAAATGTATTAGCCTCTAAATGTATGGAGGCTACTATGTTATGTAATGTTGCACATATAGGGCCAGATTTAGGTAGAGTTACGCTGTGATACTCCAGCCTAACTCTCACTTTGAGCCGGCGTTTCTGTTTTCTGTATGCAGAAAACAAGATACGCCGGGATTGAGTTCAGATACGAGCGGCGTAATTGTATTTCGCCGTCGTATCGGAACTGCAATTTTAAAATGGGCACTCGGGGCGTTCCCGCTGATTTACGCCGAGAATATGTAAATCAGTGAGACACGGCAATTCACGATCGTACGCGGGCCCGACGCAGTGACTTTCCGACGTTTCCGTAAGCGATATACGCGGCGTAAAGAAAAACATGCCTCCTAGGTGGAGTATCCTATGTTAAGTATGGCCATCGTCATCACGTCGAATTTAAAAAGTTTAGCGTTGTTTGCGTAAAACGTCCGTGAGTGGGGATTGACGTCATTGACGTTCACTGACAGAATTTGGAGCATGCGCACTGACAGTCGACGCATGCGCAGTACGTTCGCCGCGGGATCACGCCTAGTTTAAATAATACACGCCCCCTACCCACCCAATTTGAATTCCGCCGGCTCATTTTCGCTACGCCGCCGCAACTTTAGGAGCAAGTGCTATGTGAATAACAGTACTTGCTCATAAAGTTTCGGCGGAGTAACGTAAATGACAAACGTTACTCCAAAATAAAGATTAGCCCATCTACCTGAATCTGGCCCATAGTATATACAGCATGTCTATACTTGGTGATAAACATATCTAGTATTTTTAAACACCACAGAAGCCATAAGTGGGTACAACTAATCTCTGCCCTATAATTTGGCCTATTGTCTGGTGATTACTAGATGCCATGACATAATGCACATGATTCCAGGGTTCCTCAATGTGCATACATATACACTGATGTATTCTTCTCTGCAGAGTATCACTGCCTGTACTGTACATGACCCCTGTGTAATTAAGTATGTATTTCGTCATCAAGTAATTGCAGCATGCATCTACCACAGCTGTGTTCCACTAATGTACTATACACGGATGTGTTTGCCATCAAACATACTTCTTCACTCACATAATTTGTATCATTGTATGCAAGAAGACAGGCATCCTCTTTAGAATATTAAATACCCAAATTTAATCGCATCCTGTATTTTTTTTTTCCTGCAGAGCATTCCCTGTACTGTCTTAGCAGCATCCATTTGGGAGATTAGAATATGCTATATTTATTAACCCGAGTGCAATCCATATCCAATATAACAAAGACGTTTATGCAATTATTAGGGGCTTCTCAAACAGATAGAGGAGGAAAGTTACCGCTCAAGGCAGAAGATGTACGTGATGAAACTCTTCACCAGATCTGAAGCCACCGGTGCTGGCAATGCATATGGTGATGCAAAATAAAGGGGAAATATCTGGACGGCCGCACTCCAAAAATGTTGCCTATATTGTAAAAATCAAATCACAGCATACGAGTCACTGCAAACAGGATACCAGCTGACGCGTTTCACACCAAAACGTAGTGCTTAATCACAGCTATGATTAAGCACTAAGTTTTGGTGTGAAACACATCAGCTGGTATCCTGTTTGCTGTGACATGTATGCTGTGATTTGATCTTTACATTAAAGGCAACATTTTTGGAGTCCGGCGGTCCAGATATTTCTCTTTATTTTGCACCAAGTACAATTCTTGTTGCCATAAGCAATCATTTAGCTTCCAGTTGCCTTTTCTGCAAGAGTTTAAAAATAAAACAAGGTTTCTGATTGATTGCCATGGGAAAGAAATGTCTTGATAGAAGGTTTCATGTACAACACCCTACATGTATGTATGTATGTTGCAGAACGGATTTAGCTGCATAATATTTTCAGAAGTGTCCAAGTACTGTTTACTTAGTCAAGTAGACTTTCTGACTTGCACACAGTTACAGAGTTTCCTGAATAGTATTAGCAGCTCATAGATTACTCAAAAGCAGAATAAAAGTTGGCAAAGTCTACAGCACAGCTGTCAAACACAAGGCCTGTGGGCTGAATCCGACCCACACAGGCACAGGCACAGACTCATCCACCAAATCTTGCACTTCTCTGTCCAGCCCTCCTGGCAGCAGCACAAGGCAAGGGGGTGCACTGATGTATGGGATAGTGAGGGGGATGCTCGACTTTTGATGCGGGGGGGGGGGCTCTTGACATCTGATGTAAAGGGGTGGGGTGCTGATACAACCAGCAACCATACATTTTGTCATGTTACAACCAAGAACATAAGTGTATTTTATTGGGATTTTCTGTGATAGACCAATACAAAAATGGTACATAATTGTGACGTGATAGAAAAATTATAATTGTTTTCAAAATGTTTTACAAATAAATATCTGAAAAGCGTGGCATACATTAGTATTCAGTAGGGGTGCAAGGGATCAAAAAACTCACGGTTCGGATCATTCCCCGGATCAGGAGTCACGGATCGGATAATTTTTCGGATCAGCAAAAAAAAAAAAAAAATCTCCCCCACTGTAATATCCACATCCCCCCCCACACTGTAATATCCACATCTCCCCCCACTGCAGTGGCGTCACTCGGTGCAAAAAAATTATAAAAATGGTGTCACCCCCCCACCCACTATGGTCCCTCTCTCAGTACAGACACCCCACAGTAGTGCAGACCTCAGACGGTAACCCCCCCAGCAGTGCAGACCTCATTCGGTAACCCCCCCCAGTAGTGCAGACCTCAGACGGTAACCCCCCCAGCAGTGTAGACCTCAGACGGTAACCCCCCCAGTAGTGCAGACCTCAGACGGTAACCCCCCCAGTAGTGCAGACCTCAGACGGTAACCCCCCAGTAGAGCAGACCTCAGACAGTAACCCCCCCCCCCAGCAGGGCAGACCTCAGACGGTAACCCCCACAATAGTGCAGACCTCAGACAGTAACCCCCACAATAGTGCAGACCTCAGACAGTAACCCCCACAATAGTGCAGACCTCAAACCTCAGACAGCGACGTGTGTTTCCCTCGAGCGCGGGCTCCTCCTCCTCTGTGGGTGTGAACAGAGAGGAAGGCCGCCGCAGGGTGTACCAAGATGGCCGCCGCTCCGGAGCGAGGCCGAAGCCGGGGACTTTCCTAGGCCGAGGCTCTGCGGATCGCGGGATGTACCGATCCGAACAGGGTGACCCGTTCGGATCACGGATCGGTGACGATCCGTTGCACCCCTAGTATTCAGCCCCCTTTTCTTTATTCCCCTAACTAAAATCTAGTGGAACAAATTGCCTTCAGAAGTCACCCAATTAATAAATATAGTCTACTTGTGTGTAATTTAATCTCAATAAAATAAGCCTAGGACAGCTCCTGTACACAGTACTTTCATATTTACTATAACAATGTAACAATGTGTATATATGTATTTCCCTTTAATTAATAAGCACTACAGAGCCAGAGAAATGTTTTCAGAACTGATGATTAAAGATCAGAGAACGTTGAATAAACCATTGTAACCATCCAGTTACATTTCATGAATCCACTTTACCTCCAAGGACATTTATTTCTCTTAACATTTTATAGACAATCAATTGTCAGTGTCCTTCATACACAAAAGCCACTCATGCTATTCAGAAAACAAGAAACAAGTGGCCGACTCACATCATCCATCTACACCAACAACAGCTTAGACTTTAGTACACTAAAGTACTGATGAGGATGTACTATATATTATATATATATATATATATAATATATATATATATATATATATATATATATATATATATATATATATATTGTGACGGTATGCGAGGTGAGATACTTGACCATAGGTATATTTCACCACGCATACAGTCTATTTTGAGAAGCTGAACCGGAATCCGGGCCGGGTTTTACGGCCTCTAGTGTTCCGGTCCGGATATTTGGGTCCACTGGAGTTCAATGTCAGGTGGACCTTAAAAACAACCAGGAAGAAATCAGAAGGGAGCTCTCTGGTTTTGGGACACTGAGGAGGGAACCTGAGTGTGAGGAGCTCTCTAAAGACATTGCAAGAAAAAGGTTTGCGTTGTTGCTTATTTTATGGGTGGTGGGGACCAGCCCCACACTGTATAGATAGGAGACCCTGATGTTTAGTTAGCGCCGGACGGCAAGGGTTTAAGTTTACTGTTTTGTTTGTTTTAACCTGCAAACCTTTTGTAAAATAAACCTGGCAGCTGCCAGACTTAAAAAGAAAGTGCCTGTTTACAGACTGTGTTTCAGAAAAGTGATCCCCACGAGCTAATTCTCCCACACGTGGTGGATTCAGCGGGCAACTTTTCTGAAGATGGAGGAAATGTTAAAAGCCCTGCTACAGGCCAATGCAGCCCAGCAGGAAACCAACCGCCAAGTCGCAGAAGCTGCTGCAGCGCAGCAGGCTGCCCTCCTACAGGCCAATGCAGCCCAGCAGGAAACCAACCGCCAAATCGCAGAGGCTGTTGCAGCACAGCAGGTTGCGCAACATGAGATGAACCGACAGTTTGCCGAAGCTCTGGTGGAACTGAAAAAGGGGTCCGCACCTCCTGTGGCAGCAGAACCAAAGATACTACGGGCCTCCTACCACCTGCAAAAGATGACACCAGCGGATGATGTTGAGGCATACATGGCGACTTTCGAGAGAGTCGCTGTCCGCGAAGGATGGCCAAAAGAGCAGTGGGCGGGACTATTGGCCCCATTCCTAACTGGAGAACCCCAAAAGGCCTATTTTGACCTAGAATCAGATAAGGCACAGGACTATGAGACTCTCAAATCAGAGATACTCGCACGCTTGGGTGTCACCATGGCAGTTCGGGCCCAGGCGCGTGCATCAGTGGTCCTACTCCAGCAACAAGCCACCCCGATCACAAATGTTTGATCTGGTCCACCTCACCAGGAAGTGGTTGCAGCCAGAGACCCTGACCAGCCCGCAGATTGTGGAGCGTGTGGTAATGGACCGGTACCTACGTGCGCTTCCTGCTGCCCTGAGGAGGTGGGTCGGACAGGGAGACCCCAACACTGCAGCCCAAATGGTGGACCTAGTGGAGAAGTACAGTGCTACCGAGGACTTAGTAAACCCACCTACGCCCCACTTCGGTGTGTCTAGAGGTGCAAGATCTCCCAGTGGTTCGGGTAAGACTGTTCCGGGGTTCAAGAGCTTGGGGAGAGTGGATAAGACTGTTGTTACAGCAGATGAGACTGTGGGACCTAGGCCTGGAGACTGGCCACAGAAGCCAGGAAGGTCTTTGGGACCGTTAAGAGGACTGGGGGTGGGGCAAATACGGTGTTTTCGTTGCCATGCATTGGGCCATATTGCTGCAAACTGCCCTCTAAATGATGAACCTATGCAATGTGATTATGCTGATAGGAAAAGACACATTTCTCTGTTTGCACAGGTCGCATGTGTTGCGCTAGATCAGAGTCACCTTGAAAAACAGATGTGCGTTATTTTAGTGGATGGCAAGCCTCTCACAGCACTACTAGACTCTGGTAGCGTGGTGACCCTAGTTAGGAGTGCTTGTGTAGACCCCGAAAAACTACACCCCAGTAGTATTGGGGTAATTTGTATCCATGGGGACACTCGGGACTACCAGACAGCAGTGGTTGAGGTTGATACCCCCTGGGGCAGGGTAACACATTCAGTGGGGGTGGTACCCTCACTGCTCCATGAAGCTTTAGTAGGGAGAGACTTTCCCCATTTTTGGAAGTTATGGGAAAATAAAGGGAGGCTCGTAGATAGAGTTCCCCCTGCTGGGGAAACACGGGAACTCTCACCAGACCCGTTTTTCAAAAGGGAAGGCAGGCTATTGGTGGGATCGAGGAAGCCGGAGATACTCTTCCTTTCCCTGCCATGGTCGGGGAACCGGAAGACTCGGAAGCTAGCACCCAGCCTGAGGGTAACGAACAGGAAATCCCGCCTGACCCTGACATCGAGAGTAGCCAAAATGTGGTACCCGACTTGGAGGTCAGGAGGGAGGATTTCTGTACCGAGCAGCTGCGAGAGCCCACCCTCATGAGTGCCAGGGAAAATGTTAAGGTGTTGGATGGGGAACCGGTGGATCCTAATTGGGTGGTGTCCTTCCCCTACATGGCGATTAAAAACAATTTATTATATCGAGTGATAAAACACGGAGAGGAAGAGGTAGAACAGCTGCTGGTTCCCAAACCCTTTCGCAGGGTGGTGCTAGACCTGGCTCATGGCCATGTAATGAGGGGACATCTCGGGGTCGAAAAAACCAAGGAGAGAATCACCCAAAGATTTTTCTGGCCCGGGTTGCATGCAGAGGTCAAGGAGTATTGCGAATCGTGCCCCGAGTGCCAAATGTCAGCACCGTCGCCCCATTTTCGCAGCCCCCTTGTCCCTCTACCATAATTGAGGTTCCCTTTGAGAGGGTTGGCATGGACCTGGTCGGGCCGGTGGTGAAATCTGCCCGAGGTCACCAGCATATTCTGGTGATCCTGGACTATGCGACTCGCTATCCTGAGGCCATACCCTTGCGTAACACCTCCGCTAAGGCTATTGCCAAGGAATTGGTCCAGGTGTTTAGTCGAGTCGGGATCCCGAAAGAGATCTTGACCGATCAGGGCACCCCTTTCATGTCTAGGGTTACCAAGGAATTGTGTAGATTGTACAAAATCTCCCATCTCCGTACTTCTGTCTACCACCCCCAGACAGATGGTCTGGTCGAAAAGGTTTAATAAAACATTGAAGAGTATGTTGAAAAAGGTGGTCGACAAGGATGGGAGAAACTGGGATTTTTGCTACCATATCTCATGTTTGCCATACGAGAGGTTCCACAGGCCTCCACAGGCTATTCCCCCTTTGAGCTCTTGTATGGTAGGCATCCCAGGGGCCTGCTAGATATTGCTAAAGAAACATGGGAAGGAGAGGTCAGCCCATATAGGAGCATCATAGAACATGTCTCCTTGATGCAGGACCGAATCGCAGCCGTCCTGCCCCTAGTACGGGAACATATGGAGCGAGCCCAGGAGGCCCAAAGGAGGGTCTATAACCGGGGTGCCAAGGTCCGTACTTTCAGCCCGGGGGACAGAGTGCTGGTACTGGTTCCCACAGTAGAAAGTAAGTTTTTAGCTAAGTGGCAGGGTCCCTTTGAGGTTGTCGAAAGGGTGGGGGAGGTAAACTACAAAGTCTACCAGCCAGGCAAAAGGAAACCCCACCAAATTTACCATGTAAATCTCTTAAAGCCCTGGAAGGACCGAGAGACTTTACTGGCCACGTCCTCACCTCCAACAGACCGGATACCCGTGAAACCTGACGTTCCCATCACGGATTCCCTGTCCGTAGCACAACAAAATGACGTTAGGGCATTTGTGCAGAAAAATAGAGACTTTTTCTCCCCCTTACCCGGACTGACCAACACGATCCAACATGACATAGTGACGGAACCAGGGGTTCGGGTAAATGTAAAACCCTATAGAATTCCAGAGGCCCGGCGAGAGGCGGTTGCGGAGGAAATAAAACAAATGTTAGAGTTGGATGTGATCGAAGAGTCCCACAGTGAGTGGTCAAGTCCCATAGTGCTGGTCCCAAAACCTGATGGCAGTATTAGGTTTTGTAATGACTTTAGAAAACTTAACAGTTTGTCCAAGTTTGACGCCTACCCGATGCCCCGGGTCGACGAACTTGTGGACAGGTTGGGACAGGCTCGCTACATAACGACCCTGGATCTAACGAAAGGTTATTGGCAAATACCGCTTACTGAATCAGCCAAGGAGAAGACTGCCTTTTCCACTCCTGAGGGCTTGTTTCAGTATAAGCGGATGCCGTTTGGTCTGCATGGAGCCCCTGCATCATTCCAGCGAATGATGGACAAAACTTTGAGACCACATCGCTCGTATGCAGCGGCGTACTTGGACGATGTGGTCATCCACAGCCCAGATTGGGAATCGCACCTGCCCCGCGTACAAGCGGTGGTAGATTCCCTTAGGGAAGCCCGTCTCACGGCCAATCCAAAAAAATGTGCCATAGGCCTGGAGGAGGCCAGATACCTTGGGTACATTATTGGCCGGGGAGTGGTCAAGCCGCAGACCAATAAGATTGAGGCAATTCAAAAATGGCCCCAACCAGTCAATAAAAAACAAGTGAGGGCCTTCCTGGGCATTACGGGGTATTACAGACGTTTCATACCCAATTTTGCCACCGTGGCGGCCCCCTTGACCGATTTGACGAAGGGTAGGGGGTCGGTCATGGTCAAGTGGAACCCCGAAGCCGAGGAGGCATTTTAGAAGTTGAAACAGGCTCTTTGTATGGTACCCGTACTAGTAACCCCGGACTTTAGCCAGGAGTTTGTTGTACAGACAGACGCCTCTGAGGTGGGCCTAGGGGCCGTACTCTCACAGAACAGGGATGGTGAGGAGCACCCAGTGGTATACCTGAGCCGGAAGCTGAACAAGCACGAGAAAAATTATGCCATCGTAGAAAAGGAGTGTCTCGTCATTAAGTGGGCTTTAGACTCCCTGAGGTATTACCTACTGGGGAGGTCATTTAAGCTGGTCACAGACCATGCTCCCTTGAAGTGGATGTGTGATAACAGGGAGAAAAATGCTCGGGTGACAAGGTGGTTCCTGGCTTTACAGCCTTTTAAATTTACGGTGGAGCATAGGCCAGGAAAACTCCAAAATAATGCAGATGCTCTCTCCCGGGTGCACTGTATGGTTGGGGCAAGTGCTCAGCCGCAGGGGCTTGAGCAGAGGGGGAGGATATGTGACGGTATGCAAGGTGAGATACTTGACCATAGGTATATTTCACCACGCATACGGTCTATTTTGAGAAGCTGAACCGGAATCCGGGCCGGGTTTTACGGCCTCTAGTGTTCCGGTCCGGATATTTGGGTCCACTGGAGTTCAATGTCAGGTGGACCTTAAAAACAACCAGGAAGAGATCAGAAGGGAGCTCTCTGGTTTTGGGACACTGAGGAGGGAACCTGAGTGTGAGGAGCTCTCTAAAGACATTGCAAGAAAAAGGTTTGCGTTGTTGTTTATTTTATGGGTGGTGGGGACCAGCCCCACACTGTATAGATAGGAGACCCTGATGTTTAGTTAGCGCCGGACGGCAAGGATTTAAGTTTACTGTTTTGTTTGTTTTAACCTGCAAACCTTTTGTAAAATAAACCTGGCAGCTGCCAGACTTAAAAAGAAAGTGCCTGTTTACAGACTGTGTTTCAGAAAAGTGATCCCCACGAGCTAATTCTCCCACAATATATATATATATATATATATATATATAACACACACAC
This sequence comes from Rana kukunoris, assembly GCA_029574335.1. NCBI lineage: Eukaryota > Metazoa > Chordata > Amphibia > Anura > Ranidae > Rana > Rana kukunoris. The sequence goes on from CM056049.1 coordinate 171,925,465, forward strand.
ACACACACTATATATAAATTCATCTTTTTTTTAGCCAGATAAATTATAAATATGGCATTTTATTATTTTACATTTTTGAGCCACCAAATGCAACTTTAGGTTCCTGATCACATTTAGTTTGCTTCTTTGTTTTATTTAGTAGGCCTTATGTTTAACCACTTCCATACTAGGCACTTATGCACCTTCCCGCCCAGACCAATTTTCAACTTTCAGAGCTCTCACACTTTGAATGACAATTATTCAGTCATGCTACACTGTATCCAAACCAAATTTGTATCCTTTTATTCTCACAAAAATAGAGCTTTTCTTTTGGTGGTATTTAATCGCCACTGGGTTTTATTTTTTTGCGCTATAAGCAAAAAAACTGCGAAAATTTGAAAAAAAACGCACTTTTTTTTAGTTTTATATTGTGAAATTTTGCAAAAAAGTGATTTTTCTTCATAAATTTGTGCCAAAATTAATACTGCTACATATCTTTTGTAAAAATAACCCAAATTAGTGTATATTTATTTGGTCTTTGTGAAAGTTATAGAGTCTACAAACTATGGTGCCAATCACTGAAAATTGATCACATCTGATCACACCTAATGTACTAAAGGCCAATCTCATTTCTTGAGACAATAACAAGCCAGGAAAGTACAAATACCACCCACATTACCCCCTTTTTGGAAAGTAGACAGTCCAAGGTATTTATTAAGAGGCATGGTGAGTTTTTGAAGTTGTATTTTTTACCCACAATTCTTAGGGAAAATTAAGAATTTTTTTTTTTTTTTTTACATAAACTGGTCATATTAACAGGTTATTTCTCTCACACAGCATATGCACATAATTGCAACTACACCCCAAAATACATTCTGCTACTCCTCCTGAGTATGGCAATACCAAATGTGTGGGACTTTTACACAGCCTGGCCACATACAGAGGCCCAACATTGAAGTAGCTCTTTCAGGCGTTCTACAAGCAAAAATTGCACAAATCCTTTCTCAACCACCTATTACACTTTTGAAGGCCCTGGAGCATTAGGACAATGGAATTGTCCACAAAATGACCCCATTTTGGAAAGCACACACCCCCAACGTATAATCTATGAAGCATTATGAGTCTTTTGAGCGGTTCATTTTTTTCCAGAAGGTTTTGGAAAATGTGGAAAAAAAATGAAAATGCATTTTTTTTACACAAAGTTGTCCATTTATAAGATATTTCTAACACATAGCATATATATAGCAAAACATGACACCCCAAAATGCATTCCGCTACTCCCTCCTGAGTATGGCAATACCAAATGTGTGGGACTTTTACACAGCCTGGCCCCATACAGAGGCCCAACATTGAAGTAGCACTTTCAGGCGTTCTACAAGCATAAATTGCACAAATCCTTTCTCAACCACCTATTACACTTTTGAAGGCCCTGGAGCACCAGAACAATGGAATTGTTCACAAAAATGACCCCATTTTGGAAAGCACACACACCCCAACGTATAATCTATGAAGCATTATGAGTCTTTTGAGCGGTTCATTTTTTTCCAGAAGGTTTTGGAAAATGTGGAAAAAATGAAAATGCATTTTTTTTTACACAAAGTTGTCCATTTATAAGATATTTCTAACACATAGCATATATATAGCAAACATGACACCCCAAAATGCATTCCGCTACTCCTCCTGAGTATGGCGATACCAAATGTGTGGGACTTTTACACAGCCTGGCCACATACAGAGGCCTAACATTGAAGTAGCACTTTCAGGCGTTCTTCAAGCATAAATTGCACATATAATTTTCTAAAACCGATCACATTTTTGAAGGCCCTCATATATCTAACACATAGCATACACATACCAAATAACAAAAGATTACCTGTTTGTTTTAGTAGTGCAGTGGTCCACAGAGGAGAGCATCGGTCCAGGCAGCAGGCAGGGATGAGGTCAGCGACAACAAAAGCAATCATTCAGGCAGCAGGCAGGAATACTGTCCATAGTTCGTACAGGCAGAGATACTGTCAGCACAGCCAGAGCACAGTCAAAGCACAGCCAAAGCACAGGTCCAGGTAGCAGGCAGAGGTGTCCTTAGCAGAAATATTGTGAAAAGTCAGTAGAGGTAGCAGGCAGATATATGATCAACACAGCCAAAGTATTGGTCCAAGCAGCAGGAAGAAACATGGTCCATAATGTCATGGGTTAATACAGGCAGTAATATGGTCAGCACAGCCAAAGTATTGGTCCAGGCAGCAGAAGGACCATCAAGCTTAGGGCCAGGGGGACAGGGGTAGAGGCTTCTCCCACCCAAATCGCTTTGAAGCCTCTGGCAACCAGACCCTGTTCTGGGAGAACAGAAAACGAAAAACTGGTTTTCTCTACTCAGAACGCTTTTCTGAAGCCCCTCACATATGTGAGACCCCTGTGTACTAAAAGTAAATGGCCAAAAGATCAGTCCAAGTGGCAGGCAAAAACATGGTAGATTAACAGGCCAAGGTCGGTGCACATGGAAGTCAGAAATGTGGTTTAAATCGGCAGGCAGAGGCATCGTCGGTAAACAGGCTGAGGTTGGTACACATGGAGGTCAGAAACGTAGTTTGAATCGGCAAGCAAAGACATCGTCGGTAAACAGGCTGAGGTTGGTAAACATGGAGGTCAGAAACGTAGTTTAAATTGGCAAGCAAAGACATCGTCGGTAAACAGGCCAGGGTCAGTTAATTAACATGGTAGCAGGCAAATGGGGAAATGGCAGTCTGTTAATAAGGGGAACTAATATTGGATGGATGTATGATACTTTTTGAAGCACTGTCCTAGGCACAGGCCAGGTTGGGAGGGACAATCGGGACAGTAACAGATGGTGTCTCTTCTTACTCCTGCTTTGCTGCATACACGGCATTTTTTTGGCGTCTTCTTCCAGATTCTGAGGGGGGGACGCTAAAGGGAAAGTGTCGCTCGTGAAGACGACTCACACAATCAGAGCGAATGCTTCCTGGGACGGGATCTTGTTGATAAATGAGGGCTTCAATGATATCTTCGATATACTTGAGGTAGGAAGATTTGTGGGCTTTCAGTTGGCGGATTGTCTTTTTGGTAGCATACAAACGAATTAAAAAGGGCCATGTGAAACAGATGAAACGCAACCTTCTTGTGCCAAAAATAGGACTTTCTTGTTGATAAGTAGGGCTGTAGCATCTGGTCATTTAAATCCACCCCCCCCCATGTACAAATTGTAATCGTTAACACATTCAGGCTTGGCAATATGTCTGCCTCTTTTTTGGATCTCCACCATGGTGTCATTGTGGATGGTAGAGAGGATGTGGACATCTTTCTTGTCCTCCACTTCATGGCCAACACCTCCTCGTTCCTCATGAATGACGACTCTCCAGATTTCAAGTTTTTGGTCAACAATTTTTGTGGGAATCCCTTCCGTTTTTTTTTTGAAGGTACCGAAGGCCAGGGTTTGCTTGCTGTAAAGGTGACGAAAAAGGGGCAGGCTGGTATAATAATTATCAACATATAAATGGTAGCCTTTTCCGAACAGGGGGTATGCCAACTCCCAGACAATTTTTCCACTGGTTCCAAGATATGTTGGGCAATCACGGGGCTGGAGCTGGGAGTCTTTGCCTTCATAGATCCTGAATGTGAACACATATCCAGTGGCTTGATCGCATAATTTATTTAATTTTAACCCATACCTGGCTCTCTTGTTTGGGATGTACTGCTTGAAGTGCAGTCGGCCAGTGAAATGTACAGGGAGTGCAGAATAATTAGGCAAATGAGTATTTTGACCACATCATCCTCTTTATGCATGTTGTCTTACTCCAAGCTGTATAGGCTCGAAAGCCTACTGCCAATTAAGCATATTAGGTGATGTGCATCTCTGTAATGAGAAGGGGTGTGGTCTAATGACATCAACACCCTATATCAGGTGTGCATAATTATTAGGCAACTTCCTTTCCTTTGGCAAAATGGGTCAAAAGAAGGACTTGACAGGCTCAGAAAAGTCAAAAAATAGTGAGATATCTTGCAGAGGGATGCAGCACTCTTAAAATTGCAAAGCTTCTGAAGCGTGATCCTCGAACAATCAAAGCGTTTCATTCAAAATAGTCAACAGGGTCGCAAGAAGCGTGTGGAAAAACCAAGGCGCAAAATAACTGCCCATGACTGAGAAAGTCAAGCGTGCAGCTGCCAAGATGCCATTTGCCACCAGTTTGGCCATATTTCAGAGCTGCAACATCACTGGAGTGCCCAAAAGCACAAGGTGTGCAATACTCAGAGACATGGCCAAGGTAAGAAAGGCTGAAAGACGACCACCACTGAACAAGACACACAAGCTGAAACGTCAAGACTGGGCCAAGAAATATCTCAAGACTGATTTTTCTAAGGTTTTATGGACTGATGAAATGAGAGTGAGTCTTGATGGGCCGGATGGATGGGCCCATGGCTGGATTGGTAAAGGGCAGAGAGCTCCAGTCCGACTCAGACGCCAGCAAGGTGGAGGTGGAGTACTGGTTTGGGCTGGTATCATCAAAGATGAGCTTGTGGGGCCTTTTCGGGTTGAGGATGGAATCAAGCTCAACTCCCAGTCCTACTGCCAGTTTCTGGAAGACACCTTCTTCAAGCAGTGGTACAGGAAGAAGTCTGCATCCTTCAAGAAAAACATGATTTTCATGCAGGACAATGCTCCATCACACGCGTCCAAGTACTCCACAGCGTGGCTGGCAAGAAAGGGTATAAAAGAAGAAAAACTAATGACATGGCCTCCTTGTTCACCTGATCTGAACCCCATTGAGAACCTGTGGTCCATCATCAAATGTGAGATTTACAAGGAGGGAAAACAGTACACCTCTCTGAACAGTGTCTGGGAGGCTGTGGTTGCTGCTGCACGCAATGTTGATGGTGAACAGATCAAAACACTGACAGAATCCATGCATGGTAGGCTTTTGAGTGTCCTTGCAAAGAAAGGTGGCTATATTGGTCACTGATTTGTTTTTGTTTTGTTTTTGAATGTCAGAAATGTATATTTGTGAATGTTGAGATGTTATATTGGTTTCACTGGTAAAAATAAATAATTGAAATGGGTATATATTTGTTTTTTGTTACGTTGCCTAATAATTATGCACAGTAATAGTCACCTGCACACACAGATATCCCCCTAAAATAGCTAAAACTAAAAACAAACTAAAAACTACTTCCAAAAATATTCAGCTTTGATATTAATGAGTTTTTTGGGTTCATTGAGAACATGGTTGTTGTTCAATAATAAAATTAATCCTCAAAAATACAACTTGCCTAATAATTCTGCACTACCTGTATAAGGGACTCGTCAACACAAATGTTTTGGTCTGGGATGAAAACTTCTGCAAATCGCTGGGAAAAGGCATCGATTAGGGGGCGTATTTTGTATAATTTGTCGTAGTGGGGATGATTTTGGGGAGGGCACTGTGAATTGTCATTAAAGTGGATAAAACGCATTATCATGTCGTATCTTGTCCTAGACATGACAGAGGAAAATATAGGCATGTGTTGGATGGGGCGTGTAGACCAATATGAATGGACTTCGTTCTTCTTTGTAAGCCCCATATTGAACATAAGACCCAAAAAAATTTTAAATTCTTCCAATGTTAGACGCCGCCAGTGGAACATGCGGGCGTAGGAAGAATTGGGGTTGGCGGCAATATATTGGGATGCATATAGATTGGTTTGATCCACTATATTCTGCATAAAATCTTCTGGGAAAAATAAACAAAAATAATCAAATGAGAAAAATTCGTAGTGTTGGGCTGCACACCTGGCTGTGCGGTGAAAGGGGGGATGATAGCGGATCCTGAGTTAGCAGGCAACCATAAGGGGTTTGCCAGGGCATCGGGAAGGTAGGACTGGGGCAGGATTCTTCGGGTTGGGCGTGGATTTCCATTACTAGTACTGGGCTCCTCTTCCTGGCGTATGGCGCTGCAAGTGCTGCTCAGATCTCCTGATCTTGGTCCTGATCTTGGTCCCAATCGCATTCTTTTGGGAGGGACGGTTTCCTCCGGGGACTCGGACTCTGAGCCACTATCCTCCACTGGCTCATATTCCGAATCAGAATCGGATAATGGGGGCTCCTCGCTGTGCTCATCATCCGACATGGTGGACATAATGACATATGCCTCCTCGAGTGTGAAAAGCTTTTGGGACATTATGGCAGTATGTCAGTACTTATTGGTGGGCCTGCGTAATAGTACTGCTGGTGGTAGTGGTGGCGGCCTATGTGGTGGTACCGATGAAGGTATTAGTGTCAGGAATGTGTGGTGGTGGTACCGATGGCGGTGGTGGTACCGATGGTGGTGGTACGGTGGTGGTGGTACCGATGGCGGTATGGGTGGTGGTACCGATGGCAGTGGTACTGATGGCAGTACTAGTAGCCTGTGTGGCGGTACTGATGGAGGTATTAGTGGCAGGAATGTGTGGTGGTACCTATGGCAGTGGTACAGGTGGTGGTACCGGTGGTGGTGGTACCGATGGCGGTACAGGTGGTGGTACCGGTGGTGGTGGTACCGATGGCGGTACAGGTGGTTATGGTACCGGTGGCGGTACGGGTGGTGGTGGTACCGATGGTGGTACGGGTGGTGGTGGTACCGATGGCGGTACGGGTGGTGGTGGTACCGATGGCGGTACGGGTGATGGCGGTACAGGTGGTGGTGGTGGCGGTACGGGTGGCGGCGATACCGATGACGGTACGGGTGGCAGCAGTACCGATGGCGGTACAGGTGGTGGCGGTACTGATGGTGGTACGGGTGGTGGCGGTACGGGTGGCGGTGGTACCGATGGCGGTACGGTAGCGGGCAGTGCGGTACCGATATGTGGTACGGGGTGTTCGGGAGGTGTGTTGTGGTACGATGGCGGTACGGGTGATGGCGGTACAGGTGGTGTAGATTGCGGTATTGGGTGGTGGTGGCGGTACGGGTGGCGGCGGTACCGATGACGGTACGGGTGGCAGCGGTACGGAGGTACCGATGCGGTACTGGTGGTGGCGGTACTGATGGTGGTATGGGTGGGTGGCGGGTACGGGTGGCGGTGGTACCGATGGCGGTACGGGTAGCGGCGAGGTACCGATGGCGGTACGGGTGGCGGTGTTAGAGATGGGCTGATTTACAGATGGGCTGATTTAGGGACACGCTTAAAACGATCCCCGCTCTGCAAGCCTCTGGCGGCGCGCTCCGTGCGCGCCGCCGAATCTGTTATGACATGTGATCAGCTGTGTCTTTGACACAGCCGATCACGTGGTAAACAGCCAATGAAATTGGCTGTTTACCGTGATCGGGGAAGAGCTGTGTTTGAGGGACACACGCCGATCGCCACGCTGCGCGCACCTGCGGACACGCGCAGGGCATTAATCAAAAAGCCGTTCCTAAACGGCCAGTCACACATTTGTAACCACTTCCCGGCCGTAAAATTGTCATTGACCGGGCGGGAAGTGGTTAAATAGCTTAATTACTCATTAGGAGTGACACATTCCTTATGGTATGGCTGATTAGAAGAAAAAAAAACAATGGATCAAGTTTTTTCTTTTGCAAACCCATAGTGCTATGTGAATCCTTTGTCATGCATTAAGGCTGAGTTCACACTTCTGAGATCCAAATTTGATCTGATTTTCAGTACATATATGTAGTGCAATTTAGATGTGGTTTGCATATTCTAGGGGCCAAAATTGTGCTTGAATAGCACCAAAGTAGAACAGGAACGTTTTCCATAATCGCACCATGTTGACTTGCATTGATGTGAAAGGGCACGATTGAAAAGTGTGATTTCATAGTCATGTGATACTCTGCGACTCAAGTCACCTCTGAAATCACAATCGTGAGAAGGGAATCTAAATATTTAGTTGTAAATGAAGATATAACACAGGGGTCCTCAAACTACGGCCCTCCAGCTGTTCAGGAACTACAATTCCCATCATGCTTAGTCATGTCTGTGAATGTCAGAGTTTTCCAATGCCTCATGGGATGTGTAGTTCCACAACAGCTGGAGGGCCGTAGTTTGAGGATCCCTGATATAACAGGTTAACAACAAATAGGTATACAAAAATACACTGACAAAAAAGCATTGCAGATTGTCATTAGGAGAACACTTATGTACAGTGCCTTGAAAAAGTATTCATACTCCTTGAAATTTTCCACATTTTGTCATGTTACAGCCAAAAACATAAATGTAGATTATTGGGATTTTATGTGATAGGCACAAAGTGGCACATAATTGTGAAGTGGAAAGAAAATAACTGGTTTTCATTTTTATTTTTTTTACAAATAAGAGTGTGCCATTTATTTGTATTCAGCCCCCCCGAATCAATACTCTGCAGAACCACTTTTTGCTACAATTACAGCTTCAAGTCTTTTTGGGTCTTTTGGCACATCTAGGAGAGTGAAATGTCCATTCTTCTTTGCAAAATAGCTCAAGCTCTGTCAGATTGAATGGAGAGGGAGGGATAATACTGGAGGACAGACTGACCTGGGGGGGGGGGGGGGGACTGTACTGGGGGACAGACTGACATTGTTTGGTTTAATTATGCTTCTTAAAGAGGAAGTAAACCCTCTTAAAAAAAAAATACAAGACAAAGGCATAATGAGCTAATATGCATAGGATACTATCTCATTATGTATTACTTACCTGAGAATGAAGCCCCCACAGCAGTATTCATCTCCCCCTCCGGCCGCCGACAGGTTTTTTGGAGTTACTTCCGGGAATCGCGGCTCCGGCGCTGTGATTGGCCGGAGCTGCGATGATGTCACTCCTGCGCATGTGTCGTCGGTAACGGCACGGAGACTTCAGCAACAGCATATAGGTGCAATTGCTTCAGTTTTCCCCAGATAACATTGGCACATGCAGGGGACAGGGGATATCTTCTAAACCATGTAGGTTTAAGTGATATCCTTGTTAGCTACAAGTAAGTCTTAATATAGGCTTAGTGAAAAAATATGTAGCGCTGGAAAGAAAAAACACTTGTATGGAACAAAATAAGTGAAAAAACTGTGAATAAATATAATTAAACCACAGTGACGTGTAAATGAGTATCCATTTATGAATAATAGAAGCACCGAAAAAACACAAGTCCATCAGTGATAAGCATATGACCACATCATCGCCATGGAGGGGACATTCTGCACGATAAAACAGGAGTAGATGGAATACTCTTACCGGATAACCTGGATCTGCTTGTCAGCGACAACAGATCAGAGGCGCATGGAAGGACTTCACTCGAATCTGCTCAGCTGGACGAAGGCCCACTGGTAGACTCCACGCAGGATATCCAGATGAATGGCAGTAGTCCTGGACTGGAACCTCACCGTGGGTAAATTCGCTCAGATTCGGAGGCAAGAAGAGAAGGTCTGCTCGTTTCCAAGCGACAATCAGTGGTGGAAAAACTTGGTTTCCTCCCAGAGGAAGGTAGGCACAATCGTGGAGTATGAAAAACTCAGTATCCAAGCAGGTCATACATGAAAAAAAGAAAAAACAGAGCTCCGAATGGTTGCGGATAAAAGAGGGATAAGGTTTTGTTTAAAAAAAACAAATTTACATAAAAGTGATCACTATAGCATTAAAGGATAAAAGCAATATGGAAAGCAGGTGTACCAAGACGACGCCTTTCGTCCAACTGGACTTCAACTGGGGCAACTACCTTCACTCCCATATTGCCACATATAAATAGTACAAACTCTGGATAAGACTGGATAAATGAGCCAAACACGCTTAGCAGTAGGTGTGTGTGATTAGAGAGAAACAGGTCACATGACATGCATGACCCATGACTCTCATATGCAAACCAATCAAATCGAGCAATGAACTAATCTCCAATCGCAAGTATAATACTAAAGATACATAATGAACCATATATCTGTGGAGAACACACCAGTAGGGATAACAAAAGAGAGAGTATCAAACATTAACACACAAATGGCTGACATTACCCCAATCTATACACTAACTTAAATATAAACAGAGAGTGAGGGGGGGGGGAGAGTGACACAGAACGGCTATGATGGGTGTAACTCTGATGCCTCCAACCATCCCACGTCAATACCTTAGAGGAAAAACCTTCCAAAAAATTGGACTGGCCTGGAGGGGTGGGCGGAAAAGCCAAAAAATGTTTCATCTGGGGACACCAGCTGAGACGCCGTCAGATCTTCCCCAAGCGTGAGCTTGGCGTCCACCAGAAGCGTGGAAACCACGCTGGAACGCAGCGTCGGCATGTTCCCCCGATCACATGTGCCCTGGTGGCCAATGGGGGCACAGTGTGTCTGACCAATTGGCCGGAGGCGTCGAAACGTCTCGCATGTGCCCACACACTGAGGCCACAATGCGCAACCATGTGCTGGCAAAAAATGCCACACACATCACGACTAAAAAAATCAAAGTGGCAGAAAAATTAATAATAACACCCGGGCTTATATGGTGTGATAGACCACACCTTTTCAATATTCAGCGCGAGCAGGGGGGGGTTTTATGTTGCCCCCCAGGGGGAGAGGGAGGGCAACACCCCACTACCATAGAACGCGCTGGGACACAGATATCTTTAGAATGACATAAACCTTACTTAGTGAACAGACATAGATCTTGGGGAAGAAACGAGATCATGTGAATCTTAGATCTATTGAATGTCTAATTGGCCAAAAAAGTACTAAGTGGTAACGATGTTAACATTACAGGGAAGAGAGGACACTAACAACCTGGAAATGGGAAAATTAAGCCTTATTGATAAACGAGTTTATGTCCCATTCTACGTTCATACCGAACGGTTGGTATGTGCGTAATTCATGTATCCAGTATGTTTCTAACTGCGACACACCCCATACACAAACTGATCAATCACCAAAAACTGAGTGCCCAAAGGGTCTTTACCATGACACTGTAGATAGTGTCGTGGAACGCTGCGATTGGTCTTACCAAGCTTGATGTTGGCTAAATGTTCGTTCACTCGGACCGTAAAGGTTCTGATGGTCCGTCCGATATATTGTTTCTTGCAAGGGCAAGTCAAAAGGTAAACAACATATCGGGTGGCACATGTAGTGAAATGTTTCATCTGGTACACTTTTAGAGTGACCATGGACTGGAAAGTTTCACTCTTACGTCTGCCGCTTGTGTTATGTAACACATTGCATTTGCGGCAGGGAAAGAAGGCCTTACAATCCTGGAAAAAAGTGAGCCTTTTGGGGGGGTCAATGACATTGGGAGCTACCTGTCCTTGAATGGATCTAGCACCCCTGAAGATAACACCGGCTCTGTCTGGTAAGGCCGGACCCAACACTTTATCATTTTGCAGGATATAGGTTATCCGGTAAGAGTATTCCATCTACTCCTGTTTTATCATGCAGAATGTCCCCTCCATGACGATGATCTGGTCATATGCTTATCACTGATGGGATGGACTTGTGTTTTTTCGGTGCTTCTATTATTCATAAATGGACACTCATTTACACTTCACTGTGGTTTAATTATATTTATTCACAGTTTTTTCACTTATTTTGTTCCATACAAGTGTTTTTTCTTTCCAGCGCTACATTTTTTTCACTATTTCTATTCAATTTTTGTCACATTGTTTATGTAGCTGCTCACTTTTTCATTTTCAGGTTAGCGCAGTTTTTCCTTTTTTTTGCATTTACAGTTTTTCTCCATTGTTTCGGCTCATTTCTTGAAACAGAAATTACATTCTCAAAACAACATGGACAAATCTCCAAACCACTTGGCAATTGTTCACAACTGAATTGCATTTTGCATTCAATTCATCAAATTGCAAATGTCTCAGTACATGTCTGAATGTCTTAGTAAATTTTTCAAAATATTTAGTATAAGTAGCTTACATTTAGCACAATTTTCAATTGAATCGATCTTGTTGATCTAAACTGATTTGTCAATTCTCAGTCTAATAGGCGTTCTCTCCAAAATGTCTCAGCGTCATTTCATTGTTTAAGTCAACACATGCACAATAGTCTGTTCAATTTAGGGTTGTCCCGATACCACTTTTTTAGGACCGAGTACAAGTACCGATACTTTTTTTCAAGTAGTCGCCGATACCGAATACCGATACTTTTTTTAAACGTGTCCCCAAATGCAGCCATGTCCCCCCACATATGCTGCTGTCCCCCCCATATGTGTCCCCCACATATTGCTGCCATGTGTCCCCCCACATATTGCTGCCATGTGTCCCCCCACATATTGCTGCCATGTGTCCCCCCACATATTGCTGCCATGTGTCCCCCCACATATTGCTGCCATGTGTCCCCCCACATATTGCTGCCATGTGTCCCCCCACATATTGCTGCCATGTGTCCCCCACATATTGCTGCCATGTGTCCCCCACATATTGCTGCCATTATGTCCCCCTACCTGATGATGATGATGATGATGCCGACTCCGCCGCCGTATATACAAAGCTGCCGCCGTGAACATTACATGCAGCTTTCGTTTTTCAATAGTTGTTTTCCCTATTGCGCGCCCTGTGTAAAGGACACTCCCTCTTGCTCGTGATTGGACAGATCCGTCCAATCGCTAGCAAGGGGGATTGTCCTTTACACAGGGCGGGCGATAGGGAAAACAGATATTGAAAAACGAAAGCGTCATGTAATCTTCGCGGCGGCGGCTTTGTATATACGGCGGCGGGGTCGGCGACGGCGGCGGGGGCGACGACGGCCGGGGGGGGGGGGGGGGTTTGGTATCGGTATCGGGACAACCCTAGTTCAATTGTCAAAATTATTCAGGAACATAATATCATAATTACCATATATGAATCTCTTGCAAAATTTGATAAAATGATTACAGCAATTGACAGTCAGGTACAGCTAGAACTTGACTAACGAAGAAGGAGGGGAGAGAGGGAGAGAGAGATAGAGAGAGATAGAGAGAGAGAGGGAGAGAGAGAGAGAGAGAGAGAGAGAGAGAGAGAATTTCTGAACATGGAGGCACCTGGCCAAGTAAATGAACAAGGGCAACTGCCTGCTAGAGGAAGAAGAGGAGGAGGAGTAATGGTGCGTGGTGGTGGAATAGGGGGAGGAGGCAGAGGAGCACAAAGACACCATGCTGTCCCTGATGAAATTCGGGCCACAATTATAGACCATTATAGACCATGTCATCAACCATTGTCATCAACCATGGCCTCACAATCAATGATGGAATTATATAATGTATAGGACAGGACACTGTGCATAGAGCAACAAATGTGTTTATTTACTCATTTACGTATTCATTTAGTGTGTGTGTGTGTGATAGGCCTACAGTATTACAGTATCTTACTTCAGTGGGATGTTACGTATGATACTAACCATGACAAGAAAAATATTGTAGAAAATAAACTATGGAATAGTATGGAATAGTTTATTTTCTACAATATTGATGATACAGTTTACAGTAGTATTCCAGTAAAAACTGCAGCTTACTGTATGATGCAATTATCATTATAATCCTTATTTTGAAGAATATAACATACAATACAGTAAGTAAAAGGGTCAAAGAGCTGCAACTACAGTAGTGCCTCCCATGTAAATCTATCTAATAATGTTACTGTAACATTTCAGTAAGTCTAGTCGTTAATAATTTTTCCCCTCCCCTTTCTGTCAAATACCCCCTGTAGTACCTCTGCATAGGGTACATGTACCCTAGGTTTGGATCCACTGGAATACTGGCCAGTAGTATATTGAACTTGTGCAGAACATAGAACATTCCTATGTAACTGTAGTGTATGACTCTTCTGTATGACTGATTTGATGTTTTCTGTATTTACTCTTTTGTAGAGAATAATGGCATTGGAAGGAAACGAGACCTCTCACATACTCATGTATGGGGATGAGGCTGGCTTCAACCTGGCCAAGGGCCGAAGACGTGGCCGCAATTTTATTGGCCACGGTGGATGTCCCAGGCCAGCGAGGGGGCAATATAACTATGTGTGCTGCCATTTCTGAGAATGGTGTGGCCACTCACATGCCCAGTCTTGGCCCATACAATACACAGAAGCTCTTCATCTTCTTGGACCGCTTTCATTTGGATTTGATCCCTGAAAATGAGAGAGGACTCATAGGGCCTCACCTACCACAATATATAATTGTATGGGACAATGTGAATTTCCACCGTGGCTCGCTTATCAGGGCCTGGTTCACTGCTCATCCAAGGATGGATATTGTGTTCCTATCACCTTACTCTCCTTTCCTCAATCCTATTGAGGAGTTTTTCTGCGCTTGGAGGTGGAGAGTGTATGAGCATCAGGCTCAAGATCAGAGGTCCCTGCTCCATACAATAGACGCTGCCTGTGAGAATATAACAGGAGATCAGTGTAGGCGATGGTTGCGACATCTCCCTCGTTTCTTCCCTTGTTGCATCGCAAGGGAGGATATACGCTGAAATGTTGATGGAAATCTGTGGCCAGACAGCAGTGTGTGGATGGGCAGGAAGGGGAGGGTAGTACCCAGGAGAGGGAGGGTGAGGACAGCGACCAGTGAAGAGATGTTAGGGTTCTTTCACACGGGTGGCCTGTTCAGGTCCACCTGCCAGTTTTTTAGGCGGACCTGAATGGGCGTTCTGTGCTCCTCTATTGAGCCGCGGATGTCAGCGGGGACATGCTCGCTGACATCCGAGCCGCTCCGATCCGCCAAAGTGCGACGGAGGAAAAACCTACTTTTTCATCCATCTGGCGGATCGGATCAGGTGAACACGGACAGACAGTCTGTGTTCATCCGATCCCCTCATAGGGGAGAGCGGAGAGCTGACAGGGCAGTCCCTGCACAGTGTGTGAGGACCTCCCTGTCGTCCGCCGGCTCAGCGGGGATCAACGGAGCGATCCCCGCTGAGCAAGTGGAGGTTCACGGGGCGGATCATTACTGATCCGCCCCGTGTGAAAGAGGCCTTACAGTAGTTGTGAAACTCAAGCTTTATTTACAGCATTGTAGGCTAAATGTAATTGTCCTTGTTTTTTGTTTGTATGTTTATATTTCCGTATATTATGCTATATACGTTTTCTTTTTAGTCTCATGTATGGAAGTTACTTTGTGTGTGAATGATAATGGTTACAATACTGTAAAGTAATTTTTCCTTGGCAGTATGAGTGCAATGTGTGATGTCAAACCTTGGAGGCGACTCTTACCCTAATATCTTTTCTTTTTTTTCAGTTTTATACACAATTGTTTTCAGTTAGCTAGACAAAAACTGTACAGTAACCATTGTCAATGAAGGACTGGGCTAAGACTGAAAGGTGGACATGAGGGATATTTCAGTGGTCCTCTGTAGGGATGAGCCGAACACCCCCGGGTTCGGTTCGCACCAGAATGTTCGAACAGACCGTGGGTTCGCACAAACTTTTCGAACCCCATTGAAGTCTATGGGACCCGAACGTTCGAATTCAAAAACGATAATTTTAAAGACCAAGATTCAATTTAATGTTGGAAAACGTCAGAACCCGGGTCTTGCCCCAGGGAACATGTATCAATGGAAAAAAAAGTTTTAAAAAACGGCCGTTTTTTCCGGAGCAGCCATTTTAATGATGCTTAAAGTAAAAAAAAGAAAATTCCTTTAAATATCACACCTGCTGGTTGTCTATAGTAGTGGCACGTGTTTAGAAATGTCCCTGCACAACATGAGAGGACTATAAAAAAAAAGTAAATACATGCTGTGTGGCAACAATATGTCGAATATTTTAGCGGTGGTGGGGGGCCATTATTGTTTTGTGAAAGAAAAATTTTAGAGAAAAGGACACCCCTCAAACATACTGTAATTGGAGCGCAACAAGGAGCCATGTGCAAAGTATTGCATCAAAAATTGTTATTAGGTGCCCCTGTTAAACAGGGGCTGAAAAATTGTGCCTTGGGCACAACACAACACTGCAATCCCTCCCAATAACTCCAATTGGAGCGCAACAAAGAGCCACGTGCAAATTATTGCATCAAAAATTTACACTGTGACACCAACTGCGCTCAGGTGATATGTAACAGCACACGTGCAGTGACACTAACTGCGCTCAGGTGGTATGTAACAGCACACATGCAGTGACACCAAATGCGCTCAGGTGATATATAACAGCACACGTGCAGTGACACCAAATGCGCTCAGGTGGTATGTAACAGCACATGTGCAGTGACCCTAACTGCGCTCAGGTGGTATGTACAGCACACGTGCAGCGACACCAAAATGCGCTCAGGTTATATGTAACAGCACACGTGCAGTGACACCAAATGCGGCCAGGTGGTATGTAACAGCACACGTGCGGTGACACTAACTGCGCTCAGGTGATATGTAACAGCACACGTGCGGGGACACCAAATGCGCTCCGGTGGTATGTAACAGCACACGTGCGGGGACACCAAATGCGCTCAGGTGGTATGTAACAGCACACGTGCGGTGACACCAAATGCGCTCAGGTGGTATGTAACAGCACACGTGCGGTGACACCAAATGCGCTCAGGTGGTATGTAACAGCACACGTGCGGTGACACCGAATGCACTCAGCTGGTATTAAACAGCACACGCACAGTCAGAGCGACTGCGTTTCTGTGGAATTCAATAGCCCACTTGCATTAACAGCAACTGCCTTTCTGTGCAAATAAATAGCACACTTGCAGTAACAGTTGATGCGTCTATGTGCAATTAAATAGCACACGTTGACTAACACGGAGTACTATGTTTAAGGTAAACCCTAAAGCACAATCTCCTGCCTGACAGATACTAATAGCAGATCTAGCTAAGCTATACAGCTTATAAATATATTGACAACTCCTAGGGATGTCAATATATTCTCTACAAACTGTAAATGTAACTATACTGGCTACTAGCCTCCCTGATCTATCTATCTATCTGAAAAGACACTGTGTCTCTATCTATCTCTCTCTCTCTCTCTCTCTCTGACTGACTTCTCTAAGCAAGCCGGAACACACTACACGAGGCCGCCCGGGAGGCGGCCTTTTATAGTGTGGGGCGTGTGCTAAAGCCCTGAGCCCTAATTGGCCAAAGCACCCAGGCTTTGGCTAATTAGGTCTCTTCGTTTTTTGGGCACTCTGATTGGCCAAGCATGCGGGGTCATGGTGCATGCTTGGCCAATCATCAGCGCGCAACGCCGCAGTGAATTATGGGTCATTGGAATTTGGTGCGAACGACCCGATTTGTTCATTTTCGACAAACGATCGAACGTGCAATGTTCGATGCGAACATGTGTTCGCATTGAACGCGAAGCTCATCCCTAGTCCTCTGCCATAGGGATAAAACATCTAAACATTTTGACTTGCTTGACGTGCTTACACAATGCCATAGGGACAAAGCATTTTGGGGGCACTGACTATTTGAATGAGAAAGAAATTTCGTTTTGACACATGAGTGAACTGTTTTGGGAAAGATATGAGCTTTTGAAGGTGAACCATGGTGTTGTGCCGAACCATCCAGGTTATTTTGGCAAAAGCACCAAGAGAGCTGAGAATGTCTGGTCTGTTTCAAGAAATGAGCCAAAGCAATTGAGAAGAATCTTTGCCATTTTGGAGGCACTGACTCTTTATATGGGAAAGGAATATGGTTTTGAAGCATGAGTGAACAGTTTTGGGAAAGATATGAGCTTTTGCAAGTGAATTATAGTGTTGTGCTGAACTGTAAGACTGTTTTGCCAAATGATCTTAGAGTTTTGAGAATGTCATTTTGGTTTCAAGAAATGAGCCAAAACAGTAGAGAAAAACTGTAATATAGGCTTACCTGTAGCATAAGGTTGTAAAATAGGGTTTACACCGACTTTAAACTTCTCTAATTTTTACTACAATTTGGCCACACCCACTGTTTATAACGGGACGCTACATGCACTGCAGCACTTTTCTTAGGGCACCCAAAGTAGTCTTAGGTCTTTTGCAATCCGAAAGTGTAAACTACAAAAAAATAAATTGTTATGCGCAGCTAAAGTGTTCGGGTTTGGCTTAATGAAAAGGTGGCAACCCTATAGCATGCATCGCATAGAAACTTACCTGCATATGAAGCCCTCGTTATCCCCGCTGGAGGCCGCATCCATCTTTGCCAGTCTTTTATACGGGTCCGCAGACTCCGGCTGTGTGACCAGTCATAGTCGCGTGACGTCACTCCAGCACATGCACGTGGGAGCCGCCAGTCATGGCACAGGGCTCTGAAGAAACGGCACAAGCAGCCGTTCCTTCAGAGCGCATGCGTCAATGACATCATCAGGATGGTGCAAATTTAGGAGATATTTACAATACCTATAGGTAAACCTTACTATAGGCTTACCTATAGGTACAAACATTAGAGGGAAGTTTACTTTCTCTTTAATCTTTGCATAGTGAATTTTAACAGCTACCCAAAGTTGGAATTAAAACCAACACTTCACAATGCACTTGTGTTATTGAACCACTCAATCGCACACTTTTTTAGTTCCGTACACATCTGAAGAGCACTTACAGTGCGCGTTAGGAACACTTTCTCAAGTGCATCTCTGCATCAGTTATACTAATCAATTACTAATTGCTAATTCTATAATTATTAAAACAGGTAGTCCTAAAAAAAACATTTACAGTCACGATAGCTCTACTCCAGATCTGCTGTTAATACCGAGGGAAAATGCAAATAAGGATTTTAGTCTAAAACTCATTAACATGGAAACAAATGTGCAGCAAATGTGTGCGAGAGCAGCAGGTGTTCTAGGAATCACTAACAAAATCATTGATTTGTCATCTTCAACAATTCAGGGCTGGTGGCCATTATAATCCATGAATTGTAAATATATTGACTATTATTTAAGCTGGCCATACACCAATTTTCTTATTCTATTTTCTTTAGATTTACCTTCAACTGTGTAGTGCAAGGGCCTTCCTGACTGCATACAAATTGAAAGTGTTTAGGTTTGACCTTATATCATATGGTTTTGGTAAATCTAAAGGAAAGTTGTACAAAAAAAATGTTTAATGTAAGGCCAGCCTTAAAGGAACACTAAAGGTTTGTTTTTTATTAGATCAATTGATTGCTGTAAGTTAGAGCATTTAAATATCACTTACCTCGTTTTTCCTTTTGACCTCCAAAATACAGTAATCCAGGTTTGAAATGCCATTTCCTGTCTCTCATCTTCTTGCCTTCCACCAGCACCTGCGCCGTTTTGCATGGTGAAAAGCAGAATGTGCTCACCCCCTCCCTATGACTACAGCCCTGCATGAAGATGCTCTCTTATCCCTCACAGGCATGGAGGCTAAGCCTAATTGAAACTGTAGTTCCCATTAGGCCGTGATGTAGCAAGAATGAATGCGCACCGCAAACCAGGAAGTCAGTGAGAACAAGAATTCAGGAGTGACGGAGGTGAATAAAACAGCTTGATTTCAACAGGTATCAAACTAGTTATAATGCAAAACATTACTTTTTACTTTATCAGCTACTGTCAGACTTTAATTCAAGAGAAAAATATTTTTCTGTTGTCCTAAAATCTTACCGTTTGTAAGCTCCTTTTGACAATTGTTGTCTAATTTTCCGCCAACAAATGTTGGATGACAGGCTAGTAAATTTTCGGCGCACAGCGGTTTTTGGTCAGATTTTCATATGGTCAGTACACAAATCCGCCACACAAAAGTCGAAAGTACAAACACGCAGTCTCGGAATCAATGCTCCCCAAACACGAAATTAGCAGAAGGGGCCCAAAGTGTGGGGCTCAAGAGCTGAAATTCCTCGTAGTACGTCACTAATTTTGAGTTTGTGGCACAATTCTGTAACGTTAGTATGTAAGACAAGATCCAGGCACACGATCTGATGACAAAAATCAGACGCTCGGTTGGCCAACAATCGTACCGTGTGCACGAGGCTTTAGACTTCTGACTCAAAAATGCAAAACCCAGGTGTGTAGCAAACTTGTGGGTGAATCCAGCCAACAAATATGCTTCATAATAATGCTGGCCATACACTATGTGAAAAATCGGTCATTTGGCCAGTTCGTTTGACACATGAGTTGGAATGTTTTTAAGCCAAAAAAATTAAGGACAAGTTTGGAAATTTTCTGCTGAACGAATGAAAAATTGAAAGGTTAATGTGTTTCCCGTCCAAACTGTTTTAACAAGGTATATGAAAAAAAAAAAAAAAAAAAACACACAAAAAATATATTAAAATTTATAGTAATGGCCGGAATTGTTGCCACCCCAGATTTTTTTCCAGAAAATCATGTATTTCTCACAGAAAAGTATTGCAGTAACACATATTTTATTATACACGTTTATCCCCTCTGTGTGTATTGGAACAAAACAAAAAGAGAGGGGAAAAAAGCAAATTGGACATAATGTCACACAAAACTCCAAAAATAGGTTAGTCAAAATTCTTAGCGCCCTTTCAAAATTGTGGATAAATAATATTGTTTCAAGCATGTGATGCTCCTTTAAACTCACCTGGGGAAAGGAACAGGTGTGGGCAATATAAAAATCAGACCTGAAAGCAGATAAAAAAGGAGAGAAGTTCAGGCCATACACGATTCGAATTTCGAACGAGCCGTCGAGCGATAAACGAACGCGGCGCTCACAAAAGCATGCGAGTGTACCATCAATTACGTACGAAAATCGAGCGAGAAAACACAATGTTTTCATACCATAGAGGAAGTGATGTAATCTTCTGTGACCTTTTAAACACACCCCCTACTGTCAAAAGTCGGGTCGCGCCAACTCGGATCATGCGCAGTTATGTTTCTTGGGAAAAATTGTCCAACTCTACCATTAACGATACGATTTTTGGACGTTTTTCGGAAAAAAAACCAACATGTTGGTTTTTGAAATTTCGCCTGTCGTACGAAAATCGCGTGTCGAACAAGCACACTAATGATACGAAAATCGGCCGATTTTACGCTCGTATGCGATTTTCGAACGAAATTCGAATCGTGTATGGCCTGAGTCTTTGCATTGTGTGTCTGTGTGTGCCACACTAAGCATGGACAACAGAAAGAGAAGAGAACTGTCTGAGGACTTGAGAACTACCGGTAATATTGTGGAAAAATATCAACAATCTCAAGGTTAAAAGTCCATCTCCAGAGATCTAGATTTGCCTTTGTCCACAGTCAAGAAGTTTGCAACCCATGGCACTGTAGCTAATCTCTCTGGGCGTGGACGGAAGAGAAAAATTGATGAAAGGTTGCAACGCAGGATAGTCCAGATGGTGGATAAGCAGCCCCAAACAAGTTCCAAAGAAATTCAAGCTGTCCTGCAGGCTCAGGGAGCATCAGTGTCAGCGTGAACTAACTGTCGACAATTAAATGAAGCGTTATGACAGGAGACCCACGAGGACCCCACTGCTGACACAGACATAAAAAAGCAAGAATACAGTTTGCCAAAATGTACTTGAGTAAGCCAAAATCCTTCTGGGAAAACATCTTGTGGACAAATGAGACCAAGATAGAACTTTTTGGTAAAGCACATTATTCTACCGTTTACCGAAAATGGAATGAGTCCTACAAAGTAAAGAACACAGTCCCTACAGTGAAATATGGTGGAGGTTTAATGATTTTTTGGGGTTGTTCTGCTGCCTCTGGCACTGGGTGCCTTGAATGTGTGTAAGGCATTTAATCTGAGGGTTACCAAACGATTTTGGGTCACACTGTAGAGCCCAGTGTCAGAAAGCTGGGGTTCAGTCCGAGATCGTGGGTCTTCCAGCAGGACAATGACCCCAAACTTACATCAAAAAGCACTCAGAAATGTATGGCAACAAAGTGCTGAAAAGTTCTAAAGTGGCCAGCAATGAGTCCAGATCTAAATCCCATTGAACACCTGTGGAGAGATCTTAAAATTTCTGTTGGGAAAAGGCACCCTTCCAATAAGGCCGCGTACACACGATCAAATCTGTCTGCTGGAAACGGTCTGCCAGACCGTCCCAGCAGACAGATTCGACCGTGTGTACGGGCGAGCCGACGGATTTGGCCAGCTGACAGATTTGAAAGCATGCTTTCAAATCTGTCAGCTGGGAACCCGTCCGCCCGACATGTCTGCTGGTTAGTACGCTAACCAGCAGACATGTCTTCTCGCACACGCGTCGAATGGTTTCGACGCATGCGCAGAAGTGTTTTACTTCCTGGTGCGGTGACGTGGCAGCGTCAACGTCACCGCCACATCAGCGCGCTGTCTGCCGGCGGGGATTTTGGTTTGATCGTGTGTACAAGATCAAACCAATACGTCCCCAGCAGAAAGATTTGTTCAAATCTGTCTGCTCGTGTGTATGGGGCCTAAGAGAGACCTGGAGAAGTTTGCAAAGGAAGAGTGGTACAAAATTCTGGGTGAGAGGTGTAAGAAGCTTATTGGTGGTTATAGGAAGCGACTGATTTCAGTTATTTGTTCCAAAGGGTGTGCAACCAAATATTCCAATACACACAAAGTGAATAAACACGTGTATAGCAAAACATGTGTTACTGCAATACTTTTCTGTGAGAAATACTTGATTTTCTGGGGAAAAAAATCTGGGGTGCCAACAATTTTGGCCACGACCGTATATCGAATGAACGATTTATCGGTCATTCCATTCTCTCACGGTTGAATGTTAGTTTTTCTAAATTGGTCACGGACGATTTTCTGTATAGTGTATTAGACAACAAGATTTGGCGGGGACTTGACGACAAACGAGCAGTGCATGATCATTCGCCGCTTTAAAAAAGATATGGCCATAAGCTTCATAAAACATGCAATTAAAGAATGAAGACCACAATAGCATCACACACCACTAGAAGTCTTTGCTTTGTGTGCTTCGGCCTGAATTGGATTCATTTGTATTATGACTCAGCCCAGGAACAGTGCTTCTTCTCTGCTCCAAATCATTGGTTTACCTTAATTATACTGCCTCTTAATGGCATTGAATAAACATTTGTCAGCAACATCCTCCCGACTTCTGATGTTCGAAGCCCCCTGGGTCTTGTACATATTCTAAACTGAAACCAAGATAATTGCAGGTAAAATGTCTCCTGACAGTAGTTCTGTTCTATTAATAATGAGGAAGGGTGAGATATGGCTGTGACAGCTCTGTACAAGGGTTATTTGGGCTTTTAACAACAGATCAGAGAAACATATCACAGCTGTGAACACAAGAGGCTTTTAGACACAAATTTTCTGTTAGTGTAATGGCTACTTCAAAAAAACAGGAACAGGCTGATCGTATGAGCAGAAAGGAAAACAGTTCTATATGGTGAATTATTATACCCTTAGGCCTTGTACACACGATCAAATGTGTCTGTTCAAATCGGTCGGACCGACCGATTTGAACAGATCTGTCTGCTGGCATTTTGGTTTGCTCGCGTGTACACACGAGCAAACCAAAATCCCCGCCAGCAGACAGCGCGCTGCTCCACGGGCCACATCAGAGGGCTCCACGGGCCACATGTTGGGTACCCCTGCCCTATAGCCAACTCCCACCAACTAATTTACTGGCAGCCATTTAAAAAACAAGATGGATGCAATTTGGGTGATAATCTCGCCACTGTTCAGTCATCTCTACCACCAATTAACATACCATCTCTATCACCACATTTGATACTCTCCTCTTTGGACCCTGGCACTACAGAGGAGGCAGAAGGATGCCCACCACACCACCTGCCTCCTGGAACATATTCCCACACTACTTTATTCTATGGCTCTCTAACTTACATCTTTACCTCTCACTATCTACTGGCATCTTCCTTCTCCCTCTAAAACATGCACCAGTCACCCCCATATGTAACAAGCCTTCAATGGACATCACCAGTCTGAACAACCTAAAACCAAACTCTTTGTTCCTGTTTACATCCAAACTACTAAAACATCTAGCCTACAGCTGGATGAGCTGCGAGCTCAGTGAGAACAATTTTACTTTCTTGGCTTTTAACTCCCAACTAAAACGGTCCTTGAAAAACTTGCTAATGACTTCTTGTGATATAGGGGGCGACTAGACTCAATAAGATGAACGTTTTGAGTCCACATCAGTCTGAACTTGCAGTTTAAGGGCATGGCAGCCCACTTTTATTGTTATTGTAAATGTACAATATATGCATAAATTGAAGGTGCTATATAAGTAGCTGTAATAAAATATAGAAATTCAAATGTAAAATCCAGCGCAGATCCTTTTTTTTAGAGGCAGTAAAGTCCCCTGCCTGTGTGAAAGAAGCACAACAGTGATAATCCTCAATTCTGACCTTAGAAGTCCTTATTTCCACTCTCACCCAAAAGAATAAAAAAAAAAACTGCAACAGTGTAAAATCTTGTTAAAACATTTACTGGGCATTAAAACATTAAAGGCGTTGTAAAGGTAATTATTTTTTTTTTTTTAAATAAAAAACATGTTATACTTACCTCCACTGTACAGCTCGTTTTGCACAGAGTAGCCCCTAACCAGGTCTTCTGGGGTCCCTCGGCAGCTGTCTCGCCTCCTCCCCGCAATAACTAACCCCCTTCATGTGAGCTCTCTCCCATGGGGGTTAGTTCTTGCAGGCTCGCTCCCGTGATACAGCCGGCGGCCATAGCCGCAGACTGTATCTCTCGGTCCGGCTCCGACGCGGCACGTCATTGGATGTGATTGACAGCAGCACGAGCTGCAGCTCCTGTGTATTCTCCTCCTCGCTTCCGCTGTGCGTCTACTCCCCCCTCCTAGGCATCCAATAGGATCTCCTGCCCTTTCAGCCAATCGTGTGAAGAGTATCAGACCCCCAGGCCGAGAGGAGGATCAGTGTTGCAACAGGGAAAATTAATTTGCTGTTGCAACACACCTAGGTGGGCTCCAGACCTAATGCTCTGCGTCCCAACCTCACCCTATTTTGAAGCCTATTAGAGCCTCTGGCTCTAATCAGGTGCTTTAAATACCCCCCCCCCCCCGCCATAGGAATTAATGCACCCGGTGTCCTGAAAGGGGCCAGGTCCCATTGATAGGGGAGGCGTGGCCCAAAGAGAACGGCTGTCCCTGCCATTATATTCACTATTCTTAAGCTCTACACATTTATTTATATAAACTGGATGACTCACTCGCAGTGTAGCGTAGACTGCTAGGAGAGGAGTCAGATAAGCCCCGTACACACGGCCGAGGTTCTCGGCAGAAACCAGCGAGAACCTCGGCCGTGTGTACGGATTCGGCGAGCCCCGCCCGGCGGGAAACCCGTCGAGCAAATAGAGAGCAGGTTCTCTATTTGCTCGACGGCCCGTCGGGATGAATGGCTGGTCGCCTTTCCCAACGGGCTGGTCGCCGAATCTGACGGCCGGGCGAGAACCGGTTCTCTGCCGTGTGTACGGGGCCATAGTGTGTGTGGTTTAACCCCTCCTCCAGACAAGTTTCACCAATATTACCATCAATGGAGGTGTCCATACATGAACAAAGAACCTAAAAGGCCTCATGCACACCGGCTGCTGTTTTGGGCATCGGGCGTTCTTTTTTCTTTTGCAGCCAATTAACTTCTCTGACATGTTATCCCATGTGTCCATGCACACATAGGCTTTTATTAGCAGGTTTTTGGCAGGGGCGTTTTCAGGCTGGAAAAACTCAGAACTATTGTGTTTGAAGAGGAGTTTTTCAGCTGTAAAAATGCAGGTAAAATGCAGCTTTCCAGCACTTATCATTTTTTTGGCCTCAAGCGGAGGGGGGAAAAACGCTGAAAAAAATGGAGCAAAGCGCACATTTTTAACACAGTATTCTACAGCGAACGCTAATGGGGTCTTTAGAATGTACAGTGTGCATGGGGCCTTATACTCTGTTAACTCTATAATAACCACACAATGAACAATTAACTCCTTGAGTAATAATCAGAAACCACAGGTAGAAAATATACCGTATACACAGGTGTTGGTTACAATGTGATATATATATATATATATATTTTTTTTTTTTACTGATCATGCTTTGTCTCAATGGCCCTTTTGATTTTTATCAGCCACAGCTTCTGGATACTGCCCGTGTTGCTTACTTTTCTACAAGTTTGATCCCATCCAAATCTACAGGTAATCAAAAAAAAACTACAGTCCTGTTCAGCTACTACAAACCAAAAAGGGAAACATTTTGGGGTAAATTTGTAAAGGAGTGACTGCAGGTGAATCTTCCAGGAGCTTTGCTCAATAAATGTGACTATAGAAAATGTGTGTTGGTGTAGTAGAGTCAGATATGGACAAAATGCACACAACAGCACCACCATGTGGCAAAATTCAAGAATTTACTTTTTTTTTTTTTTAAAAGCATAGCTCCACTTTTGTTGAGAAAAAAAAAACATTCCCCTCCAGGCGATCGATGTACATTGCAAAGATTATAACAAAGTATGTTGAAGATTTCTACGTTTTGTTATTTTGAAGAAATCCATGCATTTCTCTGGGTCTCTGTTCCAAGTAGGTATAATGGGAGTGGTTTCATAATTAACTGTCAGGTGTGCAGCCACCGGGCACTAATGAGGAGATCTGCTGGGCCTGCATCCCTTGTAGATGGGTTTCTATAGTATCTCTCGCAATTTTTTTTTTTTTTGCAAGGGATACCTGAAATCAAACCTGTATCTTAGACCCCTTTCACGCTTGGTCCCAACTTACAGGCTCTATACCGCTAAAAATAGTGCCTGCAAATGGACCTGAAACAGCCACTGCTGTCGCTCCCATGTGAAAGCCATGAGGGCTTTCACACTGGAGTAGTGCACTAGCAGGACGGTAAAAAAAATCCTGCTAGCAGCATTTTTTGGAGCGGTGTGTACACCGCTCCTGCCCATTGAAATCAATGGGCGCCACAGATATACCACCAGCAAAGCGCCTCTGCGGAGTCGTTTTGCCATGGTTTTAACCCTTTTTGGTCACAAGCGGGGGGGGGGGTTGGGTTAACCACTTAAGCCACGGACCAATATGCTGCTAAATGCCCAAAGGTGTTTTTACAATTCGGCACTGCGCCGCTTTAACAGACAATTGCGCGGTCGTGCGACGTGGCTCCCTAACAAAATTTGCGTCCTTTTCTTCCCAAAAATAGAGATTTCTTTTGATGGTATTTGATTGTCTCTGCGATTTAATTTTTTTGCGATATAAACTGAAAAAGACCGAAAATTTTGAAAAAAATATATATTTTCTAATTTTTGTTATAAGAAAAATCGAATAAACTAAATTTTATTCAAACGTTTAGGCCAAATGTATTCAGCCACATGTCTTTAGTAAAAAAAAAAATCGCAATATAAAAAAAAAAATTTGCTACCTAGCGGCAACAGTGACACTAATACAGCGATCAGAAAACCAATCGCTTAGTGACACTGGCAATAGGGGGTGAAAGGGTTAACTAGGGCGGTGATCAAGGGGTTAAACCTTTATTAGGGGGGGTACGGGGGCTACCCTGGACCTAACACTAACTGCCTGTCACACTGACATTAAATGCAGTGATCAGTAAATATATGATCACTACAATCAGTGACAGGGGGCTGGGGGGGTGATCTGAAGGGGTTAATGTGCCTATGTGTATAATGTCATTGTAGTGTTGGTGCGACTTACTATGTGATGTCTTCTCTCCTCTTGCCGGATTTAAAATACCACAGAGGGGAGAGGTAACATCACTTCCTCTGCCTGTGTTTACATTACACAGGCAGAGGAAGTGCAGAGCGGAAGTGCAGAGCGGGGACGCCGGATTGGCTGGGAGCTTTTGCGAGGGGGCGGACAGAAACCAACAGCCGCCCCCTCATCCCGGATCGCTCCCAGAGGTAAAACGACCGCCGCATGTAGCGGGGGGGGGGGGGGGGCCCGATCGGACCCCCGACCCGCAAGAAGGCAGGGATGTACCAGTACACCTATCTGCCTGTACGTGTCATTCTGTGGACGTACATATACATGCGGCGGGCGTTAAGTGGTTAAAGCCCCCCGCTAGCAGCCTAATAGTGCAGCAAAATTTACAGTAAAGCACCGCTAAAAATAGCAGCGCTTTACCGCCCCCACCCCAATGTGAAAGGGGCCTTAGGTAGACTTCTGGGGAAATTGGTGAGCCAATCACACAAGCAGGAAATTATGTTTCTGGGGGGTGGTCAGTACACACTCTGTGTACAGAACAACTCCGGGTAGCCATATTTCAATGCATTTTCAGAAAATTACATTGGCTGCAGATTGAAAAGTTAATTTTTAAAAACATGCCATTACAAAATTATTATGGTCGCAATCATATGCGCTATTTTATTTTTTTTCCCTACAAAAGTGGAGTTACCCTTTAACCCGTGTGCTGGCAGCGGCGCGCGCGCCAATAATGGCCGCTTAAAGAGCCGACTTGCGCACAGGAGCCGTCCTGCCACCGTAGGACTGCGGCGGCTGATCGCCGCCATTACTAGTAAAAAAAAATATATTAATAAAAATGCCATACAACTACCCCCTATTTTGTAAATGCTATAACTTTTTTTGTGCAAACCAATCAATAAACGCTTATTGCGATATTTTTTTACGAAAAATATGTAGAAGAATACGTATTGGCCTAAACTGAGGGAAATTTTTTTTTTTTTTTATATATATATTTTTGGGGGATAATTATTAGAGCAAAAAGTAAAAAATATTGAATTTTTTTCAAAATAGTCGCTCTATTTTTGTTTATAACGCAAAAAATAAAAACCGCAGAGGTGATCAAATACCACCGAAAGAAATCTCTATTTGTGGGAAAAAAGGACGGCAGTTTTGTTTGGGAGCCACGTCGCACGACCGCCCAATTGTCAGTTAAAGCGACGCAGTGCCGAATCACAAAAAAGTGCTCTGGTCATTGGGCAGCAATATGGTCCGGGGGTTAAGTGGTTAATAAATGGACTCCATAAACTACAGGTAAAATCTAATAAGAAAAAACTATTTAAAAAAAAAAAAAAGCTATGGGGATACCATCAATTATATACATAATTATGGTTGCGTTATTAACAGAATAGGTGCCTGCATTTACGTCAGTGAGTAATCATGAGCCAGAATGTAAATATGCGTATAAAATAATTTTACAGCTAAAATAAAACGCAAAAAGGTGCCGTATTTTTAAAGAAGTGAATAATTCAGAATCTTGGGGCTGCTTCATTAAAAAAAAATGCACCTTTCCGGTGCGATCTTTGACATCTTTTCTGCCATTGTGCCATATGCTGGGTGTTCGGTGTGCGCCTCTACTTTAAGGAGGGGTGGGCTCCTTCTAGGTCCACTTGTCCTCACCTATACATTAAAATGCATGTGCTCTTATTGCAGAGACTCAGAAGTCAGAGTTAGGACTACATAAAACAGGGTGGCTGACGGTGCTCTGTAGCTTACGCATGTATTTGGATGTATAACGTGTGCAGACTAAACCAGTCTTTAAACGCATATTGTTAGACAGGTCAATTTG
This sequence comes from Rana kukunoris, assembly GCA_029574335.1. Classification (NCBI taxonomy): domain Eukaryota; kingdom Metazoa; phylum Chordata; class Amphibia; order Anura; family Ranidae; genus Rana; species Rana kukunoris. The sequence goes on from CM056049.1 coordinate 171,954,667, forward strand.
GTTGATCGCTGGCTGGTTGGCAAGTTTGAGCTTGGAAATCTCTTTTCTATTCATTTCTATGGGGAGCTGCGTTTGTGGTGCAATTTTGAAAAGTGCACCAAAGATGCTGCAGTGGTGCTATAAGTCCAATAGGATTTAAGGGGGAATGTTTCGCTTTCAGTTTTTAGCAAATTAAAAATGCAGCAAAGACACATTAGTGTGAAAGGGCCCTCAAGCTAGAAGGAGGTTCAATACACAATGTGCTGACAGTGTTGCCTGAATTGAAACAAAAAAAAAGGCAGGAATGGTACCTTTTCCCACATCTCCCATACCGGATGTTTTGGTTGATCGGGTGAAAGTTCAGAATTTCTGGTTTTATTAAAAACCAGATTATGTCACAATTGTTCATTCACATGAACCAAGTGAGTCCCAGCGCATCCCACCTCATTCTTTGTAAGGTATATTTTTTTCCCCAAGCTCCACAGAAGAAAAAACTACACTGGGTCGGTTCACAACAGGACCTTGAATGATGGAAAGGCACAGTAAAATGCAATCGCCACTGCATGGTGTAATGAGCAAAATGTAGCATTCCTGGATAAAAAAAAAAAAATCACAGTATACATAAAATATAGAGAATATACACAAATAATAAAAAAAAAATACTGAATTTATTGAAAGTGATTTAAAACAAAGTAATATATATATATATATATATATAAACACAACATTCTAAGAAGCAATATAAATTAGCAATGTCCACTTGTAAAGTCTTATTTTTTTCATACACTTCCTGGTACTACTAAAGTGATGGTAGTCTTATATATAGATATATTTAGATATAAAAAAATAAAAAAAGGGGGAGGGTTATACTTGCTTGCTCAGTGCAACAATAAGTAAGGTCACTTCCTCTTCTGGCAGTCCCCATTGGCTTCTCATGTGAAAGCAGGATTTGAGGGAGGGGTGCTGGGGTAGTAACAGGATCCAGGTAAGTGTTTTGGAACAGAAAGGTCAGATAGTACCTGGATGCAAAATGCCCCACTATCATTCACAAGTACATGCAAATGGCCACAAGGGCTGTCAGCATCTCAGTGCTTTGTATAGAGCAGTGGTCTCCAAACTGTGGCCCTTTGCTAACCTTTATCCGGCCCTTGGAGCTCTATTCTTCTCACTAATATGAACTCTTTTCTGGCAACTGACACCCATCAAAGGGACACCATTCCTCCTGACTTCAGCAATGGGGTACTATTCCTCCCAATGATGCCAACGATGGGACACCATTCCTCCCAATGATGCCAATGATGGGACACTATTCCTCCCATTGATGCCAACGATGGAACACTATTCCTCCCAATGATGCCAACGATGGGACACCATTCCTCCCAATGATGCCAACGATGGAACACTATTCCTCCCAATGATGCCAACAATGGGACACTATTCCTCACAATGATGCCAACAATGGAACACTATGCCTCCAAATGATACCAACCATTGGTGACTATTCCTCCCCCTAACACCAAATGTACTTATATGTTTATGCCCACTGATTACAGGAAAATTTACACTGCTGCTGGCCACAGTCCAGCCCTCCTAAAATCTGAAGGACAATAAAACTGGCCCTTTGTTTAGAAAGTTTGGGGACCCCCGGTATAGAGCTTCCTGCCCTCAGCTGTTCCCATAAACCCTTCTTGATTCTCCCACAAAAATTTGTAGTCTGCTCTTAGGCTACTTTCACACCGAGGCATTGGGGGCCTGAAGCAGAGAACACAACTTCTTCGTCAGATCCTACATTTTTGCAGAAAGGCACATCTCTGCACCAATCCACCCCCCCCCCATCTTTCTTAGGAGTCCACAGCAGAGAGGGGGACAGAACTCCTCCTACAGATTATGCACCTCCCTGTGCAGCCACAGCACCACATTGTCTCTGCCTTCCCTGGTCTCAGTATTCAGCGGACTCCAGCCCTCCTCTTGTCCTCTTCCAGACCCTGCATTTTCTTCCCAGATCCACCTGCAGCTTCATCCTGGCAGCACCACAAGGTAGAGGGTGCATTGTGGTGCAAGGGAGGGTGGGCGACTCTTGACTTCTAATGAGGGGCAGTTAACATCTGATGTAAGGGGGCGAGGGATGCTTTGGACGTATAACAGGCCCGTCAAGGGCAAGCATAATGCTGATGTGGCCCGCTTTGAAATGGAGTTTAACACCCCTGCCCTAAAGTAACCCAAATCATGACAGTGAGATTCTGAATTGGGGATGGGACAGGGAAGGGTCCACCTATACAGTTTCCAAAGCTGGACACATGCTGCTAGATTTTTTGATTGAGCATTTGCATGATAATTCCCCTCTGTTCATTTGATAACATGACAAACATTGTTAGAAAATATTTTATTTTTTAACAGGGAATTTTTAGAAAATATTTAAAGTTGTATAAAACCCAAAAGCAAACATTTATTATTTTGCAGCTTACCAATTCTTAGATGTGATAGCTGGATTTGTTATATATTTATTTTTTAGACTTTCTTTCTTCTATTTTTCTGGTGATTCAGCCAGCAAGTCAGTTTTTCAAAAGCAAAAGCTCTTCAGCAAAATCAGTTTACATGAATGAGTCAAACTACTTAAGAATGGCAGGGGCGATTAATGGTTTGCTTTTGTTTGTTTATTCATGCAAAACCTTTATTCCCAAAAAGAGGGAAAAAAAAATGAAAAATTGATGTAGTGATTATAAAGTTTGACTTGAATTTGACTTGAATTTGTTTGTGTATCTAAATCTTAACATTTAAGGCTCCTTACACACGGAGCGGTCCGTTTTTCGGTCCGCTCCGTGTGTCCGTCAGCTCAGCGGGGGGTCTCCGCTCAGCTGTCGGCGGACAGGGCGGTCCCCGCACACTGTGCAGGGACCGCCCTGTCTCTCCTCCGCTCTCCCCTATGGGGAGTCGGATGGAAACGGATCGTCTGTTCGTTTGCATCCGATCCGTTTGGCCGGACGGAAGAAAAATAGGGCATTCTTCCGTCCGCAAAAACGGATGCGGATCTGGCGGACGTTAGCGGATGCATCATCCGCTAACGGATCCGCTCCCATAGGGGTTCATTACAAGTCCGTAAACGGACTTGTAATGAACAGACGAGCGGAGAGGACGTGTGAAAGGACCCTAACACTTACATGCCACCGCCGCGCGCCCCCCCCCACTAACAATGCTGCTGTGCCTCTTCATCCACATAATGGGCAATCTAATGCAGGTGGTGTGTTACTGGCCAGATGACCAGATGGGAAGCCAAAGAAAAGAAAACAGATACAGCCATCACATCCAATGATCGGTAAGCTGCAATACAATACATTTTTGATTTAAGACACACCAATTTCCCTTCGGGATTAATAAAGTATTCTGAATCTAATACCTCTTTAACCGTTTAAGGACCGCCCACTGTATATATACACGTCGGCAGAATGGCACGGACAGGCATTATCACGTACCTGTACATGGCCCTTTAAATGCCTGCCGCCTTCCCAGTGAGTCGGACCGCGGGTCCCGCGGACTCGATCGTCACGGGCATCCCCACGATCGTCTCACGAAGGTATAGAGCGGGAAGATGCTTGTATAAACAAGCATCACCTTGCTCTGCCTAGTGAGAATGACACTGATCTCGGCTCCGTGTACTCGGAGCCGAGATCAGTGTCATGTGACAGAGCCCCCTCCCCTACAGTTAGAAACGCAAGGCAGGGAACACTTAACCCCTACAGTGCCACCTAGTGGTTAACCCCTTCACCGCCAGTGTCGTTTTCACAGTAACCAAGTGTCTGATGTGTCCGGCGTAATGTCGCAGTCACAAAAAAAAAAGAAATCACTGATTACCGCCATTACTAGTAAAAAAAAAAAAAAAAAGCCATAAAACGATCCCCTATTTTATAAACGCTATAACTTTTGCGCAAAACCAATCAATAAACGCTTATTGCGATTTTTTTTTTACCAAAAATATGTAGAATACGTATCGGCCTAAACAGAGGAAACAAATGTTTTTTTATATATTTTTGGGGGATATTTATTATAGCAAAAAGTAAAAAAAATTGATTTTTTTTTCAAAATTCTCCCTCTATTTTTGTTTATAGCGCAAAAAATTAAAACCGCAGGAGGTGATCAAATACCACCAAAAGAAAGCTCCATTTGTGAAAAAAAAAAAAAAAAAAAAAAAAAGACGTACATTTTGTTTGAGAGCCACGTCGCACAACCGCGCAATTGTCAGTTAAATCGACGCAGTGCCATATCGCAAAAAGTGGTCTTTGACCACCCAAATGGTTCGGGGCTGAAGTGGTTAAATCGGTGTTCCGGCCTCCCCCTCCAAAGATGCACACACTGTAGCTGCTGAATTTTAATGTTAGAGCACTTACCTGTCCTAGAATCTATCGATATCGGCACCGCAGCCTATGTTTCCATTGGGTGCTGCTGCACCATTGCCAGTAAGGCAACCTGGCAGTGAAGCCACATGCAGGGTCCCACTGGTCCAGGAGGAGGAGGAGGGGGGCCGAACTTCTGATGTACCTCGCTGCCGCAAGGTCCAGCGGAAGTGGGGACAGGGTACCCGTCTAACAGGTACCCGCTCCCCTCCAAAAGATGCCAAATGTGGCACTGTAGGGAGGGAGGAGACAGATAAGCAGAAGTTTCTATTTTTAACCACTTCCATACCGGGCCTATTTTGGCACTTCTCTCCCCTACATGCATAAATCATTTTTTTTGTTAGAAAATTACTCAGAACTATCAAACACTATATATGTTTTTTTAGCAGACACCCTAGGAAATAAAATGCCGGCCATTGCAACTTTTTATCTCGCACAGTATTTGCGCAATAATTTTTCAAACGCCTTTTTTTGGGGGAAAAAACGGTTTTGTGAAACAAAAAAAAAATAACAAAACAGTAAAGTTAGCCCAATTTTTTTGTATAATGTGAAAGATGAAGTTACGCCAAGTAAATAGATATCCAACGTGTCATGCTTTAAAATTGCGCACACTCATGGAATGGTGCCAAACGTCACTACTTAAAAATCTCCATAGGCGTCGCTTATTTTTTTTTTACAAGTTACAAATTTAGAGTTACAGGGGAGGTCTAGTGCTAGAATTGTTGCTGGCGCTCTAACGCACGCGGCGATACCTCACATGTGTGGTTTGAACGGCGTTTACATATGTGGGCGGGACTTACGTTTGTGTTCGCTTCTGAGCGCGAGCTACCGGGGATAGGGGCGTTTAAAAAAAAAAATGTTTTTATTATTTTATTTTACTCAATTTATTTTATTTTTACACTTTTAAAAAAAAAAAAAAAATTGTTATCACTTTTATACCTATTACAAGGAATGTAAACATCCCTTGTAACAGGAATGGTTTGTGACAGGTACTCTTTATGGAGAGATGCGGGGTCAATAATACCCCACATCTCTCCTCCAGGCTGGAAAGCATTAGATCGTGAAAAAAAATTCATAGATCTAATGCTTTCAGCCGCGATTGCGGCTGTGTTTACATTCCAGGACCCGGGCGTGATGTCATAACATCGCGCCCGGGCCTTTGATGATCATAGAGATGACTGGTCACCAGTCTACTCTATGGTTTCCATCGGACGCCGGCGGATGGTTTCTCCGGGTCTCCGATGGCAAAGGAACCACCGCTATGAACGTTCTTATGGTGCAGGCATCTTTCAGATATCCCCACTGAAATTCCAGGACGTCATATAATAATAATAATAATAATAATAATAATGCAAGTCTTATATAGCGCTGTCTTACCCTAACTTGCCAGGCAAGCTATGAAGCCAGGCGAGCTTCTTGCCAGGCAAGCTTCTGAAGCCACAGCCGAAGCTGTAGCTCATCGGGTCTCGAGGCGCTTATATAGTAACATAGTCACTATTACCCAAATCAATGGTACTCATTTTACCGACCTCGGAAGGATTAAAGGCTGAGTGGACCCCGCCGGGATCGAACCTGTGACCCTGAGGGCTCAGGTGATCACAGATTGCTGCAACAGAGCATTAGCCTGCTGAGCCATCTTACCAGCTTTAGACGTCCTTGGGCTGGAAGTGGTTAAAAAACATTTGCTGTTAACATTTGGTTTTGGAGTGAATGGACTTTCCTTTCCTGTTCCTTTCGTCATTGTGGTCAAAAACAAACATTTATTTATTTTGACAAATGTTCTTGAAAACTCTATAAAGCCAGGAAGGAAGGAAGAAAGGAAGAAAGGAAGGAAGGAAAAAGAAAGGAGGAGGAACCGCTCAAATTGAAAACCTCAAAGATTTATTGCATTGTCCAACTAAGACTACTCTATACATCCATACTGTATGTAATTGAGCAGTCCGTTTGTTGGATGATTTGATAACTAGTTTTGAGGCTTTTAATTTGGTGAGCGATTCCAATTTCTTCTGTGGAGGCTTTGTAGAGGCCTGGGAATTCAGTGTCTATTTGCTTTCTGTGTACTAACAAAATTCTACTGGTGTATGGCTAGATTACAATTAAAAAGGCTAAAGTTTAAAGCGGAGTTCCACCCAAAATTGGAACTTCCGCTTAACCCACTCTTCACCCCCTTACATGCCACATTTGGCATGTAATTTTTTTGGGGGGGAGTGGGGGCTTCAGGAGGAGTGGGACTTCCTGTCCCACTTCCTCTTTCCGCCGAGGGGCTGGTTAGGCGATTAGCTTAATCGCCTATCTTCGGGCCGGGCCGGGCCGCTCGTGCATGCGCAGTGGGTGCCCGGTCGTGAAGCCGAAAGCTGTCACGGCCGGGTGCCCACAGTTACAATGAAGACGCCGGTCAGGGAGGGGGGGGGGGAGAGGAGCGGAGCGGAGCCCCGGCCGGCGTGTCCCTGGAATGCTGGAGCAGGTAAGTGTATGTTTATTAAAAGCCAGCAGCTACACTTTTTGTAGCAGCTGACTTTTAATAAACATAAAAATTGGCTGGAACACCCCCTTTAAAAAAAAAAAAAAAAAAAAACTTCAGTGTTCAGCTCCCTCCTTAGCCCCCCTAATACTTATCCAAGCCCGATTGAGACATGCACAAGAGCTGAGACTCTTGTGGGTCTCTCTCTCTCTCCCTTCTCATTGGCTGAGATGCAGCAACCATTGTCAATCACAGCCAGTGAGGCAGGAGAGAGGCTGATGTCTTATGGACACAGAGGGCCAACTCGGGAGTGAGCACGTATGAGTGCCCCTATAGCAAGTGGCTTGCTATGGGGGTTCTTGGCAAAGGGGAGTAAACAGCGTTTTCCTACTTGTTTATCTTAAATTGTTTAAAATTATACCGCAGGCAGGGTTCATTGCAGTTGTGAGCATCTGGAGCCCGCTAGTCTTTCGGCGCAGCCGGCTAACCAGCATGCACCTTTCGATAATGCGTCTACGCAATAATGTCACTGCGCGGCACTGAATACAGTAATAGATTACATGGGAATCGCCTTCTAAAGTAATCACCTAGGTGGCCGGACCGTAAGGGCTTCAAGTATTAAACGGAAAAAGGTAGTGAGAAAATAATTGCAATTTGGCCATGTACAAAAAGCATTGTGGATGGGCATGGGTATGCTTGCAGGTTCAAAAAAAATTGCGGAACGGCACTTTAAACTAATACAGTTGATTACAAGCAACAGAAGTGACTTATTCAAAAAGACAACTTGGTCAAGAAACCTCTATAGTGTGTACACATTTAGAGTTTTTTTTTTTTTTTTATATATATATAAATGTGTTTCCATCTAAAATGTAAAATCTAAAGAAAAAAAAAGGGGGTATCAAAACAAACATGCATTACATTAATAAAACAAAGGATGCTGGATGTACACAACAGTACTCACTATAACACGTGCATGCGTTTCTATTATCTGCACATAATTTATGGTTACTGCTATTTTGGACACAAAACAAGACAACACAAATGAGGAAGCAACAACGATTAGTAAATAATTTATTGAAAAGAATATGAAGGGAGACACAACAAATGATACACAGAAATGTGCAACATCAAACTTTACTAGGACTATAAAAACGTGCAACATTCACAATGGTGTAAAGTAAAATTCTTAAGATTTATGAAAAAAAACTTTAAGCACGATGTTCTCTCCCCATTTTTTTATGGGTTTTCTTTCACAATCCAAAAACATATTAGGGGGTCAACTGGCTTCCATCCAAATACCTTTCCTATATGAGTGTTTGTATGCAGTCAGGGCCTTAAAATTAAAACTCCTTAAAGTGGTTGTAAACCCACTTTTTTGACTTTTACCTACAGGTAAGCCTATAATAAGGCTTACCTGTAGGTAAAGAGAATATCTCCCAAACCTGAACGGTTTAGGAGATATTCCCCTCGCAATGCGGCAGCGCATGCGCAGGGGGACTCGACGGCGAAAGAACCGGCCACCGTCAGACGCTGGCCGGATTTAAATCTCCCGCGCGCATGCGCGGGAGTGACGTCATCACCGCTCCAGCCAATCACAGCGCTGAAGCAGCGATACCCGGAAGACACGTCGAGTCAAGATGATATTTCGCTCGGCGTGGACCAGGTAAGTTCTACACACCTTATTCCGAGGTAAGTATTTCATAATAAGGGGATTTTAAATACAGCTTACCTGTAAAATCCTTTTCTTGGAGTACATCACGGGACACAGAGCGGCATATTCATTACTATGTGGTTATATGGAGTACCTTCAGGTGTGGACACTGGCAATCTTCAAACAGGAAGTCCCCTCCCTATATAACCCCCTCCCCTAGAGGGAGTCCCTCAGTTTTGTAGCAAGCAGTATGCCTCCCAAAATGGTCACCCAAAAGAGGGGTGGGAGCTCTGTGTCCCGTGATGTACTCCAAGAAAAGGATTTTACAGGTAAGCTGTATTTAAAAATCCCCTTTTCTTTCTCGTACATCACGGGACACAGAGCGGCATATTCATTACTATGTGGGATGTCCGAAAGCAATGCTTTAATGAGGGGAGGGAGACATCTTCCAAAGAAGGATTCAATTTAGAGATAAACTCAAATCATAATAATTCCAACTTAGTCAAGAAAAAACTTTTTTTTTTTTTTTTTTTTTTTTTTTTATTTATATCCAAGGGTGTTTTCTGATCCCGAGGATTTCAAACTGCAGCCTGTAGTACTGCCTGTCCAAAGGCAGAATCCGCATTCCTTCTCACGTCTAGTTGATAAAACCTTGTAAACGTGTGGACTGATGACCACGTTGCTGCCTTGCATATCTGAGCCATAGAGATCTGATGGTGTGCTGCCCAAGAGGCGCCCATGGCCCTGGTAGAATGGGCCTTCACCGACAACGGAGGAGGCAACCTCTTCAACCCGTAGGCTTGAATGATTAATTGTCTAATCCATCTTGAGATGGTGGATTTTGCAGCTGCCTGCCCCTTCTTGGGGCCATCTGGTAGAACGAATAACACATCTGTTTTCCGGATCTTTTCTTCCAAGGTATGCAGCAACCCCTCCTTTCTAGATGTAGGTTTTGGAAAGAAGGATGGAAGTACCAAATCCTGGTTTAAGTGAAATTTGGATATAACCTTTGGTAGAAAGGAAGGATGGGGCCGGAGAACTGCCCTGTCCTTATGCAGAACAAGATATGGTTCCTTACACGATAAGGCTGCTAATTCTGACACTCTCCTGGCCGAAACTATGGCGACCAAGAAAACCAATTTTCTTGTCAGTAAGAGTAAAGGAATCTCAGCCAGAGGCTCAAAAGGCTGTTTCTGTAGAGTGGACAGGACAAGATTTAAGTCCCAAGGACAAACTGGTGACTTGACAGGAGGATTAATACGCAAGACCCCCTGTAAGAAGGTCTTTACCAGCGAGTGGGTGGCCAGCGGCCTCTGAAACCACACTGACAGAGCTGAGATCTGTCCTTTGATTGTGCTTAGTGCCAGGCCTTTATCCACTCCTAGCTGGAGAAAACTTAACACCCTATCAATAGTATATTTGCGGCAATTCCATCTTTTGGATTCACACCAGCCTATATAATTCCTCCACACCCTGTAATAAATTACCCTGGAGACCGGCTTTCTAGCCTTAATCAGGGTAGGGATTACCTGCCTAGACAGACCCCTACCCCTGAGAATCAGGGATTCAGCCTCCAGGCCGTCAAATTTAGACGCTGTAATGTAGGGTGGAGGATCGGACCTTGTGAGAGTAGGTCTGGTTGTAGAGGAAGAGTCCAAGGGTCTCCCACTGCCATATTCAGGACTAGCGAGTACCAAGCCCTCCGGGGCCAAGCTGGAGCTATTAGAATGACTGGCTTGTGCTCCACTCTGATCCTGCGCAACAGGCGGGGGAGTAACTGTAGTGGAGGAAATGCATATAGAAGTTTGAATTGATGCCAAGGGCACACCAACGCATCGGTTCCGCAGGCCATCGGATCCCTCGCTCGCGACACGAACCTGTCTAGTTTCTTGTTGAACCTGGATGCCATTATATCTACGTCTGGCGTTCCCCACCTCTGGCAGATTGTCTGAAAGACCTGGGGATGCAGAGACCACTCCCCTGGCAACAGACTCTGGCGACTTAAGAAGTCTGCCTGCAGGTTGTCCACTCCTGGAATGAATATCGCTGAAATGCAGGGTACATGAGCCTCTGCCCATTGAAAAATCAAGTTCACTTCCCTTTGAGCGGCCTGGCTCCTGGTTCCCCCTTGGTGGTTTATGTATGCCACCGCCGTGGCATTGTCTGACTGGATTCTCACCGGGAACCCCTTTAATCTGGAGGTCCACGCCAACAGGGCTAGGCGAGCCGCTCTGATTTCCAAGATATTGATGGAGAGCTGCCTCTCTGCTTTCACCCAAGTTCCCTGGCGGGAGAACCCCTCGAAGACCGCCCCCCAGCCTGCCAGGCTGGCGTCTGTGGTAACTACCTTCCAGACAACAGGGCTGAAGGATCTTCCCTTTAGAAGGTTCTGAGGGTTCAACCACCAGGCCAGGCTTTGTCGGACCCTTGATGATAGCGTCAAAGGGGACTCTAAGGCATGTGCCCTCTTGCCCCAGGTTGCTAAAATGGCTGCCTGTAGGACGCGAGTGTGGATCTGAGCGTATGGTACTGCCTCGAATGTGGCCACTAGCTTGCCTAGTAATCGCATACACAGGCGAATAGTTGGTCTTCTCTTGTTTATAACCAACTGAACCAACCCCTTGATCGCCTTGATCTTTACAAGGGGCAGGAACACCTTTTGACGTTCCGTGTCTAACCTCATGCCGAGGTATTCCAACTGCTTTGTAGGCTGGAATGCTGACTTTCCCTGGTTTAGGACCCAGCCGAATTCTTCGAGGTACCGAACCGTGAGGTTTACTGCCTTCTGCAGACCCGTCCGTGAATGATCTATAATTAAAAGGTCGTCCAAGTATGCTAGGACTGTGACTCCTTGGATTCTTAAATTGGCCAGAACTGGGGCTAGGATCTTCGTGAATACCCGGGGGGCCGTGGCCAGCCCGAAAGGGAGCGCCCTGAATTGGAAGTGTCGCTGCCCGACCGCGAAGCGTAAAAACCTTTGATGCGACTGACAGATTGGTACATGAAGGTAAGCATCTTTTATGTCTATGGAGGCCAGAAAATCGTTCTTCTGAAGCGCGGCGGCTGCTGACCGGATGGATTCCATCCGGAAGGACCGCACCCTTAGATAACCGTTTAACCTCTTTAGGTCCAAAATTGGCCTGACATCGCCGTTGGGCTTTGGTATGACAAAGAGATTGGAATAGAAACCTAGGCCTTGCTCTTGGGCTGGCACTTCTAAAATTACGTCCTGGCAAAGCAGGTGATCCAAGGCTGCCAGCATTGAGGCCTTCCTTGCTGGATCCCTTGGTAGCCTTGATTCTTGAAAATGAGGCGGAGGATACCTCAGAAATTCCAGTCTGTAACCTGTGGTTACAGATGCCCGGACCCATTTGTCGGGGATCTTGGCTTCCCAAACTTCTGAGAAGAGGCGAAGCCTTCCCCCCACCCGTGAGAGTGGGGGCGCCCCTTTATAAGGCAGACTTAGGGGCTGCCTTTGACGGCTTGCGATACCACGGCTTCTTACCCCCAGGGGTTTGTCCCTGCGATCTACTGTTACCGTTGGATCGCGCAGGCGGCCGTCGATACTGCCTGGAATTAGAGGGCCCCGAGACAGGAAAAAGCTGCCTTTTAAATGTAGGAGCCCGGAATGTCTTTTTGACCGGTAAAAGGGTACTCTTGCCATTTGAAATAGTCTGAATATATTTATCCAGATCCTCTCCGAAGAGTCGCCCTCCATGGAAGGGAAATCCTGCCAGAAGCTTTTTGCATGGGGGTTCTGCCGCCCAGTTCTTCAACCATAAGAGCCTTCTCATGTGTACCAAACATAGTGATAAACGAGAAGCCTGCTGGATGGAATCTTTTATAGCATCTACCGCAAAACACAGAACTCTGGGAATGTCAGCAAACTCTTCTGCTTGTTGGGTAGGCATGTCTTTTAACATCTCTTTTGTCTGGTCTTTAATGCCTGACAAACTCCAATTGCAGCTACCGCTGGCTGCACCACTGCTCCTGCCGTAGCAAAGGATGCTTTTAAAAGTGTTTCTAATCTTTTATCAACCGGATCTCTAAACATATGTATATTTTCCACCGGGCAAGTTAGTGATTTATTCACACATGAGATGGCTGCATCCACTACTGGGAGCTTCCATCTCTTGGAGAATTTTTCCTCCATGGGATAAATGACCGCAAATCTTTTCGGTGGCAGAAAAACCCTGTCCGGCCGTACCCAATCCCGAAAGATCAATTCCTCCAAGAGAGGATGGACCGGAAAAACTGCGTTGCTTAACGGGGCTCTCAAAGAGCCCAGAGAGGATACCGGAGGAACCTGAGGTTCTGGTAATGGCAAACTAAATGCCGAGCGGACCATGTCCGTCAAAGACTGTACCCACAGTCTTTCCGTCTGGGAGTCTGAAAATGGTTCCTCAGAGGTAGACCCCTCAATCCCTGAACCCTCTCGGTTCAGGTCCAGTTGATCCTCCTGTGATTCTAATTCCTCCGGAGAGAGAATCTCAGCATCTGAGGATACACTCCCTGGTGATGGGGATCTAACCCGTTTCTTACCAGGAATAGCTCTAGCGATCAATGCTGCTATTCTCTCTTCTAGCCCCCCTAGGGATACGGCTAGCATCTCCTCTGTGATAAACACAGGGCTGGGCTGATCTGGGCCAGCCTCCGCACCAGATCCCCCTAATGGCTCATCCCAGGCGCTTCTTAAATTAATAAGCTGCGGGGAAAGAATCGGCATATCAGAATCAGAAAGGGAACCCTTTTGTTTTTTGGTCTTTTTTGTACCCTTTGACCCCGAACCCTTGGAAGCCATAATACAAAATCGAGGGACTCCGCCCACACAACAGACTGTAGTGGCCAGGAGTACAATTCCAGAGTTTAGGGGAAAGTAGATTACTAGTGTCCCCACAAACTGATGGGCCCGTATGTTGGTCTTTTTTTTTTTTTTTTTTTAAATAATTATATATTTTCTATGACCATACCCAATGCCCCTAACTTAAGTTTGCCAGCCTCCAACCTGCTGTCAAATAAGGGGGATTCTTTGGCTTAACAATAGACATTGGGACAAAGTCCACATGTACTACCCCTTTTCCGCCACCGGGAGTCACTGTTCTGCCGCCCTGCGTCCTCTCTTGAAACAATCAGCCACAGACTGAGCCCTGACAAGGCCTGCTGTCTATAACAGCAGAAGGGCGCGCCCCTGTATGACGCCGCAGGCCCGCCCCCCCCCGCCCTCCTGTCTGGATGGCGCGAAAATTCGTCAATAAGACGCGCGCGTGCACGCGCGCGCGCGCGCGTACCCGGAAACAGGAAGAACATGGAGGAGCCGCGCTGCTGGAGATCCATGGCGCAGAAACGGCGGCAGATTCAAAACTCCCGGCCAGGTAGGACTCTTTTAAGGCCCCTAAGGATCCTTTACTAGCCTCTAGGAAGCAACAGCAGGTTAGCTAGCAACACACTTTAGACAGGGGGGCCTAGTGATGGGGGGAGAAAGGGTGTCATCCTGTCTCTAAGACATAGTGATCACAGTTGCCCATGCAGAGCATACTCAGGCTATCCCCCCTTTTAGGTTACCCCGGGGAGCCTGCTGTCGAACCAAGTCCCGCAGGCTCCCCCTTACCTGCTCCATGCTGCAGGATGTTTGACCAGCAAACTGATCCAGTCTTCTCCCATCTCCGTGGGTAGCGTAGTAGACCTTCAGGCCCTGGGGTCCTATGAAGGTACCCACTGTCCTGGACCTATATAGCACCCTGGCAAAACAGGAACCTTATGGTTTTTGCAAACTCCAAGTCCTGGGCCCAGGGTCCAGCCCTCCAAAGAGGAGCATTATAGGCAAAACCCCACGGTTTGGGGCCCGGGTACTGTCCACTTTGGCACTGAGGCTCCTTGGACAGATCCGGTTAGCCCGCCCTTAATCCCAAAGGATGTGGAGCAAAGCTATTCCGTGACCAACACCTAAGACACTGGCGAAAAAACTGAGGGACTCCCTCTAGGGGAGGGGGTTATATAGGGAGGGGACTTCCTGTTTGAAGATTGCCAGTGTCCACACCTGAAGGTACTCCATATAACCACATAGTAATGAATATGCCGCTCTGTGTCCCGTGATGTACGAGAAAGAAAAGCCAATATGCGGTGCATATTAGCTCATTATGACTTTTGCCTTGCAGGAGAAAAAAATTAAAAAATTTTGATGCGGGTTTACAACCGCTTTAAGGAGTAGGAACTAAACATTCTATGCAGTTTGTAAATGTTTGCAGAATGCCTTGGTGAGATGTAAATAAATATGAGATTATATATATATATATATATATATATATATATATATAAATAAATCACACACACACAACACACGTGGGATTGCTTCCATCCGCTCGGTGGTGAAAGTGTCCACTGATCCCTGTCGAGCAGATGGCTTGTCTGTGTCCACTCGGCTTATGCAGAGCCAGAAACTCTATAGACGGTCGGATGTAAACGGCCCGCCTGTCCATTTACACCCGACTGCATTCGATCTTATCCACCAGATGGATAAGAAATGGATCTATCCTTTTTTACGGGCTAGGATAGAATCAGATGTTGGCAGGTGTCAATGGAGACATTTCCCTGCCGACTCCTGCAGCTCCATAGACGACACTGAAGGGTCCGAATAGGTCCACCTGAAAAACTGACAGGCAAACCGGATCGGTCCACTAGTGTGAAAGGAGCTATATACAGTATGTTTAAACTTCTTGGCTAACCCTACTTACTATTCACTGCCTCTCATCGAACAATCCAAAATGCATACCTATTAAGCTTTGCATATGTAACTTACCTTGCAAGATTCCAGTCTAGCATCAGTTCTTTACAAGTAGACCTAATAGAGGCAGGAAGTATATTTGCCCAGCGGGTGGACAGGAAATGCCAGCAGCGGTGCCCAGAACGAATGCAGATAGTGAAAATTTCACTGGCCACCCACTAGAGAAAAAGTATTCAGGAGAGGTTCTTTTCTTTTCTTTGAGAGGTGACAGGGTTGGTTATTAGGTTTTTTAAAGGAGGAAGAATGTTTTTTTCAAATCCATATTTCAATGCTCAGAGCCTATATGACCAATTAACTGAAACTTTTCATTTCCATTTCATTCTATTTGTGATGCTGTGCTTGCCATATTGAACCCTGTCCATATATCTCATCAGTTGTATCAGAGTATAACATGGTCTGTATCAAAGGGTTAAAGGTCTAGGAGCTTGACTTTTCCATTGTATGTTAATGAAAATTGGGCAGTCAATTGAGAAATTCTTGCAGTCAGCCATGACCCCTACTTCTCAAACCTCAAAAAGGAAAGAAATATTCATTAAGCATGCTGTGTGAATAGAAACACATAGGGCCAGATTCAGGTAGAGTTAGGCTGGAGTATCAGTGATACTCCAGCCTAACTGTCACTTTAAGCCGGCGTTTCTGTTTTCTGTAACCAGAAAACAAGAAACGCCGGGTTGGAGTTCAGATGCGATCGGCGTAATTGAATTTCGCCATCGCATCGCAACTTTAATTTAAAAATGGCGCCGGGGGCGTTCCCGCTGATTTACGCCGAAAAAATGTTAAATCGGCGGGAATCGGCAATTCACGATCGTATTCGGGCGCGACGCAGTGACTTTCCGACGTTTCCGTAAGCGATACGCGGCGTAAAGATAAAGCAGCCTCCTAGTGGAGTATCCTATGTTAAGTATAGGCGTCGTCATCGCGTCGAAAAAAAAAAATTTGCGTCGCTTGCGTAAAACGTCCATGAATGGGGATTTGACGTCATTGACGTTCACTGACAGAATTTGGAGCATGCGCACTGGGATGCATTGACAGTCGACGCATGCGCAGTACGTTCGCCGCGGAATCGCACTTAGTTTATATAATACATGCCCCGTACCCGCCCAATTTGAATTCCGCCGGCTCATTTTCGATACGCTGCCGCAACTTTAGGAGCAAGTGCTTCATGAATAACAGCACTTGCTCCTAAAATTTCGCCAGAGTAACGTAAATGAGAAACGTTACTCCAGAGTAAAGATGCTCCCATCTACCTGAATCTGGCCCATAACATATAGTGAGGTTTTCTTAGGCCCCATGCACACGAGACACTGGTAAACTCGAGTTCAGAGGCATTTGGACATTTTTTTCAACTGCCCCTGAACGCATTCAATGTTATCCTATGTGTCCATGCACACAATCTCGTTTATTGCCGTTTTTAGGCAGTTGAGTTTACCCTCTTTTTTCCAGAAGCAAAAAAATGGGTTCAGACGCAAACGTTTTCGCGTTTCAGACGCTAAACGCGTTACCAGCGTTTTGCCGCGATTTCGTTTATAGGCGTTTTTAAAGGTGACCTATTTTTTTACATTAGAAATCTCAAAAATGATGGCAAATGATGAAAAACCATTAAAAAAACATAAAACAACTGTAATTGCTTGCATTGCATTGTGGACAATACACAACATGTGGCAGGTGACGTGGCCAGTGTACAATCCACAAATTGTGGCAGGGGACATGGCCAGGTGATGTGGCATGTAGGGGTGTTGAAATTAATCGTAGCATCGGTGAATCGCGATTCGACCACTCACGATGCGATTCCGATGCTACGACTTGCATTAATCGATTTTTGATGACGTCACCTGCGCGCCGCTATATGCACTGTCTGAAAGCCAGGAAGCCGTGGGCGTCAGCTACGGGCGTTAGCCGCGCCTCTTTTCCCGCCCCGCTAATGCAGCTGAAGGAGCTGTGGGCTTCAGCGCGCCTCTTTACCCTCCCCACCTGCTGATGCAGCTTAAGACGCCGCGCCTCCTTTCCCGCCCCCCGCTGACGCCATTCCCAGCCGCCCGTCGCCATGTGGAAGCATGGAGCAAGTGTCCTCCCGATCCCGACCCCCCCAGAGCCTTCCTCCTCACCTCACGCTGTGCACACTGCACAGGCTGCGGCTGTGGGAGACCCGAGACGACCGAGTACTGTAGTACTGCAGGCAGCAGATCATCATCATCATCAGGTACTTGGGGGATGCACAGCAGCAACTAATGGGCACACTGGCAGCAATTGGTGGCACACTGGCAGCAATTGGCGGCACACTGATGGCAATTTATGGGCACAGTGGCGGGAACTGATGGCACACTGACGGCAATTTACGGCACTGACGGCAATTTATGACACACCGACGGCAATTTATGGCACACCGACGGCAATTTATGGCACACCGACGGCAATTTATGGCACACCGACGGCAATTTATGGCACACCGACGGCAATTTATGGCACACCGACGGCAATTTATGGCACACTTATGGCAATTTATGGCACACTTATGGCAATTTATGGCACACTTATGGCAATTTATGGCACACTGATGGCAATTTATGGCACACTGATGGCAATTTATGGCACACTGATGGCAATTTATGGCACACTGATGGCAATTTATGGCACACTGATGGCAATTTATGGCACACTGATGGCAATTTATGGCACACTGATGGCAATTTATGGCACACTGATGGCAATTTATGGCACACATGGCAATTTATTGATGGCAATTTATGGCACACTGATGGCAATTTATGGCACACTGACGGCAATTTATGGCACACTGACGGCAATTTATGTCACACTGATGCCAATTTATGGCACACTGATGCCAATTTATTGGCACACTGACAGCAATTGGTGGCACACTGACAGCAATTGGTGGCACACTGATGGGCAATAATTTGGGCACACTGGCAGCAATTGGTGGCACACTGGCGGCAATTGATGGCATACTGGCAGCAATTGATGGCATTGGCACACTGATGCCACACTGGTTTATGTATGTCTTATTGTTTTAGTGATTGATTCACATCACAACTTTATCGATACCTTTTTTTTGTATGATTTTTTGCTTTTGCTCATCACTGCCACACACATGCAGCCATGCATTGCATGTGTGGGGTAGTAATGAGCAAAAGCAAAAATCATACAAAAAAAAAAAAAAGGTATTGATGAAGTTGTGATGTGAATCAATCACTAAAACAATAAGACATACATAAACCATAATTTATGACATGGCATACATTGTTGTTTGGCAGGACTTTATGGAGACAATGTCCGCAGTCTCTGATCCTCTCTAGTATCATGTCCGCAGTCTCTGATCCTCTCTAGTATCATTGTCGCAGTCTCTGATCCTCTCTAGTACCATTGTCCGCAGTCTCTGATCCTCTCTAGTATCATTGTCCGCAGTCTCTGATCCTCTCTAGTATCATTGTCCGCAGTCTCTGATCCTCTCTAGTATCATTGTCCGCAGTCTCTGATCCTCTCTAGTATCATTGTCCGCAGTCTCTGATCCTCTCTAGTATCATTGTCCGCAGTCTCTGATCCTCTCTAGTATCATTGTCCGCAGTCTCTGATCCTCTCTAGTATCAATTGTGCGCAGTCTCTGATCCTCTCTAGTCTCATTGTCCGCAGTCTCTGATCCTCTCTAGTCTCATTGTCCGCAGTCTCTGATCCTCTCTAGTCTCATTGTCCGCAGTCTCTGATCCTCTCTAGTCTCATTGTCCGCAGTCTCTGATCCTCTCTAGTCTCATTGTCCGCAGTCTCTGTCCATCTCTTGTAGTATTTTGGGGTCAGTCTGGAGCTCCTCTTTAAGATGTCTGCTGTATTTACAGTTTGGTACATGCAGAAAGTTTTTTTTAAGAACAGATGAAAACCGTGCGCAGTAATCTTGATGCATCGTGATGCATCGCGGAATCGAATCAAATCGAATCGTGGACTTGATAATCGTAATCGCATCGAATCGTGAGACCGGTGAAGATGCGCAGCCCTAGTGGCATGTGGACAATCCACAACTTGTGGCAGGTGACGTGGCAAGTAACGTGGCCAGGTGATGTGGCAAGTGAACAATCCACAACTTGTGGGAGGTGACGTGGCCAGTGGACAATCCACAACTTGTGGCAGGTGACGTGGCAAGTGGATAATCCACAACTTATGGCAGGTGAAGTGGCCAGTGGACAATGCACATCTTGTGGAAGGTGACGTGGCCAGGTGACATGGCCAGGTGACGTGGCAAGTGGACAATCCACAACTTGTGGCAGGTGACGTGGCCAGGTGACATGGCAGGCGACGTGGCCAGTGGACAATCCACAATTTGTGGCAGGTGACGTGGCCAGTGGACAATCCACAACTTGTGGCAGGTGACGTGGCCAGATGACATGGCAGGTGACGTGGCCAGGTGATGTGGCCAGTGGACAATCCACAACTTGTGGCAGGTGACGTGGCCAGATGACATGGCAGGTGACGTGGCCAGGTGATGTGGCCAGTGGACAATCCACAACTTGTGGCAGGTGGCATGGCCAGGTGACGTGGCAAGTGGACAATCCACAGCTTGTGGCAGGGGATGTGGCAAGTGACACGCTAAATACAAGTATACTGCTACTCTTTCAGCTGCTACTCACTTTGGTCTCACAAAATGGCTGAAATGGTTAAATAATATTGTTTTTTGAGCTTAGGGAGGGTCTTAGGATGTCTCTTAACTAAACGCTTATAAACGCAAACGCGGTAAAACGCGGTAAAACGCAGCGAAATTCGCGGCAAAAAACGGCAATTTAAATGCCGGTTTTTGCCTTTGAAAACGTGTGTTTAGATGTGTTTGCATTTGCGTCTCGTGTGCATGGGGCCTTAAATGTAAAGTGGTTGTTAAGCCACTCTAAGGCCTCTTGCACACAATACTTTTATTTTTTTTAATGCATTTTCGCGCATATGCGTTTGTGTAAGATGCATGCGCAGATGCTTTTTCTCACGTTGTCAATGGACAATCTTTGTGAATTTGCCAACAAATGTGCACATGAGGCATAAAATTACAGACCAAAAATGCTGATTTTTCTATATTTATTTTTTGTCTGAAGAATACACAGCGCTTATTTATGTGCATAGGCAGCTTACAATGAATGGGCTGTATTTTAGTTAAAAAAATAAGCTGCACTGAGCTTTTTCAACCTGCAGTGTGCAAGAGGCCTAACAAGTATATACCCCATCCTGCTCCTTTAAAGCATGTTATATGACACAGTGCTTGTCCTGTGTCATTTGGCTGCTTGTAACACCTAAAAAACCTGGCTGATCCTGCCAGTTTCTGCCCTCCCCCCTGTAAACTGACCCCGGTGTATTAGGGCTGTTGAGCCCGGACACCGTGGTCAGTCTACGTGCCACCATTGTCCGCAGCCTGCCGTCGTCTCCTCTGCTCCCGTTTCCTCCTCCCTTTCTTGCTTTTAAGCTCGTAATAGTGCTGCCCCCTCAGCTCCTGCTGCTCAAATAACCAATTTGTATGCACCATGCGCACTCAGTGTGCAATTTATATAAAAAAATAACTTATGCTTTAAATACCTCAGGTAAGAGCCAATATCCACAATCAAATGACCGGCCGGGTCTCTCGTTTCCTTGCTTGTCAGATGCAGCATGAAGGGCAGAGATTCCCTCAATGATGTCACTCACAGGTGGGGAGTAGGAGGGACCCGGCTGGTCATGTGATAGCGGAACTCAGCTCTTACATGAGGTATTTACAGCATTTAAAAATCACACATAGAGGGGGACACTACAAGTGCGGATGGTGCATACAATTACAGTTATTTGAGCAGCAGGAGGTGAGGGGTAGAGGCAATATTATGAGCCGACAGACAGGGAGGGGAGGGAGGAGACAGGAGCAGAGGAAACTACAGTGAGCAGGCTGCGGACAACGGTGGCAGGTAGACTGACCACGGTGTCGGGGCTCAACAGCCCTAATACACTGGGGTCAGTTTACAGGGGAGAGGGCAGAAACTAGCAGGATCAGCCAGGTTTTTTAGGTGTTACAAGCAGCCATATGACACAGGGTAACCACTGTGTTATACAACATGCTTTAAAGGAGCAGGATAGTTCATACTTGTTAGGCCTCTTGTAGCTTAAAAAATCTCAGTACAGCTTATTTTTTAACTGAGCTAAAATACAGCCCATTCATTGTAAGGTGCCTATGCACACATGTTTAAAGGAGCAGGATACATTTATTTTTGTTTTTTGGGGAGGTCAACAAATGCTTTAACTGCAACAGTGAAAATACACTTTAGGATTATATTGCACAGAACAGCTTCACTTTAATGATTGACCATATCAGATTATTGCATCTTGTAAAATGTTATCCTTTATAGAGATGCAAGAAGACATCTTCCCAAGGGCTATTCAGTATAATTACATTAATAAGAGGAGTTTAATGAGCTTTAAAATTATTTTTGGCCTCATTTAAATAACATTCTAAGGCCCCATGCACACTGGGCATAAAAAAATGCAGCTTATTTCAGCCATTTGGCCTTCTTTCGGCCTGTAGAAGCCACTCTATTGTAAGCCTACGTGTCTATGCACATTTGAGCATTTACAGGCATATTTGTATAGGAACATTTACAGGCTGAAAAAACAAAACCCATAAAACAAGTGCATGTTTAAGAGGAACTTTCAGGCAGAAAAAAAGCTTGACGTGCCTAAACATGGTGTAGCATGAAGTATTTTAAGTGTACATTTTTCCAGTTTTAGGAAAAAAGCTTAAAAAAAACACAAATGCGTGTACAATATGCTCCATAGGAGCTTTTTTTCTGCTAGTAGTTCTGGTACACTGTCTGCTGCCTAGTGTGCATGGACCTTTACACTGTAAAGCCTCATACGCACGATCAGATTCCCATCGGAAAAAGCCGTGGAATTTTGTATGAAGGGCATTCGCCATGATCTTGTATTGCATACAAAATGGCAAAGAATTGTTGGCCAACAAAAACGAAACTACGTAGATTTTCAGCTCTTTCGCGCCACCCTTTGGGCAACTTTTGCTAATGTCCAACATCACACATTTGTTGTCGAAACATTTTAAAGCATGCTATGCTACATTTGTTGTCGGAAAAGTGTCCAAACGGTCGGATTATCTGACAACAGCCTGCCATCACACAATTCCAGTCTAATCTGATCGTGTGTATGGGCCTTAAAAGGGTTGTAAAGGTAAATGTTTTTTCACCTTAATGCATCCTAAGCATTAAGGTAGAAAAAAACATCCGATGGTAGCGCCCCCCCCCCCCCCCCGGCGAGCCCCCGTTTTACTTACCCGACCGTTCGAAATTCCCGGGCGCGTCCACGTCATCCTCTTCGGTTCCCAGCCTGGCCGTTGATTGGCTAGGCTGGGCGGATTGATAGCAGCACAGCCATTGGCGGGGGGCGGGGCCGAGTGACACAGTCGCCAGCTATGGCCACCGCTGTATCACGGGAGCGCGCTCACAAAAGCTTTCCACCGTGCGAGCTCCCTCGCATTAAGGTGGAGTGCTTTTGCGAGCAGGACCTGAGACAGCCACCGAGGGACGCCAGAAGACAGGGTTAGAGGACACTCTGTGCAAAACGAGCTGCACAGTGGAAGTATAACATGTTTGTTATTTAAAAAAAATAAAACTTTTGACTTTAGTGTTCCTTTAAGGGCTCATGCACACTGCAACTCAAACTGGCTCCCTACAGACTTTGAGCTTTTTGGATCAAGACGTCACCACTCCGCCTTTCTAACTCATCCAAGTTGGGATTGCAAGGCTTAATGTTTTTTTTACCTCCACTGTGCAGTTTGTTTTGCACAGTGTGGCCCCGATCCTCGTCTTCTGAGGTCCCTCGGCAGCTGTCTCGGGTCCTCCTCACAATAGCTAGACCCCCCTTCATGGGAATCTCTCTCCCAAGGGTGTTAGCTTGTGGGCGCGCTTCCGTGATACAGCCGGCGGCTATAGCCACTGACTGCATCACTCGGCCACGCCCCCTGGCGCACCACTTCATTGAATGCGATTGACAGCAGTGCGAGCCAATGGCTGCGCTGCTATCAATCTATCCATTCTAGCCAATCAACAGCCAGACTCCGTTTAGAAGAGGATGTTGGGGGATGCGCACAGCAGGTGATTGGGCTCAGGTAAGTAAAGTGGGGGGAGGGGGCTGCCGTCATTGGCAGGTGTTTTTTCACCTTAATGCATAGGATGCATTAAGGTGAAAAAACACGAACCTTTACAACCCCTTTAAAAGCTGATGTTCAGGTTTAATTTCATTTTAGTTTGTTTGGACCAGGCTGGCACAAATGATTTCCTTTATTAACATGTACGCCCACTGGGCATGCAATATAAACTCTATATAGCCTCAGCCACATATAATATTACAGCACTGTGCTTGGGGTGTGAAAAGAGACCTTGTCTCGCACTTGGAACAAAATAGTGACAGGCTAAATGGCACCAAGCCATTCATAGGCAGCTTTGTATTATATCAATGACTACAAAGCTTCCTCTGATTGGTTGAGTCAGATCATGACGTCATCAGCCTGCCTCTCCGTCAATTAGAGGAAACTAATGAAAATTTATGCGAAAACTCTGATCTACTCTGATCAAATATAGCTCCCATTCTGGGATATAGACAGTGATAAACTGATTAAAAAAAAGGCAAATATGCCTGAAGGTAACCAATTTCTCTCCAAAGGTGCAGAAGTCCAGCACAGCCCAAAGGGGGCTGTAGACGTTTGATCAGGCTTGCATAATCAATTACTAGCTTTTTAAAGCATGATGCATCATTACCAACATACTTACCAGCCAGACAGCAAATTAATTCAATAATGTGTATGAATCTCCCAAAGGAAGGCAGTGTATGAATAGCACGCATATTTGGGGGGGGGGGGGGGGTAGTGACAGTCTGGACTGTGCTCCTGATGTGTCTCTACATCTTTAAGGAAAATTTTGGTTACCGACAGGCATACCAGCCTTTAAATCCCTTTATATTCTTTTTGTGCAAACGAGAACAAAATGGACTGTTATAATGCTATTCCTTTTTTCAGGTCAAACGTAATTTATTTTTATAGATACACCCTATAGTGTTTTAGGAGTGCCGTGTCTTTAATTGTATTTATACAGTGCCACCATTCAGTACTGACTGCGGGTGACAGTGCAGGACAGGTACTGTATTGCTATTCATACCCTTGTTGATCAAAATGTTCCTACTCCTTTGTGGTCACAGACAGACAGTCCTCAACCCACCTGCCTGATCCAGCCAGGAACCCGACGCTGTACATGGCTAATCAGTCCCAACCCACCTGCCTGATCCAGCCAGGAAGCCAACACTGTACATGGCTTATCAGTCCTCAACCCACCTGCCTGATCCAGCCAGGAAGCCGACGCTGTACATGGCTAATCAGTCCCAACCCACCTGCCTGATCCAGCCAGGAACCCGACGCTGTACATGGCTAATCAGTCCCAACCCACCTGCCTGATCCAGCCAGGAAGCCAACACTGTACATGGCTAATCAGTCCTCAACCCACCTGCCTGATCCAGCCAGGAAGCCGACGCTGTACATGGCTAATCAGTCCCAACCCACCTGCCTGATCCCGCCAGGAAGCCAACACTGTACATGGCTAATCAGAGGCAGCGAGATATTTCCCGGCCCGTAGCTGCACAGATCGGGAGATGTCTCACTACCTGTGAGCGGTGTGCAGTGTTGGTTTCCTGGCGAGATTGAGTGGGCGGGTTGGGACTAGGATCCTCAACATGCCCGAGCCCATCTCTACTGATCACCATACAAGGTTGCTATAGTGTAGTGTGACTTAATAGTGGGTGGTGGTTATTAGTGATGAGCGGAATACGCCATATACGATTTCGTGATATTTCGCGAATATTTCGAAGAATATTCGCGAATATTCGTGAATATCGAATATTCGTGATATTTTATAAAAAAAAATTTTTTTGGGATAAAATATCACGAATATTCGATATTTATACAATTTTTTTTTTCGAAATTTCGCTAGTGCGAATGCGAAAATATCACGAATATTCGATATTTATACAATTTGTTTTCGAAATTTCGCTAGTGCGAATGCGAAATTGATTGCAAAATTGATTGCGAAATTTGAAAAAATATGAATATTCGAAATAGCGAATATTCGCCGCGATATTCGAGTTATTTGCGAATACTCGAATATGCAATATTCGTAGCGAATATTCGCAATGCGAATATTCGTGAGCAACACTAGTGGTTATTGTTTTATTGTTTAATACATTTTGAAATAACCATTTAATGGTAAAAAAATAATCCTGAAAGTCATACTTTGACAGACACCACGACCTTCTCCAAAAGAAAATATACTTTCATTGGTTGGTTGATACATTTTGTGGCTTCCAGTTGAAGACAGAACTATACAGTTCAAGTTATAAATCTTTTTTTAACATCATGACTTGCTAAAAGTGACTTCTATTTTTCATACAGTATAGAAACCCATACACAACATTTTTTTTTTTTTTCCTGTGAGTTGAGCTATGAAAAACTTAAATTACTTGTGATACATGTAGCAGAACTGTCTAGTTGTTAACAAATGTTCTTTCATTTAGGCTAGGGTTGTCCCGATACCACTTTTTTAGGACCGGGTACAAGTACCGATACTTTTTTTCAAGTAGTCGCCGATACCGAATACCAATACTTTTTTTAAACGTGTCCCCAAATGCAGCCATGTCCCCCACATATTGCAGCCATGTATGTCCCCCACATATTGCAGCCATGTATGTCATCCCCCCCACATATTGCAGCCATGTCATGTCCCCCACATATTGCAACAATGTATGTCCCCCACATATTGCAGCCATGTCATGTCCCCCACATATTGCAGCCATGTCATGTCCCCCACATATTGCAGCCATGTCATGTCCCCCACATATTGCAGCCATGTCATGTCCCCCACATATTGCAGCCATGTCATGTCCCCCACATATTGCAGCATGTCATGTCCCCCACATATTGCAGCCATGTCATGTCCCCACATATTGCAGCCATGTCATGTCCCCCCATATTGCCCACATCCCCCACATTGCAGCCATGTCATGTCCCCCACATATTGCAGCCATGTCATGTCCCCCACATATTGCAGCCATGTCATGTCCCCCACATATTGCAGCCATGTCATGTCCCCCACATATTGCAGCCATGTCATGTCCCCCACATATTGCAGCCATGTCATGTCCCCCACATATGCAGCCATGTCATGTCCCCCACATATGCATCCATATCATGTCCCCCACATATGCATCCATGTCATGTCCCCCACATATGCATCCATGTCATGTCCCCCACATATGCATCCATGTCCTGTGCCCCATATTGCAGCCATGTCATGTCCCCCATACCTCCACCGCCGCTGCTGCCGGGTTAATCCCCGTGCAACACAGCGGGCATTACAAGTTTTCGTTGGTAAACTTGTAATACCTGCGGCGCCATGTATAGACACGCGATTGGACGGATCCATCCAATCGCGAGCAAGGGGGGAGTGTCTATGCACGTATCCGTGTATAGACACTCCCCCCTTGCTCGCGATTGGACGGATCCGTCCAATCGCGTGTCTATACATGGCGCCGCGGGTATTACAAGTTTACCAACGAAAAACTTGTAATGCCCGCTGTGTTCGGCGGTCGGCGAGCGGCGCGGGGGGGGGGGGGGGGGAATTATTCTATTTAGGTATCGGGGGTATTTGCGGGAGTACAAGTACTCCCGCAAATACTCGGAATCGGTCCCGATACCGATACTGGTATCGGGACAACCCTAATTTAGGCTCTCCTCTGCGAACGTTAATACAGAAATGGATCCTGGAAATATCCCATCCCGGTGCAAAGCAGCAGCATCATCATGTAGAGCAGCAGTTCTCAACCCCGTCAAGTACCCCCAACAGGCCATGTTTGCAGGTTTTCCTTTTATCTTGCACAGGTGCTTTAAATTGGAGTCAATGGCTTGGTATTTTATCCAAGAGAAATTCCCAAAACATGGCCTGTTGGGGGTACTTGACAGGGTTGAGGACCACTGATGTAGAGGAGGGAGTTAAAATATTACAGTAGCGCTCTGTCCTTGACGGACTAGAACAAAGCTGAATTGCACTGAGACAGAAATAGCCTTGTCACTCTAGCCCCTTTTGTCTTTTGATAATTGTGAGGATATAATTTCCTTGCGTAATGATAAAGGCAATTTGTTCATATGACAGTTCCCTTCACCAAATTGTCACTGGCAAGGTTAATTCGGGCAGTGAAAATCCAATTTTCAGCATGTCACTTTTTTTTTTTTCCCTAGAAATCATCTGTGATGGCCAGAACCATACAAACGGTCATCTGCAATAATGATTGTCCAAAATTACTCTTTCTGCAAGTGATCACTTTAAGTGAAACTCCTTGTCTAACTTGAGACATTTTTTTTCTTCTTCTTGAATGCAGTAGAGAAATATATATATAAAAAAAAAAAAAAGTACTTTTTTAATTTTTTTGCTGTATCCCGAACATGTCTGACCCCCATCTCCAATGACCAGAACCTACAACCATGCCTCTTTTGGCTACATACCTGTGGGCCATATTCATGATATAAGGGTCTATTAGATCCCCAATATCCAACCAATTAAAGGGGTTGTAAAGGTTTGTTTTTTGTTTTCTAAATAGGTTCCTTTAAGCTAGCTAGTGCATTGTTGGTTCACTTACCTTTTCCTTCGATTTCCCTTATAAATGTTTTTTTCTGTGTCTGAATTTCTCACTTCCTGTTTCTTCTCAGAAAGCTTGACCCCATCATCTGAGCCGTTCTGGCTGGTGGTTAGTCAGCCAGAACGGCTTACTGAGAAAAAACAGGTAGTGAGAATTTCAGACAAAGAAAAAAAAAACATTTAGAAGGGAAATCAAAGCAAAAAGGTAAGTGAACCAACAAAAAAAAAACCTTTACAACTCCTTTAAGCAAGCACAGGATAGTGCTTCATCTGCTATTTATCCAGAATTTCAGACAGACTTCTGATTCTGACAGCTCTGAACATAGAAAAGTTTCTCGATCTCCTGCTAATCACAAACCTCACAGCATTTCCCTGTGAGTCCAGGCTCCCAGAGGAGTAGAAAAGTTTCTCGATCTCCTGCTAATCACAAACCTCACAGCATTTCCCTGTGAGTCCAGGCTCCCAGAGGAGTAGAAGAGTCCGGGAACCACGGAGGGGAGGGTGCAGTACGTCACAAATCCGTAAAATGTATTGGGCAGCTCTACTGTTGCATTAATCACTTTTATGTAATCACTTATTGCCTGCGCTATAACCAAACGTTGGCACAGGAAGCGCAGGCTTCCAGTGCTGAGGGGGCATCAATAGATGCCTTCCCATGATTGCATGGGCCTCATGCTCTGTAATATATGAGTCCTTCTGACTCGGATGATCACAAAACAGGATAAATGGCCAATCACAGGGGGCCCTTTACCACGTTATCAGCTGTCAGCCCATGTAAACAGAAGTAGGTTATCGGCTTTTTTTCTGGATTCTGTTACAGGGACATCAGTCCCTGCCTCGGTGCTGGCCAGTGCTGCTAATCAGTGCTACCAATTAGCGCCACCTGTCAGTGCTGCCTACCAGTGCCACATAACGGTGCCCATCAGTGCCTCCAATTAGTGCCACCTGTTAGTGCTGCCCATCAGTGCCACATAACAGTGCCCATCAGTGCCACATAAGTGCCTCCTCATCAGTGCCCACCAGTGAAGGAGAAAAATGACGTGTTTGCAAAAGTTTATAATAAACCATGAAGAAAAAAAAAAAACAGTAGTGATTAAATACCACCAGTATTTTGCTTTGCTACCAGAGAGTGTGTCCCTCCGAGTCATTCAGGTCTAGATGTAGCATAGAAGCTGCCTGAAAAGAGAAATCACAGGCCTTGCACAGAATCCCACCTGCTGATAAATTGCAAAAAATAGTAGGGCTGCAGACCCCACCCCACAGGCTGTATTCCTCAGGATCGCCCCCTAGTGGGACACAAATTCACCCTCAGTATTGTGCAAAACATTAGGAGGAAGCATGTGGCAGGATTTGTCTACTTGCCCCAATAAAATAGGTGTGTGGCCTTACTATTTTGTATTTCATCTGCATGTGGAAAGCAACAAGACATGACCTTTTGGCATTTTAAACATACTAAACAAAGCTGGCAGGTTCATGTTTAAAATCACGTTGTCCCCTCATCTATCCTCCCATCTGCATTGACAAACCTGCTAGGTCAAATAGAAGCCGATCCTGAAAGTTTCAGCATCAATTGGAATATCTGCTGCCCTGTGGGCGGTTATCATGTTCATCCATGTTTGACTGCTTTTTATGGGGAAAATCTAAGAAAATGTACTACAAGGTTTGCCCACACTAGAATGAATGCATTCATGCGCATTGTGTTGACATGCATTTAATAGCAAACTGCATGTCACCCAAATTGCAGCATGTGGGATTTTTCACCCAAATGCAATGCATTAGTGTGAATTTATTGCATGGACAATGACTTTTTCATGATCATACATTATGCCTCTGGTATGAAGTTCTAGGGTAAAAAAATAAAATAAAGAACACACGTAATGGAAGCTGGATCTGTTTTTCCTGTGAGCTCTGTGAAGGACTCTACCTGACTGGTTGTTCATCATGCGGATAGCCTTGGCTTTGGCCAGCTCCAAAGCAGTGACCCATCTCTGCCTTTCCACTTCACAGCTTGCCTTGAGATGGTACGTCCGCCCACCATTGGAAAGAACAATGTTACAGGAGTCTTCTGTGTCAATGTGAGCTGTAGACAGATTAATGGTTCCTCGGCACGTGTGGGCCATCTCAGCCTGTGTCCTAAGGAAGACAGAAAATTACCTATAACAATATATATCTTCTCATTATGGTTTTTAAATTTGCAGCAATATTTATGAACTTTTTTTTTTTTTTTTAATATGTTGGAAAAAAATTATATATTTTTATCATTATTATTTAAAACATTTTTTTTTTTTTTAAAACACCACCGGAACTGCTCATTTTCATTATATCACAATGAAAAGATAATTCATGCGCTCGCGAGACTGCTCCCAGTATGAGTTGATCATTTACAAGAGAACTATAGTTGACTTGGAAAAACAAATCCAATAAATATTTCAAAGCAAAAAATAAATAAAATTAAAAAAACGCATTCACCACTAGCACTTATCTACGACATAACAGTATTGCATCAATATATTTAAAGTTTGGGATTTAAATGGCCAACTGAAGCCTGGGCACAACATTTTCATTATGCTCAATAGTCACCAAGGGATTAAATCGACTTCACGTGCAATAAAATGCCCTAGGCATTACCCGGCAAACGTAGAGGTGACACCGTCACTGTGCTGTGTATAGCCTGGGCAGAGGGGCCCCCAGCAGGCCCACTCACTTCAGGATGTGGCAAATACAAGGCCTGCTACCCTGTACAAAGGAGAGAACAGCAATGGCTGGTCTATTAAAGAAAGTGCTTACACAGATTATTATTATTACACAGGATTTATATAGCTCCAACAGTTTGCGTAGCGCTTTACAACATGAGGGCAGACAGTATAGTTACAATTCAATTTAATACAGGAGGCATCAGAGGGCCCTGCTCATTGGAGCCAACAGTCTGAAAGGGAGGGCCAAGTGATTCAAACGGTAACAATGCAAGGTTTTATATTGGACCACTATAAAAATCTGGAATACACAAATCACTCCAAGATTTATTTAAATACACACGTCTCTTGTTTTTAGGCAATATTTTCTCGTTCCAGGGTTCAGTTTATTTAGCAAGTTTACATAGAACTATGGCCATGCATAGACATTAGAAGGAAGGGTTAGATATGTAGGCAACAATCCAACTGCTCTCATGTAAAGTGCTTTACAACCTTGTAAGATAACTAGACCTGTCAACAGCACTCACAGCAATAATATCTACTACATTCAACCACTGTTCTCTCTAGTGCAATTCAGTATGCTGGGAAGCAAACACTTTACCAAGTGTAAAGCATTATTCACACGATTGGACTTTCATCAGACTTTTCCGTGGATTTTTGTCCGAAGGGACGATGACCGTGAACTTGGTATGCATACACACGGCAGAACTTTTTCAGCCAACATTCACCAAACCACATTTTTTTTAGCTCTTTACCGCCACCCTTTGGGCAACTTCCGCTATTGTTGTCTGATGTTTAGCATTGGTTCGGAGCATGCGTGTTTGTACTTTGGACTTTAGTCCGATGGACTTGTGTACACACAATCGGATGATCCTCCATTGGACATTTGTTGTCGGAAAGCATGCACAGGGAACATTTGTCTGCTGAAAAACCAACATTTGTCCGATGGAGCCAACAGACAGTCGGATTGTCTGATAAAACACGTCTGTCGGATCGTTGTTGTCGGAAAGTCTGATCATGTGTAAGGGCCTTAAGAAAAGTGCCAATTTTAGTATGTAGATTATTGTTAATGTTCCATGTAATCCAGCTGTGTTTTCCTCCTTCCCCTTCTGTGCATGTGCAGTACGATTCCCATTTGCGGAATTTGATAGATGCAGAGCACTGGATTCCTATGGTTGGGGAGTAGCGTACATGGTGACACGATGAACACCTGAAAGAGACCCTATTGTATTAAAACTCAACAATCTTCCCATATGATTATATGTCAAAACACCATGATTTGTGCCTTTGATCTGCCTGCAATTACTGATTATATTATGACACTGATCAGGATGAAGACTACTACTGGGTGCTGACATCCTGTATGTGATCAGCAGCCCCAAAGCCATCACCCAGATGACTATATAGTACTCCCTGCTATAATTTATTTATGTTTGAAGCCAAGGTCGGCCATACATAATGCACATTTCTCTCCTGCAACCATGGTTTGATTCCCCCATCAACAAAGACATTGCTAACAGGGGAACCAGCAATTGTCTTTTCTCAGCAGGGGGGAGGAGGCAGACGGATGACTGCGTCCCTGCAGCGAAAAATACAGTGATTATCGCTAGCAGCTATAGCAGGTTGGTTGCACACAAGTTGATCGATAAACTTGGTACATTCAGCCTGCCCATTAACGGTTCGAATCTCGGCCGGTTCGTGCTGAAACAGGCGCGATGTAAAACAGTGTATGGCCGGCCTTACTAAACAGCCTCTCATTTATTAACTTAGTTTTAAACGTCGTTTTAGCCCACACATGATCATTTTTTATGACACAAAAAACGACATTTTGAAAAACAACATAAAAAATTGAAGCAGGTTCGAATTTATTTTTGGTCGTTTTTTCAGAAGACAAAAAACGACGTAAAGCCCACACACGATCATTTTAAATGAAGTTTTTTAAAACGTTGTTTTATTTTATTACAAAAAACGACCGTGTGTACGCGGCATTACACACAGAGCACTGAATAATGCCAGCGACCCCTCCTTCCCTGGTGTACAGTGAAACCTTAATATACAACTAGCGTCATATCACAACTGAGTATAAAAGAAGAGAGGCACATCTAAGTGTAGCAATATGGTTACAATTAATGAAGGTACAACATTTATCAACTCACATGGTTGATGATTAAAACAGACACATCTAAAGCCTCCTACACACGGTCGGACTTCAAACAAATTTTCCGTGGATTTTTGTCCGAAGGGAGTTGGCCGGGCACACCCATAGCATACACACGCTCCGACTTTTCTGCAAACTTTGCCAACATCATGTGGTTTTTCTGCTCTTTTCCTCCACCCTTTGGTCAACTTCTGCTATTGTTGGTTGATTTTAACATTGGTTCTGTGCATGCGTATTTGCACTTCGGACAAAAGTCCGATGAATTTCTGTACACACAATAGGACTTTGTACAGTAGGACTTTGGTTGACGAAAAGTTTGTGTGTTTGCAGAGCGAACTTTTGTCAGATGAAAACCAAAAAAAGTTTGTCCGATGTAGCGTACACACGGTGGATTTTTTGGAAAACTTGCCCATTTTGAAGTTTGTTGGCAAAAAGTCAGACCGTGTGTATGGGCCTTAATTATGCAGATATCCGGGGTAAAGCTGTCCACATAGACCATTCTCTGCACCGCCATTGACGTCATCCCTTCCACACTGCGCTCCACAAGCGGTTCAAGCCTCACCGTCAGATTGCTGTACTACAGGGTTGTTTTCCCGGTCACGATTGCAGACTGACAGCGGTGAGAGCTGGCGGTGCACAGGACAGTCTATGTGGACAGCTTTACCCTGGATGCCTGCATACTTACATGTGCCTCTTTTAATCATCAACAATGCGAGTTGCTAAATGTTATACCTGAAGAAACCAGCCAGATGAGGACAGTGCTGGATTCTGGGGCAGGTAAGTGTTTCAAGTCAGCAGCTACAGTTTTTGTAATTTTTCAATAGATGACTGAACAACCACTTTAACCATAACCTGATGTGTGCCGACTTGGGCCAGCATCATTTATTGGCCAGCCGCTGAATCCTAAAAGGACAGGCTCATAGATGGTGTTGGCATTCACTGAGCAGCAGACAAAAGTACAGAGCAGTACAAGTATATTCTAAGACTAGGCACAGGAACTCCAGGATAAGCAAATATTGTCAAAGTACAACAGGAGTGCATATTCTATCTTGAATATTTGTGTGCTTTGTGCATTTCTTCCAGAGCACTGCAGTAATCCTGTGTGGAAATTTGCCGCTGTGAAGGAGCTTCCTGTAATAAAGACCAGTCATTTCCGCTCTCTCAGCGTGTGCACGGTAATTGGTCTGGTCTCCGCCCTCCCTGTAGTTTTCTGCAGGTAGCTTGTAGTGGGTGGGGTCTGCTTGGTTCCTCCCTCAGCTCTGCTTTCTGCACAGGACATGTGCAGCACAGAGATGAAGTTACTGCTATTTTTACAAGTTGCTATCTGGGTTTGTAAATTTATTTGGTGCACACAAGGTGGATTTATAGTCTATATGGGTATTTGAGGAATCCATTTACTTGAACATTTTATGCTTAGATTCAGCAGTGGCCATTCATGTGGTACCTGCTTTGTTGTACTTTATTAGGAAATTGGTTTGTTTTTTCTCACAGCAGTATCATTCAAGATACATGACCTACACTGGTTATAAAAGAGGGATATCTATGCACGAGGAGTTTGTGACGTTGAGTGGGAGAAACAAGCAATATTGAACACAGGACAATGACAAACCACAGGCCAGTCAGCTATTTTCATGCAGCGGTACGTTCATGGAGAACCACTGATGTGATACGCTATCTTAACTTCATATACTCCGGTTTTAACTATATTGCAAAGCAATAAAATAATGTGTAATCATTTTTTTTTTTTAAACCATTACTAAGTAAAAACAGATCTGTACCAATAAGAATAGTCAACTAAAGTTAAATGTTAAAAACACAGGTCTTTATTTATACAAATCAATTGGCCAAGACAAGGGGCGCTTTCACACTGATCCGCTGCAGTTTGGGCGCAGTGCAGCGTACCCATGGTTTTCATGCAGATTAGCTGTGCTTTCCCATAAAACCACAGGTACACTATGCTGCGGACAAACGACAGCAGATCAGTGTGAAAGCGCCCCTTGTCTTGGCCAATTGATTTGTATAAATAAAGACCTGTGTTGTAATATTAAACTTTAGTTGACTATTCTTAGTAACTGATGCCTTTTTGTGTTGACTCCCCCCCTTTTGTCTTGAATTCTTTAGTATGTAAATAGATGCAGACTCCTTGCCCTTTTTCAGGGCAAAATGGCAGTTCTTTTGTAAAGCTGTCCTCCCTTAATATTCACCTTACCAGTGGATCCTCACTGCTCTTGATACCAAGTGCTTCTGGGTTTGGGGAGCATGCAACCTTATCCTTATGATAGTGCTCAAACCTAGCAAATGTCTGCTAGACCCAAATCAGGGAGGACCCAAGAGAGTATCACAACTCTCCTTAGCATACCTGCACCAGCCAACACTTTAGATTTCAGAACAGGCTGCAAAGGCATTTACTATGAGAAAAAAAATAAAAAAATTCCAGTGACAAAAAATAAATAAAAACATTGAATACCGGTACGTGAATTTGAGTGTGCAAAGGTACTCCTCTGCCTACAGTGTGAGAGTTGTATTGTATGTGTAACGGTCAGGGGTTATCACCGTTCACGATTTTCCATTCCACCAACCCAAGACAGCTTATCCGACAATCCAGCAGACAGGACCTATTCCATTCCCCAGAATAAACAAGACATAAGCTCTGTTCTCTGGTTCCAAAAGGAATGAATACTTTAAATGGTAAAAAACTCAGTCTTATATACAGTTTAGAAACCAAGTGAACAATGAATCAACTCTACCCACCACATTACACAATGAACTTCAATACACATCCTTTTAGATAATGACATTCAGATGAGTTAATTATTAGTCATTACCCAGACAATCTGACTCTGCGACAAGCTATTCACCTAATACACAATACACTTTCCTATGTCAGACGTTCTGGCACCAAATCTACAGGAGTTATTTACTACAGCTGACAAGTCACATTCCACATCTATTATCAATAGAAAATCACACAAAACTGTATTGGCATCACACAATGTGTTCCCCTCAACCCACATCTTAGACAGACGTTCTGACTCCGTTACAAGCTGAAACATAATTGACATGCTAATCCACTACACCTGAAAGTCTATCATCAATAGACTTTCACACAATAGTGTCATTAGTATACACAATCAAATATCTTAGGAGCAGACTTAATTAGCACCTCAACAGTATGTGTCCCCACATTGAATGAAAACACTCTATTCACCTATTGGAGTCAGACTAAACAAACAACTTGTAATATTTCAAGATATCCTGCAATACATGAATTATCACTAATGTCCCATCTCATGTAATTCATGATATCATTCCTCAATCATCCTATGCCCCTATCTGACATAGGATGACCCTAGGCCCAAGAGACATTGGTGAAGCTGGCACAGGAGTACCTTGCATCCTTCAAACGTCTCTGGTTCCCACGGGCCATACCGTTAGGCCGCGTACACACGATCAAATTTATCTGCTGGAAACGGTCCGACGGACAGTTTCAGCAGACAAATTCGATTGTGTGTACGGGCGGACATACAGGCTTTTCCAGCAGACAAATTTTAAAGCATGCTTTAAAATCTGTCTGCTGGGAACCCGTCCGTTGATACAGGAAAGAAAATACCGTTCACTGCATTTAAAGCTTTTGTAGAAAGTGAGGAGGAAATAGATGGATATTTGGCTGATTGCGAGAGGCAGTGCTCACTGCACCAGGTACCACCAGATCAATGGGTTACCATTTTGTCTGGGAAATTGTCCGGCCGGGCTAGTGAAGCGTTCAGGGCCATCCCAGAGAAGGATATTATGAACTATGTACTGGTAAAAGAAGCACTTTTAGCCAGGTATTCCGTCACACCAGAGGCATACCGGAGGCGGTTCCAAGAGATGAGCAAGCAGACTGGAGACTCATATACCGAGTGGGCATGCCGCCTACACCGCACAACATCCCACTGGGTCGATGGATACCAAGCAGAATCTGGGGAAGAGGTTCTGCAAGTGTTCCTGCTGGAGCACTTCTTTGACAAACTGTCGCTGGGAGTCAGAGAGTGGGTCCGGGACCGAAAACCTCTCTCCTTGCCTGAAGCAGCTCGCCTGGCGGACAAATACACAGACGCCCGCAAACGGGATAACTCTGTGGGCAAGACGACAGCTCGGGTGGATTATCGATGCGCGGCACCCCCTCCGGCTATTGCCTACCAACCCCAGTCAGACCGTCCTACAACACCACCTCCAGCGGCTGCTTATCCTCAGCAGCCTAGGTTCAGCTCCCAGGGCTACTCACAACCCATCAAGTGTTTTGGGTGTAAACAACCAGGGCACAACAAGTCAGACTGTCCATTAAATCCACCCAGGCAGTCACAGTCATGGAGACAGCCAGAAAGGGGGAACCCCCACACATCCATCCATGCCTGCGGCCCACTGCATGGGGAGGAAGAACATTGGGGCGTTCTGCATGAGGCAGATCCGATACAAGCAGCTAACCAGGACAACAGGCAGCAACACAGGCAGACTGTCTGGGTCAATGGAAAGGAAGCCAATGGGCTACACGATACTGGGGCCACGATGACACTGCTACAGAAGAAACTCATCCCAGAGAGCCAGCACACCGGAGACACCGTAGCCGTAAGAGTAGCAGGAGGCACCGTCTACCGGCTACCCATTGCCCGGGTTCACCTGGATTGGGGGGTTGGTACAGGACATATGAATGTGTGGGTGATGAAGGAATTGCCAGCAGATGTACTACTGGGGAATGATTTGGCCCCCCTTGTTTCTGCGTACGCCCCGATGTGCCCCGCTGAAGCCCACACAGTGACTACCTGTGCCCCAACCCACGTTGCCGGAACCAACTTGCTTGCTGCTGAGACCCGGGTAAGACTACCTTCCCCGACATGTACTGTAGATCCGGCCTAATATCACAGTCTAAAATGGGAATGTGACAAGTTGGCCAGTGAGAAATCGGAGATGCAACGACACTACGTCATGTATTATGAGATGTCCCGTGGATTGAACATTGAAATGCACAAACAGGCTGAAATTGTCAAAAGGTTAAATGGGATTTGCGCTCAGGTGGTGCCTTATCTCTCCCAAGAGCATCAGCAACAGGTTTTGGGAGCCATTGAGAGAGTAAAGCAAGTGACTGTTCTAGAACTGAATTCCATTATTCACCATCAGCTACCGACCTGGTAAGCCAGATGGCAATGCTGATGGTTTATCCCGGCAAACAGACGTCATCCCGGCCTCCTAGTTCCAGACATCCCCAAGTTGACCCGAAAAGGATCAATCCGGGTCTCCCGGAGTGTTCCACAAAAGGGGAGCAGTGTAATGGAACTATGTATTCTGCCTGTACATCTATAATAATGATATCTGGGACTACCTGAGATAGGATTATTAGATATGGAGTATCCACATTATATTCTGAGATATCTGTAGGGCTATTTTAAGTTTGTTAATTCTGAGCTCAAAGGGTTCATTGTAGAGTGACTCTTTCACTGCTAAATTCTAATGCCCTCTTCTTCAGCTAATTGACTCTCTTTTGTGTATTGTATTACAAATTAGCAGTCTCTTGTCAGGTGTATTGAATTGTTCCAATGACAAGCACCTAAGAGGGGAATTGCCATTACTTCTCTCATTTTCTGCAGTCTCTGGGACAGAAAGTTAAAGCCTGCATTACCCCAACACTTCATATTCCTGTTATGTGCCTGCTGTACCATGTACTTGTATGAGAGTATCCTGTTCTCTTTGTATTGCTTCCTTTTATGTGAAGTCCCTGGCGTTCCCGCTAGTCCCATTGCTTTCCTATTAAAAACGGACCACTCTAAGCAGGAAAGCACACCATGATCAGTTCCCTAGCTATGCTGGGAACTCGGTGTACTCTCCTCCAATGATCAGACTTGTCCTGACACGCCCCATCTGCACAGCCATTCACTGGCAAGCTCAGTGTTCTGCTGCTTCTCCTCCCCCAGTTCTTATGCAGCTGAGAACAGAGGGAGTGTGATCACTTCTAAAACAAAAAGGGGTGGGGGGGGTATTTATATAGTGTGTGTGTTTTGTGATGGCTATACAAAAATATTTAGCCTTTCATTTCCATTTTAAATTAAATGTCTTTTACAAGGCGATCGTTTACAATCACTTTAAGGCCGGGTTCACACTTGTCCGACAAACGCATTGGGAGCTCATGTCGCATGACGTATGAAAATCAATGTTTCCCTATGAGAGCCGTCTTAACTGGTTCGACACAAGTCGGTCCGACTTTGAAAATGCTCCTTGTACTACTTTGGTCAGACTTTGATCCTACTTCAGCCCATTGAATATCATTGAAGTCGGACCAAAGTAGGAGCTTTGTCCTTACCATCCAACTTTTGACATCTGATTTACAGCAGCAATAAAAGGAATTTATCTCACTCTGGGATTGTTTTGATTGGTCAAAGAACAAGTCAGACTATCACAAAGTCAAAGTAGTATCCTGTTCATGAAAGTAGGATGGATATAGGACCAATGTTGCAGAGCAAAGTAGGATGAAAGTCGTACTGCTGTTGTGTAGTGTAGTATAGTGTGAACCCAGCCTCAGTAAAATTCTCTGTGTAATACTAATTTTAATTTCAGTTAGCGCAATATTTTTTATATTTTCTAATACTGCCACGTAACACCCCCTTACTTATCCAAAATATAAAAAAACTTTTTTAGCCATTCATTCACTTGACAAAAATACAAATGGTATTATAATCTACCTTGGTACTTGTTATATATTTGAACTTGTGACCAGTGCAGTGTTATTAACTTTTTGAGGTGGCTATTCCATCAGATATATTTGCCATAAAGAATTAGTGGGCAGTGTCTAGGAAGCCAGTGTCTTTAATGTTATGTCACCCATGAACAATTATGGGCAGCAGCTCATCTTTTATCCATTATTCACTTACCATGCCTTATTCTGCACTGTGCCTTTTGTGTGGAGGTGGCTGTAACGGCTACCCAAGTAGGGAGAGGGTATCAGCCGTTGGAGACGTACTTTTCCCTGGCAAGTTGCTATGCAAGTAAGTCCAGTATAAGCTCATCCACAAGATCCAGAGGGAGAGTCAGGTCCAGTTGTAAAATGAACAGAATAATAATCCCATCGCATGTCCTTTCAAGAACGAGACAGGGCTACATTTTGAAGGGTCAAGTAGACTAGCTTTAATGGTACATCTCTTGGTTTATATCTAGTTACAAGCTTGTAAATAATCAAAGGACAATGAAACTCTCCACCCCCTCCCTCTACAGGGGGGCCCAAAGGTAGACACGCTGGCACCAGGCCAAAGAAGCCACATTCCTTTCTCAATAGAATTCAATTAACCGTTAAGATTATCTGTGATTGAGTATTATTCTATCAGTAGCTAAACATCTGTACAACCCAGAAGGTGACCATGACTTCAAATAGGTGAATGGATTTGAATAGTTCCCCCCCCCCCCCATAAGTTAAAGGGGGATGGAAGGGAGTGGTTGCGATTATGCTGGATTTCGGCTTAAATTTTTTTTTTTTAACTTGCTGCACTAAATGTGAAACTTTCAGAAGGTATATAAACCACTAAATCGACACTTCATTTCTGTGCACTACTCTAACCCGATGCCTTTGCTTCCATAAGAAAGCCTAGATTAGTATTTA
The DNA here is from genome assembly GCA_029574335.1 of Rana kukunoris. NCBI lineage: Eukaryota > Metazoa > Chordata > Amphibia > Anura > Ranidae > Rana > Rana kukunoris. Next base: position 171,995,094 of record CM056049.1, read on the forward strand.
AAGGAGTTGTAAAGGATTTTCTTTTTTTGTTGCTGAAATTACTGTTTACAGGGTACAGGAGACATAATAGTTAACTGATTCCTTTTAAAAATGATTAAAGATTAATTTTTATCTATCATATAAAATGTACCTGCAGTTTCAGTTTCGTTTTTGCATGCTGTTCCTTGGTTCTGTGATATACAGAGACACAGAGCCAATACAGGGCAGTGATGGTTTGTAAAACGAAACTCATTGGTTCTGAGGGGTTTTAGACACACAGTAATCACACCTCCTTGATTAGAGACCACAGAGAGAAAGCTCCCATGATTTTTTTCATCAGGAAACAGACAACCAGGACAGAGAAGAATTGCAGCAACATCATAGTAAAAACGAACAATGAGGACATGAAACCAGGACTGCAGTAAGGTAAAGGAAGCTATTTAGCAAAACCAAAATCTACCACAGCCCAAGTGAAATCTCAAACCAATAGATGGCACAAGCGGTTGCTGATTTCTGGCTGACAAAAATAATGCATTTTAACATTTCCACCACACAAGCTTGTTGGCTACAATATTAAACCCTGTAGCGGACAGAACTGCTTTTGCAACGAATGAAGAAATTGCAGTGTAATTAACAAACTCCAGATTGAAAGTCCCTCTAGAGTATTTGTAAATGTACATATTTTCCATTGCTAAAAATAAACGCTGAAGGTACGGTTACTCAGGCTTACAGAACAATAGCGATGCCCAACATGCTCAGGAAACAGACACATACGATTACTGCACCTATATAGTATATATCTAATCATGTGCAAGATGTTATTTGCAGGCCTTGTTTTACATTTTATTGCCATTTCCTTCATACAGCAATTAAATAATAAGTAAGGCTGATTCATAAAAAGTAGAACAATGAAGACTATCCATTATCCAATGTAACCAAGCAGGTTTAATTTTATATACGTTGGGGAGAGACTGCAATATGTAGTCCGTCTGATTTCTATGAGCAAATCGTTTGCGTCCTTCCTTACTGCCCTTGTCAAAGCCAAGCTCACAAAATATTGGATTAGGACATGGTTGTATCCATGCAGCTACTGTGTCCCCATACACCTACATGGTTTACCAGCACATAGTCGTTTAAGCCACAATAACAAATGGCCCATTAACAGTCTATTGGCCTCAGTGCCCATATAAATGAGGCCCAAACAATAAAAACTGGATAGAAGTTGTAAGTCCTCTTCACTTTATTCAGAACTTGACAAAAAGAAAAAAGCTTTGCCTAGAATTGGGTTTTAACTCATATCGGCATCATATATCGGCCGCTCCAATTTTTAAATATTGGCATCGGCCAGAGAAAAACCCATATCGGTCAACCTCTAATTCCCACACTCCATTTCAGTTATTTCTAGCCTATTCCTATTAATCCTAACAGTCTTGAAATGTGTAAACTTACATTGTGAAGAGCCTCACACATGTATCCCCTTGAATTCTGCAAGACGTATCTACCATGCCCTAAAAGAGGACACTTCTGTGTCACAAATTTCACAGAGCCTGCCTTCTAAACTACAGAGGTGCGGAGGAGGAGTTTCAGAAGGAGGAGTCAGTACACAAATGACTGTTTGCAGGCAGTAAAGTACCATGGGATAGTTGGTCCTAAAAAAAAAAAAAAAAAAAAAAAACAGCAGAGGAGAAGCTGCAAAGCATGCAGGGAATCCAGGAAGCTGTAAAAAGTTGGCCAGCAGACAGATCTCACAGTAAGTAGTAGGGTTGTCCTGATACCGATACCAGTATCGGTAATGATACTGAGTATTTGCAGGAGTACAAGTGCAGGAGTGCAAATACCCCCGATACCTAAATAGAATACTACCCCCCCCCCCCTGCGCCGGATTGCGCCGCCGAATCGAAAGCCGCCGCATGGGTTAAACGGCGTGCGGGAACATCACAGCTTTCATTTGAATAGCTGTAGTGTTCCCGCTGCATATAGACTCTCCCCCTTGCTCGGGATTGGATGGGTGATCGTGATCTGTCCAATCCCGAGCAAGGGGGAGTGTCTATACTCGCAGGCAAAACAGCTATTCAAATGAATGCTGTGATGTTCTCCTTGCGGCGGCTTTCGGCGGCTAGGTATGGGGGGGCATGGCTAGAGGGACATGGCTAGAGGGACATGGCTAGAGGGACATGGCTAGAGGGACATGGCTGCATATGTGGGGGACATGGCTGATTGGACATGGCTGCATATGTGGGGGACACGGCTGGAGGGACATGGCTGCATATGTGGGGGACACGGCTGGAGGGACATGGCTGCATATGTGGGGGACACGGCTGGAGGGACATGGCTGCATATGTGGGGGACACGGCTGGAGGGACATGGCTGCATATGTGGGGGACACGGCTGGAGGGACATGGCTGCATATGTGGGGGACACGGCTGGAGGGACATGGCTGCATCTGTGGGGGACACGGCTGGAGGGACTTGGCTGCATATGTGGGGGACACGGCTGGAGGGACATGGCTGCATATGTGGGGGACACGGCTGGAGGGACTTGGCTGCATATGTGGGGGACACGGCTGCATATGTGGGGGACACGGCTGGAGGGACATGGCTGCATATGTGGGGGACACAGCTGCATATGTGGGAGACATGGCTGGAGGGACATGGCTGCATATGTGGGGGACACGGCTGGAGGGACATGGCTGCATATGTGGGGGGACATGGCTGGAGGGACATGGCTGCAGGGACATGACTGCATATGTGGGGGACATGGCTGGAGGGACATGGCTGCATATGTGGGGGACATGGCTGGAGGGACATGGCTGCATATGTGGGGGACATGGCTGGAGGGACATGGCTGCATATGTAGGGGACATATCTGGAGGGACATGGCTGCATATGTAGGGGACATATCTGGAGGGACATGGCTGCATATGTGGGGGACATGGCTGGAGGGACATGGCTGCATATGTGGGGGACATGGCTGGATATGTGGGGGACATGGCTGGAGGGACATGGCTGCATATGTGGGGGACATGGCTGGATATGTGGGGGACATGGCTGGAGGGACATGGCTGCATTTGAGGACACATTGAAAAAAAAGTATCGGTATTCGGTATTGGCGACTACTTGAAAAAAGTATCGGTACTTGTACTCGGTCCTAAAAAAGTGGTATCGGGACAACCCTAGTAAGAAGATTCTTCAGGTAGGTTTATATTGGATTGTCAAATATAACTATTATTATTGGTAAAAACATTACTGATGTTATAAAATGAAAGTGTGTGCGGTGACCATAGAAATCCTTTAATGCAAACCTGGTGTTTTGCTTTGCCTTGCATAGGCAAGTATATAGTATGTTGGCTTAAAAAAATACATCGCCATACACTATACTCTCTGCTTCGTGTATGAAGTGTGTATAAAGTTGGACACGCTTTATAAGGAATAGTAAATTGGTGGTTCTATTGTGCAAAAAAAGAACAAGCAAAATAGTGAACATGTGTGACAATCTAAACATAAAAGCAGCCCTTACTGTGTAGCAAAGAAACCTTCATGTGTGCTTACATCTGTTTAGATGTTCTGCAGATACTGGAGGAACCCCGAGTACTGAGGCCTACATCAAATCCTCCTACGTTGTCAACAGCTCTGTCCGCCTGCGTTCCCACCCTAAGCCTTGTAAAGGCCTCATCATGAATGGTGACCCCCTCTAACAGTGAGACTCAGCTGGCGAGTTGTACGGATGACCAGATAGCAGAATGCATGTCAGAGCTCTCGTGTTCAGGTGGTGTGAAGCAGAAAAATCAAACTGGATGCTACAGTACCTGGGGGAGCATTCACTACATAAGATCCAGCTTTAGGGTTTTATTGTCAACACAGCAAGTGTCTGAATAAAATGTTAGTCTCTGGCCAGAAGACATCTCACGACAGTTCTAATTTTAGAAAAGACAGCAACCCAACTCATCTGCTAGTATACATAAGTCATGTCTTCCAGCCTCTTATGTCTCAGATGGAGACAGATCAGCCTACAGTCTGAGCGTGTCAGTTTGTTTGGGTAAGTGACATAAGCAAGTCAGGACATAAAATAAAAAGCTGGAGCCAGGTACTTGATGTGAAGTGATCTGTATGTCATCCAATATGAGACAACCTCATCTAATCACCTTCCTCTAGGAAAATGACAGTTTTATTTTTAGACATTTGAGAGCAAAATACTCCCGACGCATAATTATGAAGTTTGCTTGGCTGAAGGCGATACCAAGAAGAAAGAAAACAGATCGAAAAAAATAAAATACAGACATTGGTCTAAAATAAGGAACATTAAATTAATATGCTGCAATAAAAAAAATATATATATAATATATATTTATTTATTATATCAGTGATGTCTATTTAATGGTTTATTTTCATTATCGGTTGAATATTTTTAACTGATCAGAAGGATTTCTTTTGTATTCATCTATTAAAGCTGAACTCCAGCTACAATATATTTTGCATATTTAAACTAGGCCAGCTTGGCCCAATGCAAGTATGGATATGTGACAATTGATTGGCCTCTGTGGAAGCTGTAAATTACTGACGTAACCTGAGCTACTACAGCAATGGCTGCAACCATCCACGGGGTTCCTATGCCATGTGGTTCCCCTTCTACATCGTAATCACAGGGAGTTGCTGGCTTGTCAAAGCTGCCATTTAGGGAACCACCTGCATTTTTTTCAACAAATGCAAAAGATTCTGTGATCGGATGAAGTGGAGATTGTGCCATCACTGCCCATATTCACCTTCCACTTCAACAAGAACTGAACTGTAGATGTGTACATAAAATGCATGCAAAGGAGTAACCACTAGCACTAGCTGTAGGCTAAAGATGCTTTGGCCTGTACTGCAGAGGTGGTGAAAGAGCAGAGCTTTGCTTTCTCATGTCAAAGCTGCCCTCTGATGTCTGGTGATCGGAATACTGGTGGGAAAATATTTAAGAGTTTGTAAAGCCCCCCCCCCCCCCACAAAAAAAAAAACAAGACACACACACACACCCAAGATCCTATTCATTCAAGGAATGAATGACAGCAAAATGCTTGTGCTGTGCAATTCTTCTCTTACTAACTGGTAATAAACCTGGTCGATCCTGCCAGTTCCTGTGTCCCCCTGCCTCTGCTGACCACAATAATCATGGCTGATGAGTCCTGACTACCATGGTCAGTTTACGTGCCTCTGTCATCCGCAGCCCTTGTCTCTCCTCTGTCAGTCCTGCTAACTGCATCTTTGAAGCACTGTAGGAGTGGTGTGTATACACTGCTCCTAAAGCGCCCCTGCCTATTGAAATCAATGGGCAGCGCCACCGAACCGTCGGCAAATGCAAAATACTGTTTGACGCTGAAGCTGTGTGGTAAATCTGCAGCCTTTAAAGCGGAGCTCCACCCAAAAATGGAGCTTCTGCTTTTCGGAACCCTCCGGTGTCACATTTGGGGAAGGGAAGGGCAGATACCTGTCTAAGACAGGTATTTGCACCAACTTCCAGGAATACAAGCCTCTACCCACTGCCTTCTGGGAAACACACTGTAATGTAATTGTGATATCTTCAAATGTGCAACAGCGGAAGTGACATGGCATGCATCACGGGATCCTATGCGTTTTGTCAGCAGTGTCCAACGTCATTAGGCATCCCTGATGTCAGATGCCGCTAAAAAAAATGCGTAGGATCCTGCGATACACGTCATGTCACTTCCGCCATTGGTTGGAATGCAGACGGCATCCCTGCCATTTTCCATGAGTGTGATCTTATCTTTTGTCTCACAAGTGTAATCTAGTTTTAGAAACATGAAATCTTTTAAATTATACTACACCATGAGGCGTTTCTTTCTTACTTCCAGATATATACATACCAATCATCATCTGGCAGTCGTGCTATTCCTGAGCTGCTATCTGGAGAGTATCTGTTTGCTGGTGTTGACTATACTATTCACAAAAAAAAACAGGGTTCTTCTCTAGTTCCTTGTCTATATTGGCGCAGCTACCCCCTTTTTTTCAGATAGATGTTATATAGTTGTGGGGCAAGAAGAAGCGTCACACGGCGGGAGCCTCCCATGGAGGCGGAGTTGTTGCGTATTATTTTTTTACTTGTTGGGCGGTGTGAGATGGATTAACATTGTGGGACATTTAAAAATTTTTGATAAAGGACTTGTACCAAAAAAAAAATGGCATCCCTGTGAAATAGCATCAATCCATAAACAAAATGCCCCAACCACATAAACATTTTTTTTTTTAAATAGCAGCATAAGTCCACAACAAGGTGTATGAAAATTTAATGCGGATAAATCAGCTGGAAAAAAGTACCAATCCCATGTATAGCACCCGGTGCAACACAAACACTGAAAGGTGCCCACCACCGTAGATGGATGTAAGCTTACCAAAAAGGCAAGAGTACAAAGCAGCCGGCTGCGACCCAGCAGCGGCCTTTAACTTCTTAAGGACCGCCTCCTGCACATATACGTCGGCATAATGGCACGGCTGGGCACATCCACGTATATTTACATTGGTTCTAGTACCCAGCCGTGGGTCACGGGCGCGCGCCCGTTACCCGGTCCGAAGCTCCGTGACCGCGGGACTCGCGGACCCGATCGCCGCTGGAGTGTGGCGATCGGTCCCCGGAGCTGAAGAACGGGGAGAGCCGTGTGTAAACACGGCTTCCCCGTGCTTCACTGTGGCGGCAGCATCGATCGCGTCATCCCTGTTATAGGGGGGGCGCGATCGATGATGTCCCACCCACAGCCACACCCCCCTACAGTTGTAAACACACACAGGGAACACATAACCCCTACAGCGCCCCCTTGTAGTTAACTCCCAAACTGCAACTGTCATTTTCACAGTAAACAATGCAATTTAAATGCATTTTTTGCTGTGAAAATGACAATTGTCCCAAAAAGGTATCAAAATTTTCCGAAGTGTCCGCCATAATGTAGCAGTCACGAAAAAAAAAAAAAAACGCTGATCGCCGCCATTAGTAGTAAAAAATAAATAAATTAATAAACATGCAATAAAACTATCCTTTATTTTGTAAACGCTATAATTTTTGCCAAAAACCAACCGATAAACGCTTATTGCGATTTTTTTTACCAAAAATAGGTAGAAGAATGCGTATCGGCCTAAAATGAGGAAAAAAAAAATGTTATATATATTTTTGGGGGATATTTATTATAGCAAAAAGTTTTTTTTTTTTTTCAAAATTGTTGCTCTATTTTTGTTTATAGCGCAAAAAATAAAAACTGCAGAGGTGATCAAATACCACCAAAAGAAAGCTCTATTTGTGGGAAAAAAAGGACGCCAATTTTGTTTGGGAGCCACGTCGCACGACCGCGCAATTGTCAGTTAAAACGTCGCAGTGCCGAATCGCAAAAAGGGGCAAGGTCCTTTACCTGCATTTTGGTCCGGGTCTTAAGTGGTTAACCTGCTTGTAAGGATCGGAACTGCACCTGGATCAGAATAGCCAATGGATGAATCAGTAGATCCACTCACAGCAGTCCATATAATTGAGGCAATGGCTCAATACAGGAAAGGAATAACACAGACCATTGGGTAATACTGTAGATAAAGTTTATATATAAAAACTTTAAAACAGGTGCCATACAAGACCAACCCCAGCATTCAGGAGAGAACAGAAGCACAGACCTGTTCCACTTCTCACCCTGCCTTGCTGCTTCAGCTAAAAGCAGGGCTTTGAAGCAGAGAAGGGATCAGATTTGAGGCTCTAAAAAGGAGGAATTTTGACACTGAGATCCACCGATATGGAGGACTTCTGGTGTGAAGGGGGATTTCTGATGTGACGTTAAGGTCATCAGTTTTGTAAATCTTCCCAGGCTTAGGTTTCCCACTGACAAATAAAAAAAAAAAAAAAAAAAAAAGTAAATGTTATTTGGGGGTGGGGTGCCTTAGCTTCTGCATACTTCGATGCCATGACTGAAAAAGATTGAGAAACGTTGACGTAGAGACTCCTGTTCTGAGAAACTTGAGGTAAATCCTACTTATTTTCCTCCCCTGGAAGAAATGTTACAAAACGACTCAGCAGAATTAGGTCAGTATGAGCTTTATCCATAGGATACCGGATTGTTCCTATGTTTATGTTGGTAAATCGTGGATGTATTTATCATGTTTAAAAAAAAAAAAAAATGTAAACTACATTTTATAAAAATAGCACAATTTGTTTTAGAACATGAATAAATTAAGTACTTGGAAACTCCTACTCAGAATATTCATTAAAAAACAAAAAATAAAACTAAAACAATCAAATATTGTTGAATAACATAAGGCCTGGTTCACAACTATGCAATTTTCTTGTGATCTCTTTCTGCAGTGCTTTTGGCAATAACTTTTTTAATGTGTTCCACATTTTTTATAGGGTTTTGCCCAATTTGTTGTTGGGCAAAAAAGTGTCAAAAATGCACTACATGCTTTTCTGCAGAAACTCTATTGAAGTCTATTGAACCAAAAACTCACGGTTTTGAATTTAAAAAAAGCCCCAGACTCTTTCCAAAAACCCAGAAGTTGAAAAAAAAAAAAAAAAAAAGAACACGTGAATATCATTGTGCATTTCTCCAAAGAAAAAAAAAGGCACCAAAAAAGCGCATATGTGTGAACCAGGCCTAAGAGGTGAGGGACAGCAGCATGAAAAGTAGGTTCCTGGAGGCGGGAACCTCATCTTGGCACTGGGGGTGAGAAGCGGGGGACCATTGCACTAGGTGGAAGGGTGAGGAGCGTGGGACTGCAGTACTGGATATGGAGGTGTGGGGCATGGGGTGGCAATGCCTAATAAGGGGGTGATAAGCATGACCCTGTAGCATGTGGTAGAGGGGGGGGGGGGAGATAAGCGCAGGGCAGCAGTATCCAAGAGGGGCATGAGGAGTGTGGTTGTCCGCTTCTGAAAGGGGGCCAAGGAGTGTGGAAGTAGTTGCAGAGGGAGGGCACTGGAAGCAGAGGGACATTTGGACAGTGTAAGGTGATGAAGTAGTGGCTTCAAAGGGAGGGTGCTGAAGCTGGAGTAAGAATTTGGGGCAAGAGGCAGTAACTAGAGTGACTAACAGGGAAGTAGCCATGACAGCCGTATAAATTCTGAAGGCATCACCTCTGCTCAGCACAAGGGGATTTACGAAGATTAGAGCGTGCACAGTATCCTAGGTCAATAAAGCACAGGATTCCATACAGCAAAATGGAAGGAGGACATTTTCTTGGTATTAAAAAGGATAAAATATACAAAATATTGGCATTTTGTAACAACACAACATAGTAGGCTTGGTTAACGTGAATACCAAGGTCTGTGTGTTGGCTGTCAAAGCCAAAGCTCAAGGTATGGATTTGGATTTATTGGAAAAGTTTGGTTCAATGTACATATATCTATGCTATGGGATCTGTGCAGAAGCTGGAAATCACGGGCACTAAAGTGACTGCCGCTGTCTTTTGGGTACCTGGCCAAGTGGCTGCCCTGACACATAGTAACCACACTGGGTCGTTCGTTTGGCACAGACACCATTCACAGAACGCCTTACATTTTTCTCAACGAATGCAGGGTTTTCTGATTGGATGACGATGCCCCAATCACAGAATGTCTTGCATTTATTGAGAAAAATACAAGGCATTCTGTGAATGGCATTTCTATTTGAATGACCTCCTGTGGTTACTAAGCAGCAGGACACAGGACCCGAAAGACAACATCACTACCGTGTTTCCCCGAAAATAAGCCCGGGTCTTATATTAATTATGCCAACAAAAGACACAGTAGGGCTTATTTTTGGGGTAGGTCTTACCATGTAATGTGCTGTCTTCTCTCCCTCACTGCCTGTCAGGAATCCCCAGTGTAAACCAAATTAAAATGCTTGTAAAATCCTATAATCCACTCTATTACAGTATTATTTTATGTACAACGTGTGCGTTTCTGCAATATAATTGTGCCAAATACATTTGTCATAGCGCCGCTCTGCACTTCTGTTACCCGCCGAAGCTCTCTTCCCCGCAATTATATTACAGAAACACACACATTGTACATTATAAACTACTGTAATAGAGTGGATTATAGGATTGTACAAGCATGTTTAACTAGGGCTTATCTTCGGGGTAGGGCTTATATTGCAGCCCTCCTGGAAAATAACGCTAGATCTTATTTTCAGGGTAGGTCTTATTTTTGGGGAAACAGGGTATAGTAGAGGCAACTAATACAGCCGTTCTCTGCTTTTATAGGGATCCCACACGTATGGCATATGCATACTTAAAATGGTCCAAGCTGGACCAATAAAACTATGCAATAAAATTCATATCTCGAGTTCAGCTTTCTTTTTGTGCATATATAGGAACACTACTGACTTTATTTGACTATTAAATCCTAGATATACTCTACACTGATTAAGTGTTTATTTTAAAAACCAAGTTAGCGCGTACAATTGGCCTTTAACCACTTAAGGACCGCCTACTGCACATTTACGTCGGCAGAATGGCACGGCTGGGCACATCAACGTATATATACGTCGATTTTAGTACCCAGCCGTGGGTCGCGGGCGCTCGCCCGCGACCCGGTCCGAAGCTCCAGGACCGGGACCGCGGGATTCGCGGACCTGATCGCCGCTGGAGTGCGGCGATCCGTCCCTGGAGCGGAAGAACGGGGAGAGCCGTGTGTACACACGGCTTCCCCGTGCTTCTCTGTGGCCGTAGCATCGATCGCGTCATCCCTGTGTCATCCCTGTAATCACCTACAGCCACACCCCCCTACAGTTGTAAACACACACATTAGGTCACACATCCCCTACAGCGCCACCTGTGGTTAACTCCCAAACTGCAACTGTCATGTCCACAGTAAACAATGCAATTTAAATGCATTTTTTGCTGTGAAAATGACAATTGTCCCAAAAATGTGTCAAAATTGTCCGAAGTTCAAACAGAACAGTATAACAAAGGATAGTTCAAAACTTAAAGTCCCAAACAACTATTGAAAAACTGTAGCGCTACAGTTTTTCAATAGTTGTTTGGGACTTTAAGTTTTGAACTATCCTTTGTTATACTGTTCTGTTTGAATATTGCCATATTTTAAGCAGCTGCTACATATTCATTTATTTATATCTAACCATCTGTGGCAAATTTATCTCAAAGAGAACCACCCTAAGCGCTGAGCTGTGCTATAATACAGAAGGAAGGGCCACGTTAGCACTCTTTTTGAGTTAAAATTGTCCGAAGTGTCCGCCATATTGTCGTAGTCACGAAAAAAAAAAAAAAAATCGCTGATCGCCGCTATTAGGCTCCTTACACACGGAGCGGTCCGTTTTTCGGTCCGCTCCGTGTGTCCGTCAGCTCAGCGGGGGGTCTCCGCTGAGCTGTCGGGCGGACGGGGCGGTCCCCACACACTGTGCAGGGACCGCCCCGTCTCTCCTCCGCTCTCCCCTATGGGGAGTCGGATGGAAACGGACCGTCTGTCCGTTTGCATCCGATCCGTTTGGCCGGACGGAAGAAAAATAGGACATTCTTCCGTCCACAAAAACGGATGCGGATCGAGCGGACGTTAGCGGATGCATCATCCGCAAAACGGATCCGCTCCCATAGGGACCCATTACAAGTCCGTAAACGGACTTGTAATGAGCGGACCGTTCGTCCGCTAGTGTGAAAGGGCCCTTAGTAGTAAAAAAAAAAAAAATTAATAAAAATGCAATAAAACTATCCCTTATTTTGTAAACGCTATAAATTTTGCGAAAACCAACCGATAAACGCTTATTGCGATTTTTTTTACCAAAAATACGTAGAAGAATACGTATCGGCCTAAACTGAGGAAAAAAAATGTTTTTTTTTATATATTTTTGGGGGATATTTATTATAGCAAAAAGTAAAAAATATTGCATTTTTTTTTAAATTGTCGCTCTATTTTTGTTTATAGCGCAAAAAATAAAAACCGCAGAGGTGATCAAATACCACCAAAAGAAAGCTCTATTTGTGGGGGGAAAAGGACGCCAATTTTGGGAGCCACGTCGCACGACCGCGCAATTGTCAGTTAAAACGACGCAGGGCCAAATCGCAAAAAGGGGCAAGGTCCTTTACCTGCATTTTGGTCCGGGTCTTAAGTGGTTAAAAATACGGAATGAAAGTAAATGGTGACATTTATTGCATGCTGTCTCTCTTGTACAGCAGTCAGCGAAGTCACATTCATGTGTAAAGCAGGTGAATTATCGGCAAAAAAACAGGCAACTTGGACACAGTTATTCATTTTATTTTTAGCTTTTATCTGGGGACTACAAAGTAGGACACAAGCGTTCTGCTCATAGCTATACAGCTTTGTGGAAAAATTAACATGGTGCTAACGCTAATCCAAGCACACATTAGGACTGTACATTATTTACGGAGCATGCAATTTAATCATATGACTATAATGTAGAGGAGGTTACCGAACATTGCTCAATGACAGCCATGTCACCTAAGGTTGGATTACATCGTGGTACACCGGCTGATTAGAAGGGCAGACGTCTGCTTTGTGTTAAAGCCTAGGCAGACTAATGTGCTGTTCAGTTCAGTTTTTGTTCTGAGCCATCATCAAATAGTCTTTATTGTAAAAATGGTAATTTGATTTAAATAGCACACTTCTCCCCAGAGATTGCTTGTGCGGTGCTGGGAAGAACAATACACAGTACAGCTGGGATGAGAAAAGCACAGGGTAAAGATGCGTTCGAATTCTTCGGTGAACAATGAAAACCTATTCTGCTGAACATCTGGCTGCCATCCTCCGACATTCCACCCAAGCAGGTAACAGGTGATGTATTAAACAAGGAATCACAAAAGGATCTTAATAATAAGAGATTCATTTTTGCAAAAGGATTTTTTTTAATGCATTTACAAAATTAAGCTTTAAAAAAAAAAAAAAAAAAAATATATATATATATATATATATATATATATATATATATATATATATATATATATATATATATTAAGAATAAGTAATCAATTTACGTATCCATTAGAAAAAAAAATTGTATATATTACATAAAATTTAAAATGTATTTTAAACTAAAACCATTGCCTCATGCACGTGGGCTGTATGAATTTTTCTGGGATTTTTTTTATTATTATTACTTACACTGAAAAGTGTCCACAAATCAGGCCACAGATTATGTACATTTTCAAAGAAAAATTGCTTGATTCCCCCATCAACACTAAATCTGGATCCTTTTGCGCAGCTATTGTGTTCTCCGGGTGGGGAACGCCTCTGCCAAGATGCCAGTGATTTCTTGCATGCTAAAAATTACGCATGTCAGTTTTACCGATGGATCGACTTGGGTATAATCAGCATGCCCATAGTTGGAACACCAGTCAATATTCAATCCATCTATGGCTGGCTTAAGGCATCAATGCCTGGAGAAAAATCTGATTTGTCTGAAGAATTTTTAGAATTAGTGTTGTGGTGAAGAACAAATCTGCTCGAGAAATGTATGTGGCAGTGGCGCATGCACAGAATGGCATTGGACGTCTGAATGACTAACGCAACATTTACACCAGGAACTGCATTGTGAATCGCAACATGCAGTTCTGTGCAGTACAATTTTCTTCCCATTCATTTTGAATGCATGAATTTCATACTTTTGGAAACGCACAGCAGCTTGATCACATGGTACATTTGTACTTAGAAAAAGTGTATATCAGCCGTATCGATAATCGGTCGATCCTTAAATTCTAATGGCTCCTGCTGCTGTCAGTCACAGCCTGTGCAGTGGGATCAGGAGGCGTGGCTGAGCTGCAATGTGTGCATCTATGGACGTACATAGCCCAACTGGGGAGCATGGCCACACAGGTACCCCCTCCGCACACAGCTTGCTGAGGGGGGGCACCTGCAGGAAAGGAGGAATGGACAGCGCCACCACTTGTGACACAACTGTAAGTCTGTTTGGTCTGACTTCGCACACTGTCATTACATTTTTAATGATTCACATGGCTATTTCTATTGTCCAAATACCTCCTTTGGCATTTGACCCACAATAGAACTTTTCTCCCTCGATACAAAACTAGGAGTATCTAAATTCCTACCCTCCTACCAGCAGCATTCTGAGTGTACCTCTCCTTGTTCTAATGATCAAAGTTGCAAGGTCTGCAGCCCTATAGAAATGATTAACACATTTTTGGTGCGATACTCCAAATTATTTTTTGTTGCAGAGGATGCCTAAAATCTGACTTTAAACTCCTAGGAAAAATCAGTAAGCCAATCACACAAGCAGGAAAATGACCTTTCTATGGAGGTTCTGTACAGAAGGCCCCCAGGTTGCCTCATCAAATTGGATTTTACAGAGAATTACAACATTGCAGATCAAAAAGGAAAGTCATTTTTTTATTAACATTAAAGTGGTTGTAAACCCTTTACAACCACTTTTATCTGCAGGTAAGCCTGGATTAAAGGGGTTGTAAAGGTTTGTTTTTTATTTTCTAAATAGGTTACTTTAAACTAGTGCATTGTTGGTTCACTTACCTTTTCCTTCCATTTCTCTTCTAAATGTTTTTTTTTCCCTTTTGTCTGAATTTCTCACTTCCCGTTTCTCCTCAGTAAGCTTGCCCTTATCATCGGAGCCATTCTGGCTGGGGGTTAGTCAGCCTGCTCACCCCCTCCCTTGGGACTACATCCCTGCGGGGAGACTCTGAACAACAGTGCAAGCGCACTTTAGAAACGGCTACCATGACGTTCCTTAAACACTTTTTTACTGGGCACTTAAACCCCCTTCGTGCCCAGACCTATTTTCAGCTTTCAGCGCTGACGCATTTTGAATGACAATTGAGCGGTCATACAACACTATACCCAAATTATACTTTTATCATTTTTTTTCCCCACGAATAGAGCTTTCTTTTGTTTTTTTATTTTTTGTACTATAAACAAAAAAAAAATTTTTTTTAAAAAAGTCAACATTTTTAAAAAAAATAAAATAAAAAAAAAAACACAATATTTTTTACTTTTTGTTATAATAATATCCCAATTTTTAAAAAAAAATATATTTTTTTCCTCGGTTTAGGCCGATTCGTATTCTTCTACATATTTTTGTTGCTTGGTTTGCACAAAAGTTATAGCGCCTACAAAATATGGGATAGATTTGTGATTTTTTACTAGTAATGGCGGCGATCTGCGACTTTTTATCCTTTTTGTCAGGCCTGCGATATTGCGACAGACATATCGGACACTTTTGACACAAATTTGGGACCATTCACATTTATACAGCGATCGGTGCTATAAAAATGCACCAATTACTGTATAAATGTGACTGGCAGGGAAGGGGTTAACACTAGGGGGTGAGGAAGGGGTTAAATGTATTCCCTGGGTGTGTTCTGTGTGGGGGGAGGGGGCTGACTGGGGGAGGTAACCGATGCTGTGTCCCTATGTACAAGGGACACAGATCGGTCTCCTCTCCTCTGACAGCACGTGGAGCTCTGTGTTTACACTCCATCATTACACACAGAGCTCCACGTCCCTGCTGTCACCTGCTGTGTCACCGCAGATCGCGTGTACCCGGCGGACATCGCGGTCGCCAGGTACACGCATCGGCTCTTCAGCGATGCGCCGACACTGTTTACCCGCTGCGGGCCCCAGTGGCGCGCGCGGGTAATGCACTTAAAATGACGTCCAAAGATGTCCACTTGGCACCTGAGAGCCGCGCTGTGGACATCTTTTGTCCATAGCGCGGATCTCAAGTGGTTAAAGAGGCAGTGCTGTGACTGGTCGGCTCCCACGTGCATGAGCGGGAGTGACATCATTGCGGCTCCAGGTGATCACAGCGCCAGAGCCACGATACACGGAAGTAATCCCCGGGAGAGAGGTCAGCCGCCCGATCGGTGTATGGGGACAGCTGTGGGGGTTTCAATCTGAGGTGAGCATTACATAATGAGCCAATATGCTAATGCATACTAGCTCATTATGCCTTTGTCTTGCAGGTGGTGTTTTTGTTTTTGACAAGTGGGTTTACAACCACTTTAACTTACAATAAGGCTTACATAGCAATTGTGCATGCAATTTATTTTCTTTCGCTATTCGTTTTTTGCCTCCAAAAGTGGAGTTACCCTTTAAGCTTGTAAATACATGTTCGTAGTACTTAAAGTACCGTATATACTCGAGTATAAGCTGAGATTTTCAGCCCTTTTTTTGGGGTTGAAAATGCCCCCCTTGGCTTATACTCGAGTCAGTGTACCTAAAATTATTAAAAGGCTGCGGGCATCCATCGTTTAAAACTCGCGGTCTCCTCCTATCCTTTTTGTGATAAGCGTTTCTCAGCAGACAGTGTTCCGCCTATCACAAACGTTCTCTCATCCTCACTCATCCCAGCAGACACTGTTCAGTGTTCCGCCAATCACAGATGCCTTTTCATCCTCGGACAAGAGGACGTCCATGATTGGCAGAACACTAAACACAGTGTCTGCTGGGAAACTGAGTCCGAGGATGAGAGAACGTCTGTGATAGGCGGAACTGTGTCAGCTGAGAAACGCCCATCACGAAAGGGACCAGGAGGAGAATGCGAATTTGAAACAATGAATGGACGCCCGCAGCCTGTCAATTTCAGGCAAAGTGACGACAGGCACAGTGAGGCGTGCAAATGGACATTGTTGACCCTCTTTTCCGCTTACAGTAGCTGCTGCATTCTCACCCTCGGCTTATATTCGAGTTAATACGTTTTCCCAGTTTTTTGTGGTAAAATTAGGTACCTCGGCTTATACTCGAGTATATATGGTATATGTAAAGCCAAAACCATTGCTTCTATTTTGGAGAGAGTAGGGAAAGTTTGAAATCCATATCAAGTTAATTTTAGCTGCCTGTGTTCTCTTGGAGATTTCCCTTGACTTCCTGTACTGGATATCCAACAGGAAATGGAGAGGAAAGTCCTTTGGGGAATGCCCATGTTGAACAGCTGTCTTAATTAGAATATTTTTCCTCACTTCTTGCTCTGGTGACAACTCCAAAAATGCTGTTTTTTTACAATAGTCACCTGGACAAAGAGGGATTAATCTTTCCAGCGAAGACACAGACAGCAATAAAAACCCCACAAGGGGTCTAACCCTTTCATACTCTATCCAAAGTAAACAAAATGCCTTTACATATCATTTAACAGTAGCAGAAAAACCTGTGACACACACTAGAAATAGGAGCTGTAAATCCACGTTTCTAAAGTCTGGTTAAAGCCAATCAGAGGAAGTTGTGTGATCCATGTAGGATAGAACGCAGGATGATAAAGTGCCTTTGTGCCGTCCAAAAATAAAACAAAGAGTGTACTGATGCAGCAAGGCCATTCGTCGGTACTATAAATGGGATGTTATTCTTGGTCCTGCTGATCCGGGGATATCCGACACAACTGTTTACATACTGCCTGGCCAGACGGGCTGAAATTGCACATTTCTCAATGCTGCTGCTGGTGTCATCAGTCACATCTGACCAGCCGAGATCAATTATGGCCTTGAGGGCAATGTAAAAGTTCTCTGAAAGTGGACCAGATATGAATAGATGAGCCGTTTTGTGGACAGCACCGACATTCAGTAGCACAAAGTGCCTCAAACCTCCTAAATAACTCTGAAATCTAAGCACAGTACTGCGCATGCACCAACTGGAAATAAGTGCCAACCAAACCATGCTACTCTCTTTTTGCTCAGGATGACTGGTCTTGTCCCTGCCCCCTTGTAACAGGCGCTCTCGGCGCCGTATTGCGTTCCATGCTGGATCGCATACGGCGACCGCGCAATGACGTCATCGCCCGGCGCCGCGTGCGTTCCACCGTATATGCGGATGTGCTCCTCTTATTAGTGCTTCTGGACTACACCTGCCTCGCACCTATAAAGAGAACAGTGTGCAGACTGCACACTGTTCCATTATTCTCGGCTGTAGCATTTTAACTACAGCTACTACCCTTCCTAAACTAGAAACCATCCCTACCCTGGATCTGCGCTGCCAACTTTACAAGTATTGCTGCGGACACCGCAAGATATCGCCCACCAGGAGACCTCCATAAAAGAATCCCATTGCTGCTGCAATACTCTGGAAAAAACTTGTTCCCTACAAACCGGATAAGTACCATTACTGTGTTACAATTATTGCTGTACAATTACCTAGTTCACATATACCTTATTCTAAATACTGGATTAGAAACTGTTTTTACTTTTACTATCGTGCACCTTGAGATTACTTAATGTGGCTTCTTGAAACAGTTGTGGAAATCTTAAAGGGACATATACTCAAACCATTTAAGCTTCAATTGTCTCTCTCAAGATAATGCTACTTGCATACAGTATTTTTATATGCTACGTGCTTGACATTTGTTATTTGTATACGGCATACCCCCTTAAATACCGAACATGTTCGTTATATGTTTTCTTGACTAAGGTTTCATGGTATGTTGTAATACCTCCTCCCTTAGTAGCCCAATGCATTCCTTTATGTTAAGCGATATGATGTAGAGAACCCCCAAACTCCTGTTCTCTGATTGGAGTGACGCCTGGGGTCCCGCACTGATAATCACTTGCATAAGAGAAGTGCATTGGAATCTTCACGTACATTGTAATCTTTTAACGCTAGTGGTTGGAGGCATGTTGTAATACCTCCGCCCTTAGTAGCTCAACGCATTCCTATATGTGAGAGAGATTATGTAGTGACCCCCCCAAACTCCTGTTCTCTGAGTGGATGCCTGGGGCCCAGTACTGAAATCTCACATAACATAGGGAGGTGCATTGAATTCCTTCCTTAACCACAGTTGTGGTTCACTCTCCATACACGGTAGTTTGTGACACCCCTCCTGTATTTTTCTGTAGCTAATGGGTGGAGCCTGCTGGACCGCTCCCATAACACTGCTCAGCACAGTGATAAGGTCACGGATGCTTTTACAAGGTAAAAACGTGTTTTTCAAAAGCATTTGGTCCAGTTAAATGGGGTTAACATTCTTTGTTGCTATTAAGGAATATATTTAAAAGAAATTCAGACCCATTGACTTCTATGGGTATGCTTCTGAATGTCATTCAGTTTTGCACAGGATAAAATCCGGATCCTGATGTAAACCTGACCTGATCATCTGAACAACTAAATTGAGCTTTAATTCGCACCACACATATGAACCCAGCCTTAAAGAGGAGTTCCACCCAAATTTGGAACTTACTCTTGTTCCACTCCTCACCCCCATACATGCCACATTTGGCATGTAATTTTTTTTTTTTTTGGGGGGGGGGGGGGAGCTTCATTAGGAGTGGGACTTTCTGTCCTGCTTCCGCCGAGGGGCTGGTTAGGCGATTAAGCCTTAATCGCCTACACCAGCCCCTCCCTGTAGGCGATCACATGGGACACTGACAGGTCCCATGCGATCGCCTCTCCAATCAGTGCGGCTCGCGCATGCGCAGTGGGTGCCCGGCCGTGAAGCCGAAGGCTGTCACGGCTGGGTGCCCACAGTCGAGATGGAGACGCCGGCCGGGGAGGGGGGGAGAGGAGCGGACCCCCGGTTGGCGCGTCGCTGGAACGCAGGAGCAGGTAAGTGAGTGTTTATTAAAAGCCAGCAGCTACACTTTTTGTAGCTGCTGACTTTTAATAAACACAATTTTGGCTGGAACACCCCTTTAAGGGACTATGAGTGTACTAATGAGCATCCTTGTAGTCCACTGAAACTACAAAGCCATCTGCTGCGGTAGAGATAGGACTTGTAGTTAGTTTCCTTGTTATTTCATGATCCCTGTGAATGAAAAATATGGCGGAGCCTCGCAAAAGTTGCGCTGTTTTCAAATTGGACAGTGGGTGCGAAAGAAGAATCTCCAAAGGTGAACTTGGCCTTTAAATGAAAGCTTTTGTGTATGGATGTCAAATTTGCATGCCGTAAACGATGGCTTTTTACAAAGAGTTTGTATTTCAGTGAAATCTGTTGCTTTTTAGCTAATAAAGGCTTCATATTACAAAAATGTTACAAAGTATCATACTGTATAATCCTCATAGAAAAATAAACATATATGAATAGTAACTTTGTATCTGGCGATCTAAAATTCCTGAAGAGGTTTATTAGGAACAAATCTGCATCTGGAACAGATATATAGAGAGACGCAGGCTTTGCTGGAATAAGGTATTTCAGTATCTGCTCTGCACATGACACGCTGTCCTGCCAAATAAAAGGAGGGAACAGAAAAACATAAAACTTCCAGTAACCACACAGACAAAGTTCTACAAAACAGGGAGTGTCAGACAATAAAGCCTTGTTTCTATATTGAACAAAAGGGATTATGATTTACTTACTCTGGAATTTATCTACTAGACCAGTGGTCTTCAAACTATAGTCCTTTGCTTGGCTCTATCCTGCCCTTGGTAATCCAATCCACAACTGACACCAAGGAGGGGGGGGGGGTGCTTTTCCTCCGACTGACACCAAGGACGGGGGGGGGGGGGGGGGGGCTTTTCCTCCCATTGACACCAAGGACGGGGGGGGTGCTTTTCCCCCCACTGACACCAAGGACCGGAGGGGGGGTGCTTTTCCTCCCACTGACACCAAGGACGGGAGGGGGGGTGCTTTTCCTCCCACTGACACCAAGGACGGGAGGGAGGGTGCTTTTCCTCCCACTGACACCAAGGACGGGAGGGGGGGGTGCTTTTCCTCCCACTGACACCAAGGACGGGAGGGGGGGTGCTTTTCCTCCCACCAAGGACGGGGGGGGGTGCTTTTCCTCCCACTGACACCAAGGACGGGGGGGGGGGTGCTTTTCCTCCCACACACCAAGGACGGGAGGGGGGGTGCTTTTCCTCCCACTGACACCAAGGACGGGAGGGGGGGTGCTTTTCCTCCCACTGACACCAAGGATGGGGGGAGTGCTTTTCCTCCCACTGACACCAAGGACGGGAGGGGGGGTGCTTTTCCTCCCACTGACACCAAGGACGGGGGGGGGGGTGCTTTTCCTCCCACTGACACCAAGGACGGGGGGGTGCTTTTCCTCCCACTGACACCAAGGACGGGAGGGGGGGTGCTTTTCCTCCCACTGACACCAAGGACAGGGGGGGTGCTTTTCCTCCCACTGACACCAAGGACAGGGGGGGTGCTTTTCCTCCCACTGACACCAAGGACAGGGGGGGTGCTTTTCCTCCCACTGACACCAAGGATGGGGGGGGGTGCTTTTCCTCCCACTGACACCAAGGATGGGGGGGTGCTTTTCCTCCCACTGACACCAAGGACGGTGGGTGCTTTTCTTCTCCCACTGACACCAAGGACGGGGGTGCTATTCCTCCCACTGACCCAGCGGGGACACAGACAGCATTAAAGATCTTTTCCTACTCTATCCAAAACGACAAAGAGAAATTGTGTATACATACACTAAAGCAAAAAACGTAACCCTCCTGTCAATTTTTAAGGCAACAAAGTTGCCATCTTTGCCCCTGTTTGATCTGCAGTGGCCATAGAGCTCCACACATCATCAGATAAGACACCAGCCATTTGATTCAGTCAACCCCATTTGTGGAAGGAGGGTAAAACATAGCCCAATAACAAAATTTTACAACTTTGACATGTTCGTAAAACTGTACACCTCACAACCACTTTGTGTATCCAGGTGGATTATACCTGGTTTTCATCCAGGAAAAAATATTTTTATTGTTATTATTTGGCAAAATGGTAATGAGTAACTCCTGATTTGTTTGCATTATAAAAAAAAAAAGCACAAAATAGTAAAAACACACACACACACACAAAACACAGTATCTCAAAAAAGTACTTGTAAATACTTTTATTATATCTTTTCATGTGACAACAATGAAAATTACACTTTGCTACAATGTAAAGTAGTGAGTGCACAGCTTGTTTAACAGTGTACATTTGCTGTCCTCTCCAAATAATTAAACACACAGCCATTAATGTCTAAACCGCTGGCAACAAAAGTGAAAATGTCCAAATTGGGCCCAAAGTGTCAATATTTTGTGTGGTCACCATTATTTTCCAGCACTGCCTTAACCCTCTTAGGGCCCTTTCACCCATTTTTTTCATTCATCCGTTTACGGATTAAAACGGACTGTAATGCTTTCTTATGGGATAGCGGACGTTAGCGGATGAGCATTCGTTAACATCCGTCTCCGTTAAGCTCCGTTTTTTTAAACGGAAGAAAACCCTATTTTTCTTCTGTAAAAAAAACCGGAACGGACGAAAAATGGATGTTAGCGGACGATCCGTTAACATCCGATCCGCTGACATCCGTTTTTCATCAAAATATGTAATTTAATATGCACACAACCTTTCCATGTCAGGCCTGCTGTATGGGACAAAAGCAGCACAGAATACAGTGACAGAAATTTTTGAGGAGGTCACACCGAACTGGTTGCCGCTCAGCAATAAACAGCGTCGGATACGTGGTAAGCAGTTTGTGGGATGGGGGGTGGGTTGGCATGGTTAAACTTGTAGTCCACCCATATGTCAGCATCCATATGCCTGCCACAATTTGTGGATTGTCCACTTGCCACCTCACCTACCACGCTGGGGAAGACAAAGAATCATGAGAAAAATTCATGAAAAACTAATTAAATAAAGTTCTAAAAAAATAATATAAAAAAACAGACCTATACGGATGAAAGACTGAAGTGAAAAAGGATGAAAACTGATGTTTACTGACAACTGATGATAAAAAAAACGTGACTGAACGGATCTAATGTACGGTCCACACGTGTGAAAGGGTCCTTAGGCATGGAGTTCACCAGAGCTTCACAGGTTGCCATTCATGGTTCCCTCAATGAACTGTAGCTATACCCTCCGTAGAAGTCGCACGAATGACGAAACTAGTAAGGGTTACAGCTTTACGCTATAACCGGACATTACATCTGTACTTCACTAAGGGATCCGGGAAGGAGTCTCCCACCTGTATACCAGCTGGTGACCGTGGTCAAGCATGCTGCTTCTTTGCAAAGGATCGGGTGAAGTCATTTTTACTCTTAATTTTCATTACTTTGTGTACGTATAATATATGGGGGATGCCTGATGGAAGGGATGAGTATTAAACTGAATTACGCTATGTTGGCATTCTTTGTTTTTTTATTACATCTGAGGCTGATCCTCTAAAAGTGATTCCCCTATCAGATGGATATGTCAGCAGCCCTCATAGATATATCTTGGATTTTTGTGAATGGCTTGATCTGATTGATCTCTGGTGACTTTGAACCCCTGCTGGGATCCTTTGTATAACACGTGGTGGATTGCGAGTGCGGTGGATGGTGCACAATTTCTATCTCCTCTATCACCATTATTGGACATTACATCTACGTCAATACTGACCTCAAAACACCTGAGACACTATCTGTTGATTTATTATTTGGTGTTGTTAGTCACCTTATATCTAACACCAGCGCTGTTTGGTATTTTGCACTGAGGTGGA
Organism: Rana kukunoris; assembly: GCA_029574335.1. NCBI lineage: Eukaryota > Metazoa > Chordata > Amphibia > Anura > Ranidae > Rana > Rana kukunoris. The sequence goes on from CM056049.1 coordinate 172,018,394, forward strand.
CATTTGCTCTAAGGCCCCTTTCACATTGAGGCGTGGAGCCGCGGTGACGGTATAGCCGCGCTATTTGTAGCGCCGCTATACCGTCGTGTTTACCGCGATATTCGGGCGCTAGCGGTGAGGTTTTAACCCCCGCTAGCGGCCGAAAAAGGGTTAATACCACCCGCGTTGCGGGCGGTATTACCGCGCTATTACCGCGGTTTCCCATTGATTCCAATGGGAAGGCGCGCTATAGGAGCGGTGAACACACTGCTCCTATACCGCGGTAAAGATGCGGCTAGCAGGACTTTTGGAGCGTTCCTGCTAGCGCACCGCATCCGCTTCAGTGTGAAAGCCTTCGGCTTTCACATTGAACACTACAGGGCATGATTTTTCATGCGGTATAGCAGCGCTATTTTTAGCGCTGTACCGCATGAAAAACGCCTCAATGTGAAAGGGGCCTTACTGTATGTTAAGAATACTTTTTTACATTTTGTAGCTCCTTAGTGTTGAGAGAAAAAATGAACTAGGGGCAAGTTATTGGACTTTTCAGGCACTATATGTTGTAAAGGATGTAGTCGTACAGAGAAAATTTCTCTAAAAAATAAATGTATTTAGACACAAGGGTGTAATTAAACATTAAAAATTAGACGTTCCATAGGAACAGTCTGGCAAACTAATTACACATTGCAGGGTACCTCCAGAGTAATACAGGAAAATTGTATAGCCATAATAATTAAATTAAATAATACAGGAATTGTTTAAATAAAATTAAAGAAATCAATTAAAATAATCAATATACAATAATATTAATAGTATAAGTATCCTGTATAGACGGAGGAGGTGCAGACATGAAAAGGTCTACAAGATGGATCTTGCGTTGTGGAGACTGGACCGGTTTCGCGCGCCTTACAGCGCTTCTTCACGGAGTCTTTTGAATAGTTTGAGAGAGTATTAAAATGTCTGTGTAGTCCAATGATGGGTGTAGAGTTTAACCCCTTCCTTACCAGGCCATAGGGGATTGGCATCTGTAGCAACCCCTCGCCGATGAGCGTGGACGTCACACAACGTCCTTTGTTCTAGGGCGCGCATTCGCGCACCCGCGGCACCACTCGCGATCCCGCGCGCGTGCCCGACGGGCGCGATTGCCGCCGGGCACCAGCGATTACCGCTGATCACGGCAGAAGTATGGATCTGTGTGTAAACACACAGATCCACCTCCTGTCAGCGGTGAGTAGACTGATGTGTGTTCCCAGTACAGAGGAACACACATCGGTCTCCTCCCCCTGTGAGTCCCCCTACAGTTAGAACATACTTTAGGGAACATTTTAACCCCTTCAGCGCCCCCTAGTGTTAACCCCTTTCCTGCCAGTCACATTTACACAGTAATCAGTGCAGTTTTATAGCACTAATCGCTGTGTAAATGTGAATGGTCCCAAAAACGTGTCAAAAGTGTCCGATATGTCCGACGCAATGTCACGGTCACAAAAAAAAAAAAAGGTTGCCATCATTACTAGTGAAAAAATAAAAATGCCATAAATCACCTATTTTGTAGACGCTATAACTTTTGCGCAAACCAATCAATATACGATTATTGCGGGTTTTTTTGCCAAAAATACGTAGAAGAATACGTATCGGTCTAAACTGATGAATAAAAATGTTTTAAAAAAAAAATAAAAAATTATGATATGCATTAAATAAAAAATTGTTTTTTTATTGTCGCTCTTCTTTTGTTTATAGTGCAAAAAATAAAAACCGCAGAGATGATCAAATACCACTAAAATAAAGCTCTATTTGTGTGGGGAAAAAAACATAATGATTTAATTTGTGTACAGTGTTGCATGACTGCGCAATTGTCATTCAAAGTGCAACAGCGCTGAAAACTAAAAATTGGTCTGGGCAGGAAGGGGGTGAAAATGCCCTGTATGGAAGGGGTTAAGAGAATACATTTCTTATAGTAAAGCTCAAATAGGGGTCCGGGCTGCTGGACGACTAAATAAATAACCCTTGAGGGTAAAGGATCTAAAATGAAGTGCTGCCAACACAAGGAGGCCAAACTGAGAGTCCTTGAGAAAGGTGTATTTGCGAGATGGTAGTGTTAGCAATGAAGCTTTTTGGGCTGGTAGCACAAAGTAAAGCTGGTCAATCCAGATGGCGTCGATGGCAGCATTAAAGATCCCTCAATCTCCCAGGAGACTGCAGCCAGTTGGCAACACTCATGCAGCCCCAGACCATGACACTCCCACCACCATGCTTGACTGTAGGCTCTGAACTCTGCAGCAATGCTGGCAGCACTCATACGTCCATTTCCCAAAGACAACTTCTGGATGACGCTGAGCACATGCATTCAACGTCTTTTGTCACCCAATGGCGAGGCCTGTTCTGAGTGGAGCTCAGTTTCAGGGTCTTGGCAATCTTCTTATAGTCTAGACCATCTTTAGGTAGATCAACAATTCTTTTTTTTTTTTAGATCCTCAGAGATGTTCTTTACCATGAGGTGCCATATTTGACTTCTAGTGACCAGTAGGAGAGATTGAGAGCAATAACACCAAATTTAAACACACCTGAGACCTTGGTACACCGAGTCACATGGCATGGGAGGGAAAGTGGCTAATTGGTTAGACATTAGTGGCTGTGTGTTGAGTTATTTTGAGGGGACAGCAAATTGACACTGTTATACACAAGCTGTACACTCACTACTTTACATTGTAGCAAAGTGTCATTTCTTCAGTGTTGTCACATGAATTATATATAGATATATATTATATAAATAAAAAGGGGGGGGGGGGGTCATGTCCATAGATGCCTTACCAGCAAAGAATACCCACACTGTAGCGGTCATTCGGATACAGTGCAGGCGAGAAGGGGTTAAATAGGAAGAAAGGTAGATAAAAAATGAACGTTTTCCAGCAATGTGATAACGTTACAAGGGTATCACATAGGTGCAATGTTAATATCATGTAACGAAGTAATAAAGCCCAAAAGCAAAAGATCCCAGTTCAGTAAAGTTATTCCCTTACTACAACACACTTGTGAAAACACTTACTAGGGTTTCCTTAATATAATGAGGTGTGATCTGGTAGAACCGTTACGGTTTTCACAGGTTTCTGATTGTAACACTGCATAGGCTTGCGGAAGCAAATGTCATCTACAGCTTCCAATGCAAGCATGAGATCTTAGCTTATCCATTGTATTTTATCCAATTTCTTCAAACACTATAATCAGATCCAGTTCCCTCTTCACACCCCTTTGTGGCAAAAGATCACGTATGATACTGATCTATTGTTTGCCCCCGAACATCTGCTCCAGTCTGCAAGGTATCCCCTCCTGGAGCACACAACTTATAAACAGATATACTGACTTTCTAGCTCTCAGGGTACAAATAAAAAGCAGTCTGTTCTCCCAGATGCTACACCCTGACAAACTATGTGTACACTGCATTATACTGACAATATAGCCATCACACAGAAAAGCCATAAGGCTTCAAGTACACACTGCCTACTTTGAAAGTGAGGGAAAAAAAATAAAAAAAAAATAATAAAAAAAAAAAAAAAGTCTGCAAAATCGTTTAGACCTCAAAAGCCATTCTTCCACGTTCAGGAAAGGCAAATTGAAGCTCCCCTAAAATCCTATGTGCACATTGACACACAGGCTTTTATGGAATTGCATTTAGGAAACCCACACACCAAAAGTTGAAGGTGTACATGAAGCCTTACAATACAACCACTAGAAACGCTCAGATGTGTTTGTATACTCCAACTACCCTGTAGAAGGAAGATGCATATACTTACCTATCCTCAGGGAACTCCAGTCCAGTCACGTGAACGGCTCCTAACAGCCAGATTCAGGGGAGAGGGACAGCTGACAATGGGTGGTCCATAGTATGCCTATGGGAGACATAGCCGCCCAGGCATTCCAACTGTTGTCTGTTCACTCAGCGGCCAGCTTCAGGGGAGTAAAGAGAACACGAACAACGGTTGAAATGTCTGGGCGGTAACGTCTCCCATAGGCATACTATGGACCATCTATTGTCAGCTGTCCCTCTGGGCACTTTGGTTCACCCCGCAATTATGGCAGATTGACAGACATCTGCCATACGGCATATATATTGAATGCTGCCACACCAAATCAGGTTCCCCAGATGAAGGCAAGAGAGCCGTAACGCGTAGGGATTCAGACGTACACCTGGAAGTGACGTGAGATATATGGCAGATGCCGCCTATTGATTATTTAATGCCTGCTTTGATTTTTTATTGATGTAAGGAGATTACTTTGTTTTAATAAATATATACGTTGTGACATACTACACCATTGGAGGCCTATTTTTCTTTATGTTTCCCCGAGTGATACAGCGAAGGGGTACTACAAGACATAGAGATGATTGAATAGCTCCTGGTGTCGCCCACTATCTTTGAATTTACCCAGAGGATTTGTTTGGAGGCTTTTATTGTTCTACTGGGAGGTGAGAGGCCTGTGAGGCTGTGTGTTGGGAGTGGCACGACTTATTATCACGGCATTTATATATGCCACTAAGGGGAGAGGCCTGAGAGGCTGAATGCACGGAGGAGCACTAGCACTTTATCGCCAGCTTTACAGCTTCACTGAAAGTTATTTTTGTGCACTGCACGTTTGCATTACATGGACTTTTCCAACACATATGGACTTTTCTATTCTATTTAATTGATTTTTCTACTTTTTCACTATTTATATTTATATCACTTATGTTTGATATGGATTGATGTGTGTTTTTTTGCGCAAATTCACTTTTATATTTATCTGTCCAAGGATGGTTGGGTGGTGTCCATGAAATCTTAGCTTTTGTTTTCCGGTTTGCTTGGAGGAGAAGAAGTTGTTCTGTCTTGGATCCATTGAGTTTGAGGGAGCTCTCAGTCATCCAATCATCGATCAATGCGAGGCATTTTTCTAGACCGTTATATTGTTTTTTTTTCCTGGTGATGCAAAAGTAGAGTTGAGTGTCGTCAGCATACGAGTGGTAGCACAGGTCCTGTTTACTAATGATTTTAAAGTGTGGGCGGAGGTAGATGTTGAAGAGCGACACACCGCACCAATCACCACACCTCGTGGACGGATTAACCTGCCGGATGTCATAAGATGCCCAAGTGGATAACTTAACCACGTTGGGGCGATCCTTTTACACACACAACTCCCGGTTCTCGCTCTGTAACGAGCGATCACGGGTGCCCATCGGTCATCGCGCCCACCAGGCACGCGCGTCAGGGGCAATCGGGGGGGTGTGCGCCTATTGACTGAACTGCGGCAGCTGGTCGGCAAGCAGTTAAAAGAAACCTATTTAGAAAATAAACTAACCTTTACAATTCCTTTAAGCTCTGCAAGCTGAGATAACATGCACTGCATTGATGCATTCACACAATTTCACAGTAACCATGAAATAAAACAAAGTCCAAGAATATTCCTTTATCCCATTGGTTTGCAAATATATGTACACTACAAACTGTATGATTGAATCAGTTCCGATCTCGCCATTTTACTAACCTGACAGCTCATTGTTCTAAATAGGAAACCTTCATCCTGTTTGCAAATATTATAGACTCTATCAGCAAGAAAAAGTCTTTAACATTTAAAGAGCACCTGTAATTTTAGATCCATCATGGCAGCGCCTGTTAGTGGGCATCCACTCACCTGCTGCTGCCACATCCTTCACCTTGTTGTGTAGCTGCCACATCCCTTACCTTGTGTCACTGCCACATCCCCAGCCATTCCATTAATGGGAAGGGGAGTGTCGTGAGTCAACAGCGGGTGAGAGGAGGCGCTGCTGCGGGACAGAGATGACAGTTGCTCTTTAAAAAATGGAAAATTGTATACTCACCTTTCCGTAATTTTCCTTTCCTGACGCATCTTCATGGCAGCACACACTGGGTTGTGACTTCGCCCCCACAACCTGACAGGATTGGTTAGCTATAAATTTGATTAGGAGACACCCGGCATCATTCTCCGTAAATATCATCATTGAACAACAGGGTGGGCAGTTGTGTGCTGCCATGAAGATGCGTCAGGAAAGGAAAATTACGGAAAGGTGAGTATACAATTTTCCATTTTCCTGACGCATTCATGGCAGCACACACTGGGAAATAACTCGCCAGTCGGGAGGGTTCAATGCAAAGTATTTATTTCCTAGAGAGCAGAAGAATTGGCCCTGAAGATAGATCTGCCAAACTCCGCTGTAGCCAGAAGAGCTGCGTCCACTCTGTAGTGGGAGATGAAGGTATGCCTGGAAGACCAGGTTGCTGCCCTGCAGATGGTTTCTGATGAGACCCCGCAATATGCTGCCCAAGAGGTCGCCACTGCCCTGGTTGAATGCGCTCTGATGCCTTCCGGAATCTCCCGCTGTTGAGTAGAGTATGCCTTTCCTATAGTCTTGACTAGCCAAGAGGCGATAGTCCGGGAAGTGGCTGCCTGACCCCGCCTGGCTCCGTGAGGTATAATCAAGAGGGTGTCTGTTGACCGAAGGTGGACGGTAGCCGACAGGTAGCTGGAAAGTGTAGACTTAATGTCCAAGGCATGAGGCTCACCAACTTCGTTAGTAAGGCATGGCAAGATGATGTCCTGACCATAGTGGAAGGCCGAGGTAACTTTAGGGAGGAAACGATCAGAAGGCCTCAACACCACCCTGTCTGGCAGGAAAACTAAATATGGTTCTTTAGACATGAGAGCCTGTAGCTCCGACACTCTCCTAGCTGAAGCTACAGCAATGAGGAAGGACAGTTTTAGGGTCAGGTCCCATAAGGAGATTGAGCTGAGTGGAAAAAAAGGAGGATTGGATAGTACTTCCAGAACCAGTGAAAGGTCCCAGGCCGGAAAGGATGGTCTTCTTGGGGGCCTGATCTTTATACAAGCTTGTACGAACTGGGTGATTAAAGGGTGCAGGGTCCATCTGGTGCCAGTCTTTGCAGACAGAGCGGAGATCTGTACCTTTAGGGTGCTAGAGCTTAGACCTTTGTCGACTCCCATTTGTAGGAACTCCAGGACCTGGTAAGGCTCTGGCGAGATAGGATTCCAACCTTTAAGTTGTGCCAAGTGGGAGAACTTTTCCCAAATTCTGGTATAAACGGTGTTAGTGGAAACCTTCCTGGCTTGCATCAAAGTTGCTATGACTGCCTGGGAACATCCCTGTTCCCTTAATCTAGCCCTCTCAACCTCCAGGCTGTCAAGTGGAGCCTGTCGGGGGCTGGATGGAGGAACCGACCTTGGTGTAGGAGGTCTGGTGATGCTGGAAGATGAATTGGAGGTCGGGTATTGAGTTGTAAGAGAGTTGTGAACCACGGCCTCCTTGGCCAAAACGGTATTACCGCAATTACTGTCGCTGATGATCTCTGGAGTCGGCATAGGAATCTCGCTATCAGGGGAGGCGGGGGAAAGACGTACCCCAGGTTGAAGTCCCATGGGTGGAGAAGGCAATCTGTCCCTTCCGCTGTCGGAAATGGCACTCTGGATAGAAATCTTGAGCACTTGGTATTGGCTGGTGTTGCTGCTAGGTCGATCTCTGGGACCCCCCAGGCCTCCGTCAGAATAGAGAACTCCCGGAGGTTCAAGGACCACTCGTTGTTTGACCAAAGTTCCCTGCTTAGAAAGTCGGCTAGCGTATTCTGAGCCGCTGGAACGTAAACCGCCCGCAGATCCGATAGATGTGCTTGGGCCCACTTCATTATGGGGAGAACCTCCTCCAATAATGTGCGGCTTCGGGTACCGCCTTGCCTCTGGATATAGGCCACCGCCACCCTGTTGTCCATCCGGATTAGGACGGACTTCCCTTGCAGAAGAGGCGCAAACGCTAAGAGGGCTTGGAACGCTGCCCGAAGCTCCAGAATATTTGAGACCACTCCCCGAGCAGGAAAGTGCCACCGTCCCTGGGCCGTCTGATCCTGGTAGTGAGCTCCCCAGCCCTTCTCGCTGGCATCTGATGTCACGACCTCCGGACTCGGAGGGGCTATAGGTCTGAATCTCCTGAGATTGGAAGGCTGAGTCCACCAAAGAAGATTGAGACGCACCTGGCTGGGGATATTGATGGGTTGGTGCATTGAGGCTCCATCCCATTGACTGAGAAGGGTGTTTTGTAAGGATCTCATTTGCCACTGGGACCACTGGATCATAGGTATGGTTGAAGACATAGAGCCCAGCATGCTGAGGCAGGTTCTGGCTGATTTGGATCCGGAGGATAGTAGACTTCGTACCTTCCGAGCTAGGGGTTGCACCTTTTCTAGGGGCAGTTGCACCCTGTTCTGTTTCGTGTCCATCTCTGCTCCGAGGAATGTCATCAATTGTAAAGGTTGGAGGCTGCTCTTCTGCCAATTGATTAACCACCCGAAGTTCTGAAGGGTTGTGATTAGGATCTTCCGCTGGAGGAGGAGAGTCTCTCGATTTGCTGCCAGGAGCAGTATGTCGTCCAAGTAATGATGAACCCGCAAGCCCCTCTTCCTGAGGAGTGCTATGAGCGGGAGGAGGACTTTTGTGAACGTCCTGGGTGCTGAAGAGATGCCGAAGGGTAGGCATTGGAACTGAAAGTGGTGCTGGCTGATGGAAAAGCGCAGGTATTTCTGAAAGGCTGGGTAGATTGGCACGTGAAGGTAAGCGTCCGACAGGTCTACAGACAGCATCCAATCTCCTAGGTTCACTGCTAGAAGGATAGACTGGAGACTCTCCATCTTGAAAGCCTCTATCTGGATTCTCTTGTTGAGGCGTTTGAGGTCCAATACGGGGCGAAGATCCCCTGATTTTTTTTCGCACCAAAAATAGAGGGGAATAAAACCCCCTGCCCCTTTGGTGAGAAGGAACTTCCACGACTGCTTCCTTTCGGATTAGATCTGAGACGTATTGAATGAGAAGTTTTCGCTTGTGCAGGGAGGAAGGAATTTTGGTGGGTTGGAAGACCGTGTGAGGCAATGCCCCCATGAAGTTCCATCTGTGGCCTAGTTTGATTGTGGAAAGGGCCCATGGGTCTTCTATGTGCTCTGACCAAACTTGCGCGAATTTCCTGAGCCTGGCGCCCACCTGAGCTGGGTGGGCAGGCAAGCTTTCAAAAGGACTTTCGCTGATCTCCTGTGGAAATGGCCTTGGTCTTCTGAGCCCGAGCAAAGGGGGGGCGAGTAGTTCTCCTATCTCTTCTGAATTCCCTGCCTGGACGATAGGCTCTGGCTTCTCTGTATCTATCAGGCAGATTATGCCTGAAGGTAGGCCCCCTCTGGGGCTTAGGCCTCCTGTCAGAGGGGATAAGCCCTGACTTTCCTCCCGTAACTTTGGAGATCGCCGAGTCTAATTTTGCGCCGAACAGGTTTATGCCATCATATGGTATTTTACACCAATTGGTTTTAGAGGTCGCGTCGGCGACCCAGGGTTTCAGCCATAGGGCTCTGCGGGCCATTACCGAAGCAAACATGGAACGAGCCGAGGAACGGATGATATCTACTGAGGCTCCTGCCACAAAGTCTCCCGCTAGCCTGATCTCTTGTAAAGACGATATCACTTCCTCCAGGTCGGTGCCCTCTAGGAGAGACTTCTCTGCGTTGGCTGCCCATGTGGACATGGCTCTGGCAACAGCAGCCGTGGCAATAGCTGGTCTACATGCTCCCCCTGCTGAAGAGTAAGCTTTCTTCAACTCCAAGTCCATCCTGCGGTCAAGAACGTCTCGGAACGAGACTGCGTCCTCTATTGGTAGAGTGACATGTCGGGCGAGCCGCATCAGGGACGAGTCCACAACCGGAGGGTTGATAAGGGAAGAAACTTTAGACTCCATTAGAGGGTATAGCTTGGCGAGTTTATTAGAGAGACCAGGTCGTTTATCAGGTTTTTCCCACTCATCTTTAATGAGATCCTCCAATTCCTCTATGAAGGGAAACAGTTCGGGATCCTTCCTTAATTCAGGAAAATACTTCCCAATCTTTGGTTCTGCTACGGGTTCCTCCCAGCCTATGGTCTCTTTAACAGAGCGTGCAAAGGGTTCAACTAGGCTGAAGTCAAATCCCGATCTCATCTCATGCTCTTCATGATCGGATAGGTTCCCCGCTAGCTGGGCGTAAGGGCCGAAAGCTGATGAGGTGCCAGGGGTGGGATCGTCACTGGCCGTAGGGACCAAAGTCCAGTTTGATTCTCGTACCGGCTCTTGAGCAATGTCTTTAGCTATCCTGGCGTCCGCCTCTGTCTCTCCGACTGCCTCTTTAAGACAGGTGGGACAGGCTAATTTCCCTGGCAATGCAATAGCACCGCACACCCAGCAGGCATTAGCCGCAGGACGGGTATGGTGGCGTTCGCGGTGCAATGAGGGGGACCGTCTCCGGTGAGACCTGCTGTGGCGAGATCGGCTATGTCTAGACCGATGGTAGCGGGAGGAAGATCTTGATCGGCTTCTGCGGGACCTCCTGCTTGATGTCTGCCTGGATCTCTCCCTGCGCCGTGGGCTTGCATCTCTGGGCCTGGTGGGACTGCAAGAAAAAAAGCAGTGCTTAGTGGCCGGCTCTCTTTTTGTCTCTTCAGTACTTACCCCTATGACGGCCTCCATACCTCGTTTGTTGGCAGTGGTCTGCTAGGGCAGTGGGCTCCATGAAGTGTACTGACACAGTTTTAGAAGCAGCAGCTGGAGGAGGCAAAAGGGTGGAAAAGGGTTAGAAAAAGGTGAGGGAAGAACTGTTCCCAAGAGGGGGAAGGTACTCAGTCACCTAGGGCGAAAATTCCAGAAGAATTGGGGCAAAGCAGCAGCCTTGAGAGGCAAAAGGAAAAAAGAGCTATTTAAATCTGGCGCCGCCGTCGCGGCGCTGATGACGTCATCGCGCATGCGCAGAAGCGCCGCTTGCGGCCCGTCGCCATTTTGGATGAGGGCAGAAGAGACTGCCGACCTCATAGCTCCGCTGCGCGCATGCGCAGAGCGGCCAGGGGGGGGGGGGGGGGCGGCGGAGCAGAGAGACGTGGGACAGCAGAGCCCAGCAAGCCTGCTGAATTAAAAAGGTGAGAGCGAGGGAGAAAAAAGGTTTAGAGTAATGTGTGAAAAATAGCCAGCCAAGGAGATATATAGCCACTGGACCTAAGGGGAGCCATGCCAAATATATAAGCTCATTTAGAGCTTGTGTAGAGCCAGGTATTGCCGGGATTTAACCCCTGAGACCACCAAAGCGGGGCTCCCCCCATAAAGCTCCTTTAGAGACTGTACAGGGGGGACTTCCAAACAGGAGAGGCTGAACCTGCTGGGGCGATAGCGGTAGGAGACAAGCTGTACGTCCATGTCCTGTTCAGGTGAGGATAAAAAAAGAGAATGATGCCGGGTGTCTCCTAATCAAATTTATAGCTAACCAATCCTGTCAGGTTGTGGGGGCGGAGTCACAACCCAGTGTGTGCTGCCATGAATGCGTCAGGAAATGATGATTTAAATCAAGCCTTTTTACTAGTGATTTAAATCAAATCCACCCTGGCCCTGACTGACCTATATAGCTACCTACTGTAAATCTTCGCACACTCACATTCCACCCTCCTACAGATTCACCTGTGTGTGAGACTTGTCAAATGCTACTCACAGCTGCCAGGAAAGAAATGCTCCTGGGGCTCATACACCTGCAGATTGGGCCACCAGAGACTTCATCTTAGCGACAAGCAGTCTGATCTGCAGCAGATTTGGCCATCTACAGTAAAGGGCAAATACAGCAGATGCCAACTACAGGTATCCTGTGGGCACAGAAGAAATGAATGTGCAAGAGATGCGTTTACGCACGGATGTGGCTCTTGAATAAACATAGCTGTTATCCTCGCTGGGTGACATCCCAGGAGATAAATAACAGACTGCAAAGTTGGTAGTGCACCATAACCACTCATTCTAAATTGTAATATTCCAACTCCAAAGCAAATAATTGCTCCATGACAGACATCTGTGAAGGACAGGCTCTGGATATTTGTCTTGGCAGCATTGTGTTTGACAACGTCTCTCTAAATATGCAGCTTAAATCACTCGAAGACTTATTTAAAAAAATCGTTGGCTATCACCATTTATGATTTTTGTACAAATTAAATAGCTGCGATAAATTCACATAGCCTACCAGAAAAGGTCTAAAAACACACATTTTAGACTTTCAGATCTTGTAATTCTGATCACAAAAAAAAAAAAAAAGGGTTACATAGCAATAGTAAAAAAAAAAATTAGAAGAAGAAAGAAAAATGGGCAACGAATTTTGAATGTTAATGGTCTTTGATAGGTGATCACGGGTCAACATTGGTGAAATCAATGGTATCAAAAAAGTATTGCACACGGCGCCATGTAAATGTGGTACCCCCCCTTCAAGCATTTTAATATGCCCAGAGGAAGGAGGGATTTGGAGGTGGATGCAGCCTGTCAAATCTGTGGCAGACTGCAACTGAATGGAGCCAATCGCTGTACCTTCTTTAGGGCCCTAGACATTTATGGACAAATGCCTGGAATGCAGCTCTTTTGAAACTAAAATGCTGAGAGGGACACACTCTGCTTGATGTTTCTGTGCATAAGAGGCATTTGAAGCTGAAATCTGGAACAACATTGATAAGATATGTCTAAACCTCATGCCCAACTGGACCTTCAAGTGTGCTTCTTTTTTCTCCAGAAGACATTTAGTAGCCTTACAATCACTGTTCCATAAGCCTGTACCAAATCGGTTGCAATTTGCAAGCAGTCTGGCTGGTCTGCAGATGGACCTCTTTTATATCTGCATCCTGCATTACAAGGCATGTTCTTATGATGATTTCATTGGGTATGGGTGAGACAAGGGTTATCCTTGCCAGCCTTAAGTCTGCTCATCCCAGAACTTTCTTTGGAACTTAGTGTAAAGCTTAGAGGTGCTAAGGAAAAGAGGTGGAACAATGATGGGACCTCAGAGGCGGGGTCTGTCACTAGGCATGGGCAGGCAGATACTAAAAAGGTCCTATAGTTCCTGAAGAACAGGGTGCATCAAGAAGCTGTTATTGAACCCATCAATCCACACGCCTACCTCATGCTTGACCAAACCTGGTCTTGCAGCTTCCAGGATCATCCAGAAGAAGAGACTAGGATTACTAGCCACAAAGCTGATGGTGGGTATAATCAACTAGCTATTGGCACTATGAAGTGAACTAACCCTGCCATGTTTGACATCATATGTAGTGTTTTGTTTTCACGACCTACAGCAGCTGCATGTGCCAGGTCTATGGGTAAGTTCATGGCCAATGCTGCTCCTCTGACAACAAGGAGAAACATTAACCAGTACAAGGTTTTTACTGCTGTAGACTAATCCATTCACAACTAGACCCATGCTGCCATGATTGCACTGTACACAGCTAACAGGGGTGCCACGTATAAAATGTTTATGAAGAGAAGGCCAACAAAATACTTTGAGATCATCATACAAAAAGTGGAAAAATTAATACACCAACTTTTTACGGAGCTGATGGACCCTTTGATTACTCTTCCCCCAGTTATTCAAAAGAAACAAAAATAAAACTCATAGTAGGTTCAGTATGATGTCACCATATTTACGAAAAAAAACAATGTAAAGAGAACCTGTCAAACGTGGGCAATTCAGGCCACATTTAAAAAATAAATATGCATAAACAGATGTTACTTTTATTGACAAGTGTATGTCAAAATGATCTATTGATCCAGAGTTAGAGACAGATAAAGATATTAGTGAACCGCTTTTTCCTCCAAGAAACAAGCTTGACCTGCATCATAGAATGGAGCCTCCAATTACAATAAAGGACCACGATTAAAGAAACATGGTCAGGGCTACAATCAACTTTAACCACTTCCCGTCCAAGGATGTCATATGACGTTCTGAACTTTTAGTATTCAGCATCATTCAGATATCACCATTTTCAGATGGCGATTCAGTGAACCATATAAACGATCATAGCGGCAGTTCTGCCGCTTGATCGTTCTTATAGGTGCCCCCCGTCTCCCACTTCCATCCGGTGTTTCTCCGGGCTATTCACATGAGACATTGATTAGGAGGAGAATATTGGACTACACACTCCTTTATGAACTATATGATTTGTGGTTTTTTTTGTACATAAAATTATAGGTGTATGATTTATGTGTTATAGTGACCCAATATAGAGGTATATGAAATATGAGAGCACAAGCAGCTGGCTATGGTCACCAGAGCCAAAGCCCAGGGTGTCTATTCAGACAGAGAGCTGAAGTTCTGCCCCGCCCCTCTCTCTGATTGGCTAACAGACTTTGATTGACAGCAGCGGGAGCCCCCCCCCCCCCACTGTACCTGTGTATTTATCCCATTTATCTCCGCTTCCTGCATATTGCCCCTGCGGCTATGGGCATGTATTTAGTAGTTTCCTATGCACCGCAGTGACTCCTGTGTCATTGTTCCCAGGAGTCATTGCGGAGGCCCGCCGTGAGTTCTCGCGGGATTTCGAAAGAGGTTTACGGCGCTCCAAGCCATTGCAACTGAGCATGCGCAGGAATGAGAAAGTTCAGCTTCACTGGAATCAGGAAGTAAATGCTTGTGGGCTTCAAATGCCCACAAGCAAGATGAAGACGTCCGTGCACATTTTATAAAACTTCATCGGACATCGGGCAAGCTAATTCTCCAAAACAGTGAGTGTGGCATTGTGAATGTGTGATTGTGTTACCGTTTCTTAAAAAAAAAAAACACACACACACGTTCTGCCTTTACAATCACTTTACCAACTCCTGTGCATTAACCCCTTAATCCATCCACTGTATGCAACCTGTCCATTAACCCCTTCACCCCCTCATTCCTCTGTGTATGGCTTGTATATTAAATTATATTCTGTATCTAGTACACCATTCCCAAACTCCATATTTTAACCTACTCAATACCAGCATGTTTTTGCAAAAAAAAAAGCAAAGAGTGAGCAAGTCAAACGATTAAAGCCTCGAAAACTGAAAAATGGTCTGGCAATGAATGGGCAGTACAAGCTGGCTGGTTCTCAAGTGGTTAACCACTTGAGCGCCGAGCCTGTTTTTCAGATTCGGTGTTTACGAGACTAAAACTGTTTTTTGCTAGAAAATTAAAATGGCAGTCACTGCAATACTTTTTGTCACACAGTATTTGCGCAGCGGTCTTACAAGCGCACTTTTTTTGGAAAAAAACACTTCTTTAAAATTAAAAAAATAAGACAACAATAAAATTTTGCCCATTTTTTTTTATATATTGTGAAAGATAATGTTACGCCGAGTAAAATGATACCCAACATGTCACGCTTAAAAATTGCGCCCGCTCGTGGCATGGTGTCAAACTTTTACCCTTAAAAATCTCGATAGGCGACGTTTACATTTTTTTTTACAGTTTGCATTTTTTGAGTGACAGAGAAGGTCTAGGGCTAGAATTTTTGCTCTCGCTCTAACGATCGCGGCGATACCTCACTTGTGTGGTTTGAACACCGTTTTCATATGCGGGCGCTACTCGCGTATGCGTTCGCTTCTGTGCACGAGCTCGTCGGAACGGGGCATTTAAAAAAAAAATGTTTGTTTTCTTATTTATTTTTATTTAGTTAATTTTTTTTTTTTTATTTCAGTGTAAAAAATTATAATCACTTTTATTCCTATTACAAGGAATGTAAACATCCTTTGTAATAGAAAAAAAGCATGACAGGTCCTATTAAATATGAGATCTGGGGTCAAAAGGATCTCATATTTAGACTTAAATGCAAAAAAATAAAAATAAACTGTAATTTTTTCAAATGACAGAAAAAAAAAATGTTTCTTTAAGACGCTGGGCGGGACTGACGTTTTGAAGTCACTTCCGCCCAGCAGAGCTATGGGGACAGGTGGGGGCGATTTTTCCCTCACACGCATCCCCGCACAGCTGCCGAACAGACCCGATCGCCTCCGGTAAGCGGCGAAGGGTGCTGGAGAGCGGCGGGAGGTACCCTATCCCGCCACCGATAACGCCGATCTCGCGGCGAATCCGCCGCAGAGACCGCCGTTATTGTTTACAGGACCGTTGGCACTAAAGATGGATACCTCGGTTGTGGCAGCAGCTGCTGCCGTTACCGAGATATCCATCTTTAAAAACATGACGTCTTTTTACGTGGGGCAGTAACCAAGTGGTTAAAGGTGAATCCAGGACCCAGGGACCCAGCCTACATTAAAGCTGTCCCACTACATCCTGTCCCACTTCCTCCTTCCGCCGAGGGGCTAGTAAGGCAAATAGCTTAACCGCCTTACTGCAGCCCCTCCCTGTAGGCGATCGCCTGTCCAATCGGACGGCGTAGCACCGCGCGCATGCGCAGTGACGCTTGCGCATGCGCAGTGGGTGCCCGGCCGTGAAGCCGAAAGCTGTCACGGCCGGGTGCCCACACTTGGAATGAAGACGTCGCTGGAACTGTGGAGCAGGTAAGTGTGTTTATTAAAAGCCAGCAGCTACACTTTTTGTAGCTGCGGACTTTTAACAAAAACATTAAAAAAGGCTGGAACTCCCCTTTAAAAAATGTAGTCCTAATATAACAAACAAATGCAAAGCCATGGAGGCATCAAACAGACGAGGTCAATTTAAATGCAACGCATGAGTTTTGTTAAAAAAAACAATTGTTATTTTATGTATTAAAGTGCTGTATAAACTGTTGGCGCTATATAAATCCTGTATCATAATAAAAACAATGTATTACTGCAAAGCACAAATTACAAGCAGATCCAGTTTTAGCATATCACAATTTTTATTTTGGGATGTGTCATAAGGCAGCTCACATGCTCGGGCACAGAGAACTACCAAATATTACCGATTTGTCCTGCCCTTCTACTGTTGAAATACAAAGGCTGCAATGAACCCACATGACAGATTAATGGTTTCGTTACCCTGAGTTTTCATGTCATTGAGTAAGCAGTCATGCGTGATCGTCGCTTGCATTGTGCTTTGATGAGCTATTGTGCTTCAGTTTTATTGTTCATTTAATGTTCTCCCTTCTAATGACAATACTGTATTCTATCCAGGTTATTAATTATGAAGCAGGCACCAAACACTTTTATTGGTGACATAGGTAATTACTGCACTTTCGCCTGAACTGTGCTGATGGATTTTTTCAATATACTCCATGACTAAACAAGGTCCTAATGCCCCTTTTTTACATGGGCCGAGTCCGTTTGGATTCGTGATCAGGCCTGCTGCCTAATTGGATATGAACGTTCCCTTTAGTATTTTCTGCCTGGTCCTTCATGGACCCATGTTAGGTGTATGGGCAGAAAAATTCTAAAGCAATATGCACCCGCATGCATCAAACTAATGGAGATCTGCCATGATCAAAGATTGCTATGTAGAGCCATGTGAAAGTACCCAAAGACAACTTAGGCCCCTTTCACACGGTATCCTGGCCTAGGCCAACAAGGCCGAGGCCTAGGGCAGCACGGAAAGAGTCTCTGCCGGCTTGCACTATTAGTGTAGCACTGTTAGTGTAGCGCCAGTCTTATGGGGCGGACTGGGCAGAGAGGCAAGCATTCCGCAACTGTAGGGGGCGGAGCTTCTAATCTTGACTGTCCTATCATCCTGGACCACAAACCTTCCTCACTGTGCTATATGTTTTCTGCTGTACCATTGGCATGGTTATTTCTTTTTAGTCCTCTCCATAAAATTATCAGAATTTTGTGCCTAAAGTAGAACTATAGGAACACTTTTCTATTTAATTTTGGATAGAGTAAGGGTAAGGTAAGGGAAGGTCTTTAACAGCAAGGGGTGTGGCCTTGACAGGAAGGGGTGGGTCATATTTAAATTAGGGGTGAACGAGTTTAGTCAGGCCTAGGGCAGCACAAAACCTAAATACATCCCTGGTACAGGGACCGCCCTGTCTTTTCTCCGCTCTCCCCTATGGGAGTATTGAACCCAGAACCAAAAATGTCATATTTCAGCTTACCAATCATTAGATGTGGCAGCTGCATTTGTTTTCTTTTTATGCTTTCAATACACCTCCTGCATTAGAGTGCCTCCACTCTGGATGAAGGAGCAACAGACACACCTTTGTACAGCAAAAAGAACAGTCTGGAGGGAGGGTAGCATTAGATGGACTGGCAGATTTGCATACCCAACCTTTTGAAGAGCGAGGGCTACATAAGCAACTTGGTAACCAGTCGTGGGCCACAATGAGTGGAGTGGGCAGATGACAGGTCACGGCTACTCTATGGGTCCTCCGATCCGCCCAGATAAAAAGGGGACGAATTCCCTTACTTTTTTCGGATTGGAGGTAGGCGGGTGTAAAACGGACATCTGTCGCTCTATAGAGGTGAATTGAAGGTCCCATTTGGGCAGGCTAATCGTGTGAAAAGGGCCCAAGACTGCTTTCACACTGATGTGCTGCGGTTTACCCTGCGGGTGCAGCTGTGTCCATCCATCCATGGGGCAGGTAAATGTTGGTTTAATAAAAGTAGCTGCTGACTTTTAATAAATGAAAAAACAGGTAGAACTTGCTTTAAGTGAATAAAAGATGACCATTGCAAGTCATGGGATTTGGTACTGTCAAGTCACACCAGTGTGAACGAGGGGCTTAGGGACATGAAAACTTTTACCTTTAACCACTTAAGGACCTTAGGCGTTTTTCAGATTTGGTGTTTGCAAGACTAAAACAGTTTTTTCTGCTAGAAAATTACTTAAAACCCCCAAACATTATATATATTTTTTTCTAACACCCTAGAGAATAATATAGTGGTCATTGCAATACTTTTTGTCACACCGTATTTGCGCAGCGGTTTTACAAGCGCACTTTTTTGGGAAAAAATTCATTTTTTTAAATTAAAAAATAAGACAATAAATTTGGCCCAATTTTTTTATATATTGTGAAAGATAATGTTACGCCGAGTAAAATGATACCCAACATGTCACGCTTAAAAATTGCACCCACTCGTGGCATAGCGTCAAACTTTTACCCTTGAAAATCTTGATAGGCGACGTTTTAAAAAAATTCTATAGGTTGCATCTTTTGAGATACAGAGGAGATCTAGGGCTAGAATTATTTCTCTCACTCCAACAATCGCGGCGATACCTCACTTGTGTGGTTTGAACACCGTTTTCATATGCAGGCGCTACTCACGTATGCGTTCGCTTCTGCGCGCGAGCTCGTCGGGACGGAGCGCTTTAAAAAAACATTTTTTTTTATTTAGATTTTATTACTTTTTACACTGAAAAAAAAATAATGTGATCACTTTTAATCCTATTACAAGGAATGTAAACATCCCTTGTAATAGAAAAAAGCATGACAGGTCCTCTTAAATATGAGATCTGGGGTCAAAAAGACCTCAGATCTCATATTTAGACTTAAATGCAAGAAAAAAAAATTGAAACTGTCATTTCTTTAAATGACAAAAAAGAAGCTGGGCGAGACCGACGTTTTGACATCACTTCCGCCCAGCAAAGCTCTGGGTACGGGTGGGTGCGATTTTTCCCTCACTCGCATCCCCACACAGCTGCCGAACAGACCCGATCGCCTCTGCCGCTACTGACGGCAACGGTAAGCAGGCGGAGGGCGCGCCTCTCCCGCCACCGATAACGGCGATCTCGCGGTGACTTTTATTAAACCAACATTTACCTGCCCCATGGATGGATGGACACAGCTGCACCCGCAGTGAGGGTAAACCGCAGCACATCAGTGTGAAAGCAGTCTTGGGCCCTTTTCACACGATTAGCCCGCCCAAATGGGACCTTCAATTCACCTCTATAGAGCGACAGATGTCCGTTTACACCCGCCTACCTCCAATCCGAAAAAGGTAAGGGAATTCGTCCCCTTTTATTGACCCCATATCTCACTGAAGAGGACCTGTCATGTCATATTCCTATTACAAGGGATGTTTAAATTCCTCGTAATAGGAATAAAAGTGATCAACATTTTTTTTTTTTTTTTGCGGAAAAACGTGTCAAACTAAAATAAAGTAAAATGAACAATAAAATATATATATATTTTTTTTTTAAGTGCCCCTGTCCCCGTGAGCTCGCATGCAGAAGCGAACGCATAAGCAAATCCCGCCCACATATGAAAATAGTGTTCAAACCACACATGGGTGACATGTTGGGTATTTATTTACTCGGCGTAACTTCATCTTCATCCAAAAAAAACGTGTTAGAAAAATTGCTGTGCAAATACCATGCACGATAAAAAGCTGCCACGACCGCCATTGTATTCTCTAGGGCATTTGCTATTTATTTTTTTTATTTTTTTAAGTGTATTTTTGTGCGTGAACTCAAGAGAGAGGAGCCGGACTGCAGGAGTTGGGAGTAGGCAGACCCTCCCCCCGGAGGCAATCGCCATCCTTCTCCATGCCCCTGGTGGCAATGGCGGGTGTGAAGGGGGCCTCCCCCTCACCCCGCCCTACCTGCTCCTCTTGGGAGCCCAACTGGGGCCCAACGGGACCCCAATGGGGCAGAGGGACTCCCCCTATGAGGGAGTGAGGGGGCCTAGCCCACCCAGCCAGCCCCGTAGGTCCTTCGCCTCTCTTTATTTTAAGAGACTGCATGGCCAAAGTGCATGTGTTTTAAACCAATTTTTGTGTGCGTGCAAGTGTGGTGGTTTTTGTGGGGGGGGGGGGGTGGGCGTACTAAGCACAGGCGTACCTTGCATAGCACACCCACCGGGAGCCGGGCTGAGACCACCAAACTCAATTCACATGTAGCCGAGACCGGGATCCGAACCCTTGGCTGCAGAGGTGAACGGCTTGTCAGCGCAGTGCCAATCACGTTGAGCCACCACAGCTCCCTCAATGTTTTGGGTTTCTATGTAATTTTCTAGCAAATAAATAATGATTTTTTCCATGTAGGAGAGAAATGTCAGAATTTGTCTGATGGCGCTCCCTGCATGTTGGTCCTCTGTATGTGGCCAGGCTGTGTAAAAGTCTCACACATGTGGTATCTAGGGGTGTTGAAAATAATCGTCGAATTGATGCATCGCGATTATACCCTGGACGATTCTGCATCGATTCAGTATTGTGCAATAATCGATTAATAATGACGTCATTGCGGCCCCTCCCCCTCCCCCCCCGTACAGCAATGTCTTTGCTGGAAAGATATGCCGCCGATCGGCTGGCTGCGCCTGGCGATGTCCCCTACTCAACTCACACAGTGTAACCTCAGCCTGAGCCTCGTTGCTGCCCCCACCTACGATCTCCCTTCCCCTGTGATTTGGAGCTCTGAGTCTGACTGGACAGTGACACTGTTCATCTCCCCGATGGGTGGTGCCGAGCCGCACGAGGAGCTGAGAGACAGAGGCATACAGATCATGACTGCACGGAGCTGTTGTAACATCCATGGGATGAGCCATAAATTTGGCTTCTGCAAACTACAAAGGAGCTGAGAGGAGGGGGGGATGGAAGTGCTCCGGAGGTGAGAGATAAGCCTGTCATGCTTGATATATGGGTGAGCGTAGAGAGGTGGCAACATCCCCCCCCCCCCCCCCCCCCCCCCCCCCCGTCCTGCTGCAGCTATCCTCTGTGTGTGTGTGTACTGTTTGTGCAGCCCCCAATGTGTAAGGCAAACTCTTTTACTGTCTAATTTCTTGCTGTGATTTCCCTATCATCTCTCCCCTCTGGAACCATCTACTGATCTGCAAGCAGTAGATTTCTTGCTGATTGGAATGTCTCCCTTTTTTTATTTGTGCAGTGATGTTGACCTGTTTACTATGCAAGTTGCTGCCAAAAGACTCAATGGGTTTGTTAAAGTGATACTAAAGGGTATTTTTTTCTTCTTTAAAATTAAATTAAAAATCATACTTACCTACTGATCTTCTGTATAATTTCCGCAGTCTCTGACCATTTCCTGTAGCATGTCCGCAGTCTCTTACCATCTCCTGTAGCATGCACGCAGTCTCTTATCTCGTGTAGCATGTCCCCAGTCTCTGACCATCTCCTTAAGCATGCACGCAGTCTCTTATCTCGTGTAGCATGTCCCCAGTCTCTGACCATCTCCTGTACTATGTCCGCAGTCTCTGACCATCTCCTGTACTATGTCTGCAGTCTCTGACTATCTCTTGTACTATGTCTGCAGTCTCTGATAATCTCCTTTAGTATTTTGGGGGGAAAGCCATGCACACTTGCGATGCATCGTGATGCATCGCGGAATCGAATCGAAGACTTGATAATCAAAATCGCATCGAATCGTGAGACAGGTGAAGATGCGCAGCCCTAGTGGTATCGCCATACTCGGGAGGAATAGCAAAATGTGTTTTGGGGTGTAATTTGTGGTATGAATATGCTGTGTGTGAGAAATAACCCGCTAATATGAAAATTTTGTGAAAAAAAAAATAGTAAAATAAAAAAAAAAATCTTGATTTTGCAAAGAATTGAGGGAAAAAATGACAACTTCAAAAAACTCACAATGCCTCTTTCTAAATACCTTGGAATGTCTTCTTTCCCAAAAGGGGTCATTTGGGGGGTATTTGTACTTTTCTGGCATGTTAGGGTCTCAAGGAATGAGAGAGGCTGTCAGTACATCAGATGTGATCAAATTGATACATTTTCAGTAATTGGTACCATAGCTTGTAGACCCCATAACTTTCACCCAGACTAAATATCTAATTTTATTTATTTTTTTTACCAAAGATATGTAGCAGTATACATTTTAGGCCAAATTTATGAAGAAAAATTACTTTTTGACAAAATGTTATAATAGAAATTAAGAAAAAATCATTTTTTTTTTTACAAAATTTTCGTTCTTTTTCCATTGATAGCGAAAAAAATAAAAGCTGCAGAGGTGATAAAATACCACCAAAAGAAAGCTCTATTTGTGGGGGAAAAGGGGACAAAAATGTCATTTGGTTACAGTGTTGTATGACTGAGTTATTGTCGTTCAAACTGAGCACCGAAAGCTGAAAATTGGTCTGGTTAAGGGTGTTTAAGTGCCCAGCGGTCAAGTGGTTAAGCTTTGACCAAAAAAGCCGATTGGTTTCTATGAAGGGCTGCACCAGATTTTGCACTCTCCAGTTTTAGTAAATCAATCCCATAGCGTCACCAGACTCTGCCCCCTCTCCTATCACCTTGTCATCTGGCAACTTGCTAGTCATGAGGATGAATTCTGCCCACCTACCTAATCACAGAGAATGGAGGCTGCTTGTCCATCCATCACCACACTAAATGTGACCTACCTGTATATCTGTACACCATTCACCTAGCTATCATTATGCCATGTCAATGGCCACCTGTCATGTCACCACACATCATTTGCTCTGTTGGCAAATGCTGCCTGCCCATCATCTGCCCCACCTACCTAATCACAGAGCCAGGTGTGACCTAGTTGTCCACCATTAATCTACCCATCGATATGCCATGCCAATGTACCCTGTCTGTCCACCCCACATGACACCAGACTTTTCTTGCGCTTTTGTTTTGTGGTGCGGGTCCAAAGGATGAAATCTGCCTACCTACCTAATCATGGAGGCGGATGTAACCTACCCACCTGGCTGTCCACTATTCACCAACCTATCGATATGCCACATCAATGTAACCAAGCCTGTCCACCTGTCATGGCAGCAGACCTTTCTTACTTTCTGGTCACATGCCACCTGTCAATCTGCTGGTCTAAAGGATGACATCTGCCCACCTACCTAATCACAGAGCCAGATAAGACCTGCCCACCCTCTATTCACCTACCTATCAACAGGGCTTTTTTTCTGGGGGAACTTGGGGGAACTCAGTTCCACCACCTTTGGCTCAGACCCTTTGGTGCCCGCTCACCACAATCACTTGTAAACACAGAAGTCTGGTTTCTGTGTTTACAAGTGACAGCTTTGTAACCCCCTGAACTCTGCACTCTGTATGTAATGCAATTCTGGTATTTAATGCCCCTTTAAGACCCTTCTACTGTTTGTGAAATCTGAACGGGTCGTGGTTGAGTTCCTGTACCTATTATTTGAGGAAAAAAAGCTCTGCCTATCAATATGCCATGTCAATGTACCCCTGCCTGTCCACCTGTCATGGCAGCAGACCTTTCTTACTTTCTGGTCACATGCCACCTGTCAATCTGCTGGTCTAAAGGATGACATCTGCCCACCTACCTAATCACAGAGCCAGATAAGACCTGCCCACCTGGCTGTCCTCTATTCACCTACCTATCAATATGCCATGTCAATGTACCCCTGCCTGTCCACCTGTTATGTCAGCAGACTTTCCTTGCTCTCTGGTCACATGCTGCCTGTCCATCTGCTGGCCCAGAGGATGAAATCTGCCCACCTACCTAATCACAGAGCATGGGTGCTGCCTGCTCATCTATAAGGACTACCTACAGGCCTGTGCACCATTCACCTACCTATTCATATAGGACCTGCCCAGCTATAGTGTCACCAGACTCTGCTCCCTCTCCTATGCCTGGTCATCTGCCTGCTTGCTGGTCCAGAAGATGAATTCTGCCCACCTACCTAATCACATAGAATGGAAGCTGCTTGTCCATTCATCACCACATTAGATGTGACCTACCTGCCATTCCCCTACCTATCTGTAATGTAATGTACCATGCACGTACACCTGTCATGTCACCAAACTTTCCTTGCTCTCTGGTCACAAGTTTCCTCTCCATCTGCTGGTCCAGAGGATGAAATCTGCCCACTTACCTGATCACAGAGCATGGGTGCTGCCTGCCCACCTACCTCCACCACAGCAGACATGGTTGAAGATATGAAGATATAGTGAATGCCCCCCTCTATGGGTACTCCTGTCACCGGGTAAGTGATGCCCTCCCCAGTGATGAGCACTTACCTGTAGTAGGAGAGCAGCCCATTGCTCAGCACGAACCATCTCCTCTGGTAACCCTTGAGGTAGTTGGTCCATTTGAAGAGCCATCCTTTGTACGTGTCAGGGCCGGGGCTGGCAGGAGTGCCCGGGAGGACGGATCCTGAATTGCTCATATCTCCGGGACCCGCCGGTCTGATCTGCGGACAGCAGAGACAAGGCACGGCGGAGAACAGAGACACCAGCCCGCTGGAGGAGCGGCTACTCTCCCCATAGACCACAGCTCCGGAGTGGGCGGGGACACGGCCGCGCGACACACCCCCCTCTCGGCGCGTGACAGCTAGAGGTACGGAACCAAAACAAACACGGCCTCACGTGACCTGGCCCCGCTGGCGGGAAGAAGAGGGAGCCGTCACGTGATATGGTGAGTGCGGATGGGTGGGCACACCTGAGGATAGAAGGGAGACTCTCCGGGGTTACGGAGTCTTCACATCACTGTCTCGGCCTACTACTATTAGACCATTGTCACCTTACTGAGACTCAGGGGGCTGTACTACACCTGTCACCCCTCAGCCATTCTGGTTAGAATTCCAAGATGCATGGCAAGTCCGCCTTCTTTCCACTGGTCCAGCAGAATGACATTCTGCCCAGACTCCGAACTGGGACCTGCCTACAGAGAACACTAAAAGTCCCAGCATAGCGGACTGCTATTTCTCAGTCCCCTACAGAGGGCACTAAAAGTCCCAGCATAGTGGGCTGCCTCAGTGAGGAATGGCAGCCTGTTAGGGCCGTTTCACACTGGTGCGATTTTGCCGCGTTTTTGCCGCGTTTTCGCGCTAAAAATAGCGCTATTAAAACGCCCCCCATGCCCCCCTCCATTGAAATGAATTAAAAACGCGGTAAAATCTCAGTGTTTTTTCCGCGATTAAAATCGCGGCAAAACACCGCGATTTTACCGCGTTTTTACAGCGTTTTTACCGCGTTTTTAATTCATTTCAATGGAGGGGTGCATGGGGGGCGTTTTAATAGCGCTATTTTTAGCGCGAAAACGCGTCAAAAACGCACCAGTGTGAAATGGCCCTTATGCTGGGACTTGTAATGCCCTACACTGCGGGGAACTGAGGAATGGCAGTGTAAGGGAAAACTCTGACGTAAGGGGATCCTACAGAGGAAGGGATGGATCTTAAACAGTTAGGGGGTGAGACATTTAAATGGGGGGGTTAAAGATCAACTTTGAGCAAAAAAAAAAGTTTTCCCTTGCAGTGGGGCTGGGCTCGCACTACAAGGGTTAAGTTCTCTTTTATCCAGGGGAGAGGAGATTAAACTCATCCAATCCTCCTGGCATCCACATGTTCAGAGCAGGTCTGTGGACCCTGCCCTGGGCTTAAAGGCATCGGGATTCAAGACCACTAGAGCGTTCCCACTGCAAGGTAAAACTCTTTTTTGTTGCCTGGAGTTCAGCTTTAAAGCGGAAGTAAACCCATCGATTTAACAGTTTCAAAAAGCAGTTAAATTTCCGGCATGTCGGGATTGCCAACTGTCACATTGGTTGTGCTCTCAACCAGACTGTCAAACCATCCAATGGCTGGTGTCATAACTGATCACATGTGTAGCATCAAGGCAGTTGAAGATTAAATATAAGCCAAGATGGCAGCTTCCTTGGCTGAAAATGATAGAAGGGTTTACTTCCACTTTAAGTCCAACCGGTGCATGCCACCTCCTGGACATATCTGTCTTATTTACATCTGGCAGTTTTATGGTAGCAGGGAAGTACACACTCCAACTGTCTTCTCCACCCGGCAGCTCTGCCTATCTACTGCCATTCACAGCATACTTTGTTTTATATGAATTGGTTCTTGACAAAGTATTCATACCCTTTGAAATTTTCCACATTTTGTTAATTTATTTTATTGGGATTTTATGTGATAGACCAACACAAAGTGGCACATAATTGTGAAGTAGAAGGGAAATGATAAATGGATTTCAATTTTTTTTTACAAATAAGTGTGGTGTGGATTTGTATTCAGCCCCCCTGAGTCAATACTTTGTAGAACCGCCTTTCACTACAATTACAGCTTCAAGTCTTTTTGGGTATGACTCTGCCAGGTTAGCACATCTAGAGTGATTTATTTTGATTCTCCTTTGTAAATTAGCTCAAGCTCTGTCAGATTGGATGGAGAGCGTTTGTGAACAAAAAATTTCAAGTTTTGCCACAGATTCTCAATTGGATTTAGGTCTGCACTTTGACCGGGCCATTCTAACACATGATTAAACCAGGGATCCTCAAACTAGGCCCTCCAGCTGTTGCACTTTGACCGGACATTCACAGCTAGGGCATGATGGGAATTGTAGTTCCTGAACAGCTGGAGGGCCGTAGTTTGAGGACCCATGATCTAAACCATTCTATTGTAGAGCTGGCTGTATGTTTTGGGTCATTGTCCTGCTGGAAGGTGAATCTCCGCTCTCGTCTCAAGTCTTCTGTAGACTCTTAACAGGTTCTCTTCGAATATTTCCCTGTATTTGGCTCCATCTATCCTCGCATCAACTCTGACCAGCTTCCCCTGCTGAAGAAAAGCCTCCCCACAAAATGATGCTGCCACCTCCATGTTTCACGATGGGGATAGTGTGTTCAGGGTGTTTGTTTTTGGCCAAAAAGTCCCTCACATGGCTTCTCGCAAACTGCAAACTGGACTTCTTATGACTTTCTTTCAACAATGGCTTTCTTCTTGCCACTTTTTCCATAAAGGTCAGATTTGTGGAGTGCACGACTAATAGTTGTTTGGAGTTACCAGAGTTACCATGGGCCTCTTGGCTGTTTCTCTGATTAATTCTCTCCTTGCCCCGCCTGTCAGTTTAGGTGGACAGCCATGTCTTGGTAGGTTTGCAGTTGTGCCATACTCTTCATTTTCAGGTGATGGATTGAACAGTGCTCGATGAGATGTATGTTCAAAGCTTGGGATGTTATTTTAACCCTGCTTTAAACTTCTCCACAACTTTATCCCTGACCCGTCTGGTGTGTTCCTTGGCCTTCATGAAGCTTTTTTGTCCACTAAGGTTCTCTAACAAACCTCTGAGGGCTTCACAGAACAGCTGTATTTATACTTAGTTTAAATTACACATTAGATGACTTCTGAAGGCAATTGGTTCCACTAGATTTTAGTTAGGGGTATCAAAGTAAAGGGAACTGAATACAAATGCATGCCACACTTTTCTGTAAAAAAAAAAATTGAAAACCATTTATAATTTTTATTCCACTTCACAGTTATGGGCCACTTTTGTCTTTGTCTATCACATAAAACCCCAATAAAATACATTTATGTTTTTGGTTGTAACATGACAAAATGTGGAAAATTTCAAGGGGTACGAATACTTTTTTGAGGCACTGTATAACACAAAGTGCTCTGTAATAGGGCAGAAGGGGGCATAACAGCTGCAAGCGACTCTGCAGTTACAGGCATTAAGACTAAAAGGTACAGCGTCTAAGCTCCAGTAATATGCAATTTTTTTTTTTTGAAAAGCCTATGGCGTGTGAAACACACTCAAAAACTCCACCCGGTGCAGAAAAAATGTGCACACACATACAGAGTGTTCACAAAAACGTGCAGACGGGTGCAACGTCAAGTGGTCCTTCTGTGCAGAAGGGACCCAAACCCTGATCCCCCGGGGCGTTAGGCTCCAGACGGGGACTGAGTTACTGTGGCCCGAGCAACCGAAGCCGACTCGGACCCAACTTCCCTGGAGGGACTGCCGAAACAGAACCCTCCAAGTACTAGGTGGGACTCCCCCGAAGGGAGACCCCATGAGAGCAGGTGAACTAAGCCAAAAGGCCATGTCCACCCACTCCCAAGACGTTCAGGGCTGGCCCGAGGACCGGCACCCTACTAATCACACTGTGTACAAAACGTGCACAACAAAAAAAGACAAAAAGGTGACAAACATAGGCTAATAAATTAAATAAAGTGGGGGAAAGGGATAGTGAAGAGGAGAGTGAAGAAGTGGTCATTGTGATCAACAATGACCAGGCCCTCCGGCCAGGAATAAAAAAATTCCTCCGGTCCTTGCCAAAAGGCCCGGCCCAGGAGGCAGGTGCAAAAAAAAGCGTGTAGCTGGTGCAGTGACCGTGGTGTCGTTAAATCAAAGTGACCCTCACTCACAGTGATTCTCAGACACCCCTGGACTGCCACTCCAGGGGCACATGCACCATAGGCTTTTCTGTTCCAAATCTAACAAAAAGAGAGCCCTTCCAGGTTTTCTTGGGAAGAAGCTGCCCCCATCTAGCAGCCTCCACCAATACTAACCCTTCCAGACTCCCTGTCAACCCAGCAGGATTTGCATGGTCCTACCCCGTCTTTCCATCAGGGCAGTTCCAGCTCCTCCTACCAGATCTCTGACAGGGACAGCACTTGCACCAGCCAGCCAGAAGGCCAGACTAGAACCCGGCAAAAAGACCAGACCAGGCGCAGCCACCCATCCTCACCAGAAGCACCCTTCCAGGTGGCTCAGACGCAACCATTGGCCGGCCCCCAGTATCTGTCGGGCAGCACGGCATAGTCCCTGCTGAAACCACCCTTCCAGGTGCAATGACGCTATTAGATTGCATCCACCCTCCACATATAGGAGGTGCTTCAGCGCTCCTCTAGCAACTGACGAGAACGGATACCACACCTGATCTTAGCCAAAAGGCCGAGCAGTGGCAGGGAAGACACCTCGATCAGCCCAGCCGGAGTGCAATGGCTGAGCCTCGCCCTGGGAGAACCACCTTCATGATCATGGTGTCTCCCCTGCCAGGTAAGTAATATGCAATAGCTTTACAGAGCTCCATACAACTGTCAGGTGTAAATAAAAAAGATACTGTAAGTCCACAGGTGACATGCACCTCGTTTGACTTAACTCATAGTGAGCCAGCACATACTACAAGGTCGCTAAATTCCTGGAATTCAGCTTTAAGCTCCTTGAGGGCAGGGACTAAAGTGAATGTACAGTATGTAAAAGTACTGCATAAATTGTTAGCACTATATAAAGGGAGATTGTATACTTACTATACAATTCAATACAAGAGGGTTAGGAGGGCTCTGCTCATGAGAGTTTACAATGTAAAAGAAAGAGGCAAGTGATATAAAAGGTAATAACTGTTTGGGGATGAGTTAATGGAGAAAGTCAAACTCCAGTTGTTAGGTAAATATGTGATATGGTTTCCTGAAGGAATGAGTGTTCAGAGATTGTTTGAAGGCAGACAGGGTAGGATATAGCCAGATAGATTGGATTCGGGCAGTAATGGCGAACCTTGGCACCCCAGATGTTTTGGAACTAAATTACCCATGATGCTCATGCACTCTGCAGTGTTGTTGAGCATCATGGGAAATGTAGTTCCAAAACATCTGGGGTGCCAAGGTTTGCCATCATTGGGTTAGGGTGTTCCAGGAAAAAAGAGAGGCTCTAGAGAAGTCCTGAAAACTAGCATGGCAGAAGTTGACGAGAGAGATGGACTGCAGGAGGTCATGGGAGGAGTGAAGTGGAAGGTTTGAGGCAGAATTACTGATGGTTTTGCAGTTGTAGTTATTTTTCATTTTATGCATTGGGTGGAGTGCAGTGAAGGGATTGGCAGAGAGGGGTGGTGGACACTGATTTACATAATCTACCTTCTGAATTTACTATCACTCTGCACCAGCACCAATACCGCCTGCACGAGCGCAGGAGAATACTTTTTCTGCTGTGGTGGATACTGAGCAGTTGGATAGGTGGATAAGTTTGGCAGCAGTATTTATTAAAGTTGAGATGGTCTGCAAAGAGGTAAGCCAACAACAAGGGAGTTGCAATAGTTGAGACGAGATAACAAGGGAATGAATTAGAAGTGAGCGTTGCATCAGCAGCATGTCTGCTGTCCTCTCCAGCCCCAGCCATTTGTGTGTGCGAGAAGATACAGTGCACGTGCATGGCCATCGAGAATAACAGCCCTGCAACTAGCATTTTTAGTAGGGGGGATTAGTAATGGACTCTGTTTCTCTAATAACAGGATTAATTCATTAACGTTTTATTGAAAACAATTCCTCACCTTCTGTTGAAGCATCCTTTTCTCATGGATGTTATTATAAAAGATCACATTGGCAAGGTGACTTTTGAGCATTAGACTCTGTGTACCCCGTTCAGCTGCATTGTGTCAACTGAATGAAGAATATTTCATTACTTTATGCTGCACAAAAAAGTCATTTGTTTTTGGTGTCTGCTTTCACCTGGGTAAAACTTTGGTTTAAAGAATATATATTTTATTCAAGCATGTTTTCTTAAAGTGGAGCTCCACCCAAAAGGGGAAGCTCCACTTGGCTGCCCCCCCCCCCCCATGCTCACACATCTGCCACCTTTTAGGGGGAGACCTGGTTTTGACAGGTACTCCCTCCCATTTCCGGCTCACTTTGCCACAGTTTATACTTACTAAAACTATTGCATGTCCATGTTCTGTGTACTGTGGGAAACCAGATATGGTGAATGCAGGGTCCTGGGTTTAGTACCATATTAAAGTAGTTCTAAAGTAAAAAAAAAAATCTATCTTAATGCTCCCCCTTTACCATGTATTAAGGTAAAGAATGTCCCACCACTTATGTGCCCCACCCCCTTGCTAAACACTTTTCCGACTCCTTTCCTGAGTCATGTCTGAAGCAGCATTTTCCCTTTTCCTGGTCTCACATGGGCGCCTGAGAGCAGCGGAAGCCATAGACGAAACGCGTTGGGCTCTTGGCCTGGCCAGAGCTCAGGCTGAGACTGACACATACTCTGGCTTGCAGAGGGGGCACTCGAAGGAAGAAGATGGAGACATCGCTAGCAGGGTACCAAAAAAGATAAGCCAACACTCTGTGCAATATCCTTGCATAGAGTAGGTAAGTATAACATCATTTTTATTTTAATAAAAAAAAAAGTTTTGTATCATTTTAACCACTTGCCACCCGCCATATAGAAAAATGACAGCGGCAAAGTGGTTGCGATATCCTGACCGGACGTCATATGACGTCGGCAGGATAACAAGCTGCTGTCAAGCCTCATACACACGGTCTGACTTTTTGCCAACAAACTTCAAAATGAGCACGTTTTTAAAAAAAAATCAGACCGTGTGTACACTCCATCGGACAAACTTTTTCGGTTTTCATCGGACAAAAGTTCGCTCTGCAAATGAACAAACTTTTTGGCGAAAAAAATGTTCAATGGTGCAAAGTCCGACCGTGTGTACAGAAATCCATCGGACTTTTGTCCGAAGTACAAATACGCATGCCCAGAACCAATTTTAAGATCAACCAACAATAGCAGAAGTTGACCAAAGAGTGGCAGGAAAGAGCAGAAAAAACATGTGATGTTGGGAAAGTTTGCAGAAAAGTTCATTGGTAATCGAATGGTGCACAGCCAGGAGACACATCATGCGGTGGGAGCTCTTGCCCATTGGAAATTGGAAAGGGAAAGCGTTTGAATTTACTGATGCCGCATGAGTGATTCTGATATTATATGCTGTTTGACCTTTTTGGTCTAGGCAATAAGGTGAGAGGCCATTCTTACCTTTCTTGGTGGAGGTTTTTCTTCTGATTTCACCATTCACGCTTTGGATTTAGTTTTTCATACTCACTATGGAATTATAGTACACTTATGGACAATTCTCTGGCTCCTCATATTCACTTTGGATGATCTGTACACATATGGACATTCTGTTTGATTTTTCTTATATATGTTGTTTGATATTATTTATCAGTCCCCTTATTTATTAATTTGTTTTGCGCTGCACTATACTATTTGTTTCATCATCTCTATTTCTGCTCGACGGGATGCTCGCCGAGAGCGTACACACGGCCGAGGTCCTCGCTGGAATGCAGCTTCCAGCGAGGTTCTCGCTGGTTTCCAGCGAGAACCTCGGTCGTGTGTACGCCGCCTTACCCTTAAAAATCTCGATAGGCGACGTTTAAAAAATTCTATAGGTTGCATTTTTTGAGATACAGAGAAGGTCTGTGGCTAGAATTATTTCTTACGCTCTAACGATCGCGGCGATACCTCACTTGTCTGGTTTGAACGCCGTTTTCATATGCGGGCGCTACTCGTGTATGCGTGCAAGCTCGTTGGGACGGGGCGCTTTAAAAAAAAAAAAATGTGGGCTTCGGATTTATTTTTATTTATTTTAGAATTTTTAACACTGAAATAAAAATGATCACTTTTATTCCTATTACAAGGAATGTAAACATCCCTTGTAATAGAAAAAAGCATGACAGGTCCTCTTAAATATGAGATCTGGGGTCAAAAAGACCTCACATCTCATATTTAGGCTTAAATGAAAAAGAAAAAGAAAAAAAGGTAAACAAAAATAATGTTTCTTTAAGACGCTCGGCGGGACTGACGTTTTGACGTCACTTCCGCCCAGCAGAGCTATGGGGACGGGTGTGGGAAATTTTTCCCTCACTCGCATCCTCAGACAGCAGACGAGCAGACCCGATCGCATCTGCCGCTACTGACGGCAACGGTAAGTGGGAGGGGGGCCCCTCTCCCACCACCGATAACAACGATCTCGCGGAGAATCCGCCGCGGAGACCGACGTTATCGTGTGCAGGCCCGCCCACTGTAAAGATGGATATCTCGGTTGTGGCAGTAGCTGCTGCCATTACCGAGGTATCCATCTTTAAATATAGGATATAGGACAAAAATAGGACATATATATATATATACAGTGGGCAGTCGTTAAGTGGTTAAGACCCGGACCTTTAGGCAGGTAAAGGACCTGGCCAGTTTTTGCGATTCGGCACTGCGTCGCTTTAACTGATAATTGCGTGGTCGTGAAACGTGGCTCCCAAACAAAATTGGCGTCCTTTTTTCCCCACAAATAGAGCTTTCTTTTGCTGGTATTTGATCACCTCTACGGTTTTTATTTTTTGCGCTATAAACAAAAATAGAGCGACAATTTTGAAAAAAATGCAATATTGTTTACTTTTTGCTATAATAAATATCCCCCAAAAACATATAAAAAAAATTAAAAAATTCCTCAGTTTAGGCCGATACATATTCTTCTACCTATTTTTGGTAAAAAAAATCGGAATAAGCGTTTATCGATTGGTTTGCGCAAAAATGTATAGCATTTACAAAATAGGGGATAGTTTTATTGCATTTTTTTTTTTAACACTCATGGCGGCGATCAGCGTTTTTTTTTTTTCATGACTTTGACATTATGGCGGACACTTCGGACAATTTTGACACATTTTTGGGACCATTGTCATTTTCACAGCAAACAATGCATTAAAAATGCATTGTTTACTGTAGTTTGGTAGTTAACCCCTTCAGCGCCCCCTTGTTTACTGTAGTTTGGTAGTTAACCCCTTCAGCGCCCCCTTGTGGTTAAGTGTGACCTCATCTGTGTTTCTAACTGTAAGGGGGTGTGGCTGTAGGTGTGACGACATTGATTGTGCGTGCCTATATTAGGGATCACACGATCGATGACGGCGTCACAGTGAAGAACGGGGAAGCTGTGTTTACACACAGCTCTCCCTGTTCTTCATCTCTGGGGACCGATCGCGGGACTCCAGCGGCGATCCGGTCCGCGGTCACGGAGCTCCGGGTCGCGGGTGCGTGCCATGGGCGCGCAACCGCGACTCACGGCTGGGCACTTAAAGAGGACGTACCTGTACGTGCTTGTGCCCAGCCGTGCCATTCTGCCAACGTATATGTGCAGGAGGTAGTCCTTAAGTGGTTAAATGTATCCTAAAACTACATATGAAAGAAAAAAAAATAAAAGCCTTTAAAGTCCATATTTTTTATATATTTTTTTTGTCCTTGTAGACTCACCACCATGCAATCCAGCACCTGTCCCCTTCTGGTTTAAAGCAGGTCTTCACCCGAACATAAGTTATGCAGTCTGATAAGTATCTGTTTTTTTAAAGTCAGCAGCTAGAATTCAATTTGTAGTTGATGACTTTTACATTTCTCACACCTAGTCCCCCTTTAAATGATGCCCAGTGTCATTCATCCCACTTTCTGTGAACTCAGGGTGCACAGGTCTCTGAAGGGTGCACATCATCATGCTGCCCTGAATTGACAGGAAGCTATTGCAGGAAACGCCATTGGCATTGGACACATGCTTATATCATCTATTCTTATTCTTGGAGATTGAATAGAATATAAGGATTTATTTTTACAGTCCTGTATAAATACACATCTGTCTCTTTTGTATTACAGAACGAGACCTCAGGTTCTTCTGCTGGCTTGTTGTTAGACACTAATGGGAGAAAGACTAGAAATATTTAAGTGAGTAAACACACAGACATGCCGACAATACGAAAATTCTAACTTGGCATTGTTCTGTCATATAATACCGCAGCTTAGCAGCCTGTGTCTGTAGCAATACCCAGATATAATGTAGCCATGAAATAGTATGGTATGTTATGTACCTATGGGCAAGTTCAACTATAGTGCAGTGACCATCGATTTTCTGTACTGGAGGAACGTCAGTCAGCGCTAGGACACACAAAAGGCAATTGTTTTCTATGTGTCCTCTACACCAGGGGTCTCCAAACTGCGGCCCTGGGGTCCGGATGTGGCCCTTTACTTGCCTTAATGTGGCCCTTGGGACATTATTCCATCCAATTTAAATTCTTGTTGCTGACACCAATGGGCACTATTCCTCCAACGGACACCATCAATTCTTTCCATTAACACCAACGATGGGGCACTAGTCCTCCCACTGTCACCAAAGATACGGTATTATTGACTCCCGTTGGTCACCTGGTTATTTTTTACTCCCAATGGCCCTAGTCTGGCCCCCCTAAAGACTGAAGGACCATAAACTGGCCCTCTGTTTAGAAAGTTTAGAGACTCCTGCTCTACACTAAAGCCCGGGGCTACGGTATAGTGAGCTGCCATAAAGTGCAGAGATGCTGCATTTTATCACTTTGTGCGCTTTAGGTAAAGTTGAGTCAAAAAAATGTGCTGTGTGATGTACTGAAATGCACAACACACTGCCCCCTAGCACGGTGTGGTTTAGTGTGCTGCAGCTGTTGGGGCAGGCACCTCCTATGTATGCACCTTCTGATAGCTGCTGGAAGGGCGAAACCTGGGGCCTATGGCTATTCAAATTGAAACAGTAGAAAAATATCCCATTTTGGCATTTTTTTTTACCTTACTACTAACTACTTGTCACCAACACTGTACATCAACCTAGTACACCAATAATAAGGTGTAAATGCAATTGAAACACAGTTTGTTGCCCAAATACTTAAATTTTTGTTTTTTCTCTACAGCTGAATAGAAGAGATTTTGCGCTTCATAATGAACACTACAAAAAGTAAAAGAAGATCAAGAACTCATCCCAGATTTAGCAAGGTAACAGAGAGCCTGTACCTTAGTAACAAAGAAGCCGCCTACAACAGGACTCTTTTACAAGCACATCAGGTCACTTGTGTAATCAACGTGTCCTTAGAGGGTCCTGTTGGTGTTCCTCCTGTCCCAGACTATTTACACTTTCCTTTAGAAGATGCGCCGGAGACCCCCTTACGTGATTACTTTGCAACTGTAGCAGATAAGATCCATGAAATAGAAGCAAATGGAGGATGCACATTAGTACATTGTGTAGCTGGTATCAGCAGATCCGCTTCACTGTGCCTTGCTTATCTAATGAAGCATCGAGCAATGACCTTGCTGGAAGCATATACCCACCTAAAAAAATGTAGACCTTTCATTGAGCCCAATATTGGCTTCTGGGGACAGCTTATTGGCTATGAACAGGAATTATATGGGGGAAATACTGTCCATTTGATTACATCTCCAATAGGAATTATACCATCTGTTTCTAAGGAAAAGACAAAGAATATGATTCCACTATGAAAAGAAAATTAGTGATTGAAATGTAAAATATAAAAGAAATGTTGCCTCATAACAGCTGCTTTTTTATTGTAAGCCTCTTATATTAAACTATGGACCAAATAACATTTGTTTTAATCAATCTATTGTATGTAACTATATTGTATCTTCAGAGAAGTCGAATCAGTGTGTGTGTGCGTTCTAGCAGAAAGACTAATGTATATACTCGATTATAAGCCAAGTTTTTCAGCACATTTTTTTGTGCTGAAAATGCCCCCCTTGGCTTATACTTGAGTCTGTGTCCATCTCCACCTTTGGGCACCTGATCCTGGCCACCTGTAGGTCCCCTGGACCCCAAACTTGACACACATGTAGCCCCACTCGGGCACCCCTTCCATAGACTCCCATGTTAAACGGTAATTTCTCCAGTGATTTTGGGGACTCGGTACCGGCCAACCCTAGCCCCACTCTTCCTCTACAAGTGTGCAAAGTTTGTTGTACGGAGGACCTACAGCCAGGGAGCATCGAATTTTCAAAGCTGGGCACCCCTTCCATAGACTCCCATGTTAAATGGTAATTTCTCCCTTGATTTTGGGGACCCGGTACCGGCCCTTCCATAGACTCCCATGTTAAATGTCAGTCTAGTCACACAGTGCTGGATCAGATAGGGAGATTGGGCACCGGAGGCATGGGCACAATAAGGCACAGTGAGGCATGCACATGGACACAGTGAGGCAAACAGAGGCACAGTGAGGCATGCAGATGGACACCCTAGACTTATACTCAAACGAATACGTTTTTCCAGGTTTTTTTGGTTAAATTAGGTGCCTCTGCTTATATTCAGGTCAGCTTATATACGGTAAATATAGGACTAATATAAACACAAGTATAACTTGTTATACAGTCCAGTCGGTTTAGGTTGGATTCTATAACAGACCATTGGGGTTATTTACGAAAGACAAATCCACTTTGCACTACAAGTGCAAAGTGCACTTGAAATTGCGCTGAAAGTGCAGACACTGTAAATCTGAGGAGTAGATCTGAAATGAGGGGAAGCTCTGACGATTTTATCATCCAATCATGTGCAAGCTAAAATGCTGTTTTTTTTTATTTTCCTTGCCTGTCCCCCTCGGATCTACAGTGACTACACTTCCAAGTGCACTTTCAGTGCAATTTCAAGTGCAAAGTTCACTTGAAAATGCACTGAAAGTGCACTTGGAAGTGCAGTCACTGTAGATCTGAGGGGGACATGCAAGGAAAATAAAAAACAGCATATGTCTAGCTGAATGTGATTACAACCCCTTGCAGATATGGGGGGGGGGGGTGTTGTTTACTAAAGGGTTTGTAATCACATTCAGCTAGACTTAGTTTATAATGTTGAAGACTTTAGGAATTTTCACAGCTTATCCATGTTGCTTCTTCAGTTCTTATGGATGTTGGAAACATACTCCAGTACTTGACAGATCCTACGCTGGACAAAATACAATCACAGTAGACAAGGTCCAATAGCATGTGTGGGTGGAAAGTAGTTGGTAAACAATTTTATCGTTGGTAAAGCAGGTTTTTTTTTTTTTTTTCAGCATTCACTGGGGTATAAGCATAGGAAGGTACACTCACTACTTTGGTCGCTGTATATAACCGCGGTCCATTTTCTCGGCAAAGAAGGACCTTTAGAATCCGTTTGAGGGAGTTTCCATTTTGCTTGTGGGCATTGTGAAGCCCACAAGCAATGACTTCCTAGAAGCGGTGAAATCTCTCGAGATTTCGCGGCACGGTGTCTTGTCACATTCTGCTTCCCATCACAGATTGCTCTGGAAGTGATGTTTCGTCGCCGCCATCTTGCTACACCCCACACTCCTGCACAGTAATGATAGAGTGAGAAGGGGGCAAGCGGACATCTTACACCCACCGGAGCTTTAGATTTCACAGTTATTTTCAACACAAAACGGATTTACAAATACTGTATTTAAGCATATAAGCTCAGTTTTTATGTTGAAAATAACTGTGAAATCTAAAACTCTGGTAGGTGTAACAAGATGTCCGCTTGCCCCTTCTCACTCTATCATTACTGTGCAGTAGTGTGGGGTGTAGCAAGATGGCGGCGAAAAAACTTCACTTCCGGAGCAATCTGTGATGGGGAGCCAAATGTGATAAGTCCCACATCGCATTGCGGCGCCGGGGAAAGGATTAGATACGCCTACTCCCATGGGAGGGGAATTCCGAAAGTCACAGTTTAGATGGCTATACTAAGGTATTTATTTAAAAAAATAAAAATGTTGTGGCAATTCAGTATGTGCGCTATGCAATGATTGTTTTAGAATAATGTTGTCAGTTTGGGTGAACCACCGCTTTAATTAAATAGTTTTTCTGAACTAGCCTTCACATGGGTGATTATGTGGATACAGCTGATTGCAGTGGTTAGAATCAGTGCATTAACTCAACTAGTATCACAGGTGTATGCAAACAACTGCGGGCATTAGGCCTGTAACAAATGGTGGTCACCTATGGTTGGGGCCAGATGAGTAACCCTGATGATGCCGGCTTCAGCTGTAAGGTGCTACAAACGGCTGTCTAGTTAGAGTTTTATACCCTTGTTTGTGAGCTTGTTGAATGAATGAATGAATGAATGAATGAAAACTTATATAGCGCGGCACATGCGAACTGAATCGCCTCTGGGCGCTTGTTGTTCCAGTCTCCTTTGATATCAAAAGAGAAAAGTCTTGACCTTTTTCCTAAATGCTAGGTGGTTCTCCTCCAACCGAATGCTGGTTGGTAAAGCGTTCCATAGTCTGGGACCTTGGATCGCAAATCTTCTCTCTCCTTTGGACTTGAAGTTGGCTTTCGGAACCTGGAGCAGGTTCTGATTCGTGGATCGCAAAACGCGATTTGGATTATGCGCTTTTATTAATTCGCATAAGTAAAGGGGGGCACTCTCGTGGACACATCTATGGGTAAGACAGAGAGCTTTAAAAGCAATTCTGTCTTTGACTGGCAGCCAATGAAGGGATCTCAGTGAAGGTGAGATGGATTCCCAGGGTTTTTTCCCAGTCACAAGTCTGGCGGCCGTATTCTGAACGACTTGCAGACGAGCGATTTGGTACTTGGGGAGGCCGAGGTAAAGGGCATTTGCATAATCCAGCCTGGAGTTTACAATAGCTCCCACCACGACCGCTAGGTCTTCTTTAAGGATGAACGGAGTGAGTCTGCGTAGTAGGCGCAGTAGATGGTGATATCCGCTGACCACTGACCCTATTTGTGCGTCCATTGTCATAAAGGAGTCAAAAATGACCCCTAGGCTTTTGACTTTGGCGCTAGGGGTGATGAGTTTGCCCAAAATAGGCGGGGGGGTCCACGCTGTTGAAAGTTGATTCCTACGCTTGGCGTGAAACAGCAGAAGTTCTGTTTTCGCTCCATTGAGTTTAAGATAACTCTTTGTCATCCAATCCTCTATCAAAGAGAGGCATGTCTCTAGATTGAGGTGGT
This sequence comes from Rana kukunoris, assembly GCA_029574335.1. Classification (NCBI taxonomy): domain Eukaryota; kingdom Metazoa; phylum Chordata; class Amphibia; order Anura; family Ranidae; genus Rana; species Rana kukunoris. Next base: position 172,058,295 of record CM056049.1, read on the forward strand.
GATCCTGTCTGTTGCAGATGCGGAAATACAGTTGCGTGTCATCTGCATAAGAGTGATAAAGCAGTTTTTGGCTGCTAATAATCTCAAAAAGAGGACGAAGGTAGATGTTAAATAGCACTGGTGACAGCGGCGATCCTCGAGGGACTCCGCATGTTACTGTGCGTTTTTCAGACGTAAATGGTCCTAGCTTCACTGTTTGCGATCGGTTTTTCCAAAAAAGAGGAGAACCAAGATAAATCGCCTTCTGCGACCCTGGCTACTTCAGTAAGCCGAGTCAGTAACAGATTGTGGTCTACAGTGTCAAAAGCTGCACTTAGGTCCAACAGAACCAGGAGACAAGATTCTCCTTCGTCTGCGGCCTTGAGAACATCGTCCCATACTTTTAGCAATGCTGTTTCCGTCCCATGTCCGGGACGGAAGCCTGATTGCAATGGATCAAGTAGCTTGTGGGTATCTAGATGCTGTTGCAGCTGTTGTACCACTACTACTTTTTCCATTATCTTAGAGAATATGTTGAGGCTTGTTATGGGACGGCGGTGGAGTGGGTCCTTGGGGTCCAGGGAGGGTTTCTTCAGGATGGGTTGGATTATACCCTCTTTCAACTGTGAGGGCACTATGCCCTCCAGGAAAGACTGGTTGATAAGCTGCGTAATGGGAGGAGCCAGGATGTCGGCGCATTCCTTCAGCAGTTTTGTGGGGATAATGTCATTTGGCGCTGCGCCATTGCGCAGAGTACAAATGACATTTTTAGTGGACTCAACGGAGATGGGTTCTAGGGTAAACTTACCTGATATCGAAGAATTACTATGGGTGCTGTGTGAGAGGCTACAGGGGGGGCTGAGGGGAGAATAGTTTTGCTGAATGCTTTCACGGATTGCCTCGATTTTATCAACGAAATAATCCGATAGCTCATTGCAAAATTCTTGTGTGTCAGAACTGGGGGCCTCAATACATCCTGGTTTCATGGTCTGGGTGACCATCTTGAAGAGTTCGCGGGGGCGGTTAAGGGCCCCGTTGATAGCCTCCGAGAAATAATTCTTCTTGGCTTGGAAAATTCCTTTGTGGTATTTTCTTGTTGTCGCCTTGTAGATGGATAGGTTTAGCTCTGAAGAACATCTTTTCCAGGCAGATTCTGCCCTTCTGCGTTCTTGCTTCAGTAACGACAGCTGGTTGTTAAACCAGCTGCGGTTGTTTTTCCAAATGCGGGTTCTTCGTTTCGGCGCTACCAAATCGGCTGATTGTAGCATGGCCGAGTTGATGGCTTCCAATGTTTCAACGGCCGTTTGATGCGGCTGAGTTGTTTCTATTTTTTCCTTAAAGTCGTTCTGAAGAGTTCCGAGTGGAGCTTCTTCTGACATCTAGTCCAGTGTGTTGTCACTGGATTTGATGTTTTTTTGTTGTGGGGGATTGTGGAAATGAATTTAATTGCATGGTGGTCTGTCCATGGCAACTTTTCATTTTTCAAAATTTTTATTTCCAGATATTGTCTGAAAATAAGATCAAGTGTGTGGCCTGAAGCATGTGTGGGCCCACATACTAGTTGCTGTAACCCTAAATCTTCCAGGTGGTCAATACAGGCATCCGCAACGATGTCTTGTGAGGAGTTGGCCCAGAGATTGAAATCCCCTAACAGCAACAGGTGTTTGCTGTTGAGGGTATAAGTGGAGAAGAAATCCGTCCATGATGATAGCAGCTGCGATTTTGGGCCCGGTGGCCTATAGCAGAGCAGAACGTGGATGGTCTCCTTTGAATTTGCTTGCAGTTGCAGAGTAAGGGTTTCCATGAATGGAAGAGGGTTTTGAAGGGCTGGTTTTGTGATTGCAAGATGAATCTTGTGGATCACCGCCAGGCCTCCCCCTCTTTGCCCTATTCTGTTTTCTGTGATAATACGGTAGTTTTCTGGCACCAGTTCTCCTAGAATGGTGTTACAGTCGGCTGTGAGCCAGCTCTCTGTAATAAAGAGGCAGTCTAAATCGTGTTGTAGAATGAAGTCATGGATTTCAAGTCTATGTTTTACTGCCGATCTTGTGTTGATCAAAGCACATAAAATGTGCTTGGGCTGGGGTAAACGGCTAAAATTTTTGATGGTCGATCGTCGATCGATCCTCAAAAGTTGCTCCATTCTTAGGGTCTTTTTGGTGATGGCTGGCAGTATTGCTCTGTTTGTGTGGAAAATCTCGCGCCAATGTGGGGGAGGGGTGAGAAAATTAAAATAGAAAAGCTGCTCCCTGGATAAAACCACAAGGATTTTGAGCACGGAGCACTTTAATATTATTTATGGTCACTATACATCTCACTGTATATTGTATATTGTTGAACAACATTTTATTTATATGTAATTGCACACTATTTCACTGTAGGTGTTGTCATTACCATTGACTTTATATGTAAATTGCACATTTTTTATTTAAATAATTTGCAATAAGGATTTATGTTTATATTGGGATAGGTTGTATTCATTCACCTATTTATTCAATTTTCTTTTAGCGCCCCTATTCCACGCACACAATTATTTGCTCTGTTGCCCACTCTTTTTTTTATTTTATTATGATTGCTTTTGGACATGCCAGTCATCTTAGAATATGTCCTGTAGTGTATGTTTAAGAACAAAAAAAGGATTTTCGACTCATAAAATCTGTTTCTTGGAGTACAATGCAGGACATAGGACCCTCCCCTCTGTCTCTGTTTATCCTTACTGCTTGCTAATTAAAACATTATAACTGCCATTGGGAGGTGTTACAGTTCAGTTTGCCAGTGTCCAAACATCCGAAAATAGCAGCATATAACCCAGTTTCTAAGAATCTGTACCCCTAAAAAAAAAAGGGTTTCACAAGTAAGTTTATTTTCACTATGAGCAAGAAGTGAACAGCTACCATTATAAGTGAAGCAGCTAGATGACAAAAATCTGCTGGAAGGGAAAAAAATACTAACCACTTTCCAAAATATTCATACTTAAATGCTTAAATCGCTTCTCGGCCTTTTGGCTAAGATGAAGTGTAGTATCTGTTCTTTTTTTTATTTATTTTTTATTTAAGATTTTTATTAAATAGATATCAAAGAAATACAATCAGTGCTCCCAGTACAATCTTGGAGTGGAGAAAAAAGTGAAGGAAGATAAAAATAGAATACATACAGTGTAATTCCTCAAACAGAATAAGATACTCTTCCTCAAATACATTAAATAAAGGGGATAGCGATATATAAATAAAAGATAAGATAAAATAATGTAAAGATGTATAACAAGTAAATAAGAAGAGAAATTATGGGAAAATATCCCAGCTAACATTCTATAAGAAAAATATAAGCCTACTCCATTATGTATATGAATTTCCATAGGAGAGAGGAAGCCTGGAACAGGCAACGGACCTATAGTTCCGTTTCGACACCCCTAATGGGAACAAACTGTGTCGAAAGGGAACCTATATCCTAAACCTAAACCTTGACCTCATAGTCATCAAACTATCCACACGGCTTCTGAAAGTTAAAGGATCTGTGTGCCGTGTGGATGTCCAAAAAAAAAAAAAAGAAAAGAAACTAAAGCAATGAGGTGCAACAATCGGTAACAACGTCTTGAAAAAGTCCAGAATCTTCCTACTAATATAATCCAGGGAGTAAAAAAATCCCATACATTCTTATGTACTATTATGAGAGCAATTTTTTTTCTCCTATACCTTTAAATCAGTAACGACATGTCAATTGTAAGTGAACTGGTAAGGTAAACTCAGGGACAGGGAGGAATATGAGTGAGAAAAGAAATAGAGAAACAGAGAATAAAGTATAGAGAGAGGGAAGAACATAAAAAGAGTTGAGTTGATTGTCAGCCTGTATATCCAGTGTTCATGGAAGGAGACATGGTTCCTGCCAGAAGGGGAACCCCCATATATCTGGCCCAGGGTTCCCAAACAGCCTTAAATAGATCCGTAGTGTTCAAGATAGAGCTGACCATTTTTTCCTGGGTCATAATCCAAGGTATCTTCCTTTTGGCTGCGGGATAGGAGACTCTTGGTTGTTTCCACGCCCCTGCCAGAGTAGTTTTTGCACCCAGAAGCATAAAATTTATTAACCTTTGTGTGTGTTTAGAAGCCTGGGGAGAATTAGTCCCTAATAGTGCAATTTGTGGAGATTTTTCCAAGGGCACTCCCGTGACCTTTCTAATGAGACTAAAGATCCTATTCCAAAATCCTCTAATTCTAGGGCAATCCCACCAAATATGGATCATAGTGCCCTGAGCTTGACACTCTCGAAAGCAAAGTGGGGAAGCAGTTGGGAACATTGAAGCCAGTCTGCTAGGGACCAGATACCACCTCATCAGAACTTTAGGATTGGCTTCCATCAGGGACGTATTGACTAGTCCCTTAAAGGCTTTTGTTCCTACCCTATGCCACTCCTCCAGGTCCCAGTTCATCCGCAGATCCCTCTCCCATGCCTCCATATATGTGAACTTGGTGCAAACCTCAGATAAAGATGCATATATCATAGAAATTCCCCCTCTGTGTTCTCTCATCCAGAAACACCAGCGCTCATAACCAGTGAAGGCAGGAGAGCCGGAACTGGCATTCCAAAACAACGACACAAAGTTAAAAATGAGAGAGTATCGGGACCTCTCGTGGTCAGGCATATTCAATTTTGTTATACAATGCTCCAGGGAAAGTGGTCCAGAGGCTAAAAGAAAGTCTCCTATTCTGTAAATCCCCTTGTCCAACCACCATTGGAATGCTTTAATGTCCATTCCTGCTATAAATTGGGGGTTGTGGAAAATTCGGGTTAGGTGCTTAGTCCCTGAAATCAGAGAAGGAAGATGTCACAGATCATCCCAAACCTTCAGTGATTGGGACAGCGTTGGGGACATTTTCGCAGGTCTAGATTTTTGGGGTATCCATAGTAGGTTTTCCAAGGTTAGGTCAGGGACCGCCAACCTCTCTATGTCCAACCAGTCCGGTTTCTCACATTTAGAGTAGATGGAGGATAGTTGGGCTAATCTGGCAGCTTGGTAATATTTAAACAGGTTAGGCAGTCCAAGACCTCCCCGTGTCTGGCCCAAAATGTTTTATATGGACCCAAATCTATAACCTTTACCTTCCCAGATAAATTTGAGAATTTTACTCTGGAATGATTTCAGTTGGTCCTTCTTGATAGCAATCGGGAGGGATCTGAATAGGTAGAGCAATCTAGGCAAGAGAGTCATCTTTATTGAATTAATCCTACCCGCCCATGAAATTTTATGTCGAGCCCACATCTGAAGATCAGATTCCAATTTACGAAACATGGGAGGGAAGTTGGCCTGATAAAGCTGTTCAATCCTGGGGGTTAGGTTAATACCCAAATAACGAATTGATGTATCTACCCATTTAAAATCAAAATGAGGTTTCAGGGAGTGGATTACCGAGGGCCGTGTGGAAATATTTAGAGCCTGGGATTTATCGAAATTGACCCTAAGTCCCGAGATCTTTCCAAAGGACCTGAGTAAATTACAAATAATAGGGAGAGAATTAGTAAGAGAATTGACAAAAAGGAGGAGATCATCCGCGAAAAGAGCGCATTTGTGGACTTGAGGTCCACAGTTCACCCCCTTTACGTCAGGCTCAGATCGAAAGGCTATAGCCAATGTCTCTATTGCTACGGCGAAGATCAGGGGGGAGAGGGGACATCCCTGCCTCGTACCCCTTGCAATACTAATGGGATCAGAAAAATGTCCCTGTAACTTAACCCTTGCCTTGGGCTCCGAATAGAGAGATTTCAGGAGTCCTCGGAAACATTCTCCAAAGCCCCACCATTGCAGAATCTCAAAAAGATACTCCCAAGATAGGGAGTCAAAGGCCTTCTGAAGATCCAAAGACAGGAAAAGTCCTTCCTGGGTAGGGTCCCCAGACCATCCTGGCTGAAGCAATGAGAGAATGTCCACTGCTCTCCTCACCTGATCCGAACCCTGTCTCCCTGGGATGAAGCCAACCTGGTCCTTATGAATATAAAGGTGTATAAAAGAGTTCATTCTGTTCGCAAGGATCTTGGTCAATATCTTTAAGTCAATATTAATTAATGAAATGGGCCGATAGTTTTCTACTAGTTCTGGGTCCTTGTCCGGTTTGGGAATGACCGTAATGTATGCCTCATTCAAATGTGGATGCAATCTTTCCCCTCCCCGTTTTGAGTTGAAGAAGTTTGTGAGGTGAGGACCTAAGGTTTCTGCGAAAATGTTATAATATGGTGTTGAGAGGCCGTCAGGTCCTGGTGCTGAACCACCCTTTAGGTTTCTGATTACCTCCAACGTTTCGTTCACTGAAACTGGGGCTTCCATTAAGTCAATATGGCACTTCTGCAGAAATGGGATCGTTAGCTGGTCTAAAAAGGATTTAATATCAGATTGTCTGGTTGCACCTGACTTTTGATACAGGGAGGAATAGAAAGCTTCAAATTCATGTAAAATGCGCATAGGATTAATTCTAATTCTGTTCTAATTCTAGGGAGTGCAAACGTATGGATCCTCGGTGAGAGCTTAGTGGCCAACATTGTATTCTTTCTATCTTTCTGTAAATAAAATCTTGCGTTACTCCAGTTTAAAGATTTTACAGCCCTGACTGTAAGCGATAAGTTCAACGCCAGTCGAGCTGAATCAAGCTGTGCGACCTGGACCTTCGTCTGGTCCTTCTTATGTTCCTTGCGCAATAGCATAAACTCCTTTTTCAAGTTTAGCTATTTCCGCGTTCTTTTCCTTTTTACGTTTAGAGGCTATTTGAATTAGTTTACCGCGGACAACAGTTTTGTGAGCAGCCCATAAAATCTCAGCCGAGGTTCCATCAACATCATTTAACGTGAAGTATTCTTCTATTGTTTTGTTAATCTCCGAAACTACAGTACGGTCACCAAGAAGGGACTCATTTAATTTCCAGTGTGATTTGAGGGAGTCTGGATTTTGTGTTTGTATCGAGCAGATTACCATCGAATGGTCTGAAAGTGATGTGTCTTTAATAATGGCTTTATTCGCCAAGGGGACATGTCTAGCAGAAATGAAAATTTGATCAATCCTGGAATATGATCGATGTGGGTACGAATAGTGGGTGTAATCTCTTTTTGCTGGATTAAGTTCCCGCCAAATATCTACAAGATTTTGTTGGAAAATTAATTTTGCTATATGAGAGCTAGCTTTGACTGGACGGGTTAGTCTGTTGACCAAAGGTCTGGACTTGTCCAGGCTCTGGTCAAAAGCTATATTTGAATCGCCTCCGTATAATATCGATCCCTCTAGGAGGGGTTCCAAGGTGGTAAACATAGACTGGAAAAAAAGCTTCTGACCTCTATTGGGGGCATAGTATGAGATAAAGGACATTAGTTGTTCATCTATCAATCCCTTAACCAGCAGAAAACTGCTGTCCGGGTCTCTATGTATTAGAAGGGGATTGAATTTACAGGTTTTTGCAAAGAGAATTGCTACCCCTCTAGTTTTGTCCTCAGCATTTGCTAAGAAGAATTGTGGATACTGAGCATGCAAAAATGCTGGGGTGAAGCTGGTTGGAAAATGGGTCTCTTGAAAAAGAATCACAGACATTTTCTGGGAGTGGTACGATTGAAAGATCTTCCTTCTCTTAATAGGAGAGTTCAGTCCCTGAACGTTATGTGAGGCGACTTTCAAAATACTAGGAGGTGGGGAGTTACTGGACGCAGCCATAATGGTGGATGAACAAAGCAGCCAACATATCACTTACCCTGAACAATGTGAGGCATGAGAGAGGGAGGCACTGGCTGTAGACTTCAAGCGGACCCAGAGCGTGGTGAGTAAGGTACTGCAGGAACAGGCTGACAATCAAAGAGAAGAGGTTACGGAAGAGAAAAACAGACAAGAAAAACAGAGATGAAAACATTTCATGAAGAGAATCAATGTAAACCAACGAGAATGGGAGGAAAAAGGGATCCTCCCATCCTCGTCAGTCCACCGTCCAGTAGTGGTCAGAGGTACACGGCAGCCACCCCAGCCACCATCAGCCTTCAGATTAAGCAAATGAAAACTTTAAGCATTTCGGAAAACACACTTAATCCGAAATTATAACATTTCATAAGAAAAAAGTTATACGGAACACGGTCGGTGCAAACATATTAGTACTATTAAAAAAAAAAAGGGGGGGGGGTAGGGGGGGGGAACAGAGAGGGAGAGGATGTGTTAGAGAGAAGCCTTCAATAGGAAAAAGCTATTTTGTAGAAGAAATTTAAAGACATAAGAGTCCTTAACCACAGATGGGAGACGCAATTCAGAGATACCCTAAGGGTATTTAATCGGGGGAGAAGTGGAATCTAACAGTTTCAGTCCCCTGATCAGGTTTTTGCAGGATACTTGGTGCGTCTGCTTTTAACCATCTTCCATGTAGGGGAAATAGGACTGGTCGGGGTGGGACGTTTGGAAGACCCTGCTTGTGAATTTGAAGTGTCCATTGCTGACTCCAGTGAGATGAACCGAAGGGCAAGCAGGATTTTTTCTCCCTCAGCAAGTGTGGTGAATGTGTAGGTCTTGCCTTTGTACGTGAATTTCAGAGCAAATGGGAATGCCCACCAATATTTAATTTCCTTCTGCATCAGGATCACCAACAATGGTTTCAGAGTCCTTCGTCGTTGTATAGTCATGGGGGAGATGTCAGCGAAAATTTGTATATCTTGACCATGGAAAGAAATGCGGGATTGCTGACGTGAGATTTTCATAATCTCCTCCTTCACAGTGTAGTAATGTGGTTTTACAACTATGTCCCTGGAAGACCCGTCCTTCCTCAGAGGGCCCAAAGATCTATGAGCTCTATCCAGCTCTAGCTTATGTGGAGCAATAGAGGGGAGCATGCTCTTAATGAGGTCCTGGACAGCTTTGGGGACATCTGTTATGGACTCAGGGAGGCCTCTGACCCTAAAATGATCCCTTCTGGAACGATTCTCAAGGTCATCTATTCTGTTAAGGGCTACATCCAGTTGCTCTTGAAGAGATTGTATTTGGTCAGTGTTTTGGTTGGCTCTAGAAACTGTGATATCAAGCTTATTTTCTATTATCTCCATCCTAGAGCCCAGATTCTGAAAATCAGAGCGAATGTCATTCGTTATTTTTAGTGCTGTTTGTGCGAGGCCCCTCTCAAGTAGTTCAGAAAACTTTTGAAATAGCTCCCCTGCATTCTGAGGGACCAAAAGGTCAGCATTTTCTGAGGGGGAAAGAGTATTGAGGAAAACAGAAGAATCCTGTGGAGAATTAGCATAATGGGGCAATGTAGGTATCAGGGAGGTTTCTGGAGCAGCCATTGGTCCTGAGATGGTGCCTGAGGTGCCCTGGGCTGATTGTGAGGAGAAGTTTAATGTGGTGGTAGACAGTACTTGCCTCACTTCAGTGCATCCCTCAGTATAGGAGACCTGCGGCTGAGGCGCGGCCGCCATCTTGGATTCGGCCTGAATTTCCAGCGCCGTTTTTTTTTTTTTTTTTTTTTTTTTTTTTTTTTTTTAATAGCTTCCTTTTTTTTTTTTTTTTTTTAAAGTGTATTTTTTGTGCGTGAACTCGAGAGAGAGGAGCCGGACTGCAGGAGTTGGGAGTAGCAGACCCTCCCCCCGAGGCAATCGCCATCCTTCTCCATGCCCCTGGTGGCAATGGCGGGTGTGAAGGGGGCCTCCCACTCACCCCGCCCTACCTGCTCCTCTTGGGAGCCCAACTGGGGCCCAACGGGACCCCAATGGGGCAGAGGGACTCCCCCTATGAGGGAGTGAGGGGGCCTAGCCCACCCAGCCAGCCCCGTAGGTCCTTCGCCTCTCTTTATTTTAAGAGACCGCATGGCCAAAGTGCATGTGTTTTAAACCAATTTCGTGTGCGTGCAAGTGTGATGGTTTTTTGTGTGGGGGGGGTGGGCGTACTAAGCACAGGCGTACCTTGCATAGCACACCCACCGGGAGCCGGCTGAGACCACCAAACTCAATTCACATGTAGCCGAGACCGGGATCCGAACCCTTGGCTGCAGAGGTGAATGGCTTGTCAGCGCAGTGCCAATCACGTTGAGCCACCACAGCTCCCTTAGGTGGGCTATGTTAACCGCCCCTAGTACACGGCGAGGTGGAAAGGGATGGCGGTTGGCAGATACTAAACCTGCTGGCGTGGAGGTGGAAGCCTTCTGATTTGGACGGAGAAACATGCGGTCGAAGCTGAAGGGCTGGGCCCACTTTCTTTTTTATTTTCCCCTTGTTTGTCACTTTTATGTATTTTTTTGTTTGGTGTTCATGTTTGTCACAAGTGATTAGTAGGGTGCCGGTCCTCGGGCCAGCCCTGAACGTCTTGGGAGTGGGTGGACATGGCCTTCTGGCTTAGTTCGCCTGCTCTCATGGGGTCTCCCTTCGGGGGAGCCCCACCTAGTACTGGGAAGGTTCTGTTTCGGCAGACCCTCGAAGGAATGGGGTCCGTGTCGGCTTTGGCTGCTCGGACCATGTGAGTACCTCAGTCCCTGTCCGGAGCCTAATGCCCTGGGGGATCAGGGTTGGGTCCTTCTTTATGGAGGACCAATTGACGTAAGCACCCGTCTGCACGTTTTTGTCGCACCTCTTTATGTGTGTGCACATTTTTTTTTGCACGGGGTGGAGTTTTTGGGTGCGTTTTGCACACCATAGGCTTTTTAATAAAAAAAAAAAAATCCATACTTAAATGTATTTGCAATCTGTACATGTTTTTCATTTATTACTGTAAGTTTTTGTTTGAGTACAGCACAGCCTCATAAGCGTAATTTCTTGCCACAGACACAAGAAATCAACAATTTATTATTTTGGTTGTTTTTGAAGATATGATGACAGCAAATATGAACAGAAAAGTAAAATTTAATAATCAATTAAACAATGCAACAGCTATATACGTTTATCGTTTTTGACAGAAGTGGCCTTCTTTATAAAGAGAACCAATGATGACTGGGCATATGCAAAAATCTAAATACGAAGTCTTAAATTGATATAACTGTCCACACTTTATGAAAGAATTCATTTTATATCCACTTTCTTTAGCTTTGCCTGGTCCTAACACTTCAGCTTTAGTATTAGAAGTCTGCCATTTGCCCTAAAGTCAGCTACTTGACTTGACCTCATACACTCTAAAGTCATGAGCGATATAACAGAACTCTGTCTGACTTTATTAGGTACACTCAGGAGTTAGTGTTAATGACTTTAAAAAGGGCAATGAGATCCAACTGCACAAAGTTAGGAGCGAAGAAACATACTAGAAATGGCAGCATCATTCTCTGATTAGATAAGGTGGAGAGGTGGGGCAGTGACATCACGCTTTCTACCTCCGTCCAGTTGTCAAAAAATATTTTGCATTCATTTAGAATGCAATGCACAGGACATCAAAGCAAGTAGAGATCACTTCAGTGAATTCCAGCTTCCAAGGGCATCAGCCAGGTACAGCATATGCATAATTAAATTGGTCCAAGCTGGACTGGTGTAACTATGTATAACTTACTGATGCATAGAATTATTCTTTAATAGTTATTATTAGTTAGGTACTTATACAGCGCCATCAATTTATGCAGCACTTTACATATACATTGTACATTCACATCGGTCCCTACCCTCAAGGAGCTTACAATCTAAGGTCCCTAACTCGTTCATATACTGGGGGCAATTTAGGCAGAAGCCAATTAATCTACCAGCATGCCTTTGGAGTGTGGGAGGAAACCGGAGTATCCAGAGGAAACCCACGCAGGCACAGGGAGAACATGCAAACTCCAGGCAGGTAGTGTCGTGGTTGGGATTCGATTCAAACCAGCGACCCTTTTAACTGCTAGGCAAAAGTGCTACCCACTACACCACTGTAATTGTTTTCATTTTATAACCTGGGTTAAAGGCATATTGTAGAGACACTTTTTAAATAATCGCTAGAATTGTACAACAGAAATTCAGAACAGAAATGTATGGAAAAGAGATATGTTTAAGAAGTGCTTAACCACTTGTGGACCGCCGCATGTACATATACGTCGGCAGAATGCCCCTTGGGCATTTAGCAGCATATTGGTCCGGGTCTTAAGTGGTTAATGAGTCTTTTATTTACCTCCTGGGAGTAAATAGGGAGGAACTGTTAAGAAGGAAGAAGGAAAAGGTGATAAGGACTGTGAATAAATACTTATCCCTAGTAAGAAAGCACTCTTTCCTTAAAACTTTGCTAGACCTTAAACACAACATTATGTATAGAAAGGAATCTACCGTTAGGGGCATTCCGGTTAGGAGTTTTCTAAAACTAAAGGAAACATCTCTGAAAATGCTCCCATCAGGCAAATCAGGATGTAGGAGATATGGGAGTTATTAAGCATGAGAATATGGGACCTTTACATCTATACTAAGGATAGGTGTGTACCCTCCAATGAGATCAGGAAGATTCAAGGAGATGCACTGATGTTATCCAGATCAGCCTTGGAAGGAATGTATTGAATACTGCTCGCCACAAAAGGGCTTAATCCGTACTGTGATCCAAGCAGGAACAGGATTGCAGCTAAGAGGATAGCTTTATGCCTAATTATAATGAATACTTGGTGTCTGTGGAAACTCATATGAGAGTGTAAAGAAAGGCCTCCCCTCTATACTTTTGCGGCTCTGCCTCACACACTACTGGTGGGATTTTCCCCTTCTGGGTGACCCTGAGAGAGGAATAGGTTTCTTTTAATAAAAAGTTTTTCTTTGGAACGTATGCTCTGATTATGCATTCATTTTGTGTAACTGCTGAAGAAGTGGGCCCAGGTCTATGAAATGAAGTATGTAAAGACATGTACCAGTAATTACTATAGATACCCACAATAATTATGGCACATGCATATCTGAAATATGTTATATTTGTTTAGCAATACTGTAATATAAGTTGTTGAGTTTAACTGGTGTGGTTGAAGTAGATCTGGGGAAGTTAATCCGTTTGTTTTGCAGATAGAGAAATTAGCTGTATGTTAGTTGGCGTCCTGACACTCCTGCTCGACCCCTCAAGAGGCTTTCTCCACACCAGGAAGAAAGCCTTGCATTACGTTGTGTAGTCACAGACAGAAGAACAGGAAGTGAGGATTTCTCAGAAAAAATAAGGACATTTATAGAAAAAAATCGAAGGATGAGGTAAGTGAAGGAGGACTGCACTAAGGTAAAGGATGCTATTTAGGGAAAAAATGTTTTCCTTTACAACCCCTTTAAGGTATTCCAGTGTCTATATTTACCACTAGGGTCAAAACCTTAAAGAGATGCAACAATTTCTGAAAATCAATACACAAAATATGATATACCTGCTTTGATGTATATGTGGATTACAGTATGTAAGGTGTACAAAGCACACACTTGCAAAACAAGTTGAGAAACATGTATGCCACATCAAAAAAGAAAGGAGGACCACAGTGTATCTTCCCATTTTAAAAAAAAATGTCATAAGGGACACTAAATACTTTCTGACGAAACAGTAGGTACCGGACATTTGGAAGGGTGGCAAAGTTAACCTGTGGATCACAAAGAGGCCGAGTGGATGTTCAGGTTGAGGACATTACACCCAAATGATTTTAGTATGCTAGTAATTTTAAGCAGACAGACCAGCATGGTGTGTCTTATTGTTTTGATTTGGTTCTAACACGCATATACTTATGATGGACTTTAAGTGTATTAATTAGGTCATTATATACTTATACCTATTGTATATGCATGAAAGTACAGTGCCTTGAAAAAGTATTCATACTCCTTGAAATTTTCCACATTTTGTCATGTCACAACCAAAAACATAAATGTATTTTATTGGGATTTTATGTGATAGACCAACACAGAGTGGCACATAATTGTGCTGTCCCCTTAAAATTACTCAATACACAGCCATTAACCACTTGCCCACCACGCCATAGACATTTTACTGCTATAGCGCGGTGGGGTAACTGTGGGACGACGTCCCTGGGACGTCCTCGTGCACTTCCGCGTTTGCGCGTCCCCTGGGACGCGCTCGCCGGGTCTTCTAGATCATCACGGATCATGTATATTAAGGGTGCTCTAGTACCCAGGAGTTTAAGGCAGGAGATCAGTCCTCAAAGAGGTGAACCAGACTTAGAGGGTTGGTTTAAATTCTTCAACAATGCTGGTGCCAGGGGCGGACTGACCATTGAGTCACTCGGGCACTGCCTGAGGGCCCCATGACGGAGCGATCACTTGTAAACAAACCGGCGTCATTTGATGACGCCGTTCCTCCCTCTCTGTACCGTTCGGTACAGTGTGAGAGGAGAGGGGGGGGAGCGGGTGGCAGCAGCAGCGCTGTGGCTGGATCTGTGACAACTGCAGTCACAGATCCAGCCATCCATCCCAGCTCAGCCATCCCTGCCCCATACTGTGCAATACCCCAATACTGTGAAATACCCCAATACTCTGCAATACCCTGCGCGATACTTTGCAATACCCTGCGCGATACTCTGCAATACCCCAATACTCTGCAATACCCTGCGCGATACTCTGCAATACCCCAATACTCTGCAATACCCTGCGCGATACTCTGCAATACCCCAATACCCTGCACGATATTCTGCAATACCCCAATACTCTGCAATACCCTGCGCGATACTCTGCAATACCCCAATACTCTGCAATACCCCAATACCCTGCACGATACTCTGCAATACCCCAATACCCTGCGCAATACTCTGCAATACCCCAATACCCTGCACGATACTCTGCAATACCCCAATACTCTGCAATACCCCAATACTCTGCAATACCCATTTTTTTAAAGAACCCCTGTCCCCGTGTGCTCGCATGCAGAAGTGAATGCATACGTAAGTCCCGCCCACATATGAAAACGGTGTTCAAGCTACACATGTGAGGTATCTCTGCGAACGTTAGAGCGAGAGCAATCATTTTGGCCCTAGACCTCCTCCGTAACTAAAAACATGTAATCAATAAAAGTAATTAAAGCGTCGCCTATTGGGATTTTTAAGTAGCGAAGTTTGGCGCCATTCCATGAGTGTGCGCAATTTGGAAGTGTGACATGTTGGGTATCTATTTACTCGACGTAACATCATCTTTCACATTATGAAAAAAAATTGGGCTAACTTTACTATTTTGTTTTTATTTTAAGCACAACGCGTTCAAAAAATTTCTGCGAAAATAAAATGCGAGATAAAAAGTTGTAACGCCCGCCATTGTATTCTCTAGGGTCTTTGCTAAAAAAGCATATATAATGTTTTGGGGTTCTATGTCATTTTCTAGCAAATAAATGATGATTTTTCCATGTAGGAGAGAAATGTCAGAATTGGTCAGGGTTTTCCAGAACGCCTGATGGTGCTCCCTGCATGTTGGGCCTCTGTATGTGGCCACGCTGTGTAAAAGTCTCACGCATTAGGTATCGCCATACTCGGGAGGAATAGCAGAATGTGTTTTGGGGTGTAATTTGTGGTATGCATTTGCTATGTGTGAGAAATAACCTGCTAATATGACAGAAACAAGATTTTTTTTTTTTTTTTACAGAATTTTCAGTCGTTTTTCTTTTATAGCGCAAAAAATTAAAAACCCAGAGGTGATCAAATACCACCAAAAGAAAGCTCTATTTGTGTGAAAAAAAGGACGAAAATTTCAAATGAGTACAATGTTGTATGACTGAGTAATTGTTATTCAAATTGTGAGAGCACCGAAAGCTGAAAATTGGTCTGGTCAGGAAGGGGGTTTAGGTGCCCAGTGGTCAAGTGGTTAATGTTTAACTGCTGGTAACAAACGTGAAAATGTCCAAATTGGGCCCAAAGTGTCAATATTTTCTGTGGCCACCATTCTAGTCCAGCACTGCCTTAACCCTCTTGGGCATGGAGTTCACCAGAGCTTGACAGGTTGTCACTGGAGTCCTCTTTCACTCCTCTATGAATACATCACGGTGCTGGTGGATATTAGAGATCTTTCACTCCTCCACCTTCCGTTTGAGGTTACCCCACAGATGCTCAATAGGGTTTAGGTCTGGAGACATGCTTGGCCAGTCCATCACCTTTACCCTTTAGCTTCTTTAGCAAGGCAGTGGTATTTGTTCAGTGTTGTCACATGAAAGTTCTAATAAAATACTTACAAAAGTGTGAGGGGTGTACTCACTTTTGTGAAACACTGTATATAACAGAAAGCTACTATTGCGTATCTGATTAGCTGTGATTTACACTCTAATCCCAAGGAACTGACCCCTTTCTTGGTGTGTGTGTGCTATGAGCTTATGATGGTATGATTAGCCTCTTGAGATTGGAATGAGGTAATTGAATTAAATTAATGTGGTGATCTAAGAGTTGATAAGAGATGGAAAGTCTGCTCAGAACAATGATTTGCTGATCTCTGGCCCCTGATAGTCAGCATGGATTCTCGGCTATTAGATTTGTAAAGAACATACAGTCAGGGCCGGCGCTAGCAATAGGCAAGTCAGGCAGCTGCCTAGAGCGCCAGGGTAGGAGAAGCGGCAAAATCCAGATCTCCAGCCACTCGCTGGAGATTCTAATTTGTAAAATACCTGCGGGGAGTCGGGGACAGACGGCCGGTGTCACCACACTATACACAAGAGACAGCATAGGCGCCAGGCTAGGGGGCGGTAAAACACACCTCTGAAGACATCCCCGGCCGGACTCTGCACAAACAATTCCAATTTCCACCTCTCCATCCTCCGTTCTGCCAGCCTGTTTTTTAGAGCTTTGTCCTCAGCCTGCAATGCCGCCCAAGCGGTAGCAGTGAGAAGAGGAGCGGAGAGAGAGATGGGACACAGAGCAGACGGCCGAGTACTGCATGATGCATTTAAGTGGCCTGAGAAGGAAGCCCTGCATGTTAGGTCCGGGCTTGCCGTGATTTCCCCTCCCTCTTCCTGGACTGTCGGTGATCTGTGGTGGGAGGACAGGCAGCCTCACCGCTCTCCACCACAAGTGCATTGAATTGTGTACAGAGGGAAACAGGTGTGCGGGGGTACAGAGGTCGGGAGGAGGAGATGATGTCGGGCTGGTGCTGCTCACATTACATGCAGGGAAGAGGTGAGACCGTTAGCTGAGAGTTTTTGCCTGAGTCTCCTGAGGGGAGAAGCTGACAGGAGTTTCTGTGAAGGATTAGGTGACAGGAGGATCTGGAGTGTGTCTGAGATATCTTCCAAGCCACACACCTCTGTCTACAAACATCCCCCCTCCTCATTCAGATAACGTGCAGTAATTTATGACCATTCATTAACCCTGTGTGTATGGAGAGTGTAAACTTCTGTACAGAGCTTGGATAACACAGGTTACATGAATGGTCATAAATTATCTTCACATCGTCTGTACATAGAGTGCTGGTAGTTTTCATTGTTGTAAATATCAGTGGATGAGTACAATAGCTTTTGTTTTTTTATTTACATCACTATTCCCCCCCCCCCCAGAGACCACTTCATACATCCAGCTAGCATCATCCCATCCGCACACCTCTCCTATCCATACTACCCCCACCATTCCCTCCGCACTCCTCTCCTATGCATACTACCCCCACCATCCCCTCCGCACTCCTCTCCTATGCAAACTACCCCCACCATCCCCTCCGCACTCCTCTTCTATGCATACTACCCCCACCATCCCCTCCGCACTCCTCTCCTATGCATACTACCCCCACCATTCCCTCCGCACTCCTCTCCTATGCATACTACCCCCACCATCCCCTCCGCACTCCTCTCCTATGCATACTACCCCCACCATCCCCTCCGCACTCCTCTCCTATGCATACTACCCCCACCATCCCCTCCGCACTCCTCTCCTATGCATACTACCCCCACCATTCCCTCCGCACTCCTCTCCTATGCATACTACCCCCACCATCCCCTCTGCACTCCTCTCCTATGCATACTACCCCCACCATTCCCTCCGCACTCCTCTCCTATGCATACTACCCCCACCATCCCCTCCGCACTCCTCTCCTATGCATACTACCCCCACCATCCCCTCTGCACTCCTCTCCTATGCATACTACCCCCACCATTCCCTCCGCACTCCTCTCCTATGCATACTACCCCCACCATCCCCTCCGCACTCCTCTCCTATGCATACTACCCCCACCATCCCCTCTGCGCTCCTCTCCTGTACATGCCCCCATCATACCCACCACACTCCTTTTGCCACTCTGCATTTTGCAGAGCTCATTGCCTCTAAGCTTTGGCCTGCCACATTAATGTTGGCTCCCATGAGATAGCCATCTTTAAACTGATCTGATCTAAACTGATCTTCAGTCCACCCCTGGCTCAGACTGTGGCTACACAGAAGGGTTGTTCACTGCAATTGTAAGTCAAGAATGTCCACTTTGTGGACTGTGATGTAAAGGGGGACTCTTGAGATTAACTCCATATGATTAGAAATGTTATTTAATCACAAAAATATATGTATAGTGTATACTACCTAAATAAATAAAAATTGTCTTGCGCTGTACAGAGGTAATGAATTGAATGTACTGCTGAAAAAAAAAAAAAAATCAGTGCGCTGCTAATG
This sequence comes from Rana kukunoris, assembly GCA_029574335.1. NCBI lineage: Eukaryota > Metazoa > Chordata > Amphibia > Anura > Ranidae > Rana > Rana kukunoris. The sequence goes on from CM056049.1 coordinate 172,076,729, forward strand.
TGTCCGGTTTGGCTTAAAGAAAAGGTGGCAACCCTAGGGGGGGGGGGTACAGAGAGGAACTGATTTACTGATTTGGGGGGTACAGAGGGGAACTGATGTACTAATGTGTGCATGTGTGTGGGGGGGGGGGTACAGAGAGGAACTGATCTGGGGGTACAGAGGGGAACTGATGTACTGTGTGGGGGGGGGTACGGAGAGGAACTGATTTGGGGGGTACAGAGGGGAACTGATGTACTAATGTGTGTGTGTGTGTGTGTGTGTGGGGGGGGGTACAGAGAGGAACTGATTTTTTTTGGGGGGGTACAGAGGGGAGCTGATGTGTGTGGGGGGGGGAGGGGAGGTAATAGGAGGTGTGGAGGTCCAGCTTTGTAAAACATATATAAATGCAAATATTTTTGCTGGTAAAAAATGCATTTATTATTATTTTTACTAGGAGCCCGTAAAGCATTGTTAGTGTATTTGTCTGCTCATACATACAGGCAGTTGCATAATTAGCCTGTCCGTATAGTACGATAGCCCACCGTTTACATGGACAGGGAAAAGGGGGTGAAGTCAGGGGTGATCCAATGGGGGGGGGGGCGGCAAAATGAGGTTTCACCTAGGGTGTCAAAAATCCTTGCACCAGCCCTGCATACAGTAGCTCTGTTTTAAAATACGCAGTACTTTTATTTTGGTTAATTAGTGGTATGGCTGCATAGTGGACAGTAGAGGTTAAAGCAGAGCTCCACCCAAAAGGGGAAGCTCCGCTTGTCCGTCCGTCCCCCCCCCCCCACCCGGCAAACTGTGCTGGAAGTTTGCCACGCAGCAGCTGGCCCAGCTGGCAGTACTAGTAGCCTGGCATGGCCCAGAAGATCCTGGTATGTAGAGATCGTAAGATTGGCAGTAGGGAAACCATAGACTCTTCTGCTTCATCCAGACTTGCTTTCGCAAGGACCTTGCAAATCGCTAGGACCTTGCAATTTGCTAAGTTTAACAGTTTGGCTGTTGAAGCCCTCATTTTAATCAATCAGGAGTTTTCAGGTTCAGTGGTAACTACCCTGGTTAATGCAAGAAAGACAGCCTCTAGGACCATTTTTATAGGGTCTGGAGGACATATGTTTCCTGGTATGAAACCAAAGGATGACATCCTCGGATGTGTGTCATAGGTAGAATTCTTGCCTTCCTACAAGTTGGAAGTAGAAATTAAGCTAGCCTTAAATGCCATCAAGGGTCAGATCTCGGCCTTGTCAGTATTCTTTCCAAAGGCCACTTGCTTCTAGTGGTGCAACGGATCGTTACCGATCCGAACGGGTTGACCTGTGCGGATCGGCACACAACGCGATCTGCGGAGCGCTGCCTTGGCCTTAGGAAAGGGTGCGGCTTCGGCCTAACTCTCGAGCGGTCGGCTATCTTGGTACACCCAGCCAGGCCAGTAGAAGGAGCTGTGAGCCCCGAGCGCGTAGCCTGTTGCACTCCCCACCTCTCGTTTGATTGCCAGCCCTGCCGTGCCACGTGACGTCACCGTCGCTTCCGCATTTCACGCTGAAATAGCGTGGAGCTTCCTGCATGCAACATCGCTAGAGCCTGCAGACCGGCAGTATATATTATACTTACATTTATAGAAACGTTTTGGAACATTACAGTTGGCGCCTCCACCCCCTCATTTCTCACTCTGATTTGCTTATGGACACCCTCTGAGGATGGCTGCCTTCTTTTTTTTATTTTATACATAGATCTACCTAGGTGCCATATAGGCATCAAGTCACCACGAGCGCCGGAATCCCCCCCCCCCCCGCTCGTGGATCTGATCTAGCCGGCTTTTATTCTGCGAGAGAATGTGAATATTACAGTGGGGTAGATGAGTGGATATTACAGCAGTGGGGGAGATGGGGAAATCCAATGTGTACATTTAATAATTTTTTTATTTTTTTGCTGTTTTTTTTTATTTTTTCTGATCCGAAAAATTATCCGATCCGTGACTCCTGATCCGAGGATCGATCTGATCCGTGAGTTTTTTGATCCGTTGCACCCCTACTTGCTTCCCATTCCTTTGATCCAGGCCTTTATACAAGGAGTAATCGCTTCCTGATGACGACAACAACGAAACGTACGTCGAGGCGGTACCTGGGCACGCAATAACATACCAACTTCCGGTCCTCTGGTTTCCTAGCCGACGGCGGTGGAACGCACGCCGACTCTACAGCCAACGACCGCAGCTCTCTTCATTATCCCTATAAGCCTACAGCCTCAGTGCCGGGATACGGGCACCATCACAAGTAAGAGGCCACTCGGCACTGTAATTTTATTTTTGATATATTAAACCGTTTTACACTATGGAGATTGTTCTCTCTCTTTTATGATGCCCGCACACATGTCCATCAAGTGTTATCGGATCGTCCATGTTAAGCAGTTGACTCACAAGCTCAATTGACCTTATTTTAAATAATAGGTCAACATCATCTGGTAAGGAGCCATCTATCCTCACTTGTGGTGATCTTTTCTGGTGAAGGTGGAACCATTATTTGGAAGACCTTTTGAGCACGGAGCACTTTAAACTTCAGTATTGCACACTATTGCTGGTGCAATAGTATTATCTATGGACTTCAGACAATATATTGTGCACTGCACATTGCATTAATTGTTTGTACTATCACAGTTTTGTTGTCTGTTGTAATTTACTTCCAATGCATGTGATTGTTATATTCAGCTAGTTCACACTGATCATCCTAAGCACCCCACCATTTTTAGCACCTTTGTATATCTATATACAACTTAATTTTTTCAGCGCCCCTATCCCACTCGTACACAAGGAGTAATCCGTTAAATCCTCCAGTTAGGTCACCCTTGTGCCCATGGGATTGAGTCTAGTTTTGTCTGCTTACAGGGACAGCTCCTTGGGCCGATGTACCATATTTCTTGGTGTTCTTGGTTGCGGTAGCCTCCGCAAGAGAGTTTTGTGTTGGCAGCTATCTTGTATATAGAGCCATACTTAATAATTTTTAGATAGGGTGATGTTAAATCCTCACTCAGCCCCCCCATTTTTTTTTTCACTAAAAATGATCTAGTATTCATTTGAATCAAGACGTTTCTTACCAGAACCTCGTTCTGCGTAAGGAAAAGTTATATCTTTCTCTCAATATAGTGAGAGCAGTTAATGGTCTATCCGAAAGTTTTCAGATACGGGATACTAACGTTTTGTTGCGCTGCCAGAAGATCCTAGGAATAGGAAGGTAGCGTTCAAATCGGCTATTAACCTCCCTGGCGGTATGATTCTGTCTGGAATTACGTACCAAAAGCGGTACAATTATTTGCAAGGAAATTTGGCGTTTTATACTGTAGGCCTGCAATTCTTAGGAATAACTTGCTTAAATCTGTCCAAACAAGATTCTAATAGGCATCCCGGGTATGATAAAGTTTGAAAAACAAAATCATAATTTCTTTCTCGTACATCACGGGACACAGAGCGGCATATTCATTACTATGTGGGTTATATGGAGTACCTTCAGGTGTGGACACTGGCAATCTCAAACAGGAAGTCCCCTCCCTATATAACCCCCTCCCCTAGAGGGAGTCCCTCAGTTTTTTCGCCAGTGTCTTAGGTGTTGGTCACGGAATAGCTTTGCTCCACATCCTTGGGATTAAGGGCGGGCTAACCGGATCTGTCCAAGGAGCCTCAGTGCCAAAGTGGACAGTACCCGGGCCCCAAGCCGTGGGGTTTTGCCTATAATGCTCCTCTTTGGAGGGCTGGACCCTGGGCCCAGGACTTGGAGTTTGTAAAAACCATAAGTTCCTGTTTGCCAGGGTGCTATATAGGTCCAGGACAGTGGGTACCTTCATAGGACCCCAGGGCCTGAAGGTCTACTACGCTACCCACGGAGATGGGAGAAGATTGGATCAGTTTGCTGGACAAACATCCTGCAGCATGGAGCAGGTAAGGGGGAGCCTGCGGGACTTGGTTCGACAGCAGGCTCTCCGGGGTAACCTAAAAGGGGGGATAGCCTAAGTATGCTCTGCATGGGCAACCTTGTTCACTATGTCTAAAGAGAGACAGGATGACACCTTTTCTCCCCCATCACTAGGTCCCCCTGTCTAAATATGTGTGCTAGCTAAACCTGCTGTTTCTTCCTAGGACTAGTAAGGATCCCTAGGGGCCTTTGGAGAGTCCTACCTGGCCGGGGGTTTGAATCTGCCGCCTGTTTCTGCGTTCCTGGATCTCCAGCAGCGCGGCTCCTCCATGTTCCTCCTGTTTCCGGCATACGCGTGCGCGCGCACGTCTTATTGACGTTTTCGCGCCGTTCAGACAGGAGGGCGGGGGGGGGGCGTGCCTGCGGCGTCATACAGGGGCGCGCCTTTGTGCTGTTATAGACAGCAGGCATTGTCAGTGCTCAGTCTGAGGCTGATTTTCAGAGGAGAGGACGCAGAGCGGCAGAACAGTGACTCCCGGTGGCGGAAGAGGGGTAGTACATGTGGACTTTGTTCCAATACCTTTTTGTTAAGCCAAGAAATCCCCCTTTTTTTGCAGCAGGTTTGGAGGCTGGCAAACTTAGTTTGGGGTCACGGTATGTTGTCAAAAGAAAATATATAATATATTTAAAAAAAAAAAAAAAAAAAGAACATACGGGATCCCATCAGTTTTTGGGCATTAGTGATCTATTGTCCCCTAAACTCTGATTTTTGTACTCCTGCCCACTACAGTCTGTTGTGTGGGCGGAGTCCCTCGATTTTGTATTATGGCTTCCAAGGGTTCGGGGTCAAAGTGTACAAAAAAGACCAAAAAACAAAAGGGTTCCCTTTCTGATTCTGATATGCCGATACTTTCCCCGCAACTTATTAACATAAGAAGCGCCTTGGATAAGCCATTAGGGGGATCTGGTGCGGAGGCTGGCCCAGATCAGCCCAGCCCTGTGTTTATCACAGAGGAGATGCTAGCCGTATCCCTAGGGGGGCTAGAAGAGAGAATAGCAGCATTGATCGCTAGAGCTATTCCTGGTAAGAAACGGGTTAGATCCCCATCACCAGGAGGTGTATCCTCAGATGCTGAGATTCTCTCTCCAGAGGAATTGGAATCACAGGAGGATCAACTAGACCTGAACCAAGAGGGTTCAGGGATTGAGGGATCTGCCTCTGAGGAACCATTTTCAGACTCCCAGACAGAAAGATTGTGGGTACAGTCTTTGACGGACATGGTCCGCTCGGCATTTAGTTTACCATTGCCAGAGCCTCAGGTTCCTCCGGTATCCTCTCTGGGCTCTTTGAAAGCTCCGTTAAACAACGCAGTTTTTCCGGTCCATCCTCTCTTGGAGGAATTGATCTTTCGGGATTGGGTACGGCCGGACAGGATTTTTCTGCCACCGAAAAGATTTGCAGTCATTTACCCCATGGAGGAAAAATTCTCCAAGAGGTGGAGGCTCCCAGTAGTGGATGCAGCCATCTCATGTGTGAATAAATCACTAACTTGCCCGGTGGAAAACATACATATGTTTAAAGATCCGGTTGATAAAAGATTAGAGACACTTTTGAAAGCATCCTTTGCTACGGCAGGAGCAGTGGTGCAGCCAGCGGTGGCTGCAATTGGAGTTTGTCAGGCATTAAAAGACCAGACAAAGGAAATGTTAAGGGACATGCCTACCCAACAAGCAGAAGAGTTTTCTGACATTCCCAGAGCTCTGTGTTTTGCGGTAGATGCTATAAAAGATTCCATCCAGCAGGCCTCTCGTTTAGCACTATGTTTGGTGCACATGAGAAGGCTCTTATGGTTGAAGAACTGGGCGGCGGAGCCCCCATGCAAAAAGCTTCTGGCAGGGTTTCCCTTCCATGGAGGACGACTCTTCGGAGAGGATCTGGATAAATATATTCAGACTATTTCAAATGGCAAGAGTACCCTTTTACCGGTCAAAAAGACATTCCGGGCTCCTACATTTAAAAGGCAGCTCTTTCCTGTCTCGGGGCCCTCAAATTCCAGGCAGTATCGACGGCCGCCTGCACGATCCAACGTTAACAGTAGATCGCAGGGACAGACCCCTGGGGGTAAGAGGCCGTGGTATCGCAAGCCGTCAAAGACAGCCCCTAAGTCTGCCTTATGAAGGGGCGCCCCCACTCTTGCGGGTGGGGGGAAGGCTTTGTTTCTTCTCAGAAGTTTGGGAAGCCAAGATCCCCGACAAATGGGTCCGGGCATCTGTAACCACAGGTTACAGACTGGAGTTTCTAAGGTATCCTCCGCCTCATTTTCAAGAATCAAGGCTACCAAGGGATCCAGCGAGGAAGGCCTCAATGCTGGCAGCTTTGGATCACCTGCTTGGCCAGGACGTAATTATAGAAGTGCCAGCCCAAGAGCAAGGCCTAGGTTTCTATTCCAATCTCTTTGTCATACCAAAGCCCAACGGCGATGTCAGGCCAATCTTGGACCTAAAGAGGTTAAACGGTTACCTAAGGGTTCGGGGTTCGTTCCTTCCGGATGGAATCCATCTGGTCAGCAGCCGCCGCGCTTCAGAAGGACGATTTTCTGGCCTCCATAGACATAAAGGATGCTTACCTTCATGTACCAATCTTTCAGTCGCATCAAAGGTTTTTACGCTTCGCGGTGGGGCAGCGACACTTCCAATTCAGGGCGCTCCCCTTCGGGCTGGCCACGGCCCCCCGGGTATTCACGAAGATCCTAGCCCCAATTCTGGCCAATTTAAGGATCCAAGGGGTCACAGTCCTAGCATACTTGGACGACCTTTTAATCATAGATCACTCACGGCCGGGTCTGCAAAGGGCAGTAAACCTCACGGTTCGGTACCTCGAAGAATTCGGCTGGGTCCTGAACCGGGGAAAGTCAGCGTTCCAGCCTACAAAGCAGTTGGAATACCTCGGCATGAGGTTAGACACAGAACATCAAAAGGTGTTCCTGCCCCTTGTAAAGATCGAAGCTATCAAGGGGTTGGTTCAGTTGGTTCTAAACAAGAAAAAACCAACTATTCGCCTGTGTATGCGATTACTAGGCAAGCTAGTGGCCACATTCGAGGCAGTACCATACGCTCAGATCCACACTCGCGTCCTACAGGCAGCCATTCTAGCAGCCTGGGGCAAGAGGGCACATGCCTTAGAATCCCCTTTGACGCTATCATCAAGGGTCCGACAAAGCCTGGCCTGGTGGTTGAACCCTCAGAATCTTCTAAAGGGAAAATCCTTCAGCCCTGTTGTCTGGAAGGTAGTTACCACAGACGCCAGCCTGGCAGGCTGGGGGGCGGTCTTCGAGGGGTTCTCCCGCCAGGGAACTTGGGTGAAAGCAGAGAGGCAGCTCCCCATCAATATCTTGGAAATCAGAGCTGCCCGCCTAGCCCTTCTGGCTTGGACCTCCAGATTAAAGGGGTTCCCGGTGAGAATCCAGTCAGACAATGCCACGGCGGTGGCATACATAAACCACCAAGGGGGAACCAGGAGCCAGGCCGCTCAGAGGGAGGTGAACTTGATTTTTCAATGGGCAGAGGTTCATGTACCCTGCATTTCAGCGATATTCATTCCCGGAGTGGACAACCTGCAGGCAGACTTCTTAAGTCGCCAGAGTCTGTTGCCAGGGGAGTGGTCTCTGCATCCCCAGGTCTTTCAGACAATCTGCCAGAGGTGGGGAATGCCGGACGTAGATATAATGGCATCCAGGTTCAACAAGAAACTAGACAGGTTCGTGTCGCGAGCGAGGGATCCTATGGCCTGCGGAACCGATGCGTTGGTTTGCCCTTGGCATCAATTCAAACTTCTATATGCATTCCCTCCACTACAGTTACTCCCGCGCCTGTTGCGCAAGATCAGAGTGGAGAACAAGCCAGTCATTCTAGTAGCTCCGGCTTGGCCCCGGAGGACTTGGTACTCACTAGTCCTGAAGATGGCAGTGGGAGACCCTTGGACTCTTCCTCTACAACCAGACCTACTCTCACAAGGCCCGATCCTCCACCCTACATTACAGCGTCTAAATTTGACGGCCTGGAGGCTGAATCCCTGATTCTCAGGGATAGAGGCCTGTCTAGGCAGGTAATTCCTACCCTGATTAGGGCTAGAAAGCCGGTCTCCAGGGTGATTTATTACAGGGTGTGGAGGAACTACGTAGGCTGGTGTGAATCCAAAAGATGGAATTCCCGCAAATATACTATTGATAGGGTGTTAAGTTTTCTCCAGCTAGGAGTGGATAAAGGCCTGGCACTAAGCACAATCAAGGGACAGATTTCAGCTCTGTCGGTGTGGTTTCAGAGGCCGCTGGCCACCCACTCGCTGGTAAAGACCTTCTTACAGGGGGTCTTGCGTATTAATCCTCCTGTCAAGTCACCAATTTGTCCATGGGACTTAAATCTTGTCCTGTCCACTCTACAGAAACAGCCTTTTGAGCCGTTGGCTGAGATTCCTTTAGTCTTACTGACAAGAAAATTGGTTTTCTTGGTCGCCATAGTTTCGGCCAGGAGAGTGTCAGAATTAGCAGCCTTATCGTGTAAGGAACCATATCTCGTTCTGCATAAGGACAGGGCAGTTCTCCGGCCCCATCCTTCCTTTCTACCAAAGGTTATATCCAAATTTCACTTAAACCAGGATTTGGTACTTCCATCCTTCTTTCCAAAACCTACATCTAGAAAGGAGGGGTTGCTGCATACCTTGGATATTGTCCGGGCCATGAAGGCCTATCTTAAAGCTACAGAAAAGATCCGGAAAACAGATGTGTTATTCGTTCTACCAGATGGCCCCAAGAAGGGGCAGGCAGCTGCAAAATCCACCATCTCGAGATGGATTAGACAATTAATCATTCAAGCCTACGGGTTGAAGAGGTTGCCTCCTCCGTTGTCGGTAAAGGCCCATTCTACCAGGGCCATGGGCGCCTCTTGGGCAGCACACCATCAGATCTCTATGGCTCAGATATGCAAGGCGGCAACGTGGTCATCAGTCCACACGTTTACAAGGTTTTATCAACTAGACGTGAGAAGAAATGCGGATGCTGCCTTTGGTCAGGCAGTACTACAGGCTGCAGTTTGAAATCCTCGGGATCAGAAACACCCTTGGTTAAAAAAAAAAAAAAAAGAGAGAAAGAGTTTTTTTCTTGACTAAGTTGGAATTATTATTATGATTTGAGTTTATCTCTAAATTGAATCCTTCTTTGGAAGATGTCTCCCTCCCCTCATTAAAGCATTGCTTTCGGACATCCCACATAGTAATGAATATGCCGCTCTGTGTCCCGTGATGTACGAGAAAGAAAAAGGGATTTTTAAATACAGCTTACCTGTAAAATCCTTTTCTTGGAGTACATCACGGGACACAGAGCTCCCACCCCTCTTTTGGGTGACCATTTTGGGAGGCATACTGCTTGCTACAAAACTGAGGGACTCCCTCTAGGGGAGGGGGTTATATAGGGAGGGGACTTCCTGTTTGAGATTGCCAGTGTCCACACCTGAAGGTACTCCATATAACCCACATAGTAATGAATATGCCGCTCTGTGTCCCGTGATGTACTCCAAGAAAAGGATTTTACAGGTAAGCTGTATTTAAAAATCCCTTTTTTTTATATAATAAAAAACTATAAATAATTATAACAAATTATAATGTAATTATAATAAAAAATATTCAATAATGTAATCAACTCAAAAACACTGAAATTTGCTCAGTTGCAGAATTGTCGCTGTCATTATTTTTTTTTTTTTTATGACGAATTTCCCCACAAATCGCTATTGCTCAATTCTGCAAGTGATTATAATTTATTATCGCTGTTTTCTAGCTAATCTAAAACCATTTTTGACATAAAGGGACACTTTTGGTTGCTATGGACAATCTACAGTTTCCAGGCAGAAAGAACATTTTTTATTATATAAAAGAACATGCAGGGCACAGGACAGACCACTAGGGACAAGGGTGTGTGTATTTTTTACATACAGTACTGTAATCTATAAGATTACAGTATACTGTATGTAAAGTGTTTGATTACTTTTTGGAATTTGGCGCCGTTCTCTGCTCCCGTGCGTCGTAACGTCGCAGGGAACGGAGATCGGCGGCACACGGGGACGCTGTGTGAATCGAGCAAGCACCCACTCGCTCACACAGCGTGGATGCATCGCTGGATCCAGGAAGAAGGTAAGACAGCGTGCGCTGCAGGCTCTGCATTGCTACCCCGAGTGTGACTCGGGGATACCGATCTCAGCCAAAAAAAAAACGCCAGGGAGGTTAAAATGGTTACACTCTCTTGTTAGAATGAAAGCAGTCAAGGACTATCTGAAACGGCTGCTCAGATAAGAAAAACTGATGTTTGTTGCGCTACCAGGTCCCCAGGATAGGGCAGGCAGCGTCTAACTCGACGGAATGTGGATTCATCAGGTTATTATTCAGGCTTGTGGTTTAAAGAAATGTTTTTCCCCTGTTATTTTACAGTGCACTCTACCAGGACAGTAAGAGCTTCACGTGCGGTGTATTTGTATGAGTGTATTTTATGACTCACATTTACCGGACTGCAACTTGGTTGTCGGTACATACATTCACTAATTTTTATCGGGTGAATGTAGAACGGCAAGAGGATGCCGCTTTTTGGCGCACTGTACTACAGGCAGCAGTATAGGTCCTCACGTCTGATGGCGGTCTGCGTTATTTGTGTCTCCCTTCTCTCAGTAGGCATTGCTCTGGGACATCCCATGTAGTAAAGAACAGAGCTCTGTGTCATGTGATGTACGAGAAAGAAAATAGGAGTTTTAAAACAGCTTACCTGTAAAATCCTGTTCTTGGAGTACATCACGGGACACAGAGCTCCCGCCCCTCTTATTTTTGGTATGTGTATATATGTTCAAGTTTGGGTTACTTATTGCTATGCTACAAAACTGAGGAGCTCCCGGTATGGGAGGGGGTTATATAGAGAGGAAAGGAAACTTCCCGTCTAATTCATTACAACCAGTGTCCAGCACCTGACGGTGAAATATAACCCATGCAGTAAAGAACAGAGCTCTGTATCCCATGATGTACTGCAAGAAAAGGATTTTACAGTTAAGCTGTTTTAAAAATCCTATTATTCATTTAGTCAACGAAATTAACACAGCAAACGGCGCTGTCATCCTGTTAAAAGAATGGAAAAAATACCAGATCTACAAGCAGTATTAAGCCCATTTTTACCAGGTGCATTGGATTGCGCTGGGCAGTCTTTGCCAGCGCAGTACCAAAGCATAGACAAGGCAATTTGGTTAGGTCAGTTCATACAATGGTGTGTGCTGGAAAAAAAAAAAAAGCATTCAGTACTTTTTTTCACTGGGGTGCATTTTGATCCAGTATATTAAATAGGTTACAGTGCAATGTGCTGTTTTCAGATCATTGGCTGCCCGTTCCTGACAGCGCACACCAGCAGCTGCTTTCAAACATAGCTGTTGTGCATGAAAGAAAACTTTAACACGCAGGAAGGCTAAGCGAATGTATTATATATATATTTTGCCCATATTTCCACACTTTACACTTACTTTCAATGTACCTGTACCTTCAGCTTGTGAAGTCTGACAGTTATTGCTATGACCTGCTGCTGGCATTAGGTATTAACTGAAATTAAAGCACATTGGCTAGGTGGTTAGCACTTCTGTCTAACAGCACTAGGGACATCGGTTTGAATCCCAACTGCATTTGTATGTTTTCGCTGTGCCTGCGTGGGCTTCCTCCAATACTCTAAAGACATGCTGGTAGGTTTATTAGCTGGGTGATGCTAATATGGCCACCCATGTCACTCGAATTTCAGCTGATTTTTGTTAAACTTGAGCCCTGCATAGCCTGCTTAATTGACCGTTTACCTTGGGCAATGGAAAAATAAGCAGAGTTTTGAGAGAAGGGGTAGGTGCGAAGCTCAATGATTATTAAATCGATTGATTTGTCACTCAAAGCCTTTCAAATGCCTGGAAGTAACGGTTTGTAAATTGTAGCCATTGCTATGGATTCCAACTTTGAGTTTTATAATATATGGATTACAGTCATCTCTGATGGTATGGGGGTGCATTCGTGGTTATGGAATGGGCAGCATGCACATCTGGAAAGTCACCATCATTGCTGAAGAATATATACAGGTTTTAGAGCAGTATATGCTCATGCAAGAAAGGGATAGCATTTCTCTCCCAAAACTCCAGCAGCTGGTATTCTCAGTTCCCAGACTGTTGTTTACCACAGTGTATCTTCCCTTCTTCGTTAACATGGCCCTGTCCCAACTTTTTGGGAATTGGGGTTATGCTTTGCCAGATTTTTGTTGCCCTTTCACATCTTTTTTGAGATACATTGCTGCCCTCAAGTTCAAAATTACCTTATTTGTTTTTCTTAACCACTTTAGCCCCGGGCCTGTTTTTCAGATTCGGTGTTTACGAGACTAAAACATTTTTTTTTGCTATAAAATTACTTAAAACCCCCAAACATTATATATTTTTTTTTTCTAACACTCTAGAGAATAAAATGGCAGTCATTGCAATACTTTTTGTTACACCGTATTTGCGCAGCGGTCTTACAAGCGCACTTTTTTTGGAAAAAATTCACTTTTTTAAATAAAAAAATAAGACAACAATAAATTTGGCCCAATTTTTTTACATATTGTGAAAGATAATGTTACGCCGAGTAAAATGATACCCAACATGTCACGCTTAAAAATTGCGCCCGCTCGTGGCATGGCGTCAAACTTTTACCCTTAAAAATCTCGATAGGCGATGTTTAAAAAATTCTACAGGTTGCATTTTTTGAGATACAGAGGAGGTCTAGGGCTAGAATTATTGCTCTCGCTCTAACGATCGCGGCGATACCTCACTTGTGTGGTTTGAACACCGTTTTCATATGCGGGCGCTACTCGCGTATGCGTTCGCTTCTGCGCGCGAGCTCGTCGGGACGGGGCGATTTAAAAAAATTTTTTTTTTGTTTTCGTATTTATTTGTATTAATTTTACCAATTTTTAACACTAAAATAAAAAAAAATAAAAAATTATCACTTTTATTCCTATTACAAGAAATGTAAACATCCCTTGTAATAGAAAAAAGCATGACAGGTCCTCTTAAATATGAGATCTGGGGTCAAAAAGACCTCAGATCTCATATTTAGGCTAAAATGCAAAAAAAAAAAAAAAAAAATTTAAATGTCATTTTTCAAATGACATTTAAAAAAAAATGTCTCTTTAAGACGCTGTTTGGAACTGACGTTTGACGTCACTTCCGCCCAGCAGAGCTACGGGGATGGACGAGGGAAATTTTTTCCCTCACTCGCATCCCCGCTGACCAGACGAGCGCACCCGATCGCCTCCGCCGCTACCGACGGCTCCGGTAAGCGGCGGAGAGCGCGGGAGCGCAGCGGGAGGGGGGGGGGGACGCTCGTCCGCTACCGATAACGGCGATCTCGCGGCGATTCCGCCGCGGAGACCGCCATTATCGTTTACCCGACCGCCCACAGAAGAGATGGATATCTCAGTTGTGGCAGCAGCTCGGGAAGTGGTTAAAAGTGGTTAAAATGGTACATTTTCTCAGCTTAAACACTATTTTCTATTGTGAATAAAATATGGGGTTTTGAGATTTACAAATCATCGCATTCAGTTTTTATGTAGACTTTACAACTTCCCAACTTTTTTGAAATTGGGGTTATAATTTGGCACTATATAAATCCTGTATAATAATAATAAATCCTGTATAATAATAATAATTTAAGACCAAATATTTAGATTCTTGTATACTCCCAATCATCAAGTTTTCTTTAAACTTATCATATCCTTATCCATGTCTAAAAGACTATAGAATACCTACACATATTTCCTTTTATATCAAATTGTTCATTTGTTTTTGTCACTGTAAATCGCTGCCCATACATCATAAGACCTCCAAAATGATAACGTCTGGTCATTTAGCACTGAAGTCAAATTTTAGAGCATGCTGGCAGTAATAGAAGGAATGGTACGATTGCTTGAACTAAAAGGGAGTGTTCGTTGTAAATTTGAATTATAAATTCTGAATAATGTCCAAATAAAATATTCAAGAGTTCAAAGTTTGTATTAAAATGTAACATTGCACTGGATACTGTAAACAATGCTAAGTTTGGTGTATGTTCCCAGAGAGTTACATCCACATCTTCATATTTGTGTCTTCCATGGAGGTGTCTGACTCCACCTCCATTCTTTTTTTTAATGCGTAACAGCACCACAGAATAAAATAAATAAGCTGGCCTTTGTCCAGTTCTAAAACTTTGTGAGGTCACTTTATCTCTTCTTTTAGTTTAACACAAGCTGAACAGTTACTTCGACAAGACAACACAGGCAGGCTGGAGTCCACGCAGTGCAGCCAAAAGTTGGCACAGCTTGGGTGATAGGAGCGTCCCCCAAACTGCAGCATGCTCCCTATGGGTTCAGGTGAGGTCTGGAAAAAGAAAAATCAAGTCCTATTATTTACTGTATTATAAAAAAAATATAACCTAAGCAAGAGGGATATATAAGATGACTGAAGCAGGAATAAAACAATGTCTACTGTGTGACAAAAGATTGAGGGAGGAGGAATAAAGTTAACTTATGAGTGACAAAAGTTTGGAGGAGGTAAGATTAGAATGCATTATGAGTGACAACAAATTGGAGGAGGGATTGACAGAGGTTTGGATGTGGAACAAGAATGTATGATTAGTGACAGAGGTTTGCAGGAGGGACAAGGAGGTGTGAAAGTTGAGAGGTTTGGAAGAGAAAGGTTGAGGATGTCTTATAAATGACAGTGATCACAAAATGGAGGAGGTATTGGGAGGATATTTCACAGATGACAGGTTTGGAATTGTAGTGAGTAAGTAGGTTTGGAGTAGGTGATATATGGAATTCTAAAAGTCAATATCACAATTTTGATATTAGGTGAGCTGAATAAATGAAAGTTTGAGTTTGGTAGATACAGTATTTCTTGTTCTTCCCATTATGGTTAGAAATAATAATTAAAAAAAATAATATACAGACACACACACACACACACACGATGGCTCTGTTCAGTCTTAAACACTTGATGCACAATCATGTACATCAATGTGTTCAAGCGGGTATATTGGGGCCATGGCTGCAGCTGTCAGCCATAACCCCCTGTATTTTTATTTATTTTTGGTGAAGCCCTACACTGTAAAAGTGATTAAATGGCTAATTAGCCAAATGGATCACCTTTACAAGTGGTGGGAGACCATCTTTATGGTCTAATGCCGCGTACACACGGTCGTTTTTTGCGATGAAAAAAAAACGACGTTTTTTGTGAAGTAAAAAACGACGTTTTTGAAACGTCACTTTCAAAGACGATGTTGCATACACACCATCGTTTTTTTCACAAAAAACGAGGTTACGTTCACCACACTTTTCCATTGAAGCTCGCTTCATAACTAGCTTCTGGGCATGCGCGGGTTGAAAAACGTTGTATCACAAGGGATGTTTACATTTCTTTTGACAGAAAAAAAAAAAAAATCGTAAAACCTGTAAAAAAAATTAAAACGTCTGCTAAAGGAGTTTTTTTTAAGTACCGTAGTCTCTCGCCATTCCATAAGCATGAGCAATTTTAAAGCATGACATGTTAGGCATCTATTTATAGCTTATGAAAAAACAGAAAATTGTATACTCACCTTTCCGTAATTTTCCTTTCCTGACGCATCTTCATGGCAGCACACACTGGGGTTGTGACTCCGCCCCCACAACCTGACAGGATTGGTTAGCTATAAATTTGAAGTGGAGACACCCGGCATCATTCTCCGTATATATCATCATTGAACAACAGGGTGGGCAGATGTGTGCTGCTATGAAGATGCGTCAGGAAAGGAAAATTACGGAAAGGTGAGTATACAATTTTCCATTTTCCTGACGCATTCATGGCAGCACACACTGGGAAATAACTCGCCAGTCGGGAGGGTTCGATGCAAACAAGTATTTTATTCCCTATAGAGCAGAAGAGTTGGCCCTGAAGATAGATCTGCCAAACTCAGCTGTAGCCAAAAGAGCGGCATCCACTCTGTAGTGGGATATAAAGGTGTGTCTGGAAGACCAGGTTGCTGCTCTGCAAATGGTTTCCGAAGAGACCCCACAGTATGCTGCCCAAGAGGTTGCCACTGCCCTAGTTGAATGCGCTCTGATGCCTTCCGGAATCCCGAGCTGTTGAGTGGAATACGCTTTCTCAATAGTCTTGACTAGCCAAGATGCGATGGTCCGGGAAGTGGCTGCTTGACCCCGCCTGGCCCCGTGAGGGATAATCAGGAGGGCATCCGTTGACCGGATATGGATGGTAGCCGACAGATAGTGGGAAATTGTAGACTTAGGGCCAGATTCAGCAACACTTGCGCTGGAGTATTTCGATATGCGCCGCGTAACTGTGAAGATGCGCCGTCGTTTCTATGTGCCCGTACCCACCAAACTAGATGCGCCCAATAACGGGCCATTTGCGACCGGCGGAACGTTCCGACGCCAGGAGTATCGTCAGCGCTTAATTTCGCTTGGCGCATCAGTCGCGCCTATTGATTTCCCCTGCAAATATGCAAATGAGGGATTTTTCCCATTTTACGAACGGATTAGCACCATACGCTGGCTACATGCGCCGCGCGTATCTCGTCCGTCCGGCGCAAAGTTATTTCTACAAAAGGCTGCTTTATCTTTACTCCAGATGGCCACAGGTCAGCAGGAGAGCAGCTACAGCAGCGTTACCGACGAGAAGAGCTAGCTGAGCATCCCCACTTGCTGGACAACACCTCTGTCCATGCTTGTCTGTCAAATTTTACAGCCATGGAGGAAGACATCATAGGTCTCCATAGCCGAGATGACGGCTGACAGCTCCTGGCCATTAAAGTTCAGCTTTCTCCTGTGTGTTTGCGGGGAACGGGAGCAGCCATCTTAGAACAAAAGTAACATCACTGCGGGGAGGGGGAGCAGGATATACTTTAGTGCTGGAATGGCGCTTCTACGGGCGCATTTAAACGCCCAACGGAAGGCATTGCGCTGACGTTTCCCGTGAAGTGGTGCCGACGGAAGTTGTGAGCATGCACACAAAGGGGGCGAGTGGAGCCTCACTCACTGCGCATGCTCCGTGGTTGATGCGCTGAACGTAAGCCTCTGCGCTGGGCTCCGCCCATCATTTACATATGATCACACCCACTTCCCCTTGCGTCGGGTTACGCCAGCGCATTATCGTTACTCTGGCGCAAGTTTACGCGCAACTGCTATGTGAATAACAGTACTTGCGCTGAAAGGGTCGTCAGAGTAACGTAAATGAGAAGCGTTACTCTGGAGCAAAGATGCTCTCATCTACCTGAATCTGGCCCTTAATGTCCAAGGCGTGAGGTTCACCGTTCTCGTTGGAGAGGCATGGTAAGACAATGTCCTGGCCGTAGTGGAAGGCCGAAGTAACTTTGGGGAGGAAGCGATCTGAAGGCCTCAGCACCATCCTGTCGGGCAGGAAAACTAAGTATGGCTCCTTAGACATGAGGGCTTGTAACTCCGACACTCTCCTAGCCGAAGCGATGGCAATGAGGAAGGACAACTTTAGGGACAGGTCCCATAAGGAGATAGCGCTGAGTGGGAAGAAAGGTGGATTGGACAGTGTGACGGTCGAACATATCTCCGCCATCCATTCCCTTCTTCTCCCATAAAAGAAATCACCCAATATTCCCCGACTAGGAATATCCCTGGAATCGCTGAATAATCCACACATGAGCCATGGCTTAATGCTGAATGTAACAGGACACACTTTATTGAAAGTACACAGCACACTTTATAAAGGATTTGGAACATCCCGCCCCCAACAACCGCTTTCTTATTGGTCCATTGTAAAGTATGCAGTCTTCAATCTGGTCCTCTTAAACCATGCAAATGAGGATTTGAAAATGTCTCAGCAGAGATTGGTCCCAAAGCTTAAATAGCCTAAATATGTGTGTTTAGACAAAAGCCCCAGGGGGTCAATCAATGTACACAATAGCCAGCCACAGAACAATGGAACTGTCTGGAGACCAGAGACAGGGCAGAAGTCATTTACACCTGATAATAGAAAGGCTTTAAACAGGGTTATCACACAATGGACAATAAGTATCACTTATGAGTCTGTTGACCTGGCTGGGGTTCAGAATTAAATCTTCTGTAATACATGAATTAGGATTTCAGTATTTCATGGTCCATGACAGACAGTGCTTCCAGAACTACCGACAGGTCCCAAGCCGGAAAGGATGGTCTTCTGGGAGGCCTGATTTTCGTGCAGGCCTGCATGAACTGGATGACCAACGGGTGCAGGGCCCATCTAGTGCCAGTTTTAGTTGACAGAGCGGAGACCTGTACCCTTAGGGTGCTTGAACTTAGGCCTTTGTCTACTCCCGTTTGTAGGAACTCTAGGATTTGGTAAGGATCCGGAGAGATGTGATTCCAACCTTTAAGTTGCGCCAAGTGGGCACATTTTTCCCAAACTCTGGTGTAAACGGTGTTTGTGGTGACCTTCCTGGCTTGCATTAAGGTTGCTATAACTGCTTGGGAACATCCCTGTTCCCTTAGTCTAGTCCTCTCAACCTCCAGGCTGTCAAGTGGAGCCTGTCTGGGGCCGGATGGAGGAACCGACCTTGGTGTAGGAGGTCCGCCGACACTGGTAGATGGATTGGAGGTCGGGTATTGAGTTGTAGGAGAGTGGTGAACCACGGTCTCCTTGGCCAAAACGGTATTATTGCTATCACAGTGGCTGATGGAATAAAAAACCCTGCCCCTTTGGTGCGCAGGAACTTCCACGACTGCCGCCTTCAGTATTAATTCTGAAACGTACTGAATGAGAAGTTTCCTCTTGTCCATGGAGGATGGAATTTTGGTGGGCTGGAAGACAGTGTGAGGCAATGCCCCTATAAAGTTCCATTTGTGACCCTGCTTGATCGTGGAAAGAGTCCATGGGTCCTCTATGTGTTCTGACCAAACTTGTGCGAAACCTCTGAGCCTGGCGCCCATCTGAGTGGGGTGGGCAGGCGAGCCTTCAAAAGGACTTTTGTTGATCCCCTAAGGTAATGGCCTTGGTTCTCTGAGCCTTCGAAAAGGGGGGGCGAGAAGTTCTCCAATCTCGCCTGAATTCCTTGCCGGGACGATAGGTTCTGGCTTCCCTGTATCTATCGGGCAGGTTACGTCTAAAGGTAGGGCCTTTTTGAGGCTTGGGCCTCCTGTCAGAGGGGATGAGCCCCGACTTGCCCCCAGTAACTTTGGAAATTGCTGAGTCCAACTTCGCCCCGAACAAGTTTGTGCCATCATACGGTATCTTGCACCAGTTGGATTTTGAAGTCGTGTCAGCGACCCAGGGTTTCAGCCATAGGGCTCTGCGGGCCATCACTGAGGCTAACATGGATCTAGCCGAGGAGCGGATGATATCCACTGAAGCCCCTGCCACGAAGTCGCCTGCTAGCCTGATCTCCTGCAAGGCGGAAATCACCTCCCCCTGGTCAGTGCCCTCTAGAAGCGCTCTTTCGGTATTGGCTGCCCATGCGGACATAGCCCTGGCGACAGCCGCTGTGGCAATGGCTGGTCTACATGCTCCTCCTGCCGTACAATATGCTTTCTTTAGTTCCAGGTCGATCTTGCGGTCGAGAACATCTCGGAACGAGACGGCATCCTCTATTGGTGAGGTGATGTGCCTGGCAAGCCGCATTAGGGATGAATCCACAACGGGAGCGTTAATGAGGGAAGAAACTTTAGCCTCATTCAGAGGGTACAACTTCGCTAGTTTATTGGACAGGCCAGGCCGTTTATCTGGTTTTTCCCACTCATCTCTGATGAGGTCTTCCAATTCCTCAATGAAGGGGAACAGTTCAGGGTCCCTCCTTAACTCGGGAAAGTACTTCCCAACTTTCAGTGGCTCCGCTACTGGTTCCTCCCAACCTATAGCCTCTTTAACAGAGCGTGCAAAAGGCTCAACCAGGCTGAAGTCAAATCCCGATACTACCTCATGTTCTTCATGATCGGAAAGGGTCCCCGCTAGCTGGGCATATGGGCCGAAGGCCGATGAAGTGCCTGGGGTGGGATCATCACAGGCCAGGGGAGCCGAGGTCCAGACTGATTCCCGCACTGGCTCTCTCATGAGGTCTGTAGCCGCTCTGGCATCCGCCTCCTTTTCTGTGGTTGCTTCATTGAAGCAGGTGCGACAGGCTAGTTTCCCTGGCAATGCAACAGCACCGCATACCCAGCAGGCATTAGCCGCAGGACGGGCATGGTAATGTTCGCGGTGCAATGAGGGCGACCGTCTACGATGAGACATGCTGTGACGGGATCGGCTGCGGCGTGATCGGCTATGCCTAGATCGGTGGTAGCGGGAGGAAGATCTTGATCGGCTCTTGCGGGACCTCCTGCTTGATGTATGCCTGGACCGTTCCCTGCGCCGTGGGCTTGCATCTTTGGGCCTGGTGGGACTGCAAAAAAAGCAGTGTTCAGTGGCCAGCTCTCTTTTTTCTCTTCACTACTTACCCAATTTATGACGGCCTCCATACCTAGTTTGTTGGTAATGGTCTGCGAGGGCAGTGGGCTCCATAGGATGCACAGAGACAGCATCTGTGGAAACTAGTGGAAGGAAAAGAGAAAGGTCAGAAAGGCAGGAAACAATGGTCAAAATAGGAGGAGTGTAAGGTACCTCTGGGAAGAAATCGCCTATGGAATCGGGCAAAGCAGCAGCCTAGGATGTAAAAAGGAAAATTTTGTCTTTTTAAATCCGGCGCTGATGACGCGGTCGCGCATGCGCAGTAGCGCCGCGCGCGTCCCGACGCCTTCTTGGATGAGGGCGAGGGAGGCCGCCGGCGTCATCACTGGGCTGCGCACATGCGCAGAACGGCCCGGGGACGCGATCTGGAGCAGAGGGGCATGGAACAACAAGGCCCAGCATGACCTGCTGGGTTTCAGGTAATTCAAACAATCAGACGAAACGAGGGACAATTAAGCCACAGTCAGCCAGGAAACACTGGGAGGTCAAAGGGAAGAAAAAGGAAGGAGAGCCACTGCCTGGAAGAAACTCATTTAGAGTCTGTTAGATGCCAGGATTTGCCGGGATTTTTACCCCCTGAGACCACCAGAGTGGGGTTCCCCCCATAAAGCTCTATTAGAGACTGTACAAGGGGGACTTCCAAACAGGAGAGGCTGAACCTGCTGGGGCGATAGCGGTAGGAGGCAAGCTGTACGTCCACGTCCTGTCAGGTGAGGATAAAAAAAGAGAATGATGCCGGGTGTCTCCACTTCAAATTTATAGCTAACCAATCCTGTCAGGTTGTGGGGGCAGAGTCACAACCCCAGTGTGTGCTGCCATGAATGCGTCAGGAAAATTGGGTTATGTGTTGTGTTTTTTTTGCATTAAGATTTGTTAAACTGTATTTTTTCCCCCCCAAACAGATTTTGTTTAAAAAACTGCTGCGCAAATACTGTGTGACAAACAAAATTGCAATAACCACCATTTTATACTCGAGAGCCTACAAAAAATATATATATATTTTTATAGAGAATATATATATACAGTGCCTTGTGAAAGTATTCGGCCCCCTTGAACTTTGCGACCTTTTGCCACATTTCAGGCTTCAAACATAAAGATATAAAACTGTAATTTTTTGTGAAGAATCAAAAACAAGTGGGACACAATCATGAAGTGGAACGAAATTTATTGGATATTTCAAACTTTGTTAACAAATAAAAAACTGAAAAATTGGGCGTGCAAAATTATTCAGCCCCTTTACTTTCAGTGCAGCAAACTCTCTCCAGAAGTTCGGTGAGGATCTCTGAATGTTCCAATGTTGACCCAAATGACTAATGATGATAAATAGAATCCACCTGTGTGTAATCAAGTCTCCGTATAAATGCACCTGCACTGTGATAGTCTCAGAGGTCCGTTTAAAGCGCAGAGAGCATCATAAAGAACAAGGAACACACCAGGCAGGTCAGAGATACTGTTGTGGATAATTTTAAAGCCGGATTTGGATACAAAAAGATTTCCCAAGCTTTAAACATCCCAAGGAGCACTGTGCAAGCGATAGGCGGCGTACACACGATCGGATATATCCGATGAAAACGGTCCGCGGACCATTTACATCGGATATGTCTGATCGGGAGTTTGATCCGATGGCGTGTACACACCATCGGATCAAATTCCCCGCCGCCGGACGGCGCGGTGACGTAGTGGTGACGCGGCGGTGACGTTGACGCCGCCGCGTCACCGCCACGTCACCGCACCAGAAAGTAAAACACTTCCGCGCATGCGCCGAATCCATTCGGCAGCGGCGCGGCGGCGGTGGGGGCCGACATGTCTGCTGGTAAGTGTACTAACCAGCAGACATGTCGGGCGGACAGATTCCCAACGGATAGATTTCAAAGCATGCTTTGAAATCTGTCGGGTGGAGAAATCTGTCCGCTAGCCCATACACACGAGCGGAGATGTCTGCTGAAACGGTCCATCGGACCGTTTTCAGCGGACATATCCCCTCGTGTGTACGCGGCCATAATATTGAAATGGAGTATCAGACCACTGCAAATCTACGAAGACCTGGCCGTCCCTCTAAACTTTCAGCTCATACAAGGAGAGGACTGATCAGAGATGCAGCCAAGAGGCCCATGATCACTCTGGATGAACTGCAGAGATCTACAGCTGAGGTGGGAGACTCTGTCCATAGGACAACAATCAGTCGTATACTGCATAAATCTGGCCTTTATAACCCTTAGCGGAGGTTTTCCTGGATCCGATCTTTGCATCTAGAGTCGACGTCGACTCCTTCAAATGGTGGCATGACAAGGGGGTGTACCGCATTGGACAGCTCTTCTCAAGATTGGGCCCTTTACCCGAACAATTTTTTGTTGATAATTTTGATCTCCCCTCCTCCGAGAGATTGAGATTCTCTCTATTACATGATTACGCCCAAAATCTTTGGTCTGATAATCTAATTTCTGGCTCCCTATCTCCATTTGAACATAGATGCGACCAAGCCTCGGCGAGACGGGGTAATATCTCAGTTATTTATAAATCTCTCGCGACAAATGATACAAAATTACCCCACATGCTCGCTTGGGAAAGAGAACTTGGAGATGAATGGGACTTAGAGGATTGGTATGGAAATTTTGCTAGATCTATCAAGGGTTTGCTAAGTGTATCTCTGGCGGAAGCCAATGCGAAAATCTTTACTAGATGGTACATGGTCCCTCTTAAATTGGCCTCGATGTATCCTTCATACTCACCCTTATGCTTTAGAGGTTGCCAGGGAATAGGGTCCATGTTTCACACTTGGTGGGAATGTCCAAAGATTCGGGGTTATTGGAATAAGGTGTTTCACATTGTCAGGCGAGTAACAGGGTGTAATGTGCATCAGTCTCCAGCAATCGCTCTATTGAATGGTCTAATCCCACAAATCTCGAAGGTTACCAGAAAACTGATTCTATTTATCCTGACAGGCGCCAGAATTACTATTGCAGCCGCATGGAAGAAACAGTCGGTCTCTATTCTACACATGAAGAGAAAAGTCACATGGATCATGGAGCAGGAAAAGAGAATTAGTTTAATGTTAGATAAAACTATTTTGTTTACTGAAACTTGGGAACCGTGGCTTAAGTACATGGGAATCCCCTATACTCCGGGGATACAGTAGTGGCTGTTGCTCCGGACTGATGCATAATCTTGGCAGGTGGGCTTACTCTTTCCTCTGAACTCTTTACTCTTCTCATCTCTATCTCCCCCCCTTCTCTTCCTCCCCTTTTCCCCTTTTTTTTTTTCTCTCCTTTTCTTTTCTTTTTTTCTCTTAATTTTAGATTCGAGAAGACTAAACATAGTACATTACTTCTCATAATGTGATATTCTCACTTTGGGGATAATGGGTTCGGAAATACTCATTATATATCGGGTTTTTCTATTATAGTTAACCCTGGGTAGGATGTTGTCTTGGTTCTTTAGACAAATGTTAGATCAAGTTGCTTTTGGGGAGGTTGGGTGGAGGGGACAGGTCCACCTCTAGGATACAGAGTGATCCCAAGAGGGGTGTCGGAGAGGCAGAGATTGTCCTGGATACCCACCTTCTTGGGGTCTATGAAAGATTGGTCTACTACATCCCTCATTGCTTTAATATTCTGGATCAGACCATAGGATATATGAGATCTCGGGGGATTAGGGAGGTGATTTGGGACAAACTATATTACCTATGGGGTTCTGATTTATCTTAATAGTTCTCATTTCTCTTTGCAGTTCAATAAGTACTACCCTCTGGGGTTAAAGATGTTGGAAACGATAAACACTGAATGTACCTGTTTATTCTCAAATGTATGTTCAGCTGTAATATTTACTGTGTTATTTGGCGCATAGCTGTATATTTCATATTTTTTTGTTTTGAAAATAAACTTAAATTTGAATGATAAAAAAAAAAAATCTGGCCTTTATGGAAGAGTGGCAAGAAGAAAGCCATTTCTTAAAGATATCCATAAAAAGCGTCATTTAAAGTTTGCCACAAGCCACCTGGGAGACACACCAAATGTGGAAGAAGGTGCTCTGGTCAGATGAAACCAAAATCGAACTTTTTGGCAACAATGCAAAACGTTATGTTTGGCATAAAAGCAACACAACTCATCACCCTGAACACACCATCCCCACTGTCAAACATGGTGGTGGCAGCATCATAGTTTGGGCCTGCTTTTCTTCAGCAGGGATGGGAAGATAGATGGAGCCAAATACAGGACCATTCTGGAAGAAAACCTGATGGAGTCTGCAAAAGACCTGAGACTGGGACAGAGATTTGTCTTCCAACAGGACAATGATTCAAAACATAAAGCAAAATCTACAATGGAATGGTTCACAAATAAACATATCCTGGTGTTAAAATGGCCAAGTCAAAGTCCAGACCTGAATCCAATTGAGAATATGTGGAAAGAACGGAAAACTGCTGTTCACAAACGCTCTCCATCCAACCTCACTGAGCTCAAACTGTTTTGCAAGGAGGAATGGGCAAAAATTTCAGTCTCTCGATGTGCAAAACTAATAGAGACATACCCCAAGCGACTTACAGCTGTAATCGCAGCAAAAGGTGGTGCTACAAAGTATTAACTTAAGGGGGCTGAATAATTTTGCACGCCCAATTTTTCAGTTATTTGTTAAAAAAAGTTTGAAATATCCAATAAATTTTGTTCCACTTCATGATTGTGTCCCACTTGTTGTTGATTCTTCACAAAAAAATGACAGTTTTATATCTTTATGTTTGAAGCCTGAAATGTGGCAAAAGTTCGCAGTGTTCAAGGGGGCCGAATACTTTCGCAAGGCACTGTATGTGTGTATAATATATATATATATATATAGTTTATGTTTGGGGGCTCTAAGTAATTTTCTAGTGAAAAAAATACGGATTTTTACATATGGGAGAAAAGGATCTTCTAGAAAAGGCATGGTCTTCAAGTGGTTAATGAGATTGCAAGCAGGCAATATTTTTTTTTTTTTTTTTCCAGAAGCAACATAGTCCTCATTTATTTACTGTACTGTAGAAAGATAATGAAGTGATTTACAAATCAATACTGTACACTCCCAATATCAATGGTGGTGTTTGCTTTTTTTTAATCTGAAGGAAGACAATGGGTCACAAAAAGATTTTCCTTTCTTATGCATAGAAAACACGTAATTCTTGATTGCTCACCTGTTGGTCCAGTCTCTCCAGCAGGCATATACCGCAGCACCTCTGAAGGCAAAGGCTTGAGTCAGACGTCATTCCTTTAGTCTCATAATCAAAAGCTGATGGGGCAGGCTGTCAAGGTGATAATTAAATGTGGAAAATGTAATTATTTTCAGTGATGATAAAAGTTATTATAATGCCTCATCTAAAAATCATAAGTGAAACATTGGGCAACACAGCAACAATGTGCAGTAACAAAGAAAAAAAATACATTGTATAATCAATGTGCTGTAATAGGATCATTGAAAGACATCTCATCTGTTGCTATGAGTAAGTGCCTTACATAATTCTGATTATTAATTAATGCAGTTTTTCTTATGACATGCTATTCTTCCTTCCAAATTAAAGAACTACACAAAGCAAAATCTGTATTTAAAATGAAAAACATCATAACACTAATCGTTTTTTGAAAACCCCCAACTTTTTCTAGTAATAAAAAATACACATACACACACACTGCATATCATTTTTTTGTTATGGGATCTCCTTGAATATATGGATACATTTGCTCCTAAGTAGCCCTCATATTTTGACCCTATCATGCATAGAACAGCAAACAGCCTCAGACTCCTGATAATATTGATACAGTATGTACGATAGGATAATTTTCAAAAGGTATGAGATAGCTAACTGGTTAAATTATGGTTAGTATTAGGGTTGCCCCGATACCAGTATCGGTACCGATACCGAGTATTTGCGGGAGTACTTGTACTCCCGCAAATGCCCACGATGCCTAAATAGAATACTCCCCCCCCCCCGCCGCCGACGCATACCGCAAAGCCGCCGAGTTAATCCCGTGCATTACAGCGCGCATTACAGGCAGCTTTCGTTTGAATACTTGTAATGCCCGCTGCGCCGTGTATAGACACTCCCCTTCTCGGGAATGGACGGATCTGTCCAATCCCGAGAAGGGGAGTGTCTATACACGGCGCGGCAGGCATTACCATTACAAGAATTCAAACGAAAGCTGCCTGTAATGCGCGCTGTAATGCATGGGGATTACCGGGGGAGCAGCCTACTACTAGATATGGGGGACAGGACATGGCTGCATCTGTGGGGGGACATGCATGGCTGCAATATGTGGGGGGACATGCATGGCTGCAATATGTGGGGAGACATGGCTGCAATATGTGGGGCTGCAGTATATGTGGGGGGACATGGCTGCAGTATATGTATGGGACATGGCTGCAATATATGTGGGGACACATTTAAAAAAAAGTATCGGTATTCGGTATCGGCGAGTACATGAAAAAAAGTATCGGTACTTGTACTCGGTCCTAAAAAAGTGGCATCGGGACAACCCTAGTTAGTATTTTTGTTTCTGTGGCAAATTCTAATCAGTCAGGTTATCAGGAGTCACAAAACTAGTATTTGAAATATTATCAGCTCTCCAACAGCCAGGAAACCACCTTCATTGTGGCCTATATACAAATGATCATTTAGCCTTATTAGTCGCTATACCGGTCAAGCTAACCTGGCTGCCTAATTACTGTTACAAGCCTGTAATGCTATAGTACAATATACTAGGAAGAGTTTGGCTTATAATGAACATTTGAGAGCATGGGACTGGGTAGTTTCCAGGGTTGCAATGTTTGCCTTCGATACAGTGGAAATAAAAAGTCTACACACCCCTGTTAAAATTGTAGGTTTCTGTGATGTAAAAAAAAATAAAAATAAAAAAAAGAGACAAAGATAAATGATTTCAGAACTTTTTCTACCTATTGGCACCAAGTTGCAGCAGTACAATGCTTGCACCAATTTCAACTCTTTCTGGCAGTTTTGAAAGCCGACTTGTACTCATGTAAACAGACATAAATACAGGCAAATGGGCATACAGCATAGGTTAGGCCTGAATTTGCAGTGCCCAGGCACCCAGCTGGTATGCAGTCCTGCCCATAGGACTATATTGACAGAACGCAGGTATAAGTCTGGAAGCGCTTTGACTTGCATATGGAGTGTAATGACGTGAAGCTCTGCTGACTTCTATCTCTCAATCATGTGCAAACAAAAGTATGGTTTTTATTTTTATCACACTACCTGCCTGGAGTTTGCATGTTTTCCCTGTGCCTGTGTGGGTTTCCTCTAGGTACTCTGGTTTCCTCCCACACCCCAAAGACATGCTGGTAGGTTAATTGGTCCCTGTCCAAATTGGCCCTAGTGTGTGTATGTATGAATGTTTGTTTTAGATCAGTGGTTCTCAACCTTATTCATTAAGTACCCCCAACTGGCCATGTTTTCAGGTTTTCCTTTACTTTGCAAGCTGCTTTAAATCAATATCAATGACATGGTATTGATAAGAGCTATTTTATCTAAAGGGAAGTTCCCAAAACATGGCCCGTTGGGGGTACTTGAGGACTAAGGTTGAGAACCACTATTTTAGATGGTGTTTGTGCTGTAGCCCAGTGGTTTTTGGTGCATAGCTGTCCAGTGCATTATAAACTAGTTCTGTGAATAAAATTTGTTGAAATCCATAAGTAAGAAATCAGCCCCTTGTTTTTTTTTTATTTATTGAAAGCTTAAAATTAGATTTGCCATTTGGAATGACACATGGACTTCTAATACTAATCTATTAGGTTCTCCCATACTGTAGCTTCCCAGTTCTACGAGGAGCTACATTGTCAAACCCCCAACTATCACCTGCTTGTTTTGCTCCTTTTGTAATACGATTATACAGCATTGTACAAATGTATCATATTGGATAGTGACAGACTTTACCCACTTTAAAGAAGATTTGGCTGCTCAATGACCAGGTCATTTTTTGCTATACAGCACTGTCGTTTTAACTGATAATTGCGTGGTCGTGCGAAGCTGTACCCAAACAAAATTGACGTCCTTTTTTTCCCCCAGAAATAGAGCTTTCTTTTGGTGGTATTTGATCACCTCTGCGGTTTTTATTTTTGGCGCTATAAACAAAAAAAGAACGACAATTTTGAAAAATTTTGAAAAAAACATAATAGGGGTTATTTACGAAAAGGCAAATCCACTTTGCACTAGTAATAGCGGGTTTTTATTGGGACTGCGATATAGTGGCGGACACAGAGGACACTTTTGACACATTGTTGGGACCAGTGACAATTATACAGCGATCAGTGCTATAAAAACACACTGATTACTGTGTAAATGTCACTGGTAGGGAAGGGGTTAACACTAGGGGGTTAATTGTGTTCCTTAGTGTGTGTTCTAACTGTGGAGGGGGGGGGGGATGGGACTGACTAGGAGGAGAGCGAGATCTGTCACGAAAAATCACGGGTGCCCGGCAGTCATTGAGCTCGCCGGGCACTCGCATCGGCAGTGAGCTGCGAACGCGCTCGTGTGCCCCCCTAGTGGCCAAAAGGCGAAGCGACGTAAGGTAATGTTTCGCCCACCTGTGCCATTCTGCCGCAGTTAAACTGCGGTGGCTGGTCAGGAAGTGGTTGTAAACTCCCATGGATTAATTGTACATATAAGCAAGGTTTACCTATAGGCACTGTGCAACGTTTAGGAGATATTTACTGTATATGCAGTTGATGATGTCATCGGAGCATGCACTCTGAAGGAACGGCCACCCATGCCGTGACCGGCAGCTCCCACGTGCATGTGCGGGATTGATGTCACGTGGCTCCGGCCAGTCACCCGTGGACCTGGAATTAAGACGGGTGAAGATGGATGTGGCCTCCAGCAGTGACAATGCATTGGTGGAGGGTTTCGTTTGCAGGCAAGTTTCACATAATGTGCTAGCATGCAATGCATAAATTAACATACATTAACCATCCAATGTAAATAAAAACGGAATGAGGGGCCTCTTATTGGTTACAGTAGAACTGTAGTAAATGTCAGTGTATCAGAAGACAGATACAAAATCCTATTTAGGCTGCCAAAAGTATAAAATGTGGCTGGTACTTACCATTTTCTGCAGTATGCTGGGACACATGGACATGAAGGCCTGCAAATTATTCCATGCTAATTCAATATCCCGGAAGGCAAGCCGTAACCTCTCACAATCAATGCTGAATCTTTTCATTCCTCCTTCCATTCTTTTTGATACTCTGTACACCTCAATCACACCTGCAATAGGAAAAACACACTTGGGTGTTGTACTAGTCAACTTTATTTGTTCCATCTTTGTTTTTTGTGCAAAATCAGAGGAGAGACAAAAAGAGAGTGGGAACTGCAAAGTGATTCCGTTATTTATGTAGTGATTAAAGCTCCTCACAAACCACCTGCCATCTGGACCAATGTAGGTGTGCATACACCACAACTGTAGATCCGCTGTGGTAGCAAAGAATCACTGTAGTGATTACGGATAATACAGTGATTGCTGTCATCTGGGTCCTGTGCTGAGGTGCTGCTCTGCTGCATAGTAACAACAAAGTCTTGGCACGGGTGCCACTCACAGACTACCTTACATTTTTCTTAATGAATGCAAGCGTGTCATTGATTGGACAAGGTGGAGATTATGATGTCACTACCCCACCTCTCTACCAATAAGAGAACAAATTAATTGAGAAATATGTATGGTATTTTGTAATTGGCACCCTTGCAGACCAAGGGTGCCATTTGGTCCCTATGCAGCTGCTCAATAGGACCCCTGTAAGATACTGTAGTAGCAGCGACTACTACAGTGATTCTCTACTTTCACAGCGGCCCCACAGGTGTGACATGTGCATTCTTAAATTCATTCAAGCTGGACCAATATAACTGTACAATAAAACCCTTAACTGCTATAAAACACTGAAAGACTGCCTTGCCTCTAAAGAAAACTGGCTTGCGCCCCCTTGTGTTGTAGTTTTACGTTACATCAATCTGCGACAAATGACAATGTATTTCTTTGTGACAAATGACAATGTGACTTGTAGAAATGAAGGATCTGGTTATTTCTATACCTCTATGACCTCTTTTACACAGGCGTTGAAAATATGTGATTGGGTCACGTTTTTACCACTCCCTGACCATTTATCAATGGCAATCGAAATTTTTAAACTAGGGAGTGGATGGAGGTGTTCACTCTGCAGCTTTAGCTTTGCCTTGTGGCAAATTTAATGCCTGCAGAGTTCAACAGGCATTGCTGTTTTGCAACTACCTCCATTCACTTCTATTGAAACACACCACAAGCTCGCCATAAAACGCACCTATTGTGTTGACAGTGCGTTTTGAGCTGCGGTTGCAAAGTGTTGAAAGTGTAAACTTCCTATTTTAGCATCGCACAAATTTAAAAATAAACAAATCTCACAGGGTGTTTGAGGAGCATTGTATGAACATTAATACCTGTGCATTTCTAACAGAATTTTTAGCCTTTGGTGTGCATTAAAGTGGTTGTACACCCTGTATAACCACTTTCACCTACAGTTAAGCCTATATTAAGACTAACCTGTAGGTGCTGGAAATATGTCCTAAACCTACATGGTTTTCGATGAAAGATACCATTTCAAAGCCACAATTTAAACCTAAACAGCGGGGGGGCCAGACCATCAGCACACTGTAAAGCCGCCCCACAAAAGCAAGGCACAATGTGAGAACTGGAAAGCAGGGGGAACTAATACGCAAACCACACGGGTACTGAATAATCTAACAACCTAAATAAGCAGCAGCCACAGCAAGGTGTTCACACACCGATAATAACATGAAAAATAAGGGGGAGAAGTGGCGCTTGCTGAAATAAAACAAATAGATAACTCCTAGGCAAATAAGCAATGACCTCAGTGCTCAAATAATCATGTGCAAAATGTTGTGCAGAATATTGTGCAAATAACGCAAATATGTAAACATCAACTGTGTCAACACACAACAATATATTGAATGTGCAAATATGCAAATGATTAACCATCACATGTGCCAACAAACAATAGTGCAAAAATGTCCAAGTATGACAGACACAAAAATGTGTATGTCAATATATAAGTTCTCTGTGATCCAGATATGTACAAATCAACGTGACAAAGAAGAAAAAATGTGCAAATGCAAAATCTCTGTGATCAAGTTAATCCAAAGCAAAGTACAGTTCCAAGTGCAGAGTGATGGATCCAATAGGAGTTCCTCAAATATAAAGTGCTAATGCCTTCATCCAGCATGGGTGCACATGTTTCCCCCAGCCTCTCACCTCATTGGCTCATATAAAGAGCCTTCTAGATGAATCCACAGTAGCTGAACAGTGCCTGGTACAGTGATTCCCTGTTTGCTTACAATCCCGGTCAGATTCCCTGGATTTTCAAGTTCAATGGTAGAGAGAGAAGGGGCTCCATAGTGTAGTAAGTTGAAACAGTATTTTAATCAATAATAAAGTAAAACGCACTTATAATTAAAAATGGGTAAAAAACAGCAATAAGGAACAAATGTCCAGTCTCTGCAGTGACGTCACAACGGCTCTCATACCCTGATGTGTTGCGTCACCGTCCACGTGACTTTTTCGAAGTCTCCCGCCGCTGTTTGTATAGGTTTCAACTGTGGCAGTGAAATGGTATCTCCCATCGAGAGATACCTCCTACGATGTGCACTTGCATGGGAATGGAGCTATAGAACCTATATGAAGAGGATGCCAAATAGAATACAGAAACACACCTGAGATATATTCTGCTCCCCGAGAGGACATCAGTACTTCACTGCATACCGAGGGCTGGCTGATACCACACAACATTTCATTCGCTTTCTGGATCACCTTTATGTTGAGAAGAAAAGAATACTTTTTAACGTCAGTAACTGTATTCAACAAGAAACGTTGGCATTGTAAACTTCAGCTACACAAATATTGCTAGGTATGAATGTAATATTGGGTTATATTTTTCTTTACCGCAGTTAATTGCTTTTCAGAGTGTAAGTCAATAGGCAATTTTCAATGGAACATCCATCAGTTTCACAGTTGTGCAGATTTGTAATATACTATTGTATAGCATTGTACTGAATAAAACAGATGATTTGAGTCATGGTCCATATAAGCAAACGGTTACTACTAGGCTTCATTTCCACTGGCGTTTTTACAGCCACTTTTCTGAGTGTTTTTTACAGCTTAACTGCTTGCTCCTGGGCGAGAGCCCGTAGCTCTACGTCGGCACTTCTGCGGCCGCTAGGGGGCGCGTGCGCGCCCAGGAACACACTTAACCCCTTCACTGCCAATGGCATTTTTATAGTAATCCAATGCATTTTTATAGCATTGATCGCTAAAAAAATGCCAATGGTCCCAAAAAAGTGTCCGAAGTGTCTGCCATAAGGTCGCAGTGCTGAAAAAAAATGCTGATCGCCGCCATTACTAGTAAAAAAAAAAAATGCCATAAAACTACCCCCTATTTTGTAAACGCAATAACTTTTGCGCAAACCAATCAATAAAAATGCCAATGGTCCCAAAAATGTGTCAAAAGTGTCCGATGTGTCCGCCATAATATCGCAGTACCGAAAAAAAATGCTGATCGCCGCCATTACTAGTAAAAAAAAAATATTAATAAAAATGCCTTAAAACTCCCCCCTTTTTTGTAAACGCTATAAATTTTGCGCAAACCAATCAATAAACGCTAATTGCGATTTTTTTTTTACGAAAAATATGTAGAAGAATGCGTATCGGCCTAAACTGAGGAAAAATAATGTTTTTTTAAATCTTTTTTGGGGATATTTATTATAGCAAAATGTAAAAAATATTGCATTTTTTTCAAAATAGTCGCTCTATTTTTGTTTATAGCGCAAAAAATAAAAACCGCAGAGATGATCAAATACCACCAAAAGAAAGCTCTATTTGTGGGAAAAAAAGGACGCCAATTTTGTTTGGGAGCCACGTCGCATGACCGCGCAATTGTTAGTTAAAGCGACGCAGTGCCGAATCACAAAAAGTGCTCTGGTCTTTGGACAGCAATATGGTCCGGGGCTAAAGTGGTTAAGCTGCAAAAAACGCTCAGAAAAGTGGCTGTAGAAACACCAGTGGAAATGAGCCCTTATAAAGGATAATAACTGCTTATATGAACCATGGACTCAAATCATCCGTTTTAATCAGTACAATGCTATACAATAGTATATTACAAATCTGTACAACTGTTGATGTTCCATTGAAAATTGCCTATTGGCTCACACGCTGAAAAGCAATTTACTGCGGTAAAGAAAAACGTAACCTAATATTTGTGTAACTGAAGTTTTCCTGCAATTAGACCGATTCTTTCTGAATGTATTACCTTGTGAATGTTCTTCAAACATGTCTTTAATTGAAAGGTGCAGGCGTCTAACTGAAACAAAATTAAAACTGAAGAGAATTTCAAGAAGTCATTGCAATAAAATTTTAGTAAGCAGTGCTAGGACAAGGTCTACACAAGACAAAACATACCAAAGTAAACCCCATTTATCCCCCCAAAAAACCTTGAATTGTGTAATTTACAGTGCTCTGCGTAAATGAGTACACCCCAACAGATGTCAGAAATCCTTTAGTATTCTTTCAGAATTAACATTTTCTAAGGGACACTATACTACAAAATACTCCCACAAATGCGGGCCATATGTCGCTGCCCCCGCCATTCTTCCTATCCCACTTTCCAGCATCTTTTGCTGCCCCTCCATGCTCTTCAGCTCCCCCAGTGCTCTCTGCCCCCCTGTGCTCTCCACCCCCTGTGCTATCCAGTCCCCCCCCCCCCTCCAGCGCTCGCTGACTCCCCCAGTGATCTTCGGCTCTCTCCAATCCATGATGCTTTCCAGCCCCCGCGCTCTCTGATCCCCTGTGCTCTCCAGTCCCTGTGGTGCTCTCCGGCATCATCCATCCCTCTCCACATTGTATCCCCATCCCCACCCAGCATCATCCATCATTCCCAGGACTGAATACACCCCAATGAAAGTTTTAGGAACAAAGCTAAATTTAAAAGTGTTACTAAACCCAATTTCTTTTAAAGTACCACTAAACAATTAGAAAAACATAGTTTCCACATGTGGGATATATATTCCTTGTGTCTGATTGTGCCCATGTACAGCAGTATGCAGTGATTTAGTTACATTAGCGGCGAATAGATCACCTTCTGGGGTTCGCTGTCAATCAAGGAGCTGGTGGGCTGGCTTATAAAGTAGTCAGCTTGAGCGGTTGCTGGTTGTGTCATATATATATATATATATATATATATATATATATATAATATTTTTTTTTTCACTTTAAGGCACATGTTTCAAACACCAGGCCATTTGATGTGGCCCTCACACCTCTCTTGCTCTCCCAAACCACACCTTTCTTTCTCGTACATCACGGGACACAGAGCGGCATATTCATTACTATATGGGTTATATGGAGTACCTTCAGGTGTGGACACTGGCAATCTCAAACAGGAAGTCCCCTCCCTATATAACCCCCTCCCCTAGAGGGAGTCCCTCAGTTTTTTCGCCAGTGTCTTAGGTGTTGGTCACGGAATAGCTTTGCTCCACATCCTTGGGATTAAGGGCGGGCTAACCGGATCTGTCCAAGGAGCCTCAGTGCCAAAGTGGACAGTACCCGGGCCCCAAACCGTGGGGTTTTGCCTATAATGCTCCTCTTTGGAGGGCTGGACCCTGGGCCCAGGACTTGGAGTTTGTAAAAACCATAAGTTCCTGTTTGCCAGGGTGCTATATAGGTCCAGGACAGTGGGTACCTTCATAGGACCCCAGGGCCTGAAGGTCTACTACGCTACCCACGGAGATGGGAGAAGATTGGACCGTTTTGCAAAACGTCCGGCTGCATGGAGCAGGTAAGAGGGGAGCCTGCGGGACTTGGTTCGACAGCAGGCTCTCCAGGGGAGATCTTAAGGGGGGTAGCCTGAGTATGCTCTGCATTGGCACCATGGTCACTATGTCTGATAGACAGGATGCCCTGAAATGTTTCCCCCCATAACTTGATCCCCCTATCTATCTATGTATGTTTGCTAGCTACCTGCTGCTCGCTGGTTGAAGATCTTTTAAAAAAAAAAAAAAAAGATCTGTCTCTAGGCTAAAGGGACTCCTTCGGGGCCTGTGTTAGCCTTACCTTGCCGGGATTCAAATCTGCTGCCTGATGCGTCCTCCAACCTGCATTCCTGGGCTCCAGAGTGCGTCTCCTCCTGGGCTCTCCTCCCCCGACAGTCGCGCGCGCGCACGCGCGCATGCATATAGAAATTTTTTGCGCCGTTCGGGAGGGGGGGGGAGGGGCGGGAGTGTGACTGCAGTGTAGAGTGGGCGCGCCTTTAATTGCTGTTATACACAGCAGGCGCGTTCTTAGCTCAGTTCAGAGCTGAGCTGGAGAGAGAGAGGACGTAGAGCTGGCAGCACAGTGACTCCCGGTGGCGAGAAGGGGTACTACATACTGGAGTCAGCTCCAATACTTTTTGTTAAGCCAAAATCCCCTTGGCAACAGGTTGAATGCTGGAAAACATGTTGGGGGTGGGGCTGTATGTGGTGAATAACATATAAAAGAAAACATACTGAGCCCCACCGGTTTTGGGGCATTAGTTATCCTATTGTCCCCTAAACCTTATTTTTTTGTACTCCTGGCTATAACAGTCTGTTGTTGTAAGCGGAGTCCTTCGCTTTTGTATTATGGCTTCCAAGGGTTCAGGCTCAAAACAAAAAAAATAAAAAAATAAAGAGAAAAGGCAAAGACAAAGGGGTTCCTCCTCTGGTTCTGATAATATGCCAATACTTTCCCCACAGGTTATTCCTATAGGGGGGTCACCCTGGATAAGCCATTAAGGGGGTCTGGTGCTGAGGCTGGCCCAGGTCGGCCCAACCCTGTGTTATCACAGAGGAGATGCTAGCCGTCACCCTAGGGGGGGCTAGAGAAAAGAGGTTAACAGCTATGATCGCTGGCTCTTTTTCTGGCAAGAAGCGGACTAGATCCCCATCGCCAAAAGGGACAGAACCTAGAGGATCTACCACTGTAGAATCGTTTTCAGCCTCCCAGGCGGAGAGTCTGTGGGTCCAGTCTTTGACAGACATGGTCCGCTTGGCATTCAATTTGCCATTTCCAGAGCCTCAGGTTCCTGCGGTATCCTCTTTGGGTTCTTTTAAAAACGCCTTTAAGCAACGCAGCGTTTCTGGCCCATCCTCTGTTAGAGGAATTGGTTCCCAGGATTGGGACGACCGGACAGAATTTTTTCTGCCGCCTAAAGCTGACGAGAGGGTAGTCTTTATACACGTCTGCCAGGAAATATTTGTGCTTGCAGGCACTCTTTCCCCTGACCAAGTGCTCTTTAAAAAGGGGGCCCGGATGGCTCAGTTGGTAGAGCATCGGACTTTTAATCTGAGGGTCCAGGGTGCAGGTCCCGGTTCGGGCACTGCTTTTCAACTACCCGTGAGGTCCTTGAGGCCGCATCTCCCGGAAAGCGCCCGATCTCGTCTGATCTCGGAGGCTAAGCAGGGTCGGGCCTGGTTAGTGCCTGGATGGGAGACCACCTGGAAGGTTTTCTGTTATTTACCCTATGGAAAAAAAAAAAAAAAAAAAAAAAACATTTTTCTAAGAAAGAGGGCGCTCCCAACTGTGGACGCAGCCATCTCATGGGTGAATAAATCATTAACTGGCCTAAGGGGAAACATACAAATGTTTAAGGTCCCGGTCAATAAACGTTTAGAGACACTTTTTCCAGCATCCTTGGCTACAGCCAGCAGTGGCTGCAATTGGAGTTTTGTCAGGCGTTAAAGAACCAGACAAAACAGATGCTTAAGACATCCCTGCCCAATAGGCAGAGGAGTTATTGGATATTCCCAGAGCTCTGTGCTTTGCGGTAGAGGTTATAAAAAGACTCCATCCAGCAGGCGTCTCGTTGTCACTATTTTTAGTGCATATGAGAAGGCTCTTATGGTTGAAGAACTGGGCGGCCGAGCCCATGTAAAAGACTGCTGGCAGGTTTGCCCTTCCATGGAAAGATCTGGATAAATACATTCAGACTGTTTCAAGTGGCAAAAGTACCCTTTTACCAGTCAAAAGAAGTTCCGGGGTCCTGCGTTTAAAAGGCAGTCCCCCCCCCCCCCCTGTTCCGGGGCCCTCAAATTCCAGGCAGTACGGACCTCCTGCGCGATCAAACTTTTAACAATGGATCGCAAGGACAGGCCTCTGGGGATCGATCCCCGACAGAGGGGGTCCGATCATCTGTGGCCGCAGGCTACAGATTAGAATTTCTAAAATTTCCTCCACAAGGAAGGCCTTAATGCGGGCGGCGTTGGATCATCTACTTTACCAGGGCATAATGGTAGAGGTACCAGCCCAAGAACAGGGGCTAGGTTTCTATTCCAATCTGTTTGTCATACCAAGGCCCATCGGCGATGTCAGACCAATTTTGGACCTAAAAGGTTTAAATGCTTACCTAAGGGTTCGCTCTTTCCGGACAGAAGCCGTTCGGTCAGCAGCCGCCACACTCCAGAAGGATCTGGCTTCTATAGACATAAAGGATGGTTACCTTCATGTACCAAGTTTTTTAGCCACATCAAATATTTTTGTTTTTACGCTTCGCAGTGATACAGCGTCACTTCCAATTCGTGGTGCCCCCCTTCGGGCTGGCTACGGCCCTCGGGTATTCACGAAGGTCCTTGCTCCAATTCTAGTCAGTCTAAAGGATCCAAGGGATCTCGGTCCTAGCATACCTGGACGACCTCTTAATCATAGATCACTCGCTTCCTTGGTGGAATGCGTAGTAGCCCTCATGGTTCAGTACCTCGAGAGGTTCGGCTGAGTCCTAAACTGGGGAAAGATCAGCATTTCAACCTACAAAGCAGTTGATATATCTCGGCATGAGATTAGACACAGAACAGAAGATGGGTGTTCCTGCCCCTGGTAAAGGTCGAGGCTATCAAAAGATTAATTCAGTTGGTTCTAAGCAAAAGAGAACCAACTATTCGCCTATGTATGCGATTACTAGGCAAACTAATGGCCATGTTCGAGGCGATACCACACGCTTCCACACTCGTGTCCTACAGACAGCAATTCTAGCAGCTTGGTTCTGCCCAGTGGTCTGGAAGGCTGGAGAGCGGTCTTGAACGGGTTCACTCGCCAAGTAACTTGGGCAGAGGCGGAGAGGCAGCTGCCCATCAAGGTCTGGGAGATCAGAGCGGCTCGGCTAGCCCTCCTGGCATAGACATCCAGATTACAGGGGTCCTCGGTGAGAAGTCATTCAGACAATGCCACAGCGGTGGCATATAGGTGAACCACCAAGGGGGAACCAAGAGCCAAGCCACTCAGAGTGAGAGGAGCTTGGTTTTTCGGTGGGCAGAGGTTTATGTACCCTGCATATCGGCGACATTCATTCCCGAGGTGGACAACCTGCAGGCGTACTTCCTAAGTCGCCAAACCCTGTCGCCGGGGGAGTGGTCTCTGCATCCACAAGTTTTTTTCAGACAATCTGCCAGAAGTGGGGAGTGCCAGACGTGGAGGTCATGGCATAAGGATTCAACAAGAAGCTAGACAGGTTCATGTCTCGAATGAGGGACCCTATGGCCTGCGGAACCGATGTGTTGGTTTGCCCTTGGCATCAATCATAGCTTCTATATGCATTTCCCCCGCTGCAGTTACTACCCCGCCTGTGGCGCAGGATCATAGCACAGGCCGGTTATCCTGGTAGACCCAGCTTGGTACCGGAGGGCATGGTACTCACTAGTCCTGAAATTGGCAGCGGAAGGCCCTTGGACTCTTCCTCTATGGCCAGACCTACTCTCACAAGGCCCGATCCTCCACCCTGCATTACGGCGTCTAAAATTGACGGCCTGGCGGCTGAATCCCTGATTCTCAGGGGTAGAGGTCTGTCTAGGCAGGTAATCCCTACCCTCATTAAGGCTAGAAAGCCGGCCTCCAGGGTAATTTTGTTACAGGGTTTGGAGGGCCTACGTAGGCTGGTGTGAGGCTAAGAGATGGGTTTCCCGCAAGTATACCATTGATAGAGTATTACGTTTTCTCCAGCTAGGAGTGGATAAAGGCCAGGCATTAAGCACGATCTAGGGACAGATTTCAGCCTTATCAGTGTGGTTTAAGAGGCCGCTGGCCGCCCACTCGCTGGTTAAGATCTCCGTACAGGGAGTCTTACGTGTTAATCCTCCGGTCAAATCACCACTTTGTCCATGGGACTTAAATCTTGTTCTGTCATCTCTACAGAAACAACCCCTTGAGCCGTTGGCTGAGGTACCTTTGGGTTTACTGACTAGAAAGTCGGTATTTCTGATCACCATAGTTTCGGCAGGAGAGTATCGGAATTGGCAGCCTTATCTTGTAAGGAACCATATCTCATTTTGCATAAGGATAGGGCGGGGTTCCGTCCTCATCCTTCCTTTTCTACCAAAGGTTATATCCAGTTTCCACCTGAACCAGGATGTGGTACTTCCATCCTTCTTCCAAAACCCACCTCTAGAAAGGAGGGGTTGCTGCATACGTTGGATATTGTCAGGGCCATAAAGGCCTATCTTAAAGCTACAGAGAGGGTTCGGAAAACAGATGTGGTGTTCGTTTTTACCGGAAGGGCCCAAGATGGGTCAGGCAGCTGCTTGATCCACCATCGCAAGATGGATTAAACAATTAATTGTTCGGGCCTGCGGTTTGAAGAGGTGCCTCCTCCTTTGTCGGTAAAGGCCCATTCTACCAGGGCCATGGGCACCTCCTGGGCAGCACATCATCAGATCTCTATGGCTCGAATATGCAAGGCAGCAACGTGGTCATCAGTCCACACGTTTACAAAATTTTATCAATTGGACGTAAGAAGGAATGCGGATACAGCCTTTGGGCAGTCAGTATTACAGGCCGCGATTCAAGCTCCTCAGGATCTGAGGGGGCTCCCTTGATTTGATTTGAGATTTACATTTCTCGTTTAAGTTGGATTTACTAGTATTTGAGTATACCTCTAAATTGAATCCTTCTTTGGAAGATGTCTCCCTCCCCTCATTAAAGCATTGCTTTCGGACATCCCATATAGTAATGAATATGCCGCTCTGTGTCCCGTGATGTACGAGAAAGAAAAAGGGATTTTTAAATACAGCTTACCTGTAAAATCCTTTTCTTGGAGTACATCACGGGACACAGAGCTCCCACCCCTCTTTTTGGGAACATTTTGGGAGGCATACTGCTTGCTACAAAACTGAGGGACTCCCTCTAGGGGAGGGGGTTATATAGGGAGGGGACTTCCTGTTTGAGATTGCCAGTGTCCACACCTGAAGGTACTCCATATAACCCATATAGTAATGAATATGCCGCTCTGTGTCCCGTGATGTACTCCAAGAAAAGGATTTTACAGGTAAGCTGTATTTAAAAATCCCTTTTTTCTTAGCAATCAGCAGCAGACAGGAGGACAGAACTCCTCCTACAGATCCTGTGCAGCCACATCACCTCTCCTTTCTTCTTCCCCTGGTCTCAGTATTCAGCAGATTTTGGCAGTGGTGGCATATTTTTTTTTTGGGGGGGGGGGGGGGGGTAAACAATGCACCCACCATCACCCTCCCCCTGTCAGTGGCTTCCCCTGAGTCTCCCCCTCTGCATCACCGCAGCCATGCATCTCCCTCCTCCTCCTAGGCCAACAGGAACGCTTCACCTTTCGCTGAGTGGCTTTGTTGCAAATCCATCCGTACACACTATGAGTTTTTTTTTTTTCGTTCAACCGAGCCGACCAAATGAAAAAAAAAAAAATGAAAGAGCTCAGGAGGAGATCATGTACTAACAATCTGATGTTAGTACAGTGATACCCCCACAGAGCTATTGTGTTCTGACAGGGGGAATGTCCCTCCGCCAGAACACACCAGTCAGCGATCTTAGCCATTGGCTGCTGATCAGCAAACCTTTTGATTGTGCCCCTTTGACAGAAGCCAGACATTCGGTCAGCTTCTGTCGGAGCAGCTGCCACACACACACACAGAGCAAATGTCCAACGGTTTCTGTTGAACAGGCGGATAACGCCCAATATTTGTGATTACAGCGGTGGTTCACCTGAATTTTTTTTTTATAAGCCAGCAGCTACAAATACAGCAGCTGCTGACTTTAAAGAGGTGGTTCACCCTAAAACTACTCTGTCCCATCCCATCCAGCATACTGGCATCAGCGCCAATATGCTATTTTTTTTTTTTTAATTGCTCTACTTACTGTTTAATGAATAATTTTCTTATCTCTCCACCGCGGGTGAATGGCGTGGCTATGTCGCGTCACGCCTTCCGAAAATAGCCGATTTAGGACTCGGGTCTTCCCAGGGCTATACGGCGCCTGCGCACAGACCTAGGAGCTGACTGCGCAGGCGCCGTATATATCCGAGTCCTATGGCTATGGCACTTCACGCCCTCCGAAAAAAGCTGAAATATGACTCCTATATATACGGCGCCTGCGCAGTCAGCTCCTAGGTTTGTACGCAGGCGCCGGGAAGAGCCGAGTCCTAAATCGGCTATTTTCGGAAGGCGCGACGCGACATAGCCGCGCCATTCACCCGCAGTGGAGAGAAAAGAAAATTATTCATTAAACAGTAAGTAGAGCTCTTTAGGGCCCTTTCACACTAGCGGACGAACGGTCCGCTCATTACAAGTCCGTTTACGGACTTGTAATGGGTCCCTATGGGAGCGGATCCGTTAGCGCATGATGCATCCGCTAACGTCCGCTCGATCCGCATCCGTTTTTGCGGACGGAAGAATGTCCTATTTTTTTTCCGTCCGGCCAAACGGATCGGATGCAAACGGACAGACGGTCCGTTTCCATCCGACTCCCCATAGGGGAGAGCGGAGGAGAGACGGGGCGGTCCCTGCACAGTGTGCGGGGACTGCCCCGTCCGCCCGACAGCTCAGCGGAGACCCCCTGCTGAGCTGACGGACACACGGGGCGGACCGAAAAACGGACCACTCCGTGTGTAAGGACCCTTACTGTCAAAAAAAAAAAAAAAGTAGAGCAATTAAATAAATAATAAAAAAAAAAAACAGCATACTGGCGCTGACGCCAGTATGCTGGATGGGATGGGACAGAGTAGTTTTAGGGTGAACCACCGCTTTAAACAAAACAAAAAAAATGGACGCTTAACCGTCCAGGTCACCCGCGACGTCAGCAGCCGAAGTCGAGTGGTAGCTCGGCTCTATCTTCCCCTGCCACCATCCTTTGTGAGGGAATCTGGAAGTGAAGCGCTGTGGCTTCACTGCCCCCGGTTCCCTACTGCACATGTGTGAGTTGCGCTGCGCCGTTCTCACTGGTCCCCGGTGTGTTCAGGGAGCCGTGTATTTCCCAGAACACAAGGGCGGGGGGCTTGATGTGGAGGGGCAGGAGTCTATAGCAGGAAGTGGTGCAAGTGCCTGTTTTATACAGGTATCTGCACCCCGTCCCCCTCAAAGGTGTCAAATGTGACACTGGAGGGGGGGAGGCTTCTGAAAAGCGGAGGTTCACTTTGAACCCCCGCTTTAAGTAACCTAATTTAGAGGCCCCCTACATCCTAGCCATGGAAGGACGCCAGGTGGTTTCATTGAGAAGTCATTTATATCCTGGATACAGAGTCATATACAATGTAAGGTTGTAGAATTGTAAATATTACTGAAGCATTACATGCACACAGTATGGAGCAATTTTTACACAGGATCTTGCTGCCAAGTTCTGACAGAAAGATCTTGCACTCTAGTTGTCATGTTTTTAATATCGCCTCATGCATGAGCCCTTACTGACCAGGCTGTATGGAAATATTAAAGATCCTTACCAGGGAAGGTTCAATAGCCATAGCTGTTCAGTCCTGTCTTGCCTTGCAGACTTGTAATAGAGATGTAGAGGAGAAGGAAATAAAGCAGGAAACCTCAAAGTGTAATCACACGCTGTGCCTTGTATGATAACAGTCATGCTTCTCTGTTCAGGCTGACAGGCCCCATTGCAGCCCTGTTACACTTAAAGTAGAAAAGTGAGACTTGGAGCAAGTTTCCAGGGAGTGGCCATGTTGGAGGCTGGGTGACACGTTACCTGACGGGGCCCACCCAGGTCATTAGGCTGCAAGGACTGTGACGTTTATTTGAACTAGGGAATTCACATGCAGTGCAGATGCTAATAGAACAGAATAGGAATGGATTGAAAGCTTGCTCAGCCCCCTCCTGACTCTAATTCAGTTCAGATACAGCCTTACTATTACCATGAATTAATATTTTTATTGTTTACGACTCATGTACTTGGGCTTTTCAGCTATGTCTGACATGCATTTGCCATGTCTTTATCTTTTTTGTTTACAAACTTTATTACGTACATAACACAATGGTACAAGTCATGATATCATATATATTGGAACAATCATTATTGAGATTTAAAGGGGTGTTCCAGCCAAATGTTATGTTTATTAAAAGTCAGCAGCTACAAAAAGTGTAGCTGCTGGTAGGGTTGCCACCTCATCCCTTTAAAACAGAACACATATGAATTACACAGGTTCTGAGGCTCAGGCTATTGCAGATTAGGCACCGAGTGAGTTTAATTACCACCATAATCAGCCACAGAACCTGTGTAATGCATATGTGTTCTGTTTTAAAGGGATGAGGTGGCAACCCTAGCTGCTGGCTTTTAATTAACATTCACATACCTGAACCAGCGACGCGCCGACCGGGGCTCCGCTCCTCTCCCCCCCTCCCCGGCCGGCGTCTTCATTCTAACTGTGGGCACCCGGCTGTGACAGCCTTCGGCTTCACGGCCGGGCACCCACTGCGCATGCGCGAGCAGCACTGCGCATGCGCGCGGCCCACCACTGATTGGACAGGCGATTGTCTAGGACCTGTCACTGTCCTAGGCGGTCGCCTACAGGGAGGGGCTGCTGTAGGCGATTAAGCTTAACCACTTAAGACCCGGACCAAAATGCAGGCAAAGGACCTTGCCCCTTTTTGCGATTCGGCACTGCGTCGCTTTAACTGACAATTGCGCGGTCGTGCGACGTGGCTCCCAAACAAAATTGGCGTCCTTTTTTCCCCACAAATAGAGCTTTCTTTTGGTGGTATTTGATCACCTCTGCGGTTTTTATTTTTTGCGCTATAAACAAAAATAGAGCGACAATTTTAAAAAAAATTCAATATTTTTTACTTTTTGCTATAATAAAAATCCCCCAAAAATATATAAAAAACATTTTTTTTCCTCAGTTTAGGCCGATACGTATTCTTCTACCTATTTTTGGTAAAAAAAATCACAATAAGCATTTATCGGTTGGTTTTCGCAAAATTTATAGCGTTTACAAAATAAGGAATAGTTTTATTGCATTTTTATTATTATTATTTTTTTTACTACTAATAGCGGCGATCAGCGATTTTTTTCGTGACTGCGACATTATGGCGGACACTTCGGACAATTTTGACACATTTTTGGGACAATTGTCATTTTCACAGAAAAAAATGCATTTAAATTTGCATTGTTTACTGTGGAAATGACAGTTGCAGTTTGGGAGT
This sequence comes from Rana kukunoris, assembly GCA_029574335.1. NCBI lineage: Eukaryota > Metazoa > Chordata > Amphibia > Anura > Ranidae > Rana > Rana kukunoris. The sequence continues at coordinate 172,121,576 of CM056049.1, forward strand.
TAACCACAGGTGGCGCTGTAGGGGATGTGTGGCTATGTGTGTTGTTTACTACTGTAGGGGGGTGTGGCTGTAGGTGTGACATCATCGATCGCGTCCCCCTATCACAGGGATGACGCGATCGATGCTGCAGCCACAGAGAAGCACGGGGAAGCCGTGTGTACACACGGCTCTCCCCGTTCTTCCGCTCCAGGGACGGATCGCCGCACTGCAGCGGCGATCGGGTCCGCGAATCCCGCGGTCCCGGTCCTGGAGCTTCGGACCGGGTCGCGGGAGCGCGCCCGCGGGGCGCGCGCCCGCGACCCACGGCTGGGTACTAAAATCAACGTATATATACGTTGATGTGCCCAGCCGTGCCATTCTGCCGACGTAAATGTGCAGTAGGCGGTCCTTAAGTGGTTAATCGCCTAACCAGCCCCTTGGCAGAAGGAGGAAGTGGGACAGGAAGTCCCACTCTCCCCCAAAAAAAATGACATGCCAAATGTGGCATGTAAGGGGGTGAGGAGTGGATTAAGCGGAAGTTCCATTTTTGGGTGAAACTCTGCTTTAAGACAAAAAAAAAAAAAAACTATCATGCATTTATGTTGCCATAGACAGAGCAATAATTAAAGCAAAGACCAACATTCCTGAAACCGACATTCAAATCACTTGAAGACCAGCCTTTTGTGGCACTTTTTGTTTACATAGAACAATCACTATTTTTGCAAGAATTTTTTATTTTATTTTTAAAGCAGAGGCCCTAGAGAATAAATTAGTGTTTGTTTTTTTGTTTCTTTTTAATGGCACGCGGTATTAGCGTAGCCATTTGATAAACACCTTTGAAAAAAAAAATCACTTTTTTTCCATTTTAATGCAAAAAAAAAAAACACAATACATAACCCAATTTTTTTGGTAAAATATAAAAGATGATGTTACACCGAGTAAATACATACCAAACATGTCACTCTTTTAACATTTTACTATCCATAGGCAACGCTTTAAAAGCCTTTATAGGTTGCCACTAAGGATGAGCTCTGGCGTGTTCACATGGTACACGTGCAGAGCCCGCCAGAAAGTGTGCATGGCGCTGCGCTAATCACAGCCAGGGAGACTTTTCCCGATGCTCGGCTACAGACATCGGGAAATGTCTCCCTGGCTGTGAGTAGCACAGCGCCGTGCACACTTCCTGGCGGGCTCTGCATGTGTACCATGCGAACACGCCAGAGCTCATCCTCCCCCAACTTAATGTATGCCAATTTTTTTAGAGATCCACATACCATCCCTCACGTTCGCTGCGGGGTGACCACCTATTGGGCAGACTGGCTCCGCGCCTGCTTCGTTACACTTTGGGTAAAACCTCATTGTTTATTCAATTTTTAATTCACTGCTGAACTGTATTACCTGTATTTTACTTTTCATTGCATTATTGTCCTTCAGATTGGTTCTCCTGAAGAAGCGGACCCCCCGCGAAACTAGTAGAGAATCGACCAATCTTTTGATGTACACTATTGTTTTTAATGCAACATTTTTATTTAATAAATTATTCCTTATTTATCATATTGTTTACCCTGACCTATTTTGTACCAAGATAGTCCACACCTCAACTGGGCGGGTATGTGTTGGGTCTTCAGCAACTATTCCCCCATTCCCACCCTCCCCCCCTTTTTTCTCATCAATACCTGGATGATGGTACCCTATTACCATATAAATTTTTCCTAAGTGAGGCCATACGCGCACTTTTTCAGAGCTCATCCTTAGTTGCCACTGTAGATTTACACAAGGGTCTGGTATTAGAATTACTGCCCATTAAGGATGAGCTCAGGTGTGTACGCAAGCCGCACGTGCAGAGAACGCCAGGAAGTCGGCACTCTACTGCGCTAATCACAAGCAGGGAGACGGTGTCCCGATGCGCGGCTGCAGAGATCGGGAAATATCTCACTGCTTGTGATTAGCGCTGTGTAGTGCCGACCTCCTGGCGGACTTTTCTCAACGCCCAGCCAGCGTAACGCCTCAGTGTGAAAGGGTCCATTGAGATGCATGGAGAGCGTTTTAATAGCGCTATTTTTAACACAAACGCTCCACTGTGAAGGGGTCTTAAAGCTGTATTGGAATGCTTTTTTCATTTTTCTGGGTAAACTAGAAGTGATGTCAGGTCATCATTTCTGGGTTACCATAGCCCAAAGCTTCTCAAACCATCTGTAGACGGGCGGATCCAGGAGGGGCAACAGGGCAATTGCTACCCCGAGAAAATAGCGAGGGGGTGAGCCGCTGGTGACTGAGAAGACCGGCGGTTGAGGGCTCGGATGGGCAGGCTGGAGAGCAGGCCGTGAGTGAGAAAACACAAGTAACACAGTGACAAAACAGCTGGTGACTAGGGCATTTTAAAAGAAATTTATCACTGCAATTCAAAAAATGCAGAAGAATGCAACATAATGGAGGCAACATAATGGAGGAAATGACACACGGCACGTATCTGTAAACGTATGGGGGTGTACCTCCAAGTCTTGTTAAACTTCAATCTCCCCCGACACCTTAGTAGTCCACTCCGAACATATTTGAATCCTGCAGAGGTTGGAAGAAAACTGATGCTGATCCCATGTACCGTATGTAGTAATGCTAGATAAGAGCTGCTGATCATTATCTCTGGTAAATTGCTCGTTTGGAAGGTGGAGGACACACAAGTGGTGTAAGCACTTTGGAGGAAGATTCAATTGGAAAAAGATGTATGCACTTTATTGGAGCGCGGGTCACTTTGTTTGATGGACACTTGTATAGATTTTTGATGTCGGGGGAGGTTTCAGATGAATTTTGATATTTATAATTATATTAATCGTTGTACACCGTATATGAATTAAGCACACACACACACGTATAGTTTTTATTTATTCACATATTTAGTATATTGTAGTAGTTTTTTTTCAGTTGTATTCACTTTATTGGACACAAGACAGCAGTGTTGTCATATATTTGTTTGTGATAAAGGAAAAAACTGACAGGGATCCTAAACCTTTCCTACTGTAAAAAAATGTTTTACCACTGTTTGTGCCCCCATTGGGAGAGTGTCCCCTAGTTTCCTATACCTGCCCTCACCAGGGAAGAAAGTGAAGACACTAAAAAAGCCACTGATAGTGCTTCTGTCACTTATATATATAAAAAACAAACAAAAAACACAAGCACTGTAAATAAAGTTTTGGTTGAAGTTAGGAGTTGGGTTTACTTTTACATATGATATGATTTACTTTGCAATACCAGATCCCGTGTTGCTTGTGTCATAGATTTCATTACATTCCCCGCCTCCTGTTCCTAATAATAAAGTGGTAGGAAAGTCTGATTCAGAGACTAAAAAAAGTGTGCCCACCGCTACCTGCACACCGCATAATGCATACTAGTACACTATGAGAGACTTACCTACAGATGGAGCCGTCCAGTGCTAGGATGTCAAAGCGCTCTCTTGTCTGCGATTAGAGGCGGCTCTAGGCTTGGTGAGGCCTTAGGCAAACCTTAGATGGTCAGAGATTGCATACTTGATAAAATGGATGGTCAGAGACTGCATATGTGATAAAAGAGATGTTCAGAGACTGCAGACATGGTACAAGAGATGGTCAGAAACTGCAGACATGGTACAAGAAATGGTCAGAGACTGCATACGTGGTACAAGAGATGGTCAGAGACTGCAGACATGGTACATGAGATGGTCAGAGACTGCAGACATGGTACAAGAGATGGTCAGAGACTGCCTACGTACTACAGGAGATGGTCAGAGACTGCATACATACTACAGGAGATTGTCAGAGCCTGCATACTTGATACAAGAGATTGTCAGAGACTGCAGACATGGTACAAGAGATGGTCAGAGACTGCATACTTGATACAAGAGATGGTCAGAGACTGCATACTTGATACAAGAGATGTCAGAGACTGCAGACATGGTACAAGAGATGGTCAGAAACTGCAGACATGGTACAAGAGATGGTCAGAGACTGCAGATATACTACAGGAGATGGTCAGAGACTGCATACATGATACAAGAGATGGTCAGAGACTGCATACACAATACAAGAGATGGTCAGAGACTGCGTACACGATACAAGAGATGTTTAGAGACTGCATACATGATACAGGAGATGGTCAGAGACTGCAGATATACTACAGGAGATGGTCAGAGACTGCAGATATACTACAGGAGATGGGCAGAGACTGCATACATGATACAAGAGATGGTCAGAGACTGCAGATATACTACAGTAGATGGTCAGAGACTGCATACACGATAAAAGAGACGGTCAGAGAGTGTGCGGACATGATACAGGAGATGGTCAAAGACTGCAGACATGGTATAAGAGATGTCAGAGACAGCGTGCATGGTACAAGAGATGGTCAGAGACTGCAGACATGGTACACGAGATGGTCAGAGACTGCAGACATGGTACAAGAAATGGTCAGAGACTGCAGACACGGTACAAGAGATGGTCAGAGACTGCATACATACTACAGGAGTTGGTCAGAGACTGCATATATACTACAGGAGATGGTCAGAGACTGCAGGTATACTACAGGAGATGGTCAGAGACTGCATACATGGTACAGGAGATGGTCAGAGTCTGCATACGTGGTACAAGAGATGGTCAGAGACTGCAGACATGGTACAAGAGATGGTCAGAAACTGCAGACATGGTACAAGAGATGGTCAGAGACTGCAGACATGGTACAAGAGATGGTCAGAGACTGCAGACATGGTACAAGAGATGGTCAGAGACTGTAGATATACTACAGGAGATGGTCAGAGACTGCATTCATGATACAAGAGATGGTCAGAGACTGCATACACAATACAAGAGATGGTCAGAGACTGCATACACGATACAGGAGATGGTCAGAGACTGCATACACGATACAGGAGATGGTCAGAGACTACAGATATACTACAGGAGATGGTCAGAGACTGCAGATATACTACAGGAGATGGTCAGAGACTGCATACATTATACAAAAGATGGTCAGAGACTGAAATACGCGCCGCTTTGCTGGGATCCCGGTACGAGTTCCCGGCGGCACACGCAGGCACACGCGATTGCCCAGTAACTGAGCGGGGACGTGGAGCTCTGTGTGTAAACACAGAGCTGCACGTCCCTGTCAGGGAGAGAGGAGACAGATTGTGTTCCTTGTACATAGGGACACAATCGGTCACCTCCCCCAGCCACCCCCCCTCCCCCCACAGTTAGAACACTCATAGGACACATATTTAACCCCTTCCCCGCTCCCTAGTGGTTAACCCCTTCACTGCCAGTCACATTTATACAGTAATCAATGCATATTTATAGCATTGTTCACTGTATAAATGTAAATGGTCCCAAAAATGTCACAAAAGTGTCCGAAGTGTCGGCAATAACGTCGCAGTCCCAATAAGAAAATCGCAGATCGCCGCAATTAATAGTAAAAAAATAAAATAATAAAAATGCCATAAACTATTCCCTATTTTGTAAACATTATAAATTTTGCGCAAACCAATCGATAAACGCTTATTGCATTTTTTTTTTACCAAAAATATGTAGAAGAATACGTATCGGCCTAAACTGAGGAAAAAAATATTTTTTTAATATATTTTTGGGGATATTTATTATAGCAAAAAGTAAAAAATATTGCATTTTTTTTTCAAAATTGACGCTCTATTTTTGTTTATAGCGCAAAAAGGTGATCAAATACCACCATAAGAAAGCTCTATTTGTGGGAAAAAAAGGACGCCAATTTTGTTTGGGAGCCACGTCGCACGACCGCGCAATTGTCAGTTAAAGCGACACAGTGCCGGAAGCTTAAATTTCGTCTGGGCAGGAAGGGGGTGTAGGTGCACAGTAGGCAAGTGGTTAAAAGCACAAAAAAACACTAGTGTGGTGCTGTAAATACTGGAAACACATACAGTACTTTTAACACAATCCAGGAACATAGGAAGCAGAATGTGGTGCTGTAGGGGCATTCATTTCACTGGGCCCTCCTAGAAGCAGAATATATAATAAGCCCCACCAAGGAGGGAAAAACACTAGACCAATCACAGAAAAAAAGCACTATTTCCCTGAAACAATATTCTGCACCACTTGTGGTATTATTTTGGGTGACCAATTTAAAAAGCATCCCACCCAGGTAGCACACCGCAATGCCCTTGCGGGCATTAAATCCGGGGGCATTTTTTTTTTTTATTGGCAAATGGTAAACTATTTTACTATTTTATACGTAACGTTAAAAAAAAAAAAAAGATACTTATAATTTTTTGGGAAATGTTAAGAAAATAAGATAGAGAAAAAACTTGGAGCGAGTAAAGGGGTGCGCTACCTGTACGTGTGGCAAAAAAGCAGGGGTGACCAGCAAGTGGACATGGTCAGAAAGTGGAGATTTCTTTATGGCGTACAATGGTGATCAGTATGTCCTGGCCTCCCTATACCAATAAAAAAAGCTATTATAGTTAGTCAGGCTGAAAAAAGACACACGTCCATCCAGTTCAACCATAAAAAAAATAATAATAATAACATACAATCCCATATACCCAACTCCACAGTTGATCCAGAGGAAGGCAAAAAAACACAGCAAAGCATGATCCAATTTGCTACAGCAGGGGAAAAAATTCCTTCCTGATCCCCCGAGAGGCAATCGGATATTCCCCGGATCAACTTTACCTATAAATGTCAGTACCAAGTTATATTAGATACATTTAGGAAAGAGTCCAGACCTTTCTTAAAGCAATCTACTGAGCTGGCCAAAACCACCTCTGGAGGGAGTCTGTTCCACATTTTCACAGCTCTTACTGTGAAGAAACCTTTCCGTGTTTGGAGGTAAAATCTCTTTTTCTCTAGACGTAAAGAGTGCCCCCTTGTCCTTTTTGTCGACCGTAAAGTTAATAACTCAACACCAAGTTCACTATACGGACCTCTTATATATTTGTACATGTGGATCATATCCCCCCCCCCTTATTCTCCTCTTCTCAATAGAGGAATAGAGTGAATAAATTCAGTTCCTCTAATCTTTCCTCATACCTGAGCTCCTCCATGCCTCTTATCAGTTTGGTTGCCCTTCTCTGCACCTTCTCCAGTTCTCCGATATCCTTTTTGAGAACTGGTGCCCAAAACTGGACTGCATATTCCAGATGAGGTCTTACTAATGATTTGTACAGGGGCAAAATGATATCTCTCTCTCTGGAGTCCATACCTCTCTTAATACAAGAAAGGACTTTGCTCACTTTGGAAACCGCAGCTTGGCATTGCATGCCATTATTGAGCTTATGATCAACTAAAACCCCCAGATCCTTCTCCACTACAGATCCCCCCAGTTGTACTCCCCCGAGTATGTATGATGCATGCATATTCCTAGCCCCCAAGTGCATAACTTTACATTCTATGGGCCAGATTCTCAGAGGCGCTACGACGGAGTATCTCAGATACCCCGTCGTATCGCCGTTTTTTTGCCGGGTATCTATGCGAGTGATTCCTTGAATCACTTTGGCATAGATACGGCTGAACATCCGACAAGTGTAATACCATTACACTTGTGGATCGTAGTTGTAATGACAACTCCGGCCACTAGGTGGCCTTTACGTTGTTTTCTCATTTGCCTATGCAGATTCCTGAACGCTTTTACGCCGCCCCGTCGTCGTGTACGTCGTTTTCGAACGCGTAAGGTTACCCCTGCTAATATGAGGGGTAACCTTACGCAGTACCCTCGGGTGCCGTCGGATGCCATGTTAAGTATGGCGTTGGGTCAGCGTCGGCTTTTTCCGTTGCTTACGTCGTTTTACTAACTCGTTCGCGTATAGGGCATTGCGTAGTGACGATCACGTCGTTTTGACGTCGGTTTCAACGACGCTTTCCGACGTGAGATGGAGCATGCGCACTGGGCTTTTTCCCCGGCCGGCGCATGCGCAGTTCGATTGACGCGGGGGCGCGCTTAATTTAAATACAAGCCGCCCCCTTTGAATTACGCGGCCTTACGCTGGGCCATTTACACTACGCCTCCGCAAACTACGGAGCAAGTGCATGGAGAATACGGCACTTGCTCTGTTACGTTGCGGCGGCGGCGTAGTGTAAATGGCTTACGCTACGCCAGCGAAATTCTATGAGAATCTGGCCCATCAACATTAAACCTCATTTGCCACTTAGTCGCCCAATTGGACAGAGCATTGAGGTCGGCTTGTAAATTGGCGACATCCTGTAAGGACTTTATTCCACTGCATAGCTTGGTGTCATCTACAAAGACAGAAATGTGACTTTTTTATTCTCAGACCCAATATCATTTATAAATGTATTAAAAAGTAAGGGTCCCAACACCGAACCTTGGGGTACACCGCTGATAACCTTCGACCATTCAGAATCATTAACCACAACTCTCTGAATTCTGTCTTTCAGCCAGTTTTCTATCCATTTACAAACTGATATTTCCATTCCTGTAGACTTTACCTTACACATGAGCCGTGTGTGCGGAACTGTGTCGAACGAAATGCAGCACAGCCCTACACTTTATACAATTCTACAAATGTACTTATAAGTGCAATGGTGAAACCTATAAAATAATGTCCAGTGCAAATCAACCAGTGTATTGCAATATTTTAGTGATGGTGTCACCCACTCTGCAAAAATATTTGAGAAATTGCAGAGCTGCAATGTTCAAATAATTGTGAAACCCCTACATACAATAATATTAACAGAGATGCAAATCAACCAGTGTCACCCTCTCTGCTAAAGGTAAGAAATATTGCAGAGCTGCAATGTGAAAATAGTGGTAAAACCCCTATATATAATCATAATAAAATGTACAATTGATGTACATATTTAAAATGTTATTATGATTATGCACAGGTTGTTTGACAAAGGGGAGGGGCTTCTCATATCGGCCCTACCCATCCCCAATATCAGAGCTCCGATTTGACAGCTCCACTCACTTTTGGCCATATACGCCCCGGCTTGCCCACCAATCCCTTATATGCTGGATAAATATTCACATTTCTGCATGTCCTGCTAGGGCAGTGTTTCTCACTTCCAGTCCTCAAGCCCCCCCCAACAGGTCAGGTTTTCAGGATTTCCATTATTTTGCACAGGTGATTTGATCAGTTTCACTGCCTTAGTAATTCCCACAGCCTTTTCATCTGAGGGAAATCCTGAAAACATGACCTGTTGGGGGGGTGTGAGGACTGGAATTGAGAAACACTGTGCTAGGGCTAGGCTGTCAGCAATGGGTATAGGTGCTGCCCCTGAATCCAGGGACAGATTTTGTCTGGGGACAAGGTTCTACAACTGGGGGCTGTCCCCGGAAACCAGGGATGTCTGGTCACCTTATCATACTCTATATACATTGTGGTACACTTGTCCATTTAAATATGACTTCAATGCTAGAGGCTGCCTTATCGCAAGGCATGTTAAAGCTGAAGTTTAGGTATGGAAGTCTTTCCATAGTTCCATTGGTCTAGCTTGGATGTGTCCTACCTGTAATCTCCACTAGCTTCTGGGTTGCTCTAGGTCGCTGGCTTGGCATGCCATTCAAGTCATGTGTGCATTAATTGTCAGGGCAGCCTCTCAGCACAGGTCCTGGAAACCAGTGGTGGTGACTACTATGGAGAGCTGCAGCTTCCACAGGGATCCCACGGGTATGACACATACAGTACATACTTACATTGATCCAAGCTGGAGTTAAGAAAACATAAGGCACCTGCCAGTTTGCCAGTTTTAAAAAACGGGAACATTTCTAGGGACAAATCTTCAATACCTTCAGACAAACAGTCCCTTGACATATGATGATGATGATGATAGAGAGGGTCTACAAATGCCAACAAGTCAGGAACTGCAAAGCTGCCCATTGAGAGCTAACAAGATGTATAAATATATCAGTTCCAAAGTTGTAGTGACATAAAGGGTCTGCTTGCTTTATTTTGTGTCTTTTGTGAAAATGTTATCGTTGCATTTGTAATATTTATTTTCAAACCTATATACTCTGTATATCTTAGACATGGCTGGGGCATATATTAAAAAAAATAGGGAGAATTCAGTAAAGCATTAGGCCCACTTTTCTGGGTATCTGGCCCTTTAATTATTCCTTTGCCAGATTCAAATAGTCCTGCTGTCAATTTGAGCAGTGCTACAGATTCAGGTAGTTCGTAATAGTGCACGATTGTAGATAATAAAACTGAAGGTAATTAACCACTTCAGCCCCGGAAGAATTTACCTCCTTCCTGACCAGAGCACTTTTTGCTATACGGCACTGAGTTAAAATATTAAAAGCCAGCAGCTACCAATACCGAAGCTGCTGACTTTTAATAAATGGACACTTAACTGTCCAGGGTTCCCGCGAGTCGTGTGTCCTCTCTGGTCCGTGCTGTCTTCTGGGACTTGTGTGTTTCCCAGAAGACAGCGAGGGGAGGGGGAGTGGCGTAACCCAGTGATCTATGCCCGGAAGTGGGTGCAAATACCTGGATTATACAGGTATCAGCACCCCCCCCCCCCCCCAGGGCTGGACTGGGACAAAAATTTGGCCCTGGACTTTATCCAGACCGGCCCACTTTGACAGGTCTCTCCTGTGGCGGCTGAACAACTCCCCCCCCCCCAGCCACCCAAGCCCCCTCTCCGCCTTCACTAGCCACTAGCCATTCTACTTTATTAAACGGCTAGTACTGGTACTCTTATAGGCAGTACCAATGGGAAAGCTAGACATTATTTCCCCCGGGCAAAGAAACAGTTCGGTGCCCCCCCATGGGACAAGATTTGGCAGAAGTGAGTAACTCCCTGGCCATAGCTATTAAGTCAGCTGTCTGTCCCCTCCCCCGTGCTCCTTCTGGTCCGCCCCATGCTCCTCTGTCATTCCCCCTGCTCCTCTGGTCCTCTCCTGCTTCTCTATTTCCCCCCAGGTGAGCACTACGGGGAGGGAGAGGTAGTGAGAAGGGAGAGACAGAGGAGCGGAGGGGGGGCGGTCTGCTGTCACTGAAGCCCGGCCCACTAAGCCATCGGCCCACCGGGAAACTCCCTGTAGTCCCAATGGCCAGTCCATCCCTGCCCCCTCCCCTGAAAGGTGCCAAATGTGACACCGGGGGGGGGGGGGTTCTGAAAAGCAGGGGTTTCATTTTTGTGTGGAACTCTGCTTTAATGTTAGTGCATTTATTACATTTTTGCACAGGTGGACTTGGCACCTTTCTACTCTACAGAGACAGAGTGCACACATCGAAGCCACAGCGCAGCTTGCCATAACTACTAAAGCTTGTCCTTCTCCACTACACCTTTTATCTGGAACCCATATTCTTATCAGATGGACTTTTCCTGATAGTATACAATACACACGGTCGGACTTTTGGCCAACCAACTTCAAAATCTGCAACTTTTCGAATTTGTCCGATCGTGTGTACGCTCCATCGGACCAACTTTTTCGGGTTTCATCAGACAAAAAGTTGGGTCTGCGAACGGACCAACTTTTCGGCAACAAAAGTCTGATGGTGCCTTGTGTGACCGTGTGTACAGCAAGCCAACCAACTTTTGTACAAAGTGCAAATACGCATGCTCAGAACCAATGTTAAAATCAACCAACAATAGCAGAAGTTAACCAAAGGGTGGCGGTAAAGAGCAGAAAAACCATGTGATGATAGGAAAGTTTTAGAAAAGTTTGCAGAAAAGTCTGACTGTGTGTATGTTATGGGTGTGACCTGACAAATCAATTAGGACAAAAATCCAAGGGAAAGTTTGTTGGATGTCCGACCGTGTGTACGAGCCTTTAGATATGCCCATGCCTGGGTCACTGAAGAAAATCACGCTGTGCTCAGCCATCCCACTCCATCCTGCACGGATCTGATGTGGTGCCAGCTTTACAGGACTTGCTGTGACTTGCAGTCCCCCTTTCATTTCTTCAGCCCAGCAACCGGATTTGAATGCAACCTACCTGTTCTCCATGTGAGTGGATGTTGTTGTTTATTAAATTATTCTTATGATATATACTCAGAGGCTAAGATGTTTCCAGCAAACTCTCAGAATTGCTGGAGATGTGTAGACACTTCGGGAAATTCATGCACATATTTTAGACATGCCCGAAGATAGTGGTATTTTGGAGGGAGGTACTGAGAATGATTGCCATAGTAACATCAATAGTCTTGGAACAGGAGGCGGAGATTGGTAGAGAAATATATTGGATCGGTGGGAAGGAGAACACAGGTAGGCCTATTACTATTCTATGCTAGGAAAACGATAGTGTTAAATTGAAAAAAGTTAGAAGCTCCGTCAGTGGTACACTGGAAAAATCTAGTAAATAGTAACCTTCCATTGTCTAGGGAAACATACTGTAATAGAGGACACGGGGAGAAATATGAGAGAGTATGGGCGAGTCGGATAGAAAATCCTATTCACACCTAGGCGTTTTGTCGCCCTACGCCGGACGCTACAATACACCGGACCGTCGGATTTACATTATTCTCTATGGAGATCGTTCACATCTCCTAACGCCGAACGCCTTACGTCGAAAGAACGCCGAATGCCGAAATTCAAGCAAGTCCCGGACCCTTTTCCGACGCGCATATCGGGCGACTTTAGCGTTCCACATAGCCGAAAATACAATGTAAAAAAAAATGCGGTAAAAAAACGAAGCGTTTTGTCGCCGCAAATCGCAGAACAAAACTATTTTTTGTTGCCGCAAAACGCCTACTCGAAGGTGTGAATGCAGCCAGGGTAAATAGGAAATAGGGAGAGGTTAACCACACCACTGAATAAAGGGAGAGATAGGAGGTGTAAAAGGTATTTAAGTAAGGAAAAACAAATGTCAAATTTTGTATTCTTTTATGGAGGCTCCAGAAGAGAGCAGATAAATGTAAATGGAAATTGAGAAATGTAAATGTAGTTTTATATTTTGTATGAGGGGAAAAAAATAGAAAATTAATAAAGAGATTTGTAAAAAAAAAGAAAAATATATTTACTCAGAGACGCCCCTTTTCTTGTTTTTTTCCCCAAGGTAATACAGGGTCACTGAACTAAGTGAAAACTTACTCCTTGTACATCACCTCCCGAATGTAAACAGATATCATGGGCACGGATTCACAGACATCGGCGCACATTTATGCCGCCGTAGCGTATCTCTTTTACGCTACGCCGATGGAGGGCAGAGAGGCAAGCATTAAATTCACAAAGCAAATGCTCCCAACGTTGCACCAGCGTGGCGTATATTTCGTAGGCGTAGGCCGACGTAAGTGGAAGTAGGTGGAAGTGGGCGTGATCCATGCTAATGAAGCGTGACCCCATGCAAATGATGTGCCGGGTGCCAGACAAGTACTGTGCGCATGCGCACAACCACGTCGGAACAACTGCCTAAGATACGCTGGATCACTAAGTATGCCGTTAACGTAACCTACGCCCAGCCAGACCCACGTTGGCCCATCTTCACAGACGTCCAACGTACAATACGTTGGCTTGTGTTCCCTGGTCCATACCTTTGCATGGGTTGCGCCTCATCTATGGGGAATAACTTTACGCCAGACGTAAAACTTACGCAAACCGCATATATCATGCGCCGGGCGCAAGTACATTCGTGAATCAGCGTATCTCCCTCATTTGCATATTTGAATAGAAAATCAATGGGAGCGCCACATGCGTCCAGCATAAATATGCGCCCACTCTACGCCAGCGTAGGCAAGTTACGTTGGTGGGATGAAGTCTGTTTTTAGGCGTATCTTAGTTTGTGGGTCCGGCGCACAGATACGACGGCACATATTTGTACTTACGCGGCGTATCTGAAGATACGTCGGCGCAAGTGCTTTGTGAATCCGGGCCAAGGTGCTCAGTTTACATAGGTAACTGCGAGAAGCCACTGTGCAATTTTTTCTGTATATGAAGGGTTCAGAATAAATGCAACTTGGGCATGGCCTGGGAACATTTTCTGATTTCATGGAGTTGAGCTGTTCACACCTGGGCATAGCAAAAACACGCATTTCTGCAAATGCGTGCAAACTAATACATGCAAAATGCACTTGGCTCATGTCCAAAATGTGGTGCTTGAGCTTCTTGATAGCGTTTTAGGAGTGGAGGGAGGACCATTCAATTGAATGGTCCAGCTCCAAAAATTTGCGAAAAAATACCCCCAAAAAATCCAAAAACAGGACGTGAACAAGGCCTTAAAGTGGACACAAAGCATAGACATTGTATGGATATCATCTACTAATGTTAATTGTACATTTACAGGAAATTGTAACTGTCTCAGTGGTTTCCAACCTGGGGTACCCATATTCCCAGAGGTATGTGCCAGAATGTTTAGGGGTATGCAATATTTTTTTTTAATAATGACGGAAATAGGCAGTAGCTTACCTTCCAGGGGTACCTGCAAGACCTGAATGTTTATATTTTTGCATGCTGCCACACTTCAAGCTCTGCAGATGGGCACCTCTCCCATAGAGACTGTGCAACAGCAACCTGCCTAAACACCCGGGCCATATTGTGCAATTCGGCACTATACAGAGCAATGGCCCAACATGCTGCAGGACTTAGGGGGAGCTTGTGACACACCACGGTGTGACCACTGCAGTGCCACATCATTCTGCACAGTGTATGCCAGAGCCAGACACCAGATGCCCCTCTAAAAAGAACCTGTTGGTTGTGTGACACAATCTAGGCCTAGGGGATTAACTAGGGGCTGGAGAGCAGCTCACAGGGGGAAAGTCTGGAAAGGAGACAAGAAGGATAAAGTGTTCCTGCTGGAGTTGATGAGTACCATCACACTGTGACTCAAGGCAGGGAAGTCACCTTATTATCACAATGCTCCTATTAATAGACGTTTTTTTTACAGTTACAAGATATATATTTTAAAATCAGCAACTGTATTCATTACAAAAACGTTGCTAATAAGAAGGGGTACAATTTGTGGAAATGTACTGCAAAAGAATAAGCAGTGAAATGGAAAACACTGGTATAAGATACTGCTACGCCTTACTGCTGGTCCCGAGATTTGTATAAGATTTGGCAGACTATTGCACTGTTCTCCTTGCTGGAGTGGAAGCTGTACCTGGGAACCCACAGTGCAATTATCTTCCTTTTTATTTCATTCTATGAATATGTGCTTCCTCTGCCGCTCTTTTTGCTTATTTATTTAAGTTAGTAACCTGTCATGAGTATGAAAGCTGCTATTGACTTCTTCTAAAAAATAAGAGTTCCCTGTCGTAAAAATCAAGGGGCTTCGGTACTTTTTAAGTCACTAAATCAGAACAATTGAATGTTTGAGACTGGGGTTTTTTTCTGTATATTTTCAGTGGAGTTGGTGCTTCCACATGTCTCGTTACCATATAAATTCCTTAGTGATAATATGAAGGGTTACGCTATCACTAATGCCACTGTAAGATCTTATGTACTGTTCTCACGGATTTGTATATTTGCTTTGTTGAATAAGGCATAGATAGCTGTTACATGGTTGCAAGCTTACTTGTATAGTGTGACTGCACGTGGATGTCTTTATGTGGTTGTGTTTTTTCCTTTTTATTGTTTGTTTTGTATTAAAACTGAAAAATCCCCCCAAAATTATGGGAAATAGACGTTGACACCTAGACATTCCTGACCTGCATGCTTGTTCAGGACCTGAAGCCAGAAACAGTCTGGCAACAAGCATTTTTACACCAACTGTATTCCACTAGGTACAGTCAACCAAGTTGAATACCCCATGGCAGCCATAGTAGTTTAATAAAGAATTTGAAAAACTAGCACTAAACATTGTAATACTGAATTTATTAAAAATATATACAGTAACTACATTGGACTCTTACTATGTCAAACAATATACAATATTTATTTTACATTGCGAATCATCACAGTTTACAGATGCTGTACCTGGGTGAGGAAAACTGAGATAATACACAGCAATATGACATAAAGTATAACAGTATGATTACAGTAGCTTCATTACTTTTTACAGAGGGCACCAACACAGCTCATTGTAGCTATTAAATTAAATATACAGAACAAAGTAATTAATACTCACAGCAAAACAAAGAGTTAATGTTTTATTTTTAGGAATTCAAATAAAGTATCTAAATTCCCTCTGTGGCTTTTAGCACCCATTGTTTTTAGCAGTAGTGAGATGTGTATACGTCTGTAATATTAAAATACGGGGTCTTATATAGTAATATTAAAGGCAATGATATGCAGAAACCTGTAACCGCCAATCGCTGTTTTGTGCTTTTGTTTTGGCTAGTCAAGTTAGAGAACAATAAGTTACTGGGGCCGAACCTCCCCTCTTCTCCATAGAAAAAAGGAAGCTTCAACATCCATTAAACATTCCATCGAAAGTATATTTTACAACAACCTGCACTGTCCATGACTTAGGCCTCATACACACAATAGATTAACCAGAGGACAACGGTCTGATGGACCGCTTTCATCAGTCAAAACCGATCGTGTGTGGGCCCCATAGGTTATTTAACCAGAGGTTAAAAAAAAGCCAACTTGCTTTAAATTTATCCGATGGATTCCTAACCAATAGGTCAAAACCGATCGTTAGTAGGCACGACTATTGGTTAAAAATCCACGCATGCTCAGAATCAAGTCAACGCATGCTTGGAAGCATTGAACTTCATTTTTTTTCAACACGTCGTTGTATTTTACGTCACCGCGTTCTAACACGATAGTTTTTTTAACCGATGGTATGTAGGCAGGACTGACCATGAGTCAGCTTCATCGGTTAACCGATTACAAAGATCAATCAGACCGTTCTCACCGGATGGACTGATCGTGTGTACAAGGCTTAACAGATGTGCTTGTTCTGGAAAACCCTACAAATGCAGATTTAAATCCTCTGCATTTAAATCTCCCATCAGTTTACATACAAATACTAGATTGTAGACGGATGTGCAGATGTTATCCAACCCCCAGAATTTTTAAGTACACAATGGCACCAGAGCATGTATGTAAAACGAAAATGTACTTAAAGTGAAACATTACCTTTTTTCACTTCTAGGGTGTAGTGGGGGGTCAGGGACTGTAGTGGGGGTCTCAGGAGCTGTAGTTGAGGTCTCAGGGGTTGTAGTGGAGGTGTCAGGGGCACACTGAACAGGACGGGCTATGCTCTCGGGGGTTCAGCTCTTTCTGCTGCGGCTGTAAAATGTCTTTACAGTACTTGTAAGGCACTTTACATACACTCGCGGGTATGTCCTTACTCGCGAGTGTATGTAAAGTGAGTGTACTTAAAGTGGGGTATGCCTGTATGCATTGCAGGCAGACCACTCTAGGTCTTTTTGGAAATGAGCGATGCTGCCACCTACAGATCATTAACTGAACAAAATCAGATGGATCAGGCAGGAATCATGTCAGGTCCATAGGCAGTTTAATGCTGTCCAGATCACCAATACCATTGCTCACTATGGGTACTATGTATGAAAACATGCTAGATGCCCACAGCAGTCAGTCAACTTTGATATGTCATTCTGTTAGCCCACAGTTTAAAATAAAACAAAGACTTTGACTGGTTGTTATGAGAAGCAAGAAAAAATAAGAAGCCTCTATGGCAGGGGTCGCCAAACTTTCTAAGTCCTTTAGACTTTAGGGGGGGCCAGACTTTGACCAGTGGGAGCAGAAAATGCCCCAGCATCAGTGGGCATAAACAATGCCCCATCATTGGTTTGAATGGAAGGAATTGTTCCCAAATGTTGGTATCAATGGGAAGAATAGTGCCTCATCTATGGTGTCAGTGGAACGAATAGTACCCCATCAATGGTGTTAGTGGGAGGTATAGTGCCCCATCGATGGTGTCAGTTGGTGGAATAGTGCCCCGAGGGCCAGAAAAAAAGCAGACCAAGGGCCACATCTGGATCCTAGGCAACAGTTTGAAGACCACTGCTCTATGGTATTAAAAAATACAGTTTAAAAGGGTTATATAGCTAAACGCCATATACTGGGAACAATATTGGCACATTGTGCTTTTTTCTGTGCAAACTGTAGTGCAGTGATGATATATATGTTCTAGCCTCACACCTTGGCTGAATGCAGTACATATGACATAAACGCAACATGGACATGCGTTGCTAACAAATATATTACATGGCGTATTTTGCACTGCTGATAATTCCTAGTATAGTAATCAAGTTCTTGTGTTGGCTGTTTTTCCAGGTATTATAAGTCTGAGCATATTGCAGGATATATTATAGATAAGAAAATATATTATTCCTCTGAAAAAGCAGAGAAAACTAGAAAACAAGATCTATATTGATAAATTGTTTCTGGAGAGATGCCTCGTAAGCTTTGGTCTTGCCCGACCTTCATTAGAGTACAGCGAAGGCTTCATTCCTCCTGTAGCTCGTAATAAATCTTTTATCACATATAAATAGATATCCTTACTGGTGAAACCTTCAGAATGACCAGTTACTCAGACTTTGTGTTTTTTTTTGTAACATGCACAGATCTCTTGGAGCTAATATATCCAACAATAGAGTCACAGTTATGATACATGCCCATCCCTATCAAGGTGAAGCCGATGCCGGTATAGCTGAGTACTGTAAGGTGGCTTCCAAAGAGCATTCTGGATAAGACAAGGTTCCCCACCACATTGAGGTTGCCAAGGACATGTATGGTGACTGCTGAGGTCAGTGTGATGACACAGAAGCTTGCCAAATTGTACAGAACAGATCCCAAGCAGCTAAGGAGGATGAAAAGCCAAAGTTTACTGTCACTGTCTGGTGGCTTTTCCCACGCCACTCCTCTCTCTAGTAACACTGCAGCCACTAGCAAGATGCAGAAACTGGGTATAGACATCAGGTACAGCAGTGTGACCGAATGAATGTTCTCCTCTTTAAGAAGTAGACCTGAAAAATAAAATAAAACAATATTCTATTTAAAGTGCTTCAAGCCAATATAAAAACATTCTGTTCATATATATATTTTATTATGTAGCGTATTTTTCAGACTATAAGGGCCAGATTCAGGTAGATGGGCGAATCTTTATTTTGGAGTAACGTTTCTCATTTACGTTACTCCGCCGAAACTTTAGGAGCAAGTACTGTATTCACAAAGCACTTGCTCCTAAAGTTGCGGCAGCGTAGCGAAAATGAGCCGGCGGAATTCAAATTGGGCGGGTAGGGGGCGTGTATTATTTAAACTAGGCGCGATCCCGCGGCGAACGTACTGCGCACGCGGTCGACTGTCAGTGCGCATGCTCCAAATTCTGTCAGTGAACATCAATGACGTCAATCCCCATTCACGGACGTTTTACGCAAACGACGCGAACATTTTTAAATTCGATGCGATGACGACGGCCATACTTAACATAGGATACTCCACTAGGGGGCTGGTTTTTCTTTACGCCGCGTATCTCTTACGGAAACGTCGGAAAGTCACTGCGTCGGGCCCGAATACGATCGTGAATTGCCGATTCTCGCTGATTAACATATTCTCTGCGTTAATCAGCGGGAACGCCCCGAGCGCCATTTTTAAAATTGCAGTTCCGATACAATTACGCCGCTCGTATAGGAACTCCAAACTGGCGTTTCTTGTTTTCTGCTTACAGAAAACAGAAATGCCGGCTCAAAGTGAGAGTTAGGCTGGTACTCCAGCCTAACTCTACCTGAATCTGGCCCTAAGACTCACTTTTTCCCTCCAGAAATATGTACGCAAAACCATCGGTTCAAAACCCGCACATGCTCAGAATCAAGTCGACGCATGCTTGGAAGCATTGAACGTCGTTGTGTTTTACGTCACCGCGTTCTGACATGATCGGTTTTTGAACTGATGGTGTGTACGCACATCAGACCATTAGTCTGTGAACCGATAAAAATGAACTTCAGTCCGTTTTCATCGGTTTGGACTGATCGCGTGTACGCGGCCTTAAAGAAAAGGGCACCATTAACTATTGAGATGATAAGGTAAGGCAGTGGGGTAATATAATAATAAGAATGGGGGTATAACATAGTACTGTATATAGAACACATCAATGTGTACCCAAACAGAATTATTATCATTTTGTAACCACAAATATAGCTTTTTATTGATGGTATTTGATCAACTCTGCGGTTTTTATTTTTTGCTAAACAAATAAAAAAATACTGAAATTTTTGAAAAAAAAAAGTTTTTCTTTTGTTTCTTTTATAAAATGTTGTAAATAAGTAAGTTTTCTCCTTCACTGATGGGCACTGATAAGGCAGCACTGGTAAGGTGGCACTGATGAGGTGGCGCCAATGAGGTGGCACTGACGATGGGCACTGCAATGCGGCACTAATGGGCACTGGTAGGTGGCACTGATATGCAGCACTGATGGGCATTGATAGGTGGCACTGATGGGCACTCATGGGTGGCACTGGTGGGCACTGAAAGGCTGCAATGATCAGTACTTATGGGTGGCACTGATGGGCATTGATACATGGCACTGATATGCATCCCTGGTGGCACTGTCACTGGTAGGCATTGTGAGTGGGCACTGATTGGCAGCTGCCTGGGTATTGATTGGCAGCTGTCTTGGCACAGATTGTTATTTCCCTGATGGTCTAGGGGGCATATTCGGTGGCCCAATGTGGATGCCCATCTCTGGTAGTCCTGGTGGCATGCTGGGGGTCCTGGGCGAGCATCCGAGGGGGGGCTGCACTGATAAACAATTAGCACAGACTCCTCCTGTCAGGAGAGCAGCCGATTGGCCCTCCTCTACTCGTGTCTGTCAGACGCAAGTGAGGAAAAGCCGATCATCGGCACTTCCTGTTTACATTGTGATCAGCCATGATTGGACACGGCTGATCACCAGACTGACACCGCACCAACAATCGGCGCTATACGCGCCCCCATGGGCGAGCAGCAGTTTTTATCCTGCTGGACGTCATATTGCTAAAAGCCGGGCAGGAAGTGGTTAAATACATCTGTCCTACCAAAGCTCTGCCCATACATGTACAATTACACACTGAGCAGATGTCCCAGGCACCAGACAAATCATAGCAAGCATCTAGTGAGAATGATTCCGCACAATAAAGTTAGTTTGTAAATGTAAAACTTTTTTTGTCGTTTTGGATGCAGCGGGGAAGCTTTTTTAATGCTTTCTGTTTAGGCCTTACATACACTTTAAAAAAGACTGTACAATTTCATTCAATCATATTTGAACACTTTTTCTATGAGAATTCACAAAGCATATTTGTTAAATACTCATCAGCGATGTCAAATATTCCTATAAAACACTTCTATGTATCATGCTAAATTCTGCCATCAGTGGAGGTCCGTCCATATGGGGCGCAGGGTGCCACCACCTAATTTATGCACCCAGCTCCTAATCTACATACTGGGCACGAGATGCATGGATTTCAATCTGTTTTTTTTTTTAAGCACGTGTTTAAAGCCCGAGGCTTTAATTGGCTTCAAAAAAGGGTGGGCTCGGGGTGCGGAGCCCACCCAGTTGTGTGACAATAGCGTATTAATATTTGCTATTGTCTTCCTGATTCTCCTCCTGGCCATTTAGGAAGAGTTCTGAGACCCAATTGGCCAGGGGGGTCTTAGGACCTACTTCCTGTTTGGCCGGTAGGAGAAGCAACGGCCCTGGAGCGAGGAACAGGGCCGAGCCATCACTTTGTTCATCATTTTCCAAAAATGATGGTGTGTACACAAGGTTTTTTTTCATGAAGAAAAATTACATTTTTTTTCATCACAAAAAGTGATCGTGTGTACGAGGCATTAAAGCGGAGTTCCACCCCTAAAATCACTTTGTTTCATTCCATCCAGCATACTGGCGTCAGCGGCAGTATGCTGTTTTTTTTTTTTTTTTAATGCATGTACTTACTTTATATAAAATCATTGAATTTCAGGCGCAGCGCGGTATGTCGCCGCTATAAGGCGTCACGCCTTCCAGAAACAGCCGATTAGCATTCGGCTCTTCTCGGCGCCGAAAATAGCCGGTCCTAGTTCGGCTTTTTTCGGAGGGAGTGACGCGGCTATATACAGTGCCTGCGCAGTCAGCTCCTGGGTCTGTGTGCAGGCGCCGAGAAGATCCGAATGCTAATCGCCTGTTTCCGGAAGGCGTGACGCCTTATAGCGGCGACATACCGCGCTGCGCCTGAAATTCAATGATTTTATATAAAGTAAGTACATGCATTAAAGAAAGAAAAAAAACAGCATACTGGCGCTGACGCCAGTATGCTGGATGGAATGAAACAAAGTGATTTTAAGGGTGGAACTCCGCTTTAACCTTTGTTTTGCATATTATTACAGCTTCTATGCAAATGTTCAAATGCAAGAGAGATGCATGTTAAAGATTTGCAAAGGCACCCATTTTTTAACAGCGTAGACTGGATGAAACTGAAGGCTGAGGAAGTAAGCCTTCCTGGCTATGCTCTCTTTCGGAAAGACAGGGTAAAAAGGAAAGGTGGAGGGGTCTGTCTCTATGTGAGAAGTGACCTCAAAGCAAGCGTGAAAGAGGACCTGGTTGATGGAGAGTGTGATGAAGTTGAAGCATTATGGGTGGAACTGCATACAGATGTGCGTAGTTCAAAGCTAATCATTGGAGTTTGTTATAGACCACCCAATGTTAATGAGGAGGTGGAGACTCAGCTCCTTGCACAGATGGAAAGGGCTGCAAGGGCAGGGACGGTGATAATAATGGGGGATTTTAACTACCCAGAAATTGACTGGAATAATGGAATTTCTGGGACAGTTAAAGGACAAAAATTTAAAAACCTATTGCAGGACAATTTTATGGTCCAGTTTATTGAGGCCCCAACTAGGAATGATGCTCTGTTGGACCTGGTAATCTCAAACCATGCAGAGCTCATTACTAATGTTCAGATAAAGGAACACCTGGGTAGCAGTGATCATAACATGATTTCGTTTAATGTAAACTATAAGCAAGAAATACATACAGGAAAGATAAAAACACTTAATTTCAAGAGAGCAAATTTTCAAAGCATGAGGACTGCTCTCCAGGGCTTGGACTGGGAGGGAATATTGGCACCGATGAACACAGAACAGAAATGGGAATTCTTCAAAAAGACTCTTTAGAACCTCACTGCAAAGTATATTCCCATGGGCAATAAGTTTAAAAGGCTACAGATAAAACCTATGTGGCTCACGGTTAAAGTTAAAAAAGCTATAAACAATAAGAAAATAGCTTTTAAAAAATATAAAAATGAAGGAACACTAGTGTCGTTTAAATGTTACAAAGAATATAATAGAATATGTAAAAAGGAAATCAAGGATGCAAAAATTCAAAATGAACGACAGATTGCAAAAGATAGTAGGACAAACCCCAAAAAATTCTTTAAATATATTAATAGTAAAAAGGTCAAGTCTGAGCATGTAGGCCCTTTACAAAATAATCTAGAGTGGGTGACTGAGGACATAGAGAAGGCAAATTTATTAAATGCTTTCTTCAGCTCTGTGTATACAATGGAGAATGGGGGAGCTCATGTCGATATAGGGGGTGGGAGTGACACAGCCCCAAATCCACAATGGCTCAAAAGTGATATGGTCCAGAAATATTTAGACAGAATAAAGGTGGATAAAGCACCTGGACCAGATGGCATCCACCCACGGATCCTAAAAGAATTGAGCTCTGAAATTTCAAAGCCACTGTATCTAATATTTAGGGACTCATTAATGACAGGAATAGTACCACTGGATTGGCATAAAGCCAATGTGGTGCCCATATTTAAAAAGGGAACAAAGTCTTTACCTAGTAACTATAGACCTGTTAGTTTAACTTCTATAGTTGGAAAGATACTGGAACGTTTAATAAAAGACCACATGGATGAGTTCTTGCTGGAAACAAACTATTTAAGCAGCAGACAGCATGGATTCATGAAGGACAGAAGTTGTCAGACAAACCTGATTTCCTTTTATGAAGAGGTAAGTAAAACCCTGGACAGAGGCGTGGCAGTGGACGTGGTATACTTGGATTTTGCAAAAGCGTTCGATACAGTTCCCCACACACGGCTCATGTGTAAGGTAAGGTCTACAGGATTAGATATATCAGTTTGTAAATGGATAGAAAACTGGCTGAAAGACAGAATTCAGAGAGTTGTGGTTAATGATTCTTACTCTGAATGGTCCAAGGTTATCAGCGGTGTACCCCAAGGTTCAGTGTTGGGTCCCTTACTTTTCAATATATTTATAAATGATATTGGGTCTGAGATCAAAAGTAACATTTCTGTTTTTGCAGATGACACCAAGCTATGCAGTGGAATAATGTCCTTACAGGATGTCTCCAATTTACAAGCCGACCTCAATGCTCTGTCTAATTGGGCGACTAAGTGGCAGATGAGGTTTAATGTTGATAAATGTAAAGTTATGCACTTGGGGGCTAAGAATATGCATGCATCATACATGCTAGGGGGAGTACAACTGGGGGGATCTGTAGTGGAGAAGGATCTGGGTGTTTTAGTTGATCATAAGCTCAATAATGGCATGCAATGCCAAGCTGCGGTTTCCAAAGCGAGCAAAGTCCTTTCTTGTATTAAGAGAGGTATGGACTCCAGAGATAGAGATATCATTTTGCCCCTGTACAAATCATTAGTAAGACCTCATCTGGAATATGCAGTCCAGTTTTGGGCACCAGTTCTCAAAAAGGATATCGGAGAACTGGAGAAAGTGCAGAGAAGGGCAACCAAACTGATAAGAGGCATGGAGGAGCTCAGCTATGAGGAAAGATTAGAGGAACTGAATTTATTCACTCTTGAGAAGAGGAGAATAAGGGGGGATATGATCAACATGTACAAATACATAAGAGGTCCATATAGTGAACTTGGTGTTGAGTTATTCACTTTAAGGTCAACACTGAGGACAAGGGGGCACTCTTTACGTCTGGAGGAAAAGAGATTTCACCTCCAAATACGGAAAGGTTTCTTCACAGTAAGAGCTGTGAAAATGTGGAACAGACTCCCTCCAGAGGTGGTTCTGGCCAGCTCAGTAGATTGCTTTAAGAGAGGCCTGGATTCTTTCCTAAATGCACATAATATAACTGAGTACTAAGTTTTGTAGGTAAAGTTGATCCGGGGTAAATCCGATTGCCTTTCGGGGGATCAGGAAGGAATTTTTTCCCCTCCGGTAGCAAATTGGATCATCGCTCTGCTGGGTTTTTTTGCCTTCCTCTGGATCAACTGTGGGTATGGAGTTGGGTGTATGGGAGGATGTACTGTGTTTTACTTTGTTTTATTTTTATTTTATTTTATGGTTGAACTGGATGGACTTGTGTCTTTTTTCAACCTGACTAACTATGTAAGCCCACCATTCAAAATGGAGAAAGTAAGTATATGACCCACTCATTGGTCCTTCTATATTCTCCCAGCACCTGAGTTTGCATAATCATTTCATATAGAAAGGCTATCATTGTACATATTCTTCAGTAATAATGTTTCTTCTCTTCACAGGACCAGATCACAGAGCTGATGATGGAGGAAACGAAGAAAAACTGGATGCTGAAATATCAGAAGAGGACCAGCAGCTTTATTGTGGGTTCTCTTTTACCAGCAGCAGATGGGGAGAAATACAAAGGCCATAGGTGCCATCAGCTCCCCCTGCCAAAGTGGCAGGACCGTAGATTTTTTTCCCCCACACTATGGAAGAGATACAAGGCATGTGACCAGCCTCACTCTAAGGACATTTTTGGGGGGTTTGTTCCCCCCTACACCTTAGGTGTGCTGGAACAGGCTAGAGGGGGAGGTTTTTAGTTTTTAGTAATGATAAGATAGTCAGTGTGTAGTGTGTAAGGATAAGGTAGTCAGTTTTGGACCATCTTTAGGGGGAGCTTGGAGGACGGTACATATTTTTAGGCATGTGTTGGAGTGGCTATAAGGGGAGGTTGGTGGCCAGTATTTTTTTTGCCATTTGGCACTAGATATGAGCAAACCAGCAATAATATATTGACTGGAATATTATGACATCACTCTCACAAAAAAAGGTAAAACATTATCCTTTCAAGTGCTAGTGACATTTCAAACTTTAATAACACCAGCCTGACTCTAAGGACATTTTTGGGGGGGTTGTTCCCCCCTACATCTTAGGTGTACTGGAACAGGCTAGAGGCGGGGGGGGGGGGTTGGAGGTTTTCAGTCAGTGTGCAGTGTATAATGATGAGGTAGTCAGTGTTTAGTGTGTAATGATAGGGAAGTCAGTGTGTAGTGACAGGGTTGTCAGTGTGAAGTGTGTAGTGATAGGGTAGTCAGTATGTGGTGTGTAGTGATAGGGTAGTCAGTGTGCCATGTGTAGTGATAGGGTAGTCAGTGTGTAGTGATAGGGTAGTCAGTATGTGGTGTGCAGTGATAGGGTAGTCAGTGTGTGGTGTGTAGTCAGTGATAGGATAGTCAGTGTGTGGTGTGTAGTGATAAGCCAGTCAGTGTGCAGTGTGTAATAAGGTAGTCAGTGTGTGGTGTGTAGTGATAAGGCAGTCAGTGTGCAGTGTGTAATAAGGTAGTCAGTGTGTAGTGATAGGATAGTCAGTGTGCAGTGTGTAGTAATAGGATTTGTCAGTGTGCAGTAATAGGGTAGTCAGTGTTTGACCAGCTATATGGGGAGATTGAAGGCTGGTCCTTTTTTTTAGGTGTGTGTTGGCTTGGCTATAAGGGGAGGTTGGAGGCCAGTATTTTTTAGGTGTGTGTTGGACTGGCTATAAGTGGAGGTTGGAGGCCAGTATTTTTTTAGGCGTGTGTTGGACTGGTTATAAGGGGAGGTTGGAGGCTAGTGTTTTTTTTAGATGTGTGTTGGACCAGCTAAAAGGAGAGGTTAGAGGTTGGTACTTTTTTTCAAGCATGTGTTGGGCCAGCTATAGTGGAAGGTTGGAGGCTGGTAATTTTTTTATATGCATGTTGGACTGGCTATAGGGGAGGCTGGAGGCCAGTATTTTTTTCTCGGATGTGTGTTTGATCAGCTCAAAGGGGAGGTTGGAGACTGGTAATATTTTTTGCAAGTGAGTTTTGGACCAGCTATAGAGGGAGCTTGTGGAGGACAGCTCTTTGTGAATGGGCGGCTGACCTCACACTCACAGTTCCCAGAAGACAGTACACCCCATTTCCCAGAAGGCAACGCGAATAGGAGAAGAGAGAAGATCACTGCGGAATAGGAAGTGGCAGATTGGGACGCTCTGCCTAGCAACAACCATTTCTGGTAAGTATAAAAAAAAAATATATATTTTAAGTTTTTTCAAGATTTTTGAAGCCTTTTTTTAGGGTGAACAGCGACTATACTGTCTCTGCTGACTTTAAAATAAACATGCACTTACCAGTCCAGTTATCCAGCGATGTTTTTATTCAGGTTGGTTGTTCACCGGTCTTTGGGTCCCTAGCGCTGCCATCTTGAGTGTGGGAAGCCAGCAGTTACTTCCTGCGGTTTCCCACTGTGCGAGTTGTGCTGTGCTTTCTGAATGGACCCACAGTATGTGTCCTAGGACAGCCCTCAAAATTTCCACTCGCCTACTAGCATTTGGCGAGTGGATTTAGGCTGGGGGCGAGTGATGACAGGGCTGCATGACCAATCTCCCTCCAATCAGTGCATACACTTAGAGTCCTGATGAGATTGGCGGCCGAAGAGGAAAGGTGCATGCTCAGGAAAAGTAGTCTGGTGAGATGCGCACAGGCAGAGCAGTACACAGGCGCTCTCCTTACAATCCTCATTAAGCCATGGGACCTAACAGTATGACCTCTCTGAGCCTGCCCCCCTCCCCCCGGGTCCCGACCAATGTAGCTGGAGAGCAGGGAGCAGGAAGTAATGACTGAGGTGGAGGATTGCGAAAATTACCACTCCGGTGCAGCGCTCACTAAAAGTTGCCCTGACATGAGAGCGGCAGCCTTCCAGTTTGTGCAGTTTTTTTCTCCTTATGAAGCTGACTTTCATCAGTCTTGCCTACACACCATCAGTCAACAATCCGTCCGTGCCAAAACGTGGTAACGTAAAACACTACGACAAGCCAAAAAAAGTTCAATGCTTCCGATCATGCGTTTGACTCGATTTGTCCGATGGACTTTCACACAGACGATCGGATTTTTCTATCGTTTTTTTATCCATAGGAAAAATGTAAAACATTTTCTATTTTTTAACACCGATGGAGAAAAGGCCCACACGCGATCGGTTTGTCCGAAAAGAGTCCATCGGTTTTCATCGGACAAACCGATCGTGTGTACACGGCTTCACTCACAGCACTGTATCTATTGAGAATAAGTGTTGTCCTGATTAGAACTAAAAACATGCCCCCCTCCCCTCCTCATCTCTATTACATTGAGGGGTGTTGTTTTGTAGATTTGGTTTACTACACAGTAAAATAGAATGCTTATTGTTAGGGTTGTCCAGATACCGATACTAGTATCGGTATCGGGACCGATACCGAGTATTTGGGGGAGTACTTGTACTTGCGCAAATGCTCCCGATACCTAAATAGAATACTTTTTTTGTATTTATCAACATGTTCTGTGAAAATTCTTTGAGTTTTTTACTACTGCGTGACAAGCAAATAAAACATTTTTATTCATTTTTACTCATTTTTATTCTTTTACAATGTCTTGAGTTAGAGTTGTTCATAATTCTAAAGAAAATATCCTTAGTCTGTATTGTGGTTTGAAAACTGTCACATGACATTTAAAAAAAGTATCGGTATTCGGTATCGGCGAGTACATGAAAAAAGTATCGGTACTTGTACTCGGTCCTAAAAAAGTGGTATCGGGACAACCCTACTTATTGTGTATCAGAATTAACAGGTAGCTTTTTTTGTACTGCCTGAAAATAGAAAACAAATGCCGCCACATCAAAAGTTTGTTTAGCAGCAAAATTAATTATACATTCTTGTTCTCAGGGTTGAATATACTTCAAACTCACGCACTCCGGGAACTAAAGACACTGGGAGGGTTAACAAAGGGCAATGTGTCAATCTTTTTTTTCTTTTTCTGTAAACATCTTTTTTTTATGGCCAAATCAACAATGCCATTTGACAAGTTCTATATGTTGTGCCAGCTGTTAAAACTGATATGCAACAGTTTATTCTTGTCTGATAGGGTGTGCCAGAATAATCAAACACTTGCGTCAAAAATTCAAAATTGTTCAAAAATGTACATCATTACCACAGTGCCATAAATCCTGTACTGAGCAGCACTGTAGGAGAGCGAGGCGAAATGTATGGACTACAGCATGCCACTATCATGCAACAAATGAATGCATTGTCACATGACACTTTTATTAATTTGGCACATATTTTTGTTAATCCCACCATTGAAAATTAGACAAGCTTGCAAAGCAGCATACCATGTAACTGTGATACAGGGGAACATTAAGGCCGGGTTCACACCTATGCCAATTGAGTGCAGCTTAAACCGCATCCAATTCGCAGAGTATTTCTAAATACATTGGGCCAGATTCTCTAAGAATTCCGGCGGCGTAGCGTAAGCCAGTTACACTACGCCGCCGCATCGTACTAGAGCAAGTGCTTTATTCTCAAAGCACTTGCTCCGTAGGTTTCGCCTGCGTCGCGTAAATCGCGCAGCGTAAACCCGCGCAATTCAAATGGGGCGGCTTGTATTTAAATTAAGCGCGCCCCCGCGTCGAACGAACTGCGCATGCGCCGGCCGGGGAAAAAGCCCAGTGCGCATGCTCCAGCTCACGTCGGAAAGCGTAGTTAAAACCGACGTCAAAACGACGTGAGCGTCATTTACGCAACTCCCTATTCGCGAACGAGTTAGTAAAACGACGTATGCGACGGAAAAAGCCGACGCTGACCCGACGCCATACTTAACATGGCATCCGACGGGACCTTGTAAGGTTACTCCAGATAGAAGCTGTGGTAACCTTACGTGAACGAAAACGACGTACGCGGCGACGGGCGGCGTAAAAGCGATCGAGAATCGGCGTACTACCTCATTTGCATATGCAAATGTAAAAACAACGTAAAGGCCAACTAGTGGCCGGAGTTGTCATTACAACTACAATCCGCAAGTGTAATGGTTTTACACTTGTCGGATGTAGAAGCGTATCTATGCAAAAGTGATGCTAAGCATCACGCGCATAGATACGAGACAAAAAAAACGGCGATACGACGGGGTATCTGAGATACTCCGTCGTAACGCCGCTGAGAATCTGGCCCATTGTTTTCAATGAGGCTGGTTCACATATGTGCGATGCATTTGCACTGTGCATTGCCGAAAAAAACGTGTGCGTTTTCTTGGCATTGCGGTGCGGCTCAGGTGCGAATTCAGGCCCATTATCTTCTATGGGCACGCATCT
Source organism: Rana kukunoris (assembly GCA_029574335.1). Taxonomy (NCBI): domain Eukaryota; kingdom Metazoa; phylum Chordata; class Amphibia; order Anura; family Ranidae; genus Rana; species Rana kukunoris. The sequence continues at coordinate 172,151,683 of CM056049.1, forward strand.
AATTCGCAGATGTGTTCATTTCTCTTCAGGATTGTCTCATTCACCTCAATACACTTCCCCCATCCCCCTCCCCTCTCCCAGGTCTGCAAATTCACAGCTAAAACAGAGCTGATCTGCTGAACACTTCTCTTATCTCTCTGCAGATATAATAGAGCTGAAATTCGCACCGCACAAGTGTGAAGGAAAGTTTTTTTTTTTTGTTTTTATCTTAATAGCTTCCTTTACATTAACCACTTGCTTATTGGGCACATATACCCCCCTCCTGCCCAGATGAAATTTCAGCTTCCGGCACTGCGTCGGTTTAACTGACAATTGCGCGGTCGTGCGACGTGACTTTCAAACAAAATTGACGTACTTTTTTCCCCACAAATAGAGCTTTCTTTTGGTGGTATTTGATCGTCTGTGCGGTTTTTATTTTTTGCGCTATAAACAAAAAAGAGCGACAATTTTGAAAAAAATATATAATATTTTTTACTTGGTGCTATAATAAATATCCCAATTTTAAAAAGAAACACATTTTTTTTTCTCAGTTTAGGCCGATACATATTCTTCTACATATTTTTGGTAAAAAAAAAAAAAAATTGCAATAAGCGGCTGTTTTGCGCAAAAGTTATAGCGCCTACAAAATAGGGGACAGAATTATTATTTTTTATTATTATTTTTTTACTAGTAATGGCGGCGATCTGCGATGTTTATTGGGACTGCGACATTATGGCGGACACATCGGACATTTTTGACACATTTTTGGCGCCATTCACATTTATACTGCGATCAGTGCTATAAATATGCACTAATTACTGTATAAATGTGACTGGCATTGAAGGGGTTAACACTAGGGGGTGAGGAAGGGGTTAAATGTATTCCCTACATAGTGTTCTAACTGTGGGGGGAGGGGGGTGACTGGGGGATGTGACCGATCTGTGTCCCTATGTACAAGGGACACAGAACGGTCTCCTCTCCAGAGACAGGACGCTGTCTCTGTGTAAAACGGCAATGAGAGATGATCTCATATGTTTACATATGAGATCATCTCTCATTGGCCGCACAGATCGCATCGCAAACGGCCACTCTGATTGGCCGTTTGCGGCGACATGTGATTGGGTGTGTCCAAGGGACACGGCCAACACAGAATTTCCCCGCAGCATGCGGGGAACGTGCTAGTGACAGGCCCTCAATTGATGGCTTGTTGGATATATAGATCCGCGCTAAAGCCGTCTTTCGGCTATAGCGCGGATCTCAACTGGTTAATGCAGTGCTGTTTTCATGTCCTCATTGTTTGTTTTTGCTCTGAAGTTGCTATAATCCTGCTCTGATTTCCACACTTCCTGGTTGTCTGTTTCCTTATAACCACAGTACTGGGAGCTTTCTCTCTGTGGTCACTAATCAAGGAGGTGTGATTACTGTGTGTCTAAAACCCCTCAGCACCAATCACTTTCGTTTTCCAAACCATCACTGCCCTGAATTGGCTCTGTACATCAGAGAACCAGGAAACAGCATGCAAAAACGAAACTGAAACTGCAGGTACATGATATGATTGATTTATTATCTATTTATCTATTTTTAATCGTTTTTAAAAGGAATCAGTTAACTATTATGTCTCTATACCCTGTAAACAGTCATTTCAGCAAAAAAAATGTTTTCCTTTACAACTCCTTTAATGTCCGTACACACGATCCGAATATCATACGACAGATCGTACGACTTTTTTCGCTTACTAGTCGCAAGTAGAAATGAAATGGTTATCAAAGTCACGAAAATTCTCGTACAAAAAAAAAAAAAAAAATTGGAAGTGATGTCATGTGTTGTAATGTGACAACTGCACCGACTAAAATCGTATGATCTGGTATTGTACGAGAAACGAGAAATAATATCGGATGAACTGTCGTGATCGGCTCTCGAAAGCTCTGTACTAACGATCCAATTATCGTACGATTCTTCCTCGAGCGACTTTTTTCGTACAATATTCAGATTGTGTGTACGGCCATTACTCTAGGCGTGTAACCAAAACAGTTCCATGGGTTGCTTGCAGAGCTGCGCATTGTACAGCAGAGTGCTGATAAAACATTCATACCATTTCCTGAAAAGCCAGCTTGACAGGTAGATGTATGTTTGTCATTCGCCGTGCTCATACAGATCCCAGCATGTCGTGTTTGGAGAAGACTGTGTACTGAGTACAGCTTTGCTAATCCAAAATGAAGACCGTTTGCTGGCACTCGTTTTTAATAATGGTAACATAATGAAATGATGATATTATAATAAACATAATCCAATTTCGGGAAACACTACAGACACTTTGATTTAATTATACTCTGAGAAGACTCATCTCTCTCACAGCGTTCACACTTGTTTGTTTACATCAGTGTACAATGCCAGTCTATGTGCCCCGCTTCACATTCCTGACATTATTGCCAGGGGTTTCATCATTCACAATTAAATTGAGCTGCAGGACTGCAATACTGTGTGAGCCAGATTCCAGCAAACAACATGACCTATTAAAAAAATTGCTAAAAAGCAACACTAGAGTTAATTAAAAAAAAAGAAGAAGCAAATAAAATAACTTGTTGTTGATGGCAGTCAATTTTAGACTCAAAAGGGTTGATTTAACCGAGTGCAAAAGCTGTGCATTGTAGCCTTCTAACTTCAGCTTGTTCAATTACGCTTTGACAAAAAAAAATGGAAGCGGAGCTGTGACAGACTTTGCACTCTTAACCCCAAATGGTCTGGTATGAAATTTGAGGGGACGCCACGCCATTTGTTTTGTGGGGTACCCTCCTAAATTTAAAACAAGATTACTTCAACCAAATACCCCATTGTTCAGCTGTTTACACAGGGGTCTCTAAAGTCTGTACACAGTGCTGAAGTCTCCCTCATATTATTTCCCCTGCTGGTTGAATGTCCTTTGCCTATAGCAGTGATGGTGAACCTGGGCACCCCAGATGTTTTGGAACTACAATTCCCATGATGCTTCACTACACTGCAGAGTGCATGAGCATCATGGGAAATGTAGTTGCAAAACATCTGGGGTGCCAAGGTTCGCCATCACTGGCCTATAGTGTGATGCTCTGTACATACAATCGGAATTCCCGGCGGTAAACAGTCCGCTAGGAATCCCAGGGGGAAAACTGGGAACCTGCTCGGTCACTTTCCCCGTATACACACCAGAGGTTTTCCCATCGGGAAAACTGCAGTGAGAGCTTTGGCCGGGAAACCCGGCCGTGTGTATGCTCTACTGCAGTCTTTCCCATAGGGAAACTGACGGGAAAAAGACCGCCGGGAATCACGGCAGGAAAAAAGAGAACATGTTCTCATTTTTCCTGCCGCGATTCCCATCGGTTTTCCTGTCGGGAAAACTGCCATGGAGCATACACACGGGCAGTTTTCCCGGCCAAAAGCTGTCATGACAGTTTTCCCAATGAGAAAACTGGTCGTGTGTATGAGGCATTACGGTATTTTCTCTATTGGTGAATATTCTTTTACTCTTATGGTCAAATATCCTTACTGGCTTACACACAGATTACAAACATTACAGGTAATATTCCTCACTTTTGTTCAAATAGACATTTGCAAAGTGAATCTTTTTATAAAGAAGACCACAAAGGGGCCATTCAGATCTACCTGTTAATTTTTCAGGCAGATCTGATTCTGAATGGAAGCTCTATGTAAGTCTATGGAAGGCAGATGTAAACAGGCATGTGCCGGTTTACATTCGATTACTTCCAAGTCCACACGGTAAAGGTCTGTGTCCTTTTTAGTTTTTCGGATCTGTATGTGATGGATCTGAAGAAGATGAATGCAAACAGATGCACGTTCTTTTACATCCACCTGCTCATGGACCTAGCAAGATCAGGGTGGAAAATACTGAACAGACATGGATGTTACAAAAATGAAATCTGTACTGCGATTCAGCAGGAAATCTGCTAACCCCCTCTAAGAAACTCTCTCCGGAGTGGGTTACCTTGCAGGTGTGCTCCAGTGTCATACACTCGGCGTATATAGCTGCCGAGTGTATGACTCGGCCATAGGATGCATTAAGGTGAAAAAAATGCAAACCTTTACAAGCCACAGAACCTGTGTAATTAATATGTGTTTGGTTTTAAAGGGATGAGGTGGCAACCCTACCTACAAGCTGGCCTTTCCCTTTCTGACTCCTGCACCTTTATTACTCATCACTATGATGGGCTACCTTAATGATTAAACAGGAAGGTCACAGGACATCACAGGAAAGCAAGAGGAAATTACAACAGAAACAAGGATTAGGGGAAACTCCCAACAGAGATGACTGCGAAAGGAGTGATTTCCTTTCCTTTGAGGAGATTTCTTCCCACTTCCTGTCAAGTCTTCTGTATAGGAAGTCATGGCAAACTTTAACATGGACACAGACAGAAGCTCTTACCTTCAAGGCCTTATTCACACGACGCTGAGGCCCATACACTGTGAATTGGCCATTTGTTAATGTGGCTGGGCAATTAAGCTGCTGTGTTCCTACAGACTTATGTGGGCTGTGGGCACACAGCACCTGGCGGCTCCAGCTGCATAAACAAATGGCCAATTCACAGTGTACAAGTCTTAGCGCCTATGTGAATGAGGCCTTATACAGTAGAAGAACTATTTGTAAGTGCTTAAACAACACAGTTTTTGCATGCTATATGTACACATTCAATGAACGTCATACTATCATTTGCCTAAAAACACACAGGCAGAAAGAACACATTTACTGCACACAATACTGCTGGTTGTATTGTTCCTTCATTGTAGGTCTCTATTTTAAAAGACCAGCTGCGTTTTCACATAAACTTTTAAAGCCCAACTCCTGCTAAAACCTTTTTCTAGTTTTGGGAAGGAAGTTTTTTATTACTATCTTTATCTTCACTGGAGAGATTTCCCTTCACTTCCTTTCCAGGGACTAAAAGTTCCCTCTGGTTCCCCTTATTTCACGTCCTGTGTCACAGGAATTAAAAGTAAGAGGCATCTTCCCAATGTAGTCACCAGCAGCAATAAAGACCTGGCAAAAATAACAATTCTTCCCTACTCAATTCAAAGCTAAATAAAATAAAAAAAATGGAACATTGTTGACCAAGGCTCACGCTAGCAACAGTGTTTAGAGACCACCACCCCAAAAAAAGATCTGTGGTGGGATGCTTTTCAATAGACAGTGAAGGGTGGTAGGTAGGGGTTCAGGAGGCACACGTGACAATGTGTATTCACCTGAGCAGCACCATGCCAGCTCTTAGGTAGGAAGTTGGGGGGGGGGGGGGGGTGGTATGGATCTGGACCTGGATCAACTGCCTGTTTTTAGCACCCCTTGGCTCTTTTTGCACCACAAAAGGAGTAAGAGAGACAATAAGTGATGGTAAAACAAGGCAAAATAATTCCTTCATAGGTAAAATCTGTGCATATTGGTCTACTCCTTTGGTTGTTTTTTTATTTAAAGGTAAAGGTGTAATATTAAAGGAGCTGTATATTTTATTACACATTTTAAACCCCAACTCTAGACAGTATTGAATGTGGTGTCTGCATCCTTCCAGTCCTGTCTTCCAATCTTGGTGACACTTGTTCTTCCCATTACTTGTCTTGGAGTCAACCAGAGAGGAAATAAGGGAGATCTCTTCAATAGACCACACATAGAAACACAACCCCATCGCTAGCTCTTCGCATGCTATCCAAAACTAAAATAATTTTATCTAATGTGCGCTTTTAATTACTGGAGCAATAACATGATGATAAATTCCTTATCGTATATACTCGAGTATAAGCCGATACGAAGCCAAGGCACCTAATTTTACCACAAAAAATGGAAAAAGATATTGACTCGAGTATAAGCCTAGGGTGTCCATGTGCATGCCTCACTGTGTCCATGTGCATGCCTCACTGTGTCCATGCCTAGACTTACGTTTAACATGGGAGTATATAGAAAGGGTGCCCGGCTTTGAAAAATCGGTGCTACCCGGCTGTAGGTCCCCCAGACAGCAAACTTTGCACACTTGTAGAGGAGAACTGGGGCTACATGTGTGCCAAATTTGGGGTCCAGGGTCCACAGATCACTTCTCTGCCTTTTGGCTAAGATCAAGTGTAGTATCTGTTCTTATCAGTTGCCAGAGGATGCGCTGAAGCACCTCCTATATGGGGAGGGTGGATGCAAATCCAATGGTGTCATTGCACCTGGAAGGATGGTTTCTGTAGGGACTATGCCGAGCTGCCCAACAGATACTGAGGGCTGGGGCGATGGTTGAGTCTGAGCCATCTGGAAGGGTGCTCCTGGTGAAGATGGGTGGCTGCACTGGGTCTGGTCTTTTTGCAGAGTCTTAGTCTGGCCTTCTGGCTGGCCAGTGTAAGTGCTGTCCCTGTCAGCGATCTGGTAGGAGGAGCTGATACTGCCCTGGAAGATGAGACAGGGTAAAACCATGCAAATCTGCCAGGCTGATGGGGGCCTGAAAGGGCTAGTACTGGTGGAGGCTGCTAACTGGAGGGCAGCTCTGCCCAAGAAAGCCTTGAAGGGCTCTCGATCTGGCAGGGATGGAGGGCTGCACTGGCCATTCTGGGGGTTGGATTTGGGACTTTGAAAGCCTATGATGCATGTGGCCCTGGAGTGGCAGTCCAGGGGTACCGGTATAATCACTGTGAGTGAGGGTCACTTTGATTTGACTGCACCAATACACACTTTTTTTAAGCATCTGCCTCCTGGGCCGGGCCTTTTGGCTGGGACCGGAGGAGTTTTTTATTCCTGGCGGGAGGGCCTGGCCATTGTATTGCACAATGGCCACTTCTTCACTCTCCTCTCCACTATCCCTTTCCCCCACTTTATTTAATCTATTCCTTTTGTTTGTCATGTTTTTGTATTTTTATGTTTGGTACACGTTTTTGCACAGTGTGATGAGTAGGATACTGGTCCCGGGGCCTGTCCTGAAAGTCTTGGGAGGGGGTGGACATGACCTTCTGGCTTAGTTCGCCTTCTCTCATGGGGTCTCCCTTCGGAGGAGCCTCACCGAGTTGGGCGGGTCTGTTTTCTGGCAGACCCTCCAGAGAAAGGGGTCTGTCTGGCTTCGGCTGGACAGACCATAGTGTAAATACCTTGTTCCCTGTCAGGAGCCTAACACCCCGGGGGATTCAGGGCAGGGCCCTCTGATTTTAGAGGGCCAAGTGTACCCGCTGCACGTTTTTGTGTCACTCCTTTATGTTGTGCACATTTTTTTGCACCGGGTGAAGATTTTTGAGTGTGTTACACACACCATGGGCTTTCAAAAAAAAAGTCCAGGAGATCAGGTGCAAAAAGGTGGGGGGCATTTTCAGCACCATCACATGTGCTGAAAAACTCGGCTTACACTTGAGTATATATGGTAACTATATGGTAACTACATGTGCGATTCGTGTGCCTTGTGAGTGTGACGTTTAATCCCTTGTTGATCATTTTCTACATAGCAAAGTATTGAATTCATCAGAGACAACTGTCAAAATCTTGACAGGCTGTTAAAATGACCTGAGTAGTTGACCTCTATGGCTCTTCTGTTCAAGTAAATCAGCATTTATTGAAAACAGACACCTGAGAAAACTTCTATAAATAACAACGGTGTGCACCCAAGTATCTGTCTGTTGTTCCACCAACCTTGTCAACCTTTTATTTCTCCCTTCTGACATAGAATATTTCTTAAAGGAAAGCTGCTATAATAATGGCAAATCAAGTGGATGTAAACCCACTTTTTTTTATGTCACAATGTAGAGTATAATATTTTCTATCATCTGTGCCCAGTCTTGCCACATAGAGTTAATCAAGATCTGAGAAATCCTCTTTTATGTTCAGTGAAAATGAACAGCCTTCCAGATAAAACCCTGCCTGGATAAAAAGTCAGTTTTCTCTCTTCTTTCTTTGAGTGAGAGGTTATTTACATATGTAGCTAGGACATGTTTATCATATGTTATGTTTTCTTTATCATAACATGAGGTGATATAACATCATAACACATCCTAGTAATATACAATGAAATTTGGATCACCTCTTGTTATGATAAACATGTCCAAGCTAGATATGTAAATAACCTGTTACTGAAAGCAATAACAGAGAAACAGACTTTATAATTTGGCAAGTTTTTATCTGGAATTCTGTTAATTTGCACTGAACTTTAAAAGAGGATTACTCAGCGCTGGATTAACTCTGTGTGGCAAGACAGGGCACAGATGATAGGAAATCGTATACTCTACATTGTGACATTAAAAAAAAAATGTTTTTGGGTTTACATCCACTTTAAATCTTACTGTATATTGACAAACTGGGAAGTCCTAAACCAGTTAGAGAACTTTACTTAATAACTATAAATGTTCAAAGCCTGGAGATTAAAGGGCCCATTGTTCACAACCTTGCTTTCTTCTACATGAAAGATCAAAGTACCGTGCGTACAGGTCCTGTCACTTTTCGGTGACAGGTACTGTATTTGTAACAGCAAAGGATGGGTAAAAGTTTCTCTGCCTTACATTTTTAGAAAGATGCCAACCCTTATGGACTTAGGACTTATTCAGGGCAATCACTCATGGTTCTCTTGAGAGGGCACCTGCCCACCCACTGATATCTTCCCCAGGCTACATCTGCAGGAGCAATGATTCTAAACCAGGCTTTCCCAACCTTTTTAAGGTGGAGGATCTCTTGAAATAACTTTCTGGTTTCAAGGAACTCCTGCTAATAATTACAAAATGTCCAGCTTCACCATACATTAGTGTGATTGTCAGTGGGAATACTGCTCCTTCCCTTTGTCACCATTAAGAAAATGTCACCCTTAAAGCGGAGTTCCACCCAAAAGTAGAACTTTTGCTTATCTTTTTGTCAGGTACCCTTTTCCCACTTCTGTCAGGCCCCTCAGCGGCCAAGTAGGACAGAATCCCGACACCTTCTTCCTTCCCCTACTGTCAGGCCAGTATAAGAGCGCATCCGTGCCTCGTGCATGCGCAGTAGGGACCCAGCCGTGAAGCCGTAAGGCTTTACAGCTGGGTTCCCTTACCGGATATAGCGGCGGCAGCACCCGACAGCTCATGGAAACATCACCTGCGGTGCCGACATTGCTGGACTCCAGGAAAGGTCATCAGCTACAGTATGTGTAGCTGCAGACTTTTTGAATTTTTTGAGGGGAAGGCGGAACTCCACTTCAAATACAGCTAAAAAGACCATTGTTGTCAGTGAATAATTATCTGAGAGGCAGAAATCATTCATTGCTCAAGGAACCCCTAGCAACCTTTGAAGAAACACTATGGTTCTGTAGACCCCTGGTTAGGAAAGGCCAGACTAAACCTTTCGTGTGTTGACCTATCCATGTTGGTCAATATCTGAGCTCACAGAAGGTTAATGACCTTCTCCCTTTCCTCACAGGACAGTGTTTAGACTAATGTATCCTGTTAGGAAGGAGAGAAATGACATGTTTTCCCGTACCTGGATATTTTGGGCATTTTATCTATCGGGAAGCTCTGCCCTCACTTCCTGTCCCTGTGACACTCTGTAATGGGTTGTGACAAGTTGTCAGCAGTAAAAAAAAAAGTAAGGAAAAGCTTCCTAAGGAGACACAGACAGCAGTAAAAATATGACAGTTCTAACCTCTCAGTACTGTAAAAAATGTTTTGCCTGCATATGGGCTACAACCATTCTACAACGTTCAGCACACATAATCTAAAATGCACCTGTGCCCAGAATATGGTATTTAACCCCCATGCTGCCACCTCCCAGCAGCCCTTTAAATGGGTGTTAACACCAAGAGGTAGAAGCAGCTTCCTGATCACGTGAAAGCTGTCATTGGCTGTTACACAGGTCACATGATTGGGTGCCACCTTTTGCTGGATCCCAATCACAAACCGAGACCTGGAGCTTTCGCAGTGAACTGAGTGCACGCTATCTGCAAAAAAAACTCAAAGCTGCATGGATGCATACCTACGGCGGTTGGACATTAGGGTCTGCCTGCCACGTCACCGCATATATGCATCATGCTGGTGGGAAGAAGTTACAGTATTTCTATATTCTTTACAAGTAGTAAAAGAACTTTAAAACAAGCCAAATCTGACCTCTCTAGCTGCTTGTACTGTAAGATATTTATTCTCAAATATCACAACAAAGACTCTAATGTTTCTAACAGCTCAGGACACCCGCTGTGTGTTTACATTAGAAGGCTGGCACGCGGTCAAGATTCCACTCTCCATGGAAAACTGCTGACACGTATCACCATTGAGCTCAACATAATGTGCATTTTGATTAAATGCAACATAGATGTAGTAAGAAGGATTTTTGTTAACACACCGCACATTAAATGCACAGGTGTGAATAAGGCCTTAAGAATTTAGAATACATTTTTCTACAATTCCTATAGCTACAGAGATGAGTGGTGGCTTGTTTTATAGCGCATTTACTGCTGGTTCAGACTATGTAAATACTTTAATGTGTATAGTCTGGGCACAGGCGCACCTTAAAAGACAAATGCCTGAATAAAAGAACACAAAATAATGTGAAACAATAACAGAATGATATATAATATAGGTGCAATGACTTACTCTGCTGAATAGATTTCAGTCCCCTGAGAAATGTTGAAGCAAAAAGGTAGATGCATCCCGTCTGATCGAACTGCACCTCTCCGATAATACTAAAGCAAGCTCCCAGGCAAATAGGAATCATGGCAGTGTACTTAAGGGCATGATGTTTGGTACCCAGGAAGAGTTTAGAAAGAACCAGGGTAAAAAAAGGAGTTGTGGTATAGATCATCTGTGCAAAAGAAAGCTGAACACAGCTCAGTCCAAGATTTCCAAAGGCAATGCTGGAGCAGAAGGTCAGACTCAAGAGGAACACTTTAAACCGTGCGCTGGTATTCAGCGTCTGCTCTTCCTCAGTGTTTACAGGTACCAAGCCAAACCTGAGGATGGGATAGTCTAACAGGATGGCAGTTAGCATGTGAAGTGAGGACAGCAACAAAGGATACTGGAAGTTGTAAACTGCGAAGATCCATTTATTTAGGCTCGAGATGGTTGTACCGGTCACTAACCAGGCCAGCACGGCGGTAATCAGGTAGAGCTTGGTGCCACAACTTTTCTGGGGTGGCTCTTCTGGTTTGCTGTGTATGATGGAAGGAAGAGGCGCTCTATCAGAAGCTTCCATTTCAACCTCATCTTTCCTGCTGGATGCTAAACACATGAAACTTTTCAGCAGTCCAGAACTCTTTATAGACTTCAAATACCTCCAGACAGAGAGGTCATCTCTGGGGCTTGTCTCAAACTCAAAATGCCACCATCGTGACCACCGATACCTTCAGCATTTTCCAAAATGTAGTAGAAGCCTGTGTGCATACAAGAAACCGTGTTAACCTATCAGATAATGAAGATGTGCATGAACACAGTGAATTAGCAGTTAGCACTCCTACCCTCCAGCACAAGAGTCCTTGGTTTAGATTGCAACCAGGACACTATCTGCATTGAGTTTGCATGCCCTCAATATGCTTGCGTGTCCTCCAACACTCAAAAGACGTGCAGATAGGTTGAATGGCTCCTTTCTAAATTAGGGTGACCAGACATCCCCAGTTTCCGGGGACAGTCCCCGGATTGAGGACCCTGTCCCCCAAGCCAGTCTGTCCCCAAATTTGTCCCCAGATTGCAGTGGCATGGGAAGGGCATCTGGTACTCTCGCCCTGAGTGCAACATTTGGGGGGGGGGGGGCAAAATCATTACCGTGCCCTCCTAAGTGTGCTGTGTTGCTCCCCCACCCATTGACTCCTGTGGTCCAGCCTGTCCTCCATAATCCCTCTGGTGCGGGTGACCCATGTGTGTGTGAGAAAGGCGGAGGGGAGGGGCGGTGCAGAGCATATGGTGGCTAGTGGAGAAGCTCTTGGCAGGGGATACTGAGGAGCGGCTGGGTGTCGGGAACAGTACATGGTGCTGGGGAGCCCTGCTCCGATGGATTATCATGGAGGCCAGCAAAATCAACCGATCTACACTGTTCATATGGGGGGGGGGGTGGTGTGTGAGTAGTGCAGGAATCAGGTAGGTCAGTGTAGTGGACAGTATAGGAATCAGGTAGGTCAGTGTAGTGGTCAGTATAGGAATCAGGTAGGTCAGTATAGCAATCATGTAGATCATTGTAGGAATCAGGTAGGTTAGTGTAGTGGTCAGTGTAGGGATAACGTAGGTCAGTGTAGTGGTCAGGTTAATGTAGTGGTCAATGTAGGAATCAGATTAGGTTAGTGCAGTGGTCAGGTATGTCAGTGTAAGAATCAAGTACGTCAGTGTAGGGATAGTGTAGGTCAGTGTAGTGGTCAGGTAGGTCAGTAAAGAAATCAGGTAGGTCAGTGTGGAATCAGGTAGGTCAGTGTAGGGAAAGGGTAGGTTATTGCAGTGGTCCGGTAGGTCAGTGTAGAAATCAGATAGGTCAGTGTAGTGGTCAGTGTAAGAATCAGGTAGGTCAATGTAGTGGTCAGTGTAGGAATCAGATTAGGTTAGTGCAGTGGTCAGTGTAGGAATCAGGTAGGTCAGTGTAGGGATAAAGTAGGTCAGTGTAGTGGTCAGGTAGGCCAATGTAGGGATAAAGTAGGTCAGTGTAGTGGTCAGGTAGGCCAGTGTAGAAATCAGGTAAGTCAGTGTAGTGGTCAGTGTAGGAATCAGGTAGGTTATTGCAGTGGTCAGGTATGTCAGTGTAGAAATCAGGTAGGTCAGTGTAGTGGTCAGTGTAGGAATCAGGTAGCTCAATGAAGGAATCAGGTAGGTTAGTGCAGTGGTCAGGTATGAAAGTGTAGGAATCAGGTCGGTCAGTGTAGTGGTCAGTTTAGGAATCAGGTAGGTCAATAAAGGAATCAGGTATGTTATTGCAGTGGTCAGGTATGTCAGTGTAGAAATCAGGTAGGTCAGTGTAGTGGTCAGTGTAGGAATCAGGTAGCTCAATGAAGGAATCAGGTAGGTTAGTGCAGTGGTCAGGTATGTCAGTGTAGGAATCAGTTTGGTCAGTGTAGTGGTCAGTTTAGGAATCAGGTAGTCAATAAAGGAATCAGGTATGTTATTGCAGTGGTCAGGTATGTCAGTGTAGAAATCAGGTAGGTCAGTGTAGTGGTCAGTGTAGGAATCAGGTAGGTCAATGAAGGAATCAGGTAGGTTATTGCAGTGGTCAGGTATGTCAGTGTAGAAATCAGGTAGGTCAGTGTAGTGGTCAGTGTAGGAATCAGGTAGCTCAATGAAGGAATCAGGTAGGTTATTGCAGTGGTCAGGTATGTCAGTGCAGAAATCAGGTAGGTCAGTGTAGTAGTCAGTGTAGGAATCAGGTAGCTCAATGAAGGAATCAGGTAGGTTAGTGCAGTGGTCAGGTATGTCAGTGTAGGAATCAGGTCGGTCAGTGTAGTGGTCAGTTTAGGAATCAGGTAGGTCAATAAAGGAATCAGGTATGTTATTGCAGTGGTCAGGTATGTCAGTGTAGAAATCAGGTAGGTCAGTGTAGTGGTCAGTGTAGGAATCAGGTAGGTCAATAAGGGAATCAGGTAGGTTAGTGCAGTGGTCAGGTATGTCAGTGTAGGAATCAAGTTGGTCAGTACTACTGTACTAGTGAAAGGGACTCAGAGAGTACTAAAAGTCTGGCGGGGGTGCAAATTTCTTGCCTTGTCCCGGGAGCTGACAACCCACGCTACACTACTGACTGCATAAATTATTTGAGGAAAATGTGCGTATAAAATAGTTTACCATTTGCAAATAAATAAAAAAATGCCCCCGGATTTAATTAGAAAAATCTGGTCACCTTACTCTAAATTGACCCTAGTATGTATCTGAAATAGAGCCTTTAGATTGTAAGCTCCTTGAGAGCTAATTCAAGTATACGATATATAATGTGCTGCATACATTGTTGGTATAGAATAATAAATAAGACAAGCCACCAATCACAGTCCCAGTCTGAGCCTCCAGCTACAAGAGCAGATAAAGAAGAAGCCCCCCTACCTTGTCCTAGATTGCAGTCCTTCAGGCAGACGATGGATCGGCCATTGTTCACCTTCACTCGTCCTCTCAGGCTCTAGAACAAAGCAAGTGTCAGGCTTGTTATTGGAGCAGCAGACATGTTTTGGTGAATCAGTCCCTAGGAGCTGAGTGTAAACATCTGATCTAGTGCTGATGATGATGATGATGTGAGCTCCTCCTTCCCCAAACCTTGAGCCATGCACTCAGCAGCAGCAGCAGCAGGAGCAGCACAGAGGCTGGAGGATGGCACAGCATTCATTCAGCACTACACACGCGCTCATCTTCCATTAGTCACTGTGTCATAGCAACACAATACTCCACCATAACACACCAGTCACGGCTGCCTTGCCTGCCTCTGTGAATCATCAGCTGGCTGATCAGCATGTTCTCTCTTTCCTGCAAGGAAGTCATTGAAGAGAACATATAGAGAGAGGACTGGCACAGCAAAGCCCTGCCTCCACTGGCAGCCACTTCCCAGCCCTGACATGTCACCTTTCCAAATTTAGATCCTGTGCCCTGGAAAAACAAACACAGCGTGGAAAGTGATCGCTCTGAATGTGGGACATATAGGGCTCATTTACACCACAATCTCTGCGCTCACGCTGCGCATTTCTGGGAATACGTTTTTGTTATGTATTGCAATTTTTTGTTTAACTACGTTGCATGCATTTATACACGTTCATGCACGCCTGCAGTGCGTTTACGGTATATTCCAAGGAGGAAAAATGCACCATGCTGTATTTTTTTTTTTAACGCACGTGATTGGATCATTAGAACACATTCATTTTTCTCGCATATTTGTTCCTGCTGCATATAAAAAACGCACCGACTGCATCTGGTGTAAATGAGCTCATAGTAACAATGGGTTATCATGGCGCCTATCAGTATCATCGCTCTGCCAGTCACTAAAGACTGTGCAGCCTGCCTTTGCGGTCCATTCATGCCTAGCGATTTGAAATTGCGGGCATAATCACATGTGTAGCGCTACCCCCTCAGGAGCCGCTGAAAAGATTTGGGACGGCGTGTTACCTTTTGTGATGCGTCTAGGTATATGATGGTGATAAGGTGATGTGAGCAATTACGGAATGTCCAAACAGCAGGGTGTCGTTTTCTGTGCTTTTATTCTCTTGCCAAACATGGCAAACGATTAACTTGAAGTAGACAGAGAAAGATTGGTGAAAAAGTGAATTGCAGATTCAGGCCTTAAAGAGGAGTTCCACCCAAATTTGGAACTTCCTCTTATCCCACTCCTTACCCCCCTACATGCCACATTTGGGGGGGGAGTGGGGGCTTCAGTAGAGTGGGACTTCCTGTCCCACTTCCTGCTTCCGCCGAGGGGCTGGTTAGGCGATAAAGCCTTAATCGCCTACACCAGCCCCTCCTGTAGGCAATCACATGGGACACTGACAGGTCC
Organism: Rana kukunoris; assembly: GCA_029574335.1. NCBI lineage: Eukaryota > Metazoa > Chordata > Amphibia > Anura > Ranidae > Rana > Rana kukunoris. Next base: position 172,167,038 of record CM056049.1, read on the forward strand.
CATGCGATCGCCTCTCCAATCAGAGCCGCGCCGCGCGCGCATGTGCAGTGCGGCTCGCGCAGGCGCAGTGGGTCCCGGCCGTGAAGCCGAAGGCTGTCACGGCTGGGTGCCCACAGTCAGGATGGAGACGCCGGCCGGGGAGGGGGGAGAGGAGCGAGCCCCGGTCGGCGCGTGTGCTGGAACGCAGGAGCAGGTAAGTGAGTGTTTATTAAAAGCCAGCAGCTACACTTTTTGTAGCTGCTACTTTAATAAACACATTTTTTTTGGCTGGAACACCCCTTTAACCATGTAGTAAAAGCAGTCCTGCTTCAACAACACCTTTGATTCATCGCCACTTCAGCGGAGTGGGTATTTGTACCTGGACAGTCTCTCTCACAGAACTGGCAGCCAGGTATCACTCAAAACCTTGAGAAGGAAAACAAGTCTCTGCTGCCACCGACTTGGCTCAAATAGAAATAGGAGTGGAAGCTCTGCCACAGGTCCTTGCTCTGGAACACAGTTTAACTGGTTGCCGACCAGCCGCCGCAGTTCTACGGCGGCAGGTCGGCTCCCCTGCGCGAGAGACCGTAGCTCTACATTGGCAATTTAAGCGGCCACTAGGGGCGCACACGCGCCCACACTTGCCTCCGAGTCCCGTGGCACCGCGCGATCACTCGGCACAGAGCGAGGAATGGGAGCTATGTGTGTAAACACACACGGCTTCCGGTCCTGTCAGGGGAGAAATGCTGATCTTCCGTTAATACAATGTATGAACAGAAGATCAGTGATTTCCCCATGTCAGTCCACCCCCCCCATACAGTTAGAACACACCCAGGAACATACTTAACCCCTTCCCAGCCCCCTAGTGTTTACCCCTTCACTGCCATGGCATTTTTATATAGTAATCCAATGCATTTTTATAGCACTGATCGCTAAAAA